>BSBM01001540.1:470000-1737500 GCA_027924585.1 Larix kaempferi
CCAACCTTAGGAGAACCCCATTTTTTGGGATTTATACTTAATTTCCATAAATAATATTCATATATTCTGGAAGGTAATCCGATTGTCTACGTTTGATCTTCTTGCGCCATATTCCAAAAAGTTGTGTAGGTAGCTCTAATATTGCTTTTTGACGTTCACATTTCTGTTTTTCCAGAAGTCCATTGCGACTAACGTGTCATGAGTGACCAACATTAACTTGCACCAGCCCTGATACCTACCTATAAAAAAACAATACTTTTAAAACCACTTAATCATTACAAAAAATTCTTTTAAAAATATATATATTATATTATTTAAATACACATTTTCTATATTTAATTTTTTACTTTAATTCTATAAACTAAATTTTTGTCTTAATCTTAAAAAAAACACTATTTATTTCACATTTCACATTTCTAAATGTGATATAGATTTATTCAAACTTTCATATTCCTCCTTTATGAAAACATTATATATTCTTGTGCTCATATTAAACAATATGAAGAAAACAATTGCATGCCATTCAATCTCTTCATATAAATACTAACACTTTGAGAAGTTGATCAAGTACGAGACTCTCAAACGAAACTACATTACTTTTGGTTTGATCTATATGCTTATTTTTCCAATCCAATCGCGTTGATGTAAGGACTTGTAAAACTGTTGCGATTGAGTAGAATTTGAGTCAGTTATTGAACCATGTTACCAAATCAGATTAAATGATGTTAAAACTTAACATCAAAACATTTGACTTGGAATACTCTAGACGAGAGAACACAATTTTCATATTCAATTATATGCTTTTAAAGACACCCAAATTGTGATAATTAGCAAACTTCTATAAGGTTATGCACACTCCCCCTATAAGGATTCCACCACAATGCTCAATCAATAGCAACATCAAATAATAGTAGGATGTTTTTGTCAAACATTTTATTGTATTAGAGATCTATTTGGGAACATAATGATATCTAATGCCAAATATAAAAAGTTTATTAACCAAAGTCATTTCAACGATTTCATTTTCAAATGGCATTTTAATTTTATTAACACTTAAAAATGATGGATTATGATGCTTATTGGTTGATTATAGGGAATTAAATATCAAAATCATAATCAATAACAAGTACCTCATTTACTAAATTGATGACTTTTTAAATCAACTTCAAAGGGTTCAATTCTTCACAAAAATCAACTTGAAGTTAGGATACCAAAAAGTGTCAATCAATTTCAATAACATTTAAATAACAAACTTAAAATCTAAGGAGTGTCTTTATAAAAGGTTTCACATGCCTTTTGAATTAGCTAATGCTCAAACTCAAAATATCATGGGTCTTATCAATGACATTTTTAAACCTTTCATTGATAAGTTTGTGATTGTGTTCATATATTCCATTATGTTTTTTTTTTTTTTTTGTCTACCATGAGAAGAAAATTTGCAATACATTCAATCAATCATGGATACTCTTTTCATGTCACACAAAATATTTATTTACAAGTTTGTGATTGTGTTCATATATTCCATTATGGTTTTTTTTGGGGTCTATAATGAGAAGAACATTTGCAACACATTCAACCAGTCATAGATACTCTGTATACTCTTTGATGTCACAAAAACTATTTATTTACAATGTATCATATTCAATATTTGGGGTACATCATTAATGACACTAGGGTACATGTGGATTTTGAGAAGATCTAAATAATTTCATATTAAGTAACACCTCAAAAATTGATAAATATCTATAGGTTAGGTGCTTGGTTAGTCAAGAACTCTTTAAACCATAAAGAGAAAACAACATCAATAATCTTGTAAATCCATGCACCCTACCTACGAATGTTAAGGATGTGGATCTTCTCAGTAAATTAGAATAGAAAATCTAGCACCCCGTTTTTATTCTAGCATTTACTATTATGCTTTCCTTCTATGTTGATGATTATTACCTTTTGAGTCGCCATTTATTATTGGTGTATTCTGGTGATATTTTTAATGTATATATTTGATTACTGAGACCTTATTTTCCTTGATGTTAGTTTTGATGATGGTAGTGTTTGTTGCATATTCATCTCATGTTGTTGTTGTTTGTGCATGTGTGTGCATGGGCGTGTGAAAGTGCATACGCACACACATGCGCGCGCGCGCGCGGGCACGCGACCATGCACGTGTGTGTGCGAATGGCTAGTTTGGTAGTGTGATAACTTTTCAATTAATAACATGATATGACCTAATTTTGAGACTCACTCTAACTAGGGTCAAATGTTGGGAGAAAACCAAAATTTATTGATGGGCATGCTATGATTTATTATGTATATTAATAAAAAATAGATTATTGATTTTGAGTTACTCTTGGGACATGCACTGGCATCCGTTAGATGCTGGAAGAAGGCTTGTTCCCATATGAACTATTAAGTATGTTGTTGAGGATGGAACATTCCAAAATAGGGTCCACTTCTTTCTCAAGTTTAGTATAATTTGCAACCTAGAATGATTATAGGAACCTAAGTGAGGATATACTATGATTTTTCTAAGTAAATGATCTAAATTAATGGTGTAAAGTACTTTTAGTGTTTTTATCCCAAGAGATAGTGATATGACCTTAGCAAGTTTCCTATCATGTGACTTGTCCTTATATTCAACCTAACCCTAATTTAGACTCTAAATCTATTTAAAAGAATCAAATCATACTCATGGTGTGAACCAAATTTGGGATTGGTACCAGATTATATGAGATTTGTGTTGTTTAGTGGGAGTTTGGAAGTTTGAGTTCTTGGTTTCTTTAACCAAACCCCAACCCTATTTTAGAAATCATTGGGAAGGGAAGGTTGCTTTGGATTGTTAAGATAGTTGGTAATAATATGTGTATTGTATGATAGCTCTAGTTAGTGGTTGATAGAGGTGGGGGATATTGTAGCCTACTAGTGACAGGTATTGTCCATTCTTGGTTGTATTGGTAGCACTATTGTTGTAGGTGAGTCACACTATAACAGTGAGTTGTAGTGCTTTGTCTTCATCGTAGCTTGTGGGATATATGTGTTTTTTTGCACCATAGCCAACAAGTTAGAGGTGATCCATAATAGATAATTGTTTGCCATCTATTTTGGTACTTTATGGGTGGAAAAATTGGAGTTATTGGCTTTTAGGTCCCATTTCATGGGTAGGTCCACTTTTGTAATTTGGGGTCTAGATCCTTTTAGAGCCCGTTTGAGCCCTTTAATGAACTTTCTAGGGTGAAAATATTGAAATCTTAGCTCTTAGCATATTGACATTGTTATACATGTCAAGATAATTCCAACAATGAAAAAATCACCTCAATTGGATTTTGTATATGCATAAGTTGTGACTCCTACAAGATGACCAATCTTATTGACCACCATGATAGTAAGGGGATGCCACATTAACCACATCAGTCACATTACTCACACACGTGGAGCTAGTAAAGTGTGTAATTTCAAGAAGATTTTAGAGGATTCAAAATCATAACACTAATTAGGCGTTGAGGCATGAAAAAACCCTAAACCTATCCCTAGACAATTATCAGGCTATGTTAAATATTGGGCCACTGGGAAAATAAGGGTTTCCATTCTTATTGTATTGTATATTGTTCCATAGTTGAGTAGAGCATTTAGGAGTGGCATATGAAGCATAACAAAGAAAGTAGAACAAAATTTAGTAACCATTCAGGCCACAATGTCCATGGTATCTCCACAGTGAGTGCACTTTCTTTGCTCATGCATTTCATAACCATGAAGAAAAGAGAAAGAGCATAGGCCTCGCCTTTTGGATGGATTTTTTCTCGTATTTGGTTTTCAATGTACATCGTTCATAGTGTGGATGGCATATTATTGTCTTATATCTTTTCATTTGAGTTTTAGTTCATTTAGTATTTCATGCATTAAGCTAGTAACATTTTAATCTAAAGATCTAAAGTAATATATTGCATAAAAAGTGATTTTCATAATATTGTAAGATCTGTTGTGACGAACTGTTCTAGTGGAATATCTACGACATTTTACTAATCATATTAGTATTAGAGAAATTTTATTGGGGTTTTTGTTGGAAGTTGCAGGATTCAAGAAGTGGCATAAGGGATAAGTCACAAAACCCTAGCCATGGCAGATGAGTATAGTAATAAAAATACACATGATGGGTTAGATTTTCAAATATAGAATCACAAGTCATTTTCATCTTTCACAACATGGACATTCTCATGATGACTGTATAGAACAAGTTTGGACCTTTTAGGGATTTTAGTAACTCTATGGCTTAGAGGGGAAATATGGAGACAATGAAGAGTTAGAAAAGGAGCCAAAGAAAGAGATACCAAGTTCTAGTGCCATCACTTCTTCCCAATATCTATTTAAAGTTGAAGTGAAAATGGACATCAAACTCTACCAAGGTGGGATTGATTGTGTTATTTTTAATCAATGGTTGCAATAGTTTGAAGTTTATTTCAGTGTTCATAACATAGGAGAAGAACATTTAAATATTTCAATTGCTTGATTGAAGTTAGAGGAACATGCCCAAACTTGGTGGGGAAGTTAGATGAATATGCTTAGTCTAGAGTGTACTGATCCCTCAATAATTAATTGGAACTATTTGAAACCATCATTAATTCCAAGTTTTACCCTATTGGGTACACACATGACCATTGGACCCATTGGAATGAGTTTCAATAGAAGCAATGGTATTGTGTGTGAGAGTACATCACTGAGTTCAAAAAAATGGCCATTGTGTTGGGTATATCTACCAATAAATTGGATGTACTTTTGAAGTATTTGGTTGGTCTACACAATCATTTACATAGCCAAGTGATTTTATTTAAATCTAGGTCATCTAATGAGGATTGTGTGCAAGCATAATATTTGGATAATATGGGTAAGAATAAATATCAACCAAGTGGTTCCAAGTAGAAAGACCACAAAGATGCTTCTAAGTAGGGAAGGAAAGGACCATAAGACCGCAAACACAACACATCAATGAAAGGATACAAACAACCATTGTAGCCATTGTAGTATTGATGTTCACAGTAAATATAAGTTTTGGAACCTAAATCCTAAGTTGAATCCAAAGAAATGCAAGAAGCGTTAGAAGAAGACAAACATACTATCCATGGATTTAATCAATTGGGTAGAGAGAAACTTAGATGTAAATGAAAGATTGTCTCCACCACAATGCAGAAGGAGGTGAACCTGAGTAGCCTCCATCCTAAAGAATAGAAGTGTTGGGTGTGTTATATTATTTTCATGGAAATCAATAGTTGAAGTCAATAGTCAACTAGTTAACAAGTTGTCTGGAATTGAAGTCGACAAACACTAGAAGTCTAGTCGAATGGTTGACTAGAATAGTCGACTTGTCAATGACCATGACTGGTTGATGAGAAGTCAACAAGCACACAATCGAGAAGGAATTCGATGAACACTTGGATGAAAAGAATCTCAACAGGTGGTCGGATAAGGTTGAATTTATCAAGTAAAATATAATAGAAAAAATGTATTCACTCAGGAAGTTATGGATCACTATTAATGATTAGTTAGTTGTAACTAAATCGGCTACCATGAGCTAGTATGTATGTTGCATCTATAGATATGATGTAATGAAAAATGATGATATAGAGTACTGGAATGTATGTACAAGAATAGTGAATTCATGCTTGAGTTGTTTCAATATAGTAAATAATTGTTGTAAATGCTAGTTAAGAGTGTTGTTAATTGATAAGTGGAAAAGCTCACTAGTTTGCTAGTTTTTTCTGGAAGAGGGTTTCCAGGTTAATTTCTATGTACTATGTGAATGTGTTGTGTGCCATTGTTCAATTCTATTTAACTATAGGCATCATTATGCATAATCATTATATTAGGTATTAGAATCCAACACGAAGGAGTTGACTAAACACTTTGATATTAATAGCTAGGTTAATAAGACAAAGGTGGATGCTTTATTTTATTATGGTTCATAGCCAATCTCATAGCAGAAGATATGTCCATCAATCTTGGATTGGAATTTCATGACCATCCTTACCCATATATTGGGATGGGTAAATAAGGATTCATAGCTTAATCTCAGTAAGTAGTGTAAGGTCAAGTTTTCTATTGATGAAATGGAGGTAGATGTAGTACCACTTTATGTGCGTGGTGTAGTGTTTATAAGAAATTACATGTATATGAGGGATAATTAGAAGGAAAACATCCTGTAGCAGAGGTTATAGCTGATGTTTCCAGTGTTACAAGATTGGCAAAAATTGTCAAAAAAAACTCTACTACAACCTATGTTTTTGGTAGTAGAGGTTTTGGAAAAGGATATAATAGATATTCAATTAAACTAAAAAATTATGGGTCGTCAAAGGTTATAGCAGAGGTTTTTATTTTATTTTATTTTTATTTTTATTTACAGTGCTCTTAAATTTATTATGTGCACCAGTGCGTTTGTTATAAATAGAAGCATTGATGTCTATAGGCATTGTAAATGAACCAATGTGTTTGTTATAAATTATAAGCACAGGTGTGTATATGCGTTGTAAACACATCGATGCGTATATTTCAATGTAGACATACCAGTGCTTACATTATATTGTAAATGCACCAGTGTGTTTTATAATGTGCGTGTCGGTGAGTATACCATTCTTATAAGCATCGATGCATTATGTATTATATAAAAGAACTAGTGTGTTTTAATATATAAATGTGCCAGTGTTGACGGTGTAATATAAAAAACACTAGTGCTTAAAGTCGCTTTAAAAGCAACCATGTGAAATGTCTGTCTAAAAACAACGGTGCCTCTTTTTGTTAAACATAAACAGTAACAAGGATTTGTATTAAAAAATTCTAAGCACATCCATTCTGACACAAAAAGACAACAGGATTTGGATTATCAGAATTCTATTTGTTAGTGACAAAACCCCTACTACATATATTTCTACATAATCCAAAATTTGTCAATGTGTTTTACATCCAAAATTTGTCAATGGGTACTAGAGACCATGATATACTAGTTACAAAGAAAAATGCAGAAAAACATGCAAAAAATTGATACAAAAGACCATCCTTCTATTCAAGCTTGCATAAAAATTTGTAGACAAGTTGTAGTTCTAAAGCTTCTTCCTTTTGACGGAATTCATAATAAGGAGATTACTGGAAATGGATGCATTGAATCATCTTAACCAGCAGATTGAGATCATTCTTAATTTCCTCCATTGAATCATGCCATAAGTTCCCTCATGTTTCCATCAATATCATTGATTCAGGACTCCATGTAGGCCAACTAAACAGAGTTGTGCTTTACATCCTCAGACACAGACATAATGCACTAGAGATCTCTATTTTTGGTTTTAAAGAGTACCCTCAAATTATTTTTGAAATATTCCAGACTTCCCCTAAAATTTGCAAAGATATCCTTCCAGCTATCCATATTCCCCCCCCCCGCTTCGTCGATAGAGAAAAAACCAAAGGAGTGCATACCCTGCTGCTCCCCGCTCTCCAAGAAGGAAAATTCTTGAGTGTCTGGTCTAATAGAATTCCCAAGAAGGATAAGAGGCAGGTTCTTCTGATTTAAGTAAATCTCTCTAAGCTTGATGAATTCATTACTCAACTTTGGCACATCGATTACACCTTTTTTCCTGCCTCTGTGAGTTTCCACATTTGAAGAAATGCATTTATGGAAAGATCCTTCCTCGGAATAAAAATTCATAATCATTCCCCTCTTATCGCAATAAATCTTGTTCAGGACTAGTGTGTGATCCTGCATAAAGAATTGGATATTTCTCTCCAGACCTTCAATGCATTTAATAACTAGACCTCTCTTTCCTGCCATGTCGTGCTTGCCACAAGCGATGTGTACATGCACCTTGCCCATTTTTTTCCTTTTGGAATGCTTCTTGGGGAATATTCCTATGATTGAGATATGGATTGAGACATTGCCCCTTTTTCCTTAGTGATGATCAAAATGCACAAGCCCCTACGATCACCAATAGGGAACGAACTATGGTCGAAGGTTAAGGAACCCATTTCCTAACCTTTGCTTGGTTCAAATAGGCTATAATTGCTTGATAATTCTTGTTAGATTGATTGGATAGCTTATCTACTAAGAAATTGTTTTCTCTTATTACATGATAGAAGGTCACATTATCTGAATTTTATAGACTTAAAATACGCTTTTGGATCATCCCACAACTTGACATATCTTCTTTGAAATGATTGTGCATATTATATATCACCTACGTGGAATCACCTAAAACATGGAGTTTTATGATATTTAACTGAGAAGCGATTTCCATACCTTGGTAAAGAGCCAACCAATCTGCTTCATTATTGGTTTTAATTCCAATTCTCCATGCAAATGAATTAACTATTTTCTCTCATGGATTGAAGATGATCCCACCCACTCTTGTCGCCTCTACATGGGTACTTATTTTTTGTAAAAGCATCAGTGTTTTTTTTGTTGTTGTAAAAAGCATCGGTGCGTATTTTTTGTAAAAAACACTGATGCTTATGTTTGAAAAAAAGCATCGATGCTTTAGTTATATGAAGAGCACCGATTTTTATGTTATGTAAAAGAGCACCGATAGGTAAAATTTGGTATGGTTCAGTGGTAAATATTTCCATGCTGGGGATTCACAAATATAGCCTCTTCTTTTTTATTTTTACAAATTTTCAATTAATCATTCGATAATGACATAGTTTTTTATAATAATTTTTATTTTTTATATTTTATTTATTACATTTATATATACGAGCTGATTACATATCTATTCATTGTAACCCTCTAAATCATTCATATATTTAGCATTTGAATTAATTATCAGAAAACCGTTTTTAAAATAATATTAATTTTTATATTTTAATTATTGTGTTTTGACAAGTGTGTTGGTTACACCTTTGTTCATTGTCACAATGTGAACCAACCATATATTTAATCAATAAAACATGTTGTGACATTTGAGAATGTTGTACAAGAAGAAACCCATTTTATTTTATACGAATCAGAATCCAAAAAATGGGACAACATAAAGGTCCTCAATAATCTAAATGTTTTTTTGACATTGTTACACTTATTGATAAATTATCCTCATCCAATTGGGATGATATGTCCACATTGAACATAATGCTTGTTTTTCATAGATAAAAATTCAAAAAATACAACTTGCAATAACAAAATTTAAATGTATTGATCATCTTTCATTGCTCGAAATGTTGTAGTTGCTCGCGCTACTTCCATGTCTCATCTCTTCATGACCTTCAGGGAATATTGTATCTGAGTTATTTGAAATGTTTTGTTGAATGACTTCATTTCATTTCATTATTTCATGTTCCATATACAAGCATAAAATAAAATGTGATGAATATATCTACATTTACAGATAATATAATATACACAACTGCATAAATGAAAAATTGCACTAGTTCAACGAGTGAATCATAAACTTACATATTTTCAAAACCATTCCTCATGCCGTGTGTCAATAAATCCTTTTTCGGATCCATTGCGTAATTGGTTTTCTGTGAGTTTCATACGCCATGACAAAGCATACATATAATTAAAGTTTTCTCATTGTTCCATTAATTATAAAATAAGGTACATAAAACAACATAATTACTTACAAATTGTTCAAATAACCCTTGATACCCCAACATATACTCACAACCCTTAATCCAATGTCAATCAAATGATCACATGTCTCTTCACTATATGTTAACACCTATTAGAAAAAATCCATGGATGATTTTAAATTAGTTAATATATAAACATCACATGAAATATGAAATCTAAAGAAACCCATAAGTCCTCAAAACTTTGCGATCAACCCTTTTCTACCTTGTTATCCTGCCTCATGCGCTAAATGGGCATCATTTTCTTTTCTTGTCTGCAACAACAAAACAATTGAAAATTAATACTTTTTATGCAATAATTAAACTCTCCGCACATTAAAAATAAATAAATGGTTACATACCTTTAATGCATGTTGTTGTTGGGATGGGTCCCCTAGTGATGTGGTTATGTTAATTTTTTTGACCATCTCATGGTACACCTTTTTTGACATCCCTACCAACATCTTTTAGATGTCACTTCATTCTTCCTTTGGAATTTTAGAATCTTCGTGAGAAATGAAAAGCACAATGAAAAAATAAATTAATATTTATATGAAAATAAGCATAAAAAAAATATTAAGTAAACCCTTGGACTAGTATATACATATCATAGAAAAACATATTTAGATACCTTTTTAATGATTTTATTTTTATTGTTATTTTTTATTGTATGTTTTTTTCCATTGCAAGTCTCACTAGACTTAATGCCCACTGCTCCAAAAATGATTCCTATAGTTAACTTATAACTTGATTCTTAGAGTCATTATATTGATTTGTGTATTGTAAATGAAAGTACGTCTATAATTTCTTTTTACTATATCCCTCAAAGTTTTATAAAATTGTTTCCCCTTTCATTAACTTCCAACACCACTCCAGTTGAACTGATGACCACTTCATCATTATTTACATTCTTCTTAATTTTTATCTTCTTAGGGAATCATAGTTACTCAATGTTTGTCCCTGCGCAACATTCAACAAATTTGAAATCCAAAGTTTGAAACATGTTAGTAATTATTGTTGAGAAATATTGTTAGTAAGAATTCAAATAAAAAACTCATGTTTATCACCTTTTTATCCACATAATTCCTTTGTTTCCAATGATTTATTAATTCTTGTTTTTTCTTCTTCACTCAGATTACGAACAATATTATAAAGTTTCCATAAGCTTTGGATATACATGACACGTATAAACCCATACACATCATTTAAACATATAGATAATTCAAATATATTACATTTACATTAAAATTATATAAAAAAAATTCCATGTTCTTTGTTTAATATATGTTTCCCTCACTCCTTTCACAATTATTATTATTCCATAATATTCTATTAGCCATCTTTGATCAGTAAACACCATGCATAATGAAACACATAAATTATGAAATAATTTTTTACACTCTACGTAATGAATTCTACTTAAAAAATTGTTCACATCAATTGGTGTGCACAGTACAACTTAGCATTGGTGCACTTTTTATGCAATAGCACACCGATGCTCTTTTTATGTAAGAATGAAATAGTGTGCATATTCTATGGCACACCACTAAAGATATTAATAATTTAAAAATCAAATGTAAGTGGTGCGTATTACGTATGTAAAAGAACCGGTGTGTATATCTTGTAAGATGTGCATCAGTTAACTTGTAGTTTTTTTGAACTTGCAACAATGATGTGCCTTACATGAATAAACGCACTGATGGATCTATTATGTACAGTGCGCACTGCAGACTACAAAAATGTTTTTGAAAAAATTCTGAAAGTGATAGTCTATATAGGTTGGCTTCGAATTGCATCATAATCTTATACCAAGAGTGATCCAAATCCCAATATACAAATATATATAACGAAGTTAGTATTGTACCTCCTTGGAGTCTCATTCCCTAATTTCTAGCCCTAATGACTCAGTCATGCGCCAGTCCACCTCAGTTGACTAGCTATTCATCATCGGTGGCCACTAGACCTTATCAGGAGGTGATTCCAATGCAAACTAAGCCTGCCACTTGTGTGGATTCCAACTGCCTCTTTAGGCTCATGAATTTCTCCTTTGGAGATGTATTATTTATGTACACATTCTACTAAATAATATATGTAACGAAAGTTTTTCCAATTGTTCTTCATTCTCTTGTGTTGTAACACAATTTTTTTTCCTTATTTTTCCTGCTCGATTCTTTTCATATTTGTTAGAATTAGTGTGAATTTTATCTTTGTCTCTAGATATCTGTGAGAATCTCACAAGTTCATCTACAAAATTGTTCCATGAATGAGCAAATTGCAAACATATTCACCAAATCACTTGGATGAGAGATGTTTGAAAGGTTTAGAAACATGCTCAGACTCACAAACACCCCTTTGGATTAAGGAGGGGCACGTTGGAAACTTAATCCTTAGGATTATGGTTCCACTAAATTTGTAAATATTGTAAATATTATAGGATAAGAAACAAACAGTCTCCGTAGGAATCCAATAGGTATGTTGGTAGGTGAATACAAACAACCATATGTTATGTATAAATAAATGGTTTATGCCTTGAATAAATTGAATACGAGAGTTATTTGCTTTGACATAAACGAGTACATTAATAAAAATCCATGTGATGAGTTGGGGGAGAGATTTTCAAAGTTGGAATGACAACTCATTGCCATCTCTTGCACCATAGCCATTCTCATGGCGACTCTAGAGAACAAGTTTGGACTTTTAAAGGAGTTTGCTAACTCTAACTCAGAAGTTGGCCGAGGTAGGAAATTTGGAGACAATGACGACCTAGAAAAGGATCCAAAGAAAGAGAGACCAATTTCTAGTTCCATCACTTCTTCCCAATATCAATCTAAAGTAGAAGCTAAAGTCACCATCAAACCCTATGAAGGTGAGATTGATTATGTTAAGTTGATTCAATGGTTGGAATAGTTTGAATTATATTTCAATGTTCATAACATAGGAGAAGAACAACATATTTAATTTTCTCAATTGAAGTTAGAGGACCATGCCCAAATTTGGTGGGAAAGTCACATGGAGACACTTAGACTAGAAGGAGATCCCTTAAAAAATAAGTGGGGGATGTTTACAAGGGTGTTTGCATGAAGACGGGTAACTCTTTTTGGCAAGTGGAGGGCACATGAATGGTGAAAAAATGACCTCGATCGAGCTTTCTACAAGCCCTCGATCGATCTATAAAATGCTCGATCGAGCTCTCAACTAAGCTCTTGATCGAGCTATTTTAAAACTCTCGATTGAGGGTTTGTAAAACCCTCGATCTAGCTTCATATCTTTATTGAGGTTTTTTATTAACCCTCACTCGAGATTTAAAATATAGATCAAGCCATTGAGGCTGAGCTCGATTGAGATGTTTTAAAAGCTTGATCAAGTGCTTGCAATAGTTATAACTATAAAACAAAAACTAACCATGGCTTATTTCACCATGTTTGTTGTATACAAACTCAACCAAGTATTAATAAAGATCGGTTATAGATATAAAAGCTGAGTAATTGGTGTTTATAAATGTGATTGAAATCATGGAAAACATGAAGAAGGTTCTTTTGATTCTTAATTCTTGCTTGTGATTAAGAACCAAAAAACAAAGGACCCTTATTCCCATTTGTCATGACTTCAGTCACATCTATATCTCCAATTACTCTGCAACACATATCTACACGTATAAAATCTAGAAGAAGTGGTGGTCCTGCTGTCTTTACCTGATTTCTATCCAAGGTATTTACTAGTACTTATGTAAGTATTATTCTTCTTCTTGAAATTATGTTTACTATATTTGATTATCTTATAATTATATGTTTAATTTTAATTTAATTGGATGATCTTGATCCCATGAAGGTTTTAATTATAATAAATATTAACAAATGTATTAATTTATAAAGGCAACCAAATAGTTATAGTTGGCCATTTCTCATGGATTCAACACTAGGGCAGGGAGAACCCCCATACTAATGAATGGGGTGACACGCTTTTCCCATCGAAGTTAGAGAAAGGGATACGCCTGGGGTGGTTTTTGTTTTTTGAGTAGTTACCTTCAAACACAAATTTCAGCATCAAAGTTTTAAAAGGCTCACTCGATCAAGATTTTGTCTAACCACACTTAAATCCTTGATCAAGGTTTTTTTAAAAAGTGCATAAAATATTGATCGACGGTTTTAAAACCTCGGTTGAGCTAACAAAATTTTAGCCCCATTTCTATAAATTTAATTTTACTAGAATTTTGTCTAGGCCTACACCCTATCCTAGGTTGCACCTTAGGTGGAAGAATTCATACCGATGGATTTGTCAATAAATCATCTATCCATTGGAATATAATTTACGGTTTTTTTAGTTCATACAATAATTCCTTTTTATTTTCTTTTCAAACATACACTTAAAAACCATGTCCACAACTTCAAATCAATGCAAAGAAAAATCAACAACATAAAAAGTACACAACCAAAAAATTTCAAAAAATATACATGCCCCACATCAATGCATCTTCTTCAAAAGGGTATTTTCGTTTTACAATTGTTATAACTAGTAAAAAAATGTTATATGCACATACACATGTACAAAATGTGATTAAAATTTTCAATGGTCAACTTCGAAAATGAATAAAAAATGTAATTTTCCAAAATAAATTAAAAACATATGTGTGTCTAGATGAATTTTGTGTAGATTATGTTCATATATATATATATATTATACAATTATCACTAAATTAGTTTACGTGCACACAAGCAATTTGTTAACTTTTTGAGAAATTTACAAGAACAATCATATTATTAAATGCAATTTTGACATATAAAATAATATTATTATTGAAAAAAAAAAGGTGGAAGGAAAACATAATTCCTTGCAATTTGTCTTTTTGTTGCATGTTAGAATTTGCAAAGCATATATGGGTTTTTGTGATGCACCTGCAACAATTACTTAATAAAAACATGCGAAATAGCATAAATGATAGAACTAAGAATCACTTTTATATTGATCACAGGCCACTTCGAGGGGGCAACCTCCTATGAGCAAGCTCAATACAAATAACTTCACGGTGCCTTCATAGGTCTCAACACACACTTATATACTAATTCTAGGCGCCAATACTATGGGTCGAAACCATGGGCCATTACAAACTATGAATCAACAATACTACGGGCAACTTACAAAGCATATGTGCCAACAACAATAACACAAACTATTGATCAACAAATACTACGGGACGACTTACAAAGCATATGCGTCCAACAACAACATACTAACAAAGTAAAGACATGGGTTCCTAACATCCCCTCCCCACTAAAAAAAGCTTTGTCCTCAAAGCTTTAGATGTGGAAATTGTTGTTGAATCTGAAGGAGTGGTTCCCATGTAGCATCCTCTGGTTGCATGCAGTGCCACTGAATTAAGACCTCTGTGATAGAGCGAGAGAGAAGCTGACGCGTGCGCCGATTGAGGATGGCCTCTGGCTCCAAAAGGATGGATCCTTCATTATCCAGTTCGGGTAAAATCATTTGGCCGCTGATGTTGGTGCCAAGAACTTTCTTCAGACAAGAGACATGAAAGACTGGATGAATGCGGGAAGAAGGAGGAAGTTCCAATTTATAAGCAACGGACCCAATCTTCTGAAGAATCCGATATGGCCCATAGAACTTTGGAGCGAGCTTATGACGCCCTTTGAGTTTCAAGGAGGATTGTTTGTACGGCTGGAGACGAAGAAAAACCATATCGCTGACTTGAAAAGTGCACTCCGAACGGTGCTGATCAGCTTATTGCTTCATGCGATTTCTTGCCATGTGAAGATTGTCCCGCAAAATGTGAAGAATCTGATCGTGGTTACGAAGGACCGTGTCAACTTCCTGAACTGGTGAACTGGTGGGGGTGTATGGAAGAAGAGCTGGAGGTGCCTGACCATAGACTGCTTCATATGGGCTCATTTTAGAGGTAGTGTGGTAAGAGGTATTGTACCACCATTCAGCGAGAGGGAGCCACTTTGCCCACTGATGTTGTTGTTCCGAGGTGAAGCAACGAAGATAAGTTTCCAAGCATTTATTGACAATTTCAGTTTGACCATCTGTTTGTGGGTGATACCCTGAACTCATCTTCAGTTTGGTGCCAGTGTGGCGAAATAGTTCTGTCCAAAAATGACTGGTGAAAGTCGCATCACGATCCGAGACAATGGAAGAAGGGATGCCATGAAGACGAAAGATTTGGTCCATAAACATTTGAGCGACGGAGGAGGCTATATAGGGATGGCTGAGAGCACAAAAATGACTATATTTGGATAGGCGATCAACCACAATGAGAATCACTGTCTTCCCGCCAGATTTAGGGATCCCTTCAATGAAATCCATAGAAATATCTGTCCAAATCCGTGTAGGTATGGGAAAGGGTTCAAGCAATCCTGGAAGGAGTGTTGTTTCACCCTTATTGCGCTGGCAGGCATCACATTCAGCCACCATCTGTTGAATTGTCCTTTTCATGCCCTGCCAAAAGAAGTTACGCCGTGCTCGTTCATATGTTTTGAGGAACCCAGAGTGCCCTGCCAATGGAGAAGCATGGAGTTCATAGAAGACAGCCTGTTGAAGATCTGTGCTCTGGGGAAGCACCAGACGACCCTTGTATCGCAGAGAAGCACCATCCCAAGAGTAATGTGGTACAGCAGAAGGATTGTTGGTCAAGCGTTGGATGATATGAGATAAGGAAGAGTCATTGACATAACCCTGTTGAACAGATTGCAACCAATTTGGAACAGGCATAGAAATAGCTGAAAGAGAACTTTGGGCATCAAATGTGCGAGAAAGAGCATCTGCCACAATATTGTCTTTACCCTTCTTGTAAGTGATATCATAGTCATAACCCATGAGTTTGCTAACCCATTTCTGTTGTGCTAGGGAGGAGACACGCTGGTCCAAGAAATATTTCAGACTCTGGTGATCAGTCTTGATGCAGAAATGATTCCCTAATAGGTATGGATGCCACTTCTGTACTGCATGCAAAATAGCCATCATTTCCTTCTCATAGGTAGAGGCAGCTAAATTCTTACCTGAAAGGGCTTTGTTGGTGAACGCAATGGGGTGTTCATCTTGAAGGAGAACAGCACCAAGTCCATTGCCGCAAGCATCACTCTCAATAGTGAAGGGCTTGGAAAAATCGGGCATAGCTAGCACAGGTGTAGTACACATAGCTTGTTTTAGTTTTTCAAATGTACACTGAGCAGCAGGTGTCCATGTAAAAGCATCCTTTTTCAATAGAGAAGTTAATGGAGCTACAATCTTGCCATAATCCTTGACAAACTTGCGGTAGTAGCCAGTCAACCCCAAAAAACCACGAAGGCCCTTGAGTGTCTGAGGATGTGGCCAATTGTTCATGGCATCGATTTTGGCAGGATCCACGCGAACCCCTTGTGCTGAGATAATGTGCCCGAGATACTCAACTTCCTTTTGTCCAAAAACACATTTAGACTGCTTGGCATGGAGATGATGGTCAGAGAAAAGTTGCATGACAAGATCCAGATGCTGGAGATGTTCATCCCATGTTTTCCTGTAGATGAGGATATCATCAAAGAATACCAGAATGAATTTCCGTAAGTAGGGTCGAAATATTTTATTCATTAAGGCCTGGAATGTGGAAGGAGCATTAGTGAGGCCAAAGAGCATGACCAAAAACTCATAATGGCCATCATGTGTGCGGAAAGCTGTTTTAGGAATATCATCCTCACGAACCCGAATTTGATGATACCCAGAACGAAGATCCAACTTGGAGAAAAAGTGAGCCCCATGAAGCTCATCAAGAAGCTCATCAACAACAGGAATTGGAAACTTATCCTTGATGGTGAGGTGATTAAGTGCTCGGAAGTCAATACAGAGGCGCCATGGCCCATCTTTTTTGCGGACAAGAATAACTGGAGAAGAAAAGGAACTAGTGCTTGGGCGAATAATACCTTGCCTCAATAAGTCCTGAATGAGCATTTCAATCTCTGTTTTTTGTTGAAATGGGTAGCGATAGGGCCTGATGTTGGGAGGAACGCTGCTAGGAAGGAGCTGAATATGATGGTATTCTGTCCTGGAAGGTGGTAATCCCACTGGTTCAGCAAAGACACCTGTATATCGATCCAGAATTTGTTGTAGATCCAAAGGAGTAGTGGAGACCGCTGATGGTTGCATCTGGATGGAATGGATCTGAGCGATGACACCATGTGAATTCTTCTTGAGGAGTTTTTCCATGCGATGTGAACTGATGATGCTGAGAGAACCTAGTTGTAATCTTGTCAATGTGTGTTTGTGTCCATTGAGGGAAAACTGCATCCAAAGTTCGGCAAAATCCCATAAGATAGGGCCGAGTGTGCGTAGCCATTGAGCCCCCAAAACCACATCACATCCGCCTAAGGGCAAGGAAAACATGTCAGAGCGCAAGGTATAATATCCCATAGAGATACGCACATTTCGACACTTCCCTTTGCAAGGTAAGGTGCCCCCATTGGCAACCATGACTTCAAAGTTGGAGCAAGGATGGATAAAACAATCAGCTTGTTTGGCGATCCGAGGGTCAATGAAATTATGAGTGCTACCAGAATCAATGAGGATTGTAAGAGGAAGCTTCTTGAAGTAACCCCTGACCCGCATTGTTTGGGGGGTGGTGATTCCAGCTAAAGCATGGAGAGATATCTCTGGCTGGTCATCCTGAGTCGGAGGGTCAATAGGCGGTTCCTGAATGTCGACCGGAGCATCCAGTGTTTCTGGATCTTCGTCACCCATTTCAGAGGCAAGCGGAGACTCCACATCCAAGAGATAGAGCTTTTGATGAACACATCTATGTCCTCGAGTGAATTTCTCATCACAATTATAGAAAAGCCCCTTTTCTCTACATGCTTGCATCTCTGTTTCAGACAAACGCTTGATAGGAGTCGGTCGAGGAGCCTGCGGTATAGGTGGTCGCTAAGAACCCATATTTCAGAAGGGAACAAAAGTGGGCTTGGAGCGTTGTTGGGCTGCAATCTTGTCTTCTGCCAACTTAGCCAACCCTAGTGCTTCCATCATTGTGTTGGGACAGAAGATTTTGACCTCAGAGCGAATGGCATCCTTTAGACCACTGATAAAACAACTCCGGTAAAATTCATCAGACAATCCTTCAGTGTGGTTGGCTAGATTCTCAAATTCGGTTTGATACTCTCTCACAGTACCAGTTTGGTGAAGTTTAGTGAGGGCTCCTGTGAAGTCATCAAAAGTACTAGGATCAAATCGTTGCAAAATTCTGGCCAGTTGGGCTCTGGATGAGCCTTGATGTACCAACGGTACCATTGAAGAGATTCCTATTCCAAATGAAAGGATGCCAACAGAACTTTGTTGACATCAAAAGTATTATGTAGACTGAAATACTGTTCTGCACAATAGATCCATCTAGTTGGATTGGTACCATTGAAGCGAGGAAAATCAAGCTTCAGACCACGAAAATTGCTGGAAGAAGAGAACCCATTGTCTGCTGAAGACTCAGACTGTCGTTTGTTGTTCATAGCTGAATGTTCAAGATGGAGACCGAGAAATTTTTCATCCAGATCCTGGAGTTTGGCTTGGATGGCTGCAAGTGCTTCGTCCATGGATTTTGCTCCTGCATGGGTGACAACCATAACCAGGATTTTTTTTTTTTTTGTTGACTGGGTAGGAAAACAAAAATAGGAACTATTTCAGTAACGAAAAATTTGGATTTGGGAAAAAATCAGAAGGATAATTGGGGTTTGACTAGGTTTTGGACACTGTTGGATAGACAGGGAAGTAAAAATGAGGATTTCAGAAGCGGGGTGGAGGAATGGGAAAATTTGGCAGAGGGGAACAAAGAAGCAGAATTCAGAAAGGAACTTTGTGGTAAAATTTGAAGGTGATTGGGTGAAATCTGAGGAAGTTATGGAAAACCCTAAAAATAGACAAATGTGGGATTTCGGGCTGTAGGAAGGGGAATTGAGGATAGGGTCCTCAGGAATGAAATATGCAGAATGGAATGACAGGGGTTCCCTGAAAATTTTAGGGGAAATTTATTTATTTATTTTTCAGACTGGAGCGGCTACGGCTCGGATTTTTTTTTTTATACAGACTGGAGCGGCTACGGCTTGGAAGGAATTTGGAACAACGTCGAACGGCTGGATCTGGAACGGCTTGCAAAATGGATCTGAAACGACGCAACAGTGATCGACAGTAGTTCAGCTGAAAGTAGATATGGACCCCAGGTATGTGCGGCTTCCTAACAGTTCAGGGTTTTCACTCGGCCACCAATGCTGTCTGACGGCTTGCGTATTGGGGTAGTACCCCTCACTCCATGGCTCAGGTAAAACTGATAACCGCTTTGCCACAAACGACAGCTCTTGGTTTACCTCATGGGTGGGAACTAGTCAATCAGGTAGGGGTCGTTTCCCTTTTCGCTGGCAGGTCCTCTCAATGGGCCAGCTACTTCGGGGTTCTTGTGGTACTCCTCACAATGAGTTTTAGGGATTATGCCCAAGTACTTCCCACAATTAAGAGGATAGGGATTATTCCCAAATCTGAACCTGCAACAAATGCGAAAATTTTTTTTTGGCAGAAATTTCACCCAGCGAGCCCAAGAAGGTGCTCTGATACCAGATGATACGAACCATTACACCAAAACCTTGAGATGTTAGTGAAGGCCACCCACTATGATCTTAACATCCCACCACGCTCCGCAGTCCAGACTCTGGGCTGGATGTGCGCCCGTACGGTGGTGTCCCCTTTGCGCTGTACGAGCCCCGGGCGAACACTGCAATGCCGGCGTTGCCACCCGCTCTGTGACTTGAACCTGGGTGGAGGCTTTGATACTAGATGTGACGCACCTGCAACAATTACTTAATAAAAATATGCGAAATAGCAGAAATGACAGAACTCAGAATCACTTTTATATTGATCACAGGCCACTTCAAGGGCGCAACCTCCTATGAGCAAGCTCAATACAAATAACTTCACGGTGCCTTCATAGATCTCAACACACACTTATATACTAATTCTAGGCGCCAATACTATGGGTCGAAACCATGGGCCGTTACAAACTATGGATCAACAATACTACGGGCGACTTACAAAGCATATGCGCCAACAACAATAACACAAACTATTGATCAACAAATACTACGGGACGACTTACAAAGCATATGCGTCCAACAACAACATACTAACAAAGTAAAGACATGGGTTCCTAACAGTTTTGAGAGGTTCATTTTAATAAATGAGTAAAAAAATAAATTTTCATTGTCACTTTTGGCCAAAAAGTGTTTCCCATCTTCATGGATTCACCCAAAACCCTCATTTAGTCTGATTTCTACCCTATTGGGTAGAAACTGGACCAATGGATCGATTGGCATGAATTTTGATAGAAGTAAGGTCACAATGTGTGAGAGTAGACCAATGATTTAAAAAAAGGCCATTATTTTGGGTATATCTCCCAAGAACCTCGATGTATTTTTCAATTATTTATCTAGTCTACAAAATCATTTACAAAGGGAAGTGATGTGCTTTAAACCCTGGAAAATTGATGAAGCTTATGTGGGTAAGAATAAAGGACAAACAAGTGGTTTAAAGCAAAAATACCACCAAGCTACTTCCAAGGAGGGAAAGAAGAAGTGGAAAGGGAATTTAAAGAAGACCACAACCACCATATATCAGTGAAAGGATAAAAAAAACCGACATAACCATTGTAATATTGATGGTCAAACTAAAGATAAGTATTGGAAGCTAAATCTTGAGTTGAATCCAAAGAACCACAAGAAGGATTCCAAGAAGAAGAACATGCTATCCATGGATTCAAGAAATCAGGTAGAGAGAAAATTCGATGTAGATTGAAGATTGTCTACACCACATTGAAAAAGGAGGTGAATTTGAGTAACCTCCATCCCAAGGAAGAAAAGGAGATGAAAAAAAACTTTCATATTTATATCCAGGTTAAGAATGCAAAGGTGGATGCTCTATTTGATTGTGTCTCATAGGCCAATCTCATAGTAGAAGATCTGAACAACAAGCTTGGATTGGAATTTCTTGACCACCCTCACCTATATCCATTGGGATGGGTAAATAAGGATGTAGAGATCAAGGTCAATAAGCAGTGTAGTATCAAGTTTTTGTAATCTCATTATAGATAAATCCTAGATTAAAGGAAGTACATACTTAGTATGAAAAACAACCAAAACTACATTCATATGGTTTGTTAGACCAATTTATTCGAAGGATATGTTAAAACTCATCAAATTATTTATCCATCCAATCAAACTTTTAATTATTACATATATATATATATTGAAATGAAATTTATCTCTGGATTTTCCATCATTCCCTACACATTCTTGATAAAAACATAATCTTGGCATTGGCATTAATCATCATTCCACTTAGAAACAATACTACAAGAACATTACCTGGTTTAGGAGTTTTAAGAAACACTTAGCATGCATATGATACAATCCAGAGTGTTTGAATTGGTTGAATTTGATCCTCGTTAGTGTCACAAAAATTAATATACTTGATGTGATGTAAGCTCCAACCATGAAACTCAAGTAGAAAGAGATCGTTTGTTGTAGTGCACCCTCTTGCGCTCTTATCCCTACTTCTCAAAATTTTCAGTTTATTTATTTTTAAAATATTATTTCAATTAAGCATGTGAGATTCATCTTGCATTCTTAATCCTACTTCTCAAATTTTTTGGAGTTAATAACAAAAATGGGTATAAGTTTGTATTAAAAAGAGTTGTGGAAGGCTAAAAAACCATTGTTGGTTATCTTCTGGGATGAGCTGGGTTCGACGAAGTTTCTATTGTAGACCCAACAAAATCCCCTTCACTGGCCCTTTCGGCATCAACCTGTGAACAGGATGAAGTCTCACCCGAAGTGAAGATGGGTGGTTACAGAATCAGGTTTATGTAACCGTGGTGATGTGGAGATGTGTTATGGGATCTTGCAATGCGTTCCTTGCTAACATGCACTTAACATATTAATATCAACTTGTGACTGTGCACTTCACAGTTATCAATAACCTACAGACTTCGTTGAATCACGGTTATCGCTACTCTTATAACTACTCATCTATCTTTCTTACTATTACTTCACAACATTCATACACATGTGTTTCTCTTACTAACATAAGATTCTCATTTAGATACATATGAAAGAAAATACATAAACATATCATGACATTAATATAAAATACCTCATAGATTCATACACATAACACAAAGATTTACGTGGTTCACCCCCTAGATGGGAGCTACGTCCATGTAAACTGTTCTTATATTACTTGGAAGGGGTAACAGTTCCAGTCTCCGTACTCAGTTGCAGACTCTTCTCTACAATATATCTTTGCGCACTCATCTGCAAAGTCTTTCCTCTCCCAGGTCTCTCTCAGTCTAGATCTAGAAATATCTAACCATCGTTAACAAAAGTCTAAGCCTTCCTTATACAAAATTTCCCTTTATATAGATGTGCCCGAAGGTCACATATTACAATAACTATGGAAAACCCCCATAGTACCCTTAAACCCAAAATAACATGGTTCTCCTGTTTACCACGCTTTTCCTTAACTTCGCTGCAGCTTTGATGTCCTTTTGCGTTGCTTCTTATATCTCTGACGCTTCTTGTGACAGTGTAGTTCTGACCTCGTGGCTCTGACTCTACAGTGGGGCGTCCTTTGCACCATTCCAATTCTTTACTCTCTGCTCTCGTAGCTGTTAGTTTGTCGCTTCATACTTAACTACTTCAACTACATATGGTTATCCTTAGTACTTTGTATTTACTAAGGGGATAGTTCCTTTCCTGTCAACTTTGCTTCACTCCATACCCTCCTCCCGGGAATTGCAGATTTGCTTCTGCCAAAACTGGTGAATGTTAGGCCTCGCCTAACTGTTACTTTTCCATAAAAAATTCATGTACTTGGGTTGTACCCAACAGGCCCCTAACACTTACTTGTGGTTCATCCTCGAGCCACTTACAACAGGCTTCTTCGACTGCGCATCACTTGGGATGTTCGACTTCGCAGTGAATTCCTGAAAAATTGTGCTCAACTTCGCAACTTCTTCCTTAGTCTCTTGTTCAAATTATTTAATCCTTTTGAGCATCATTGCTGATATGGGTTATTGCATTTGATCTTTCACTGTACTCTCTGTCATGCAGAGTTCTTGCAGTTTCTCCTTAATTTCTCCTCAATTTCTTTAGAAAGTACCAATGCTTCTTATTGCATTGGTTGTAACTTCAACGAAGTTTCAACTTCCTTCATCCTTAGTTCCTTCAGCTCCTTCTGAAGATATTTAGTTTCTGTGAACTTATGGATCCTTTTCCTTGGCGAAAAATCCTTCATGGACGTGTTCATAGAATCAAGGTCCTTGTTCATGTTTTGAACTTCATCCTGAATTTTCTATAATTCAGGATCCTCTTGCAGTATTTCCCATACCTTAGTGAATTCTTCTAGCAAGTCTTGACACTTCGCAACTTCTGCGGAGATGTTCTCAGTCGATGTCTTCAATTATTCATCCCTTGCTTCTTTCACATCTGGCGGAGTGCCAGGTTGTTGCCAAGACTCTAATTCAACAATCTTCTCCTTGTATCCAATCTGCATATCCTCCATCTTCGCTTTGAGATTGTCCATGGCAGCACCAATATTTAGGATGGCCACTTCTACTTCAAGCTCTTCTTTGCAATCCGAGATCTTCGCACAGATTTTGGCTACGACTATTTTTAGATTTTTCTACTTCTCTTGAGCATTTTCTAGCTCATTTATCTTCACCGTGCATTCATTATTTATCTCCTTATAGATATCTTCTAGCTTCAGATGTTGGTTATACGAGATCATATCTTTGTCTTTGATTTCTTCCACAACCTGCAAATGCAGATTATGTAGTCCTTTGATGGGAAAAATTCCCACGTTAATGTCTAGATGTGTGACCTGATTCACACCTTCAGTAAGTTCATCAGATGGGAATATTACATTCATCGGCTCGATTAAGACTAACCAGGGTCTCATCGTCAAAGTAGGTTCTTTTCTTTTCCTTTGGCTTGACTCATTTGTCCTATCTTCAGAATCTGATTCCCTTACTAGATCTCTTTGAACTTGTTCCACCCTTTCCACCATACTCTTCAACTCTGCGAGGCTCTCTATCAGGATCTCTTGGATTTATTCTTGCTTGTTGTCTTTCAATGTGAGCATCTCTTCAATATGTTCATTGACTCGGGATGTGATGCAATCGTAATCATCCTCGTGCAATTATGCATTGAGCGGAATCTTACTTTCCTTCTGTTTCTTTCTGTGCGATCCCTCTGGCAGGACTATGTTGGGATTCTTCCTCTTCTCTCTTGCTGGAAAATCAACAGTTTTTTATTGTTATTCTCCTTGATATTGTCCCTGATTGTGTGTACTTGTTGGCTCATATTCTTGGTCTTGGGTATTTTCATTTGCACTCTCCTTTGATGTAGTGATCAACATCTCTAGTGCATCGATCTTCCACTTGGGCAGCCAATATTCAATGATAAGATCAATTTTCTGCACGTCCAGTTGATATAACCCTTCAAACCATTATGGGTTATTTAGTGGTGCTCCTGGCTGAATGTAAATGAAGTGAAGGCTAGCTTTGAATGTCATCTTTCGGATATACACAATTGTTATTTCTTTGGTAAAATGCGAGGTGCGCTCGATCACTTCACATAGCTGCTCATAATACGTATACAACTGTATATTATTTACCTTTTTTTTTGTCCGGCTTTGAGTTGGCCCACATGTTTCACAAATCTGGGTCCTCGACAATCTCCCGTGAATATCGATACATTCTGTTGATACTTAGGCTCTTTCTAGCCTATGAACGTGATCAATACTAACAACCAACTATATTGGATTTGATGTCCATTATCTTGTGTATCTGCAACATCATCTACGAACTCATTCAACAGACAAATTACCCAATTATACTGGAGTCCATCCTTGCCCTTCACAGCTAAGGAGATCGCAGCGGCCGACACCTCGGTTGGTCTGGATTTCCTTAGGACTTTCCCTGCGAGAAGTTGAAATGTGAACCTCGTAGCTTGATCCTTGATTCCAACTGTCTGATATCCACAGGTTCCTTTGATCAAACCAAATTCATTCTTCATTCTCTTGGCAAGCTCTTTGTCTTTGTTCTTGCCTGTGAATTCCACTGCGAGGTCAACACCTCTTTTGCTTAAGTGGGCGATTCTATAAATCGGGTCTATGTTGATGTCGATCTTGTGGTCTAACCAGAAGTAACCCTAGTGTGTACAAGAGAGTAATGTTCGCACAACTGTTGTGAGCTCTAGGCTTCTGTCAAAATGTGGAATTCACAGTAATTTTAGCAATATCGATGGTTGTAACGACGTAATCTAGTATTGCACTTGAATTGTTGTTTGCTTACCGGATTCATCATGTCGCCTATGCATATACTGGTTCATTTGAAATTGTGGAAACTTTGTTTCATGTAGCAACTCATGATCCCAGAACTTGCATACTGGAATATTACCGAGCAAATTCTCCTTTTTGGGCACATGACTCGACATGGGCGACATCGAGATATCATATTGCGGATTCTTCGTGAGTATCACAACTGGTGCACCATATCTTCTTGGAGGGATGTATTCTGGTATAAGAAAAAATTGGTCTGTCGCGAGGTTTCTTTAGTGGAAATGGATTTGGAATATTTGTGGCCTTAGGCTTCTCTTGCTTAGTAGCCTTTTGCTTATATTTCTGCTTCGGCTTTGGTATATTTCGCGGTGAACTTCTAGATGTTCATTTGCGGATTGTAATACCCCATTTTGACCCTTCGGATGTATTGGATTTTAATTTAAATGTCGTATATATGTGATGTATGATTCCTAGTGTGGAGCTCAAGGCTAAGGTCCCGCTAGTGAATGCTCAGTCTTGAAGGGCTAGTATTTTATGTTGTGTTATCCATGTGCTAGTAAGCCTTTGGAAAATTGTAAAAATGATGTAAATAATTGTAATGAAAATAAAATACCAAGGGGCTAGCTATGGATGCAACTAAATGAGGGGGGATATGTGTATCCACTAGGGAGAGGTGAGGGGGTTGTGGGATTGAACCCTAGGCTGCCATATGTCACCTTGGGAAACCCCTTTGACTGTCCTAGCTATCATTTCATGTTGCTGTAAGGAAGTACTTCACAAATATGCTCATGAGGTTGATGGAGTATGGGCATCCCTGAAAATTCATGAGGCAGGGTATGGGCTCTGTTTTGCTTGTCCCATAAGTTACTCCACCTCTAGGGAGGACATTTTCCTCATTCCCCATTCCATGGTGGGGGGGTAAGCATCAACTTTCAGAGAGGATGTAGGCCCAATAGTGAGAGGAACCGAAAATCATGACTTGGAATGAAGCCACGATTTGCAGAGCCAAAAACGCTTAGAAATATGCGTGGGAAGAGAAATTCATTGGGGAATCCATAGACCCGAACCTTGGGGCAATATTGAGAGGGTTGGATTCCCACAAATATATTGGGAGACCCGGATTTGATAGTCAGAAACCCAGTTGCGGTACAGAACCTTTCGATCACAATCTTGAGGAAGATCTAAGAGTGGATCGTAGTGGGAAAGAGACCGGGGGGGTTATACTTCATGGTGGAGCCATTGAGGGCTCATTTAACCCCATTTTAGAAGTCAGGACCAACCATACCTTCCCAGGTTAACACTGAGGGAAGGGGCACCTACGAGACTATGTAGTAGAGAAGGGGACCTTCCTTAGGTTGAGAGTGGAGGTGATGGGGGTGCCTGGACTATTTGAAGCCAATTGGATATTCCTGTAGCTTTGTGGTTGAGCTCATTGGATTAGGAAACTTATTCCCTATCTCCCCACTTGCTTGATAGAGCATGCTGTGTGTTGGATGAACTTGAATGACTGTGCCTAAGGCTGTGAGTGAACCTGAGTAGTTCATCCTTAGTGGATACATAGCCCCAGCTCGGGAGTAGTCTCTGAGTGCTGAAATAATACAAGCTAGGTAGATAACTATGGTTGGGTTGGAACGTTGCAGTCCATAGCCAGTTGCTTGGAGATTTCAATGAAAAGATAAGTGTTCTTTGTGATTTATATCATGTTCATTATGTGTTCTGAATGCTTAATTGTTCATGCTAATGGGAATGAAATGATTATCTTAAGTTAGTCAGCATAATCGTGTGCATAACATGAGAAGAGGACTAAGTCCCTATAGGTTTTTTCATCATTCTTCCTGGGAGAAATGTCCTGATGCATTTCCTTATATGTGTGTGGAAAATGCTTCATTCCACTGTGTTTAATTGAGTATGCATATGCACACCTGTGTTTGTATTTATATGAATATGTTCATTGATGAATAGGGATAAGTATTGTGAAGGCCCAAAAATCCCAGACAACTAGTCATGGCCTTGGGGAAGAAATAGACACCCCCTTGTTTCCATGTTTCCTATGTGGGTCAGATGAAGGGAGGGGCCATGAGGGAGTGGATCAGATCTCTTTACAGAGTGGTAGAGAGGTATGGATGAGGTTTGGGGAAACATTTTGGTTAGATGAAGGAAAAATTCAGAGTTCTTAGGTGTGGAATAGGATCACACCGTTGCATAGAGCTCATCGAGAGCTTTCCAATGGTACCAATTTTTCCAAAAATGGACTTAGGATGAGGAAGTTATCAGCCTGAGAAGTTGGCAGTAACAGGGGTATGTAGCCGACTTCTGACTTTCTAAACCCACATTGCGGATTGTGGATTGTGGAAGTCGGAGGCGTAAATATTCGGAGTTGCACGTTGTGGTTCTGAATTTTTGACTCCCACAAGGCAAATTGTGGATTGTGGAAGTCGGAGGCGTATTCCTTCAACGTTGTATATTTGGAGTTCTGACTTTCCTACTCTCGCAAGGCTGATTGTGGATTGCGGAATTCGGATGCGTATTTATTCGATGCTGTATATTTGGTGTTCCAACTTCTGAATCCCACACTATGGATTGAAGATTGCATAAGTCGAAGGCATATTCCTTTGACGTTGTATATTTGGAGTTTCGACTTTTCGACTCCCGCAAGGTGGATTGCAGATTGCATAAGTCAGAGGTGTACTCCTTTGACGATGTATATTTAGTGTTCCGACATCCAATTCCCATACTGCTAATTGTGGATTGCAGAATTCAGAGGCGTATTTCTTCGACGCTGTGTATTTGGACTTATGACTTACGACTTCTGACTTACGGCTTGTGGATTGCGGACTGAAGTTGTTGCAACTATGTAAAACTGCAGAGTTGCAGAATATTTGAAAAAAAAATTAGCATGTTGTTTCTAAGTAGCTCCCCCATCATATCTAAAGGGCACTGAGGGGATCGGGGACGTTATAGTCTATCTGCTCCTATGTTTCTATATACTGAAGCCTCACTGCTCCCTTTTGCACCATATCCCATATATAGTGATACCTGATCTCAATGTGCTTTGACTTTTCATGAAACACTGGGTTCTCAAACAACTTCACATAGCTCTGGTTGTCACAAAAGAGACAAGTCACCTCTAACTCGAGATCAAACAATCCTAATAGAAACTTCCAAATCCACACTACCTCATAGCTTGTCAAACAAGCTTCCATATACTTGAATTCGGATGTACTCAGTGCCACACTTGTATGATTCCTACTGAACCATGAGATCATACCTGATCCCAAACTAAAGAAACACCCTAATGTGCTCTTTCTATCTGTGACACTTGGCCCAATGCGCATCCACATAACTTTGTAGGTTAATCTTGTGATACGATACATATTTGAGGCCATAATAAACCGTACACTTTAGGTACCTCAATACATGCTTTTTCGCAAGCAAGTGAACAAATCTTGGCTCTACCATATACTAACTTAGAGTGTTCACCGCAAAGCATAAGTCTGGCATCATGTTCGTTAAATACATCAATGAACCAATCATCTGTCTATACACTATGGCATCCACCAGTTCTGAAGAAGTATCACTCAACAACTTTAGATTCAATGCCATAGGTGTGGCCATGACCTTACAATACATCATCCCAAATCTCTTCAAGATCTCTACTGCATATTTTCCTTGACTCAAGAAAAGTTCCTCTGGATTTTTCCACACCTCAAGACCTAAGAAATAGTGCATCATACACAGGTATTTCATATCATTGAAACTTTGTGGCAGGTTTCATCTTCGTTTCTGGTATGAGCTTCTCATCACATGTCAGAAACAAGTCATTTACATATAACAATAGAATCACAGGATTTCCTTCTTCAACCTTGTAGTAAAGGTTGGAATTTGCTTTATTCGTGGTAAATCCCAAGCTCATCAGGAACCCGTCAATCCTGTTGTACCATGTCCTGGGTACCTATATCAAACTGCACCACATATACTTCCTCTTCATGAGGGGATACATCCGATATCACTTTGAGCATATCCATGATATACTGGGGAAAACAAACTTTGACACAGATAGAGGCTAAGTGGTAATGTCTCTCAATTTGTGTTGTAGTCATTCCCTCTAAAACAGAGCTTTCCTGATCCCTCTGTAACTGAGCACTATCCTCCCTCTGCATCTTGTACTCTCTACATCAGGACATTCTGCATTGGAGTGTCTGGTATCCTTTTCTTCTAATGATCTTCTGTGTATCCATTTATGTCTTCTCTCTAGGTCACTAGATACCAATATCTCGAACTTTGTTGCAAGTTCTCTTTTTTAACCCATCTATGAGATCCTCATATTCAACCTTGTAGCAAAGGTTGATATCTCATCACTTTAGGTGATCCTCATGCTCACCATGTTATCCCATGGGTGTGTTCTGATCCTGTACAAATACTTCTTAAATCTGCACATATGTGGTTCTCTGTAGGGAGTCCCGAGTCTTGGAGGTTGTTCAATATACACTTCTAGTTTGATTACACCATCTATCTAGTGTAATATCCACCACCGAGGAAGTGCGTATGGACACTAGCCCAATGTCTCGTCATAGTTGAATCCCTCTTTTTGAGAGAATCCTTGCTTCATACTTCTGTAGTATGCTTTCTTTCTTAAATATTATTGAATGTCATAGATGAATCATCGTCACTTGTTCTTCGGAACAAGTTGCATCATTATTCTCTTGTAGGTGATGGTACATGATCTTTCCTACAATTCAAATTCAGTTGCATGATTATAAACATTTCATAATTTTCAAAACAAATTCTTATGCATAAAGACATAGGTTAGACAGTCATGCAACTATCTTTAGCCAATGCTTCAACACAACATTCATCAATATCCCACATTCATACAGTAACTTTATAAATGCCTTCCATCTCTACCAAAACATTATTAAGAGTGTGCACTACTCCCAACATGTCAGCAAAGAGGTTTCATTATAGATAAGTAGCAATGGACTGTTGTACAACACTATAGGCCACTTACCCATTACATGCATATTACTATTCATCAATGCAAACACTCTAACATGCATACTACACTTCCTAAATCTAGGAACATAAATATGTACACAACTGAACAATATAATTTAAGAAATTAGATATACATGAAATGAAAATTCAACTACTTATCTTTGTTTGTTTGGTAGGATCCCTCTTGATCCTTGTTTCCTTGCAGGAATTACTAGAGTCTATGATAGTGTGCCCTACTCCATCATCTGATTCTAAGGACATGTGCCTTTCTTGCTTATGATCGACAATGCTGAGAAAGTCTTCTACACCATAGATCACATGGAACTATGTACTGGTGCTGAATCTGTTTGTCCCTTCATCTTCATCATCAATCACAACTGCATCCCTTCTTATCCAATGTTGAAATGGATAAGAGGTTATTCCATCTTCTTGGTTTGAATCCTCTTGGATAAAAATACATGTTCCTCATCACTAGAGGAATCTTCTTTAGCTTTCTTCTTGAATGGTTCATCATCTTCTGTGATGTGAGTATGGTGTCTCTTCTTCTTTCCTTTCTTCTTGGGACAATATTTCGCAAAGTGTCCCATCTCATCACAATGGTAGCATCTGAAACTTGAATAGTATTTTGGAGGTCTTCTACCCTTGTGTGATCTCTTGTGATGATGATGTTTTTTATTTCCTCTCTTGTCATGAGCTTCCAAAGCTTGATTTTCTTCATCACCTATCTTTTCTTCTCTAGCAACAATCCCCGCTTCCTGTTGAGTGCATGATTCTGAGAGTGCACTGAATAAGATAAGCTTCTTCCTAGAAGATATCCCTTGAATATATGAATCCCATGATCTTGGAAGACCATTTAGGGAAGTCATCACTAATTCTTCATTTTCAACCTCATCTCCAATGGAACTTAACTGATCTCTGATGTTGGAGACCCTTGTGAAGTAATACTGGATACTTTCATTGTTTTGCATATTCACAGCCTTGAGTTGAGTTCTCAAGGTCATCTTCCTATTGATGTTGGTTCCTTCAAATAGTCCCTTCATTGCATCAAACATCTCTTTCGGAGTCTTCGGAGAAGAGATGTGTGAGATCAAGTGATCCTTGATGGAGTTAGATATGATCCTCTTGGCCTTGATAAGGTTTTTCTTGTGCTTTTGTTTTTCCTCATCTCCCTCTAGCTCCATAACTACTTCTGTGACATACTTGTCCAATTCATGTTCTTCTAGGATGAGCATCACCCTATACATCTATGCTCAGAAGTTCTCATCCCCTTCAAGATTATCCTCAAGCTTAGTATGATTTGTCATCTTGATAAACTTGATAAATGAGAAGCTCAAATAGAAATAGAGAGAATATAGCTTACCAAATGAGATGATCCAATCATAAATTGATTTCTGTGATCTGGCTTTAGGAGGTCGTAGGGTTTTCCAGAGAAACCCTAATTTCTCAACTTCTGAATCTTGAAAAACTGAGAGGAGGAAAAGATGCACCACCCCAAGGTGAGCTGAGAAATGGTACTTTTTCTCCGATTCTGTAGACAGATCCTCCAAAAACTTGATGCCCTAGTCTTTGAGTTGCAGTGGTGGGCCCAAAAAATGAAAATTATCGAAATTAAATTCTTCTTTGACAGAAAGATGCGCCCTAGTGAGGCAACCCTGTTTTTCAGTTGATCTATGGAGAGAGATCCCGGAAATAGAAGCCCTAGTTTTTGCAGTTGTAGCAGCTGCATAATGTTTTCTTTTAGGCCAACTCTGATAAAAATAAGGATCACTGAAAGATAAACAAGCACAACATAGACAATAGTATGCAATCATTATCCTGGAAAAACCCTCTCAAGGATAAAAAACCCAACAAACTTCTTCTATATGTATTCATTAGAATGTACAATAGTATTCCTTGTGTAAAGACCCAAAACAATAACACTCCAAACACAACTATTCACTTGAATCTATCTCTCCTACTCATGCGAACTCAATGAGTGAGAGTGGTGACCAAATGAAGAGGGTGAGCTCCTCATTTATAGTAATCAATTGACTTGACCTTTTTACCAACAGGGCCGACTTGGCTCTCCTAACTGGGCCGACTTGTCTAATTCACAATAAAATATTATTTTCTAGATCTTTCCAAGATGACCTAACAGTTGGCTCATTTACATGGAACATTTTGACATCATTCGAGTTGCTGATATTCTATGAAATTCTTTCAAATAACCTACTCTGAATGAACCCTTCCTTGACACTTCTTTTCCGCACCTACTTAATAACTAAGAGGGAGTCATTGAAGATCATCACATTCTTTATACAATGTGTTTTGAGAAGCTTTATTCCCATAAAAAATGCATAAATATCCACCTGGTTATTCATTGCAACTCTTACACTCCATGAATAGGATATTTCTACTCTTCCATCCAGGTCTAAGAGGAACCCCCCACACACGCCACCATTCATACCATCTATATGCATTTAATGGTCCATTGTTCATTGGTATGAGGGGTAAAAAACAATGTCTACATGAGCTAGGTTAGTTTTCAGAGAAAATACCAATTTATTTGTTTCACCATTAGATCCATTATTTTTCTTCAACATGTTGTTGAAATTTACCTAATCCCTTGAAAACTAACAAATATAGTTCTTTGACATTTGCATAATAAAGATATAAACTCATAGATATAATCAAGAAAAATTTCTTCGTTTTTATGGGTTCCAAGCTTATTTTGCTTAGTGAAAGAGCTCTATATTATTTTTGCATAAATAACTGAGTTTCAAATTCCTTTGTCGTGAATTAAGAAAAGTATAGTCTTTTAGGTCCAATTTCCTATCATTGGGCCCTACATGGCTAAGTACTTCAGGTTTTAATTCATATTATTGTCTTTCCTATATCATAAGAGGTAATAAGAATATATACATGTATACCTATCCATTGTTTCTGTTCATTTTCTTGAAGCTCCAATATATTATCCTTGACACCAAAAAAGTACTAACCATTTTTTTGTTAAGATTTAATATGCTAAGACAGAAAATAGCAGCATTGCATTCCATTTCACAATAATAGCATATACAGGATCACTGAAGAAACAACAAGCACAGCATAAACACAAGAGACACAAATTTATCCTGGGAAACCCTCATGGGGTAAAAAATCCAGTAAAGCTTCCTCAATATAGATGACCAACAATATACAAAGATGTAACCCTGAGCATAAGCTCCTCCTTCTCCATAACAGACCTCTCCTCCACAAGTGCGCCACTCTCAAGTGAGTGAGTGTGTGTGTCAAATGAGGAATACACCTCCTCTATTTATACACTACTCCGACTTGTCTTTTACACAAAACATGTAGGCTCGTATTTAACCAATGGGTTAAATACCCCACTATAACTGACTGGGCCGACCCCTCTAGGGTGGTCTAATAACCTTTTGACCCACATAACACATACAGGGCCGACCCCCATTAGGGAAGTCTAATAACCCAAGTTACCACATTCCAACGGAGGAATAAACATCTCTGGATATACAATAAGATCTTCACGGAGGAATGAAACATCTACAGAATAATAAAGTAAAAATATAATATTCTTTGAAGTTACAATATCTCAACACTCCCCCTTAACGAGAAGGATATTATAATAGCATCTGCACGAGCAAGGAGTCATCAACATCATACATGATACATCTATAAATCATTGGAAGCTTTCTCAACATCATCAGTAACTCAACTAGTTACTGGAACATCTTCAATACTGGAACATCAACATCTTTTGTACTGAGTCTTTATCTTCTGCAGCACTCAAACAGCTACAGCAACATCAATATCTGAATCCTCACGATCGTCGGCATCGTCATCACACGATCATCAGCATTGTCATCACACGATCAACATCGTCGTCTAGATCAACACGATCCGCATCGTCACATCATCTCGATCTACAGCATCTGGTTCATCACGATCTACAACATCTGGATCATCATGATCTACAACATCTGGATCATCTTGATCTACAGCATCTGGATCATCTCGATCTATAGCATCTGGATCATCTCGATCTACAGCATCTGGATCATCTCGATCTACAGCATCTGGATCATCTTGATCTACAGCATCTGGATCATTATGATCTACATCATCTGGATCATCTCGATCTACAACATCTGGATCATCTCGATCTACAGCATTTGAATCATCTATATTAGTATCCACACCAATACATCTATCATTAAAAGCATGTATTCTCACTAATACATCTATTATCAAAAGCATGTATTCTCACTAATACATCTATCATCAAAAGCATGTATTCTCACTTAATACATCTATCATCAAAAGCATGTATTCTCACTAATACATCTATCATCAATAGCATGTATTCTCACTAATACATCTATCATCAAAAGCATGTATTCTCACTAATACATCTATCATCAATACATAGCAGCATACCCTGCAACATACACGATCATATTACAGGATGATCAATCCTGCTCTCTTTAGGACATAGGTCCATGGATGATATAATCCAGATCAAGTTCCAGGATGATCAATCCTTATCACTTTAAGACAAGTCTCATGTCTAGGGACGATGCAATCCCATCACGTACATTTTGAACCCAGTTCATGGATGATGCAGTCCTCACACGTACATTTTGAACCAAGGTCCAGGGACGATGCAGTCCTATCTTCAATTCTCGGAGACATCAGTCTACACATCAATTCTGGGACCAAATTCCGGGGAAGATACAATCCCCTACCTATTCATTCAGGACTTCATTATCGGAGACCTAGTCTACGGCTCAATTCTGGGACCTCAGTCCGGGGAAGATACAATCCCCTACCTGTTCATTCAGGAATTTATTATCGGAGACATCATGTCTACGGCTCAATTCTGGGACCTCAGTCTGGGGAAGATACAATCCCCTACCTGTTCATTCAGGACTTTATTATCGGAGACATCATGTCTACGGCTCAATTCTGGGACCTCAGTCCGGGGAAGATACAATCCCCTACCTGTTCATTCAGGACTTTATTATCAGAGACATCATGTCTACAGCTCAATTCTGGGACCTCAGTCCGAGGAAGATACAATCCCCTACCTGCTCATTCAGGACTTTATTATTGGAGACATCATGCCTACATCTCAATTCTGGGACCTCAGTCCGGGGAAGATACAATCCCCTACCTGTTCATTCAGGACTTCATTTTCGGAGATATCATGTCTACGGCTCTCTTTTAGAACATGTGTTCAAGGATGATACAATCCCTCTTCTTTCTCGGAGACATCTGTCTACGGCTCACTTTAGGACTGAAGTCCAGGGATGATCCAATCCCCAAATGTCCACCAAGGACTTCATTCTTGAAGACATACATCTACGGCTCTCTTGAGGGTGATGCAATCCTATCATGTTCACCAAGGACTTCATTCTCGAAGACATACGTCTACGGCTCTCTTTAGAACATGTGTTCAAGGATGATGCAATCCCCTTGTCACCTTAGACCTTGTCTAAGGACCATCCACCAACCTCTCTGTCGGCATCACCAATATAGGTATCCACATCATTGACCTCACTATCGATGCGGGAAATCTCATCATAAGTGATCACATCACTCCCCCTTTCGAGGAGGGTCCTTCTTAACTATATTAAGTTTGTCTTGGAAAACTTTACTTGAGGTAGAGGTTTGGTTAGTACATCGGATCGGTAGAGGTTTGGTTAGTGCATTGGTAACTTGTTACGAATTCGAACATTAACCATATCTTGTATATAGAAATGTCAGATCTCTATGTGCTTTGACTTATCATGGAACACTGGATTCTCTGCCATTTTGGTACAACTCTGTTTGTCACATAGGATCATAGTTGGGTCCATCTCTAAGTCAATTCTGAAGCCATACCACTTCACAATTAGCAGAGCAAGCAGCCATATATTCTACTTGTGCTAAGAGCCACACTAGATTGTTTCCTGCTCAACCACGAGATCATGGCTAATCCTAGACAATAACATCCTCTCGATGTGCTCTTCCTGTCTGATACACTTCCTGCCCAATCAACATTTGTGTAGCCATCTGAAGTCATGATCTCCAAGATAACATAGATCAAAGTCTATTGTATCCTTTAGGTATTGCATCACATGAATTGCAGCTTATCAGGTGGACACATCTAGTTTCCACTATATACTGACTCAAGGTGTTCATAGCAAAGCATATATCTGACCTAGTATTCGTTAGACACATCAATGACTCAATATTTTGTCTGCACAGAGTTCTATCCACTAACTCTGATGAGTCATCTGCTAACAACTTCAAGAGTGGCCATACCAACACATCAAGTCCTTTTAATATTTCTCAGCATACTTTCCTTGGTTGAGAAAGATTCCTTCTGATCCTTGCCATACTTCTAGACCTAGGAAGTAATGCATCAATCTGAGATCTTTCATTTTCATTTCTGCATTGAATGATCTTCTGCATATCTATCTGTGCCATCTCTCGTTAGATGGGTCTACTGATATGAGCCTCAATATCATTCAAACTCTGTGGTGAGTTCCTTCTTGCATCCATGTCATCTGTGTATAGAAACCATATTCAACCTTGTAGCAAAGGTTGAGATCCACATCACCCATGGTGATCATTAAGCTCATCAATTGATTATCGATCCTGGGAACCCATACAAAACCTGATTCACACTTCTTCTTTAATTACACCATTAAGGGAATGGTCTTATCTAGCCACTTGGAGCAAACATCTCATCATGATTCTCTTCCTCTTTCTAGGAGAATCTTCTAGCCACAAGCCTTCTATAGTGTGTTTGATTTGTAAATATTTTGTTGAGCATCCATCGCTTGTTCAGTGTTCATCATTCATCATGATCTTTCCTACAAATCAAAATTAAGTACATGATTAGTAATACTTCATAATCATCAAATCATATTGTCATGATAACCTATTATGCATACAGATATCATTTACATAGTTATGCAACTATTTTGACCAATACTTTGGCACAACACTTTTCCATATTCTGTATGCATACAGTGGCTATCTAGATGCCTTCCATCTCTACCAGAACATACTATCGAGAGTGTGCACATCTCTCAGCATGTCAGCAAAGAGGTTTCATTCTAGACAAGCAACAATGGAATGCTTGTCCAACTTACCAATCATATGCATATTAGTAGTATACTGTTTCAATGCTCTATTAATGTTTACACTCAGCATGATATATTCTAGGAATACAAATATGCATACAAGCAATATCATTTACTATTTCAAATAACAACTCAAATACTTATCTTTTATGTTTGTGTGGTTGCCTCCCGCTTGATCTTCTATATGTCTTTTGAACTTCTATTCATTTTGTACCACTGTACATGCTCAAGTGTGCACTAGTGTCATCCTCATGATCTCATACACAAACATACATTCATTAGTATATTCTCAAAACATTCTAATTCTAAATGATCTTGAATATGTATAGTCATGATCATTAGTATTCAGGGTTTCAAGGAAGTCTTCTTTTACTCATGCATATTCTTGTTTGATCATAGTACTCTTCTAGTTAATTAAATCATCAAGATAAGAAACATGATATGCATAAGCCCTTGATTACTAATTTTATGAATAAGCATAACCAATCATACGAAGTATACTTATATAAGGGATCCTAACACAAGGTAGGATTCTAACTTGACATAGGAAAACATACCTGGATTAGTATACCTGCTTAGTTATGTACAACATACCTAAACAATATCTTCAATGATTTAGAGATCCTGAGCTAGAACCTGCATGTCTCATAGGTTAAGCATAATATAACAAAGTCATACATACCTCGTAAGTAGAACAAAGATTATGGATGAGTCTTTGTCTTCATGTTGTCATGGTCATGGAACTTGATTTGTCTTTTGTGATGTACCTGTATCTTGTTAGCAGACAACATCAACCTCACACAACACCATAATGCATTAGTACAATCATATAGCCCTAATCAATGAATGTCTTCGATCATTCACATGCATTCATACTGTTACTAGGGTGATAAGACAATTCTAACATTAATCAAGATTGTACTAATAAATAATATGAAGACAAACACATCATGAACTTAATCAAGAATTAGATTTCAAGACATACCTGAACCTCCTTAAGTCATACCTGTCGAGACTTCTTGTAGTCTTCTTATGTAAAGCCTTAGCCTCAACTCCCCATGAAACTTGATCTGGAGCTTGATTAGGGTTTGATAGAGAAACCCTAAAAATTCAATCTTTGACTTTCACACTTCTGAATGGATGGAAGGATGTGTCTTGCTAGCATACTTCAATTTTGAAATCTCCAAAATTTGTCCCCTCAAAATTGCCTTCGAAACTTCTGGATCTTCTGGACAAGAACCCAAACTAGGGTTTGATGAAGCCCACCCTTCTGTCCAATCAAAAGGTTTGATCGAAGGCTCTAAACTCTTATTTTTTTGAGGAGCTTCTAGCCGTGGATTTCGATTCCAAAAATTCTAACTTTCTCCGAAACCCTAAATTCCGGAAGCCATGAATGAAGGTGCTCCAAAAATAATTTTGTTTTGACAGAAATATGTACCTGATTGTTTCTGCTGTAACTCCGAACTTTTCGCTCCACAGGGTCTGAAAACTTTTTTTGTGGTAGCCTGACCTGTCATCTTTCCATCCCGACAGGTCTGACCTCAATTGGATTTTCTGAGAGAGAGTTATGCCAAGTGTCGCAACGTGACTTGTTTATGGGATAAAACAGGAGAGCAAACTTGTACGGTGTTCCACGTGTCATTGGTTCAACTTCAGCCTCTGAAAACGTTTCCTGAGATAGTACAGTCTGTGTACTACCTGCCACTTTTTTTTAAATTTCATTTGGAGCTTCCTAGCCCAAGTTATGCCAAGTGTCGCAACATGACCTGTTTATGGGATAAAACAGGAGAGCGAACTTGTACGGTGCACCACGTGTCACTGGTTGAACTTCGGCCTCTGAAAATGTTTCCTGAGATAGTATAGTCTCTGTACTACCTGTCACTTTTTACAAAATTTCATTTGGAGCTTTCTAGCCCAAGTTATGACCTTTTTTCCTAGGTCACCTGATTTTGACTGAGATCTGGAAGAGGCAGAAAGCCTAACTTGTACTGATCATAACTTACAAAGTACAACGAATATGAGGGTGCCCTTTGGACACAAGATACCTGGAGATGTTATCTATGACCTGTAAAGGTTTCAGATCCTGAACCTTCGCCAAAATGGATTTATGGCGAAAGTTCCATGATGACTGGTTTTTGCTATATAAAACCCTAACCTTCAAATTGTCGCAAGAGAAGCAAGTGTCGTAAGTGCCATACATTGCCTTCCTTCAGGTTAGCTCTGATACCATGTTAAGATTTAATATGCTAATATAGAAAATAGCAGCATTGCATTCCATTTCAAAATAATAGCATATACAGGATCACTGAAGAAACAACAAGCACAGCATAAACACAAGAGACAAAAATTTATCCTGGGAAACCCTCATGGGGTAGAAAACCTAGTAAAGATTCCTCAATATAGATGACCAGCAATATACAAAGATGTAACCCTGAGCATAAGCTCCTCCTTCTCCATAGCATACCTCTCCTCCACAAGTGCGCCACTCTCAAGTGAGTGAGTGTGTGTGTCAAATGAGGAATACACCTCCTCTATTTATACACTACTTCGACTTGTCTTTTACACAAAACATGTAGGCTCGTATTTAACCAATGGGTTAAATACCCCACTACAACTGACTGGGCCGACCCCTCTAGGGTGGTCTAATAACCCTTTGACCCACATAACACATACAGGGCCGACCCCCACTAGGGAATTCTAATAACCCAAGTTACCACATTCCGACGGAGGAATAAACATCTCTGGATATACAATAAGATCTTCACGGAGGAATGAAACATCTCCGGAATAATAAAGTGCAAATATAATATTCTTTGAAGTTACAATATCTCAACATTTTTATGTAATTTTTTGTTTATATTACAAAATACAATAAGTGCATGGAACAACTTCGAATTAGAGTTACTAAGACAAAAATCAAATTGAAAGCAACAAAATCAACCTTCTTTGCATCCCTAATAAAAAAACTATCTCACTAGCAATTGAAGAGGTCCCTCTTCCCACCAAGATTTAAGAAAGGACAAGATATTACTAACACCATTCTCAAAACTATATTTACTTACAATGAATCTTCTATGAAATAAATAGTTAAAACTCTAATACAATCCCATAAATTGGAAAAGACAAATAACACCCACTACAATGGCTCTCTAGGGAGAGCTATATAAGCAATGGATTTTTATTTCAAAATAAAGGGATTTGGAGTTGAATCTAAGATTAACATTCTCACATAGTATGCTTAAGAGTTTCCTCCCTCCTACACAAATATGTTATCCTTGAATTCACTCTTGGAAAGTCATGCCCTTGTGGGTAACACCTTATAAATAATAATCCAAGAGAACAACTTAGAGCTTAAATGGGATTCTAAAGGACTAAAGATTGAGCAACCTTTCAATCCATCTTTTTTTGGGATCCAAAGAAGCATGTCTAGGGTTCAAATTCAGTGTTAGAGGCCTCTAGTTGTGAAGCAAGCTATGGACTTTCTTAGTATCATAGAGACACATAATCTTTGTAAAAATTTCATTTTCAACTCTTAGTTGTCCCAATTATTCTTTACAACTTTGAAGTTTGGGCCTACAACATTGCTGGTAAATTTGGAATAAAATTGAGCAAATCTAAAAACACTTCCTAACCTATAATTATAAAATTAAATGCAACAATCCTTACTTTTTTCTCTTGTTTGACATTGGATGTATTTCCATGGAGTCTAAATCCATGATTAGATATTTATATATTAAAAACACAAATTACTAAGGTTGAGTGAAGTTAGGTTCCTTGCTATTGCTTCTAGTATGAGTAGGAACCGCCATGGGCTAGCTTAAAAGAGGATGGACTAGAGAGTTGAGGCTTGGTTTAGCTATTAAAACTTAAAATAAGACAATCAAATTAATAATATAAAAAATAATAAATCTCAAAGATACCCATGAAGTTTAAAGATAAGACCTGAAATGACACATAAATCATTAATAAAAGGAAGTTGAAACACCACAAATATTTTATAAATCCTAACTTGATTCATCAAAAATATTTGTCAAACACTATGAGGTTAAAGAACAAAATGAATATTCATGACCTCCATATGGAATTGATTGTTCGAATAACCCATAAACATCATAATCGAATTTGTAAAATTTGTGATACTAATGAAGTTGCATCATTTCCTTCTAACTTGCTCTACCTTTAAGAATATAAGACATAAGTTTACCTAACTTTATAACCTTATTAAACTCTTTAGGACCTTGTTGCTAATGAAAATCATAATGATTGTGGTGCTTTACTTTCCATTATGTTCAAATATATAAATGACATTTAGAAAAAAAAATTAGTCCAATTATATATTTGATAGACCTTTTTGTTCAAGTAAGAGTAGTAAACAACATCATCATCATCAGTAAAAGACCACCCCTAATATGTCCAAAGAGGGCCTTGGTTTTGAATATTCATTTTGTATTTTTCTTTTGAATGAATGAGATTTTGGATCTCACATATAGTAAACATGTTAGAGGTTAGAAGGCCTTTTGGAAAACAAGCACTTTGCACTCTCTATCCATGATCTAGACTCCATGTCATAGATATATCTTCATAACAAAATTTCTTTTCTATTGAGCTTTAAAGATTGAAATCCAGAGATTTCAACAACACATTGATCTCTAGTTTCTAGCTTTAGATGGGCCACTTCACTTGATCCTAACCAAATATGATACTAGAGAAATTCCAACAAATGTGATTAGAGACCATCCCATGCTTCTTGAATACTTTTCCCAATGAAAGAAACCCAATTTTTAAATAAGTTAGAAGAAGCAACAAAGGCCAAAAAAAACCTCATACTTTGATATTATGTTGTGAATCTTATTTTTAAAAAAAATTTAACATAAAGCATTACCATCCACTCATTTAGTTGCAAGAACCCTAAAAGAAGTTTTCCAACATATAAACCCAACCCATCTAATTCTTTAGAAGGATATAAACTTTCCAACATACCACTACTAAGCCCCTCTCTCTTTCATACTTAGCCAAAAGAAAGGGCCTCAAAATTTTCTCCAATTGAGTGTGGTTAGAAAGCCAACAAAATACATAGTAAACATGAGAAACCTATAGGATTTTGGATTGAAGTGTTAACTCACTTCCAAAGCCTAGATATTTATACTACCATCATTTATGAAGCTTCATTTGTACATTTTAAATTTACATAAAAAATCTACATATATCCTAATAAAGATTAGAGTTATTAACAAAATGATTATTAACTATTTCAAAACCAAATTAAAAGCAAAAAACAAAAAAAACATATAACTTGATATTCATAAATTGAATCAAAGTTATACATATAGTCTTACAAGCACTACATAATCATCAGGACCAATTCAAAACCAAACCTTGTTTAATACATTAATGTAGAATAATTCTCTTAAAAAAAAGAGTATCTATTCTATTATATATGATGTCAAAATCAAATTTTCGGAAACAAAATTTTCAATTGAGAGTTGATGTTAGATCAAGCTATTAGGTGGTTCCCTCTAATATTGCTTATCAGTTCTTGTTGTTTCTTATAAATTCCTCAGCAAATCAATTGCAGTTACAGGTGGTGCCCTATAATTGTAGCTGTTGTTCTATATATATAATGTCAAAATCGATTTTTAGAAAACAAAATTTTCAATTTGGAGTCGAGGTTAGATCAAGCTAATAGGTGGTGCCCTCTAATATTGCTTATCAGTGCTTGATGTTTTTTATAAATTCCTCTAATCAATTGCCATATTGCTTATCAGTGCTTGATGTTTTTTATAAATTCCTCTAATCAATTGCAGTGACAGGTGGTACCCTGTAATTGTAATTGTAGCTGTTCTATTATATATAATGTCAAAATCAATTTTTAGAAAACAAAATTTCCAATTTGGAGTTGATGTTAGATCAAGCTTAATAGGTGGTGCCCTCTAATATTGCTTATCAGTGTTCTGTTTGTTTCTGTTTTTCTTTTTGTTTAGATTTTTGCAATTTTGCTTTTAGGGCACTTCTGCCTCATAGTATGTCTATTAAATTCTTTCTTTGTAAAGTTTGATCTCCTTTTAAAATGAGGGCTCTACACTCAATTTGCAACTCTATTTTGGGGTCTATTTTCTTGATTATGAAATGGCCCGGTACATCTCTATCACTGTATCACTGTATATTTTTTTGAAGGCAATATAAAGATCTACATATAACTTACCAAAAAAAATCATAATTAAGTCATTAATACTCACCATTATGTTGATATGCAATTTCATCCAATATTGAAACGCAAGTCCCAAATTCAAAGATTCAATTAACAGGAGCCATCCATCCGTATTTAAAAATAGTTTTACAGAATATCCAAGCTGAGATAAGACATCCTTACAAATTTTCTTCGAATTAAAATACTCAGATCTACAACACGCAAGGAAAAAGAAGAAAAAGAAAGATAGCAGGCAGGACAATTGACCTTTTATTGTTTTCCTTGAATCCATTCAGTGTATGCATTGAGTATCTGTCTCGGATTCTTCTCTCCTGCCATGCTGTCTGCGAAATACGTAAAAACCAATTGCAGAGCCTGCAATAACAACAATGATCGCACCCAAGTTGTAAGACATGACTGCTAGCATCAGGATGTACGCACTTGCAACACGGACTGTGTAGCGCACGGTGTCTGCCAATCCAGGAGCCACCCAAGCTCCATTCCCACCATTGCCATGATAAGCTGTGGGATTGGCCAGATATTCATAGAATACAGAAATGATAAAAAGCAATACAAGAGCCAAGATATACATCCCCACATGGCCTGAAGGCCAGTCTGCAAAAAAGAATACAACGTCACTGCTCCAGTAAAAGCTAGTCCTCATGATGTCCATGGATTTCATTGGTGATGACATGGACTGCATGGGTGAAGACATGGACTCCATTGATGATGGCTGTGGGGGTGGTGACATTTCATGCATGCCATGACCATCCATTGTATTTCTCTGATTTTCTTACAACGCCGATTGCAGATCTTGTCCTCTACCTATGTAGATTGTAGAGAAACTGCGGTTTTGCAGATTTAGAAGCAAGACACATTCGGAAGTGGAGAACCAGGGTGGGGATCCAGCTGTGACTTGAGCTGAGCAAGATTAAGGACCGATATTGAGAAAGAAAAGAAATTGTTGCAGGATTGTAGCGTCACAAGCTACTCTTTATATGGGTTTATGAAGCGATTCTCAACTCGATTTGTACTGGACTGTACGATGGGAAGGACAACTTTGCACCTGGCCTCGAATCACTCTATTGTACAATCTAGGGTTTATGATCTTCTTATATTTCCAAGGGGTTTAACTAACTGCCACATTCAATTAGGTTTCCATTTTCAAAATGGGTAGCCTAAACGTTGTTTCTATTTTCAAAATGGGGTAGCCTAAACGTTGGACGATTTCTCCTTTTCCCTCAACAATTTTCGACATGATTTCGTTGAATTTCGGTCAAAAATTTGTTGGATTAGCAAAATTGTCTAATGTTTATTTTTTTTTCAAAATCAACCATATGTACAAGCACTGTCCACCTTGGGGTAGAGTTTTAAAGGAGTAGTCTATTTATTTTATGTTTTAGACTTTATAATTGATTTTGATCTAAATTTAATAGTCATTTTTTTGATAAAATCCAATTTTTCTAAGTGTTTAAATTGTATTTTTATATTTATAAGTAGATTCATCTCCCACAAATACCCCATGACATCCAAATTATGCAATTTTTATAACTAATATATATAATTTTAATTTTTTTTAAAGATTTCTAATCTAAATACAACAAAATTAGACCAAAAAATATAAGTAAATATTTAAACTACACCAAGTTTTGTGAATTAGTATATAGACCATTGAATTTGAAACAACTTAAATCCAAAAGTATACTCATCACTCTACCCAACATTTAATGCTCTTCAAGTTAATCGATATTCACACTCAAGATTGAGATAGGAATGATCAAAACAAATAGAGTCAATTTTGGAACCAGAATTTCACCATTAAAAAATATTGATTTTAATTTTAATTTTTGATAATGATATATTTTCAAAGATAATTTCTTAAATTCTATTTTTATTGAAATAATTTATATTATAATTTTAGTTATTAAAATTTATAGTTATAATAATTCATAAAAAAATCTTAATAAAATTATAAAATAAATTTGTAAATATCTAAGGGCAATTTGTTACAAAATCATTAAATTTCTTACATGGAAATTAATGAATGTGAGTAATTAGAAACCTTCTAAGCATAGATTGAAACATTAAACCTCTTACATGTGCATGTGACTTGTTAGAAACCTTTCTTGAGATACATTGAACCTCTTACATGGACATGTGGGTAGTTAGAAACCTTTCTAATTGTGTAACAAGTTTGTATTTTTATTGTAGGAATATGGTAATATACAAAGTCAAGTTTTTATTATCTTCAACATATTATGGTTTTTATTTATTGTAGGAATATGGTAATATACAAAGTCAAGTTTTTATTATCTTGAACATATTATGGTTTTTATTTATTTTTATTAATTTTATAAAAGTATGTTTAATATTTCAACATTTTTAAGTGTAGTTAAAGTTTTGGTTCATTTTTTTTTTAATTTTAATTTTCATAAGAATTTTTTTCAATTATGATTGGTGCTATATCATAAAAATTAAGAATAAAAAAAATCAACAAAAAATAAAAATGTTTCCTATTATTAATGCAAGAAACTTCCTTGGATGTGAGGAGGAAAGCTTAGAAGCTTTCCTGCTTTTCCTGATTTCATTCTATTGATGTGAGGAGGAAATCTTAGGAACATTTTTATGCTTTTCTTGATCTCATTATGTTTTTTTGGCTTATTGCTTGTCAATAGTAGTTGTCACTTTTTCCTTTATTCTCTTCCAAGATTGGAAACAACAAGTTAGTTTCCATTAAAGTGGAGGAAAGCATTTCATATAGAAATGCTTGAAGCCTATTTGTCTCAGTTTGATTGACATTCTTGTCTCACCTTGATTCAAATTTTCATCTATTGGGTGATTCAGTTCTTCAACTTCTCCATTGAATTCATGCCATGCGTTTGGATAACTATGCAAAAGGAGGAAAAATCGGACGACCCTATATTGCTAACATTACCACCATTTCACTGGAACAATAAATTGACCTAATCTCAAAGCGCCTTACTTGTGCAGGTCACATGATGTCTCTTACTACTGGGTATCAATTTCCTCCTTAGCATTGACCTTCATTGGATTATGTTTATGATTTTTTTATCTTATATTATTTATATGTTGAACTGTGTTGGACTATGGGTGTATGCAGGTTGCGATGAAGGATTAATGAAATAGGGAAAATGAACCACCGATTGAGGGTAGGGTCGATTGATGGTCTAAGCACCACCAGCAACCTCCATGGTGAGCAAATAGTATTTCAAAATCGACAATATTTCCTTTTATTATAAAATCTCATCACAATTGTGTGTAGGCCACATATAGAGGTGAGATATCGAAAACCCACTACAGGCTCTACACAATATCAATCACAGATGCACGTGCGCGCGCGCGCACACACACACACACACATATTGTAAGTAAGTACCCACGGGGATTTGAACTTGTGACTTTCCATTTACAACTTCTCATCTCAATTACTCATTACCAATTGCTCTATCCCCCGTGGGTTACAATTTCAATCATATTAAAAGAAAAAAATTCCACTTGATATCAGTTGCACGACTGGGAGAGGAGGATGCCATCCTACAACTGTTGGGAAGAATAAAGTTCATCTATATAATCCATCGCAATTACTGTTCATTCGAACTTTACTCCAATAGGTAGAGTATTTCCTCGTCGAGTCGACCCTATTTGTACATCCCGAGCAATTGATTTAGGTTTAATTTCATCACGAGATTAAATTTCATCTATATTATCCACCACAACTATTGTTCATTAGAATTTTACTCCAATACAAGATCCAATACAAGACCTAGAGTATATCCTCGTTGTCTCGACCCTAGTTGAATATACCAGGCATTTTATTTAGGTTTAATTTGGCAATTTCTATTATTGAGGAATGAATATACACATTTGACAGTAATAATCATTCTTGAATATGACCAGATTTATATTGAATTATGTGAATATGAAAAATACATTCTAAATTGTGATTTATCATTTGTGGTATAAAAATATCGCATGATATTTGGTACTATAAAATATGATTCTTAGTTTATTAAAAAGAGTTTTTACATTTTCTATCGGGAGTATGTATTCCTTATCAATTATGTAGCGAGTATGAATGTTTTTTCTGCAATATTTGCATTGGAGTTGTGCCATTTTAAAATCTCCTCCATGCGTTTCTCATAGTGGTTAATGTCACTTTCAAACCTCTACTATATTTAAGAGACAATTTATGTAAGCAAACTCAGAACGATTGAAAAAATACACTAATCTAAAACAATTATGAAAATACATCATATGTTCTCACAAGAGCTTCCAATCTTTGGCAAAATTTTCATTTCAAAATTATTTTCAAGGCAGGGACTTTGCTACTCACAACTCCTATTCATTTTGAATTTTAATTGATTTTTTTTTTATAATTTAAATTGATTTAAAATGTTTTTTTTTTTTATAATTCCATTTTATTATAATCATAATTAAATTTTGATTATGCATAAAATTTATGCTATTAAAATTATGAGCAAGAAAATAATTCTTTTATTATAAGTTTAGCTTAATTCTACGTGTCCAAGTTTCTTGGAACTTTGCTCTTATATGAAATGGAAACTTTCTTGAAGTACTTTCAAGAGGCATGAAGTACTTTTATGAAGTCTCCACACATAGTAAAAGTTAAGTTTTGAATTTAATAATAGTGTTCTCAATTTAAAAATTTATTGTCTAGAAGATCTTTGGTACTTGTAGAAGTCTCCATACATAGTCAAAGTTTCTAATTTAATGATTGTGTTCCCAATTTAGTACCACAAAGTTCAAAATTTCGTGTGTATAGGGTATTGGTACCATAATACCACAAAGTTCAAAATTTCTTGTGTATAGGGCCTTGGTACCATAATACGATGTGGATGTAAAGCATCTAAATTTTTTTCGGTTCATATTGTGTGAATTTAATTATCCCAAATGTGTATTAATACAATGCACATACCCACTATAACATAGAGAGATTTCCTAGGTTCATGCTAAATAAGTTTGGTTATCCTTGTTGTTATAATTGTAATTTTGGAAGACATTCCCTTGTATTTTATATTGTTATTATTATTGTATTTTGTTTGTATTTCCGACGGAGATGTCTTTCCTCCGTTCGGGGATGCCATTATTATACTTAGTCATTGTCACGTCCCCTCCCATCATTTCAAACCATAGAGGGAACATGACTATAACATGGGGGTGTCTAACTCTCCCCACGGCCATACAACGAAATGTACAATTAAAATAAAATGCATAATTAATTTATACAACGGAATTAAAACATATTTGTATACACACAAACGGTAATGCATCAACATATCTATCACAAGCAGAGGATGATTCAACATGCAGAGAATCAATCCCATTCCAATCCTATGCACATATTTCATATCAACTGTATTAAGATACTCATTTCAATCTATTAACATGAATAATTATCATTCAGAAATAACACATTGCAGAACACAGAATGCATATAATTCAAACCACAGAGAACACTTATCTTTGAGATGAAGCTGTCCAAAAAAATGGCTATGTGAGAGCAACATTCCACCCAACCATAGATCTTTGTCCAACCTATATTCTTTGAGCTGAGAGATCACCCCTGAGCTAGGTTGTGTATCCACTAAGGAGGAACTAGATAGGCTCACTCACATCCATGGTTTCACTCAAATAGTTATGCTAAGCCAACACACAATTGGGTTTATCAAGCATGCAATAAGCAAAGGAGGAGGATGCTAAGCCAGTGAGCTCAACCATAGAGCTACAAGCATCTTAAATGAACTTAACAATCATGGCACCCACAATACCTACCTCACCCAACACAAGGAAGGTCCCCTTCTCTACTGCATAGTTCCTCGGGCATCCCTTCCCTATAGTGCTATTCAGGGTGGGCATAGAAAGGTCCAACTGCTAATTCCTTGAGATTCCATCCTTCACTGGGTTTATCAAGCAAACCCAACCTCTGTTCAATCATTCACACTTGGATTTTTCACAATTCTGTCATCAAATAACTCAATCCCATCACTGGATTTCTGGGCTATAAAAACTGGGTTTTCCAATGGATTTCGGGGTATCTAATACTCTCAATTTCGCCCCAAGGTTCATATCTATGGATCCCACATTGGATTTCACTGTCAATACCAAATTCTGGGCATTTATGGCACTTCAAAACGTGGGTGCTTGCAAAGTTGCGATTTCTGATTTTTCTCACTGCTGGGCATGTATAATGTATGAAAACTGATGCTGGGATGTTCCACAATGGAATGGGAATGATGAAGAATGAATTCCCATGAGGTAAGGTGACTTGTGGTACAAGAAAAATAGATCCCATACCTGCCATACGAATTTCTGGGCTGCCCATGCTCCATTGAAGCCATGGACTGATTTCTCAACAACTTTCTTACCACAGAAATAAATGTCAGTAAGGAAAGTCAAATGGGTTATCAAAATGACATTTGGTATCTTATGGTTCATCCCCACAACCCACTCACCACTCCCTAGTGGAATACACATGGACCCTTCTCATTAGTTGCTTCCATAGCCAGTTTTGGTATTTTATTGAGAAATTAAATATTTACATCAATTACAATATTTCATTGCTTAATAGCTCATGGGTAATAAAATATCAAATACTTTCCTTTTAAATAAAATTCAAGCATATACTAATGGGGCCTTGGCCTTGAGCTCCACGCTAGGAAAACATGCATCACATGTACACAATATTTACATAAAAGCCAATATACCATAAGGGTCAAAATTGGGGTATTATAGTCATACTAGTTCATTGAGGTAAAATACTCCATTGTAAGTCGGGGCAATAGATCCCCAAAAGGTCAAATGTAATTGTATTATTAAGTCTCCTAGAGAAATCGGCCTAGTCAGTTTAGTTAAGGCCGACCTAGTCAATTAAAAGGTCACCCCAAAAGTAAAGTATAAATTGAGAGCTAAGCTCTCTCATTTGGACACACACTCACTCACTTGAGTTCACATAAGTGAGAGAGAGAAGACAAGTTCGCATAGGAGAAAGAGAGAGAGTTACAGAAGTCTATCTTGTTTTGGGGTTTTCCATTTTGGGATATTGTATTGGTGACGATTCTATCTTTGAGAAAGTTGTGGGGTTATATCCTTTATGGTTTTCCTGAGGAAAATCTTTGTGTCTCTTGTGTTATGTTGTGCTTATTATTCTTTCAGATAAGATCCTAGATAATGTTGATTAAAAGTAGAAAATCTAACATGGTATCAGAGCTAACCTGAAAAAAAAGACACTGTGCAGCTGCAGGAAGGTAGGCCTTTTAAGTTTGAGTTCTTCTCTCCACAGATCATTCAAAAAAGGATTCTAGGCCAATTCTGAGAATTTTCAATTTTTGGCCCGTCACTACTACCAGAGGAAAACTAGGGCATCATCTATTTTGGGATTCTGTTCACAGATTTGGAGAAGTGAGTACATTGGACAACTCTCCTTTAGGAGGTGCATCTTTCTGTCCAATCAGAAGTTCCAAATTCCAAATTTGGAAAATTAGGGTTTCTCTAACAAACCCTAGGCCAACCAGCTCCAGAACCAGTTTGGACATCATAAAAGTGGTAAGACCTAAAAGCTTTTCTATTTCCATTTGAAGTACTCATTCAATATGTCTCACCACACCAATATTGAGGATAAGCTTGAAGGAGATGATAACTTCTGAGCATGGAAGTATAGGATTGCTCTTGTCCTTGAAGAAAATGATTTGGACAAGTATGTAAATGAAGATGTTCTAGCACGAGAAGAGATGAGGCTAAGGATATCCACAAGAAGAACTTGGTTAAGGCTAAGATAATTATTTTAGACTCCATTAAGGATCATCTCATCCCACATGTGTCATCCTTGAAGACACTTAAGGAGATATTCGATGCTTTGACGAATCTATATGAAGGGAAGAACATCAATTGAAAGCTGACCTTGAGGAACGATCTTAAGAATGTGAAGATTCAAAATGTTGAGACAATGCAATCCTATTTCACAAGGGTCTCACAGATCAAGGAGAAACTTGAAGTAGTTGGAGAAAAAGTAGAAGAAGGAGAGATCGTGATGACCACCTTGAATGGTCTCCCAAGATCATGGGACTCATTCATTCAAGGGATATGTGCCAGAAAGATGTTGATCACATTCAGTAAACTATGGGAAGAATGTACACACGAATCAGCTCCACTTGTGGCACGAGAAGAGAAGATGGGAGAAAATGATGATCAAGATCTCACAGAACACACTATAAGAAATCATAACAAAAGGGAGCACCATAATCACAGTAAGAGGGAGAAACACCATCAAAATCAGAGGGAGAACTACGATAGACAAAGAAGACCTAGAAGAGATCTATACAACATTATATGCTATACATGTGATAAGAAGGGACACTACTCTAGAGATTGTCCCAGAAATAGAAGTATCTCCCAAAATAGGAAGACCAACAAGAAAAGAAACCATTCTCACACCGTAGAAGATGATGAACTTGCAAGGAAGAGAACCAGAGAATAAAGTGATGAAGAATATGTCCCGATCTCAGCACTCATAGGAAATGTTACACATGGAAGTAATGATTTGCTTGTGGATGGTGGAGCTTCCAAGCATATGACGGGATACAAATGATACTTCATAAATCTATTTGAGCATGAGTCAACTCACAAGGTGAAACTTGGGAATTATTACCAATACCCCATAAAAGGAAGTGGATAAGCTTCATACAAGCTAGACTCTAGCAAATCTCTGAATATGAAAGATGTCCTATATGTTCTAGGACTAAAGAAGAAACTTCTCTCCATATCAGCACTAGATGCTAAAGGTATTAGGGTTGCATTTGTTGATGGCCAAGTCCTAATGTGGCCAAAAGGAAATATAATAGATGATGTGATTTTCATTAGAGAGAAAGAGGGAGGTTTGTACAAATTAGAGGGACAACCTAAACAAGCCTTGGTTCATGACTCCATGGATCCAAGTGAACTATGGCACAAAAGGCTTGCACATGTGCACTATAGAGCACTACCCATTGCAAGAAAAGCAGTTGCAGGAATTCCATAAATTCAAACAAAACATGAAGGCGTTTACAAAGGATCTGTGAAGGGCAGGAACGTGAAGAAGACATTCCCAAGCATTGAAAGAAAAGCGAAATGAATATTGGAGATCATCCACTCTGATGTATACGGTCCCATGTCATCCAGTTCATTAAGTGGGTATGTATATTATGTTTCATTCATTGAAGACTTTTCCTGTAAGACTTGGATATACTTCTTGAAAATTAAAGATAAAGTATTAAGCAAGTTCAATGAATTCAAAGCATTGATTAAGAATCACACTGAGAAGAAGATCAAGACCTTTCAATCAAATAATGGCAGATAATTCACCTGGGAATATTTCAAGAACCTACGCAAAGAATCTGGGATTAAGAGGGATTTGAGCACTCCCTACAATCCACAACAGAATGGTGTTGCAGAAATAAATAATAAAATGATAGTGGAAGCAATGAAAGCAATGCTTAATGACTAGGATATTCCGATGCACTTATGGGAAGAAGCTGCAAGGATAACGGTGTATGTACAGAACCATACTCCTCATCGAGTACTAGACAAAAAGAATCCAAAAGAAGTTTTCTCCATTGAGAAAAAAGAAGTCGGCCATTTCAGGATATTTGGATTCCCAGTGTACATACACATTCTGAAGGAGAAGAGGACGAAGCTAGATCCTTCAGGAAAGAAGGGAATACTCGTAGGATACAGTTGAACTTGAAATGCCTATCGAATATACTTCCCAGGATTCGAGAAGATAGACATCAACAGAGACATGACATTCGACAAAGACTCATCATACAACAATTCCAGAAAAATACCTATTGAAGAGACTGAAGAACCTGAAGTTCCCGGGATTAGAGATATAGCTATGGAAAAAGAAAATCCAGAATATCATGAAGACCGTGATATGGAAGAACGAAATAACCTGTAGATCCACCTCGTGAAAAGAACCCCCACAAGAGAAAACTAGCATGGGTATGAGAGGCAATACAAGATGCAGAGAAGTATGGCGCTCTAGATGGGATGTACAGAGAAAGAAAGAAATCTAGGCCATAATCAAGATATGTAGCCCTGTTGTGCAACATAATTGACAAAGAACCTTCCAACTACGAGGAAGCAACATACAAGAAAGTATGGAAGGATGCCATGATCGAGGAGTACCAGTTGATTATGAAGAATGATGTCTAGGAGGTAGTTCCAAGACCAGAAGGGAAGTCTGTTGAGACTTTGAAGTGGATATACAAGATCAAGCATACTACAGATGGTAGCATTGAGAAACACAAGGCAAGATTTGTAGCACGTGGATTCTCCCAGAAAGAAGGCGTAGACTACGAGGAAACGTTTTCACATGTATCCAGATACACTTCCATCAGATCTATACTTGCATTGTCTGTAGTGATGAAATGGAAGGTACACCAGATGGACGTCAAGACAACATTCTTGAATGGTGTAGTTGAAGAGGAAGTGTACGTGGAGAAGCCACTTGGATTTGAGACACATGACAAGTAGAATCATGTGTGCAAATTGAATAAAGCCTTGAACGGATTGAAACAGGAACCCAGGACGTGGTACGGAAGAATGGATAGCTTCCTTATGAGCTTAGGCTTTACCAAGAGTAAATCAGATTCCAGCCTTTACAACAAGGTTGAGGTGGGAAATCTAGTGATAATTCTACTCTATGTACATGACCTCTTTGAAACAGGGGATAATGAGCTCATTACAGATACGAAGAGGAGGCTTGCCGCAGAGTTTGATATGAAGGAACTAGATATGATGCATTATTTATTAGGAATCAAGGTATGGAAGAGTGTGGATGGAATATTAATTGGAAAAGGGAAATATGCAATAGATATTCTGAAGAGGTTCAGAATGATGGACTTCAAGGCTATGACCACACCCATAGAATCAAACTTGAAGCTACTGTGTGATGTTTCATCAGATTCAGTTGATGCCACAATGTATCATTAGATGATTGGTTCATTGATGTACCTGGCGCACACAAGACCATACATATGCTTTTCTATGAACACCCTGAGTCAATTTCGGATGGATCCGAGACATGTTCACCTAATTGCTGCAAAGAATATATTGAGGTACCTAAAGGGTACAATTGTCTATGGGCTCAAGTATGACATGAATTAGAAGATTAACCTCCAGGGTTATGTTGATTCGGATTGGGCAGGAAGTGCCGCTGATAGGAAGAGCACTTCATGATGCTGCTTCAGTATGGGATCTGGTATGATCTCCTGTTTTAGCAGGAAGAAGTCGTGTGTGGCATTGAGTACAATCGAAGCAGAGCCTATGTTGCAGCTTGTTCGGCCAGTTGTGAGGTAGTATGGATAAGGAAGCTATTGTCTGATTTGTTTTATCTCCAATTAAAGGTGACTTGTATATTCTATGACAACCAGAGTTGTGTGAAGTTGTTCGAGAATCCGATGTTCCATGACAAGTCGAAGTACATTGAGATCAAGTACCACTATATTAGGGATATGGTGCAAGGAGGAGCAGTGAAGCTCTAGTATGTAGTGATAGAAGAGCATATAGCCAATGTATTGACCAAGCCGTTAGCCAGAGTGAAGTTCGATTACTTCAGAGAGAAGCTTGGTGTTCTCCAGATCTAGGTCCCTCCTAAGAGGAAGTGATGAGACCGAAAGATGCAGATGCACTAGAGACATTCTCGCATGGTGATAGGTTTCTCCTCCCATGTTGGTAGATGTAAGGGTTGAGCCATTATCGCATGGTGGTAGGTTTGTCCTCCCATGTTGGTAGATGTGAGGGTTGATCCATTCTTGCATGGTGGTAGGTTTGTCCTCCCATGTTGGTAGATATAAGGGACGGGTCTTGTATGGTGGTAGACATAGGTGGTCCTTGGGACGTAATGCACTTGGTGTTCTCCTGATTGTCCTCCCATACTGGGGACATTGTGAGGTACACTGGTCATAAGACACTTTGTGTGCTCCTAGGAAGGATCTCGCATGGTGGCAGGTTTGTCCTCCCATGTTGGTAGACATGGGCTAATCGTTGTGGGACATGAGATATGCATTTAGGTTGTGATCCTTGTGGTGATGAGATGATTTGGAGACAATAAGGTGATAGTAGGAGACATAGGTGATTATTGTGGCAATGTAATGACTGGTCCTAGGTTGTAACTACTTGATTGATTGCTCGCAAAGATGATGAAGACCTACATGATGGATAGGCCTACATCCAACATGAAAAAGGGTTGGCTCTGTAGAAATTCCTATATTGACGAGTAGATTCGAGAGATGTCACCAATTGATGATCGACATGATGAGGATTGCAGCAACAGTGACGATGATGATCTAGTGTTGATGATGATGTTCCAGCATTGAAGATGATCCAGCGATGATGATGTTATCCATACTTGTGTCAAAAGGGGTTGATGACTGTGGCAAGAGAATACCTTCCTAGTTAAGAGGGAGTGTTGTTGTAATTGTAACTTTAGAAGATATTCCCTTGTATTTTATATTGTTATTATTATTGTATTTTATTTGTACCTCCGACGTAGATGTATTTCCTCCATTCAGGGATGTCATTATTATGCTTAGTCATACTAAGTCATTGAGGTGAAAGCCTCCATTGTAAGTCGGGGCAATAGATCCCCAAAATGTCAAATGTAATTGTATTATTAAGTCTCATAGAGAAGTTATCCCAATCAGTTTAGTTAAGGCCGACCTAGTTAGTTTAAAGGTCACCCCAAAAGTAAAGTATAAATAGAGAGCTAAGCTCTCTGATTTGGACACACACTCACTCACTTGAGTTCACATAAGTGAGAGAGAGAAGACAAGTTTGCATAGGAGAAAGAGAGAGAGATGCAGAAGACTATCTTGTTTTGGGGTTTTCCATTTTGGGATATTGTATTGGTGACGATTCAATCTCCGAGGAAGTTGTGGGGTTTTATCCTTTATGGTTTCCTTGAGGAAAATAGTTGTGTCTCTTGTGTTACGTTGTTCTTGTTATTCTTTCAGATAATATCCTAGATAATATTGATTAAAAGTAGAAAATATAACAATCCCAACTCAGTATTAGCACTACACATACCCACTTTAACATGGAGAGATATACATAATAAAAGTATTTATGCCATAACACAATTCTAAGATGCACAAAGTATTATTCCATGATATCCAAGGTTTAAGGCATAGTTCTTCCATGACCTTGGGGGTTTTGATGGCCTTTGAATTGACCTATAACCTCAATTTTTTGGAAAAACCATTGGTTTGAATCAAATTTGGACCCTTTATTTTGTGTTAAGCCCTAAATGTTGGAACATTACCCCGTATATTATGGCTCATTACCTATTATTGATGTCGGATTGGATCTATCAGTGGTGATTGTCATTAGTATTATTATATTAGTTATGTCCATTAGTTGTAATTGTATCTCTTTGTCTCCTATATATAGGAAGGAGACATTTTCATTTGAATTATCTCAACTTGTCTTTTCTTGTGTACTTAGTACACTATATAAGGAGGTTTCCCATCGAAGAGGATTTCTATTCATCTATTTTATTCATTATCAAGGTGTGTATTACTATTTCTAGTCTATTTAATATATTTTTATGCTCTTTTGGGGAATGTTTTGCTTAACATTTGGCATCAGAGCTTGGACGCTTCCAAAACAAATCATCTTGTAATTTTTGATATATATATTTTTATACAGGTTTTTAGATAACGAAAAATAGAAACCCATCTAGAAAATAGGATGAAATATCTTTGGTAAAATTTTTAGCTCCTAAATCATTAGAAGTTTGGATTTATACCCTTGGCAATTTAGGGTTTTTGACTAGCCCAAAAGCTAGTTTCAAACATGTGTTCTAGGGAAAACTGTTATATATGGAGAATGCGATATCCAATTTGAGTGAGACTAGTTGTATCAAAAAGAATAAATACCATAGTATATATGATAGAAAATTTAGAATCATATTAAAAAAATTGGACATGTGGTAGGCCATACACTCTCACTCTTCTGAAAAAGCCAAAAATAACAAGTGTTGGGAAAATTGTCGCAATTTTTTTTGACACATCCAAATTCAATGAGATCCATGGCATTGGAAAGAGGACATATCACAATACTACAGGATGATATTTTAGACTCATAAGGGGCGAAATTTTAGGATTTCCTCAGTTGGAAATCAATCTTCAAATTAGGGTTGGAAAAAAGGTACGTCATTTTAAAATTTGAAATAATTTTTAGTCAAAGGATCTATTTGAGGTGAGCATAAGGTGTGATATATATTTATATTGTTCAAAATACCAGCAAAATTTAGTGGAAAAAATCATACTCCACTTAATCCACCTGAGGATTCATTGCTGACCTATGATGAAAGTGAAGACCTATCTTTCTGAGTGTCCAAGTTGGAAGATATGATTAAAGGGTCTGTGAAAATGATTAATTTACTTAATTTAGAGGATAATATTATGGGACATGTGGATAATAATATGGAGGAGAATATGAAAAGGATTGCTAATCTCCTACAAAATTGAAAGGAAAATATCCCTACAGGTGATAATGTGTCTTGGGGTACTCAGGAAGATAAAGATAGTGTCCATATTAAGCAACCTTCCATTAATAAGAATATTCCAAGATGAATTGAATATAATAATGGAAGTAACCTAGGATGGTCGCCAAGGGGTATCCAACTCCCAATATTGATATGAGGAAGTTCGATGGAAAGAACCCCATAACATGGATATTCCAGATGGAACAAATCTTTAATAAATAACAGGTGCCAAATCTCCAAAAGGTACCTATTCAATCTTTATATTTAGAACCTGATCTGTTTGTGTGGTACCAATGGCTTTGTGAACACAAAATGAACTCCATTATCTCTTGGTCCATTTGTACATAAGAGTTGATATCATACCATGATGATGTAAGAGCAATTCCTTATTTACAGAATTGATAAATCTAAGGAAAAAAGGTCCAATAAGTGAGCACACTCAACAATTTCAAAAGTTGATTCTCATAGTGGATGGAATACCGGATGATAAATTATTGGATACTTTTATTGGAACCTTGTAGGATAACATCCAACATGAGGTGCACCTCTTAGAACCAACATCCTTATAGAAGGATTTCATGGTGGAAAGGAAATTTGAAAGTAAAAATATGCCAATGGTTACAAAAAGGACCACTTCCAATACATATAGAGAGAATAACATTCCTTATTCTAACCCATATTAAAGGTTGAAACCCCAAAAACTATATGAAATAAGAGAAAAAGGTATATGATTTAATTGTGACAACAAGTACAATAAGGGACATAAGTGTGGTGAGAAGAAATTATTCTACATAGATTGTGAATAGGAGGAAGCAAAATAACTGGAACCATCTCAACCTAAATAAAAAGAAGAGATTAATTCCACCATCTTGTCATGCATTGGCTGGAATTAACACCCCCCAATCTCTCAAGACCAAAGGATATATCAAAAAGAAAAAGGTAATAGTGTTGATTGATTATGGCAGTACTCATAATTTCATTTGCTGTAAACTAGCCAAAGCTCTCAATTGCTTTGTGTATTCAACACTAGAGTTTCAAGTAATGATAGCAGATGGAGGAAATATCAATTGCTCAAGGAAATTCCATAATATCATTCTTACTATGGGGGATTATGTATTGAATAGTCCAATGATTTCTATCCCAATGGGTGGTGTTGATATTGTCTTAGGGGTTTAATGGTTACAATCATTGGGAACAATGGATTTTAATTTTCAAGAAATTTTCGTGAAAATTTCATGGGAAGGAAAATAATTTGAATTAAGGGGTATCGAAGGGAATCCAAGCAAGGTGATAAGCTCTAATGGTATGAAAAAATTGTTGAAAAAGGCACATCATGGTATAATTGCACAATTATGCTCACTAGATGTTCAAACATCTAAGCCCCATATTCCCATGGATCTCCAAAGGGTCATTGATAAGCATGAAAAGGTATTTGAAGATATTCCAAAAGGTATTCCACCTACTCGATATTTTGATCATGTTATTCACTTAATTATAGAAAGTGTTCCTCCTAACATCAGAATAGTCACTAAATCTTGTGTAAAAAAATCCAACGACCCTTCGTCGGCTATAAGACTACAAATCGACGGATATACGACACAATCGACACACAAAAACCATCGGTACATTTTAGTAGGATCTCCAACAAATATATTAGCATCGGAAAATTGACGGGCATAAAGTCATTTAATTGACCACAGTGAAGAAAAAATAAGCGACGAAGACATGCCTTTATTTGACACATAAGCGTCGGATAACTGACACATGGCTTGTCGGCCCCTCGTTGGCTATTCGACTAAAGTGTAATAGGTCCGACGGAGTTTACGTTGGATAATCATCGCCTATAGTATAACCATGGATGTCGGATATCTGATTAATGTATAGTGTAACCGAAGACCATTTCATAGTTCTGATGGTTTTTGTGTCGGATATCCAAGAACAAAATGCATCAGATATCCGATGTTATATTTGTAACATCCCCCTCACCCAATAGGACCATGGGGAGGAGACACTATATAAATTCGGGCTCTCAAATTTCAACCCAATTCCATAATATTAATTTAAACAATAAAATGTGTGGAGAAACATAAATAAACATGCACATCGAAATTAAAATCTATCCACACAGATCTACCATGCAAATACACAAGCATAAGCATTACATGCATGGAATAAAATCATTTCAGAATCAAATGCATAAGAATACTTGTCTTTATCCAATGCAAATCCAATCAACTGGATGTGTAAGAGAGATTTTCCACCCAACCATAAGCATTCTGTCTAGCATATACTCTTTCTGTTGGGATTCCACCCCCAAGTTGGGCTATGAGGCCACTAGGGTGAAGGAAACACCTACAGGATTCTCTCTCTAATCCCACAACCCATTTTTCTCTCTATGCTTAGACAAATTCTCATACAAAACTCTATATGGGTCTCACTCAACCCTCATAGCCTTGGCTTCCACAATTCCTGCCCCACACAGCATCTTTCTATCTTAGGAATCCCCTTCATTGATACACGGTTCTCTTGGGTGATCGATCTTGTTGGGTGCTTCCAGTGTGTGCATAGAAGAAGTCCAATTTGATATTGACTTCTATAAGACCACATGTAGCCTCAATTCGTGGCTTCTCAAGAACTTACAAGCAACAAAATTCGATGGGTAAGGGTCCCTAGCTTTCCTAACCTCTCTTCTCACCTACAACCATCAATTTTCCCTTCCAAATCTACAACATGCTCTCCAAATTCGAATTTTTGGGTTCAAAACAACATGGTAAGTTCATGGATAACAATGGAGAGTTCTTCTTAGTGTAGATCTGCATGAAAGAATGAGAGAAATGAGGGTTGAATCCAAGGCATATGGGAAAATGGTGAAAATACAACTTACATAACTTCTGACAATAGAAGAAAGGACTCCTGGAAGCTGCAGACTGACTTCTGTCATGACCGAACTATCACAAAAGTGGAGTTAGTTGCATGCTTCAATAACTACATGAGGTGAATTTTCCCACAAACCACACATATGCATTAATGATTGGAAAATGGTAAAAAAAGAGATAATTGGCTTATTGTCATCGCATGACAAAATTTTGGGTGATTTCTAAGGTTGACACTTAGAAGCAAGGATTTAGTCACCCATGGACCCCCTTTCCTCTTCCCCTCTGGTGGAATCATAGGCCCTTTCGTGCTCTTTACACAACCATTGTTGGACCATTTTATTATTTATGCACATAATATTTACATAGATTCTAATTCAACACAAAATCCAACCAAACAGTCCAAATAAAATATAAACATCATACATGCCTAGACATTCACTAGTCAAGCCTTGAGCTCCTTACTAGGAATTCACACTAGCATATTTACATCATTTACCTAATTTTGGCTAAATACATTCCAAATCAAAACTAGGGGTATTAAAATTCCCTCCCCCTTGGAATAACACCATCCTCAGTTTTTTCTCAAAACTAGAACAAAAATGGATATGACTCTTTCATGGCATCCTTCAACTCCCACGTAGCCTCATCGGGACCGAAGTGCTTCCATTGCACCTTTACCTGTCTGATGGCTCGGTTCCTGAGCAATGTCACTTTTATGTCTAGTATGCATAGTGGCTCGGTTTGGAACTCTCCCTCAGGTTCGACTTGGATCACATCCCAATCAATCACATGGTTAGGATCATGTACATATTTCTTGAGCAAAGAAACATGAAAAACATTATGAGCTCTAGTGTTAGTGGGAAATGCAATTCTATATGCAACTGGTCCTATTCTCTCAAGCACTTCAAATGGCCCACAATATCTCGGTGATAGCTTGGAACAACTTCCAAACCTCAAGGAACTCTTCATTGGCATCACTCCGAGGTAAAAATGATCCCCAACATGAAACTCTCTATGCACTCTATTCTTATTTGCATAGTTTTTCTGTCTATATTGGGATGCCTTTAAATTTTTCCTAATATTTACAACCTCTTCTTCCATTTCCTTAAACAATTATGTCCCAAGTACAATTCTATTCACTGTATGATCCCAAGTAATTGGTGTTCTACACCTTCTACTATACAAAGGTTCAAATGGACTCATGCTCAACGATGCTTGTTGCCTATTATTATATGCAAACTCTAATTCAACAATGTCCTTTTTCATTCCCGACCAAAAATATTTCTTTCTCTTTGTAGCAACTGTTTTCTAGTATCCTGGGTGACCGAAATATGGCATTTTATGGATTCCATCCATAACAATCCTTCTCAAATCTACCACATTGGGAATGTAAATTTTGTTTCTATAAACAAGAATCCCGTCACCTTCCAAATGGTAACCTTCATACCACTTTTCCAAATTTTGATGTTGTAATTTGTCCTTTATTTTCACATATAGTTCATCTTCAACAATACAATTATTAATCTACTGCCTCAAACTTGATTGGCAGGTACTAGTGGATGCTACATGCATCTCATGTACTTTTATGCTAAGTGCATCAACCACCTTATTTTCTTTACCTTTTATGTTCTTGATCTCAAAAATCAAACTCACATAAAAATTCTATCAATCGAGCTTGCCTAGCATTTAATGTTGGTTTCTCAAACAAATATTTCAGACCACAAAGGTTTGTCCTTAACTCAAATTTTCTGCCCATTAAATAGTGCCTCCACATTTACAAAGAGTGAACTATAGTTGCAAGCTCTAAATCGTGGGTAGCATAGTTATTCCCATGCTCTTTCAAATTCCCTGACTCGTAGCATACCACATGGTTATGTTGCATAATAAATCCTCCAAGTCCATCTTTACACGCATCTGTTCATACCACAAAATATTTTTTCGGGTCTGTGATATTTAGAATTGGACTACTTGTGAGAAGCTTCTTCAAAAGATGGAATCTTTCTTCACATCTCGGTCTCCACTCAAACTTTATCCCCTTCCTTTGCAAAGAAGTGATTGGGTGTGCAACCTTGGAGAATCCTTTAATGAACCTCTTGTAGTAACCAACAAGACCCATAAAAGATCTTACATCTGTCACATTTCTTGGGGTTGGCCAATTCATGATGGATTCAATCTTCTCGGGATCCACCGATATTCCCTCCTCAGAAATAATGTGACCCAAATCATGAATTTTATTTTTATAAAAGTCACATTTTCTTAGCTTTGCATACAAATTATGCTCCCTTAGCAATTGCAAAGCCATTATCAAGTGTTCTTCGTATTCTTCTTCATTCTTGGAATAAATAAGAATGTCATCTAGAAATACAAGAACAAACTTGTCTAAATACTTGCTGAAAACACTATTCATGAGACACATGAATGTAGCTGGTGCATTGGTGAGACCAAATGGCACCACAACAAACTCATAGTGCCCATACCTTATTCTAAAGGATTTTTTGTGAATGTATTCTTCCTTGATTCTCACTTGATAATAACCAGATCTCAAAGCAATCTTTGAGAACACCGTTGCCCCTCTCATTTGATAAAAAAAATCATAAATTCGAGGCAAGGTGTACTTGTTCTTCACTGTAACCTTTTTAAGCTTCATGTAATCAATACATAACCTGGGCATTCCATCTTTCTTCTTCACAAAAAGTACAAGTGCTCACCATGGAGACACACTTGGCCTTATGTACATCTTTTCCAACAATTCTTCTAGTTGCATTTTAAGCTCTAATAATTCTGGTGTACTCATCCTGTATGGTGTCTTAGAAACTGGTGCAGCTCCTGGAACAAGATCGTTTGTAAAATCAATGTCTATCTTTGGAGGAAGTCCTAGAACTTCATCGAGAAACACATCCTTGCATTCTTGCAAAAGAGAATGGTCTTCCAACTTGGGAATTTCATTTCTTGTTTTCTCCGAAATATGTGCTACATACAATTGGAAACCTTTCCTACAGAATTTCTTCAACTGCATGGCTGAAATATGCCTAGCATAAACTACCTTTGGAGTGCCATTTACAACCCTTGGGTTTCCTTCTTCATCAATACACCGAAAAGTCTTGTTGTAGCAGTCGAGTTTAACTCTATGGAATTCCAACTAGTCCATTCTAATGAGAATATCATAGGAACCAATTGGAAAAATATTCAAATTTGCAAAAGTGGACAGTCTACCCATTTCGAATGGACATTTCTCCATGATCTCACTAACTTTCCTTTTGGTTCCAGTGGCTAATTGGACTGACCATGATTTAATATGCTTTGATTTCTTAAAAGCACAAATCTCAACAATTTTAGGACTGATATAACTGTGAGTAGATACAAGGTCAATCAAAATAGAAATAGATTTCTTAGAAATATTACCTTCAAGTTCAACCATAGTTGACTAATGGTATGCTTGGTGGTCCTCTATTGCTCCATAAATCCTAGGGATGGTACTTGCCACTTGACCCACAGTTTCAGCTCCTTGTATGTTGTGAACTTGCTTTTCACTCCCATTCCGATGTGGACAGTTCCTAAGCATGTGGTCCCCTCCACATCCCCAACATTGAAGTGGCTCTCTTGGTTTGTCTCCCATCATTCTAGCTAGTTTAGTCACACCCAGTGGTGGCTGCCTTGGTTGATTTCTAAATCAAGGAGGCTTGAATTCCTTCTTCCTTTGGTCAAAAATTTCATTTTTCTTATCCTTCCATGCCTTATGGAATTCTAGTTTTCTTTTGTTTTGATCATAACAATATTTGGCCTTTCTTATGGCCTCCTCTAGAGTTCGAGGTTCATTAAACTAAATTCTATCTTTATATGACTGGGGAAGTCCACTTAGAAAACACTGAATTTTCACCTTATCATTCCTGATATATTAGACATATCTCAGCAGCTCCAAGAATTTGTTTGCATATTCTTCTATTTTAATTTGTCCCAATTTCAACTCATGGAACTCTTTGATTTTTCCATCATAGTACTTGTTAGAAAGGTAATTTTCCTTGAAGTAATTCTTGAACTACTTCCACACAATATTTATTTCATTGATCCTCTTTACTTTCCTAAGGAGTTCCCACCATATTGAAGCTCTTCCATTCATGTTGAAGATAGCCACTCTCGCCCTCATATTTCCTGAATAGTCTTGGACTTGGAAATACTTCCTCATCCCAGGAAGCCAAGCCTCAACTTCTTGACCAGATTTAACCTCACCATCAAAAGTAGGAGGTTTGGCCCTCTTAAATTCTCCATTAGAGTTGTTCTTGGAAGATCTCTTCCTCTTGTTTTTATAAGATGAAGAGCTTGTGTTTTCGGACAATCTACTCGAGCGGACGCGAGCGTGATCTCCCTAGTCTAGGTGGATCTAGAACAAATGAATACAAAATATAGATCTACTTTCCTATATCAATTAGAGATTGAAGTAGATAGATGTATTACCTTCATATTCACGAATCCTTCTACTCTTTGTCACTCCAAGCTCCGTGGTCTTCAGATCTAGATCTCCAAAACCCTGTCAAGCATATAGAGACAAACAAACAATAAAATCACATCTAAACACTAACTAATCTAAGCTATCAGTTAAGGAAGAAATCTCTAAATATCATTAACACAAAGACATTTATGGAAAGATATTATATTACTATAAATAAATGAGAAATACATAGAAGAGTGATGATTACAACCCAAGCCTTAATGATGTAATCTTCCTCCAACAGTCCAAGCCAAGCCTCCAAAGGGTGTGTGTGCCTCCCAAGAGATGAATAGGGATCACCTAGGGTAATTCCACCAACATGTACGTGCTATAGTCCTTCCTCACTTTCCATGGAGAGAGGGGTTGCATTTATAGGGCTAAAGGGATAGAGTAGGTTGGGGATTAAGGGATCCTCCCATTAGGTTAGGGAACTAAATGCCAGCTCACCTAGAAGTTAGGGATGATCCTCCACCTCACCTAGATTCGAGAAGGGCCTCGAAGATTCAAATGATCCATTCTAATAACCCCTAGAGCACCCTGGATGAAGGAAAATGGTGCCAAAGTAGGGCTGGCGTAGGATGCAAGAGGGATAAGTGAGCCAGTGTCTCACCCTGTCAAGGTTAGACCTATGCCACCTAGGATCTGGAACTCCCTGACTGAAGGTAAGGTGCTCCAACCTACTTAAAGGAGGTAGAAAGGTAGGGACAACCTCATACTCAGTGTACTTTAGCTATGGAAACTTTAGGGATTCAGGCACAGAGTTGACACATGGCTCATGATGATGAGATTTAGGTGTAATAGAACACCCTCGAAAGCATGAAGTTGGAAAAATAAGACAGGTGATATGCTTTGCAAGATAGATGGAAAGGACTTGTTGGATGGAAGGTGCTACTGTAGGACAACTGACTCTGAGATACAAGTTTCTCATGACTCACAACATGGCTGACAACCAATACATTGCAAATCCATGGTAGTAAAGATTGACTGAACACAATCATGGATATTGGACACAATCGTAGATCCATGATGAGATGATAACACAACCACGACTAATACAAAGTGGATCAGTGTGATATGACTGAAACAATCTCCATCGCAACCTAGGAGCAATATGAAATAACCCAGGGTCTTCAAGCTAAACCCGCAATGATACGAATCTATCCATGTGATTACAATGTTTTGGATTCAAACATGGTAGAAACCACTTGATTACCGGTCATTAATGTATACCGTTAACAAGCATGAGGGAAATCATCATTGATGTCAAGGATTCCCAAGTTATCATAGAGCATACCATCGAGCGTGAATTAATGAGTTGAGGTCAAACACTCGACGGGATATTTCAATCAGGAGTCAACGATGTAAACTCATGTTGAAAGTGAGGTAACCTGCCATTGAGGAATGCAAGCCCAAGGTACTTGATTGTTTTCTAGATTCAATCCTCGGATGATGCATTGAAGTCAACAAGGGTGAATTCGTCGAAAAAGGACCATGATGAATCCCCCATCATCGACACAAAATGCGGTCATAGATGTTTGAGGTGAATCAGACCGTAGAGTGATGTGTAAGACTGAATCAGGGAAAACCAACATGAAAGAAGGTACAGTGACTGCAGATGATGAATAATGAATGTCTCTTGAACATGGGCATGGCATGACTTGGTAGTATTGACAGGACAAGAATGGTACCAACCCCTAATGCAACTGATGATGGAATCATTCTTCGGGCAACCCAAAGGAGTGACAAGACTCATGGAATTAGTAGGACTCGAAGACAAACAGATTTTCCAAGTACTGAATGTATATGCAATTGAGTGCCATGTTCAAGAGTGACTATGTACTGCCATAACTATGATGAACACAATCTCATCCCTATTCCCCATCATGATTGATGAGTACCTCTTTTGTTTTTTAACGATCTTGAGGAGAGTAACAGATGCTCAGTATAGCTCATCCTTCAGACGAGTCCAATCCCAAATGTTTTACGAACCTAGTATAGGAGGGGTTCGTCCCAAAACGGGCCCTTCTATGTTATATTTTAACGAGTCCAAAGAAGGAAAAATCGATGTCATTTCATGTTTAGAGAGTTTGAAAAGAACTAAAGAAGACTCTAAAGGTTATTTTTCGTAAAAGTTAGTCTCTTCACCCGAAAAAGGATAAAACAATGTGAGAGAGAACTCTTCCAATCACAATTAACTGGAGTGCTCCTCTTCCATAAATAGTACCTTCTGGTCCGAAAAAGGGGTAAACTACCACTAGAAAGACGATCATTCAAATACTTTTACAAGCGTGAAAGCATCAAGTTTGCTTGGCGATCTTTTCATATTTAGGGAGCCTAAAAAGAGCTCAAAGGAAGACTCCATGTACAACTTTGTCATGGTTGGTGACAGAGTACGACAAAGGAAAAAGTAAACTCGGCACAGTTCCTTTTCCGTAAGTAGTCTAGCAAGGCCAGATAAAGTGATAAACCTATACTCGTTAGACACACCATTTTACTCAACTTTTTAACAAGCACGACAATGGTATCGAAAGCACTAAGAACCTTTTCATGTTTGAACCAAAGCACGAAAAAGTAAAAACTAAGCTCAAACCACTTTTCATGTTTCAACCAGAGCACAAAAGAACTGAAAAGTAAGCTCAATACCATCTTACTATTTTTAACGAGATCGAAGACTAGTGAAAAGAATGCTCATTATGTATGCTTCATTTTTTAACAAGGTTGTAACAGAAAATGAACTATGCTCGGGATTATTTTCATGGTTTAGCGAGCTCGAAACCAAAAAGAAAGTATGCTCGAAAATATTCCCATTGGTGGATTTTTTCTCATCATGATATCCAAAGGTTGGTACATGCCCCCAGCATGATTGCTAGAAGTAAGTGACTTAACTCTAACATGGCGTGGAGAGGCGATAAATTTGACTTCAACATAACGTCCAGAGGTTGAAGACATGTCCCTCAAGCTTCATTTCATTCTTCTAATATACATCTTCACTCGATTAAACTCTTGGTTACTAATATTAATATGTTCACCAGAGACGAAGGAAGATCAAATGGCATAGGGGGGTGAAAAAGAAGGTTTAGGTAGTAATTCTATGGAAATAATCGACTCAATGGAAAAGGATATGTTTCATTTTTTAACGAGCTTGACACAAGAATAGAACTCTGCTCATTTTCTTTTGTTTCATATTTTACCGAGCTTGACACAGGAAAAGAACCATGCTCGTATGACCTGTTTCATTTTTTAAATAGCTTGACACAGAAAGGGAACTATGCTCATGGTTAAGGCCCATTGATGGGTTCCTTCCCAACATGATATCCAGAGGTTGGTATATGCCCCCGACATGATTTCTAGAGGCTTAACATGCCCCCCAAGCTTCGTTTCGTCTGACTACTCTTCTTCCTTACTCAATTAAAATCCTGGCTACTAATATGAATATGTTCACCAGGGGGGTGGGAAGAATGAGGATCAAGTGACACAGGCAGATGAAATGAAGGTTCAATTCCTAAACCTAGTGGGAGACTCGACTCAATGGGAGGAAGACTTATTTTATTTTTACACAAGCTTGAATTAGACAATAACTATGCTTGAAGGGACCCATTTTATTTTTTAACGATGTTAAAAAAGAAAGAAACTATGCTCATGATAGCCTGTTTCATTTTTAACGAGCTTGACATAGAAACATAACTATGCTCCTGAATAGTTTCATTTTTACACAAGCTCGAAACCAAAGAGAAACTATGCTTGGGATTGGTTTCATTTTTACGCAAGCTTGAAACCAAAGATAAACTATGATTGGGACTAGTTCCTACCCAACATGATATCCAAATGTTGGTAGCATACCCCATAGCATAAGAATCTAGGGGAATAACTCCAGCATGATGTCTAGACACTAGTGGATTTGAACCCAAAATCCGATGAAAAAATCCAACGACCTCCGACGAAAAGGAATTTGTCGTTAGATTTCACCTTCAAATTTACGAAATTCGATGAGTTTTTTAAAAATGATACAAGGTTACCTTGGATATCCGTTGACATTCCGACAAATATTGACCATTGCCAAAGGATATCCGGCTTAATATTGCGCCCTAGTATGGCGACACATACAACCGACAGCCACGAAGTCGATTATCCGACGGTCAACACTTAATTTAAAGTCGGATATATTAGACATGGACGTCAGATCACCAACGACCGTTGAATTCAAAAATGCCTGCCATCTGATGTTCATAGCCATCGCTGGTCTGGCATAAACATCGGGTACTTTAGCCCCTTGTAATCGGATAACCAACGACATCAGAATGAAAAAATGCCTTCCATCCGACGTTCTTAGCCATCGATGGTATGGCAGCAATGTCAGATATTGGCCTAGTATAGCGAATATCCGACATCTATTCTATTCGTCGGAAATACAATGATATGGAATATTATACAACCTATAAATTCTGAAACATTCTGACATGTTTGCTATATAAGCGCACAACGGATTGCAGACTGTTTTTTGGCTGACTGTTTTGCATTATTTCTCTTGTTTTTGTGATTAAAGTGAGTGAAGTGTGGAGCTTGATTTTCTAAGATCGATAATCTTCATTCAAGCTCTTTACGAGAAAATGTCAACTAGCAATATTCCTAAGATGGAGGAACAAAATCAACAATTGCTTGCTAGGTTGTGGAAAGGAGTTGAAAGAAGGGGTGATGGGAAATGTTATTGTCCATGTAGCCAATGCAGGGGGTTTAAGAGGAGAAGAATTTTGATCACAATAGCCAGAAAAAACTGTAGGGAACATGGACATGCTGAGGGGGGACATGAATATTATCCATTTGTAAGTTTTGCATTATATATGTTTTTATTTTGATTGCTTTTGTAAATGTATGTATTATTTTAATATTTATTATATTAACTTTTATCTATTGATGGTTTCAATAGATTGGGACCAGAATGGACAATAAATATTATTTTAATATTTAATATTTATTATATTATATTATTTTTTTCTTATGTACATGTTGAATCTAGTGTATAGTAGAATAACTCATTTATTTGTTCATTAGTGAGAGTAACCCACTCACCAGGGAAAGCACTTAGCTCTCTAGATTTGTGTCACTTTCCATGATAATAGAAATAACGACTATATTGCCATGTTGTTTCTCTTCTATTTTCTCTATAGAAACCATAGCATCGTTTATCTTACCTTAGTTTACAGTATGGGAAATTTTGAGTTATATTTGAGTAGCTTTGCTCAGTAATTGGATCAATTTTTATGTTTCTTGGAAAGTTTGGATGCACCTATTTGACCAATAGGTCAATTTTTTACTTCTTTTATTCCAAAATCATTGATGTTATTACATTTTTCGTTTGAATTTCTTATATTAACTTGTATCTATTGATGGCTTCATGTAATTATAAAGGAAAGACATCCTACTGCATTTCGTCCGGAGGAAGTGCTTCCAGAACAAGTATCGGATGAACATGGAGCTATGAATATTAAAGGAGAACAAGTTAATGATCATATTGAAGAATATGATCATACTGATAACATAGTTGAAGATGATGTTACAAATACTTTGATCCATGATTCATTTAATGTTAGAATGGATGAGGATGATGATGATCATTTTGATGATATTCATGATATACCTCTTCTTGAGAAGGCATATGAACCACTTTATGAGGGCTCCAAGACAAATCTTCTCTCTGTTATATTGTTGATAATGAACTTGAAGGTTATGAATGGTCTTTCAAACATATTAGTCACACGGATGTTAAGGTATGTAATACATTCCATCACATAATATATATGATTTCCTATTAATTTTATTGTTAATTCATAAGTCAATTTAATACGGAATATGAAATGTGTTTCATTAATATTATTTCTATATTATATTAACTAGTAGATTTTTATTTTTATTTGTTGTAGCATGATAGGTGAATATTTGTTACCACCGTCAAATATTTTAGCTTGCACATATCGAGATCTATCTTCCATCATGAAAGAAATTGGAATGCAGTATGAAGCAATTCATGCATGCCCCGATGACCATATTCTATATTATAATCAACATGAATTTGCAACAGAATGTCCTGAATGTCATATCATTAGATATTGAACAGATCAAGTAACAAAAAAGGTGCCTCGCAAAGTTCTACGTTATATTCCCATTATTCAAAGTTTGCAATGACTATTCAGGTGCAAAAACATAGTGCAATTTATGGATTACCATGCATGGAACAGAAGTCAAGACGACATTATTTGGATTCCTGCAGATGGGTCTACATTTAGAGATATGGAGGAAAAATGGCCTCACTTTAAAGAAGAACCTCGTAATCTTAGGATTTATTTGGTAGCAAATGGTGTCAATCCATTTGCAGAGATGAGATCCGTTTACTCCGTGTGGCCTATTTTTGTTATCAACAATAACATTCCTCCATGGTTGACAATAAAGAGGGAGCACATAATGTTGTCGATGATTGTTCTAGATAGATTGTGTCTACATTTTTTTTTAATGTAGTGGTATCTCATTTATCGTATTTTGTCACATAATGTCATATATATATTTAATGTTTTTCTATTGTGCAATACGGTTTATATATCTAAATGGTACGTCTCATAATTATACTTTTTATATGTTCAAATCAATCAGGTAAGTACCAAGTCAAAGATATGAATGTATATATCAAACCTCTTATTGATGAGCTACTAAAGTTATGGAATGGAATCACTATGTATGACGTATCTAGACCAATACGACAAAGGCAATTTGAATTCCATGCAATGCTTGTATGGACAATACATTATGCCTCAGGGTTAACCCATTTTTCTGGTATGTAATTATAAGTTCCACTTTATTTGCATTTAATTTTATGAACTAGCTAGTTAATATACTACGCATGCATGCTTTTCTAAATAATCAAGTCATTTTGTATAGAATTGTAACTGATCACATAGATATTCCATCTCTTTATGTAGGTCTTTAGACAAAGGGGAAATTTGCATGTCTAGCTTGTGGTCCTAAGATCAAATCTCGTCATTCAAAAAGCTTAGGAAAGGAGGTGTTTGATGACTATAGGCACTTCCTCTCTAAGAATCATAGGTATCGAACTACATAAAAACATATGTTCAATGGTAAGCAAGAGACTGCATTAAAACTACAGAGAATGACACCTCACCTATGGAAGTTGCAATATAATAGAAATTGTCAAGGTATGTATGAATCATCGTATTTGAAATTTTATATTGTATTTTTTTTATTGTGTGTTATTTACTATAATTGACATTGATTTATGTAATTTCATGATTGTCATTCATGTGATCATGAAGGCATTAATGGGCTTCCACGAGGAATGAAAAGTTATCCTAGACAATTTAGCAGGTTTCTATACTATGAACACCTACAAATTGCTCATTTATTTGATACAATGCATATCATAAAGAATGTGACTGAAATATAATGCGAATATTGGATGGAAGGAGTGGCAAAGAAAAAATTGTCAAAATTTGCAAAGACATTCAAGATAGCAACCATGCAATGAAAGACGTCATTCAATTTCATAGCAATGGAGAGAAAATTAATATAAACTCACTTCCATGGATGTTAATGGACCAACAAAATAATGTTGTAAAAGAAGTCATTTGAAAAATTAAATTTCCCACAGGATTTTGTGTGAACATGAAGAATATCAAACAAAGAAAAGTGATTTCACGGAGGTGAAAACGCACGATTGACATGTCTTCATGAAGGTAATTATTATGGTATGCATTTAATTATTCTTTTTTTTCCTATTCCAGTGAATATGGTTGGTATTTTTGTTTGTCTACTCTTTGTTGATAAAATGAAACTATTTGTATATTATTGTTACAGTATGTTCTACCTCTCTCTATCCCGGGCAACTTCAACAACAATGTCAAGCAAATAATATATAGTCTCGGGAAATACATGAGGTAAGTGGTGATTTTTTCCATGCGCTTACTAGTGTTTGTTTAATTCAACATAGAACTTATATTTGATTTTCGTTCTCTAATTCATGTTACGTAATATAATGTTTTTTTCCTTTAATCTCTTGATTGGGTTGTCATGTCACTTGTAGATGGTTGTCATCTAAAGAATTCCATAAAGAAGACATAAAGTATTGGAGGAGAGAAATTCCCCGTCTCATGTGTGAAATGCAGAAGCATCTATCTTCGGCATTTTTCAATGCACAGGAACACTACCTCATACATCAAGTTGAGGAGATTGAACTGTGTGGACCTACGCACTCAAGGTCCATGTGGATGGTTGAGAGGCACTTGAAATATATGAATGGTTTGGTCAGACAACGAGCATATGCTGAGGGTTCTATGATGGAGGGATATATGGTATATCAAAACATGTTGTATATTAGTGAATATCTTCCTATATTAGCATCAAAGCTCAATTTACGTCGCATTTGTGATCCAAACTCCAATAAATATTTCGAAGGGGAGTACCCGAAGGGGAAAGGTGGATCAAGGAAGGTGAAAGGTAATATAACACATTTGATTGTTGATTTTTATGTATATATATTATACATATTCTATTTTTATATTCAATATTTTGCATCAATTTAGAGTGTAATAATATACTTTCATGTTAAGTGACTATACATTTGTATTGAATTTTAATTTTATTGTCATCAAACAGTTGGTCGAGAGTGGGATGCAATTCATTTATACATCGCAAACAATATTGACTGGATGAAGGTATGGATCGAATGATGTGAACGATCTGGTCATGGAATATCATGGGAAGGTGTGGCTTCATTGGTTAAAGCTGCATATCGCAATGGAGATACCAATCTAACACAAAGGGAAATTGATTTAGCAAGAGGTTTAAAAGATAAGAAGGTAAGCATATTAATCAACCACACTATTTATTTTTTTGTAAAAAATATTGTCGTTGTACACGCTGATTTTTTTCCCTGTTATATGGCATTATAAACATGCACTAGTTAATCATATATTGGATCATTATGTAATCTTTTCCTATATCACTTGTTGTAGGTAAAAAACCATAAGGCTATGTGGTGCAATGGTTGTATATATCACATCAAAAAGTTGGATGACACGAAGAAAACATCGGATTGTGGGATATCTACAGTCTTTGAGGTGACCAATGTCTCTTCTAGAAGTGACATACATCCAGAGCTCTCTGAAAATCGATACTATGGGTATCTGGAAGACATTCTTCAGTGTGAGTTTAACTCCTTCAAGGTATTTCTGTTTGTTTTCAAATGGTACAGGTGTCGATTGAATCCACGTGATCCCGATAAAAAAATTATTGAACATGATAATGGATTTACCATGGTAAATACAAGGTTGTTTGAGCCAAGAACAGATCCCTATGTTCTTCCAACCCACTGTGAACAGGTATTTTACTCTGAGGTTCCAAGTAGAGCGGGTTGGTCATTTGTTGTGAGACACGATCCAAGGGGAAGGCCGGTAAAGTATAACGTAGATGAAGGTAATGAAGAAGTTCTCGAAGAAGAAGACATCGTTGAAGATGATCATGTTCCAAAAGAAGATGTCGAAGAATTTATTGTATTAGATGATGTATCAGACAATTTCCATGAAGATGATATCGATGATGACATGATGATCGTAACTGAAATCGACGACGATGATGATATGGCCAATTCTTACAATGTTGAATCTGGATCATCAGATGATACAGATGATGACTCGGATGGAGAAGACGATGAAGTCCACTGAAGTGTAATAATATCTACTCCATATATTTTGAATATTTAATATTATGATAGAAATATTGAATTTTTTTGTTGGTACATATAATAAATTAATTGTTTCTTAGTGTTTTTTCCATTTTCCTGTATGCTATAATTAGAAACATTGCTTGCTATATAGTATGACAGAAAACAATTTTTTTTTTTTTGTACATAGATCTTTTTGTCGGGTTATGGGGAATTGAGAGTGATGTGAGGGGGGGGAGGGGCCATAAGAGCTTCCACCTTCACGTGGTTGGCCCTGTTTAGTAGAGAATATTAAATGATTCTCGAAACAGAGAGAATCTTATAAGTACTAAGGAAATGCACCTCCTGTTTGTGCTAGAAATTGTACCTAGACTACGAAGGTACAAAGGTACAAGCTAGGACAATCGTAGGCTTATGAACCTACAATGTGTAGGTCTAGGACGCAATCGTGAGAAACTTAATAGGTCTATGAACCTACAATGTATTGGGTGCATATCCCTAGACATAGGAAACTTGGTGCAACATAGGAATTAATAATCGAATGTTAAAGATTAAAAGAAGAAACATAAACCATCACATTTGCGAGCACATTAACTGGTTCAGTCCACAAAACATGAGCATTCACATGAGAAAAAAATTTAAACAAGGAATGGAATCATAGGTTGAGTGGTCAAAATGACCATAAACATAATCAATAGATAAAATAGAGTGGCTTATATTCATGTATAAATCAGTCTCAGTCTTTAAAAACTTACATAAGAGTCATTTGTATCAGTTTGAAATGTTTTCAATGCTCTTAGTTGTATATTGTTTCTTGAAAACCAAAATCGAACCCCTCTCCCCTAAAATTTCTTGCTTTTATCCTTTACAAAATAAAGCAGTTTCATAACTGTCTTTGGTCTATCTTCGAAGTAGTTACATTTAAGAAATTACATCCTAACTTTCGAATCTTTAAAATAGTCTATTAACAACTAGGTATACAATAAAAAAAGTGAAACACTTGACAACTAGAGATTAGGTGGCTCATAATTGCTTGGAATCCTCAGCCAGCATAGCTATGCCTTCTAAAGCATGGGACTTCTTTTCATCTCGAACTCACTAAGTCTTCATTCCTCTAACTTTGTCAAGCAATACCTTGTTCTGTTTGCTTAACTCTTCAATTTGCTTTGCCATTTATTCAGCCTGTACTTCTACCTCTCCTTTCCTTCTTAAAGATTCTTTAGCTACTATAATTAGTTCTTGGTAATGAGCATTTATGTCTTCTAAATCCTCCCTTAGCCTTTTATTAGTAGTTCTAAGTTTTTCATTAGACTCATTTAGGAATCTTTCTTGGGATCTATACTGTTGTATTGATTTCTTTAAGTTATGAATTTCTGTGTCCATCTGAACATCTTGATGTATACTTGAATACTCTTCTCCTCCACATGGAATATTCAACTTTTTAAAATTAAACTCTTCTTCATGTTTAGTTCTGGATGCTGCACCTGAGAGAGGAAATACTGAAGTAGATGCTTGTCCAACACTTGGGATAATTTCTTTCTCTATAACCATCTCCTGTTCTGAAACCCTTTCACACTCTTTAACTATTTCAGCTATCATTTCATTCTCCTTCTCTGAATTTGTCTGAATCTCCTCTGAATTTAACTCTCCTTTACTATTCCCATCCTCCTCACCTGAAAAATATTCAATGATAGTGAGCTTCTCTTCCTTCAGTTTAGGATCTAGAATCCTTCTCATATTCAATCTGAGTTTATTGGTTGCTCTTGTTTTGGGACGCCATTTAGTCTCTCTAAGCTTTGTCAAATATTTAACATCAGCATAAAAATCTAGAGTATGGAGCACCTTCTCTTTAATACTTACAACAGAAAGAGTTAGGGCTGAGCTCCCTTCCTAAAAAACACAACTGTGTATTCCTTCTTTCGAGCTAGTAGCTTCTTCTTTGTCCATAAGAGTAATATCTTTCTCTGAATTACCCCCTGAGATATGTTCATGTTGATCCTCAAGCATGTTTTCTGGCTCTATATCATTGGGGTCTTTAAACTTTTCTTGCACATCAACATTTTGCAGATCATTTTGTATTACATCCTCCCCTTCATTTCTTTTAAACTTATTCATAAAGTATGACTGCTTAACTACAAATCCTGACCAGAACAGGAAATGATCCCAATTTCGACCTTCCTTCTGCAATACTGTGCAAATTATCAACTTAATTAAACCATGATGGAATAATGACTGCTTTGAGTTTATTGTGTGACTTTTTATCATGTTGGACATCTTCTGGAGACTTTTTAATTGGAAGAAGGGTAAATTCATCTTAGATTGTTGAGTTAGATGTAGCAAAAACATAATGTGGTACTTGAAAACAGAGGCAAACCGACCTTCACATGTAATGTAACACTGTATGATCCCAATCACCTCTCTCCACTCTGGCTTGAAATTATTTAGTTGCACACCTTTACACCAGTGAAGAGATCCATCTTCGGGTATCAAAAACATGCAATCAAAAGGATCCTTTTTAAACCATAGTTCTCTCTCTAATGGCACACCAATTGCTTCAGAAATTAGGGCTTCTGTCAATTCGAATTTTACGGTATCGAAACTCACACTACTGTCGATAATGTGTTGAGCAAAAGCATGAGTTACCTTGACATTAAACCCTGAAATCCTTTCAAAAAACTCAAACCATCCTGCGGTCTTGAAAAACGCAGCATGCTCAGGAAATTATGTTTCCCAGGTAGTATTTGTCGGTTCAAACCGACTCAGCTGACCACTCCTCCCCATATTCTCAGTATAACTCTGCAAACTCACTAATTTACTCTCTTGTAACTGAATTAAAGGAAAAGAAACTTCAATCAAAACCTCAACAGTACGTGTCTTGGCAATAAATTCGAAATCCCCAAATATGAAATTGTGGCAGTTAAAATCCCCATACTCCTTGATGATAATTACAACAGGTTCATTCATGTGTCATAATAAGGTGAACAACTATCTGGAAGTTCTGTATAATCATCAACTGCAATGACCATGTCTTGCGATCAGTGTACCATGAACCCTCATGATTTCAGATTCCTGCAGCGCGCTAGAGTATATGATTTGGACTTTGTGCTGTAGGAATGCCTCAATATGCAAATTTGGCATATCAACTATGTACATTGATCAGATCGCTACATAGAGTTGCAAATTATATTAATTCTATCCTATGGGAATGCATATAAGATTCGACTGAACACATTGATGAGATTGCTACACATTGATAAGCAAGCTCTCTATTCAATTGCTGAGTGTGTGGAAGTTCTTTTCCTTGCTGCAGGAAATTAGAAGTGTGCATCTACTATAGAAATGCTGATGAACTCCTCATTTATGTTGGACTTGAAGAGATCAATCATAGAACAAGAAACCTTTGGCTTGTTTTCCAATTCATTGAATATTGGAAGAATTATGAAGATGTTGAATGCGGACACTCAGGGACCATTCGATCGCAATGATTGATGGTTGCGGTTGCATTTTGTTTTGGGAGATATCCCACATTGACCACGAAGTTTTGTATTATTGATGTTTATAATCCCAAGTTTGAGTAGTCTAATTTGACGCGTAGTGCAAACGATTCTTGGTGGGGGCTCTGGGTGATTGGACTCCACGAGAAGATCACCAGCTCGTAGCCCGGGACAACCTGTCAGGCCCTCAATCATTTTGGCAAATGTGGCATTAGTGAGCTCGTCGGATTCTTTTGAATTCAGAAGTCGGATATCCGACGCCTATTGTAGTCGGTGGTAAGGTGAGGTCGTCGAATTTCGAGCTTTGATGCTTTATTGTTGATCGATCGATGCTCTTCTTTCAAGTGCCAAACCTTCTCCACAATTGGGTGGTCTTTCAAAGCAAGCTCTGTATTCAATTGCTCAGTGTGTGGTAGTTCTTTTCCTTGCTGCGGGAGATCATAAATGTGCATCTACTATAGAAATGTTGATGAACATTTTGAGAGATAGTAGCGGTGCCAATTCAGCCCGACAATACCTTGCTTTGCTATTCCTAGGTGAAATTGGCAGACGAAAAGATCTTAGCCATCATGCAATCATTGAAGGCATTGTGATCGAGTCTTTCCAATCTCCTTTTGAAGAAATAAAGTCAGCTGCTTCTTATGCATGCACTTGGAAACATAGCTATTGGAAACCTCTCAAAATATCTTCCATTTATTTTAAATCAAATTGACAACCAACAAAAGAAACATCACCTTCCGTTAGATTCCTTGAAGGAGGTTATTCTGATCCTAAAACAAGAAGAAACAAGAAGGGGTTGCCACTCACTAGATTGCTACTACATGAGTGCCATCATAAGCATATTATCCATGCCATTTCCAAATTGGGGGTTATAACAATCAATTCTAGAATTTATAATGACAATCACTTAAAAAAAACAGGACAATTAAAAGAGGCCCGTATTTGCATTACTACCTTGAAAGCAGATTTGAAAAAGGAACGCCAGAACTAGCGCACTGCTCATAGTAACTATGAGAGGTAGGTTGTTCTCCAGGGAGAAACTACACAAGATTTGGGTAAAACCCATAAATCATTGGCAACATGACAAGAGGAGGTATTGGATTTGCGTAAAGTTGCAGAGAAAATGAAAGATGAATGTGAATCTTCTAAAGTTTCATGAGAGATGGATCTGTTGGCATTAATGTTAATATATGAATGAAGGTTCAAAGTTGTATGGCAGGACATTACATCCTAAGGTGAAAGTCCATCCAAAAATGAAAGGACCTGTCTACGCATTAGAGATATCTTCTTGTTGAGAAAAGAATGCATTAAAAATCACCTTGTTGCATTAGAGAAATATAACGAGAGAGATGGGGAGGGGAATGTTCCCATCAGTAGTTCTAATGCCACAGTTGCAAATGATAATGAGCTGAAAAGATCTCTTTAAACTGAGTCTAATGTGAGCTCAACTCATCGCTGCAAAAACGATTCACTTCCACTTGAAGCAGCATCAACGTCCTTATCTGGTTTTCAGGAAACTAAAAATTCCATCATGAAAATATGTCAAAGGATAGTACTGCAGATGTTGAAATCCATAGTGAAGCTCACAATGTAATACTACAGGAATGGACTGAAGGCTAACTCGTCTCGATCAGAATGTACACATCAAGCTTCCACCTTTCCTTCCCGATCTAAATCTGAATGTTCATGATCGTGATGTTCCCTATAGCTTCAGGAATAGGATAAAGAAGGTTATGAATCTACACCCGAGGACAAGGAGAAAAATAAGAACATATAAATGAGACTCAGGGACCATCCAATCAGTTGATAAATGATGGTGATCTATTTAGTCATTGCGATTTATCCCACATTGGTTGTGTGGATGAGTATTTATGTGTTGATATATGCTGGTCCTCCCTAATTCTTTCGATGCGTAGTGAAAAGGATAGGTGGGGGCGCTGGGTGTTTGGACTCCATGAGAAGATCACCAGCTCGGTGCCTAGGACGACCTGTCAGGCGCCCTATCCTTTTGGTACACGTGGCAACTTAGTTGTTGATGAGGATAATGACGTGGCAGTGATGTGTTGCGAATGTGGCAGAACGTGAATCTGAGATGGAAAAATGGCGTGGCATTGACAAGGACGACAAGGTGGATAATGAAGTGGCAGTGTATAAGAACCAAGAGGAGCCGAAGCTCTTAAATCCTAGAGTGTGTGATCGATGGTCCTATGCTGTGTTGAAAAGGGGATAAAATAAATCTAATACAAAGAGCCGAAGCTCTTATAGGGATAGTGTTAAAAAAAAGGGTGGAGCATGAAAACTTTATTTATAAAAGCGCTAAGTTAAAAAAGTCTAGGGATAATGTTTTTTTTTTAACAAATGTAAAATATTGTCGGATTTCTGATGAACAGAATAGATGTCGGATATTTTCCATACTAGGGAAATATCCGACGTTCCTGCCATACCACCGACGGCTAAGAACGCCAGATAGCAGGCATTTTTGCATTTTTGGCATTTTGGCGAGCAGTGATCAAATTTGAAGGGTGGGTCTTAATTTCAATTGGAAGGGCATTTGTTCTCGGATCCCTTCAAAGATGAGGGGCAATATAAATAATTGTACTTCAATTGACAAGTATAAATTAATTAAACCCTCCCCCCGAAAAATGTAAAAACAAAATATTTCCCATCCAAATTTTTACAATCTTAACCAATTGAGCACTCCTTAATATCTACATGAAAAAACAATGTATCTTCAACAAAACCTGATTTGAACACGTTAATTTGACATGCATGTAACATTAATTTTACATTTGATTAAAATAACAACTATTTTGTTGTATTTTTCCTGGGTTGGAGCACACTTCATTATACATAAAAACTACTTAGACTATGCAATAACCATATTGGGGCATCCACATGATCTTATGCATAGTGTAGTAGGTTGTAACTAGGTATATGTAAGGTTTGTAGTTACACCAAAACCTACAGATGTTGATGAACATTTGAAACCAAGCACAAGTCCAAGGATCCCAGTGTGGGAGATTAGTCCACATTATATTCCTAGAGGTGCAGCGATTATAACCGATACTCCAACACCCCCCCTCCGGCGTAGCTCAGGGGAATTGAACCTGGGACCTCAGCTCTGATACCATGTTGTTGGTAGTATGGCTTTCGTTACACCAAAACCCGTAGGTGTTGATGAACATTTGAAACCAAGCACAAGTCCAAGGATCCCAGTGTGGGAGATTAGTCCACATTATATTCCTAGAGGTGCGGCGATTATAACCGATACTCCAACAGTATAGTCTTAAAATAAAATTAGAACCATGAGAAAATTACTTATTGTTAACTATGTACATAAGGAAGCCACTAAGCAAAATGAGGCTATAATAAACCTACAACCAAAAAATACATATAAAACCAACCAAAAAATTAAATCAAACTAGAGAGAGGGAAACCATCCAAGCCCGAGAGATGTAATAATGATGGGCATTGGACACCTAAGAAAAAATAATACATAGCTCATAAAACATTAAAAAAAATCCTCCATACCAAGTAAGTTAGCAACACTAGCATCACAATGGCCGAGGCATCAAATTTTGTTGTTCAACACTTGTCGCGACAACATACATGCATGGGATGGAGGGGAAATGGAATCAATCCTCAGTCAACTGGAGACTTGCAACTCACTACATGTTTGAGTCTCAACAATAGTCCTTTTAAATTGAACTAGAATACCAAAAGAATTTTTTTAATGGCTCGATTTGAGAAAATTCTATATGTGAGTAATTAAGAGCTTACGGCTCTAAAATTTGTTGTGTTTTGTAACAATCCACGATTCGGTGAATTCGCAGTCACTAGCATGAAATTTAATAAGTTATTTAATGAAATGATTTAATGTATCTACCTAGATGTCGAAACTATTTTCCATGCTAATGCGGGCCACTATCCTCCTTATTGTCTTACTAAAAGGCATGAGAATGAGGAAGCAGACTTCACCTTCAAAGAGTGCCTTACAATCACATTGGCAAGGAGTGATAAGAAGATCACACAATCCTATGTGTCAAATCTCAGTTAATAGTCTCAATTAAGACTTATATGGTAAATTTAATATAATACTTACTTGTAGTTGTCTCTTACTCTTTGCATCTTGACACATTTGATATTTTATGGTTGTCTCTGCTCCTTGACCCAATTGACATTATAAGGTGAGGATGAGCATGCACAATAATCCCTAGTTATGACTATGAGATGAGGATTTAAAGAGAAGAGAATGTAAATACAAGTAATTTTTATACGTATTTTGGTGGCGAGTGTCGAAGACAAATGTGATGAGAAACCACATATTTTTGGAAGGATGGAGGGGGATTACATTATAATCATGCCACCCATCAAATTGAAGACTATTCTTGAGCCAAAAATTGTTTTTTTTTTATAAATTTTATTAATAACAACTGTGGTGCTTTGGTCCAAATGTATTTTCTAACTCATTGTTTCTCCATATTGTGTTCCAAGTGCCACCTCTCTATATCAATGCATAAATCAACCTCTGCACGGTTTGTGGTCCTAGCTACATGCCATTAGTTGTAGTTGCATGCCATTGAGTGTTTTTTAGGTTTGTCGTGAGTCCATGAGATTCATGTAAGAAATGAAGTCTTGTACAGGAGGAATCATCAAGCTATCCATTTGAATTTCATTTTGATGAAAAATAAGTGGACATTGGTAACGGCCAGGTTCACATAGGTAGTAGGTACAACGTTTTGGGCTCGTTTTGGGCCTAGTAGTAGACTAGTAATGGTTCTCTATTGTTACAATCGTTGTCTCTGACACATTGTCACATCTTAGATACAATCCCGAGGTGACTTGGGAGTCAAAGTCAAATCCCAGTGGTCACTGCCTCGTAGTTGTCAGTCATCACTGGTCATCTTGCACATTTGGTGAGGGAGTGATTATAATTTATGATATTTCCAATATTTTGAATGACGAGTCTAATTTTATAGCATAGGAATTTCAACATAAAAATTGAAATTTATATGGATGGGTAATTTCAAATGTTTCCCTTTTTAATTGGAAGGGTAAACTGCATATTTTTTTTTTAAGGGCAATCAATTTTAACATTACACTTCTATGAAGGGCTATAACCCTTTGGAAGGGCTAGGAAGGGTTCAAATTTGAATGCTGATGGCGAGGTCGTCGGATTCATCATCATCATCATTTTCCTTATTATAAATAACATTATAGGGGCCTCCACCTCCCAATCCTTCTAAGAAGTAGGCTCTTATTGATCCCTCTTATAACCATCTTAATGTTGTGGAGAAATTCCATGTTGTTGACAATTCGTTTACGTCTCATTAGGTCATTGTCTATGCATAGATAAGTCCAGGTATCATGTTTTTGTCCCTTCTCTCTTTTGTTTACAATTCATTTTCAAAATATATTATTTTTATAACTAGCATGCATCTTGTAGCATACCTTTGGGGCTTACTTCTTACTCTTAGCATACTGTAATGGGATTCCATATGATATCATCCTTCCACAATTGTCAAGGAAATGTAGTTGAACTCAAAGGTTTTATAAAATGGAAACCAGCTAAAGTGATAATATCCAACAACATGACAAAATTGTTAAAAATAGGATAGTATGGTAATCGCACATTGTACTCATTAGATTTTCGGGTAATCACACATTGTGCTTATTAGATTTTCAAACATCCGAACCTTATGTTCTCTTGGATCTCCAAATTGTAATTGACAAACATTCAAATCTATTTGTGCGATATTCCCAAAGGTATTCCACCTACTAGAGATCATGATCAAACTAGATTTTCAAGAATATTTCCATTTTCATTGATGATGATTAAGAAGATCTTCTTAGATGGGAAATCATATGGAAAATGGACTTTAATGAATCATAATATAAACATAGCATATCTACTTGTACTCTTTCTCCGTCTTTTTCTTCACACAAGTTTTTATTTAAATAAATTTGGAATATGTTTTTTTTTGTTATGGAAAGGGAAGTTTTGGATATTGCAAACATGTAAAGGTGTTTTGGTGTTCATAAACTAGGCTCTAACTAAAATTTAAGTCAACTAAGGTTAATCACCACAAAAGAAGGTTTCATGTTTTAGAAATAGATTTTTGGAAAAAATATGGACATGCCAATGTAACTTTGGTTTTTCCTATAAGTTTTTGTTATACCTATGCATATAGAAAGTTTGAACATTACCTAGTTGTGATAAAATGTAACACTCTCATAGACTTTTTTAGCAAATTCAATAGTGTAGCAATCGAATATGTTTTCTAAAAGTTATTTGAAATCACTTAATAGTAATTCCAATCCTTGTCTAGGTCAAGGATCTACCCCTATCTATATCATTCTAAAAAAAGTTAGATTGATTTTTTGAAATTGATCAAAATCACTTTATATTACACATCTTAAGACCATCCACACTATCTATCACAAGCATGTATCATTTACATCAATTCAAGCAACATATAATAATTATTTTTCATAATGTTAGGCTTCATAATTTCAAATTTATCACATGTTAAGCTATGCTATTAATTATTTTTTCAAACAAGAATATTTATGAGCTAACCACTTCACAATTGTTGGCATTGTATTTATAACATTAGCATTTTGGCATTCAAACTTCATGTTGATCATGCATGTTTATGTACAAAATAGTGTTGGACTATTACCATTACTCTATATTATATACATCTTGGTCATATGTTTGTAAATCCCAACAGGTTGTTGAAGCATCCCAAAATGTTTGCATTGCACACTATTTCCCAAAGTTCCTTTAATACATCTTAAACTCAAATTTTCACTTCTACTTACACCAATGAGGCATATTGTCACTTCTATTTACACCAACGAGGCATGTGTATTTATCTATTGCCTTATTTTTTATACAATTTTAGTATAAAAATATGCAATGAAACCAAAGTGAAGATTAAATCCACGCACTATTGCAATGCATATTATTTACTTCAAAGAGAAAGACAACCAAGAGCAACACACATTCCAACATTTAGTTACACTAGATCACTTAATTGGCTTACAAAATTTTCCAACCGATATCATGGATCACTGAGTGATTGCTAAATTCATTTTATTATTGTTTGATAGAACGAATGGATCACTGAGTGACTGCTAAATTCATTTTATTATAATTGTTTGATAGAACGAATAGGTTGTCAATGGACTAGCAATGCTGATAAGAGGGTACATGATCCAATTCCAAGAAGCAAATCAGAGGAAAAAATTAAAAGATTTGACTGAATAAATTATGGGGACAGAAACACGAAATACGAACAAGATGCCCACAAAGCAAAGTAGAACATAACCATGCCTGTATTGTTCTGTTCATATTGAAAAAAAGAGCAGAGTTACAATAGATATTCTGGAAGACTGTTCCCAAAAGAGCGGTTCACACTTTTTTTTTTACATTAATGATTGACAAGCTTTTATATTGAAAAAAAGAGTAGAGTTACAATAGATATTCAATAGATTCCCAAAATTGGATAGCAAAGTTACAATATATATTCAATAGATTCCCAAAATTAGAGAGCTGTCATAGCAGGTTCATTCATTTCAAGTCTTTGATGTTCAGTCACACCCTCGATTCTACGACAACTATAGATCTTTATATACTTTCCTAACAATAAACATCAAAGGAAATACATTATCGTGCAAATATATAGTTAACTCACTTCTGCGCTATTATACACAAAAAAATAAAACATCTAGAGAATCATGGTGAATTATGCAGAGCATTGATGGCCAATGTTCTCCTTGTTGCCATTCCTTGTTCCAACGTTCTCCTCATCGTTTCCATTCCTTGTTCCAGTGTTCTCCTCATCATTTCCATTCCTTGTTCCATCATTCTCCTCATCGTTGCGGCCATGGAATACCATAGAGATGCTTTTGATATTAGACTTCATTCCATCCAGCTTTGCTTCAACAACTTTCAGACTGTTGCGCACCGATTTAATCTGGGTGCTGATATCCCCGGAGCAAGGGAAGCCGTTGTCCATTTTTCCAGCAAGTACCTCAAATTACTCTTTCATTTTAAAGCAGACAGTCTTGATTTCCATAGAAGAGATCTGAACGAAAGTGGAAAGATGAGACAGAGCTTTCTTATGATCGGAGTATTCCCCCCAAAGCCTGCGGAGCTGACTCTCCAGCTCCATCAGATGTACAAGAACTTCTGAATACAGGCTGTCCTCCTGACGCGGGGGATACTCCAGGTTGATAAAACCATTATCCATCCCATGCTCATGAGATGTCCAATTCTTTCCGATGCTAGTTTCGCTGGAAAGCTTGCTGTGAGCAGAAGGGTGCACCACCCCACCCAGGTTCTGATTGTTGCCCAATTCCAGAGAGGTCGCCCAGCCCTTTCCATTACCTTTCTCTCCAAAGAGTCCCCGTGCAATTGGGTGCACAACCCCACCATTTTTCTGACCAGTGCTCAATTCTAACGGTACCCAGTTTCTTCCATTGATTGGCTCGTCCACCTTGGAGAGACCCCGTAGGAAATTATGAGCCAACCCACCATGCGCTTTCCCAACACCGCCATTCCCTTGTCCCTGAACAACGTCGAAAGTAGACAAATACTGCTTCACACCAGCCCCTCCTCCATTCTCCTGGATATTATTCATGCAACAACGGCATTGCAGCGAAGAAAAGTTTGAGACCTTATCAGCCTCCATTGCTGGTCATTGAGGATTCAAAATTCTAATCCAAACTACGTAGGGTCCTTGGAGCACCCAATTGTCAACAGTTCAAAAATGTAGAATGGCGAGCTTTCTCCCATGAAGCGTGATATAAGGTAGGGCAAAACGTGGACGTAGTATTAAATTCATTCATGCGGGCCAGGTGGGATGAGACCAGTGAGGGCGCCAAGTGTTCTAGAGGTACGCGGGAGAGGATTGATGCCAGGAAGAAGCTCCCAAGGAAATATTTCCTTTACTCCATAATTTTTTTTTGTATTTTGTAATGTTTGGGGGGATTGCCTTTACTCCATAATTTTTATTATTATTTTGTAATGTTTGGGGGAAGGTAATTAGGATTCAAGGTGGTCATAAACAAAATAGAAAGGGGACTAAGGAACCTAGTTGGTAACAATGCTAAGGCCATTGATGATCATTGAACCACAATCTAAACCGGCATCAATATTTGCCATGCGGTTTGCTTCTTTATTGTTGTTTCTCAGGACATGGAGGAAGGAGATGGAGTTAAAATCCTTAGCTGCATAGGAGAAGAGGGTCTGCAGATTAGAGGTTGTTTTTTTCCTTCGGAGTAAAAAAGGTCCCCTCCCACACCTGCCAGCCCGGGAGCGGTTAATCACACTTTCTTGCGTAAGATTGTTCCTTGTTATTTTATTCTCATATCAATGATGAAAAATACAGAGAAAGATTGGATTACTATGGAGCATCGTGAGAAATACTAATAATTTCCCCTTTAGCTTGCATTTAGTACCTTGACATCATCATCATCATCATCATCATCATCGGCATCATCATCTCCATCGTCATCATCATCATCACCATCATCATCGGCATCGTCATCTTCACCGTCATCATCCTCATCACCATCATCATCATCATCATCATCATCATCATCATCCTCATCATCATCATCATCATCATCATCATCATCATCATCATCATCATCATCGTCATCGTCGTCGTCGTCTATGGATATCCGATGCAGATACCCAGAAAGACCAATAACGTTTGGCGTCGGTGGTTTAGCGAGATCATATGATTCTTTTGTTCTAAGATGGGTAGAGTTTATAGTTGAATTTATAATTTTAAGAATATAGTAAAATGGTTTGAACTTATAAAGATGATAATAGAATATGTTTTGATTTTACATTACTAATAAATAGAATCATGAGATAGAAACTAGGGAATCACTACTAGATAGAATCCATTTCCTTGTTGTTCACACTTTCTGGCATAAGATTGTTCCTTGTTATCGGATTCTCATATCAATGATGAAAAATAGAGAGAAAGATTGGATTACTATGGATCATCATGAGCAATACTAATCATTTTCCCTTTATCTTGCATTTAGTACCTTGACATCATCATCTTCATCATATTCATCATCATCATCATCTTCATCATCATCAACATCATCATCTTCATCGTCATCATCATCTTCATCATCATCATCATCATCATCATCATCATCATCATCATCATCATCATCATCTTCATCATCATCAACATTGTCATCTTCATTGTCATCATCATCATCACCATCATCATCGGCATCGTCATCATGATCGTCATCATCATCATCATCACCATCACCATCATCATAAACAATCATCGGCATCATCATTGTGTTACATAGTTACATAGTTCTTCCCCTTTCCTTATGATCAATTTATGGTTGAAATGGGATGTTTCAATGGGACCATGTTCTTAACCAATTGGTATTGCTAGGTGTTCCACATGAAAATAAAAACTGGGCTGCATAATCTTGCTAAGCCCCAAAAGAGTAAAAAGTGGCATTGTTGGGTTAGCATGGCTGGTTGATGTTGCTCTATAACGCCCAAGAATGAAGTACATATAAACCCATCACCATCATCCATGGTCATATTAAAAAAAAACATTGACACAAAATTTGAATTGAGATTAGACATAATATCATGTTGATTAAGAACTCACATTAGTGACTACACATGTTGTACTGAAGGAACCTCCTAGGGTTTATTTAACATTTGAATTGTGAAGAATTTAGTACTATTCAGTTTCAAGATGACCTTAGAAAAAATCAATGGCTCCAGTCGAAGACACTGTATTAAAAGAAAAAAATTTAAAGAGTAATGAGACAAAAGCTAGCGAGTGAATATAAGTGAGATTGTAAAAATGTTATCTGAATATAAGTGAGTATAATTGAATACTATTGGGACTAGGCATAAAACTATTAATTGCATGTAACCACAAGAGCCTTAAACTCATGAAACTTATTGAATCCTTCATCATTGGTCTTCATAAAGTATATATAGGTCTTTATGGAGGGTGACATAGTGTTAAGCAATGCATGAGGTAGGAGGGAGAGGGATTCATGAACCACGGGGGCTTCACTCAATAAACAACTATCATAGCACGTTCGTTTGTTTCATATGAAACAAATACCTAATTTCACTAAATATTGGAAAATACCTTCCAAAATCATTTTTTTTAACCCTCTCCCAATATGCCTTCCCGATTTAAAAAAAAAACCTATTTTCACTAGATATTGTATGTATCAATTTTTTTATTAACATTTTTTATACCCCTTTATATTTCTACCTAGTATATTGATATGATACCCCTCTTATGACCCCACATGCATTCTACAATGCACCTTGTTTCGTGGATGCACATTACTTCACCCATAATGCAATTACTCAACCACATATCATTATGATTTGCAACATCTAATGGTCTAATGAAGAGATAGGAGATCACTTCTTGTATGTCACTAGAGCCAATGCACATAGTACAACATTTAGATTGCATGTTGCAGTTCCCCAATCGCTGACTAAGCCTATTGTGGGCTAGGTATCCAAGCCCCCAGGGCTTGTAAAAAGCTCTAGGAGGCTAACTAAACCTCCCAAGGCCTATAATAGGCATGAGTGGTTGGGTATTCAAGATCCCAAGGCCTATCGAGTGCCTATAACAGGCCTTGGAGGCTTAGAGCCTCCCAAGGCTATTGATAACAACTGGCTGAGTGTTATTGGAAACAATTATCTGCCAATGACCACTGTCTCTTGACTATGATCGACTGAAAACCCACTTCACCACGAAACCCCTGGCCTCAAGAAGGCCTCAAGACGTGATTTCCCTGCGTATTGGTAAGCCTGATCCTTCCCTCAACCCGATTTCTCATCCGGTCGTGATCCCACCATCTCCATTTGGCGGATATTTGTCAGCCCGCCCATATAAAAAAGACCCAAAGTATTTTGTATTGTTACATTAAAATAAAAAAAAACTTTGCCCCTTAATATATAAGCAATATATTTTTAAGGTTTTCATGAATATTTAATACCGCAATATGAATGAATGTGATATTATATTTCCTTCTAGTGAAGCCCCTGTGTCATGAAATCGAAGACCAAAGGCAAAGGAATCATTAATAAATGAAACCTAATAAATATTACCAGTTAAAGAAGTCGATGACATAGGTAAACATACATTTTCATGAATCTTTGTATGCACACTACTTGGAAAGGCAATCTTTGTATGCTTTCCAAGTGCAAAACCCTTGCACATACCTAGCTTATAGATCACAAAGTTTGGAAATCCTTGTACTATTTCCTTCGAGGGTGGAAGTGCTCCATAGTGCAAGAAACCAAATCTCGTGTTCCAAATGTTCCAATAGTGCTACACTTTATTATGATGAATTACTTCTAATCAAACTCCACACACTTAAGAGGTGTCATATCTTAATCTAAAACAAGATTATTAATTTAAATTTGTTTAGAATGGGTGAAGCAAGTCATTATAGCCTTTCTTTACATGTGGATCTACCTAGAAACATAAATTATGAGTGTCTATAGGTTGGGATTATTGCAAGGAATATATGAAAATCAAATTGTATTGAATGTATGAAGCAAGATAAGCATTACATTCTTTCTTTGCATGTGGATCTACTTGAAACGCTCATTTATGACTGTAGAGGTCAAGATAATTAGAAGGAACATTCTTAAAGGTATCCATTCCAATAATAATGTATTCCTTGTCAACTAGAAAAAAGAGGTGGGTCTTACTAGATGTACTCACTATGTCATATTTACCCAATATGTGAAGGGAATTGAATTGAAATGATTTTGTTTGTAAATTGATGCTAGTTGAAAATGTGAAGTGAATATATAACTAAAAACACTGTTGGTGTCCAATATTGTCACTGTTTTTTATCATTTAATTTATTCAAAGTGGCGTTATTTCTATCGTTTTTGCTATAGTAAGTTGTTTTCTTAGTCATTCATCCCATCAAATAGTCTAGGTATGCATAAATTCATTTACCATGCAAATCTTGTTATATTTCATATTTTATGGTTTATTTATGATTTAAATGATGTTTTTGGGCATAATTAACATTTATGGTTTTAATTGATAGGCTATGATTTGCAAGTTATCCATCCTTCAGCCCATGCACTACGTGCTCAGCCTAAAACGCTTTCAACTCATCATTCAGCTCTCCGTTCATCCCGCGAAATCCGTGGTTGATGCATCTCAGACCATTGAATAAAGAGGAGGACATGTGGGTTTTGTTTGCCATGTGGCGCTAATGGTTAATGAACCATTGTTCCAGAAGATTCGACCTTGGGCTCGCCAAGATTGACAGTGCATTCTACGTCCACATCAACGCTCGAAGCCCTGATTCGTCTACGCATTCAGCCCAGAATCATGCACGTTTGCTCATCCCTTTCTCACGCCATCGTTCTGGAAGGATTCGACCTATTAACACTCAGTTGGCCGACATAACTCTCACGTACACACTCAGTATGCCAACGCAACTCCTGTGCCCACGTCGAAACTCCTGCATATGCTTCTGCTCACGTTTTGAGGGAACGAATGCTCAGTTGTTCGAATTAGAAAGGATTGACGCCGAGGAGATGGGTAGATGCCCCCCTGCACTGTTATGTATCATTTAATTAGTAGTTACAGACATTAAACACCTCTATTATTAGAGAGGTTGACTCTGTCGACCCTCTCACCCATTGTAACTTATAAATAGTCTCCTTTGTGATTGAGACAAGTTAGTCTCATGAAGTCTTTGAGTCTTTTTATCTTTAGTTCTCTGAATTATGATGGTTTTCCAATCTCAGTCCAAGTGTTTGCAGTCGTAGATAGTTTGAAGACAGACTCTGTAATTTTCCTCAATTGAATGGAAGCAGCAGCTTGTTGATGTTTGACTAGTAGTTGTTTACGTTGAGCTAGTTCACCCTCCGATTGCTAGGAAGGGCCCCTCATCAACTGGATGTTTTATTTACATTTTCTGCATTTATTTTCTTGGAATTAGCTAGCTTATTTCTTATATGTGTAAGTAATTCATTTTCCTGTGTGTATTATTTTCATCCTTCTGTAATTGATATTCTGTTGTCAATACAATCTCCTTTCTTTTGAGTAGAATGGTCAAACAATAGTTCAGTAGTTTGATAATTTGTAGTTTGTTTTTTAGTCCTTCTTATATCATCATAGACAGATATTTCTTCTAAGTTCTTCCATAGTTAGCATTCCTTTCCTTCTTCTCTTCTCTGTTAGTTTTTCTTCCTATTTGCTGTAGGTTAATTCTTCTTTCTTCTATTCCAGCCTTCTCCCTTCTTCTATTCCCAACCTTCTTCCTACTTCTCATAGAATCATTATTTTCCTTAGGTAATGATTTGCATAGATAACTTCTTATCCTCCAATCATCTCTCTCTTGCTTCCTATGCACTGTAGGATCATTTTCATAAACCCAGCTGGTAATTAAATCATTCAAAACTCTTCTTTTCCTCACTTTAAACCATTTTCCTCCTTTCGAATCATCATTCGGATTGTCTTGCAGACCGGCGTTCGGAATGTCATTCGGACCTATGTGTTTTCTGCATTATTTTAGTCTTTTTTCCGAATTTAATTTCTTCTGCCTCTAATCATCATTCTTCTTATTCCTCCTTAATAGTTTGAGATGTGATTTAATCTTGTTTTATGTTATTTAGAGTTTTTAATTCACTTGTTATCATTATTTCCTCCTTTATTCCTTCTTCTTTATCCTCTTCTCATCTTTCTTCCAAAATTTAGTTCTTTAATCTGTTTTGTTACTTGTTTACTGTTCAGAATGTATGAATGTTGTTCCTAAGTAGTTTATTTTCAAGTGGTAGTTGATAATTCCATTTCATTGAGTTGTTTTAGTTTGTTAGTCTTAAGACTAGTTTCTGTTTAATGAAGATGTTCATGTTGTAAGATCTGGATTAATAATAAAATATCTTTATCAAGTTTTCTACTTGCTTCCAAATCTAATATAGTTCAGTTTGACATCTTTTTAAGTCTTTCGATTGCTTCTCCTTACATTAGTTTCATGTTGTTCACATATGGATAGACAATAGTTCATAATGTTTAAAATTAGAAGTAGTTTGTTGATTTTTAGTTTACATTTGTTTGTAGAAGTTAAGTTAGATTTACTTCTGTTTAGCTTCCTCATTTCATTTGAAAGTCATTACGATACATTTACTCCGGTTCCTATTACATTTGATGTACGTAATCAAGAAGAGTGGAATTGGATGGTTTAGTCTAAATATATGTACATTTACAAGTTCTCCCTATTAAACATCTAATATCCGTAGCTCTGATTCTGTCCATAGTTGTTATCTGGAAGTTGAATTTGGCAGTTTCTTACTTTTCTAGAGTAGTTTGTGTTCCAGTATTTGTTTTCATCTTTCTTATTAATTAACCATAGAGGTAGAGTAGTATGATCTAGTACTATTCTGATCTGTGATTTTAAGGTATTCTTAAATATTTAAGTCGGTTTTTCATTTTGAAAGATCTTTCGATCTTTTTCCTTACTAAACATTTTTAGGTTTGACAAACTTGAAACTGTAGAACCTTTTCTACCTTGGCATATATTTTTCTTTCAACTCTAAGTTTACTGATCCTGGTTGATAATTAATGTTAGGTGTTTTTTTTAATTTGAGATAGCTCACACAACCAACATTTTGGTGTCGCTGCCGGGGAGTTGAAATAGGTAGAATTTCTCTTCCAAAACTTAGATTAGGTTGGTGGCGGGTGAGTGGTAAGACAAGAGGTCAGAACCTGCGCATCAATTATAACAGGCATCCCCAAAACCCAGTAGTAGTAGTTATGCATTCAAAGTTTCTTTCAATTAAAATTTGTTTTCATGAATAGGTCTAGAGATTCACAAGGTAGATTTATTAAAACTCAAATTCCTACTAAAATTCCTACTAACCTATACGGGGGATGTACCACCCCAACTACTAACTCAACATAAAGGTATCAGAAGACACCTAAAGGGGATAGTCCTACTTGGAAGGCTAAAGAAAACTTCTCTGGAAAGATTTTAAAGGAAATCATAGGGACATCAGAACAATTTATTCATAAAGAAATTCCACTAGAAGAATCTCAAGCTCGTATTGAGACTGAAATTAGACAAGAGGAAACTCTGAAGGGTAAAATTTTGAAACTTCTTAACCCTCCATTACTCCAAAATCCCAAAGACACTACTTTTTCAATAGTGGGTGGTCCAGATTCAGTAGATTTTGTCAATCTTGCACAAGTAGATGCTCTTTTTGGGAGCTCTACAAACATCGCCATCTCACAGATTGACACAACAACAGTAGAACCTCCTGGACTAGATTCCCACGTAGCTGATCATTCTCCTCCCAAAAAGAAGAATATCCTTCCTGAAAAACAACGTTGGGATATCCCATATTCACCAAGAAAGGAGCCACCTAGATTTTCTCTCTTTGGTAATAGAGTCTTCATGGAGGATGAACATGAAGATCGTGTCCGACAAGATGAAGAAGATGGAGAAGTTAGAACTGAAGGTACCTTCGGGTTTCCCATCTTAGACACTGCACAAGATGTTACTATTAAAAATATCCGTCCTTCCTCACTACCAACCTTCTATGGGAAAAGTAGTGAGGATCCAGACACATTCTTATTTGAGTTTGACATTTTGTGTAGGAGTTACAATTACCTACAAGATGGCCAAAACCTAAAACTTTTTCTTGCCACATTAAAATATTCCTCTCTTTGATGGTTCATTGGATTGGGAGAATCTAGTATTAAATATTGGGAATACATGAAGAATGCATTTCTTCAGAAATATCAGGATTATTGTAGACCAAAGGACTCTCGTAATGATATTTTTAAAATTCAACAGCTTGAAGACGAGAGCCTGGAGGACTACCTCGAAAGATTTAACTATGTGTTACACAAATCTAAATATAGTGATATTCGAGAAGATGTGGTAAGAACACTCTTCCTTAAAGGAATCCTAGAAGAATTCTTGGATAACCTTAATCTCATGGCAGCAGGAGATATTTCTCATAAATCTTTTTTAGAGATTTGTGAACTATGTAGGAATTACTCTACGAGCAGAGGGAAAGGTGGAAGACACTTTCGAGAACCTTATGTTAGAAATCTAAAAGGAAACACATCCAGTCCTGGTGGAGTTACAAGGGTAGAGATAGGGAACATGTTAGAAAATTTCAAAATAGATATTTTAGTGGTTATGGGTTCTCAGCTAGATGCATTACAAGCTAAAAAGAGATAGGATGAAGAGCATGCAGCAATGAGTATTTTCTGCCCTAGGTGTAGAACTAAACATCCTCAAAGAGAATGTCCATTAAACAATGTTTCAGTTTGTCACCTCTGTACAGAAGAGCATCCCACTGATAATTGTACATCGTTTCCTGGGTTGCAAGCTGTATACAAGAGTGGAGGTTTTAGTGAAACATCTAGGAGGCCTTGGCAGCCTAGGGATCAGCCTTCAGGTCAAGATCCATCATTCCAATTTCCACCTTACTACCATCCTTATCAACCTCCGCAACAATGGAACACTTCAGGTTGGCAGAATTGGCCACCACAGTACCCTCCTCAAAATGCTCAACAACAGCAATGGCCTCATGGATGGAGAGGACAAGCTTATGCTCAACCATATCCTCCAAGGCCTAACTATCCTTACCCACCTAATGTTCAACAATTTTTTCCTAGATATGCACCTCCTTCACTACCCTCTATCCAAAATCAACCTCCTCATTTCCAGAATATGAACCCTCCAAGACCCACAATATTTCCTGCACAACCGATACCGAATCCTAACAAAAAACCAACCCAAGCTCTTAATAGCATTGGGTTGTTACCTCTTCCATCATATGCTATTTCGTCTGCACCAATACATGAAGTTCAATTGCGGTTTGGAAGATTCTTGCAAGATCATCCTAAGACGTCAGTTGTTATTCAAGAAGAAAATGAACCTAATGAAATTTTAAATGATGTCATTCTTGAAAATGTGGTTGTTCCTAAATCTTCAACACATAACCTTCCTCATAAAGAAGTAATATCAGGAAATAAATCACCTCCATGCCCGGAACGTCTAATAATAGAAAAACTTGTAACTTACCCAGAATATAACATCATTAATGAATTGAAAAATATTTGCATTAAGATCCATTTATTACAAGCCATTAAAGATATACCAATCTTCGATAAAGTGATAAAAGAACTTTGCATTAAGAGACCAGGTAAGAAACAAAAAGACCCTCCAACAATACATGTCATAGGTGAAATCTCAGATTGTATAGCAGAACAACCTAGAATTCCGAAGTATACAAATCCAGAGAATCCTGTAGTAACTTTTCTCATTAACAACACTGCTATAGGGAACACACTCATTGATCTAGGGGCTTCTATTAACCTAATGACTACTACAATTTTAGAAGCTCTCCAATTAGGACCATTTCTCTTCCCTACTCCAACAATGTTAGAACTAGCAGATCATACTATGGTACAACCTACTGGGATATTAGACGATATTATGGTATCAGTAGCCTCATGGGAATATCCCGTGGACTTCATGGTTATTCAATCAAAAGACCCATCTAGGGGGCATCCTATCATTTTAGGAAGACCCTGGCTGGCTACTGCTAATGCATTCATAGGATGTAGGGATGGAGAGATGGTCATCTCTGATGGGTTATCTACAAGAAGACTTGCTTTATACCCACCAGCACAGCCCGTAGCTGAGAGCTTATTTTGGTTAGATTGTCCTTTTGGAGAAGAAAACCTGGAAGAACTTTCCCTTGTTAGTGATCTCTCCTGGGCACTTCAAGAACAAAATATTGAAAACGTGTTGAATCAGTTTATTTCTTCCACCACATGTATCGAATTTCCTTAGTCTTTTTCCCAACTTGACCAGATTTTTGGAGATGAATTTCAGGAAAACATGAGTCTCTCAACATTTACAAGTACACCTTGTGTCTTTTCAACTGAGGAACAACTAGGATCTTATACCGTACCATGTGAGGTTAGTTCCGAAAAATTCCTACATATAAATGCAGGTTTGGATGAGAGTCAGTGAAAACAATTGTTAAAAGTTCTCAAAAGTCAAACTAGAGCTTTCGCTTGGGAATACACTGATATGAAGGGTATACACCCAGATACGTGTATTCACCACATTTACACAGACACAAATATACCTCCCGTCAGACAACCCCAGAGGAGAATGAACCCAGCTCTCAAAGATATAGTAAAATAAGAATTGCAAAAACTTCTTAACGCTGGATTCATTTACCTAATTTCCAATAGTAAGTGGGTGTCTCCTCTGGTAGTAGTTCCAAAGAGTGTCACAGGGAAGTGGTGTATTTGTGTTGATTTTCGAGAACTGAACAAGGCCACTCTTAAAGACTATTTCCCTCTACCTTTTATAGATCAGCTGTTGGATACCCTATCAGGGAAACAATGCTTTTCTTTCCTAAATGGGTATAGTGGATACTATCATATATTAATAGCACCTGAGGACCAATATAAGACTACCTTTACTTGCTCTTGGGGGACTTATGCCTATCGAGTGTTACCTTTTGGCCTTTGTAATGCACCTGCTACTTTCCAAAGTGCAGTTCTAGGTATCTTTGCTGACCTTATACATGATTGTGTAGAGGTCTATATGGATGATTTCACAGTTTATGGTAATACCTTCCAAGAGGCCATCGACAACCTCGAGACAGTTCTTATTCGATGTCAGGATACAAACTTAGCCCTTAGCCATGAAAAATGCAAGATGTTATTAACAGAAGGCATAGTCCTAGGACATCATGTCTCTCTTCAAGGTATTAAGGTGGATCCTGCCAAGATAGAGATAATTGTCAATATTCCTCCTCCAAAGACTCCAAAGGAAGTTAGAAGCTTTCTTGTCCATGCAGGTTATTGTAGTTGGTTTATAGAAAATTTTACTAAGATAGCTACACCTATGTTCAAACTACTCATGAAGGACATAGAATTTCAATGGACTGAACCTTGTCAACTAGCTTTCGAAACTTTAAAAGCAAAGTTATCAGTAGCACCAGTACTTAGGGGCCCTAATTGGTCCCTTCCTTTTCATATCTCTACTGATGCATCCGACATAGCTATAGGGGCAGTCTTAGGTCAAAAAGAGGAAAAGTTATCTTATGCCATTTATTTTGCCAGTAAAAACTTGACTCCTGCAGAATCAAAATACACTGTTACCGAAAAAGAGTTCCTCGCAGTAGTCTATTCCATCAATAAGTTTCGTCATTATATCACAGGATATGAAATTTTCATACATACCGATCATTCTATTATCATATTTTTGATGAATAAACCAGTCACCAATGGCAGAGTGACTTGGTGGCTTCTTCTGTTACAAGAGTTTAATATTACCATTATTGACCGTCCTGGTCAAGAGAATGTAGTAGCAGACTTTCTCTCCCGAATTCAAATTGACAACAATGATAGTCCTGTTGATGATAGCTTCCTAGATGAACATTTATTCGTTGTATCTGTTCGAACCCCATGGTTCGCAGACATAGCCAATTATTTGGCAACTGGAAAGCTACCAAACCATCTCTCTCCACCCGAAAAACGTAGAATCATAGTTCAAAGCTCTAACTATTCTTGGGTGGATAATGATCTCTTTCATACCGGTCCTGACCTTATTATTAGAAGATGTGTATGAGAGGATGAGATGGTAGAGATTCTTCATGCATGTCATGGTGGACCTTGCGGTGGACACTTTTATGATAAAAGAACATCATATAAAGTTTTACATTCTAGATATTATTAGCCAAGCATCTTCAAGGATGCTGCCAAATATGTCAAAGGATGCGATATTTTTCAAAGAATAGGTAGACCTATGCCATCTGATGAGATGCCTTTGCAACCTCAAGTTATGATTGAGCCTTTTGAAAAATGGGCTCTAGATTTTGTTGGACCAATTTCCCCTATGTCTTGTAAGAAAAAGTACATTCCAGTCTATACAGATTATGTCACCAAGTGGGTAGAGGCCAAAGCTTTATTCCGAGCCACAGAGAAATCAGTGGTAGAGTTTATGTATGAAGAGATATTTACCCGATTTGGTGTACCTAGGGAAATTGTAACCGATCAAGGATCTCAATTCACTTCCAAGTTAATGAAAGAACTTACTAATAAATATGGTATTAGAAATTGCAAATATTCACCATATCATCCCCAGGAAAATGGTCAAGTAGAAAGAACAAACAAAGTATTAGAAGCTATCATGACCAAGACTATTCAATTACACCACAAGGACTGGGCAGATAGGCTCCCAGAAGCCTTGTGGGCTTATAGAATAACTTGGAGAAACACCACTAGCCACACACCTTATGAACTTGTTTATGGAAAATAGGTTCTCCTACCCATTGAATTTTAGGTTAAGACATTTCGTATGGCTGCTCAGTTAGGAATGAATTTAGAAGAAGCACAAAAACAACGAATCCTACAAATAAATGAATTAGACGAGATTAGACAGGATGCCATCCAACGAACAATCTTAATACAGAATCAATGTAAAAAATGGCATGATAGATACATTAAACAAAAAAAATTTAAAACAGGAGACTGGGAATTACTTTTCGATTTGAGATACAAAAATTTTAAAGGTAAATTGACTACTCGCTGGATGGGTCCTTATGAAATTGTTACAACTTTCGATAATGGATCCATTAGAATTAAAACAATTGATTATTCTCAAACTTACTTTGTTGTAAATGGGCATAGACTTAGACTGTATCACCAACCTATATCTAAACAAGATTTTGTAATGAATGCCTTACAACAGCAGGAGATGGAATTGGTAGAAGAGGAAATCATTCCTCCTCCTAGTCCTTGAAATTTCTAAAGGATTGTCTTTATTTGTACATATGTAAATATATTGTGTTTTTGTTTTAATTATAATGATGAAGAGTTTTTTCTGACAAGCTGATTGTGTATCTATACAGGGAATTTCATTGTATGATCAGCTTATGAAATTTTTGCCATTAAAAACAGGAAAACTTTTCTCCCTTTTTAAATTTCTTATGACTTTTTTGTACATATGTTTTGTTTTGAATAAATCAAAATCATCTAACAACGGTTTTGTAGCTTAATTACAAGGACCTTATCCGCTCATGCAATATTATTGAAAGGGAAGCACTTAAAAGAAATTTGTTTTTTACTCTAATCCCTTATTTTTCAATTATTGTTGAAATTGAAATCTTTAGCAAAAGATAAAGTGTTCTTTATATTATCTTGCAACCATTTCATTCATGATTTTGGATATGGTATTTGATTCAGGCATGCACATTTTTTATTATCATTTAGAACTTTTGCTTAAAAGACCTATCTTAATTGCTATGATCTTGACAAAAAAAGTATACTATCTTACAACTATGGATCATTGGCTTATCCTAGACTCATGATCAAAACTTGTCTCTTAAAGCATCTTTTAAATGTAACTTAGAAGTGAATGTTATTTTTATTCTTGTGGGGAACATTACTGAATTTTTATGAAGAAGATTGATATAGATCAAAGAACAGTTTTAGGTTATTATCTTTTGACATGATCTTTAACTTTGGCAATTATAAGTAAACGTTGATCATAAAGGTGCGTTCTAATATTTCGAATTATGTGTTTAGAAGGCTTAGCACACTCTAGTGCCAACCGGCTTCCTTAATATATATATATATATATATATATATACATATACATCATTATACGAAGCAAACCCGCCGGGGTACTGAACAGGCCTGTTGGCAGCGGGTCCATGCTAAGTAAAATCTCAAACAAGGAAGCAAGGTAAATGCAAGTAAACCCATCGGGGTACTGAACAGGCTTGGTGGCAGTGGGACTATGCTTGCATGGCACCAAGATAAACCCGCCTAGGTACTGAACAGGCCTGCTGGCAGCGGGTCAATATCAGGTAAAAGATATCGGTTAATGCATTACTATGCACATGATTCATATACAAGAAACCCAAGTATACAAACACATGTTTTGGCCAATCATCTATACTGTCATTAGAGAATAACTGTAAGTTGAACTTGGACCTTGTCATATAATTCAAACAATATCTAGGATGTTATTATACTAGAAATGGGACCATAAATTATGAAAATCTCACAAGCTTTACGGTACACCTTATCTATATCTTGGAATGACAAGAAATCTTTAAAATGAGTCATGGATAGCTAGTTTTCCTGTGGCATCTTTCATATCAAATTATATTATCATTCTTCATATGGTTCTTTTAAGCACTATTCTATTCTTTATGATAAATGTACATCTATGAATCATCTACATGCTTAGTTATATTTCATTTTCTTGAGAAAAGTATTAAAACATTCTTCAACTATTGATAAAATAATGGAATATCTAATGTTCTTTTTGTTGACTTGAGGACAAGCCATATCTTTGGTTTAGGGGAGGATTAGAACTGTTTTAAACTATTCTTTTCTATTTATTTTTTTTAAAGAAAAAAGTTTATTTATCTTTGAAAGTGTTAGATGTTTGCAGGTTGATGCAAAAGCAAAAGGCGAATTGTTTTAATTAAAGACAAATAAAAAGGGGACATGACTTAAAAGTTTCAGAAAGCAAAGTTTACAGCATTTTCTGTGCATTAACAGCCTTAAAAATTCCTTGCAAAAATCAGTTCCAGTTGGCTTCAGCAATAAAAGTCTGTATAGACAAAAGTCTGTATGAAAGGTTGAATAATGGATCTAATGCCGATCCAAATGAAGTGATGAATGCAACAAATAAGAAAGGCTTTTGAATAAAAGTGCTGAAGAAATTTTAGCTTATATATTTCAAATAGCATGCCAAGATATTTTTGAAAATTCTGACTAACCAATGATGATAGGGATCAATTAAACGTCAAATCTTGTACTTGGTTTTATTCTCTATTCAACTCATCTTGTTAAATGAACGAATCTTGTGTCATTCTGAATCATTGTATGACCACTGTGGCCTTACCTGTAGTATAGATTTCCAGCATATGGATTGGATTCTTGTGATCTTCCATGTGTAGAATATCCCATTATGTGAATTTCGTTCAACCTCTCCAAAGCTTGGCTTTGGACATGGTTGAATTTGCTATATCAAACACGCATCTACCGGATTCACGTACTTCAATATTGGCACTTAACTCAAGATCTTCAAAGTAAAAGTGTGATCTTTCAAAACACGCTTTACCTATGACCATTTAGCCATCCAAACAGACTTCAATTTAACTGATGGTTGTGTAAACCTTTGCTTCATTCCGTTCACCCTTCATTTTTCTCTTTGCAAGCTACGTCCTCTGTAAATTCCTTGTATCCCCTGCATTTATCTTTTGTTTTCCCCTTTCCTCTATCAGTAATGCCTAACCGTTGCGAGTCAGGTAGCTACCAAGATCTTCTTCATATCCCCGAGTTTAAAAGATGCCATGAGTTATTCTCTCAAGCAGGTTGGAATTCGTTTCTCCACTGCCTTAATGGTCACGAGCATGAAATTTCGTTGTTGTTTTCCAAAGGTTTCAATGGCAAGACGGCCAAGGTTGGCCATCTTGTTTTCTCTGTGACAGAAGATTCAATAGCAGTAGCTACGAAGCTCCCTAGAGAAGGTTCCCGATGGCACAAGCATTTGTTTCTTCCACGAGAAGCTCATCAGTTCGCTCTTAAGCCCGATTTTAAACACATTACTAGCACCAAAGGTTTTCATAGAGAATGGATCAAGCTAGGGTACATGGATCTTTTGACCATTATCATTCACTTAGTCACCTACGAGGGTAAGTTCACTATTTTTAAAGCTTTCCACGTTAGACTGTTAGCTCATTTTGTCAATAATCAGACCTTAAATTTCCCATTCTACTTTCTAAAGAGCTTGGAAAAGATGTCGAGTCAAGTTAGAAAGAATACCATTAACCCTTCTGGTAGCTTATATCACCATTGTCTCATTAAGCTTTTAATCATTCATCAGCTAGAGGAGAGAGGTCAGACTTGGGACCATTTTGTTTTTGAGATATTAAACCCCCATTTATCTACTATCAAATCTTCCCCTTCTCAAGAACACCTTCACGACCAAGAAGAACCAAACACTAAACGTGTACGATTCGATGAGAGTTCCTCAGATGATATGCACTCTGTCCATTCAATACATTCTCCTACTGAACTTAGAGAGACAAATCATGATCAGTCCATTGATCAGACTAAGATTCAGACGATTAGTCAGCCCTCATGCTCAAATATTCAGTTGCACGATCATACCTTGGAGTCCTCCCTCCTCACACTGGCTAATGCATCCATTCAGATGAGTGAAGCTTGTGCTGCTAGAAGCCCTCCTACATGTAACAAAGACAAAAGCTCTGAAGAACAGACTATTAACGTTGAGACATCTCCAAAAGAGAAGAGTCCTCAAATGGATTTGGAGCATGGTATAGAACAACCTATTTTGAGTCAGCAAAAGTGGGATCAGTTAACCCAAGAGATACCATAATTAACAGAACAAAGTCAAATCTATGTGGAGACAATCTTTGAGCTCCTTAAAGAGAATAAGATGTTGTGTACACAGTTAAAAAGCATTGAATGCTTGGTTAACGCCAAAATAACATCCGACGCTATCCTTAAAGTAAAGTATAATTCCTTAAGGACTCATTTCAAGAAGCTACAGGCCAAGCATACATCTCCATCATTTGAGTCAAAGACCACTGTTACCGCAGCTTGGTCTTCTTCCTAAATTACTTTTTGTTTTGCTCAGTGGGACTTGGCATGACTCTGGTTTGGGGGAATGTTGGTGTCCATTATTGTCACCATTTTTGACCATTTAATTTATTCAAAGTGGCGTTATTTCTATCGTTTTTGCTATAGTAAGTTGTTTTCTTAGCCATTCATCCCATCAAACAGTCCATGTATGCATAAATTCATTTACCATGCAAATCTTGTTATATTTCGTATTTTATGGTTTATTTATGATTTAAATGATGTTTTTGGGAATAATTAACATTTATGGTTTTAATTGACAGGCTATGATTTGCAAGTTATCCATCCTTCAGCCCATGCGCTACGTGCTCAACCTTAAACGCTCTCAGCTCATCATTCAGCTCTCCGTTCATCCCACGAAATCCGTGGTTGATGCATCTCAAACTGTTGAATAAAGAGGAGGACACATGGGTTTTGTTTTCCATGTGGCGCTGATGGTTAATGAACCATTGTTCCAGAAGATTCGACCTTGGGTTCGCTAATCCTGACAGTGCATTCTACGTCCACATCAACGCTCCAAGCCCCGATTCGTCTACGCATTCAGCCTGGAATCATGCACGTCTGCTCAGCCCTCGCTCATGCCATCATTCTGGAAGGATTAGGCCTGTTCACACTTAGTTGGCCGACATAACTCCCACATCCACACTCAGTGTGCCAATGCAACTCCTGTGCCCACGTTGACACTCCAGCATATGCTTTTGCTCATGTTTTGAGGGAACAAATGCTCATCTGTTCGAATTAGAAAAGATTGACGCCGAGGATCTACCCCCCTGCACTGTTATGTACCATTTAATCAGCAATTACAGACATTAAACACCTCTATTATTAGAGATATCGAATCTGTCGACCCTCTCACCCATTGTAACTTATAAATAGTCACCTCTGTGATTGAGACGACTTAGTCTCGTGAAGTCTTTGAGTCTTTTTATCTTTAGTTCTCTGAATTACGATGGTTTTCCAGTCTCAGTCCAAGCATTTGTAGTTGTAGATAGTTTGAAGACAGACTCTATAATTTTCCTCAAGTTAATGGAAGCGGCAACTTGTTGATGTTTTACTGGTAGTCATTTAAGTTGAGCTAGTTCACCCTCCGATTGCTGGAAAGGGCCCCTCATCAACTGGAGGTTTTATTTACATTTTATGCATTTCTTTTCTTGCAATTAGCTAGTTTATTTCTTATATGTGTAAGTAATTCATTTTCCTGTGTCTATTATTTTCATCCTTCTGTAATTGATATTCTGCTATCAATACAATCTCCTTTCTTCTGAGTAGAATGGTCGACCAATAGTTCAGTAGTTTGATAATTTGTAGTTTGTTTTTCTGTCCTTCTTCCATCATCATAGATAGATATTTCTTCTAAGTTCTTCCATAGTTAGCATTCCTTTCCTTCTTCTCTTCTCTATTAGTTTTTCTTCCTGTTTGTTGTAGGTTAATTCTTCTTTCTTCTATTCCAGCCTTCTCCCTTCTTCTATTCCCAACCTTCTTCCCACTTCTCATAGAATCATTCTTTTCCTTAGGTAATGAATTGCATAGATAACTTCTTAGCCTCCAATCATCTCTCTCTTGCTTCCTGTGCACTATAGGATCATTTGCATAAACCCAGTTGGTAATTAAATCATTCAAAACTCTTCTTTTCCTCACTTTAAACCATTTTCCTCCATTTGGATCGTCATTCAGACTGTCTTTCAGACCGACGTTCAGATCGTCACTTGGACCTGTGTGTTTTCTGCATTATTTTAGGCTTTTTTCCAAATCTAATTTCTTCTGCCTCTTAATCATCATTCTTCTTATTTCTCAATAGTTTGAGATGTGATTTAATCTTGTTTTATGTTATTTAGAGTTTTTAATTCACTTGTTATCATTATTTCCTCCTTTCTTTCTTCCAAAATTTAGTTCTTTAATCTGTTTTGTTACTTGGTTACTGTTCAGAATGTATGAATGTTGTTCCTAAGTAGTTTATTTTCAAGTGGTAGTTGATAATTCCATTTCATTGAGTTGTTTTAGTTTGTTAATCTTAAGACTAGTTTCTGTTTAATGAAGATGTTCATGTTGTAAGATCTGGATTAATAATAAAATATCTTTATCAAGTTTTCTACTTGCTTCCAAATCTAATATAGTTCATTTTGACATCTTTGTTAAGTCTTTCGATTGCTTCTCCTTACATTAGTTTCATGTTGTTCACATATGGATAGATAGTAGTTCATAATGTTTAAAATTAGCAGTAGTTTGTTGATTTTTAGTTTACATTTGTTTGTAGAAGTTAAGTTAGATTTACTTCCGTTTAGCTTCCTCATTACATTTGAAAGTCATTACGATACATTTACTCTGGTTCCTATTACATTTGATGTATGTAATCAAGAAGAGTGGAATTAGATGGTTTAGTCTAAATTTATGTACATTTACAAGTTCTCCCTATTAAACATCTAATATCCGTAGCTCTGATTCTGTCCATAGTTGTTATCTGGAAGTTGAATTTGGCAGTTTCTTACTTTTCTAGAGTAGTTTGTGTTCCAGTATTTGTTTCCATATTTCTTATTAATTAACCATAGAGGTAGAGTAGTATGATCTAGTACTATTATGATCTATGATTTTAAGGTATTCTTAAATATTTAACTTGATTTTTCATTTTGAAAGATCTTTCGATCTTTTTCTTTACTAAACATTTTTAGGTCTAACAAACCTGAAACTGTAGAACATTTTCTACCTTGGCATATATTTTGCTTTCAACTCGAAGTTTACTGATCCTGGTTGATAATTAATCTTAGGTGTTGTTTTTAATTTGAGATAGCTCACACATCCAACAAACACGAATATCGATGGAAATGCAAATCCCATTATGTTAACATCCATGTGATTTTTGCCACTTATATGTTCTACTTCCATGCCCTATTTTATAGCCCTTAACTTTTGAGTTTGATCAACTAGTAGTGAAATATATTACATAGAACATTAAGGTATCCTACATTTTCATTTAACTAGCTTCTTAGATATCTCTCACACCTACATATTGTTAGTACTCAAGAAATATGACATAAAATATAAGATAGTAGTTTTTTCATTTGTGCATTCTTAGTAATACTAACATTGTTGAAAGTACAACATGAGCTATATATCAAGATATCCTTGTGTGGGTCAAGATGTTTTCTTCCTTATTTGGATTTCCTCAAGTCTTGTACTTAACAATAACATTTTGGTATCATTTGATGACTTGAACCTGGTGAGTATTTCACATGGAAAATATAAACAACATGCAAACATTCTTTATATAAAAGCAATGCGAGATTTCTTTAGAACTTTCATCTTTTTAAGACAATAATAGATCCATAAGAAATCAACTTATGGCCCATCTCTTTCATCAACATGGATTCTTATTGTGGAATTCAAATTTAATTATATCTTCAATTAGTCTTTTAATGTTGAGTTCAAAATTCTATTTAGTGAGGCTAAGTTCAAAACTCATTGTCCCTATTCTAGTTTGGTTTGCAATCTTGGTATGTTTCCTTGCCTTCAAAAGACCAAATCTCAACAAAAATTAGATATTAGTATTACTATTTAATTTATATTTTATTTCTTATATATATATATATATATATATATATATATATATATATATATATATATATATATATATGGGGATTACCCTGTTCCTACCATCTTGGAAAGTTCAAATGCAAAAAAGAACCCTGCACTACGCACTGTCTCACTGAGTCTACACATAGAGGGGAGTCCTCACGCGGAAGACTGCAGTGGGAACGCTTGATCCTTGAGGCCTGGACAGGGTGTGACTCCGGAAATTCCTTCAGGCTTCACCGAAACTTGTAAGGTTAGTACACCATTTTCACATATAGGCTCTGGTTTGAATCATTTCAATCACACTTTTTTCATCATGTGTAGACTGCTCCCTTCTCCTCCTCTTGGAATAATAATAATGGAGAAAAAATCCTCATCGTCATTGTTGTCGTCACGCTATCCAATATATCTACCTATCTACTGCCAGGTCACTCGTTCGATTCCCATCCTCACACTTCAACACAGTAACTCCTCCCAGCCCAGCATAGAAAAAAGCTTCGCTTCTGGGTTCATATCTTGACCCAAACCCTGGGCTTCGAATTCCTAGCAGCCCCATCGAAACCCGCGAGGTTTTTCAAGAACCGAATCCACCGGTCTAGATCTCCAACTACTCGAACCCGGGACATATGGATAATGCCCAGAAAAACAACATGGATGTATTACTAATTGCAAAGCCAGATTCACTGCCGAAACTCTCCATTCATAGGAATCCAATCGAAACCCAGAAGCAGCTCTTACAAACGCCCGCCATGACTATTAGAAATAGAAAATATTATCTAAACCTGCTCCAATAAACCACCACAATCAACGATATCTCTGTCTGCCTCCATTCATTATTCCTTCTACCTTGCTATTTATTTCAGCTTCCCCATTCATTGAACACCACACGGTAATGTACATAGCATATTGTCATGCATTAAAAAATATAATATATATGTAATTGATGGGCGACAAATAGTTCGGAGTAAATTATTTACGCCCCCATTACATTTTTACTGCGTTGGTTTTTGAGTACCTATTAAAATGGGAAATGCGAGGTTAACCCCATACTCGTTCCATATGATTCCCAGTATGGAGAGAGCTTGATTTTACAAGAAGTTCTCTATTAGTTCCCCATACTCATTCCATATGATTCCCCATATACTAGCTTTCCCTTACTTACCTTGATGCCCCAACAAATTCATGGAAAATTTTATTTAGATCAAACAATTCGACTTGGAAATTTCGACAGAATTCTTAATAGGAGTTTCCAATTTCACAACTTCTTCGCTATTCAGGAATAAATTTCAATTGAAGGGTAAAATTTTTTATTAAAATTTTTATGCAGGGCAGTTTTGGGAACAAAATCGTAAAAAAAAAATAGTTGATGGGTAAGGGTGCCTGTCAAATTTAACCCCTGGTGGAGAGTGTCACAATTCACTTCTAGGTAACTTCTACCTACATCTTTTAAGATTTTCTTCCTTCATCCTATATGTATTTGTTTTATCTTAGGGTTTAACTTGTGGTTTTTCTTTGACTTTTACTGGTAGGTCGTAGCTTATGATAATCACTACGTTGGGTGCTAACAGGTGACCGAAATCTTGGTTTTTGGCATAAGAATGGTAATTCCAGGTCCTCCCAATCATTCATCCCTTGCTGTCATAGCTATGGTTACAAAGCTCTGAAGTTTTGATCTCTTTCGTTTTGCAACCTCACTGAGTCCTTGGGACTCTCTGTAACTAGATTTGAAGTTTCTAACGAGTCGCCTTTGGCTGGATCGGTAGTTAGAGGAAGAAAATTTTAAAGAACAAGACTTGGAGAAATTGGGGAAGGAATCTGGTTAATGTTTAAGATGTGTTTGTTTTAGGAACTGCGTTTGACCTCTGTCTGAAAGGTGGGGTTTTGCCTAAACCTGAGATCTAAAATTCATTAGAAGGGTACTGTAAATCCTTGCCAACTAGTTTCTAGGAGACATGAAAAATAGATAGACTGGTAATTATGGAACCCAAGCCTCTAAAGGTGGTTGCAAGGGATATCACACAAGAGGAACTGAGCTTAGTTGATAGTAGTCTATCTGCAATCAAACTTTGAGCTTAGTTGATAGTACTCTGTCTGCAATAAAATTTAGAGGAATTGAGGAAAATGAACATGACCATAATCTGATTAATTGGTGTTGGCATGTCATTATCTCTATTCTCATAAGGTTATCAATCATGATATGAAACCTTAAAATATTTTTATGGGCACTGGTAATGTTTCTTATCTTTGTGACTTTAGATATGTGAGAGCTATGTCTTGCAATAAAATGGTGCTCCATTCAATCAAAGGAAATACCTTTATATGATTCTTGAACTCGATCTTTTAAATTTATGGGAAATTTCTTAATAGAAGTTTCAGCTTTATTTGGAAAACATCCATGAGGTTCAAGCTAGATCAACAAGGATAATTTATTGAAGTTGCATTATTCCAAACATGATTAATTGGTAGCATAGACGCACTCATTCATTTTCATGAGTTAGTGGTATATTTTTGGTACCTCCCTAACCATTTTAAGATGTTGAGAGTCTTATGGGAGTGAAAGGCATCTTTTTGCAAAGTTATTATGGTTATTATTTTTGTATTAATCTCATGAAAATTTATATGCAGTTTATTGTTTCTACTATCACTGTGTTTTTGTGAAGAATGATTGAAGAATGTTATAAGTGTGCCTAAAGAATTATCAACATGGATGTATACAATTTCTTATATTTATTATCACTTTGTTTTATGTGATGGATTGATTTGCATGACTTGAGTATATCTGAAGCTATCCTTGAGGTCCCATGAATGAACTTGAACACTTGCTGCATTTTGCAATTGAACATTTCCATCTTAACCCTTTCATTCTACAATTTAGAGAGAGAACACTTGTTGCATTTTTCTGTACCTGCATGGGTGTATAAACATGCCTAAAATTAATGGCTTCCAAACTTCATTTTGCTGACAATAAAACATAGTACTGGATTGTCTGGAAATGAACATTGAAGACATCTTTGGGAATTTGATCATGGATTGTTGTATATGATATGTTCCCAGATTTCCTTGCTTTTGCATGGAAATCATTGTCTAGACCATGAATCATTCAATCTAGATAGGAAAAACATTGAATCATCAATCCAGAAAATGAAAAGTAAAGGTGACAGGAGGTCAATTTATTTGACAAACTGGTGATTTCCGTGCTCACTTGAAAAACGTGTGATTTTTTTTTCATTGTCTAATAATATGAAAAATTCCCATTGTAGTGATGTCACTAGGATGCCAATAAACGGTTGAGATTTTTTTATATATATGAAAAAAAAGGAAATAGAAACAGGGTTACATAAAGTAAGAGCAAGTCTGCTGGTATGCAACCGTGGCTCTACAATCATCTTTGACCTTCATGCAAAATGTATGACCAACTGATTCCTATACAAAACTATTACATAGCTTCCCAAATTTTTTTTTTGAACAAAGTCTTGAAACTTTAAACTGAGCAAAACTTGACAAAGGATTACAAACATTTCATAAAATACGAGTAAGTTGCATATAATTTGATCAGGGCAGAGAGGTGAAAATCCAAAAAACTACGCCAAATAGCTTCAGGGATCCGCATCCATGCATATTCTACTGATCCTTCTTGAATTCCTTGATCTCTGCACTGATGTCTTGAACATTCTCGTTGATAGTTTTTGCAATTTCATGATTTTTCTTGATCTGGGTTGTTCCACGCTCCTCACTAATTTCCATTGCTTTAGCCATAGCTTCCACCTTTGCTCCGAGCTCTTGGAATTCTGAACGGGTTGATTGCTCCGAAATTGACAATAGCTGCAGGGTTTTATTTATTTCTGAAACCTCAATTCTAAGAACATGTACTTGAGCATCCAAAATGTCCAAGTGGTCATCAATCACGCTAAGGAAGGCCACGTTTCCAGGAAGCTCATTTAAACCAGAACCCTGAAACAAATTCCTGTTCGATCCTGAGGCTATTCCTTCCCATCCTCTAGATGCAGAGTAAGGATGCTTCCTGTCCTCCATTCCACCAATATCGGGAGAGACACCACAAACTTGCTCCTTACATTGCATGCCCTCCTGAGACCTTGGCCAAGAGGGAAACCTCTTGCAAAAATCTAGAGAAGCACAGTTAGGAATTGTCTTCATGCGGAGTGGGTATCCATAGTTTTCCATTTCACAGGTCTCAATTGGAAGTGAGAGATACCTGCCAATTCTTCCAGCAACATTATATAACCAGATGCCTTCACAGTCATACGAAGAGGCAAGATGCATGCCTCCCATGAGGTGGCCATGTGAAGTGCTCGTGCGAATGTCCCATGCCTCGAGATCCCAAACAGGGTATTCCACCATAGCATAAAAATTTGTGAGAGATCGAAACTGCAAAAAGGTGGTGGCCAAAACTTTCACCAAGGAGATTACGAAAAAAAGCAAAGTTAAGAACAAGTGAAAATGATATAGGCTGTGGGGATAGTGTAAATTCATGAATTAATAGCTAGATATTAATTACTAGGTGTTTCCTTATCTTATGTGCATTAAAGAATTAGATAGAAGTTTGATACTTTTTTATATAACCATTTGACCTTCTCTTTTAAATATTACATTATAAACACAAAGTTGAAGCAGAAATTGTAGGTGCTTATTAAACCGATCTTAGTGTTGTTTTCTTTTCTTTTTCTTGAAGAAGAGTGAATGAACTTCAATCTTCTTCCATGTATTAAGAACCATTTTTTGGGTGTGTGAAGGTTTAGCTTAAATCGGTTTTGTAGGAGATGCGTGGAAATTTGGTAAACTTAAAGATGTTGGTAGCATTGAAAAACACATGCTTGTTACATGTATCAATAGTTTTTTTTAAAGAGGGAACTCTCAATGGTTAGATGTTAGTTAGGGAGTGTTGAGATTATACAAATAGACATCCAACCATCTAGCATTTTGAATTTATTTTGTTTGAAAATAAGGTGTCTTGTTAGAATAGAATATTTATATTTAGTCCATGGGATACCTAATAGGATCTTTGGGGTCATATAAAGAATTATAAAAAGTTACATTATGATCCTTAATGTATATTCATTTCCATTATGTATCAACATGCAACATAGTCTCTATTTTTTATGATGTTCAAAGTCTTCAAATCCTAATTTTTTATGATTATATGGGTTTTAAATTGAAATAATGTTTCCTAGCATACATGATTATGCACAATATCACAATGTCATGCTTATGCTTGCTAAGGGGTTTAAACATTGTCATGCATTTTACTCATTAGAAGTAGAAGGAAGTTATTGTTGGATTCATTTAATTTGAAAGAGTAGTTATAGTTTAAAAGAACTCTCTCCTTACCTTAGCTAGAATTCATTGAAAGGAAAGTATTATTTGATTCATATGCATTTGTATGGTTTGAGTCAGTCATCACACCATGAGTTGCACTTCCATCGCCTGACTAAGTAATACAACCATTAAAATTTAACTCGCTAACTAAACACACTTTAACCTCGCTTGAGGATAAAAAGAATTTGGTAGTTAGGTAGGACACCGAGGATAGGCATCCAAATAATTCCCCCTTGTCATTTTCATTTAAGACATAGTTGTTGTCCTCTAGGGTACTAAAATCCTCTAGTATTTATTGACATGGTCATCGACTAGTTTGTGGAGGGGCCTCCCATTTTTTGGGGGGTTAAGCCACGAGGATTGATTCCAGATGGACTTTGTGGAATGCCGCACTCCACTTAGAGCCTAAGGAATATCGATCCATTGTCTTCCTTGTACTCTACCGTATTGGTGATACAGGGGCAATAAGACAGAAGTGTCGAAAACCTTCTCCGACGTGTCATGAACGAGGTATCCTAGTAACTTTTCTTCTAGGGCTATTTTACCCAGGATCCCTTTTGGTAGAGGGATATCCTTCAAATTCGGTCTCTCACTTCGTATTGTTTGACTTGGATTTCATCACCTTGCGAAGGATACAATTTGTCTAGGTCTCCATCTCTTAGTTAGGAAGTTTGCTTGCTATTTCACCCTTTTAGAGGGTCTTTTTCCTTTTAGTGCTACTTGTTGGCATTCTGGCCACTTTTGTTTCAGCACGCTTACTATGACACTGATCCCAGTATAGTTTTTTGAGCTTTCTTTTTTTCCCTGCGAGCCTTGTCTTTTCCTAGCTCCCCTTTTGCACGCTCGGTTGGTTTAGGGTTTTTAAGTTCTTACACGGTCAGTTACCAATTATATGATGATGTGTGATGTCCTCTTCTCCTAGGTCTTTGAGATGGTTGAGTTAGATGGTCTTCTCAAGGGACTGAACACCCTTTGATGGAGCCACTAACGCTTGACCTTAGGAGTAGTATAGAGGACCATGTGATCACATCATCCATGTGGAATTTTCCATTTACTATGATGATGGACTTTTAGGTTATATGTAACAATGGTACATTTGAGAGAGAGATGATTGGTTGTACCCCACCTTGGTTGATTGTCTTGTGGTCCTTTCATTTTGTTGATAATATTTTTGTGGTACCTTTCCTTTTACCTTTTGGGTCTTCTACTCATCTTGGGTTATCTTTTGATTTGAACCACCTTTTATGTTTTTGCTCTTGTGGGTACTATGGTAGTTTGTAAACAGTTGAGGTACACCCCCTTTGTCCAAGGTGTTATGAGTCTTTATACCCACTTTGCACCACCCTCTAGACCTTAGTTAGGAATATTTCTTGCTATCATACCTTTTGGTGGTCCTATTTGAGTTACAAGAGGTAGTTACAAGGAGATATTGCATATAAGAGGTAGTTACAAGGAGCTATTGCATATATTTGACATTATTTGACCTTCCATCTCTTTGGCATGTCAAATAATAGGTAGTTACAAGGAGCTATTGCAATATATATTTGACCTTATTTGTACCTTCCCCACAATGGTTGATTTACTTTTGGTCCTTACACCCTGTTGTTTATTGGTCTTGTGGTAGCTTGTCCTTTATTTTTGGTCCTTTCATTTTTTTATGGTACATTGCCTCTCACCTTTTGGTTCTTTTACTGATCTTGAGTTATCTTTTGATTTGTACCACCTTTTATGTTTTTGGGCTTGTGGGTATAACTATGGTAGTTTGTCCACATTTGAGGTAGTACACCAACTTAGTCCCAAGGGTTATGAGTCTAATTTATACCCACTCTTTTCTTTTTGACTTGTACCTTACTAGTTAGTTTGTGTACCCTTTGGTTGGTCCTTGTACCTTACTGGAGGCCGTGAGTCTCTTTGGCCTCAGTCTACTGGCTGTCAGATCATCTTTATTGTGATTGTACTGAGAATTTTGACTGCATTGACTTTATTTGATTGACCATACCATAGTCCAGTCATCTCTCTCTCTCTGGTTTGTACTAACCCCATAATAAGGTCACTTGGTTCCTAGAGTTGACTGGCCTATAAGAGGCACAATCATTTCTGAAAGTAACTCTTCTAAGTATATTATAGGAAACGTCTACACCAAGGTAATAAAATATGTGTTGGTTATAAGACTTAAGTAATCAAATATGTGGTAAATAATTTGAATTAAGTAGTTAAGACTTGTCCTATCAGACAAATTTTTTTTTAATCAAATTATATTTGTTGGTAAATAATTTTAAGAACATGAACACTTTGAAAAACAATCGTCTTGAATATAAGAGCGAGGTAAAAATGTTACCCATACTGCATTTCATTGATTATAACCTTCCTTCCCAACATTATAAAAATAGAAGCTTCATACATAGGATGGGGACGAGTTCTAAAATAGGTAAGAAAACCTAAAGAAGAGGAAATAGTCCAGTTTGCATGAGGAACTTGGTATAAAACCAAGTAGAACTATGCCACTGTCGATAAAGAAATCCTTGTAGCACTAAGATGCATAGAGAAGTTACAGATTCATTTGTTGAGCCATGACTTTATCATAAGGACATATTTCTCTAGTCTTCCATTTGTGCTAAACGACACACCAAAAATTGCAACAACAAAAGGAAAGTTAGCAAGATGGCAAGCATTATTTTGATGTTATAACTGTACTGTTCATGAGCACATTTATGGGAAAGAAAAAAGCATTCCTAACTTTTTAACAAGAGAATATTTGACACAGAAGTATGATGTTAATTTTTCACTTGTGATCCTGAAGCAAGCGAGCCTGGTGCAAGCGAGCCCGAGGCAAGCGAGTGTAGAAGGTCAAAGCAGAATCCAGTAGGGCCCCATTACCCACAAGTAAACATGGAAATATCTGCTTGGACCAAAAGAAAACATCAGATCTATACTATTGATGATAATATGAGTTGGTTGGATTATCTGGAAGATTGGAAACCTACGTGGGAGTTGAGACATACTGAAGTATTAGATGCTAACTTACAGGGATTTGATTCTTTTATTAGATTAGTTCCAGAACTCAGAAGAATGCCTTTGGGATCCAGTATTGTAACAGAGATGATTCACAACAACTCCCTGAGAAAAGCAGTTGATGCAAGCAATTGGTTAACACACCTCTACCATGATCTTAACTTAATCACGACAGAGGTCTCTACACATCAACCAAGGCTAAAACTAGACCATCAATACTACTGTATTAACCGGATACATTGCTTGAAAGCATGGCCACATCAAGATGCTAGTCTCTGGTTTCCAAGTACTACACACACTTATGAAAAATATAAAAAATTATGGTGGCAATTCTTGAGAAAAGAAAATACAGATAGAACATATTATACCATGCTAAAGTTTGGACTTCAAAGTACACATGATATCCATGAGGATCCAACTACATTATACGATGTCCCTAATTGGATGAGAGACTGGTGGCAATCATTCGGCATCAACCTGACAGCATTAGAACCAGCTGTTATTTATAATCTAAAAAGGGAAGTTGGAGAATATCTCGAACATGTCAAAGATATTTTGCAGACAAAGATTACTGAGGATCAAATCCTTGGGTACTACATTAAATACAAAGAACAATGGCTTGTCAAAACCTGCATAGACGTCCACATGCATCAGAATAGACGCGTGGTTCGGAGGTCTATTTATTCAAACGCATGGTGCACTGAATCCAACCTCTTTCGAGAAATATATGGTCCCCCATACTCCAATGATTTGTAATTCTCTCAAAAGTATTTGGCTATGAGTGGGGCTTGTCCATTCAGATTGTCATAAATATTGAATGGAAAGTCTATGCAACTATGTCATGATAATATAAAGAAATCCCTACTTTTCTCTATGTCAATATGATTGAAAATCTATGTTATGCAATAAATACCCTTAGTCAAGATTACAAGTAATTGTCCAAAGGAAACATTACTTGGGAGTAGGACTGAAAGCTACCATTTTTCAAAACAACTTAAATGTTTATGGTTCTGTTGTTGCTTTATTCAATTACTTTCAGTCATCTAAGAAGGCCATGCTTGATTACAGAACTACCCATGTCTTTCCAACATTCAATGAGTTCATCCTTTTCCTTAAGAATATTTCATTTTAGATTTTGAATAAGATTATACAAGTTCAACAAAATTATATAAAATATTTTTTTTGAAGATTTGTGAACACTTATTAACCACCTAAAAGATCTTACTTTTGAAAGTCATAAAAACTTTTAGCAGTTTTCCATAATGGTTAGTTATTTTTATTTTATATTATTATTGCTAAATATAAATATCTTACTAAATGTGAGTGTACTTCAATTACCGAGGTGATGAACCCAAACTAATGGGATGAGAGAGACTTTAGGGCCATGACAACAAAGATGATAGTTAGATGGTGTGATATGGGACTCAAGACCCAAAGGAGCAATAAAAGACAACTCATAATTGCATGAATTTTTGCTCCTAAGAAAGATAAAGTTATCCTATTCCTCAGCAATTGAATGCCTACATTTTGAGAAAGGGAATGCGATACAAGTCACCTTATAAAAGGCACTACATGTCACCTTTTAAGAGGTTCTATGCCTTGTGGTCCTATCTAAACTTTTTTCCCATGGTGCAGGTAGAACCAAATAGGTATTTGTCAAATTTGTCTTCCTTGAGCAAGGGGAGTTTAGGAACGCTAGAGGAAAGTCAAACATCCAGTATGTCTACAAGAGTTTTATCGACTAGATGTCAAAATACCAGAAGAAATTCCATAAACACAACAACCATTATCGCGCTCATGGGGTTTCATGTTCCTATGGTGATGAGACAATAGGCGACAATGAGGTGCCCTTAAGGTGCAGACATTTAGTGAAACAATAGGTACCCAGGGATCTTCCTCAACCGAACACATATTTTTGTGTGGATGAGAGGATATATCGAATTGCACCGTCAGCAATACATGGTTTTGGGTTGTTTTGCATGGATGGAATAAAGGTCCCTTACGGAAAATGTACAAAATTGATGGAGTATGTTGGACCCTGTTACAACTACAATGGTTGGATGCGCCTGGTCCAATATACAAAAAGTATGCGTAGATATAGATTGTCAACAAACTATTTACAGTTGAAAGACAAAGATCAAAATAAAGGAGCAATGTTGTACATGGACGAAAGGCCAAAGGCCACAGGTAATATTGCGAGGTTTATAAATAGTACACAACGAGGGCCTACAAATAAGCAACCAAACTGGGAATTTGAGGGGCGTGAAGGAAACCATGTTTTTGTATGTGCCATTAAATCAATATCTGCTAGGGAAGAGTTGCTTATTAATTACAATTTGAATCGAGTAGATACAAACACGGTTACTATGGGAGTGGTACATATAACAATTTACCCAACCTTTTATTAATGAATTTAACATCTTAAAGATTTTTCATTAGTTTATTTTGTTTAAATTTTCCATATTTACTTCGTAGGCTAGTGATCAGGAAAAATCCAAGCCAGCAGATGGTTGGAGGAGTACATCTTCCTCGAGGGAGCAGGTATACATCTTTGTAATAGTAAAAATATAATAAGAAAAAGGAGTTTTTTTGCTTTGTTTTTTCATTATTAGTATATTGGTTTGGTTTAGATTAGTATATTTCTATGTAACATAATGTTTATTTTGTTATGTATTTTTTGTTTGTATACTGGTTTCGTTATGATAATGTTTTCTACTTCTTTTTTGCAGGGGCCCGATGATCGGGGCAAGTCCACAGCTATGGATCAGATGACACCATCGTCCAGGCATCATGTAAAACTAGTTGTAATTTTAGGAATCTATCATGATATATATGTTTTGTTAATATAATTTTAGGAATATATCATGATAGAACTCAGTAGCGTTTTATATATTTTTGTTGCAGCCAGGTATATTTTTGTTATAGATCCTGAAGTGGCTGAGATGCTAGCTAATGATATCGACAAAATTGGTGAAGCCACATCCCCATTTAAGACGATAGAAAAAATGTTAAATAGATATAGTGCGGAAATCGTTTCTCTACTAATCAGGGTTCCACAGACAAGCGAGATTATAGCAAGGATTCAATTGTTGGAAAAGAGATCTGAAACCTTGCGAGTAAGTTGAGGAATCTTGAATCATAAAATAATTCATTTATAACTTTATAATTTTCTCTTTTATATGATAGTATTGAACGTATAAAATGTGGTTTGTATTTACAGAATTATCAGGGAGCACACAATAGTGGTCAAGGCAGTGTTGGCCCCAGCGAGGCTCGTGGAGAGACGTCACATCATGGGAAAACGAATCCACATGAATTGACTCCTTCACCATTATTGTCAACTGGATAGTCGACAACATGTTCCCAAACACCACGGACCCCAGTTGTGGGTGCACCGGTCCGTAATGAACGACGCATGCTAGATCGTCCAGAAGAAGGGGTCGACACCGAGACTCTTAGTAATTTTGATATCGCCCTAGCTACATTTCTAGGATCTTCCCATGTCACTAGCATGGGAACAATGGAGGAAAATGTTTTGGTGGACGAAGATCTCGTCCCAATAAAAATTGAGAAGATCCTAGGTAATTAATTAATAGTAATTTTGATATTGCCCTAGCTACATTTCTAGGATCTTCCCATGTCACTAGCATGGGAACAATGGAGGAAATTTTTTTAGTGGACGAAGATCTCGTCCCAATAAAAATAGAGAAGATCCTAGGTAATTAATATACGTTGACCAAGTTAGTGTTTATAATTTCATTGTAATATACCGCTAAAATGTTTTTTTCAAATAATTATGATCATGTCATGATCGTTTTGCAGGAAATGATATTTTCTATAAACAAATGAATGACTCATCCTTGGATATCTTCGGTCCCACCATCCGAAAAAGGTGGAATAAACAACCGAAATGTTTAAAAGATGACCTCACTAATCGAATGGTTGGCCTGTTCAGCGACAAGACCTTCAATCAAGCCGAGGTCCTAAAAAAGGCTGGACAACATATCGAGGTTGTCCGAGACCAATATAGGACCCACCTAGAAAAAAACCCTAGGTATGAACGCCCTTCAATGATTCTAGCAAGGGAGTGGAAAGCTCTAGTGGACGATGGAAAGGAGAGGGCTCAGAGAAAAGAAGGAAATATACCACCAGGCACAGGGAGGTATGCAATACTTTCCGCAATGTAATTCTAAGCCTTATTATTATTGATTTCTATATCGGATTTGGAACATCTAACGTATTTCAACACTTGCATAGGCTGCCATACACTTCAAAGGCCACAAAGGCAAGATTGGAAAGAATAGGTTAGCACAAGCTTGGGCCTGGTGGTTATTCAAATTTGGTGACACGATTTGTAAGTTTCGAAAAACCAATAATGCATACAAATAATAAATTGCAAATGATTTTTCCTTTTATTGCATCGCAAAATGTTAATTAATGACATTATGCAAATATGTAGGCCGATTGATTCAATGAAGCACCCACTACAGAAGACATGAAGCTTGGCTTCTAGCATGGCTTTGGAGCTATTGTTGAATGTCGAAAAATATTATCTGGGCAAACATAGTCTTCTAGTACCAATCCATACAGTGCACAAGTATATAAAATCTATATAGTTTAATGAAGATTTATTGCTTGTGCAACCAATTTGTTATAAATACTTGACATAAAATATTGACTCTATTTTGAGCAGGAAAGCAATGATCCCCCTAATGTCGAGGAGGGACAACAACAAATAGAAGATCATGCTTCGAATATTGGTAAAGAATTTATTCATATGCTACAATTTTATGTCTAGCATTGCAAATTGTGAACATTAATTATAGTTCACCATATTTCAACTTTTGAGCATGTAGAGGGTGAAACTGTACAGGTTGAGCCTGGACAAGAACATGAACAACATGATGTGGCCACAATAGGTTAAAAAAAACCTTTGTAATTCTTTTTATAAATGAAATACTTGTCATTACAATAGCAAAATATAACGATGTAACATTTTCACATTGTGGCAGCAAATCCAAACCCATTGCCTCAAAATCCACATCTGGATCAGCACTCTAGGATGCACACATCACGACAAGCTCCTGATGAAGAACCAAGAACTGGAGTAGAAAGTCCAGATCAAGATGGTCCTATTATAGGACTATTGGCAAAACATAAGAGAAGAAAAACTAAAAATAAGTGACTGGAAAAACGTCATCTAATCATTTTTTATAATAATATATCATCCATTATTTTTGGCCTAATGAATGAATGAATGGTTTAATGGTTTAATGTTTCAGTGTAGAAAACTGTTACCTTTAGTGAATGTCAGCTTTTATTGAATGAATGTGTTGACTGAATGAATGAATGGTTTATTGATTGTTATCTTTTATTGAATGAATGTGTTGACTGAATGAAACAATGGTTTAATGAATGTTAGCCTTTATTGAATGAACGGTAGATGAAAGTTCATGATGAAGTATGCATGAATTTGCATGTAAATTTTTTTTTTTCAGGTACATGCATTGGGTACAGGGAATTGAGAGTGATGTGAGGGGGGGGAGGGGCCATAAGAGCTTCCACCTTCACGTGGTTGGCCTTGTTCAGTAGAGAATATTAAATTATTCTCGAAACAGAGAGGAGCTCAATGAATGGCTATGATGCTAGCTTTCTACAACCCACTGGCGTGTCGTCTAAATTTTGACAATTTCTTGGAGCTTGTTGTGATGTTTGGTTACTCCTCATAACCAATTTCGAGTTTCCACAACTTCAAAGGCTGAGTAAATGATGCACTGGAATCAATATCCTTAACCTTCTCTTTAATTTCATTGGAATCAATATCCTTAACCTCACATTAAACCCTTCCAAAATGGTATATTTACCATTTAAGCCTGGCTTCTAAAGCATGATATTTGCAACTAATCTAGCATACACCAACAACAATTAGAAACATGCTACTTGTTGTCAATGTTCATCATTTTTTAGGGCTGCAACTTGCCCATAATGGCTCCTCTTACACTAGGGAATTAAAGATAACAGGAAATTAAAGAAAACATATAATTTGCATTGAAAAAATAACAGGGTAGGAACTGAACTGAGGAGATTTGAACCTACGACCTATGTCTAGTCCCAAGGCTACCACCTTCAATCTTGAAGTACAGCTGACAATGGGAGACCACCTTCAAGTGACTTGATTCATTCTGCATGCATTTCACAGTGGGAGACGGCGGGCTACCACCTTCAATCTTGATTCATTCTTTCATTATGCATGCATTTCACTATGCAACCTTCTCAAATTCTCACTGCGTTTTCCCTCAATTAGTTTCTCAATTCAGCATGACCCATGCCCACCATCCAAGGAGTGTTGCCAGCGGTCTTGAGTTTCAGCATGGTAATGGTGACGATTCATGGTATTATGTTTCCCTTCGACTACAATATGACAAACCCCAAGTTTACTACGAAGGTTTGTCTAACAAATGTGATGGTTTGGGTTCTAATAGACGCGTGGTTCGGAGGTCACTTTAAGTAATTGCACTAGGGTAACAGAGCCCAAACTGTCACATTTGTCAAACAAACTTTCACAGTGAACTATATGTTTTCCATATTGTAGCTGAAGGGAAACATAATACCATGAATCGTCACCGTTTCCAAGCTAAAACTCAAGACTGCTGGCAACACTCCTTGGACGGTAGGCATGGATCATATTGAATTGAGAAACTAATTGAGGGAAAACGCAATGAGAATCTGAGACGGTTGCATAGTGAAATGCATGAAAAATAAATGAAGAGTATTGGGTGTCGAGAGAAATGGTTATGGGACATTGTATGGGAGGAAATGGTGATGGAAATTGATTGATAAGGTCAGGCTTGAAGGTGGTAGCCTTGGGACTAGACATAGTTTGCAGGTTCGAATCTCCTCAGTTCACTTCGTACCCTGTTATTTTTTCGATGCAAATTATATGTTTTCTTTATTTTCCTTTGTCAACTTTACGTATCCCTTTATATGTTTTCTTTATTTTCCTTTGTTAACTTTATGTATCCCCTTGTGATAATGGGGATTGTAAATATCGATTCACTCGAGAATGAACATAAAGAGGATTTCCACGATAATCTGTTCCATCCAAACCTATCAAGTTTACTTTTAGGTCAATAATATTCTTGTAACAAAGCGATGAAAGATCTTAGAAGCAAATGTAAGAAAGCCCTGAAAGAATTTCGTGTAACATAGTGGTTTGTGTTTGTAGGAATTCTTCAATTTACAGGGTGAAAATGGCCAAAGAGCTACTACAATTTGGAGACGACAATATTGCTGCCACAGTTTGGATGGAATATATTACCATGGAAATCCTCTTTATGTTCATTCTAGAGTTTTGAGAAAACCATAGATATATGAAATGATGCTTTATGATAGTTCGTCTTCACAGTTGCCTCTTGAAATCAAGGTAAGAAATGTTTACAGCGGGAGAAGTTCATATGATCGGGGGAGTAGTTGAAGCAAATGAAGTAAAAGTTCATTTACTTCAACTACTCCACCTATTGACTGAGCTTGATATTGTGTCTTGTAAATTATCCTTGTACCTTGCCATCTTCATCAAAATTTTGCTGTTGGTTTTCTCATGCTAAAATGCTCCTCCTTAAGCTACTTCAAACTTCAACAAGGTTTTTTCTAGTAAATTCATAAAAGGTAAGAATGCATCATCTTTCCATACTCCCCCTATCAATCATATCATTTCTCAGTCATACTTCTTATCAAATCAAGCTGAAAGGATATCCTCTTCAACAATATCCATTACATTGCTTCAATGAAGCTTCCTTTTGCCAAGAGTAACAAGCCCGAGCTTGTCCACTTTATCCTTACCGAAAATTGATTTGACCTTCTCCAATTCTGTTATATCATGCTAAGCACTTATAGATGTGTAATATTCAATTTGACCATATCTTCCTTGCATCAAAAACTTCTATCTAGCAATCCTGATTTTTTCCACTATCTCCTTCAACATTCTTCATTCTTCGAACAATTTTAAGGCTTCCATGTATATGCTTACTGTTCCACACTTTTCACATTAGAGTTGAGAGGAATGCTACTATTTTTTCCATAAGGCATAGCTTACTACCATGGATGCTACCAATCACTCAATACCAATTGATGAATATAATTTGTGCCATATTTCTTGAACTCATACTTGTCAATTATATCTAGTAAATTCATAAAAGAAAATCCTCCAATAATCAGTTTTTTTTATTTCGTTTGATTCAACTACTCCCCCTATCATGTGAACTTCCTCAAGGGAATCACCTTCACATAGGATGAAGTGACTGAATTAGAGGTAACCGCAGCCAGACTCATATAGATGTCAATTGATGAGGATGAAGAGTCAACTTCGAATCACCCACAAGGTCTACCTCCTGCCCAGACTTTTATGAGACCTTCGTGCAAACAACAATCTCTAATTAATTGTCCAGACAATATCTAATTAATAAGACCCACCCTACAAATTTGATCACAACATAATACTGTTTTTTTTTAATTTCCATAATGACATCAGTTATCCGACTTCCATTGCTAAGACATCCGATGTTCTTGCCATACCATCGACGACAAAGAACGTCGAATGGGTTCCATTTTTACATTCTGCTGCCGTCGGTTATCCGACTTCAATGGGTTATGGTATCCGACGTTCCTGCCATACCACCGACGACTAAGTACATTGGGTGGCTTCCATTTTTACATTCTGCTATCGTTAGATACCTGACTTCAATGGCTATGGTATCTGACGTTCCTGCCATACCACCGACTGCTAAGAACATCAAATGGAAGATATTTTTACATTCTGCTGTCATCGGATATCTGACCTGAACGGCTATGGTATCCGACATTCCTGCCATACCACCGACAGCTAAGAACGTCGGATGGCTTCCATTTTTACATTCTGCTGTCGTCGGATATCCGACTTCAATGGATATGGTATCCAATGTTCCTACCATACCACCGACGGCTAAGAACGTCGGATGGAAGACATTTTTACATTCTGCTGTCATTGGATATCCAACCTCAATGGCTATGGTATCCAATGTTCCTGCCATACCAACGACAAATAAGAACGTAGGATGGATTCCATTTTTACATTTTGTTGTCATCAGGTATCCAACTGCAACAACTATGGTATCCGACGTTCTTTCCATAACACCAGCGACTAAGAACGTCGGATGGCTTCCATTTTTACATTCTGTTGTTGTCGGGTATCTGAATTCAATGGCTATGGTATCCGATGTTCCTGCCATACCATCGACGGCTAAGTATGTCAGATGGCTTCCATTTTTACATTTTGTTGTCGTCAGATATCTGACTTCAATGACTATGATATCCGACGTACCTGCCATACCACCGATGGCTAAGAACATCGGATGGCAGACATTTTTGCATTCTATGGCCATCGGATATCCGACTGCAACAACTATGGTATCAGACGTTCTTGCCATACCACCGATGGCTAAGAACGTCGGATGGTAGACATTTTTACATTGAATGAGCGTCAGTGATCCGACGTCCATGTCTAAGATATACGACTTTAAATTAAGTGTTGACAATCAGATACCTGATTGCCTGGCCATCGTTGGTATGTGTTGGATATCTGACGATACTTCCTACCGTCGGATTTCAGCCAAAATTAGACCGACATTTTAAAAAAATGGAGATTGTTGGATGGCCGACAACAAGATGTAGAAAATATGACGTAAATGCCATCGCATTTTGGGTTCAAATTTTGTAGTGAGAGGTTGGAGAGATGCCCCCCATATCTAGGGGGAAGAAACCACTAAAACATGTGGAACATTTAGGGAAGTTTGATGACTAGGAGTCATGCGATGAGTGGGTGTCACAAAGGAATGTTGATCAATGGTAACCATATTCCCATGATGAGGAAAATACATCACTTGAAAGAGTGATGACACTATGGCTTTCATTGCATAAACATAGTCTTGTCCAAGGAGTAGATTAAAATCTAAGGGACCTTGGACTACCATAACATCAATACAGACATTTTTCCCTCCTAAAGTGATAGGTAACTAAGGAAGGATCCCTAAAGGTCCAGTAGGAATTCTATTAAAATAAAATATCCGGTCAGTGATTGGCACAAGCTAAGGAGAACCTATATCTTTCCAAGCAGTTGAGGATAAAATACTAACAGAAGCTCCCTCATCCACTATAGTGCGAAATATATCCTTATCATAAACTCCTACAGATATCTGGAAAGGAACACTCGAAGGAATATGAGATTCTGTTAGACCATTCCAATCAAAGGAAATGACCTCAGTACTTGAAGGAGATCCTGTGGAAATGGACAAGGTTTCCTCTCGCCTAGAACAATCTGAACTCACTAGGAAAACATCAGTGGTTTCCAATTCACTCTCAACTAGAAGACTAGAATGAGACCAAGATTTTATCATGGTGACTACATCAGTCTGGGAATTCTCCAATGAAATAGTGGGATCGAGTGGAGGTGATATCGACTCGACCACTTCAACTTCACTCTTTGAAGAAAGAGTGGGATCGACCAAGAATGGGGCTAGATCAACCACTTCATCAACCAATGGGGGGTCAAGGGACGACTTACGATATCCGGTTGGAAGGTAGTTCTGAGATGCATTAATGTATTCCAACAATTGCGAATCTTCATCCATGCGTGGACAAAGGTAAGTAAGGTGCGTACCCTTGCATAACAAACAAGGATTTTTGAATTTACCTTTTCGACTCTTAACCATAGAGTCACTAGTTGATGGTGTATCATCAGTATGATGTCCAGAGGCTAACGATATAGGTGGTTTTGAGGCTTTAGACCACTCTTCTAACACTTTGGAAAGACCGGGACAATCCTTGAGAAGGTGACCTCCCTTACAAAGATTGCAAGGGAACTTGTGTCTATGAGGTGTTCAAATGGAATGAGTGCCATCAGAAGAAGATGGTTGATGCTTGGTCTCTTTCCTATCCTTCTTCTTCTTTATCATCCTTTTCTTCTTCTTCTTATTGTCCTGATTACTAACACTATTGCTTTGATCAGGCGAGGAAGAAGAAAGGGAAGAAGATGAATTCGACGAAGAAGGTGAAGGATCTGTTTGGGATTGACACTCTCATGGTAGAGAGTTAACACTTGAAACATTGGGTACATCCGGAATCACCGGATTGAATAACCATACCATTAATCCAATGGTTAATCTAGGAAGATTTAAAGTGGCAATAAAGGGAGGACCAATATCACCAACTGGAGGAAACACAAAAGGTACCCCTTGAAAAGGTGCCTCTTGATTGGTAGTCCCAGAATAGGTTTCCATATCTAAACTAGAAGAAAAAAGAGGCACATAGGCCAAAAAGAAAACTAAAAGAACTTACCGTGACCGATGAAACAACAAGTGAGAAAGAGAAAAGAGGCCAGAAAGCCAACAAGCAACACTAAAAAAGAAAATACCCTCTACAAGGTATAAGAGCAAGCAATCCTCCTATCTAATATCTAGAGACCTCAACAGATCGTATCCTTTGCAAGGTGATGAAATCCAAGTTGGACAATACAAAATGAGAGGCCAATATAGATGAAGGGATATCCCTATACCGAAAGGGATACCGGGTAAAAGATCCCTAGAAGGATGGTCACTAGGACACCTCATTCATGACACATTTGGGAAGGTTTACTGGAGCTTCTTCCTTTTGACCCTTGTACAACCAGTACCAAGGCTGGAAAATACAAGGAAGACAATGGATTGATGTCCTTAGGCGCTAAGTGGAGTGTAGTATTCCACAAAGTCCACCTAGAACCAGTCCTTGCTACTTACCCCTTATTGGAAAGAAACAACCTTTGGACCAATTTGATTTTTAATTCAATATGTTCACTCAAGAATCTTTGAATGTCCTATGTCAATACCCATAAATTTATATTTTAGGAGTGCCTTCAGAATCTTTGATTCTTAAGGTACTCCCAATAAGGTTAGTCTGTTGATTAGGACATTAGGATTGGGAATGTTATGGAATATCAAATTGGTTTGACCATATTTATCCTACTTCTTATCTCAGTTTGATTGTTATGGTGTTGTTATTGAAATGAAACTTGAAATTTTAGGAGCTCCTAAATTTCATGGATTAGTTCAATAATATAAATCTTGATATGCAAAATATTACATCCATTATTTCTAATACTTAATTGATTGGTGATATTTTTCATTGTTCAAATGTTTCTTTTAAAACCATCTTCATGTTTCATTTCGTTCAAATAATGGAAACATCCCAAAGCATGGTTATCGTTGTGGTTTTTATTAAAATTTCCATTTTATATTATCATAATACTAACCATGGCTTCGTAATGATTATCCATTCACTCCCTACTTAATTTTTCATTATTTTTGTATTGGGGAGAAATGTTATGATTATAATCATTCTATCAACATCTTGCATTAAGATTAATCCCATTGATTTTATTGTGACCGATCAAACTAATGTGCAAAGTATCTTGATCATGGTGTTAGCATGAATTTCGAAAAGGCAAGGTTTGTATAATGCATTGTCAATTTTATGGATGATGGTGACACAAATGTCCTCTATTAGCTCCATCCGCTTTCCATTCTCCCAAGGCCATCATCGTGCTATGTGCGCTTTGCAAACTCAAATAACTCTTGTTGGTTCAAGGGCATCATGACCCTGCGTCCCACACACATGCATGAATGCTTACTGTACTCTGGTAACATGAGTTCGGTTATGATTTTGGTAAACCTATGAGGGCCAATGGTAGGTCTATTTCACCTTTCGTTTGGGGTTTTGAAACTCCCTGTATCTTGTAAGAATGATCCCATGGCTCCTGTTTCTTGTTTTGAGATTTCTGGGCCTGAGTTCTTTGATATTTACTCATAGTGTGTCAAAACAGTGACCAAAGTAGGTTGTATGCCTTTCTTTGAGAAGTTCTCAGGGCATAATATGGCAGTAACCCTAGCATTTGCATCCTCGTTTGATGGCTCGACAACATGGGTTGGGGATGTTGACCTCAATGTGATTGAGGAATTCGTGTCTCAAGTAATGGGGCTTGCATTAATCGACGAGTGTTCATTCAAAGGAAAGCATATGAAGAGTGAGGAATGGAAGGGGTTTATGATTAAAACCAACCAGTAGATGCAATCCAATTTTGGCTTTCCTGCACGAATGTTGAAGAAACAGTGGCAGCCATTGCTTGAGTTAATCATCATGTACATAACTTGTGAAGGACGTATGTCCCAAGCTCATTTTTATCATCTCAATTTGTTGTTAGTTTTTAAGGGTCGTCCCGTCAATATGCCCTTTTATCTTATTAACAATCTACAGAAAATGGTTTCTGCATTCCAAAACAATAAAACTGATAAGAATCACAGTCTATTCCACCACGGGTTGGTTAAAATTCTTATTTTACATTGGCTAAATGAATTGGGTGACAGTTGGGAGCTATTGCTTGCCAGGAATGGATACGGGGTCAATGAAGAATGGCCTCGCCATAAGCCTATGACCCGACGCAAGCGCACAGGGTTTTATTTTGAAAACCCTTATCTTGAAACCAGTATGGAGGATGGAGAACCAAGTTCGCTGAAAACACTAGGTGAAGGAGAACAAATATTAGAATGCGGAACAAGCCTTGAGATAGTTTGTGAAAATCCCCAAATTGAAATAGAACAACCTTTGGCTACTGATGGAAATATCATTAACAATCCCCTCGGCCCAGAAACGACCTTTATTGAAACCCAGGATGAAGGATAAATGAGCAAGGTTATGAGTGATAGGGAAAATTGCTGAACCACTCGCAACATGACTGCAACTTTCTTCGCAGAGAGGAATTTATTGGAATAGTATGCTCCAGTTATTGAGCTGAGTGACTCATCAGATTCACAACAAAATGACGCTCTCGTGAATGCAATTGACTCGAAGTTCCTATACAACTCAACTTCTAAGACAAGAGCCCAAAATGCCCAATCCTTTAACCCTTCACCACAATTGAACCAAGAAGTTGAACATAGGCCTGAAAAGGGTGTGGAATCGGTTAATCGATCAGATGGGAAAGCTATGGAAGAATTTATTCCCCTATATCAAGCTCAATAGATATCAACCCTGGAAACCGATGTTAAGGAAGCTCAATTAATCAATACGTTTGCTGCTGAAGAAATCACTTAGTTGAAGAAGGAACTAGGAACCTGGATTATTAAATGGAATTGTATGAGGGACATAAAGAATGAGTACAAAGGTCATGGAAAAAACCTGATCTTAAAGAATCAGAGATTGGTTAAACAGAACAAGGTTATCAATGCTCGGGCTATGAAATTCAAGGCTAGGCTGGCCAAAGCTAGAAGAATCACCCCTGTTCAGGTCTCTGTTGAGTCGTCTAAAAGATCCTGATGCTCTTTTGAAGACAAAATTCATTTTTGTTTAATGGTTAAAATTTTGTCAATACACAGGTGTTTGTAAAGAATCGACGCATACAGGTAAATGATAGATATTTTTAGACCCGTCTTTTAATACAAAGTGTTTATATAAGGATACATGTAGAATCAAAGATTTTGCAGGCATCCTATTTATTATTTATTTTTATCATCACTTTGTTATTAATTTTGTTTTGAATTATATAGGTGTCATTTTCATCATACGTGGAGCATGATTCTGTTGCCTTCAGTTTTTGAAACGTGCCTATTGGATCTTATCTGATGCTCGATGCCATGGATGTGGACTAATTTGTTGGCTTGGTAGTTTTTTATTCTATTTTGGGCAGAGGCAGTTGGTGGAATATCGGATACAACAAACATCTTCATTCAAAGGGAATGATGCTGGATTCGTCCAGTAAGTTAGTTGTTTCTTCATGATTTTCCTATCCCGAACCTGACTCGAGAATTCCCTAATTCGAGGAGAGGATTGATATCAGACTTCACTAGTTTCTATTGAGTTTTTTTATGATGATCCACATGGTCACATGTGGAGAAAGTAGTTAATGATTAGATGCTCTAGGAATTCTATATAATGCAGTTCAAGGCATTGTAATGGGGGTTCAAATTTTGGATCACGGAGGAAGACATTTCTAAAACAGTATTTTTAATATATTTTGCTTCAATTTGAGTTTTCTTTGAATTTATTCTGGAGATCCAAGTTATTGCAGAAGGTTGAAGGCCCTGATCAAGTCTTTGATATATATTTTACACATGTTGTATCTATTTTTTGGTCCATTCTCTATTGTCCATCTTTTACTTACATATGTATGTTGTGTTATGATATGTGAAGTTATCCTTTCGTGGATTTGAATTAACATGTTAATTTTGGGATATGAGTAATTTATTCGAAATCTGAAAGTAATAGGCTACTTCTTGTTACTTCATATTTTGTATAAATTGATGTTCTATTATTCTTAACTTGTATGTCTATTGTGCTCTGTATACAGGCTAAGGTATAATTATATATTGCCATATATTCAGAATTACATAAATTGATTTTCAGTTTGATTTATATTCATAATCATTCTGCAGGAGTTTTCACCTTTTATAGGAATATCACATTTTACTTTAATGTTTGGGGATTTTTCTGCCATATTGAAGTATTAATTGTCCTCTTATTTTAGAATTTAAATCATAAACATCACTCATTCTCCTGGCCGGGATATGACATAGGCACAAGGTTATCATAGTATAGATTTAGGAGCTACTAAATATTTGCATTTTAGGACAAGATAGTTCTTAGAGTTAGTTAGTCATTAGTTTTAGTTTCTTTTGTCAATTAGCAGTTAGGATAGGAAACCTGATACTCACATATCCTCAGGAGAATCTCTACTTGGAGAGAAAATATTAAAGGCAACAGGGCCTCGATCCTGTGAGAAACAACTATCTCAAACATACATAGGGTTGCATTAATCCCTCGGCGTGGGTTGTTTTTCCATAAGTTGGCCAAGGACAATTTTTCTAGCCGACAAATGGCACTAGAAGGAGGGCTTGAACTAACAGTTTAATGGCTGAGCAATCACATACTACTACTACAACCATTCAGACTACCTCTCCTCTTAATAACTTTGAAACAGTATCTATCCTGGTCACTACTTCACAAATTGAATTCACCACAACACCTCTTGTGAATATGGTTAGGGTTGCTATAAGACGTAACACTAGTCTTCCACCAGTTACCCCAAAAGATATAAACAAAGCCTTAAAGGAATCACGACGTATTTTGACTAGAGGTTATTCTCGCCAGATAGGAGTTCCCCCAATCAATTTCAGTCTACCAAATAGGCCCCGCAACCAAACTCCGACGGTTGTTGATCCAATTAGTGAAGAAAATATTCAATCCCCGAGAGGATCGCCTGACTATCATCTTAGCATCCTTCTCCAAGGATAAATAAATACAAACACTTCATGACAATTTCCAACCGCTGGTGGTTTTGACCAACCTACCTCACCCTTGGAGTCACCCCCTGGCAGCTCTAGTGATCACAACAACGAATCTTCGTCAGATTCAGAATCTAATTGAGACATGGGTGACGGTGATGGAGGATACCAAAATGATAACAAACCATGGTTACGACGAGGTGCTGTTGCTGTACCTGGAGTGCAACATAACTTACCCAAACATCCCGACAAACTCCTACCCAAGTTTGACCCAGACATAAAAGAGCCTGCTGAGAATCACATTGACAAGTTCATCTTGGTTGTTCAGACCATCAATGTCCAACATGAGGATGTTGTATGTCACTTATTTCCTTTGACTTTCAAGGGAAAGTTTGCAGTTTGGTATTTTTCCTTGACCCAAGGATCTATAACTAGCTGGACTGATTTCAGTCAGGCATTCATAAATAAATTTGGCGAGGATAAAAATCCTAATGTGTTATCATTAGAGTTGGCTAGAATCAAGATGGAAAACAAGGAGAGAATAAAATACTTCAATCAACGATTCCTTACTCTTATGAATAGGATACCAATAGCTTCCCAACCACTGGAAGATATTATAATTGAAAACTATGCTTCCGCTTTGCCTAAATCCCTTGGCATGTTCATTAAGCAAGCTGGTAAAACCACGTTGGTTGAAACCTTCGAAGAATCAATAAAAGTTGAAAAGAATTCCACAACATTCGAACCAGAAAACAACGACAAGATGGATAACCCTTTATGTAAAAGAAATGAGACCACATCAAGAGTTAATACAGACAAAAAAGATACCTCTGCTTTCAATATGGAAAAGTTACAACAAGCAGTTAGGTCTCTTACAAATGAAATGGTAATGTTAAAACGAAACAATGGAGAAGGCACCTTGAATAGAGGAAATTATAAAGCTTCATATCGACCATATACATCACCTAACACAAGACAAAATACTCCTGACATTTCAACCAATGAAGAAATATTCAATACAATTAGGGTTTTTTATGCCTTACCTGAAACCCCACTTGATCAATAATTAGAAGAAAATCAGGAACATGAGTAGCCTGAAACTGAAGAATAAATTCCTAAAGATCCCCTCCCATTTAACTGTCATTTATGGGATAGCTCGGTCAAAGAGGAAGAGTCTCATAACCATTCTATCTTCGTAAATCAACACACTCATAATAGCAGGAGTAAAGGACCTGCCAATTCTTAGCCATCATCCACACCTAGGAATAGTCCCCTACCCACAAATCAACATCCTATAATTCAAGACAAGGATCTCCAATATGACATTATAGACAATCTCAAGAAACAAAGAGCAAACATCAATATGTTTGACTTATTGAAAATATACCCAATGCCAGGAGGTTCAATGCTCTGAAATTTGGCAACTCCATCAAATACCAATTTCAAAAAAAAATCATCCCTCTGTACCTGCCACCAATAGTTCCAATCCTACCACTAGTAAAGTGATGGCAAGCTTCAATAACAACAACAAAACAATCACCAATAGGGATACCCTGATAGGTAAGAATTCCAAATCTACAACTCCCTCTTTCCCACTGAAATTTGAAATCTTCAATCGGAATGTCCATAACTATATGGTTGATTTTGGAGCATCGTCAAATGTCATACCTTATTTGGTATGTAAGAAATTGAATGCTGAGCTCACACCTTGTGAAACCCAAATCATCCAACTTGACTGATCGAAGGTGAAAATTGTAGGAGAGTTGAAAGGAGTAATGATCAGGATGACTACCAACCCACATATTTTTCAAGTCATTGACATAGTGGTGGCAGACATACCTGATGTTTATGGGCTGTTTCTAATTCAGGATTGGTCTCAAGCTTTAAAAGGTTATTTTTCAATCGATTGGTCCCATTTGTGGTTACCTAAGAACGGGTGTCCAAATCAGATTAGGATTGACAGAGAAAGGTACATGAAACAAAAAGTGACTGGGATAGATTCCCCTAATGAACCGGTCATGTTTAGTGATTCCATTTTAGGGAACTATGGGTATGACTCTGATTTAGGAACTTTTCATGCACATAAATCAGCATTTGTTGATTCTGTAAATAAATAAAAAATTTTGCATTATGATTTTCAGGAAGCTTCTCCTAGTTTGGTTAATGCTGTAAATAATGTAAATAATGTAGAAAATGTAGCTAATAAACCTTGGCATTTGTACTTTGATGGTTCACGATCTAAGGAAGGTGCAGGATTCGGTTGTATGCTTCTAGATCCTATCGAGAATAAACATCTGTTGTCCTATAGACTTGAATTTCTCTGCACCAATAATATAGCAGAATACGAAGCTCTCATCCAAAGGCTCAAGAAAGCATTGGACTTAGATGTTAAGGTATTAGTCACATTTGGTGATTCTGAAATCATCTTTTGACAAGTTCACACTTCCATTAATTGTGTATCTAATCATTTGCAAAGTTATCAGAAAGAGGTATGGAATCTTATTTCAGCATTTGAAGCCTTTAATATCAACTCTATTCCTCGTTTTCAGAATCAAGAAGCTGACCTTTTGGAAAATGTGGCCTCACGACTCATTCCATCAGAAAACTTTCTCATGATATTTTCTTTTTTGAATTATTGTTTAGACTGTCAATTCCCGACAATATCACTAACTGGTGTGTCTTTGATGATGACTCGCAGATTATTAATTTCTTAACAAGAGAAGATGCCTTTAAAGAGTCAGCAATTGACGAGATCACACATGATGAATATCTACGCAATTTTTCTATGATCCATCCACATCACTCAGTTGAAAAATCTTTTGAGCTGGTAAATTCGATCCCTACATCAGTTCTTAGACTTGATAAGTTCTATGAACTGCATGATAAATTCAAAGGAGTACCTAATTGTAAGACAAATAGTTCTAGCATGCACTATGAGACTATAAATCTAGGTATGGAAGCAAATCCTCAGAATATAAACCTAGGGTTAGATTGCACCCAAACAGAAAAATCATCCTTTGTGAAATTGTTCAATGAATTCAAAGATACATTTGCATGGACATACGACAACCTAAAAACCTTTTATACAAAAATAATTCAACACGTAATCCCTATGAAATCTCAATCGAAGCATTTCCAACAGAAACTAAGTAAGATGCACCCTACCTTAGAACCGACAGTAAAAAAGGAATTAAACAAACTACTTGCCGCTAGGATTATATTTCCTGTACGCCATACACAGTGGGTAGCAAACCTTGTTCCTGTTAGGAAGAAAAATGGATATCTTAGGTTATGTGTAGACTTTCGAAACTTAAACCGATCATTAGAGAAGGACAACTATCCGGTTCCTCCCATGGATCAAATCCTCCAGAAAGTATCAGGTGCTCAGATGCTGTCTTTGTTAGATGGTTTTTCTGGGTACAACCAAGTCCCGGTTTCTCCTGCAGATCAGTTTAAAACCACCTTTAGAACTCCTTAGGGAACCTATGCATATAGGAATATGCCCTTTGGATTGATAAACGTTGGGGCTATATTCCAAAGGGAAATGGATGTCGCTTTCATAGGTTTGCTCAACCATTCTGTTGTGGTCTATCTAGATGATGTTACTGTGTTTTCAAAAACTAGGTCTGATCACATTTCACATCTTCGCAAAGTTCTGGAACGCTGCAGAAGGTTCGGTATCTCTCTCAATCCTATGAAAACGATCTTTGCAGTCACAGAGGGGATTCTATTAGGGTTTGTGGTATCAAAAGAAGGAATTATGATTGACTCGGAACAAACTGAAGCCATTTCCAAGATTCCTTTCCCTCCTACTAAGAAAGAAATGCAATCCTTTATGGGAAAAATAAACTTCGTGAGAAGTTTTGTTCCCAGCTTTTCTGAAATAGTCCATCCACTTCAAAATATGATAAAGAAAGACAACAACTTTTCATGGGGAGATAAGGAGAGAGAATCATTTATCAGAATTAGAGAAGCTATAGCTGAAGCTCCAACACTCCTAAGTCTTGAATTTAAGAAAGACTTTATCCTCTATACCTTTTCCTCTGACATATCTTATGCAATTGTCCTCACTCAGAAGAATAAAAAAGACCATGAAGTACCTATCTCATTCATGAGCTCAAATTTAAAAGGGGCTGAATTGAACTATCAGGAAGTGGATAAACAAGCTTTTGATGTGTTCAAAGCAGTAAAACATTTCCAACCCTATCTCTTGAAATAAAAAACTAAGGTCATTGTTCCATTTCCAGCCATAAGAAATCTATTATTTCATAAAGATTTAGGATAAAAAGAGCACATTGGGTGGAGGCTTTGCATGAGTATGACCTGGAGATTAAAACCTCTCAGGTTGTACAAGGATTAGGGTTGTGTAAATTGGTAGCTGAATCAACGCACCTGCCTACTAGTCAGGATGACGTATCTTTAGAGGATTCACTGCTACAAAAGGAATTTGTTTCATCCCAGATCCTATGAATTCTTGGTATGTTGATATTTGCACTTATCTTGAAACAGGAAACGCTTCAGATCATTTGGATCCAAAGAAGAAGAGAGTTGATAGATTAAAATCAGTACCCTACCAATTGATAAATAACATGCTTTTGAGGAAAAATAAAGATGGAGTTTTGCTTCGTTGTTTAGAAAAAGAAGAATCTGAATCAGTCTTAAAACAATTGCATGATGGTCCTGCTGGTGGTCACATCGGTGGTGACACCACTGCTCATAAGGTTTTGAGAGCGGGTTATTTTTGGCCAACCTTATTTAAAGACGCCCATTCTTTTGTAAGAATATGTCAAGACTGTTAGATGTCATCTGGCAGGGTTAAAAGGCCAGCTTTTCCTTTACAGCCAGTGGTTGTGGATAGACCTTTTCAATAGTGGGGACTCGACATAGTAGGACCAATCAATCCTCCCTCCTCCCTTCAACATAAATACATCATAACTGCCACTGATTATTTTACCCAATGGTCTGAAGCTGCTCCACCTAGGGTATCCAATACAAATCAGGTACTGGATTTCGTTGAAACTCATATAATTACCAGATTTGGACTACCTGAGTCTTTAGTCTTTGACAATACGTCGTATTTATCTTTTGGAGAACAAACGGAATTTGCGTTAGAAAAGGGAATTAGAATTAGGTATTCGGCAAGTTATCATCCACAAGGTAATGGCCTTGCTGAATCAACGAATAAAAACTTGTTGAAAATTATGAAGAGATCAATAGCTAAAAGTCATAGGAATTGACACACCATTCTGTATCAAGCGTTGTGGGTTAACAGAGTTACCCTGAAATCATATGTCAGTAACTCCCCCTTCTTTTTGGTGTATGGCACTGAGGCTATTACTCCTCCAAATCTATTTTTTCCTTCGTTACAACTTGCACAATCTATACAGGACACAGAATGCTCTGCCATTGAAAATATAATTAATATGATATTGAAATTGGAGGCAAAGAGGGAAAGCGCTAAACAACACTTCTCAAAACACTAGCAAATTATTAAATCCTGGTTTGATCACGGGTCATCCTCGAATAGATATTTTCAGGTAGGTGACCTACTTTTAAAATGGGACAAAGTGCATGAGCGAAAAGGGGAACACACAAAATTCCAACGTCTCTGGTTAGGTCCATACGCAGTAGCAGAAAAACTAGGTCCTAGTACCTTTCGGTTGTAGACTTTGCAAGGCCAGCTCGATACCTTTCCAGTAAATGGGCAAGTCCTTAAAAAATACTTCCAGTAGTTCTGCATTGTTCAATCACTCTCATTGTGCATTTCTGATGTATATATTTATGTACATATCCTTTTTATTTTGGTTGTCAGATTTGTATAATTCAATGATTTTTTATTCGTTGATTATCTTTACTTCAGTCATCATTTCTACTCACCCATAAATTTCAGATGACTGAATATACAAAACAATTCGGTCTTTTCAAGATCATTATGATTCGAGCTGATTCACAGGTTGTTATTTACTTAAAACATAATTTTAGGCAACCTGGAGTATTCACTTCTGATTTCACCATTTCCTTTTCGTTGTAATTTATGTTCATAACATGTAAATAGTGTTGTACATATGCCTTGTCCATAACTTGCAAGTTCCAATATTGTAATCAGTTTTTTTTCAAATCAACTTTGTACATACGCTCGCAAGGTTTGAAGAGAATCAAGATCAATAATCCATCTTGATAAACCAATTGATGGGAAAGGCATGCAAACTCAATTGTCAGAAATGCATATCAGATTGTGATCATCGATTTTTCCTAAAGTATATGATGTCTCTAGGGTGATTTAATTCAAAAATGGTTATAACAATTTCAAACCTGCACCGTTTCTTTGCAGCTACCCTTGGTTGTTATTTTTGGATACCTATCTACAAACCAATGTCTCAGGAAATTGATTTACTAGTTCCAGTGGTATTTGAAAGTTTGGGAGATCAATTGGAGACACCTAGTCACCCTTAAGTTGTCTCAAGAAGCCAAGGAGTTTTCCACTCATTTTTGTAAATCCATTTGTAATTATAAATATTTTAAAAAATAAAATAAAATAAAAAATAAAAAAATAAATCTAAATTAATAAAACTTTGGTCCGAGAACAGGAGGTCTTTTCATAAAGCTGGCTTGTCATGATCATCAGTTCTATTGGGATGACATCACCATATTTAGTCACCAAGCCAAGGTGATGATTCTTGTTTGCAAAATGAGGATCAAGAGGTCTCATCATGAGTTGACCTGTTCATTTACGATAGTTCTCGCGCATGATGCTGCCAACATCTGGTTACCTAGCCAAGGCAGTAGTCTTGAACCAAAATTCCAACTAGTATTTTTATTTTTTTAAATATGAAAATGGTTAATTAGGGAACAGAAGGTCTCATCATGAGCTGATCTATTTATGATCATAATTTCTATTGGATTGACGTTGTCAACATTCGGTCACCAAACCAAGGCAATGACTCAGTTGAAAAATTGAGAGACAAGAGGTCTCGTCATGAGCCGGCTTGATCAATTTTTGATAGGATTGGTGAATAATGCTACCATTATTTAGTCACCAAGCTAAGGTAGTATTCCTTTATTAATTTTTTTCATATTTACCTATTTGTACATAACTTGTATAGTTTTTTCAAAAAAAGAAAAAAAAAGAAAAAAAAAAGAGAGAAATAAAGTTGAATAGTGTCTGGTCCTCTTGAATGAGAGGAAAATCATATGATATTCTTGACTAGCTACATCTTTCACTAGTGTCAACTAATCAGTCTCTAACCTTGAAGACTCTCACTGGAGCTAAGTCATTTTACTCTATTCATGTCAAAGGTTGAAACAGACAAGGGATCCCATGATAATAATTGAAGGTACATTGCTTATGAACCTGTCAAAGTCTAGTTTTATTTTGGGATTGGTTTGGAAATTAAGTCACCCGAGCAGATGTTTGACACTTCAAGGCATCATCTTTAATCTTCTGAAGAATGGAAGTCTTTGCACAGAGATAACTGGTTCGATCCAAGCATGTCGCCATTTGTTGGGAAGCAACACCCTTCAGACCAATTTGATTATTAATTCAATGTGTTCACTCAAGAATCTTTGAATGTCCTATGTCAATACTCATAAATTTATATTTTAGGAGTGCCTTCAGAATCTTCAATTCTAAAGGTACTCCCAATAAGGTTAGTATGTTCATTAGGACATTAGCATAGGGAATGTTATGGGCTATCAAATTGGTTTGACCATATTTATCCTACTTCATATCTCAGTTTGATTATTACGGTGTTGTGATTGAAATGAAACTTGAAATTTTAGCAGCTCCTAAATTTCATGGATTAGTTCAATAATATAAACCATGATATGCAAAATATTACATCCATTATTTATGATACTTAATTAATTGGTGATATTTTGCATTGTTCAAATGTTTATTTTAAATCCATCTTCATGTTTCATTTCGGTCAAATAATGGAAACATCCCAAAGCATGATTATAGTTGTGGTTTTTATTAAAATTTCCATTTTATATTATCATAATACTAACCATGGCTTCGTAATGATTATCCATTCACTCCCTACTTAATTTTTCATTATTTTGTATTGGGGAGAAATGTTATGATTATAATCGTTCTATCAACATCTTGCAGTAAGATTAATCCAATTGATTTTATTGTGATCGATCAAACTAATGTGAAAAGTATCTTGATCATGGTGTTAGCATGAATTTTGAAAAGACAAGGTTTGTATAATGTGCTGTCAATTTGACAGATGACGGTGACACAAATGTCCTCTATCAGCTCCATCCGCTTTCCATTCTCCCAAAGCCATCATCGTGCTACGTGTGCTTTGCAAACTCAAATAACTCTTGTTGGTTCAAGGGCATCATGACCCTACATCCTACACACACACATGAATGCTTACTGTACTCTGGTAACATGTCAGTTATGATTTTGGTAAAACTATGAGGGCTGATGGTAGGTCTATTTTGTCTTTCATTTGGGGTTTTGAAACTCCCTGTATCTCGTAAGATTGATCCCATGGCTCCCGTTTCTCATTTTGAGATTTTTGGGCCTGAGTTCTTTGATATTTACCCATAGTGTGTCGAAATAGTGACCAAAGTAGGTTGGATGCCTTTCTTTGAGAAGTTCGTAGGGCATAATATGGCAGTAACCCTAGCATTTGCATCCTTGTTTGATGGCTCGACAACGCGGGTTGGGGATGTTGACCTCAATGTGACTGAGGAATTCGTGTCTCAAGCAACGGGGCTACCATTAACCGACGAGCGTTGGTTCAAAGGAAATCATATGAAGAGTGAGGAATGGAAGGGTTTTATGATTAAAACCAACTAGCAGATGCGGTTCAAGTTTGGCTTTCCTGCACGAATGTTGAAGAAACAGTGGTAGTCGTTGCTTGAGTTAATCATCAGGTACATAACTTATGAAGGATGTATGTACCAAGCTCATTTTTCATCTTAGATTGTTGTCAGTTTTTAAGGGTCGTCACGTCAATATGCACTTTTATCTTATTAACAATCTATAGAAAATGGTTTCTGCATTCCAAAACAATAAAGCTGATAAGAATCGTAGTCTCTTCCACCACGGGTTGGTTAAAATTCTTATTTCACATTGGCTGAATGAATTAGGTGACAGTTGGGAGCTATTCCTTACCAGGAATGGATACGGGCTCAATGAAGAATGGCCTCGCCATAATCCTATGACCCAATGCAAGCACACAGGGTCCGATTTTGAAAACCCTTATCTTGAAACTAGTTTGAAGGATGGAGAACCAAGTTCGCTGAAAACCCTAGGTGAAGGCGAACACATATTAGAATGCGGAACAAGCCCTGAGATAGTTTGTGAAAATACCCAGATTGAAATAGACAAACCTTTGGCTACTGAGGGAAATCTCATTAAAAATCCCCTCGGCCCATAAATGACTTGCACCGAAACCCAGGATGAAGGAGAAACGAGCAAAGTTATGAGTGATAGGGCAACTCGCTGAACCACTCGCAGCATGACTGCAGCTTTCTTCGAAGAGAGGAATTTATTGGAAGGGTATGCTCTAGTTGTTGAGTTGAGTGACTCATCAGAGTCACAGCAAAATGACGCTCTTGTGAACCCAAATGACTTGAAGTTCCTATACGACTCAACTTCTGAGACAAGAGCCTGAAATGCCCAATCCTTTAACCCTTCACCGCAGTTGAACGAAGAAGTTGAACGAAGGCCTGAAAAGGGTGTGGAATCGGTTAATCAACCAGATGGGAAAGCTATGGAAGAATTTATTCCCCTATCTCAAACTCAACGGATATCAACCCTGGAAACCGATGTTAAGGAAGCTCAATTAATCAATATGTTCGCTACTGAAGAAATCACTCAGTTGAAGGAGGAACTAGGAACCTAGATTATTAAATGGAATTGTATGAGGGACAGAAAGAATGAGTACAAATCTCATGGAAAATACATGATGTTAAAGAATCAGAGATTGGTTAAACAGAACAAGGTTATCAATGCCAGGGCTATGAAATTCAAGGCTAGGCTGGCCGAAGCTAGAAGAATCACCCATGTTCAGGTCTCTGTTGAGTCATCTAAAAGATCCTGATGCTCTTTTGAAGACAAAATTCCTTTTTTTTTAATGGTTAAAATTTTGTCAATACACAGGTGTTTGTAAAGAATCGACGCATATAGGTAAATGAACATATTTTTAGATCCGTCTTTTAATACAAAGTGTTTATATAAGGATACCTGTAGAATCAAAGATTCTATAGGCATCCTATTTATTATTTGTTTTTATCATCACTTTGTTATTAATTCTGTTTTGAATTATACATGTGTCATTTTCATAATACGTGGAGCATGATTCTATTGCCTTCAGTTTTTGAAACGTGCCTATTGTATCTCATCTGATGATCGATGCCATAGACGTGGACTGATTGGCTGGCTTGCTAGTTTTTTATTCTATTTTGGGAAGAGGCAGTTGGTGGAATATTGGATACAACATCCATCTTCATTCAGACAGAATGATGATGGATTCGTCCAGTAAGTTAGTTGTTTCTTCATGATTTTCCTATCCCAAACCTGACTCGACAATTCTGTAATTCGAGGAGAGTATTGATATTAGACTTCACTAGTTTCTGTTGAGTGTTTTGATAATGATCCACGTAGTCACATGTGGATAAAGTAGTTGATGATTAGATTCTCTAGGAATTCTATATTATGCAGTTCTAGGCATTGTAATGGGAGTTCAAATTCTGGATTATGGAGGAAGACATTTCTAAAACAATATTTTTAATATATTTTTCTTCAGTTTGAGTTTTCTTTGAATTTATTCTAGAGATCCAAGTTATTGCAAAAGGTTGAAGGCCCTGATCAAGTCTTTGATATATATATTACACATGCTGTATCTATTTTCTAGTCCATTCTCTATTGTCCATCTTTTACTTACATATGTATACTGTGTTATGATATGTGAAGTTATCCTTTCGTGGATTTGAATTAACATGTTAATTTTGGGATATGAGTAATTGATTCGAAATTTGAAAGTTATAGACTGCTTCATATTACTTCATATTTTGTATAAATTGTTGTTCTATTACTATTAACTTGTATGTCTACTGTGCTCTGTATACAAGCTAAGGTATAATTATATATTTCCATATATTCATAATTACATAAATTGATTTTCAGTTTGATTTATATTCATAATCATTCTGCAGGAATTTTCACCTTTTGTAGGAAGATCACAGTTTACGTTAATGTTTGGGGATTTTTCTTCCATGTTGAAGTATTAATTGTCCTCTTATTTCAGACTTTAAATCATAAGCATCACTCATGCTCTTGGCCGGGATATGACATAGGCATTAGGTTATCATAGTATAGATTTAGGAGCTACTAAATATTTGCATTTTGGGATAAGATAGTTCTTAGAGTTAGTTAGTCATTAGTTTTAGTTTCTTTTGTCAATTAGTAGTTAGGATAGGAAACCTGATACTCACATATCCGCAGGAGACTCTCTACTTGGAGAGAAAATATTAAAGGCAACAGGGCCTCGATCCTGTGAGAAACAACTATCTCAAACATACATAGGGTTGCATTAAGCCCCGGTGTGGGTTGTTTTTCCATAAGTTGGCAAAGGGTAGTTTTTCTGGCCAACACCCCTGTGGAACGGGAGGCCCCCCCAACAAATTGGTGTATAACTGTGTCAAGCAATACAAGAGGATTTTAGCACCCTAAGAGAAATCAACTATGTCTCAAATTTTAGATGACAAGGGGGAATTATTTGGATTCCTATCCTTGGTGTCCTACCTAACTACACTTTTATTTTATGTCCTCAAATGAGGTTAATGTGTGTTTAGTTAGGGTGTTAATTTTAAAGGCTATTGTTTATTCAATGGGAGCGGAAGTGAAACTCGATGGTGTGTAGAATTGACTCAAACCATGCAAATTTAGATGAATTAATGCAAGTATTTTTCCTTTAATGAACTTCTAGCTAAGTAGGGAAGAGTTCTTTTCGTTCCCAAATGTACAACCCAATGAAAATGTAGTTTTAGTTTTGTAATGAATGATAACCAATCATGTAAGAACCATACCAAAACTATCCTAAAGCAATAAAAGAGATTTTTTTTCGAAAACCAAATGCAATAATTCCAATCCATTCCCTATATTTTTACACTCGAAAAAGACACATCTAAGCTATGGAAATAAGGATTTCCCGAACATTTCCAATAAAATGAAAGACAAAGACAAATGCTTAATAATCTTATCTAACTCAAATGCACACAAATCTGAAACAAGCCTTTCTTTTTCTTATGAGTGTAAGACCAAGAATGTCAAATGATCAGATTAAAACAAGAATAATATTTATGTTTTCCAAATTTGTGAATATAGCAAAAGAGGGACAAAATCAAGATTCTCTTTGAACTAAGTGGAGACAAGGAATCAATCTTTTCCCAACAATCACTGGATAACTCAGCATGTACAAGAAGCAAGATGTACAACCCAAGAAAAAGAGGCTAAAAAAGACATGGATATCCCACACTTTTCAAGTCTTTAAAACAAGCCAATCACACCAAACAAAAATTTATCTTAAAACATTAATATGGGTCAAAATGACTATAGGATACATGACTCATGGCCCCCTCTTTTAAAAAATAGAATCCATTTTGCTTAAAAATGAAAGCAAAACACTAGTTTTGACTCAAAGGGCCAAACATGGCTCCAAATCTCAAAAGACCCGAAAAAATGGAGGATAATGGCAGTATGTTGTGTCTAGGGGTTCTGTGACTATAAGGTGCACCACACAGATCACAATCAATCAGACTAAAAGATAAAAATGAAGGAAATAACTATTGATCCCTAAGCTTTAAGGGGATGGCGCACCGTAGGACACTGAACCAGAGCACTAGAGAGGGGTTGGCGCATCTTTTACATAGGCAGGGTGAGCGAGTGGCATAGTTTGTATTCAAGAAAATTGATCCAGCTAGACAATGGCACAGGGAAGACTCATCTCAGGTGCGCCTTTCGAATAACAAGTAACAAAATGGCTAGATATCCTAAGGTAGAAGGGCAAGAGGCCTAATATTGATCCCAAAGAGAATCAAGGGAATCCAAGAAACTCTTTAATGACAAAATCTGATAGTGGGAGGGGTTTAGGAGACTACAAAATGGATCACTAAGAAATCAATGGAATCACACTCAAACTGAAATCAAAGCTAATGTTCTTCCCCAGTATGGTCGCCATATTTGTTTTTGGACAATCTACTTGAGAGAACGCGAGCATGATCTCCCTAGTCCAGGTGGATCTAGAACAAATGAATACAGAATATAGATCTACTTTCCTAGATCAATTAGAGATTGAAGTAGATAGATGTCTTACCTTCATATTCGTGAATCTTTCTCCTCTTTGTCGCTCCAAGCTCCGTGGTCTTCAGATCTAGAGCTGCAAAACCCTGTCAATCATATAGAGACAAACAAACAGTAAAAGCACATCTAAACACTAACTGATCTAAGCTAAAAGTTAAGGAAGAAATCTCTAAATATAATTAACACAAATACATTTATGGAAAGAGATTATATTACTGTAAATAAATGGGAAATACATAGAAGAGTGATGATTACAACCCAAGCCTTAACGCTTTAATCTTCCTCCAACAGTCCAAGCCAAGCCTCCAAAGGGTGTGTGTTCCTCCCAAGAGATTAATAGGGATCACCTAGGGTAATTTCACCAGCATGAAAGTGCTAGAGTCCTTCCTCCCTTTCCATGGAGAGAGGGGTTGCATTTATAGGGATAAAGGGATATAGTAGGCTAAGGATTAAGGGGAGAGGGTTAAGGGATCCTCCCATTAGGTTAGGGAACCGAATACCATCTCACCTAGAATTTAGGGATGACCATCCACCTCACCTAGCTTCGAGAAGGGCCTAGAAGCTTCCAATTATCCATTCTAATCACCCCTGGAACACCCTAGATGAAGAAAAATGGCGCCAAAGGAGGGCTAGTGTAGGCTGCAAGAGGGTTAAGTGAGCTAGTGGTTCACCCTGTCAAGGTTAGACCTGTGCCACCTAGTATATGGCGTTCCCTGACTAAAGGTAAGGTGCGCCAGCCTACTTAAAGGAGATAGAAAGGTATGGAAAACCTCATACTCAATGTACTTTAGCTAAGAAAACTTTAGGGATTCAGGCACCGAGTTGACACATGGCTCATGATGACGAGATTTAGGTGTAACAACTTGAAAATTCAATGAATTATTTAGAGTCAGATGACTCACTAGAAGAGATTTATGGAGTATATGTGCTATCTATATAAATTCTTCTTGAACTATAGGACCAATTTTGTGAATGCCCCCTTGAGCTACTCCCACTCTTTTCCTGATTTTCTGAATTATGTCCATGTTTTATCTTCCTTTGAATTTATGTCAAGCTTTGAAGCATAGCTGCATTCAATTGATTATATTCCTCTTGGGCTCTAATCATCCTTTTGTTGTCTACTCTGCAACTCTACAATTCCACCCTTAGGCTCCTCATGGTTTTTGCAATGTTTGGGGGAGTTGCTTGGTTTCTTATACCATTATATTTTTTCTCTGCATTCTCAAGCTATACATTCTCTCCCATTGCATCTACATCAACTTCATAAGGATCTTGTGCATCATCCATGATGATGTTCTTCTTGTCCCAACCAAGACCAAATATTTCCCAACTGCACTAGACTAAAATGCTGACCCTTAACTATCACTCATATGACTCTGAATCTGCAAAAGTGTTTATAAAAACATTTGTTAGATTTATTATAGTCTTAGAAAATTATAACATTAATCTTCATGCAACTTGGAAACAACCCATATCGACAATTTCTATAAAATCACATAAATTTATCACATTCAACCACATATGAGGGGACCGATGGGGGTCAAGGGGGCCCTTGTGGCCTCCCTACGGACCTCATTTTTTTTTTGTAAATCCTTTGATTTGTGGCAATCTGGAGCATGAAATCGCTGACATTTTTCGATCTCGAGAACCCAAAAATCAACTTTGAAAAATGTTGCTTTTCCTTTGATTCGTGCCCTTCTAATGACACCTACATTTCCTTACCACTGTCAGTGATAAGCAGTTTCAGGATCCCAGAAGAGTAGTTTATGAAAACTGCTTTTGCGTGCCTAAATGCATGAGATGGTGACACGTGGATGGGGTGGTTTTATTTTAGGGTCACGAAATTTAATTAATCTTCATGCACTTTCATGGGCCTGAATCAATCTCAGTCGTCGATCAATTCTACACGATCCTTCAAGATTGACATGATCGTCACGGGTCCCATCACCCCTGACATCTTTGCACATCCTATCCTAAACTAGAGTTGCATCACTGCTCGTTAAGACAAAATCAATTTCAAGGTCCTATAAGAGTAGTTTCCTGGACCCATTTTTTCAAGCCTGAATGCACAAGAGAGAGAGAGAGACATGTCATACGGTGGTTTACCACTTCAGGGTCGTGTTGCTATGTTATCCTTCGTGCATGTTCAAGGCCCTGAAACATTGTGAGCCGTTGATCTTTATCTACATGATCTCCCACAAATTATATGATTGATGAGGGCCCCATCCCTTATGACATTTCTTCCTGTCACATCTCCCCATGTCATGTCAGTCCCTGTTGGACCCAAAAGGTGGTTTCAAGTTCCGCGAGAAGTGGTTTCCCAAGACCGCTTTTGTGATCCTGAATGCACCAGAGGAATACACATGGATGCAACAGCTTTCTTTCAGGGTCATGAAAATGAATTAAATTTCGTGCACCTTCACAAGCCTAAATAACTATCGACTGTCGATCTGCCTCACTGCTCAATGGTCATATTTTTATCCACCTTCACACTCCATTCCTTATGGTCACCTATGCATGCGGATCTGATGTGGTTGGTCCACATCACACCTTCTGCCAACACAACTTCTCCATGTTAGACCTCCTTCCCACATGGCTTTTCCCCATCACCCTGCCACCTGGCATAGGTGGGGCCCAACAAATGTTTTCCCAATTTTTCAAAATTTCAAAATTACATAGAATTTTAATTCTGCAATGACGAGGATTAATCCGAAATTATTTCCATCCCCTTATCCATCACTTAACTGAAACAAATTTTTGCAGCACCATTTCTGATTTATGCCTGTAAATCATGATTTCTGGCCCATATAGATCTTATATTGCAACTAGAAGCTCTGATGCCACTTTATAACGTCCCCTCTCAAAATTTTCCCCAATTCCATAATACGAATTTCAACAATAAAATCTGTGCATAAACTTAAATAAATATGCAAATCAGAATTAAAATCTATCCACACACATCTAGCATGCAAATACACAAGCATAAGCATTACAAGCATGAAATAAAAGCATTTCAGAATCAAATGCATAAGAATACTATCAGAGTTATATATCTAGCCAAACTAGCTTACCTATCTTAGAAATCAATAACATATCAACATAAATAAGAATAGAAAGAGAATAAGGAAAAGAATACACCAGATAAACGTGGTTCACCCAATTGGGCTATGTCCACGGGAAGGTTGTCTTCTATTTTCTCTAGAAATCTCTTTCAATATTACAAGAGAGCAACTACAAATAACCCCAATACAACACAATGTGTTGTAATAGTATGATGGAATGTTGTAACTACTTGTGATGTGACTCCCTTGACCCTATTATATAACAAGATATGTGGAGGAATTACTCTCACATATTGCATGTGGGATAATATAATTATCCATAATAACATATCTTTATATAATAATGGATATCAAGAGTATACTTTACCATAATGAATATGGGATATAATGTATTACTCTTTTACATAATATTGTGGACATATTCCGACATAATACAAAGACATTATTACCTTCCAAGGAATATCATATATTCCAACACTCCCCCTTAATAATGGTTGGGAGAAAAGACCTCACTGACACTAAGGAAGGAAGGAGTCATTACTGCTCCCCCTTGATGACAACTTCCCATCCCAGGAAAGGAACTAATATGCACATACTTCGTTGTTGTTAAGGATTTGGTGAAGATATCGGCTGCATGTTGTTTGGTAGGACAATACTCAAGAGAAAGAAGACCATCTGCGACAAGACCTCGAATGTAATGAGAATCAAGGTCGATATGCTTTGCCTTGGAGTGATATACCGGATTATAAGCAAGTTGGATTGCACCTTGATTATCACATTTCAACATAGTGGACGATTTCAGAACCAGACAAAGCTCAATGAGAACATGCTGTAACCAAATTGCTTCTTTAGCTTCTTCTTTGGATGCTCTATACTCCGCTTCACACAAAGATAAAGAAAGAGTCTTCACCTTCTTGTTGGACTAATAAATTGGACTTCAACCAAGTTGAAATATATAACCAGTAGTTGACCGTCGATCAGAACTTTCACCTGCCTAGTCAGAATCTGTATATCCATAAAGTGAAATTGTAGCACTGCTCGAATAAAAGACACCATAGTATAATGTACCCTGTAAATATCTCAGAATTATCTTGGATGGATGCCAATGACTTCCATGAGGTTTTTGCATGAACCAAGAAACCATACTGATGGAAAAAGAGAGATATGGCCTACTGTGAGTTAAATATATCAAACTGCCCACGAGCTTATGATAAAGAGTAACATCAACAAGAGGAGTAGTACACGCAACAGTTAACTTTACACTGGACTGAAATGGCGTAGGAGTAGGTTTACAATCACTCATATGGAAACGAGCCAATAAGTTTGTAGTATACTTCGGATGAGAGAGAAAAATACCATCTTCCATATGCCAGATTTGAAGACCCAAGAAATAGTGCAATATACCAAGATTAGTCATTTCAAATTGCTTTTGAAGATCACTTTTCATACTTTAAATTAAAACAAGTTGGATTCCAATGATGATAAGATCATACACATATAACACAATAATGAGCATATGATCACCAAAGTTATTAACATATAGATTTGGATCAGATATACAACACTTAAAACCATTATTCAAGAAATATGTATCCATTTTAGCATACCAAGCCCTGGGTGCTTGTTTGAGACCATATAAAGACTTGTGTAATTTTCCTACAAAACTTGATGATTCGGCATTAATAAAACCAAGTTCGAGTTTGTTGTCTATAAATATCTTCATTAAGATTACCATTTAAAAAGGAACTTTTAATATCCATTTGATGAATTTTCCATTTATAAGATGAAGCAAGAGATAAGATGGTTCTTATTGTATTCATTTTAGCAATAGGAGAAAAAGTTTCATTATAATCAATACCTTCAAGTTGATTAAAACCTTTTGCAACTAATCTAGCTTTATATTTTTCAATATGTCCTTTTGCAGTAAACTTAGTTTTATAAACCCATTTAAAACCAACTAAATTATTTCCTGAAGGAAGAGGAACAAGAGACCAACTCTTGTTCTTCATAAGAGAATCATACTTAGCAGACATAGCTTGTTCCCAATGAGGTTTACCCTTAGTTTGAGCATAAGAAGTAGGATCTTATGTGTCCAAAACTTTGGTCATAAGAGCAAAATTAGATATAGTTCTGCGAGTATCAGAAGGGTTACCGATCTCACTACCTGCAGATTCAAGAGTTTTATGGACCCAAACAAAAAGGTTAGAATGAACATAAGTCACTTCAAGAGCTTCAAGACATTCAGTTGGAACACTTGAAGAAGAGGGTGAACTAAGATCAACAACAAGAACAATACTGGAGGAAGGAGTAACATGAGACAATGGAATATTCAAGGTAATAGGAGGTTCTACTGACTCAGATGGTGGAGATAATTCAGTAAATCAAACATCTCTTTGGATTATGACACTCTGATTAGAAGGATCAAATAACCTATAAACATTGGAATCCTCAACATAACCAATGAATGTAAACTTGTGAGACTTGGGTTCTAACTTTTTCCGTTTTTAATCGGGAATATGAGCCCAACATTCACAACCAAAAACCTTAAAGTTACTAATATATGGTTTTCTACCATTCCAATTTTCCTCAGGGGTAACATGCTTAAAATATTTTGTAGGAACTCTATTTAAAATAAAGTTAGCACAACTTATGGCTTCGACCCAAAATTTATTGTGTAATCCTTTAGAATAAAGCATACATCTAGCCATTTCAACTGAAGTTTTGTTTTTCCTTTCAACAACACCATTTTGTTGAGGTGTGTAAGGAACAATCTTTTGATGTTGAATTCCATGTTTATATAATAAAAAAAATCAAATTATTTCTTAACAAATTCCCCCCCATTATTAGTTCTCAAAGTCTTAATTCTTTTACCCGAATCATTCTCAACCAAGGATTTAAATGCTTGAAACTTAGAAAAAGTGTCACTTTTATTTTTCAAAAAATAAACCCATGATTTTCTACTAAAGTCATCAATAAAAGTAAGAAAATAGTCTACATGAGATATAGAAGGAACTTCAAGAGGACCACAAATTCCACTATGAATTAATTGCAAAGGTTCTTTAGCACGCCAAGCTTTACCTTTATCAAACATTTCTCTATCATGTTTACCAAGTACACAACCTTCACAAACACCATTAGTAGATGAAATACTAGGCAAGCCATGTACCATTTTAGTTAACAATTGCATTTTACCATAATTCAAATGACATAATATTGCATGCCATAATTTACTTAGTTCATCAGCATGAGCAACATATGAATGAAAAGGTTGTATTTTAGTTGAATTAAAACCAACAAATTTATATAAACCAATAGTATGATCAACAAGGCCAGAAGAAACTACTTTAAAATTATGATTGATATCTTTAAGAACATATTTATCAAGCCAAGCTTCAAATTTATATCCTTTTTGACATGCACGATAACTAGAAAGCAAGTTGATGGGAATGTGTGCAACATGAAAAACATCTTCCAATTGACCATTAGCAACATTAACATTACTAGAACCAATTACGGAAAGTTGTTTACCATCACCTATAGATACTTTTTGAGATGTGTGTTTATTATTGTCATAAGATGTAAATAAAGAAGCATTATCAGTCATATGTTTAGAAGCACAAGAATCCATTATCCATTTCACAATAGAAGAATAACTACTAAATGAAACAACAGATGCACATAAAGCTACTTGTGATTCATCGGAACCTTTCTTTTTAGCCTTAGACATTAAATGTTTCTCTTTAAACCAATTCATTTCAGGATGGTTAGTTTTACCACAATGCTTACAGAGATCATACACATTCTTCTTCTTACTATTTTCATAATATGCATTAGAAGCATGACCAAATTTATTAGTATGATTTGGTGTGTGAACTAGAAACTTTAGCATTATTAAAACTTTTCTTAGGATTCTTATTATTTGCCATAAGAGCCTTATTAGGTGAGATTTGTCTTAAAACAATCAAACTTTATTGCTCATTTATCAATCCTTTACAAAAATCATCAAAAGTAGGTTTCGTGGTATTTTGAGACAATTCAAGAGCCCTATTCCTAGTTTGGATGAACATGTCAAAACAAGATGGCAATTTTTGTTCTACAAGAATTATAAGAGTAGTGTCTGTCTTCTTGTAATCTTTACCACAATCATTTAATTTTTCATTTAAATTTTTCACTTCAACAAGATATAATTCTACTCTTTCAAATTTAGTAGGATCTATCTCAAAAATCTTCTTTTCAAGGTAATAAGCATAAACATCATCAGATTTATCAAATAAAGAAGCAAAAATTTTCTATACCTCAACCGACTTGTCTTCTTCCTCAATACTTACCTGAAGACTATCTGAAACCGTTTGACCAATGAGCCCTCTTGCTTAATCACATTTATATTCTCATATAGCCACATCTTTAGCATCAACAGGTTTTTGGTGTTCACCATTAACAATCCTCCATAGATTCTTACTCCTAAGAACATTAATAATTTTTATTTTCCATGCAAGATAGTTAGGACCAACAAGTTCGAGAACATAAGCTACTTCTGAAGTCATAATGATAGAAATATTGACAAGAAAATTAAACCCAAATGTTAGAAATGACAAGAGAAAAAAGTGAATAACAAAAACTGATACACTTTACCGTTCGGATTTGAAGAAACAAAGTAAAAAACAGAAACTTTACTTATGGCTCTTAAACAAAGTGCCAAGACAAGTCACTTGCGGGTCTGCCATAGTAAAATCGTGAATACTCACAGGTCTTTGCATGACAAGGTAATGGATAGATCTGATAGCCATGGGTTTATGTACAGTGAAGTCACAGTTATGCCAAAGCACTCGCGGGTCTCTGCATAGGAGGGTTGCAGGTATATTGAAGTAAGCATGATTTTACAGTAGAGCAGGCACGAGTATGTTGTATCACACGTGGGTCTGTACACTGAAATTCATGGGTCTACAGTATAATAGCGGGTTTGCAGTAAGGCAAGTCGTAGTTACACGCATTGTCTATGAAGAAAAGTCACAAATGTCCAGTTTTATGCCGAAAACAGTGCTGATTAAGCCGACGATGGAAACCTGCAAAAAATCTACCAAACTTGGATGAAAAAAACAGATATGACAACCGGAATATAGATCTCCTTGAAAAGAAACCAAATATCATATAGATCTACAGAAAAAACATCAAGAGACCCTTGAAAAATTTATCCAAAAATCTACACAACAAAGTTAGGGTTAGGAGTAAAAAAATGCATAGTCATGCCCAGATATGAAGAGAAGCCTAATGGTTACCAAATATAAATCAAATCTACAAGAATAAACAATTCCCAGATGATAATAGTTATTGATTGGAAGCTATAGAAGGTGCTAGATCATATCAACCAACCTTTATACCATGTCAGAGTTATAGATATAGCTAAACTAGCTTACCTATCTTAGCAATCAATAACATATCAACATAAATAAGAACAAAAAGAGAACAAGGAAAAGAATACACCATATATACGTGGTTCACCCAATTGGGCCACGTCCACGGGAATGTTGTATTCTATTATCTCCAGAATTCTCCTTCAATCTTACAAGAGAGCAACTACAAATAACCCCAATACAATATAGCAGAGAGCTTGTGAGCACAATACAATGTGTTGTAATTGTATGATGGAATGTTGTAACTACTTATAATGTGACTCTCTTGACCCTATTATATACCAAGATATGTGGAGGAATTACTCTCAAATATTGCATGTGGGATAATATAATTCTCCATAATAACATCTCTTTATATAACAATGTATATCAAGAGTATACTTTACTATAATGAATATGTGATATAATGTATTACTCTTTTACATAAGATTGTGGATAACTTCCAACATAATACAAAGACATTATTATCTTCCAAGGAATATAATATATCCCAACAAATACTTATCTTTATCCAACGAAAATCCAAGCAACTGGCTGTGTAAGAGCAATTTTCCACTCAACCATAGGAACTCCGTCCAACATATACTCTTTTTGTTGGGAGGCCACCCCAAGCTGGGATATGAGGCCACCAGGGAGAAGGAAACACCTACAAGCTTCTCTCTCTAAGCCCACAACCCATTATGCTCTCTATGCTTAGCCAAATTTTCATACAGAGTTCTACAGGGGTCTCACTGAACCCTCACAGCCTTGGCTTCAACAATACCTACCCCACACAACACCCTTCTAGCTCAGGCATCCCCTTCACCAATCCATGGTTCTCTTGAGTGATCCATATTACTAGGTGCTTTCGTGTGTGCATAGAAGAATTCTAACTTGATATTGGTTGCTATAGAAAGAACTATAGCTTCAATTTGTGGCTTCTCAAGTACCTACGGGCAACAAAATTCGATGGGGAAGGGTTCCTAGATTTCCTAACTTCTCTGCTCACCTACAACCATCAATTTTCCTTTCCAAATATGCAGCATGGTCCCCAAATTCGAATTTCTGGATTCAAAAAAGCATGGTAAGTTCATGGACAACAATGGAGAGCTCTGCTTAGTGTAGATATACATGAAAGAATGAGAGAAATGAGGGTTGACTGTTGGGCTCCAGAATTATCTTTTATAATGATGCTATTTACATTAATTTCTCATTTTATCTACTATGATTTAATACATCTATGTTCAATAAGGATATCTTTTACTTTGTTTTATAAATTAAATCTCGTTAATATAAAGTGAGCCTAATATGTTATTTTTAAATGCATTAAATGAAATATTGTGCAAATGATAGGCATTTGACACTTCATTCAACCTTTGATTCAACAATTTCTTCAGTCTTTAAGTGTTGCACTAGGTTTATGGCATTGGTTTGGTTTATCCTCGTCTTCCTATTCTCGTTAGTTTTGTTGATCCTGCATGTACAAATCAAAACCATAACTTTATGATAAAATTTAATATTTTAAATGTTAAATAAATAAGATAATCATCATTCTTAAACTATTAATAAATTTGTTTACATTAAAATAATCTTAATGGTTTGATTTTAATTTAAATTTAAATAATTAAATGAATTTTGATTGCATGTTGTGGTTATAATTTAATTGTTTTATGTTTTATGCAAGATCACATGATGGAGGAATGAAGAGCACAAAGGGATCAAGACACTTTCAACACATAATTAATTTATCAATTAGCCCAGCCATCAACTTGACACACAACCCAGTGAAAATTTATCTTTAAAATCCGAAATTATGAACTAATTTCAGTTACAGGTCATTCGGACCTTCATTCGGGCGCCCATTCGGATTTTTGTTAAAAACGTGTTTCAACAGACAACAAAATTTCGGGCTGGATCTACGGGCAAATTGAGGTGTTATTAAAAATTCTGGCACATGGGTTTTGTGCAGGATAGGACCATTTGGGTCCCAATGAGGAATTTCGCCAAAATTCCAAGCCGTTTGAGAGAAATCCGTGGTTCTCTAAAACCAACTAACCCAAATTTTTAGCAGAGAATAATTCTAGACTGCCATATTGCGCCTTGATTTGGGTGCACATGGAAGCCAATCTCGCCAAACTGCCTACAGAGTTTGGAAAAAATCATGCCAGCTACAAAACCCAGAAATTGTTTCCTCAGAATCGCAACCACCACAAAGTTATTGAAGCCTTGTTTTTCCAATTTATGTCAAATGTGCGTTTTCTGAGTTGGCCATTTTTCAAAAATAGAAATTGGTTTTAATAGTCTAGGGGTTTGGGGATTCGAATTTATCCACTCCTTAATGACTTTTCATGTATAAATAGATCCCATAGGGCTGAGAAGAGCGTAGTTGTTGTTACTATTGTTGTAAAACTCTTCATCTTCTTTAATAAAAAGATTTTGTTTCAGCTGTTGATGATCATTTTCTGTTGATGATTGTTGATTGAGTAGCTTAGGAAGATAAACTCTTGTTGTTGAGAAGGGCCCCTCAACAATCAGAGGTTTCATTTGTGTATATTTTGTTATTCATTTTCTGTAGATAAGTATTTTACATTTTCAGTATATGTATTTAGTTTGGTTTTTCCTATAGATGTCATTTTTCTGTTTTCTATAAACATATGTCTTGCTGCTAATACAATTCACATTTTCAGAATTTAGTATCACTGGTCAAAGCATAGCTTTCTTAATTACTTTTAGTCTTTTCTTCAACTAGATAAGTTAATTATTTCACGTTTTAAGTTCAGTTCATAGTTAGATTAGTTTGACAAATGTTTCCTGTAAACTGTGTATTGTTGCTAACATAATCTCTTCTTCAGAATTAGGAATGGTCGACCAAGTTTAATATTTTGTAGTTTGCTTTCATTTTTCCTCCACAATCTGTAGTTAGATCTTGCTTCAAATTATGCTATAGTTAGCATTAGTTTCCTTAGCCTCTTTCTTTCTATTAGCTTTTCTTCCTGTAACTATAAGTTAACTCTATCTTCCATCTTAACCTTCTTCTCACATCTCATAGAAGTAGTTGATTTCTCTTAGATAATGATTAGAATAAATGGTTTTTGTTAGTTTAGCCTCTAACTAATCAATCTATTGCTTCCTTTGCACTGTAGGTTCATATGCATCAGCCAGCTGGTAATTAAATACATCCAAAATTCTTCTTTTTCTTCGTTTAAAACGTTTTCTTCCATTCGGACTAGCATTCGGACTGTCATTCAGACATGCATTCGGACCATCATTCAGACCCTTACACTTTCTGCATTGTTTTATGCTTTTTCAAAATCTAGTTTCTTCTGTTTTTTAAATGTAATGCTTCTTGCTTCTAATTAACAGTTTTAGATGTAATTTAACTCTTGTTTCATGTTACATAGAGTTCCTAATTAAGTTTTGTCATTATTTCCTACTTCCATATTTTCTTCCTTAACCTTCTTTTCACCTTCTTCCAAAGTTAAGTTCTTCATATCTGATTTGCTAATTAGTCACTGTTTCAGAATTTATCAGTCTTGTTTCTAGATAGTAAATAATTTCATTTTCCAAATTATTTCAGTTTTGACAGTCTCATTCGTTAAATATAGGACTAGTTTCTGTTCATGCAAATAATAAAGCTGTTCATGACATAAGATTGGTTCAGAAATAAATATCTTTATCAAGTTGTTTACTTGCTTCTTAATTTAATTTTATCAAGTTTTCTACTTGCTTCCAAATCAAATCTAGTTTGGTTAAATATCTTTATTAAGTCTTCTACTTGTTTCATTCGTTAATCAGTTTCCTGTTTTCATACATAGAATAAATTTATGCATTTGAATTATGAAAGTCATTCATGTAGTTTAAAGTCATATAGTTGCATGTTAGAACATTTGCATCTTTAGTCACCTTAGGTTAGTTCAAGCCTTCAATCCTGCACATATAGTGTTTGCATCTCATAAGCTCCCTTCCCGGGTTGACAATTTAAATGTTGAATTAGATAGCATATATTTTACCCAACATTTTGGCGCCGTTTCTGGGGAGGTACTAAAGGGATTGGAGTCTAGGTAGATAGGGTAGATAGGTTTCTTTTTTCATTACACAACAAGGGTAAGGGGAGAACGGTAAGACGAGAGGTACGAACCTGTGCATCCACTATAGTGGGGTGCCCCAAATCCTTGTTGTTCATTTCCGCATAAGTTTGATTTCCTTTTTGTTCGTTTGAATGTTTAATTTTCCACAATTTATTTCGTAAAGTTTTCCTTCCTTCTTTTCAAGTGTGTTATTCTTTGAGCAAGTGTGGTGTTTTTCGCAAATTTGTTTTAGTAGCAGAAAGTATTTTAAAAACACATAATTTTTTTTTTTGTGTTGTAAGAACTCCAGGACTAACCCATGTGTAAGGCAGAACCTACCAGCCGATGACATGGATTCAAAGGTGCTTATCAGTATGAGAGAACTCTCTCAAATCCTAGCAGCAGCTGGGATCTCAATATCTTCTTCTCAAGGAGAACACATCTTGACAGAAGTCAAGAATTTATCTACCTCTCCAGAAATAATAGAAGAACCATAGTCCCATGAGCTACAAACCGAATCTCCTTGCCAATCTTCCAAGGAAACCAAAAACTTGGAGGCTACATTTAATGGAGAGAGACCTGATGTTGAAGAGTTCTCCACATATCTATCGACAGATCTTTCATGTACTCAAGCAATTAAACATTCAGAAGAAGAGGATCTGCATGGCGTGAGGAAGGAACGTGAGTATCACGATTACATCGAAAGATGGTTCCAAGAGGTAATGAGGCTACAATACCATTCCTTCATTCGACACCTTCTGTTGCAAAATCAAGTAAGTCGGTTGATTCTCCACATCCAGGTAATCACTGCTTTAAATTTTTCATATGTGGATATAGGTATGTTTTTCATTTTGCTTCGCACATGGTTACATTGGAAAAGTTCTTACATTTGAATAATGAGTTTTTCTTTCTTTTAGATAGCATAGGATAGTATGTATATAAATAAAAAGTTGTATGTGGTTAGTTATCTTTAGATATTCATACAAATTCACTTTCTGTTTTCCTTTAAAATAAAAGAACTAAGAATAAGATCATGTTAATGACTAAACCAAAGCAATCTTACATCATACATGCATATTTCTTATTATACCAGTTACTCAAAGACCTACTTTAATTATTATGATCTCCACAAAACTCAATCTTACACCTATGGACTCCTAGTTCATCCTGGACTCATTATCAAAACTTGTCTCTAAAACACCTTTAAAAGGTAGCCTAAAAGTGGGTGATATTTTCTATTTTGTGGGGAACATTACTGACCTTTTATGAAGAAGATAGACTATGAAGTCAAAGAACAGCTTTAGGTTATTATCTTTTGACATGATATGTAATTTAGGCCATTATAAATAAAGTTACTCATAAGGTTTGTGCTAAGAATTTGAATTATGTGTTTAACAGGCTTAGCAGACTCTAGTGTCAACTAGCTTCCTTACTAAAACTATCATTATACAAAGTAAACTTGTCGAGGTACTGAACAGGCTCGCTGGCAACGGGTCCATGCTAACTAAAATCTTAAACGAGGAAGCTCGGTAAATGCAAGTAAACCCGTCGGGGTACTGAACAGGCTCGCTAGAAGTGGGGCTATGCTTGCATGGTACCAAGATAAACCCGCCGGGTACTGAACAGGCCTGCTGGCAGCGGGTCAATATCGGGTAAAAGAGGTTTGGTTAATGCATTGCTATTCACATAGCTCATAAAAAAACCTGAGTATACAAACACATGTTTAGGCCGATTATTTATACTGTCATTAGATAATGGCTGTAAGTTGGACTTGGACCATGTCATCTAATTCAAACAAATACCTAGGATATGATTATCCTAGAAATGGGACCCATAATTATAGTAGATCTCACAAACTTTACGATGAACCTTGTCTATATTCTTTGGATGACAAGAGATCTTTACAATGAGTCATGGACGACTAGTTTTTGCTATGGCATTTTTTGCATCTCTTACACTATTATTCTTTATGTGGTCTTTATGAATTTGCATATATTAAAGAATCTACCTTAGTATGATATTACATGCTAAGTGTTGTTGATCCAAAGTGTTAACATAAGAGAACACAACCCAGTCTTAATTCATTCATGGCACGAGGACATACCATACCTTTAGTCTGGTGGAGCAGAGAGTCTCAACTTATATGATCTTCATAATTATGAATTATTAATAGTTGGTGAAATCTTAAGTAATATAAAGATGTTTTGGTCTTCTCATAACATAACATTAATAATTTTTTCTAAGTTCTAGTTTTCATGCATTAATAAAGTTGGCTTAGTTTTGCTGAAGATTGTCTATAAACTATTGATGATCAATCAAGAGTTTTTGAAATGAAAGACCACTTACAATTCACTCATGGCACATGGACGTGCCATACCTTTGCTCTAGGGGAGTGTTGGGCTCCGGAATTGTCTTTTATAATGATGTTATTTACATTAATTTCTCATTTTATCTACCATGATTTAATACATCTAGTTTCAATAAGGTTATCTTTTACTTTGTTTTATTAATTAAATCTCGTAAATATAAAGTGAGCCTAACATGTTATTTTTAAATGCATTAAATGCAATATTGTGCAAATGATAGATGTTCGACACTTCATTCAACCTTTCATTCAACAATTCCTTCAGTCTTTAAGTCTTGCACTAGGTTTATGGCATTGGTTTGGTTTATTCTCGTCTTCCACTTCTCGTTAGTCTTGTTGATCCCGCATGTACAAATCAAAACCATAGCTCTATGATAGAATTTAATATTTTAAATGTTAAATAAATAAGATAATCATCATTCTTAAACTATTAATAAATTTGTTTACATTAAAATAATCTTAATGGTTTGATTTTAATTTAAATGTAAATAATTAAATGAATTTTGATTGTATGTTGTGGTTTTAATTTAATTGTTTTATGTTTTATGCAAGATCATGTGATGGAGGAATGGAGAGCACAAAGGGATTAAGACACTTTCAACACATAATTAATTTATCAGTCAACCTAGCCATCAACTTGATAAACAACCCAGAGAAAATTCAACCCTGAAATCCAAAATTATGAACTAATTTCAGTTACAAGTCATTCAGACCTTCATTCGGACGATCATTTGGATTTATGTTAAAAACATCTTTCAACAGACAGTAGAATTTCGGGCTGGATCTGCGGGCAAACAGAGGTGAGAATAAAAATTTCGGCACATGGGTTTTGTGCAGGATAGGCCCATTTGGATCCCAACGAGGAATTTTGCCAAACTTCCAAGCCGTTTGAGAGAAATCCGTGGTTCTCTGAAACCAACTAACCCAAATTTTTAGTAGAGAATAATTCTGGACAGCCATATTGTGCCTTGATTTCCATGCACGTGGAAGCCGATCTCACCAAATTGCCTTGAGTTTTCAAAGAAAATCATGCCAGCTACAAAACCCAGAAATCGTTTCCTCAGAATCGCAACCACCACAAAGTTATTGAAGCTGTGTTTTGCCAATTTATGCCAAATATGTGGGTTTTCTGAGTTGGCTGTTTTTCAAAAATAGAAATTGGTTTTAAGAGTCCATGGGTTTGGGGATTCGAATTTATCCACTCCCCAATGACTTTTCATGTATAAATAGATCCCATAGGGCTGAGAAGAGGGTAGTTGTTGTTACTATTGTTGTAAAACTCTTCATCTTCTTTAATAAAAAGACTATGTTTCAGCTGTTGATGATCATTTTTTGTTGATGATTGGTGATTGAGTAGCTTAGGAAGATAAACCCCTGTTGTTGAGAAGGGGCCCTCAACAATCAGAGGTTTCATTTGTGTATATTTTGTTATTCATTTTCTGTAGATAAGTAGTTTACATTTTCAGTATATGTATTTAGTTTGGTTTTTCCTGTAGATGTCATTTTTCTATTTTCTATAAACATATGTCTTGCTGCTAATACAATTCACATTTTCAGAATTTAGTATCACTGGTCAAAGCATAGCTTTCTTAATTACTTTCAGTCTTTTCTTCAACTAGATAAGTTAATTAGTTCACGTTTTAAGTTCAGTTCATAGTTAGATTAGTTTGACAAATGTTTCCTGTAAACTGTGTATTGTTGCTAACATAATCTCTTCTTCAGAATTAGGAATGGTCGACCAAGTTTAATATTTTGTAGTTTGCTTTCATTTTTCCTCCACAATCTGTAGTTAGATCTTGCTTCAAATTCTGCTATAGTTAGCGTTAGTTTCCTTAGCCTCTTAGTCTTTCTATTAGTTTTTCTTCCTGTAGCTGTAAGTTAACTCTATCTTCCATCTTAACCTTCTTCTCACATCTCATAGAAGTAGTTGATTTCTCTTAGATAATGATTAGAATAAATGGTTTTTGTTAGTTTAGCCTCTAACTAATCAATCTATTGCTTCCTTTGCACTATAGGATCATATGCATCAGCCAACTATAATTAAAGACATCCAAAATTCTTCTTTTCCTTAGTTTAAAACGTTTTCTTCCATTCGATGTGAAGAACCTGCAACAAGTAATTAATGAAAATACACGAGATAGCAGAAATAACAGAACTCAAAATCACTTTTATTGATCGCAGGCCACTTCGAGGGGGCAACCTCCTTTGAGCAAGATCAATACAAATAACTTCACGGTGCCTTCATAGGCCTCAACACACACTTATATACTAATTCTAGGCGCCAATACTATGGGTCAAAACCATGGGACAATACAAACTATGGATCAACAATACTACAGGCGAATTACAAAGCATATGCGCCAAACAACAATAACACAAACTATGGATCAACAAATACTACGGGATGACGTACAAAGCATATGTGTCCAACAACAATATATTAACAAAGTAAAGACATGGGTTCTTAACATCCCCTCCCCCTTAGAAAAAGCTTTGTCCTCAAAGCTTTAGATGTGGAAATTGTTGTTGAATCTGAAGGAGTGGTTCCCATGTAGCATCCTCTGGTTGCATGTCGTACCACTGAATTAAGACCTCTGTGATAGAGCGAGAGTGAAGTTGACGAGTGCACTTATTGAGGACAGCCTCCAGCTCCAAAAGGATGGATTCTTCCTTATCCAGTTCGGGTAAAATAGTTTGTCCTCTAATATTGGTGCTAAGAACTTTCTTCAGACAAGAGACATGAAATACTCGATGAATGCGGGAAGAAGGAGGAAGTTCCAATTTATAAGCAACGGACCCAATCTTCTGAAGAATCCGATATGGCCCATAGAACTTTGGAGCGAGCTTATGATGCCCTTTGAGTTTCAAGGAGAATTGCTTATACGGATGGAGACGAATAAAAACCATATCACCTGCTTGAAAAGTGTGCTCAGAATGGTGCTGATCGGTTTGTTGCTTCATGCGATTTCCTGCCATGTGAAGATTGTCCCGTAAAATGAGAAGAAACTGATCGTGGTTGCGAAGGACTATGTCAACTTCCTGAACTGGTGAACTACTGGGGGCATATGGAAGAAGAACTGGCGGTGCCTGACTATAGACTGCTTGATATGGGGTCATTTTAGAGGCAGTGTGGTAAGAGGTATTGTACCACCATTCAGCGAGAAGGAGCCACTTTGCCCACTGATGTTGTTGTTCAGAGGTGAAGCAACGAAGATAAATTTCCAAGCATTTATTGATAATTTTAGTTTGACCATCTGTTTGTGGGTGATACCTTGAACGCATCTTCAGTTTGGTGCTAGTGTGGCGAAAGAGTTCTGTCCAAAAATGACTGGTGAAAGTCGCATCACGTTCCGAGACAATGGAAGAAGAGATGCCATGAAGACGAAAGATCTGGTCCGGGAAAATTTGAGCGACTGAGGAGGCTATATAGGGATGGCTGAGAGCACAAAAATGATTATATTTGGAGAGGCGATCAACCACAACCAAAATCATTGTCTTCCCTCTAGACTTAGGGATCCCTTCAATGAAATCCATAGAAATATCAGTCCAAATCCATGTAGGTATAAGCAAGAGTTCGAGCAATCCTGGAAGGAGTGTCGTTTCACCCTTATTGCGCTGATAGGTATCACATTCAGCCACCATTTGTTGAATTGTCCTTTTCATGCACTACGAAAAGAAGTTACGCCGTGCCCGCTCATATGTTTTGAGGAACCCAGAGTGCCCTGCCGATGGAGAAGCATGGACTTCATAGAAGACATCCTGTTGAATATCTGTGCTATGGGGAAACACTGGACGACCCTTGTATCTCAGGGAAGCACCATCCCAAGAGTAATGTGATACGGCAGAAGGGTTGTTGTCCAAGCATTGGATGATTTGAGATAATGAAGAGGCATTGACATAGCCCTGTTGAATAGATTGCAACCAATTTGGAACAGGCATAGAAATAGATGAAAGAGAACCTTGGTCATCGAATGTGCGAGAAAGAGCATCCGCCACAATATTGTCCTTACCATTCTTGTAAGTGATCTCATAGTCATAACCCATGAGTTTGCTAACCCATTTCTGTTGTGCTGGGGAGGATACACGTTGTTCCAGGAAATATTTCAGACTCTGGTGATCAGTCTTGATGCAGAAATGATTCCCTAATAGGTATGGGCACCACTTCTATACTGCATGTAAAATAGCCATCATTTCCTTCTCATATGTAGAGGCAGATAAATTCTTACCTGAAAGGGCTTTGCTAGTGAACGCAATGGGGTGTTCATCTTGAAGGAGAACAGCACCAAGTCCATTGCCGCAAGCATCATTCTCAATAGTGAAGGGCTTGGAAAAATCAGGCATAGCTAGAACAGGTGTAGTACACATAGGTTCTTTCAGTTTGTTAAATGCACACTCAGTAGCATGTGTTCATGTAAAAGCATACTTTTTCAATAGAGCAGTTAATGGAACTAAAATCTTCCCATAATCCTTGACAAACTTGCGGTAGTAGCCATTCAACCCCAAAAAACCATGAAGGCTCTTGAGTGTCTGAGGACGCGGCCAATTCTTCATGGCAGCGATTTTGGCAGGATCCACGCAAACCCCTTTTGCTAAGATAATGTGCCCGAGATACTCGACTTACTGCTGTCCAAAAACACATTTAGACTGTTTGGCGTGGAGATGATGGTTAGAGAAAAGTTTCATTACAAGATCCAGATGCTGGAGATGTTTAGCCCAGGTTTTACTGTAGATGAGGATATCATCAAAGAATACTAGAATGGATTTCCGCAAGTAGGGCCGGAATATTTTATTCATCAAAGCATGGAATGTGGAAGGAGCATTAGTGAGGCCAAAGGGCATGACCAAAAATTCATAGTGGCCATTATGTGTGTGGAAAGCTGTTTTAGGGATATCATCCTCATGAACCCGAATTTGATGATACCCAGAACGAAGATCCAACTTGGAGAAAAATTGAGCACCATGAAGTTCATCAAGAAGCTCATCAACAACAGGAATTGGAAACTTATCCTTGATAGTGAGGTGATTAAGTGCTTGGAAGTCAATGCAAAGGCGCCATGACCCATCTTTTTTGCGGACGAGAAGAACTGGTGAAGAAAAGGAACTAGTGCTTGCGCGAATAATACCTTGCTTCAATAAGTCCCGAACAAGCATTTCAATCTCTGATTTTTGGTGAAATGAGTAGCGATAGGGCCTGATGTTGGCAGGAACGCTTCCAGGAAGGAGCTAAATACGATGGTCCTTTGGCCTTGAGGGTTGCAATCCCACTGGTTCAACAAAGATAATGATATATGGATCCAGAATTTGTTGTAGATCCAAAGGAGTAGTGGAGACCGCTGATGGTTGCATCTAAACGGAATGGATCTGAGCGATGACACCATGTGAATTCTTCTTAAGGAGTTTTTCCATGCGATGTGAGCTGATGATGCTGAGAGACCCTGGTTGTAATCCTATCGATGTGTGTTTTTGTCCATTGGGGGAAAACTGCATCCAAAGTTCGGCAAAATCCCATAAGATGGGGCTAAGTGTGCGTAGCCATTGAGCGCCCAAAACCACATGACATCTACCTAAAGTCAAGGCAAACATGTCAGAGCACAGGTTATAATCTCCCATAGAGATACGCACATTATGACACTTCCCTTTGCAAGGTAAGGTGCCCCCATTAGCAACCATGACTTCAAAGTTGGAGCAAGGATGGATAAAACAATCATCCTATTTGGCGATCCGAGGGTCAATGAAATTATGAGTGCTACCAGAATCAATGATTATTGTAAGAGGAAGCTTCTTGAAGTAACCCCTGACCCGTATGGTTTGGGGGTGGTGATTCCAGCTAAAGCATGGAGAGATATCTCTGGCTGGTCATCCTGAGACGGAGGGTCAATAGGCGGCTCCAGAATGTATCTGGAGCTTCTTCACCAATTTCAGAGGCAGGCGGAGAATCCATATCTAAGAGATAGAGCTTTTGTTGAACACATCTATATCCCTGAGTGAATTTCTCATCACAATTATAACACAGCCCTTTTTCTCTGTGTGCTTGCATCTTAGTTTTAGAAAAATGCTTGATAGGAGTTGGTCGAGGAGCTGGCGGGATGAGAGGTCGTTGAGAACCCATATTTCGGAAGGGAACAAAAGGGGGTTTGGAGCATTATTGGGCTGCAATATTGTCTTCTTCCAGCTTAGCCAACCCTAGGGCTTCCATCATTATGTTGGGACAGAACATTTTGACCTCAGAGCAGATTGCATCCTTTAGACCACTGCTAAAACAACTCCGGTAAAAGTCATCAGGCAATCCTTCAGTGTGGTTAGCTAGTTTCTCAAATTCAGTTTGGTACTCTCTCACAATGCCAATTTGGCGAAGTTTAGTGAGGGCTCTTGTGAAGTCATCAAAAGCACTGGGACCAAATCGTTACAAAAGGAGTTGGCAAAAATTTGTCCATTTTGGCTCTTCATGAGCCTCGATGTACCAACAGTACCATTGAAGAGCTTCCTGTTCCAAATGAAAGGATTCAAGTGGAACTTTGTTGACATCAAAAGTATTATGTAGATTGAAATACTGTTCTGCACGATAGATCCATCCAATCGGATCAGTGCCACTGAAGCGAGGAAAATCAAGCTTCGGACCGCGAAAATTGCTGGAAGAAGAGAACCCATTGTATGATGAAGACTTGGATTGTCGTTTGTTGTTCATAATTGAATGCTCAAGATGGATGCCGTGAAACTTTTCATTAAGATCCTGGAGTTTGGCTTGGATGGCTGCAAGTGCTTCTTCCATGGTTTTTGCTCTTGCACAGGTGACAACCATAACCAAGAGTTTTTTTTTTTTTTGGTTGAGTGGGTAGAAAAACAAAAACAGAAACTGTTTCAGTAATGGAAAATTGGGATTTGAGAAAAAATCTGAAGGGTAATTGGGGTTTGACTAGGTTTTGGACACTATCGAATTGACAGGGAAGCAGAAAAGGAGGATTTTAGAAGTGGGGTGAAAGAATGGGAAAATTTGGTAGAGAGGGACAAAGAAGTAGAATTAGGAAAGGAACTATGTGGTAAAATTTGAAGGTAATTGGGTGAAATCTGAGGAAGTTATGGCAAACCCTAAAAATAGACAAATGTGAGATTTCGGGCTTTGGGAAGTGGAATTTGGGATAGGGTCCTCAGGAATGAAATATGCAAAATGGGATTACAGGGGTTCCAGGGAAGTTTCAAGGGAAACAAAGTGAAAACAAGGGAGATATGGAGAAAAAAATGAATTATATATATATATATATATATATATATATTTTTTTTTTTTTTTTTTTCTTCAGAATTGAGTAGCTACGGCACGGAAGGGATCTGAAACAGATAGATCTGCAACGGCCTAGAAGTGATCAGAAACAGAGAGATCTAAAATGGTGCCGAATGGATCGAAAACAGCTGGATCTGAAATAGATCTGAAACGACTGCAGAAGGGATCTAAACGGCTGGATCTGAAACGGTGCGGCAGTGATCAGCAACAGTTTAGTTGAAAATAGATATGGACCCCAGGTATGTGCGGCTTCCTAACATTTCAGGGTTTTCACTCGGACACCAATGTTGTTTGATGGCTTGCGTATTAGGGCAATACCCCTCACTCCATGGCTCAGGTAAAACTGATAACTGCTTTGCCAGAAACGACAGCTCTTGGTTTACCTCACGGGTGGGAATTAGTCAATTAGGTAGGGGTCATTGCCATTTTCGCTAGCAGGTCCTCTTAATGGGCTAGCTACTTTGGGGTTCCTGTGGTACTCCTCGCAATGAGTTTTAGGGTTTATCCCCAAGTAATTCCCACAGTTAAGCGGACATGGACTATTCCTAGATCCAAACTTGCAACAGATGCGAAAAAATATTTTGGAAGAAATTCCACCCAACGTGCCCAAGAAAGTGCTCTGATACCAGATGTGAAGAACCCGCAACAAGTAATTAATGAAAATACATGAGATAACAGAAATAACAGAACTCAGAATCACTTTTATTGATCGTAGGACACTTCGAGGGGGCAACCTCCTTTGAGCAAGCTCAATACAAATAACTTCACGGTGCCTTCATAGGCCTCAACACACACTTATATACTAAATCTAGGTGCCAATACTATGGGTCAAAACCATGGGCCAATACAAGCTATGGATCAACAATACTACGGATGACTTACAAAGCATATGCGCCAAACAACAATAACAAAAACTGTGGATCAACAAATACTACAGGACGACTTACAAAGCATATGCATCCAACAACAATATACTAACAAAGTAAAGACATGGGTTCCTAACAGATTAACATTCGGACTGTCATTGAGACAGGCATTCGGACCGTCATTCGGACCTTTACACTTTTTGCATTGTTTTATCCTTTTTTCAGAATCTAGTTTCTTCTACTTTTTAAATGTAATGCTTCTTGCTTCTAATTAACAGTTTTAGATGTAATTTAACTCTTGTTTCATGTTACATAGAGTTCCTAATTAATTTTTGTCATTATTTCCTACTTCCATATTTTCTTCCTTAACCTTCTTTTCACCTTCTTCTAAAGTTAAGTTCTTCATATCTAATTTGCTAATTAGTCATTGTTTCAGAATTTATCAGTCTTGTTTCTAGATAGTAAATAATTTCATTTTTCAAATTATTTCAGTTTTGATAGTCTCATTCGTTAATTATAGGACTAGTTTCCGTTCGTGCAAATAGTAAAGATGTTCATGACATAAGATTGGTTCAGAAATAAATATCTTTATGAATTTGTTTACTTGCTTCTTAATTTAATTTTATCAAGTTTTCTACTTGCTTCCAAATCAAATCTAGTTCAGTTAAATATCTTTATTAAGTCTTCTACTTGTTTCATTCGTTAATCAGTTTCCTATTTTTATAGATATAATAAATTTCTGCATTTGAATTATGAAAGTCATGGATGTAGTTTAAAGTCATATAGTTGCATGTTAGCACATTTGCATCTTTAGTTAGCTTAGGTTAGTTCAATCCTTCAATCATGCACATATAGTGTTTGCATCTCATAAGCTCCCTTCCCAGGTTGACAATTTAAATGTTGAATTAGATATCATATATTTTACCCAACATTGACTTCGAGGAATACATAAAAATGGTGAAAAGAAAACTGTCATAACTTCTGACAGTAGAAGAAAGGACTCCTAGCAGCTGCAGACTGACTTATGTCATGACAGAACTGTCAGAAAAGTGCAGTCAGTTCCATGCTTCAATAACTACATGAGGTGACTTTCCCACCAACCACACACATGCATTCTGATTGGAAAATGGTCAAAAAAGGAGATAATTGGTGTATTCTCATCACATGACATAATTTTAGGTAAGTTCTAAGGTTGATACTTGGCAGCAAGGATTTAATCACCCATGGACCCCATTTCCTCTTCCCCTCTGTTGGAATCATAGCCCCTTTGGTGCTCTTTACACAAGCATTGTTGGACCATTTTATTATTTATGAACATAATATTTACATATATTTTAAATTAGCACCAAATCCAACCAAAGAGTCCAAACAAAATATAAACATCATACATGCCTAGAGATTCAGTAGTTAGGCCTTGGCCTTGAGCTGCGCACTAGGAATTCGCACAAGCATATTTACATCATTTACATAATTTCGGCTAAATACATTCCAAGTCAAAACTAGGGGTATTACAATATTGAGTATAAAAGAATATATTTCTGGAGGGTATTAGTTGAGCAAAATTCAATTTAGGTGCTAATGTCAACAAAAATATAGGCTCTATTTTAGGAAAAAAACTAGGCATAAAACCTGGAACTAAACTAAGCAGTATTTCAGGAGACAAAGTTGGCACTATTTCCAACACAAAAGTTATCACTAATCTCAACGTTTTATACTGAATTTACTTGTCATATTTAGCAGTGGGTAGTTTGACTTAGTTGGAGGAAAAAATACACTAAAAATTGGTGCAAAATTAGTCACAAATTGCTTGTTTTGTTGTAGTGTCATAAGAATAGAAATAGAACTAACATAGATACATGAACTCAGATGGAAGGAAAATATTGAAATTTTAATAAGATATCATTGTAACATTGTGCATAGCCATAGAATAGAATGCCATAGAACTAGTACAACCAAGTAAATCAACAATTCGAGCACACTTCCAATAAGAAGGATGTTTCCAAGACCATATACTTCTTACAATTTTTTAATCCCTCTTTTTGAGGCCTTAGACATAAAAGATCCGTGTCTATTCACTCAAGTTGTCTTAAGGTTATCCAAATGTATAAATTGATTAGCATTTATGAAGTACATGTAAATTTCATGACATTAATATATAAGATAAACTGAAGTATACCTTTGAGGGGAAATACATCGACCCTCACCCATACTTCATGACATTGACTTGTATCCTTCGTACCATTTCTAGATATGTTAGACACTTAAAAAAAGGCGAAGGATGAACTTCAAAAAAAATTCCATCTCAACAAACATTTAAATAATCATGTCATGTGAGTAAATAGCATAGCATAATTATCAAAAGAATCCAATCATGTAAATTTATCACAAATCCTAGTAGTCATTATATTTTGTCCTATTAATTCTATGCCATACCTGTAGATTTAGTTTTTTAAACATCCATATGTAAACATGAAATACTACTACTATCTAGTGTATAATCTTTATGTAATATTCAGATACATTCAATCAATAGTGATGATATGTTCCTCATTAAGGACATGCCACCCTATTTTGATCAATGCCACTCTATTTAGTCGATACACTAGTACATGTGGACATTTTTCCCATAGAAAATCGTTGCTATTGCAACACTTTTCCGTTGCTATAGCGACAAAGAGGACTCCTTGTTTTCGTGGCACTAATTTCGTCGTTGTAGCAACACTTTCCAACGTTCATGGCTATAGCACCGAATGTTCGTGGCTATAGCGATGGATGTTTATATTTAAAAATAAATAAATGAAGTGATCTACGTCTCTCTAGCCATGAACGTTCGTGGCTATAGCACCGATAGTTTGTGGCTAGAGCGATGAATGGTCATATTTAAAAGAAATAAGTGAACTGATCTTCGTCTCTCTAGCAACGAAAGTTCGTGGCTATAGCGACGGATGTTCATATTTAAAAGAAATAAGTGAACCGATCTCCGTCTCTCGAGCAACGAAAGTTCGTTAGCACCGAAATTTCATGGCTATAGCACCGAAAGTGTGTGGCTATAGCGGCGGATGTTCATATTTAAAATAAATAAGTGAATCGATATCCATCTCTCTAGCAACGAAAGTTCATGGCTATAGCACCGAAAGTTCGTGGCTATAGCGACGGATGTTCATATTTAAAAAAATTAAGTAAAGCGATCTCCGTCTCTCTAGCAATGAACCTTCATGGCTATAGCACTGAAATTTCATGGCTATAGAGATGGATTCACATATTTAAAAAAATTATGTTCGTCGCTATAGAAACGACAAGCCCCAGCTAGTTTCGACGAACTTGCTATACTAGCGACAAAAATTTATGTCACTAGTATAGCAAGTTCATATAGCAAGTTCGTCGAAACTTGCTAGCGCTTGTCATCTCTATAGTGACGGACATGTCTATTTAAAAAATAAATAAATAAATAAATTTGGAGGTGATTGCATATGAGGGAATCAATTAGATAATATTGATTGGATTTTGAACTATTTCATATAAAGATCAATATGAAGAAACTAGGAGCAGAAAACCCAAAGGACTGACAACTTTCGAGAAATATGTGGAATCATGAAAGTATTTTTTTTCAAATTTAATAGTAAAGGATGTGTCCTGTTTGCAAGACCCAAAACTAGACTAACTGTATGCACTTGACAACAGTATACACACTCTAATGTAAAGAGACTTGAAAACCATATTACATTTCTATTTCTTGGTTTGCTTTAGGATTCTATTTCTATGCTGAAAAAAGATTGAAAAGAAGATTTCCCACATCTCTATAGTTTTGATGTGCTAAAAAGTTAGGAGGGCCAGTATTGTAGAAAATATCTTGAAATTGATTATTGATGTCGAATGTGGGTCTACAGAGGACATTTTAAGAAAGTGATTTTCATTCTCCATCTTATTAGTATCACCTTCTAGTATAAAATCCAACCAAAGAATCTATACTGACCTTGGGCAAACCAGTACTGCCACTTGTATACATTATAACTGCAACAGCAACAGCTACCGGCAAATCTGGATCAACAGGTCTCTCCCGACCCATACTCTCAACTCTAGACATAGATGACATTGTCCAGCTGCTTCTCCTCAAATCGCCTTTCAAACTGATCACATTGATACAGATCGCGTTCCTGACATATAAGTGACTTAGTGGCAGATCCATGAAAGCTGGATGTAATGATAAAACTATTAGATGTAATGATAAAAAACTGGGGATTTATCCACCTTTCATGCATTTCCTAATCTCTACATAACATTAAAGAGAAATTAAACATGAAAGTCCTATTACTAGTAAAATTGACTTATTTGTTTCCATCCTTGGCAATTGCCAATTTCACTCACTCAACAATATTAGGTAATGTTTGGATGTGCTCTTTGACTGTGCGATTTATACATGATTCTAACTCTTGCATGGCACCTTCTTTTTGAATGCTGAGTTTGGTTGCCTCTAATCTATCTTGATTGCATCTTACAACTCTTTGGTAATGAATATTATGCTCTGTTTCATTTCATGGTTGATGTTATCTGTTAGAGTTTGTTGATGGAAAATTTGATGGAAAATGTTAATGCTAAAACTTGAACGTTGATATGTTGATGATTGATCATTTGATGGCAATGTTATAAGCTATAGATACTAGATGATTGATGTTATATGTGTACTAAATGGTTAGATCTATGTTTTCTTGTTTTTGTACAGCTAATTTAGCATTATGCATGCTTTTTTTCATATATATATATGCTCTCAAAAAGCTCTGCTCCCAGAATCATTTTAAAAATTCGCTTCCCGCTCCCAACAGCCTTGGCCCTGAATTTCCATATTGTTGTGTGTAGACCTAACCTTAGCTCTCCATCAGTTTGATCTAATCTCGTGATATGAGGCATCTACACTCTTTAGATTTCCTTACAGTGCTTTGTTTAAGCAGATCTGTGGTATTGATAGGTGTTTCCTAATCTTCAATTGCTATTCATAGGAAGTGATTATATGAGCACAGATCTGCCTATCATGTATTAAAATTTGTCAATATCTTGCTCCTAACACAAACCATTTATCAGGCTCCGTGACATGTGCTTACAGAAAAAATGATGAACATTTGTACAAGGCAAACATTTCTTCCTTCATACCAATTCCCAACTCAAATATGAGTTTGTTAGCCACTTTGCTTTTGGAATTGTCATTAGTCTCTTTTGGGTTTGATGAATGTAAAATGTAAAATAATTCTTTTTTACAAGAGAAAATCTTAGTCTTGTTTGGAAAGGATTGTAATAGCTTATATAAAACCCCAATGATCTAGATATTGTGTTAATATTTTCATTAACACTAATCTATATAACAGTCTATTACGACTTTGCACTTCAAGATGGGCTAAAGAATGTGGTCATTTGTTCTTCCAGTGCCAATACGGCAGGAACTTTACACATGACACACTATAACCTCAAAGCCGTAACTCATGGATTCCATGAGTGCAAAGCATACAATAACTTTTGTTACTATAGATTCTAGGTGTTCTAATCTACAATATAAAATCTTCCCCAGCCACAATTCTGACAAAACAATCCACCACGCCAAGATAGGAAATTTCAACAAAATAGAAGATGCACATCAATACCATCTGTAGAATCAAACTTCAAAGTAGCTTGCAATTAGTTACAATATTTACAAAGCCTCAAAAAATATTCTTTAAACATATATGAAAAAATGGCATTGCTAACAACAGAAGTTAATTATCTGTTATCCCCACCCCATCATTTTAAAGATCTACAGAACCCTCGTGCTGTAAGGTAAGAAAGGTGTAGCAAACCTCAAGGTCACTATAGCACAAAGCATAAATACTATATGATGATTATCATAGTCACACAACTCGGACCTGGCAACAACTTGGCGATGCACCAAATCCCAGCTGATTAAAAAATCACGACACATAAACTCATCAAATTTGGGAAGCACTCGAATATTGAAACATTAAGCAAAATTTGTCAATAACATGCTAAGTTTGACCAAAATGAGGTGAATGTTGACCAAAGTCAAATCAGCTCACCAAGTTGGCCTCACTGAGTACTTGTAGGAAAGTCCTTTTCCAAATTATATTTCTCAATAGTTATCCCAAAGATCAATGCACTATGTAAAGATAAAAAATATGAAATAGATTCTTTGTTTTCATGACTTGAACATGTACCCATAAAATATTATGAGACTTGAAGACTCAGTCTTCACAGAACCTAGATGAATAATTAGACTACTCCCACTATATGGTAATGGTCAACTCCATATACAATGATCAAACAATAGAATGGACCATGTTTTGATTGAACAATGGTGATTCCTCAATCAAAAGATCTCTAGGCACAAAGTGATCATTTATTTAATACAGAGAATATATCTGCCATATTAAGAAATGCATAACTATATAAAGAGATAATCATTACAATAAAATTAAGGATGTATAAATATTGTAATAGAACCTCTTAGTTAAAACTTAATACCTATGACTCAGTCGCATCCTTTATAATAGTACAATGGTTGTTATTATTTGTTAATTAATATATTGACTTAGGACTACATAGATACATCACATGTCTTCCACTCTTGAGTTGTGCCAAGATAGAAGCATAATTTGAAAAGGCTTATGTCCTCTTGACAGTAAAGGTCTGGGCCTAACAAGACTTCCACACAAGGATCTGTACAACAGGTCTCATAGATAGCATAAATCTGTGCTCAGGCTACAGGTAAAAAACAAGACCTTACGACCTTCGCAGGGAATGCAAACAGCAGATAGACCTGTTTTGAGATATTTATCCATAGATTTTGAGAATCTGTCTACAGATCTGTAAATATTAATTGCAGCTCTAAAGTTTTTTCTTCTTGATTTGAAGCATTAAGTTATTAATTTTCAAAGTTTTGATCAGTGATACACATCAGGGACACCCCCCTAGAGTTGGCAAGCAACAACACTAAAGTAAGAGGGATTGTGTCAATGACAGAGGCACCATTCCCTAAACTGTTCATTTGAAACCCCTTCAGGCCCATTCCTCGAAGGACAATTTTGAGTCATAACACTAAGTAAACTAAGTTATTTTTTAAGCAAAGCCAAATAGATCCATCGAGTATGCAAGATACTCATTTGTCTTGTTTCTGTGACTACAACATCTATGTCCTATTTGATGATATAGAATAAAAACTTTCATGAACAAAGGAAAAAGAAAAAAAATCCAAGCTCTCAAAAAATGCGTGGCAGAAGCTTCGGTTTAAGTGACTTTAACCTTTATGGATATTGACAAAGTTTTTGAAGTTGACAGTGGGGTTTCAGGTTTGGCTCACAAAAAAGTACTCTGTCAGGAAGGCCATCCCATAACACACTAGAATGAAGAGTTTAATAAAGAAAAGAAGAAATATTACATTTATCATCAATAATTATATGCAATAGTCCAATGTGATTGGGAATGGAGACTTTGTTTTGGTGTATAGGAGTATCCTACTTGATGGAAGAGTGATAACCATTAAACAACTTGACAGAGAGGGAAAACAAGGAGAACTTGAATTCAGAGTTGAGGTATGGTTTCCAGAGACCTTGTACTACCATTTTTCTTTCAATTGAAGGAATTTTTTTTTTCTCTATGATGACATTATGTTCCACTTACTAATGATGAAACTTTCGTCAACCCTCTTTTTTTGTAGCAGCATCAAGCATTTTCACGCAACACCTTATCATTGCACTTCTAGTCTTATTTCTTGAAGAAAAAACATTTTTTAGATTGTCAGAAGGTTTCTCCATTGTTAGGAAATTATTTCATGAAGTAAATTCCTTTTTTTTCTCTTTGTTGGGAATCTTGATTTTAATTAGCCATTGGAATGTTTTCTCTCTTGTATGGGAATTCAAGAATTGCAATTCCTCTTGCTAGCCATTTTCATGGAAACCTAAATGTTTTATTGACACCTAGATGCATTCCCATTGCTAGAGATTGATGGTTGTCCTTCCAGAGCTGTTGCACTTATTTCAGAGTTTCTTAATTGACTGGAAAAACGTTTTATTGATTGTTGGGAGAATTACTTCACTATTAATCACTTCTAACAACTAGTTTCTCTCCTTCTTTGGATGCCCATTCTTTGCCAAAGATCGGTGGTTGTCCTTCAAGAGCTGTTGCACTTATTTGGGGGTTTCTAATTGAAGCAAAATCGTTTTTATCATTTCCAGAATGTTTCTCATTACTGGGCAGTTATTTCTTGAAGCAAAACCATTTTTCACATTGCCAAAAGGTTCCTCCATTGTTGGGTAGTTATTTCTTGAAGAAAAATCATTTTTCACATTGCCAGAAGGTTCCTCCATGGATAGGAAGTTATTTCTTGAAGCAAAATCATTTTTTAGATTGCTAGAAGGTTCATCCATTGCTAGGGAATTATTTCATGAAGTGAATTCCTTTTTTCTCTTTACTGGGCATCTTAATTAGCTGCTAGGATATTTACACCGATGTTTCCAACAAGTTGTGTTCTGGGCCCTTGGTGATATTTTCACCGACATGATGTCTTTCACACTGGTATTGATTAAGTAAAACTTAAAAGTACAATTGTTAAATGATTTAATATCTTTATTGAGGAACCTAAGGGATTGTTTTGTTGCTGCTATACCTATTGTTGTACTGCTGGTATAACGGTTATAAAAGATATTTCTTAGATTTGATTTATGTGTGATAAGTTGCCCTAGAAGGCTGGAACTTATCCAAGTTGTTTAGTATATTTTCTCGTTGGATTGCCTAGAAGATTTAACTGTTTGGAAGTGAAATATTGTACTCTTTTCACTATTGTTTTATACACTATTTCATAACAGCCCTAAGGCTGAAAATTCACAGGGTTAAGGTCCAAGAAACCTCTAGAATAGAGCTGAAATTTTCTGTTTTGCATTAAAAGCCAGAAAAGGGGAAATTTCAACAAGGACCTGCTTCTGAAATGTGATAATGCATTTCCATCCTGTGAATCTATGCAAACTTGTCTTGGATAGTTTGACTACATAGTTACCTCTACTGACTTGAGGGTAAGAAATGAAAAATTATGGTGAATGCAAAGGATTGACATAAAAGCTATTAAGAACAAAGAAAACATGATATTCTAACTTGACTAAAAAAATAAAAACACAATGAGTACTACTTTGTGTATATTTTACCTTTCGAGCAACATCCATGCCTGATAGATCATCTCTTGGATCTGGTTCTGTGTAGCCAGCTTCTTTTTCCTTTGTTACAATTTGACTAAAAGTTTCTCTCCCAGAGAAATTGTTAAATATATAACTCAAAGTTCCACTGCAATACAATATATAAGCTATCATGTTAAATGCTAAAGTTCAATTGAATTATGGCCACTTTCTCTTCTTTCATATAGGAAAAACAAGAAAGAAGGATTTCCATTGATATTAGATTAGAATGCAATGTTTGCAGAATATGAAATGAACTGAAATAATAATCCAGTTCAAAGTTCAAACAGCATGCCAAGAACATGCAGTCATCATAGTTTGATCTAAAGCTTAAATCCTTCTGAGAAAGCAGAGTGTTGAAATCGGCACGAAACAAAATCCTTAGCTAAAATTAACAGCCAACTCATCTGAATATGCCTTCAATCTTTATAATTTTATCACCAGTCTCCAAAAGGCCACGCGAGGTGCTAATTATTGGAAGACCAGCTCCAATAGTTGCTTCATAAAAGTAGTGTGTATAAGATAGTGTTTGAAGTTCCCTCAACCTTAAGTACTGCAAATATTACAAAAACCCATGCATAACCAATATATAAGCTTCATGCCATTATGAATTTTCCTTCAGTAAAGACCAATCAACTGCTAGATCCTAAAAGAAATAATTCTATTTCTAGAGACGAGACCCAAAAAAGAGAGAAAAATAAAATAAGATAATGATATATGTTTGTACTTGTTTGTGGCTTTGTTGGTGTCTCTCTATATATACACATTTGTATGTGTCAGCATGCATGTGTAGAGATTGTATGTGTTAAAATATCAGTATCTAATGTTAATATGTGCATACAAGGAGTGTTTATGAGCATGATGTCCACTACTTTACATATTGATTCAATGCAAGAAGGGTGACTATTTGAGCCTCTATTTCACTCAAAAGTTGAATTGTTATTCATTGAAATTATAGTCACAATTTTAATCACTGTTTGGTGGCAAAAACAAGGTATTTGAGCCACTCCATCATTCACAAAAATAGACACTATTCTTTTCACTGATATAGTAGCTAATTTGGTGGCAGAAAGGGTGGTTACTGAGTTTCTACTTCAAAGATAATTGAGGCTATTCCGAATGTTTTACCAGACAGTAATGAGAACGGCACAACATAAACCCTCCACTAAGACATTTGATGAGCAACATCAGTATTTTTTCGACTTGTATCCCAAGGCCAATATATTACTCCTTGCTAGTGCGATCTGAGTAAGTGGTAAATTCAATTGGTTTAGGGTACATGTTCCACACCTGGCCAAACCAAAATGTGGGTGCCAAAAAGTGATATTAGTCATGATTCGGCCATAGAAGTAATGCCTTCGTTCCCTGAAACAAATCTGACAGTCATTATTTGGATGAGAGCTTTCACTCTTGGCTTTAGCCAATCATCCAAGTCAACTTCCAATCTTTTGTACTTAACATAATCCCTAAAGGATGCTATGACTATCTGAAAAAACATAGCAGGAGTATTATGAACCAGCAATGGATCCCAAAGGCACTCGTACTCATGGAGGTACCACCCCACCCATTCTCAAACACCACAAGAAACCAACACAGCCCCAAAAAATATGTAGTATTTTGGCTGAAAATGTAGAAAGAGGAGGGCGTTGCCTTAGAGAAGGGCACAAATATGCAAAAAGCTCCCCTTAAATCTGTTGAAAAGACCAAGATGGAGGGCACTGGTGAAAGATTGGGTAAAAATCCTAGCAAACTGCTTGTTGTATGAAAAAGGAGTGTTGAAACCCTAGCATCAGACCTAAAACAACAATAAAACAGCCTTGGAAACCCTAGTTTCAGACCTAAAACTATGTTGTAAAGAGAAAAAACAGTCTACAATAGCTTCAATAATCTGTTGAGAGCATTAGATAGTGCATCTATGGTGAAATTTCCAATAAACCTTTATCCAGCCAAGCAAAAAATACAGTGGAAATGAAATAACACTATGTTTTTGGATTTCTCCTTATTGTGGGGGTATTTTCAGTTCAATTTTCATATGGGTAACTCTTTATTTTTCATGCCCGAAAACCCAAATTATTTCTGTGCATAACCTATTCCCTGTTCTCAGAAACCCGAGAACTTACACGAAATAGTGGTGTTTTTAACATTGAATAAGGCGTCAAAAATGATTTATGCATACCTTCATAAATGATTGCAATTGTGGTGTGTAAGCAGGTGCATGCATCGTCATTGTCGTATTAGCCAGTTAGGTCGGCAGGAGGATGGAACATGATATTACTCATCCATTAGTAGCTCACCATTCTCGCATGGATACAACACTTTTAACTTATCCTCTTCTTATGTAACTTAAAACCTTGCTCGAGATGAAGGGAGCTGAAAGACAAATTTTAATTTCAAAAGTGGCATAGTTTTGCATGAATCTAAGCCTACCAAAATTTTGTTTTGGGAATAACAATTATGTGAAGGTCTTGTTCACCCTTTATATCATCCTTTCCATTTGACCATGTGTGGGTTTCCCAAATGGTTTCAAGTTCCATGTGAAGGTTTGTACAATGGTTTCTTAAATTTAATGTAATGACCTTTTTTTGTCTATTTTTAATATAAATATAGTGTAATGGTTAGTTTTTGGTTTCATTTTCATCATGAGCCTAAAGGAAAGCTAATCCTAGCTCCATTTTGAGGATTACATGAAGCTAAGCTTCCCATGCTTGTTTCCTCATCAAAGGGGTACATTAAAGGTATTTGAAGACTTCATCAAATTATTTTTTAGTGGATTAGTTGCAATTATGTTGAATGATTATAATTTGTTGTCCATAACTCTATAAAATAAAAAAGATAATATTACAAGAAATAACATATTACTACTAGTTAATCCATTGTAATCCAGACATCATCTCTATATGGTCTATTAGGGTGCTCTACACAGTTTTGATATGGAAAACAAAATTAAGGATTTTAATATGAGAGATCATATAACTCTTATCAACAAAATATCAAAACAATGTTTCATGGCCACCTCGCTGTTGGCCCGGTTTTGCAACCAGGCTTAGTGCTATGGGCACCTGCTAACTAGTAGCAGCAGTTTCAAATAGAAATAAACAACTAATTAAACTAAACAAAAATAATCATGGATCTTATGCAAGAATCTAAACAAATAATGTAAACATTTAAAAAACAAGAACAAGAAGATATTAAAGAATGAACTTGTATTGAAAAATGGGGGCAAGCAAGTGCTTGCGATAATACCTTCAATGGTGAAGGTTGATGTTGAATGGCTCCAATGGTGAGCAGCTCCAATCTCCAATGGGTCCTTTCTCCAAGGTTGCTTCAATGGCTAAAATGCTCAAGGGAGATTTCAGCAGCATAAGGATGAGATAATGGATGGATGTGAAATGAGGAGCCCCTACCACCTTTTTATAGGTTTTGGTGGTGGGGAATACAATTTGTGGTTTTATGGAAACCAAATGGTATTGACCAACATGGTTTAGGTACTTTTCCCTCATTTTTCCTTTTTTGAATAAAAATAATATTTTAATTCCCTTTTTAATATTTTTGGGAATTTGGACCCTTTTTGAGGGTTTTTTATGTTTTTTTAGGAAAAATAATCTTTTTTAATGGAAAAAGGGGTGTACTAAGGTCTTTTGGTGACCTTTTGTTGGTTTCAGAGGCTCAGATGGTGGAAAAGTGGACAAATGGGTCATGTGAATAAGGGAATGAGCTAGTGAGCACTTTTTAGGTGTTAACAGATTGCCCCCTGATGTGTGAGGGCAGGAGCTCATCGTATGGCCGATAGACATCATAGTTCTTTTGTCTTTTTTCAGGGGTTTGGGAAGGAGAAAGAGACCGATTGGAGACTGAAGCCACGGCCCTTGGAAGCTGCAAGAAACAAAAAATATTACATGGCCTCAATATGAATGAGGTATAATCTCTGATAATGGACGAGGCGGGCATTCCCATGCTCGTATCAAGACATATACATAACAATTAGTCCCAAGACGGGGGATCTAATCCATAAAGAATCTACTGGTACACCATAATGGTCCATGGGGGACATTATTTTGGGATGTACTCCAGATCATAACTGATCTCAATAACTGATACACTGGAATAACTGGTGAACTGCTGAAACTGAAGGTGTCCAACATCTGTAGGGACTCAAAGACTACGAGTCATCTCTGAGAAATAATGTAACTGTATACTCAAGGGAGTATGAAACTGGGGTACATCTGAATACTGTCGCCATGCGCAACCTGGATATCTATAGAAAAAGTGTAACTGGTGGTATCCATAGGAAGACTCTCAAATGTGGAGGAGTCAGGAGGTATCCGGGGTCTTCGACCAATAACTGAAAGGATCAATGTCCTGTGCGAGTCTCAACGATGCGATCAAGGTGTTGAAGTCGAGCATGTGAGAAACAACCATTTGGAGAGGCACTGGGGATTCCTCTCGAAATGATTCGTAGGCACTCATCATAAATGGTAATGAGTCCAAGACACAGGGACCTCTAGGTCTATCCTCTGGAATAAATGTGGTTGTCGTCAACAGAGGGAGACCAGCAACTAACAAGGCAATGATTTTTTCTTGATAGGAGCGCGAGGTGTAGAACTGAAGTGTTGTAGTACTGATGGTAGGACTGACATACTTGTGGGGATGGGAAATAACTGGGTCAAAAAGTTGGTAGACTCAAACTTCCTTTGTTCAGAGCATGATGACATGGTTGACCTGGCAGCGTAGGGAACTGACTTGTAGGTGTGGGGATCATGACTTCTAGGGACTGAATGTTATATATTGGCTCTGGTGGGGAGGACGAGCTGATAGGTGCTGTCGAGGGATTATCAAGGTGACATACTGCAGAATACTCTGAACAAAGGAGACCAAAATGGGGAAGCTGCCATATGAGTAGATGTGAGTTGTCGTGGCGCCAAGAGGCACCATTGATGCCTTCTTCGTAGTTTTAATGAGCTCCAAGAAGGGATAAAAGTGTGCTCTGAAATGGTACGGTCCTGTGGATTTTGTGAGCCCAGGACAGCTCATGCTCATGGTTGCTTTCATATTTAGAGAGTCTGAAAATGGTAAGTGGACTCTATCAGTGTTTCTTTTTCGTAAGTTTAGTCTCCAAGGCCCGAAAAAGCATAAAATGATGTGGATGGAGAACTCTTCTAGCTGATGTGACTAGAGTATACCTTTTTCGTAATTAGTCTACGAGGTCCGGAAAAGGGGTAAACTTATACCAGGTAGATGCCCTTTCAGATACGTTTTAGCGAGCATGAAAGGAAGCAAGATTGCTCGACGATCTTTTCATTGTTTTAGGAGTCGGAAAAGAGCTTAACAGAAACTCCCTAAGTGCCTTTTTCATAAAAGGGATTGCTCGGCCCGAAAAAGGGATAAAATTATACCGAACAAAAATGGATAGATGGGAGCGAGAAAAGGTCTCAAGCGTCATCATGTGTGTGGGATACTAGATCCGATGACATAAAGATTGTCACAAAGGGGGCTGCGGCTGTTGTGGCACGCAAACCGAGGCTACGAGAGGGCATTTTTGAAAAAATGGCCGAAAAGGATGGGCGTGAGAGCGAGAAATGATCTCAAGCATAATCACGAGTGCGGAAAACTGAATCCAGCGATATAAGGCATGTTGGAAAATGGAGAATGGCCGATGTGGCACGCAAACCGAGGCTACGAGAGGGCATTTTTGAAAAAATGGCCGAAAAAGATGGGCGTGAGAGCGAGAAATGATCTCAAGCATCGTCACGAGCGCGGAAAACTGAATCCAGTGATATAAAGTATATCAAAAATGGGCTACGGTCGATGTGGCACGCAAACTGGGGCGACAAGGTGTCGGGACACAATGTTGATATTGGTCTTGGTGAGAGCGAGAAATGATCTCAAGCATCATCACAAGCACGGGAATATGAATCCGGCGGTGCAAATGGTGCGAAACACGGAATGATGGCCCGCGGGGGCGAAATACCTAGGCGTATCAAATCAAATATACAAGTGACACGTGGCCTCAAAAATGGTTGAGATCACGAATGTGAAAAAGTCAGTAGGGTTAATGACCTGCCCCCATGCTATGTGCATGGGGCTTGTGATTGTGGATCACATATGTGTTGGTTTGAACGATGGGCTCATTGAGGTGTTGAGATAGAGATGATGGGGAATGTTCAAAATGATTGATCATGCCCCCTATCCCAGGGTCGAGGTAATCTATTATGCCCCTTGACTCAGAGGTGTCAATGTGGTGCAGATGTTGTCTCAGAGAGAGATCAATAGGGCATTGAGAAACTGCTGGCTGGGTGTTATACCATGAGGCTGTGGGCTGTGGTGGCATACTGAATTGATAATATGATGATGGGGGATTCCCTTTGTGGTGTGGATGCCCCCAGTATCTCCGACGAGGATCACGATGATGATGAGTAGGCAAGGTTTTGGACCTGCCCCCATGTTGTGGACATGTGGTTTCCTGTTGATTTGAAAGGGTTGAACCTGTGTGTCAAAGGGATCAATGGAAGGGACCGACCGGACAGAGGGGTATGCAGTGGAGATCGTATAAATGGCGTGGTCAAGGCCAGGCATTTCGGTATCTGACCAAGTAAAGACATCAGTGAATTCTTGGAATAGTTGTTGGTATTCTCCGATCTCATGCTCACTGTGGGAGGTTCCTAATGTGATGGTATGAAGGGCACCAAGTGGGTCAGAGATGTCAATGTGGATGACGGGAGAAATATCGGCCATGGGATCCGTTAACCAGTCGATTTTAGTAGGAAGGAAATCCTTGGACTCAACCGCGGATTGGGTAGCGGTGGTGGATGAAGTCTCTTCCGAGAGGAAGTATGGACGATGGTGCATGTCTTCCCCGGGATAATCAAAGGTAGTAGGAGTCTCGAGAACCTCTTCATCATTGCAGGAGCTTTGAGTGGTCAAATTGAGTGATGAGGTAGTGGTAGTCGAAGAGATCATGTAGATGGTGTTAATCTCTCTGGATGAGGATGATGCGGGAGGGTAGATCTCCTCGATAGTAGGGGGTGCCATCTCTAGGTCCAAATTGTTCATCTCGTAGAGAGCTACTCTGTAGTCTGGGATGTCAGGACAGTTGTGGGAGTAGTGGCCGTAAATACCGCATATCGCACATGGGTGGTTGGTACGCAGTGATTTATCACGAGGCATAGGGTTTGGATCTAGTTTGACCACCGGGATGTTGGGGTCGTCGTCCAACATTTGCATGTGTTCCTACAATGCAGGTAACTGTGGACACTGATGGGTTGGATGGACTAACTCATCACACAGCGAGCATTTTGGAGGAGCACGGAATACGGGGGGAGGTTTAACTGCCTTGGGTGGGGGTACCGCAGTGTATGGTTGTGGGCCTCTGCCCCCAGTGGGCCTGATGCATGGAGGGGGATTCGTCGATGACGAAGGAGTAGTGATACCGGGAGGTGGTTGGGTAGAAGTAACAATGGGTTGCACCGGTTGCAGGATGACATTTGGTGTCGGCGGTGGAACTGGAGGTGAAATATACCACATGGGTAATCCCAATGTTATCCTGGGTAGACTAAGGGTAGCCATAACCGGGGCGCTTACTACACCCGAAGGAGGAAATAGAAAGGGGATTGTGTGGATGGGTGTAACCCCAATGTGACTAGGGACCAATGGTGGTTTGGGTAACAAGGAGGGTTGATTACCGGGTGTTTGTGAAAGGGTGCAGAGGTTAGCGACGTGGGTCTCCGGTGATGGTGGTGGAATGGCCTGGAATGTAGAGGTCATCGGCGCCTTAGAGTAAAGTCCGGGTCCTACCGAGGAAATGAATGAGGTAGTTGCACCACAAACAAGTTGTTCAACCATGGGGAGAACATTTTCAGGTGTGGCGGGGGCCTTGGGATCGTAATAGGTGAGCTGGTCGACCTTGACCACGCGTCCCTCATGGGGGAACTGCATGGTGCGAAATACGGATGAGGCAACAGCCCGCATGGCATACATGTGGCTGCGACCAAGTAAACGGTTATAGTCTAGTTGGGCATTGATGACCTCAATGTCAATGAGCATGGTTTTACCCGCCAGCTGGACAGGGACATTGGCTAAAAGACCTTGGGGTTGAGCCGAACGGCCGTCGTAGTCTCGTAATGCAGTGGTGGACTGCTGGAGAGTAGGGGATCCCAACTTCTGCCAAACGAATGTGGACATGACGCATGTGGAGGCCCCTTCATCGATAATGCATCGATGGATGACAAGATTCCAAACAGAAACGGAAACTTGGAATGCTAAAGAGGAAGGCAGGCGGGGTTCAGACTGGTCTGAATCGAATGCGATCAACTGTGAATCATTGGGGTCAATGGCGCCAATGGCAGAGAGCAAAGTTTTGCGCTGCGAAGGACAGTTTTTCAAAACTTCTAAAACAGACATGGCTGCAGGAGACTGGGCTAAGTCGTCGACAATGTTGTAATTCGACGCAGCGCGAGCATTGGGATTACTGTTGATGTGACGAAGTGGGAAGCGAGGTGCTTTGGAAGCGCCATCAAGTGGAGCTGGAGGTATACGTAACGTTTGATTTGTGGGATTAACGTTAGTGTTTTTGTCGGCAAGAGGGGCTTCAGAGGTGGAGCCATATTGGTTCCAACGGGTTTGGAGGTTGGCAGCGGCAGTTGACATCATCAACAAATGGTGAGTACCTGAATCGAACATGGGTTGATCAGGGGCTGCATAAGTGATCTGCTGTGGTTGCACGTTGCCCTGAGGGGGGGCTAACGGCTGAGTGTTCACTACACCCTAGTTTGGAAAGGGGTTTTGTAGCACCAAGGGTTGATGTTGAGGTGGTGGAGGGTTTGGTGGCGGCTGAGGAGCCGCTTGCCCTTGACGATGTGCATCGTCGGTCCAGAGTTTCCGAGCTCGCTCCAAATGTGGGCAAGAATGCGTGTAATGACCATATACCCCGCAGATAGAACAAGGGTGGTTTGTTCTGAGGTTATTATTTCTAGGCTGCTTGGGATCTCGATCCGCATTGCGGTTGGGAGGAGCAGCATCGTTATTCTGCGGAGGATTGGGAGGTGGAGGACCTTGCTGATGTTGTTGGTTATTACCGTGGTTACGACCTCTACCACGGTTCTGTTGCGTACCTTGGTTGCGCTGGTTGTTTTGGTTCTGGGGCTGGTTGTGCTGTGTATACACTTGCCCTTGAGCAGTGGGAGGATTTTGGTTCGCCGCAGGTGTGGGAGCAGGTTGTGGTGGATAATAAGCCTGTGGTGCTGGAGGTGGTCCAGTTGCCTGCTGGGGTTGTTGGTAACCCTGAGCTATTGGATAGTACAATGGTTGAGGTGCAGCTGGGTGGGCGTATGCAGGTGGTGCATGACCAAAACACTGAGGTGTACATGAAGGTCCATGGGTATGGTGGTGATGTGCCATGGGAGCATATGAACTGGTTGCTCCAGACTGAGATGTATCCCACGAAAGGTCGGGACCATGGCTAGGATGTGTAATGGAAAATGGTTGGGGATGTGCGGCCATACGACCAATGATGCCATCAGCGGCATGGGATGCCCCCGGCGCATCATGTTGGGATGACTCGCCCCGAGGGGCGTCTGGAATAATTGTATACAGATAACCCGATTGGGCGTAAATGAGATCAAACTGTTGGGCTTTGAGGATGGCCTCTTCTTCAGACTGGGGTCTTTCGGATGCCACATCCTTCGCAATGAGAGGGAGAAGGGTTTTTAAAAACCAATCTAGGAAGATACGGTCGTCTAACTTGATTTTGCAGAGGCTTCGACGTCGACGCCACTCATGAATGTGGTCAGTGATGTGGGTGGCCGTGTTTTGTCTGCAAGACAGTAGGATCTCGACGCCCGCATCATAGTGGACAGGTAACTAAAAGAACTGTAGGAAGGTCGAGGCAAGGGAGGTAAAGGTGGCATGCGTCCCATGGGGCTGCTCGATATACCACTTAGCTGCAGAGCCAGTGAAGGTGCGTTGTAATAGACAGAGGCGGACAGAGTCATCCACTATGGAGTTGGAGGAACACCATAGATGGAAGGACATGATATGGTTCTGGGGGTCCTCACCTGCCTTGCCCTCAAACTTAGGGATGTCAGAGGGGAGTTTGGTGGGCATATGAGGCCACGCAGGATCATGTCTGATGGGGTCATTAGTGAGCCTAGCTAAGTCTGGCAGGTTCAGACTTGCCATGTATGGTAAGCTAGCAGATGTAGTGACTGGAACTGGGACATGCCTAGTCATTGTGGTATGATGTAGGGGTCCAGTAGTGCCTAAAGGTATGCTAGGTATGGAGGGTTTGTGCCCTCCAATAGGTATGTTCTGGTATGGGCCAGTGCCTCCAAGTGCAACATGGGTTACACTTGGGTTAGGAATAGCAGTAGGGATTCCTGGGATGGGGTTTGTGGAAACCAGAGGGTTTGTGACCCCTATATTGGGCATACCCATAACAGGTGGTGGACCTGTGTTGGGGATTCCTTTAACAGGAGGTGGTCCTATGTTGGGCATTCCTAAATGTGGAGTGTTACCCATATTGGGCATACCCAGGGTGGTGGTTGTTGCCATGGATGGAACCGCAGCAGAAGGGTCTGTGGATGTCTCACCTATGGTGCTGGTAAATAGTGGGTCAAATGGTGTTCCAGCCATAATGGTGGGTGGTGGTAATACAACGTAGTTTTCGGATTCTGCCTCAGAATCAGAGGTGAAGTGAGGCGTGTCAGAATCGGATGACCGTCTAGTTAACCGACGATGTGTCGAATCAAGGGATAAGGCTCTGCGTCGGTGACGTGGAGAGCCAAGGAGGCTAAACTCTAGGAGTTCGCCCTGTAGACGACGAGAGCGTCTAAAATTCTCAATGGTGAGAATTAAGTTTTTGTGTAAAAAATTTGTTTAAGTATCAGGTGGTGATATATTTATAAAAGACTCAAAACCCTAATGCAACCAAGGGTGCAAGAAGGGGAGTGAAAAAAGAAGGCTCTCAGGCCAAAAAAATCAACCTAAAAAAAAGGCACTTATTCTAGCAGCTGTGCTACAATAAGTGGAGGAATGAAACAAATGGTCAGAGTACCAACATGCAAACGGCTTCTATAAAAAATAGGTGTAACTAGACCAAGGGTGGGTTGAATCATGCAAACACCTAACTAAAGTATTGTGACTCAAACACGCGATATCCTCTGCAAGGTGATGAAATCCAAGTCAGACAATATGAATGTTGAGACAATGGCTAGATATCCCCCTACCGGGAGGGACACCAGGTAATCAATCCTAAAGACAGGCTACTAGGATACTCCGTTCATGACGCGTCGAGAAAAGGTAAATCTGTCGTTTGGTCCTTTGATCGCAATATCCCAATACAGGGATATCCCGAGAACTGCGAATGGTAGCCCTTCGGTTACTGAATGGATTTCGGTATTCCACTCAGGCTTCCGGAACCATCCTCGCGACTTCAACCCTCCTAAGGGAGAGGCCTTCCCACAAACCGGTTGTGACCGCGCCAAAAAGTACTAAGAGATTTTAGCTCCCTAATTGGACAACTTCTATGTCTCAGATGTAACAACTGAGGGGTGTTATTGGAACACCTATCCCCCCAATACTACCTAGCTACAAGAGTTCTTTTAGTGTTCCCCAAGTGGGGTTAAAAGTGTGTTGAAATTAGGGTACGTTTTAAGGCTTAGTTCAATTAAGTGATCGAGTGAGTGCACGTGAGGTATTGTAAACTGAACTTGAAAAAAGGTAAATGCTTTACAGTAAATTTTCAAAAAACAAGGGAGCTTTTGAAAATAAAAAAGCAAATATTTATGACTTTTTCAAATAAATGGAAATTCAATGCTTTTGCAAATATGAACTCAAAAAACAAAGGATTCTTTGAATTATGAAAGCAAATAATAAACTTCTTTTTCAAGGAAATTGCTAAGGGCAAGATTTTAAAGAAGTAAACAGGAATTTTTTTTTTAATCTAGATAAAAATGCAAAATGAGTCTTTCTTTCACTTTCTTGAAAATTTTGAAAAAGATTTCTAGATATGCATTTTAAATAGTAAAAAAATTTTCAAGGCTGTAAAATAGCAGAATCTAATACTGTAAAAATGTGCTATGTGAGCAGAAAGTACAGTAAAAATTATTTTTCAAAAACGAAATGGCCGAATGAACAAATTCAGCAGCGCGGGTTTTAACCGAAAAACCGCGATGGACCGCGCGGGTTTCGGTCGCACAGTCGCGATGGACCGCGCGGGTTTCGGTCGCACAGTCGCGATGGACCGCGCAGGTTTCGGTCGCACAGTCGCGATGGACCGCGCGGAAAATGTCCACAAAGCCACGGTGTGCAGCGCGCAAATAGGCCGCGAAGTCGCGGTGAACCGCGCGGAAAAGGGCCGCGCAGTCGCGATGTGTAGCGCGGTAAATGACCGCGATGCCACGATGTTCAGCGTGGAAACCGACGGAAAAGCCGCGGTGAACCGCGCGGAAAAAAGGCCGAAAGCCGCGATGGACCGCGCGACTGTCAGGCAAAAAACCGCGAGGCGAAAGCCGTGCACGGAAGCCGAAAAACGAACCCAAAAATTGAGAATTCCGGGCTGTTAATGGCAAAAAATGAGGCCAAAACTTAGAGCAGCAATGGATCTGCTGTCTAAGAAGGCAGATCTATGGATCTAAGGGTTAAAAACTAATAAAAAACTAAAATTAAAAGCAAAACTAGAGATCTATTGTTCAAAACCCAGCGGAGTCGCCAAAAACTGTTGGCCCGGTTTTGCAACCAGGCTTAGTGCTATGGGCACCTGCTAACTAGTAGCAGCAGTTTCAAATAGAAATAAACAACTAATTAAACTAAACAAAACTAATCATGGATCTTATGCAAGAATCTAAACAAATAATGTAAACATTTAAAAAACAAGAACAAGAAGATATTAAAGAATGAACTTGTATTGAAAAATGGGGGCAAGCAAGTGCTTGCGATAATACCTTCAATGGTGAAGGTTGATGTTGAATGGCTCCAATGGTGAGCAGCTCCAATCTCCAATGAGTCCTTTCTCCAAGGTTGCTTCAATGGCTAAAATGCTCAAGGGAGATTTCAGCAGCATAAGGATGAGATAATGGATGGATGTGAAATGAGGAGCCCCTACCACCTTTTTATAGGTTTTGGTGGTGGGGAATACCATTTGTGGTTTTATGGAAACCAAATGGTATTGACCAACATGGTTTAGGTACTTTTCCCTCCTTTTTTCTTTTTTGAATAAAAATAATATTTTAATTCCCTTTTTAATATTTTTGGGAATTTGGACCCTTTTTGAGGGTTTTTTATGTTTTTTTAGGAAAAATAATCTTTTTTAATGGAAAAAGGGGTGTACTAAGGTCTTTTGGTGACCTTTTGTTGGTTTCAGAGGCTTAGATGGTGGAAAAGTGGACAAATGGGTCATGTGAATAAGGGAATGAGCTAGTGAGCACTTTTTAGGTGTTAACACTCGCACTCTTTTGAAGACCCTTAATATTGAACCACCATCATATAACAATAGAATACAAACTCATGCTAAACCAATGCTTGGTTAGTCACTCGACCATCCATTTTCTTAAAACCATCCAATTTCTCACCAACCTCCTTTATTGTCAAAGATTTAAAAAGGCCTTGGTGGAATTATGTCCCATTATATAAAGCCATTATACCTAAGCACAAACTTGAGTGTCACTAGCTTGATGGATTTGATCCATTCTTAGGATGAGATGAATCTAATATTCTCATGCTTGTTTTCCTCATCAAATTATGTTTGAGTGGATTAGTTGCAATTATGTTGAATGGTCATAATTTGTTGTTCATCACTCTATAAAAAGGTAAATTACAAGAAATAACATATTACCATAAATTACAAGAAATGACATATTACCATTAGTTAATCCATTGTAATCGAGACATTATCCCCATATGGTCTAATAGGGGGGGATCCATAAAGTTTTGATATGGAAAAAAATGAAGGATTTTAATATGAGATTCATTTATCATATATTGCATTATATATATGCACTTTATGAGCAACCCAAATATAAAAGTGACAAACCATATAGGTTGGTGATAAGATAGAGTTGTGGTGACATCCACTTGCACCAACCACCCCCCAAAAGAATCAAAATATAAATAATTATATATTGATAGATTTTATATCTAATCTCTACATAATTTTCTCTTATCCCTTGCAAAAGTTATACCACATAAGTTATACCAAATGGCTCTTCTAGCATATTTGAAATCCTACATTCATGTCTTTCAAATTGGCACATTTTTTGTTCTTCCGCCAAAAAATATTTTACCTCATTTTTTAGTACTTCACATATTTTCAAATTGTCAAAGGAAGAAGAGAAGAACATCGGATACATTATACATAATAATAACTATTGTTATAATAAAAATGAAATGAAAATTGTTATAATAAAATAAAATCACTTTAAGGATGGAACAACTTTGATGAAAAATGCAACCTTGATCAGGTATTGATGGGGTATCTCGTCACCACACATTACAAATAGTAGACAATGAGATAACATCATCCTTGAAAACAAATTTACACCTAATATTTCAAAGGAAGGATAACATTGAAATTCTCAAGTAATGCAAAATCCTTATGAAAGGAAAACAAGCCAAGGGCCAACAATCACCAAACAAAGAAACACAATAATAATCCTTGTATTGAAACAAAATTCAATACTAATCCTGCAAATACCTCCACCTACGAAAAATGCAATCCTAGAAGATGTGCTTCATTATCTCTGAGTAATGAAAAATAGGGAACATAACATATGAAATCCCACTCTTAACCAAACGAGTCAAGAAAAAACTCGTAGCTTGTGGAAAAGTCAAATGGTCCACACAAAGCCTCATGTTATTTCTTTATTACTAGTATTAAGAATATGGATACCTTTTTAGCCTCTTAGAAGAAGTACATGAATAACATAGTTAATACAATCAGTAGCCATACCTTAAGTTGATATATAATAATTCACCTAATTGAAAAGGAATGTGATCTTGTCTTCATATTGTTTTTTTGTCTTTTCTTGATTTTGAGCTTAATCAAACGTACCATGTTCCATTGCTAGGCTTGTTGAGGCCAAGGATGAAAAAATTGTTATTTTTGGTATCCACACCTTGACTTTAGTTGAACACACAAATTTTGTTATCTAAGTCAAGTTTCCTTTTTCTTTAGGTTTGTTTCATAATTGTGTATTTCCTTTTATTGTAAGCTATTAGAAACATCTTTGATTATATCAAGAATTAGATTGATTCCCCATAATAACAAATTATCTAAATTGTTTGGAGTGATAATTTATTTATCTATTTTACTTTTTCCTTATATCCTTTGTCAATACATGTAGTTTGTTTAGGAATGACTGGATCTTCCATAGTCTAGACTAGCCAATCCTTGGTATTGGATATTTCATTATGTGTAATTTTAGAATGAGCTTGAGCTTTATGCTCATTCACCTAGGAATTAATCCTCATTCACAAATGTGAGTCGATGGATATGAATTAAAATAAATATGAGCATGAAATCAAGACTGCCATATGATAAATCCCAAATAATGCCTCTAAGACACTAACCTAACACAACCAACCTGTGTAAATGACCCACACAATGAATTGATGCACCTTGGAATCTTCAACCTCTAACCCCCTCACCTCGTACCTAACCTCAATGTCTAACCCCTAACCAACTAACATGATAACTCAAAAATCAAGTGCAGGTAGAGTACTAAAATGGAGAGACAACGTGATGAAAGAAATGATAGAGACATAAATGATGGAGATATCGTCCACAAAACTCCAACCTGGCACATAAGTAAACATATCACCTGTGAACCTAACTCATGTGCTAAAAAAATCCTAATGGCACACATATCTCAATTTGAGGGAAAACATACCTTTGAATGTTTTATTAAAGGATTGTGTATTGTTATTTCATTTTATTCCTTTGGACACTGTGTAAAACATTTAATACCATTAAAAAATCCTTTTGTTATTTCTTGTTTGTATTGAGACTTGTAATCTAAGGTATCTTTGTGTGGGACTCATGTGATGGTTAGGTGTCCTATGCTTGGCCCATGATCCATAAAGGAAAATATTAAGGTGTAATACTTTGTATTTTGACCCCAGATCATGGCTTGGACTGTCCTAATAACCTAGATTTTGATCTAACACCATGGATTAGGCTCCAAGAACCATCCTTAATGTTGTAAATATCAAAATGGATATCATGCCCCACTTGAAATCTAAGGATTCTTTACTCGGGAATCATGTGATGTTTAGGGGCCCTATGGATGGCCCATGATCCATAAGCAAAATTGTTATGGTGTATGACTCTATATTTTGACCTTGGATCATGGCTTGGACTGTGGGAACCAAATTAATTGGTTTGAAAAACCTCAACAACGATGATGATGATGATGAAAATGACGATGACAATGATGATGATGGTAAGGACGGTGGTACCAATGATGAGGATGACGATGATGATAAGGAATGGTGAGGAAGTGGATGAGAATGATGAGGATCGAACCATGTCTTGGACATTTAAAAGAGTCCCTATGCAAGGCCTCTCTAGTGTTTTAGGGTGCTGTAATGGCCCATGACCCCCTTAGGAAATTCATATGGTTTTAGACCCTATGTTTTCTTAAACTCCATGGTCCAATATCACCACACATACCTCTAAAGAGAATATTTGGCCTACAAATGCTGCATGGTTTCCATTACAAGTTTTTAAGCATCAAGGATGGTTCTCGATGTATTGGGCATGGTTCAAGGGGAGACACTGATTTCTTAGGGCCTAGAAGAGGCTTTTAATGCTCATGGACCATGCAAACTATATGTTTTAAGTGAGATGGAATAGGATTGAAAAATAAATAAATAACAGTTTTCTTTAAAATTAATTGGTTGCAACAAAAGGGTTTCCAATGTAAATGTGATCTTTGTACCATTAAAATCCTAATGAATTTGTCCAACAAACCAAAATTTGAATGCGATCCTCTTCTTACCTTGGGAATTGACATTGTCATGGAAGGGTTACGCACTCCATCCATGGCTGCAAAAGGTCACAGGTTCGAATCGTCGGGCTCAAACAATGTCTATGTTTTGCTGCTTGTGCTAGTATTTCCAATTTCACATTCAAGTAATCAATAAATGATTAAGTGAATACATAGATTTTTATTTAATGTTAGCTTATCATTAATCATAACTTATGAACTACTCATTGAGAAGCATATAAATAGTGACATTTTACTCATTGATAACATTACCTATTTAATGGTAGTAGCAAAAAAGAAAGCCCACTTTATTACAATGGGTTACAACATTGAAAACTAACTAACCTACCTATTATACCTTGGCAATTGACTCAAGACAATAACTTTCCTTTCAAGGTTCCATGGGTTAAATAACTAGAATTAGTTAGAATTATAGGTATCAATTGACTTTTTTATCACTATAGTTTCTTAGTAGTGTGATGATGATCATGATGAAGATGATGATGATGAAAAAGATTATGATGATGGTGATGATGATGATGACGAGGTTTATGATGATGATGATGACGAAGATGATGATGATGAGGATGAGGATGATGAATATGATGATGGTGGTGGTGGTGGTGGTGAAGATGATGATCATGATGAAGATGATGATGACGATGGAGATTGTGATGATGGTGATGACGATATTGATGATGATAACGATGATTTAAACATAACTAAATAGTAGTAAACATAATACACTATGCAAAAAGATGTTCTCACATACCTCCTAGATTCCAACATTGCTACAATGTCATTCATATTCTTCTTCATCTAACTCAGCATCTGTATTGTCATCTGGTTCAGAATCGCTATCATTGAAAAGATCGCTCATAGAGGGATCATGATCAATGTCATTTTCGGTTAGTTATTCATCATCAATGTCAGTTTCATTGTCTGCTACATCATTTGGATGATCAACTTCTTGATCGGATTCTTCATCTGACCAAAAAAAGTTTTCTTTTCGAATTTTCGTGGCTATAGCCACGGATGGAATTTTCATGGCTATAGTCATGAACGTTTGTGGCTATAGCCATGAAAAGTCCATCCATGGCTATAGCGATGAACATCGGGGAAATTTTCAATTTTTTCCAAAAATTTAAGCTGTTTTTCCACGAAAACATCAATTTTAACTGTTTCGTGGCAAACTTTTGTGGGACTTTTGAGCCATATGTAGTAGTGATAAGACTAACCCATTGGGCATAGTGGTATATGTGAGTTTTAATAAACTATTTTAGGCGTATCTTCTTCTTCAAGGTAGATCTAATGATATATCAAGGAAAAATAGAGATTGCACCATGTAATTCATTAATATTGAAATGCATGGGAAACATATATTTAAGTGTGATTTTTGTTGAATTTCATGCTATGCATATTCATTGAGCCATCCTTATTTTTTACTAGGATTACTAAGGAAAAGAAAGCACACTTGTTGTGACATACAATTCTAGTGTCTAACATATTTTAAACCATTTTATCCATATTTCTATTTTGATCATATACATAATGATAAGTTTTGATATTGGGTAGATGAATTGCTATTATTATCTCAATAACACAACCATGCTCTTTGCTAGAATCAGAAATTCTAGATGAACTTCCTTAAAATACATACTCTTGTTGGTGAAGGGAATTTGTTATGGAAAAAATTGCACAAGTGCACTCTTCCACTTGGAGAGGGGCTAAGCCTTGTAGGTTACTTCAAGGCTTCAGTCCTTGGATCCCCTTTTGGATGGTTGGTATTCCTCCAAGTGATATTGCATGGGATTGTTAGTGTAGTTCACACTCAAACATGAAAATTATGATGAAAATAAAATAAAAGAGATGGGGGAAAGATGCAAACTCCAACAACAAGCAAAGACCGTATGCTAAACCACTCTTGTATTTCCCAATGGAATAGATGTACAACAACTAGGAGGTGAAGGATTCAAGGGAAGCCAAAAATATCCCATTAGGGAGGCCTTTCTTGTCCAAAATAAATGCTTAGTAAGTGGAAGAACAATGGAGAGAAACAATTTCCCCTTGATGGTAGGTGGCAAGAAATCTTGGAAATGCTTACAATGGTAGGAAATGGTGGGATATGAGGAAGATTCAACTCAAATCTAGTAGCATAACCTTGCTCTAATTTCTCTCTACCAAATGCATGCCAATGGCTTCCTTTTATATTCCAAGAGGTGGTCATCAAATAACTAGATCCAAATGTGAACTCTCCTCGTTCATGAAATGGTTCCAAGGTACACAAGGGGGGGCTGATCAATGCTCCCAAGTGTGTGAGGAGCCGAATTATGATTCTTGAGGAGGATTGAGTTTTTAATGCGCCGTTGGGCATGGGTGGTCCCACCATTTTGATAGTAGCACAGATATCGAAGGAAAATCCATGTAGGTGTAGCACGGGCTTTGTTCAGGTAACCTGTGCTATATCACGTGTTAGCTGTGTAATACTTATGTTGCCCTTTGTTTTTATTGTTTCGTGGAACTTGTGGACTCATGATGTGTTTTGGATCTATTGAGGAATCCTGTGGTGAGATGAATTATTTATGTTGATGACGCTTTACTAGTTGAATCGTCGAAATGTCGCATGTGTGCCATTTTAGGTGTTAACAAATTCCCCCTGATGTATGAGGGTTGGAGGGTACTGTAGAGCTGATAATGCATCATTTTTTCTGTTGTTTCTCTCATGTTCTATAGGACAAAGAATATGTGGACAAAGTAAGGTTCTCCCATGGAGGAGTGTTGGTGACGACCATTGGATTTGTAATAAGGAATAGTTTTTATACAAACGAGGCGGGCATACCCATGCTTGTGAAATACAATCAAAGTGATTACAATGATAGAGGACAAAGGTGTTGAATTTGTTATACTACTGGGACATGGATGAAGGTGGATTCAATCCATGTTAGAGTAAATTTCCCTGAATTGCTGCAGTATATTGAAGAATTTGGACTGCTGGTGACCATGATAAACCCACTATGGTGGTGAACCAAACCGGTATGTAACTCTTCCTAAGGGATTTTCCATACCAAATAGACTACTATCATGATTTCAAAATGTGAACACTACTACCTTCAAAAGTACATCTCCCCTTGATGCGATGATGTGTTGATGTCGAGCATAGGGGAAACCACTTAGTTAGGGAGCACTAGTGAATCTCCCTACTAAGTTCGAGGTGATCCCTTATAGTGATTGAAAGGGATCCCAAGGTACAATCTGCAACTACTGCAACTCTCAGAATATAGTGTTTTGATGTCAACGAGAGTTGAAGTACATGGTAGGACATGAGTCCTACCCTGAGAATCGGGATCATATTGTAGCTAACTAATGGATGGACAGACCTAACACAAGACTGATTGATAAGAATGGGGCTCATAACTTCCTTTGTTTGATGTAAACGTGGGGAGTGGAGACAACAACTTTTCTTTCAAAATGGTACAGATTGAAATGGGTGGAGACAAGCTACAAATGAAAGGGCTTTGATGGAGACGCAAAATGAAGGGTAATGGTAACTGGAAAAACAATTATTGTTGAACATGTGTAGACTCAAATACATTGATCAAAGGTGACCATGGGTTGCATCCAAAATAATATGGTGTTCTTGCAATGTGAGATGATGCGGGAACTGTTTGTACATAACAAATGTTGGTGGGGTCCCCACATTTTTGTGTGTGTCGGGGGACCTATTTGATGATGGGCGGATTCCCCATGGTTTTGAGTGGATCGGGGGACACTTTCCAATGATGAAGTGAGGTTTAAATTGTAGATACAAAGATGGGTGCCCCATGAAACTATGTTAGATAGTGTAGTCCCGCGGGATAACTGAATAAAACTGGTCGTTTTTTAGGGTGAAGGGCCCCATAGATGTTTTTGCTGGGGTGATGATACGAAGGGGATTGCGAATGGTAAAGTGATCATGGAGATATGAGTGGGATTTTTCAATTGTTCTTGTAACATGTGTCAAATAATCTAATGAGTGTCTACTAAGTGGAGTAAATGCCCAACTACAAAAATGATACTCTAAGGGAGGGTCTTTTCAAGTTTGGTCAGATTCCTTGGACTTGTGGGGGGTCAAAATCATGGGTGTCAATTGATGAGAGAGATGGAAGTGGTGTGCACACCCATGGGGGAAACTTATATTTACGAGGATGATGTTGATGGCACATCAAGGCCATGAAGGGGGGCCCTATGGTTATCAGCGTGAACATTGGGATATGCATTATAAAAAGAGGGTAAATAGAATCTATATTCTAGTTTCAGAATGAAACCCGTGGTGGGGTGAGTTACCCTCTAGAGATTCAGAGTCTTATTCATATAATGGGTAAACAAGAGGATCCATGTTGTTCTAATCATGGTCGTGCACACACGGCGCACATACCCAAGTGTAATAAAGGACATAATCGAGGTATTGACAATGCATAAATCATATAACTAAAACATTGCGTACCTGTGGGGTACTTGGTAGTCAAGGATAGAACCTTTTGAGGTACAACCCATTGGCCAGGTTTTTGAGGGTAGTACCTTCATGGCCAGTTAAAATATAGGCTCCTTTTGGGAGACAATGCTTAATGACATAAGCGACTGTCCATTTAGATACAAACTTCCCAGGTCCTGGTTTATCGTCTTTCTTAACATTAAACAAAAGGACAAAGTCACCTTTAGTGAAGGTGTGTGGTATCACTTTTCGATTGTAGTGTGATTTGGAGTGGAAATTCATGGATTCATTTTGTTTAAGAGAGTCCCTCCTTTCCTCATCAAGGTGTTCCAAATTAAATAAGCATTGTTCCAGAGAAGGGGTATCTGGTAGCAATTCGATGGTGGATTGGAGGCTAGGGATTTGACACTCGATTGGGAGGATGACTTGTACTCCTTGTACAAGGTGAAAAGGGGTAAAACCTATGGCAGTATTGACGGAAGTGTGGTAGGCCCACAGGGATGGAAAGATCATGTGGTTCCAGTTGGTTTTTTTTTATCCACTGTGCGTTGGAGCATAGTTTTGAGGATTTTGTTAATGGATTCAATTTGGTCGTTTGCTTGAGGGTAGTAAGCAGTTGAAAATTAGTGTTTAAATCCTAACAATCGTGATAGTTCCTCAAACATTTCATCATTGAAGTGTCTTCCATTATTAAAGACAAGTTGCTTGGGAATGTCGAATCGAGAGATGTCAAGGTTGAAGAAGAACTATGCAAACGATTATTGCTTTACAATCAAATGTGGGCATTGCTTCCCCCCATTTTGTGAACTAGTCCACGATGACAATGACAATATGGTGGTGACCTTGGGATGATGCCAAACGACATTCCATAAAAATCAATTTCCCATTTGTAGAATGGGCCTACAACGATGACCAGATGGACAGATGTAGAGGGGAGAGCGCATTTTGAAGGAAAACATCTCACAATCGGCACACATTTTGACAGCATAAACACAGTCTTTGAATACAAAGGGCCAAAAATACCTTGATCATAGTATTTTATGGGTGGTAGCTAATACAGAAAGGTGGCCTCCACATGCACCGCTATGGAAATCATTGAAAGCATGTTCAACTTCTTCACCCGTTATACATTGTCGAAGAATAGTATCGATGCCACAATGATATAAGACATCTCTGATGAGGAGCTAACATGGTGCCTAGGGGTGAATTTTGTGGTGATCGTCACGGGATAAGTGGGGAGCGAATTTCTAGGTGCAGAGATAAAGGAGGATATCGTCATACTAGGGATATTCATTTGTATTGAGAAAGAGGTGCTCATCGGGGAGTTGGTCCTGGATGGATTCGCCATGGATTTATTTCTTTTAGGAATCACAAACTCTAGGTCGAATTCTTGTAAAATAATGATTCACCGTGCAAACTTACTATTGATAAGCCTACGACTAAGTACCAGATTCTGCATCACTTGCTGATTTATTTGATTTTGTTGTTCTAAGCTCTGTAGAATTTTTTCATTCCCAAATTGTATGTCTTTACAGGTTTGGAACACTTCCATTGTTCCCATCTCATTCTGATGACCATTGGATTCAGTTCTTTGAACATCCATACCAACTTCCTCAGTAAATTTGGATAATGTACAGGCTCTTCTACCATTTTTTTTCATATTGCTTGCCTACTACTTTGATAATATGCAATTACAGTGATATGAAAATTGTGTTGTCACTAGAAATCTGAGATGTCATCCATGATTGTTAGTTCATATCAAATTTCACATGCATATATATTTCATATTTAACATGAAAACATTCACTTCAGATAAATAAAATGGAATCCCAAAGGTTCAAGAGTTGAAACCTCAGCTATGATACCAATTTGTAACATACCCAGTGTAGCATTAACTTAACACACACAATATTTTTTTTTCTAAATATTACATGCATAATGTTCATATGGATTATTTAAGCTAATGCGCAACAAGGCATATTACTAAAATTGAGCACTAAAAGTTCTATTGTAAAATTGTACATTAAAAACCATGCAATAAAACCCTATTAAGAATTGCCCACTAATGGGAAGCTAGCTTTATTAGACTAGCAATTATAATCTATTATATTGGTAAACTTGTGCAGTAAAATTTGCACAGTAAAAACAGAATAAAAACTGTGCAGTAAATATTGAATAACATTATATTAAGAATTGCACATTAAGAACTATCTAGGAATTGCTCACTATGGTGCCAATAAAGTTAATATATAATCATATTATTGTGCAATAAAGTTAATATTCCAACATATTAACCGCACATTAAAATTATAAAATAAGTAGAATAGCAAATGTCAATTTATCCAAAGCATGGAATGAATTTCTCCAAGGTATTTACGGCTGAGTAAGAATCAATATATCAACTTATCAAGTGCACAGTAAGGTTAAATGCATAAATTAAATAATATAGCAATTATCATTCCATCCAAAACAAGGAATGGAATCTTCTAATAGGATAATTGTGCAAATAAGTTAATAATTCACTATAACCATTTAAACTTATTTGGATAAGAAAAATCAGCCCATGGTTTCTAAATACAAGATACCATTCAGGGATAAAACTAAATAACAACCCTTAATATGTGGAAATTGTTTACAATTACCCATTAAACAAAGTAAGGATAATTAAGTGCATTTCAATGCATTACCACATATTACTTTCATGGGGTTTATAATTTTCATCCCATGGTTTCCAAAACCATGAAACCATTCATACTAAAATTAAATAACAACCTTTAGCAGTTATTTATTATCTTCTTAAGATTTTACTAAACAATAATAATTCAAAACATGGCTCAACATTGCCCATAAAATAAATAATTCACAAATATTACATTTTCCCTAATGGACTGAGTTATGGGCATTATCCAAGTACATGGCTAATCAATTGCTAATTAAGAAATGAGGTCTAATTACTGTGCAATAATTATTAACTGTAGGAATCTTTCAATTTAACTATTAATTGATAATAGTTTGAGAACTACAAATTAGGGATTATTTATAAGCTTCTGAATGTCATTTCCATGCACAGGAAATTAAATTGAACTACATATGAATTTCATCTTTAATTCATATGCGGTAATTTTCAACAATCAAATTGAAGTAATCAATTTGTGCCCGAAACCATAATTAAATATCATGACAAAATAGCCATTTCATGGTTGAACTTCCATAAGCCATAATGTCAAATTTAAATGAGATAAATTTATAATAGTTGGGTAAAGAAATAACAACTCCAAGGAAAAATTATGGTGATTGGGCACTCTAATATTAACCTACAGTAAATATTACAAGTGCTGATAAATAAATTCATTCTATGGAAAATATACCATAGCTAAACATACCAAAAATTTCGTTGCCTTGAAATAATAGTTTATCGCAAAAACTTATAATTCTAGACTTGGGCAATTTAATTCCTTACAGAAAATAAAGCCCATAATTTTAACCAGAAAACAAATAAATTGCATAAATAAACATGTGTCAATTCCATGTACATAAATTCAACAAATAACTAAGGAATTTAAAAACATGTAATATTCTTCATCATTCATCAATTAAGATAAATTGAGAAATAAAAACTTATCTGAAAACACTTGAAATGGGAAACTGGATGTGTGTGAAGCACGCTCCACCCAACCCTAGGAAATTTTTCTCATCTATTTCTCAGAAAAATTCCACCCCCGAGCTGAGACTCATGCATTCACCAAGAGACACCTCTCCAATTCTCAAGTTTCTCTCAAGATTTCCTCACTTAGCGAACAAGATTTACTATTTTGTTAACAAGTCCATGCCAACTATGTAGTCCTTTCCCTTAGCTTCATTCTATCTAGCACCACAATGAAACCCATCACTGCATCTATGCTTAAAATTCCACTAAAAGAACTTCTTACACCATCACCATTTCACATGTGCAACCAAAGGAAAAATTGACAACATTTTAGCAGAGATTTATCAACAATTTGGCTCACGGGTTGAGAAATTCATCTCATATTTCAGTCTTAGAGATAATTTGACTTCCATGTTCTCTCAGACACACCCCAACGAGGTAAATTTTCCAAAGATTGCAATTTTCTCCCCCCTCCCCAACCTTCGCGCAGAATTGCATGCACCCATTTTTCCTTGCATGCATAAGTCTCTACATGCAAACTTGAAAAACACACAGGCTCTCCCAACCATTTAATTAAAAACACATAATCACTTCCTTTAATTAATATGTAAATCTATGTCTTAAGTCATTCATATGGAATTATGATGTAGTTAAAAATTTGGATACTTTTAGGGACTTAGGATTATAAAAGGGTCTTAACAAAGGTTTACCAACCTAAGACATTTTAACCCCCTTGCAGACTCTGGTGAATACATGAGTACCTGAACTTTTAGCGTTCTTCCTCAGCCACAACTAGTTATAATTTTTAAATGTACAATTGTTTTTCCTTTCAGGCATTACATAATAATATTCACATTGTACTTAGAATCAGTTCAAGGGTTATTAGAATTTAGATTGCACAACAATCACAACACTAGGTTCCAATATATGTGACAATCCAACCTAGATCTAGATACAAAAAACAATCTCACTTAGAATTATTTGCACAAAGAGATAGCAAGAATAGAGAAGAAATATTGAACATAACACTAGAGGAAAATCACTCCAGTGGGAAGAATTCCACTTTGATATTATTCATTAACATGAGTACAATATATAGATGCTCTCAAGAGATAAAATCAAGAGGCTTAGTGGCAAGTTGAGTAGCTCACACTAATGAGGCTTAGATTGGACCAATTCACCCGTCAATGACATGAGGCCAAGTGTAACTCATAGATTGGGCCATAATGAGGTTCAATGAACATAGATAGACCATTAGGAGGTTAGGGTAATCAAAATAGTGTGAAAGGTACCATTATGAAGGTGCATGGGGTTAGTAGTTGGCTAAGTAGTGGCCAGTAATGCACAAGTTGACTAAATAATTAAGAGGGCGCACTTCATCTCCTTATAAACCAGGAAACGCAATAAATCCCACATAAATGCAAGCCAGAGGGGTGCACTGACTCCTAAAATGATGGAAATGAGTGGATAAGTTGAAAAAAAAGGCTTCATGGATATTACACTAGTCTAAGTGATCAAATGTGGACAAACTATGGTCCAAGACACTAGACCAAGCACTGATGAGCCAAATAACACAAGGTAGAACAACATGAAGGTCCATGACATGTATATGATGGTGATATTGTTCTAATAGGAGTCTTATCTAGGGGTATTACACTTGGATTCCTTGTGATGCCCCTTAATTCAAATTATTTTCCTCCCCAAGAAAATTTCATGAAAAGTTCTTGAAAATTAAAATCCACTGTTCCCAATTATTATGATCATTGAACCCCTAAGACAACATCAACACCACCCATTGGGATAGAAATCATAGGACTATTCAATACATATTACCCCATAGTAAGATTGATATTATGGAATTTACCTAAGCAATTGATAGTTCCTCATTTTGCAATCATTACTTGAAACTTTGGTCCTGGATATACAAAGCAATTGATAACTTTGGCTAATTTACAATCAATGAAATTATGAGTACCACCAGAATCAATCAACACAGTTACCTTTTTCTTTTTGATATATCCTTTGATATTGAGAGTTTAAGGAGTGCTAATTCCATCCAATGCATGACAATATATGGTAGGAGTAATCTCTTCTATTTATTCAACTGGAGATGGTTCACGTTCTTTTGCTTCTTCTTCTTCGTCTTCACAATATATGTAGAATAATTTCTTCTCACCACAATTATATCCCTTATTATACTTGCTGTCATAATTAAATAATAGACATTTTTCTCTTCTTTCATCCAGTTGTTGAGGTGTCAACCTTTGAGGTGGGTTAGAATAAGGAACATGATTCTCTCTATATGTGTTGGAGGTGGTTCTTCTAGTAGCCATCGCCATATTTTTACTTTCAACCTTCCTTGCCAAGATGAAATTCTTCTCTAAGGATTTTGGTTCAAAGAGGCATACCATATGTTGGATGTTATCCTTCACGGTTCCAATAAAGAGATCCAACAATTTATCATTTGGTATTTTGGAAACTTTTAGACTCAACTTTTGAAACTATTGAATGTGCTCACTTACTAGACCCCTTTTCCTTAGATTTATCAATTGGGTAAAGAAGGAATTGCTCTCAAAATCATCATTATATTATATCAATTCTTCTATAAAAATGGAACAATAGATAATGGATTTCATTTTGTGTTCACAAAGGAATTGGTACCACACAAACTGATCAGGTTCTAAATAGAAAGATGCAATATGTACCTTTTGGATATTTGGCACCCGATGTATATAAAAAAATTGCTCCATCTAGAATATCCATGTTATGGGGTCCTTGCCATCAGACTTCCCCATGTCAATCTTGGGGATTTGGATACCCCTTGGGGACCATCTATGGTTACTTCCATTACTATAATCAATTCCTCTTGGAATATTCTTATCCATCGAAGGTTTCTCAACATGAAAACTAACTTTATCTTCTTGAGTGCCATGAAACACATCATCACTTGTAGGGATATTTTCCCTTGCATTTTGTATAAGATTAACAATATTTTTCATATTTCCCTCCATCATATTCTCCATATGTCTGATCCTTCCCTCTAAATTAAGTAAATCAACCATTTTCACAAACCAGTTAATCATATATTCCAACTTGTACATTCAAAAAGATAGTTCCTCACTTTCATCGTATGTCAGGGATGAATCCTCTAGTGGTTTGAGTGGAATGTGAATTTTTCCCCTACATTTTGGTGGCATTTTGAACAATTTAAATATATATCACACCTTGAGAGTTCACCTCAAATAATTCTTCTACTAAATTTTATTCAAATTAAAATTGATGTACCTTTTCAAACCCTGATTTGCTAACTGACCTTCCAACTGAGGTAACCCTAAAATTTCAGCGCCTCTATGTCCAAAATCCTAGTATGTGGTACCTTGATATGTCCTCTTTACAATGCTATAGGTTTTGTTGAATTTGGATGTGCAAAAACAAATTGTGACAATTTTCCCAACACTTGTTATTTTTGGCGTTTTAAGAAGAGTGAGAGTGTACGGACTTCATCATGTCCAATTTTTTGAGTCTAATTTTACTACCCAAGATAGTGTGGTTTGTCTTATTTTTGATGCAATAGGTCTCACTCAATTTGGATCATTCATGCTCCAAATATAACCATTTTTCCTAGAACACTTGTTTTAGACTAGTTTTTGGACTATTCAAAAACCTTAACTTCCATTAGGTATAAATCCGAACCTGTAATGAGTCAGGATCTAAAATGAATACCACATATATATCGATATGTCCTCTATTGCCCCTATGAGTTTCACTATCTGAAACATCCTAGAAAATACGTTGTAGAGAAAAATACAAGTTGACTCATTTTGGAGTGTCCAATCTATGATAGAAAATGTTAAGAAGCAAATTCCCTAAAAGGGACTGAAAAGAGCATAAATAGACCATAAAGAGTAATCCATGCCTTAATAATGAAGAAAATAGATGAAATGCATGTGCATTATATTGCACTTGCGTTATGTTTTCAACTTTTCATAAATCAAATGTACTGTTATAATGCATGTGTTTCTTATCCGTAGCATTGGTTACATGTTCAGTTTTTACCGAACCTAAGCCTAATAACACACCTACTTTATGGAATTCCATAATGAAGGCATGTTTAAGAAATCTATGGTGGCACACAAAAGTCGACCCAACTTCATACACCCACTCATTAACATTTGTTTGACAATTCAAGGGACATAATGAAACTAACTCTATTTACCTCCAATCAAATTCATTTCCCTTGGAATTACATTTGGGATTCAATCATAATGAATTGGTTGGGTGGGTTTTATCATTGTAGAGGTAACCATGGCTAGCTTAATTTCCTAGACAATTTGGAGAGACATTGCAGTATTTATTCATGTGGAAACCATGACTCTCTAGCTTCTCTCATAATTCAGACTCTAGAGCTTCCCTTTGGAGCAGTCATGATTAGGGTGAGAAGGACCAATCTCAAATGCCCTCCTAGCATCAGTCGCTCCCACATGCTGTGATTAATGACAGAGCAAGAAAAGGATAAATCATTTTTTATGGCATGGTCCACCTGGAATCGCGTCATCGTCTTAGTGTGATCGAGGCACATATTCAGAGCAATCTTATTCATCTTGGACTAGAATAACTCACTATAGACCTAGGGAAATTAATAGAGGACCCGTTCTCCACTCACTCACTTCAAACTCGTTACATTAAGAAATTCACTCATAGTTGGTAAATGAAGGGTCTTTTGGGTCAATCCATCACAAAGAGCACAATAGGAAGGCTCTAGGAAGATAACATGGGCATTATTTTGGTAGAAATAATGGGTCATCTAGAGGGTTGGACTTGAGGCTTGGAAAAATCCCATATGGAATTTGACACCAAGCTCAATGCTCTAGATTGTGAGCTTACGTGAAAGGTTTTCAACAAGCCTCCTATCACAATGCTTCATTTTTGCCTAATCTTTCACTAGTAATTGAACTTCCATTATAAAGGAAAACCCTCGAGCCTGGAGGTTGAATGCGACTTGATTGCTATATACAAGATTCCGCCGATTAACATATTTGATGATGAATAGCCATTAACATATTTGATGATGAATAGCCTTGTTATGGCCTCATCTCATTATTATATCTCCAGGTAGTTTTTGCTTTGACTCAGTTAGTTTTGTCTCAGGTCTTTAAATAGCTAGTGTTTTTAATTTTATTTGGTTATAAACCCCATCCAGTGGGGGTACAATTTTTTCATTTTAGTTTTTAGAATTCTTGTCTTTGATCTAGTTTCTATCTCTTAGCATACAACTCTCTAGAAAAATCTCTACTCAAACCCTTTATGGCTGACTTGCTTGTTTATATCCATACTTTTTGAACTTTTGTATATAATGTAGTTTCCAGTCTTAAAACAAATCATCTATAGGTTTAAATGATTTGTATTGATTGATGTGTGTAGTGCAAAGCGAAAACTTAAAGAAACCTAATAAGATCATTTGCATTATGAACGCAAAAGAGCATATAATCATTTTGAAAACGTTGCAAAGAGAGAAATTAGGTGAATGAAAAGGTAATTAAGATGAAGTTTTTATTTGAATTTTTAGTAACAATGTACTTCTTAAATAATTGCTAACATGTTTCAAACACTCTATTTTACATTTTTTGAATGTTGTGAAGGGATTGACAAGGAGGGAATGGATTTCCATTCTATGAAGATAAAAATTACGAAGAAGGTAAACGGTGATGAATCGGCCCTCAATTTATCTGAAGTGGTGATTGAAGTTAATGAAATGGGGGATTTTTTTATAAAACTATGAGGGATAGAGTGGAAAGAACATAACAATACAGGTTCCACTTATAGTTAAAAAAATTGATCCTATGACTCAAATAATTATATTATATAAAAACTATAGAAAACATTTTTAGAGTCATGGTCATTGAGACTTGTCGGACTTGCAATAGCAAAAAATTACAATTAAAAAAGAATAATTTTAAAAGTGTTATTCCTAAACATACTTTTTCTATAATTGCTATACTACTCCAAAACATGCCAATAGGGACAACAAGGAAGAAAATGATTGATTCCAAAGTTTGTGAGTACTTGCATTTTCCTTAATATTTTATATTTGTTCTAATCTTTATATTTTATATGATTTACTCTCATCCATGGATTCCTTCTAATAGGTGCTAACATATAAAGAAGATCCATCCAAATAATTGATTGACATTGGGCTAAGTATGGGTTGTGAGTATATGTTGGATTATCAAAGGTTGAATGTGCAATTTTTAAGTAGCTATGTTTTTTTAATTCCCTTATTTTATAATTAATGGAACAATAAAAGAGATTTATGTTAATTATATCAAGGCTTTATTATGGCATATAAATATTGCAAGAAACAAAGCATGGAATGGAGCCAACATAAGAGTTGTCGAAATACACATGATGAATGACTTTTATTGAATGTGTATTATTTATGAATAATTTATTGCTATGGTATATTTTGTTATTTACACAAAATCATGTATATTATATTATAAATGTTGATATACTCATCAGACTTTATTTCTATGTTTGTAGATGGAAAATTAAGATGAGGACAAAATCAAGCCAGTCAATGAAACATTTGACAAATAACATAAGTCATAATGCACACAAGTGATTAAGAAATGAGGCATGGAAGCAACTTGAGTAATCATAGAATTTTGAGTGAAGAATGATGATCAATATAATTGAATGTTATTGCAAGTCATGTGTTTTAAAATGTTTGTTCTTGAAACTCATACATTTTGTCTCAATTGGTTGACACCAAGTTACTAATAAGTGTAAAAATTACATATTGAATTTTTATTATTATTGTTGACCTTTATGTTGTTCCATTTTGTATGACAAGTGGCCTCTTATTCACTGCGCCAAGAGGCGCTTTCTACAACCCAAAATTGGAGCATATACATGTGTCAATGTTGGCTCCAAATTTAAATTGGATGGATTGTAAAATACATTTATATAAATATACATTGAATTTCAATTTCAATTTCCATTCAAGCATCCTCACATTTAATAAATATGTTCATAAATAGTTACAGGACAACTAAATCTTTGTGTATCATTTAGTCTTTCCTTGATCTACACTAGAGATATATATTCACAACATAATCACTACATACATATTAAGAATAACTATTTAACTTCATTATTTATGAATGCATGCAATTTTTGGCTAATTATAGGGTTTATGCGTTATCATTTCCATTCCAAATTGGAATAGTTGGCATGTGGATGAATGTATTGGATTACATATTGTTAAGTTAATAATATAATAATAAGTTATATATTATTTTTGTTATAATTGTGAATTAATCAATAAGTGGGTAAATTTCAAGAATTTTACTTCATAATTAATTAATGAATGCAATTTTAGCCTATTTGTAGCATTTATGTGTTATGCTTTACAACATGTAATATAATAGTTGGCACTTCAACCATTAGTTTTGGGTAAATAACTATTTTACTACACATAAAATTAATTAATGATTTTTTTACTTATGTAGGATTTATGTGTTATCATTTACAACATTTACAACATGATTCCAAATTGAACAGTTGGTGCATGGACAATTATAATGATTATGTACTTTTAAGTTAATAATAGAACAATGAGTTAGATATTAGTTTTGGGTAATTGATTAATTAATGCAACTTTGACCTATTTGTACTTTAAAGTAATAATAGAACATTGAGTTAAGGGTCGGCGCACAAAGTTGCTCCCCAAAACCATTGCAATGGGGCCGCACTAGCAGAAACAAATGAGGACGTGCACACACCTAAGGAAGTGCGCACGCACCTTTAGGATTGGTACCAAAATAAGGCATGTGCACGATGATGTGCGTGCGCGTTATTAGCGCGTACACGTCCAAGGGTGCGCATGCGCTCCTATTAAACCAAATAAAAAAAGGGGGGGTAGAAGCGTGGTCTATTTCATTTCCAATCGACCAAGATTCATTCACCCAGCTCGTATGTGGAGTAAGAGACCACCCCACTCACCCATTTCACTCAAGAACTCCATCAATCCATCTATTGAGTGATCATCCATTGCATCGAACTCTGCAAACCACAGAAACCTAAAATCCTTGATTTTTTTATTTTTTATTAGATTTATAATAATTCTCAAATTAGTAAAATAATAGAAATTTTTTCAATTGCAAAGCCTAAACCTATACAATGAATGAACAAAATGTTAACATGGATTCCGGTGCAACACAAGAAAACACAAATCTTGGAACCAATGAAAACCCTCAGCATAATCAAAATGCCCAACAAAATCAAAACCCCCAACAAAATTTGGACAAAGATGACTTGAACCATTACCTAAATGAAATGAGAGTGCACACTCGAGAATTAAGAAAAATAGGAGAACCATATCGAGTGTCCCTTACCACCTCAATTTATATCCCAATTGACTCCCTCATCCATGCACATTGTCAGTTGACAAACATGACCGAATATAGAGCTAGGTTGCAGGAGTATTATTCCATAGGAATTTTCAAGGAGGAAATAAAATCATTGAATATTACAAAGGCCCAATTATATAGTATGTTCACCAATCCAAGAACACAAAAACCACTGGACATTAGAAAGCCACGTGTTTGCATGGATTGGTATCATTTCCAACCATGGAGGGACAATTGGATGAAAGACGTTTCATGGTTTACGATAAACCTCCCTGCAATAATAGGGAGATTCCAAGGTACTTCCTTTGACAACTTTGCATTGAGTTTGTGCTTGGTTTACATGTCAACTATTTTGACATAACCGAGTTCTAGGGTGTTGGGCTTGGATTTACCCAAGATCGACCTGATTCCATGAGGAACCCACTGAGAGGGCCACCATCTCCTAGGATTGAGTCCAACCCCCCTCCCTAGCCACCTCAGTTACCCCACAGACTTGATCAGATTGAGGGGGCGATGAGGAGTGTTGCATGTGGACTCCTTAGACACATCACATTTGTAGCAACAAATACAGTGGAGAGACAAGTTGACCCTGATAGAGACTTAGGTGCAGGGCCTTCAAAATAGAGTCAAGATAGACATGTGACTAATGGTATCCATGTTGGGCCTTCTAGTACGACAGGGACAATGCCACATATTTGTCCCAATTGAAGGCACTCTTGCCTTGGCCTAATCGAGGGCTACTATATGGAACAGGTTAGAACTTTTTTTAATGAGTTTTCAATCATCACTTGAGAAATTGTAAATTAATTTGAAGGAAGTTATGTATCACTTAAAATTTTATTTCAATGTAAAGTTATTTAGATCGGAGATGCCGACATGGAAGAACGTAGGATCTCCAAACCTGGACGCAGCAATGGCAACTGCAACTCAAATTGCAACACCTCACATAGAGGTATTTTCAGTACCTCACACAATATTGTTATTACTTATGTCATTTCTGTTATTTATTTATTTATATTTATGACATACACGATGATAGTTCCTACAATATTTTTGAATATTTTGATTTCCTAAATGATTACTTGTTTAACATGTTCATAATGTGCATGCATTTTGGTGTCCACATGTATGCATATACTATGATGACCATCCATTTCCGCCAGGGATCGGTAGGTCACCGTACACACAAGTATAATGTGTAGATAAAAGCACGCTTTTAATTTGAATTGTTATGACTTACTATGGTTTAATTTGATTTGTGTCTACTAAACTATGATATTACAAATGTATATGCAGGTGCCACCATCAGCTGCAGGAGCCACTGTTCCACCTCCCCACTTCATTCCCATTTTTCCACCCTCTCCCATGAGTCACCCTCCCCTCACTTACATCTAGACACCTCCCTCTGTCCACCCCTGCCCTTCCATCTAGCCTCCCCCCTCCATCCATCCTCCCCCCTACGTCCATCCTCCCCCCTCCATATAGCCTCCCCCATTCGTCCATGCCCCCCCATCTATCCATCCTCCCCCATTCTTCCATGGCCCCTATCTATCCATCCTCCCCATTCGTCCACACCCCCCCTTCCATCCATCTTTCCCCCTTCGTCCACATCCCCCCTTGTATCCATCCTCCTCCCTCTATTCAGGACCACCCTCCCATCCACCGTCTCTCAAAATCCCCCCTATCCCTTTTAGGTCAATCCCACTTATCGTACAACCGGCAGGGGTTCATCGTCCACGACATCCTCCTCCACCCCATACCACCATGCCCTCGTCCACCCTATCTTCGTCATTTCCCGCCACTATTGTGGAAACTACTATTGCAGCATATGTCAATACATCTACAGTGGCTGCACCTGTATTTGTTGCAACTACATATCCTCCCCCCGCATGACTACATTGGAGTAGCTTGTCTAGCCAACTGCTCCACCTGGTAGCTCTGAAGCCCAGCCATCTCCATTGCTAGAGGTGTTCATGATGAGAATCAAGTAAATTTATGAAAATAGTGTGATGCATTAATGGAAATTAATTTAAGCAATTAGTTTTTTCAATTAAATGATTGTCGTAAATGTTGTAGGGTGGAATTGCTGAGAGGCTCAATAGATCGAGGACACCTGCCTCACGCCTCCCACTCCCATCAACGGTGAGTTATTTAAGATTTTTATTCTAAATTCATTTTATAAATGTGTTAAATGTTACAAATGCTTGAAAATGATGGTATCTTATTTAATTTGTTTCAGAGTTTGGAGAGACGGTCTACTCCTAGACGAAAGAATGCCTAAGATTCCACTAGCTCCAAGAAGAGGAAGGTTGATTTCGTAGATGCACCCGGGAGTGCTGGGGGTGGGCACGCTGCTTGACATACCATGTTATGCACATTAGGCACGATGTGGAATTTTTTGGCACCCATTTCCATGTACTTGGTATCTAGGGCACAAGTTTCCATGTATTTTGGATCTAGGGAACGAGTTGCCACACTTTGTATATGGAAAGAGTTTCCATCATGTGTACATTGGCCAAAAGTTTTTTATATGTGTGGACGAGTTTTGTAGCTTTGATATACATGGATTTTCAATTATGTGATTTATATCCATGTTGTCTATATTTGTTACTTGTTGTCTCTTGTTGTGTGTAGTTTCCTAATAAACAACATCATGCTTTTAAAACAAATTTTTGAGTTTGAATGGATTTTGATACAATTTCCTTCATTTATTATTAAATACATAAATTTTTCTCTCTAGTAGCCTCATGTAGGAATTTTTGGATGGTCGGTTGAAAAAAATATCATGCTTGAACTCTAACAAAACATACTCACTTGACCGTGTTCATAGCATTTGGAACCAATGTCATAACTGTAAAAATAATTATTTCCACCGATGTTTAATATTTGATGTAATACCAATCAATAAGTACTTGTCGATCGTACTTAGGTGTGCAAAACCTATGCTATCATCATTGTGGTCAAAGATATGAAAAATATCTCCCCATCCCCTTCACTTGGAATGTTTCCTTGTGAAGGGACCATCATCCCTCTGCCACTGTGTTTTTCTTAGCATGGATGCTTTGTTAGGTTTAAGTGTGACTTTAGATTTAGAATTGACATAATGAATATTATTTCAATTGGTTTGTATTGTGAAATGTATTTTGATTGTAAAATGTCATTCTAATAAGATCAAACTAGTTTGTATACATCACAATACAATGATGAAAGTTCGATGGTAAAATTCAACACCTTGACTAGTTATTGGAGAAATTTTATGGGGCCCTTAATATGATGACTAGGGATATACTTGACCTTTTCCTATACCTTATTAATTTGACAAGTTTTCCTAAATAGTTTTCATTGTATATGAAATTTTTGTGTAAGTGATGAATGATAATGGGAATCTTCCCAAATACCAAAATGTTCCTTATGTTTGCTGAAAAGGTGATCTCGATCTCTTGACAGAGAGCATTTACGTCTATACTTTATTGTTTGAAGCATTCCCTATACCCCATGATATTTTGATTTATTGATTTCTCTCTAGATCAATGAAGTGTCCTCCTTGTGTACCTACCACCTCTAGTCATCCCCCTTGTGTACCTGCCACCCCTAGACACCCTCCTTGTGTACCTACCACCCCTAGTCATTTAAACACAAACACACACAAGTTAGATGCACATAATTATATTTACACACATATTAAATATGTACCAATACATATATATTTACACTACAAAAACCTACACACATAAAAATATTTATACATAAACATACAAAAAATACATGCACATAGGAAAATATCTATGCACATATACAAAATTTACATGTTAGAAAAAACACACATAGACAAAGATTTACACACACTCTTGCACAAAGAAAACCAAACAAATATTAGTATAAAATAACAAACACCATCATCTTTTCAAACACAATTACACACCTAAATATCACTTTCAATTATTTGGAATTTTGAATTATGCATTAGGCTCTAAAGGCAACTTCTAGGGACCAAGGTTCATGAATGATTCCCTGAAGCATTACAAATGACCCATCAAATTGATCATTGGACATAAGCCATAAATATATATTTCTTTCCTTGAGATGTTGGTCTCCCTCCTCAAATCATGTTTATGGATTTGAGATCCAGCCATAAAGATAAAAACCTACTAATGGTGTCCATATTGGCATTCAAATATTTAAGTTATACTAGACCAATCTTATGTGGTTGATTAAGGCTTCACATTTTCCCTATCCTTGGGAACTTCCTTTAGAGCCTAAGGTCAATGTTTCATCGTTTGATCATGTTTAGTGCCATAAAACTCATACTGAGTTCTAAAATAATCCTAGTTGCACCCATATCATTTATTGGAAGCTAAACATATACTTTTCATTTGAGGCCTCTTTCATGGTTGTGAAGCTATGTAATTAATACACCTGTAAGGTCGAAGCCTAAGATCTAGCTTCCAATCTGTATAGTGTGATTATGAAATATTTCAGTTTGTTAGTATTTCCTCTCATGATTAGGGAGAATGTCAACATTATTGATCTAGTGGCTTAGAAGCATGTAGGGGTGATTGTACCACCCAATATATTTATATCATTTGTTTCTTCCATCCATGAGACTTCCAATTATATAGCAGAGGAGAGGTGTGATGATGAGATTGAATTCATCCATGCACATTCTACTTATTCATTAGAGAGGTTTAATGCCTTAATGGAGGACATTGTTGAGGGTGATTCAAGAGTCATAGATAATGTGAGTATTAAAAATTATAGAGGCATGGATTATCCCTTGAATGGTTTGAGATGGATTGTATCACAAGATATGGTCTGTGATTGATATGCACACTTGTGATAAATTTCTCAATGGATGGCACACGTCAGATTTCCATTGGCTTAGCATTCTTCCCTTAAGAAATTAAGATATATAGCCTCGATGGAAGACACCTTGCATGATGGACACATGGAGTATTCACTTGGTGGGAGAACACCCTACAAGAAACATGGAGTAATGTGTATTGCGGAGGAGGGACACAATCCCTAGATATCATATGGTGCCATGGTTTCCTTTTGGAGGATTGGATATGGATTGATGGTCTTTCCTTACATATGTACATATGTACTCTACAAGTGGAGCACTTCGCTAGTGTGTGGATCACTTATTTTCTTTCCTGGAGTGCTCTCTTCTGTTATATATATGCTATATAAGATGAGTTTTCAAATCTTGTTTATGCATGTGAATTTTTCCTAAAAGGATGGAAACTTGAATTGGAGTGACTGGTGTAAAAAATATAATCGTGTAAAACATCAATGTATTGTAATATTAACTTAAATGTCAAATAAATGATATAAGATAACATGATCTACATAACATGAAATAAACTATCTAACATAACAAGAAATAAAGTATCTGACATGAATAACATTAGACATGCATGAATAAACAATCACATGACTATACTATGTACCTCAATCAATTAGGCCTTCTGGATCCTCTCTGTTTTTTATTGTTTCAAACAACCTCTCGTGCTCTACATGAGGTAGTAAGTAGTGTACCTTGTTTGTTGACTTCATTGACATTGTTTGTGGTTGGATGTTTGTACCAACGATCAAGTGCATAAAGTGATACACTCGTGAACCTGGTCTATAATTCAAGTATGTGTAGCCATTTCTATTTGGTTCCTTTCTATCTACTGTAAGATATTCTCCCTGAAAAACCATCGAGACAGTTGGAAAGGTAATGCCTTCACTATCAGTTAATGATGTGAGGAGGATTTTCCTCCCATGGATGTATCATGCCAACCAATAATTCGTTCCAATTGCACTGTCTATTGGGGTGACAACTACGTAGATGTGTCCAACAAAAATGCATTTTACAGTCAAATTCCAACAAGTAGTGGTTTGATAACATTGTTAATTAAAAAAATAATAAGGGAATTGCGATATCAATGCATAAATGTTTACCTGGATGTACAAGATCAGATATATGATCATAGTCATTTGAAATAGAAGACTGTCCTTCCTCTAACTGGATTTTTTCAACAACTGCATGTGGGTCTACTGCAAGTGATATATGATCCCATTCATCAACCCAATTCGTTGATTCACACTCATCCCACTCACCGCTACTACAAGGTCCACAAAAGCAAGCACGTTTTCACGTCCATATTTCAAATAAGGGATTGTTTGAGCTTCGAACTAAATGAAATACATGAGTCCATTGTACAATACTACAACTATAAGAATGAGATCGATCTATATCAACCACATGCCAGAAATTTATGACAACATGTCCTCTACTTGTTGGTTTGTGTTGCTCTATGGTTCGATCTAACATTTTTTTAGAGCACCATTGAACTATGGATTATGCATCCCGAATATGAGGGTTTTTCATGCATCTCATCTCCTCCCTTCATAGGAAAGTTTTGAGACATGCTCCAACCCCATCATGCTCTCCCTTTCCATGCCTTGTCTCAAAATAGTTCCATATATGCAGCACATCATAAGTCTTGCACAATCCACTGGAATACACGTGCATTTTTGAACTGGCTTGATCCATTTGTAAACCTATCTCCTTGTTCATCATAAAAAATTATGAAGAAATGCTGCACATAATGCAAGTTGTGGCACCTGTCATCATTGATGTAGAAGTTGGTCTCTTTCAATATTATCCTCCTGTCATTGCTGCTCTCTAGTGCATGCCTATACATTATATGGACCATTATGCTAACTTGGTCTGAATGGTAGTATTGAATTTGAATCTCATTCTATGGTTGCAAGGTGTAGTTTTCAGCAAAGTCCACAACCGACAAAATTGTGCCATTGGTAAAGGTGTCCCTGTAATGTTTGTACTGCTCATCTTTCCATTGTGCTACATGGACATGTTGTACATACTGCTCGGTATTTTTGTAGAATTCCTTCACGAAATCACAAATTTGTACCTGGTGCCACAAAACCAAGGGCATTAATACAATGTGACAATTATAGTCTAAATATATGTGTATAAATTCAACATGTACAGTATGCAAGTATGCAAACTTAGATTACCTGTAACTTCACCAATGCAATTTGTTTGCTTTCCTTCGCTCTATCTACTTGATATATTATGTACTTGAAGTTCTGCATTTCTATTAACATCCTCCCAAATTAGTGCTCCTCGCTTTCATGGATGTAGCACCTCAATAATGCAAATCCACTACACCTGGAACATGTACCACATAAAAATGATTTTTTATAATATTTTTTCCTTCATATCTTGGACTTCACCAATGAAATTTGTTTGCTTTCCTTTGCTTTATCTACTTGATATGTTATGTACTTGAAGTTTTGCATTTCTATTAACATCCTCCCAAATTCGTGCTCCTCGCTTTCATGGATGTAGCACCTCAATAATGAAAATCCACTACACCTGGAACATGTACCATATAAAAATGATTTTTTATAGTATTTTTTCCTTCATATCTTGGACACATTATGTATTCAGTGATTTTAATGATGGGAATTCCTGCAAAATGTTAGTATGCAAATCACAAAGTATATTTCTATATGTATCATAATAGTACTCAAATTCTTCATGGTATCTACAACATGTGTTGCGATAAATGCAAATTCTAGCATACCAGGGTTTGCATTTTTCAAAGGACCTTTGGCCCAAGTTCAACTGTGTGTGCTCATTCTTGAACCTCTCATAGAGTTTAGTTTCTGTCATGTCAAGGAAGTGCTTGACATCCTCACACCCCTTAACACCTTTTCTCAACTTTAACACATCTCTTTGATTCGATGACGGTCTAGCATTATCATGACAAAATTTTTGTACTAGTTCTTTAACATCATCAATAAGCTTCATGTCTAATCGAGGTAACCTACCAACAAAGGCCCAACAATATTTTTGGCCTAGGGTCTCAATTTTTTCTCTAATAGAAGAATACTTTTGAATAGTATTTCTATCTACTTTAAATATTTTACATGTGTGTGATAACAAGCGAGGTTTGCTTGTGGATTTGTCTACAATCGATTCTGACAGTATACACTGGGATGCATTAAGATCTTTTGTATAAGAAGTTTTTCCAATCAAATTAAATGTAGACTGTAGATTTATAACAACATGAATATTGGCCTATTAACTTTTAACTACCTTTATGCCTAAAATTATCCTAACATGAGCTAGACAATGTGATTTTAACAAAGCCATAAACAATTGACATTTTGTTGCATCGGTTTTGGATTCAAAAATTCTTTGATGATCCTGCTACAATGGAAATCAATAGTGCATTTAAACAACTTACCTTCAAGTCCCGAAAATGAAATCTCATCCACATGAATACGTCTGGGAGTTCTTTGTCGTCCGCTTGATAGTCAAGGCAAGGGATTCGAAAAGGAAGTATGAGTCTCATCACCGGTTTGTTGTGGCACTCCGTTCACAATTTGGTCCTGGAAGGGAGTGTGTTCGATATGTGTGTTCTCTTCTTGGTGAGGTTTCCAATTAACAACTCATTCAACATCTATCTCTGCATACTCAGCATCAACCAAGATTTGATTGACTTCAGCCACTTCATCATTGCTTGTTGATGGATTATTAGTTGGATGATCGCTTGATGTTGGATTTTGAGAGAGCTCCATTACCCGCATCTGTTTTACTTCTCCTAATGAACTCGAGGTCATCATGGCATGCATTGCGCTAGGAACTAAGGCACTAACATTTTGATGTCTATGTTTTTCCATGTACAACCCGACCTTTTCTCTTATCTCATGGGCCTTTTCAGGGGGAATTTCCTTCCTTCTAGAATTTTTTTTATTATTATTTTTGTTTCCCATCTTCAATATCTTTTTTAAAGAAACAAAAATATCACCCTTGCAAAAAAAAAACAAATAAGATATTATTTTTCAATTATGAAATGATGAAAACAAACTTTTACCATGATTATGACTTGTATAATGTGCAAGATTATTAAAACTCGATGTAGCAATTGATTGGGTATTGTGCAAACCTATGTGTGTTATCTTCGTAACTGTGCAATGTAAACTATGGTCACCGAAGTATGTTTTGTTTTCTTGACATTAGACATATAGATAAAACTAATATGGTAGCAAGAAATAAGGTGGCATGAGGCCATTGCAACTATCACAAAAAATGATCGAAGTGGTGCAGCAAAGATCCTTTTTCTCTCAACATCCCATTAGTTTGTACATGCATAGAGCTTGTGTTACTAGTATCGATCATACACTTATTCAATCAAATACTGATGTGGGATTTAATATTGTTTCAACAATGCAAAACCCAACCTAGGTTGGCATCAAATTCCTCCTATCCATCTTAGTGACATAGCCTTGTAGTGTGGTGAATTCCCTCATTTTGAGTGAAACTCACTTTTGTCTAAATGTGTGGTTGTGGTTTCCCATTTTATGTCTAATACCATGGTAAGGTCCTCATTTCACATTTGTCCTTAATTGTTCATCATCTTGAAACAATGTACAACAACGTCTAGTGAGAATGTTTTCTTATAATCTTAAAAGCTATTGAGAATTCCCTAGATATAACAACAACATCACCTCTAGGACCTCAATTTGAGATGTTTTCTTATCATCTTGAAACAATGTACAATGAGCCTCATTTTGGTAGCTTGGCACTTGGCACATGGTTTTTTGACAATAGGTTTTGTTAGTAGATGGTATTGGATGGTGGTATGGGGTGTTAGTAGGAGCACATTTCCTATAAAAGGAGAAGCTCCTACTCACTTCATTTTCATGTTTAGGATGAGGTAAAATCACCTCTAAAGATTAAGAATTTGATTCTTTTGGTTTTTGTGTGAGTTGTTGTATTGAAATCATGAGGAATTCAACAAATGTTTGTGTATTGGATGGATTTATGTGATTATGAAAGGTTATTGGTGGTGATGCAAGTAAGTTTTTTTTATTATCTTTATGAAAGGTTGAAATCATTGCTTGGTGCATGTTGTGGTTTTTTTGTGGTAAGATGTTTTATTTTCTATGTTGAATATTAAGAATACTAAAATACATTTATCATACAATTCATGAGGAAAAACTAAAATACATACAATTCAAACAAAGTCAATGAAGACTAAAATACAATTCATAAGAAAAAAATTCCACCATACCTCAAGGATTGCTCTTTGCTTGAAATGTAAAATGGTATTTTGATGTGTCCACATATGTAAGAAGAGTTCAAGTGTGTCCAAGAAACATGAGAGTTCAATCCAAAGATCCAAATAGAGTCCAACTGTTGCATATTCAATCCAAAGAGCCAAATAAAGTCCAACTAGTGTATATTCAATCCAAAGAGCCAAATAAAGTCCAATTGATTTGTATTCAATCCAAATTGTCAAATAAAATCCAAAAGGTGTGTGAATTCAATCCAAAATGCAATTGATTGTTGATTTGTGTGTCAGAAAAGTGAAAAATTTGCAATATGAGCAAAAACAAATGCGGGAGAAGAGCACGAGTCATTTGAAAATTTTCATGTTAAAAAAAGACGCACACGCGGAAGTAGCATGCACGCGTTTCTAGCACGTGCGCGCCTCTGCATAACTTTGGTTTGTTCGTTGGGTAACGTTTAGTGCATTTATTTCCCAATAAATTTCTATTTGCTCGTTTATTCCTAGAGCCCCTCCCCCATAAAGGCCTTTAGGACCTCTTTTAAACCATAATCCCCAAGTGCATAAGTGCTTAGGTGTTTAGGGGTTTTGGGTTAACTAGGATTTAAGGGTTAAGGTGTTTGGGGTTAACACTACTAAATTATTATAAATTCCATACAAATAAAGGTTATAAAAATGATTTCAAGATAGATAGTAGGGTTCACAAAGGCTTGTGGGGGATAGGTATTATAATTTTTATGGTTAGAAAGGGTTTTATTGGTCAAGAATTTAGTGTTAGAGTTAAGGGTTTATGAGTAATAGGGTTACATGGTGTATATGGGATAGGGATTATTTAGGTTACCATTTTGGGGTTGTGTTGGTTGAAGTTAATATGTTATGAATTATAAGGCTTATTAGTTAGAAATATATAAGGGTTCAAAGGGTTAGAGTGTATATGGGATAAAGGTGGTATGGGTTAGGGTTATCAGGATTATAGGTTAATAGTTGTTAAGGTTATGGGGTTAAAGGTTATATATTTTAGTGTTCAAAATTGATAGTATTTAAGGGTTATAGGGGTAATGAGTTCTCCCTCTAAACCCCTAACCCCCAATGTCTCTCTCTCTACCTTTAAACTCCTAATCTCCAATTTTTCTCCATCTCTCTATAAACACCTAACCCTAATTTCTCTTTATTTTCAACCCTCCAATATATTTCTTTCCCTCTAAATCCATAATCCCCAATCGCTCTCTCTTTGTCTAAACCCCTGAGCCTTAATATCTCTCTCTCTCTCTGAACCCCTTACCACCAATCTCTCTCTCTCTTTCTCTCTCTAAACCCATATGCTCTAATCTCTCTCTCTCTCTCTCTCTCTCTCTCTCTCTCTCTCTCTCTCAAAACCCATATGCTCTAATCTCTCTTTCTCTCTCTATCATCCCCAAACCACCAATATCTCTCTCTAAAGCTTTGAAACCTAATATCTCTCTTTCTATATGTCCCTCTAAACCCCTAAATTCCAATCCACCTCTCTCTCTCTCTACCCCTAGCCACCAATCTCTCTCTCTAAACCTTTATCTCCAAACCTCTTTCTCTCTCCTGACATGGAATCACCAATATCTAACTTTCTCAATCTCTAAATCCATAACCCCCTCTCTCTCTAACCCATTATCCCCCAATATCTATCTCTTCCTCTATAAGCCCCTAACCACCATTTTCTCTCCCTTTATCTCTCTCTCTAAACCACTAAACCACTATATATATATATACCCCTCACCACCAATCTCTCTCTCTCTCTAAACCCTAAACCCCAATTTGTCTCTCTCTCTAATCCCCTTGCCCCCAATCTCTCTCTCTCTCTAAACACCTAGCCCCCAATCTCTCTCTCTCTATAAACTCATAAGCTCCAAAATCTCTCTCTCTCTCTCTCTCTCTCTCTCTCTCTCTCTCTCTCTATTTGAACCACTAATCTCCAATAACGTTTTCTCTCTACACCCCTAACCACTAATCTCTCTTTCTCTCTCCCTCTGTAATCCCCTAACCTCTAATATCTCTCTCTCTCTAGCCCCTAACAACTGATCTCTCTCTAAACCCCTAACTTTAAATATATCTCACTTTCCCTCTCTCTCTCTCTGTACACCTAACCCACAATATCTCTCTCTCTCTCTAAACATCTACCCCCCAATATCTGTCTCTCTCTCTAGACCGCTAACCACCAATCTCTCAGTTTCTCTCTCTTTAGAACCCTAACCTCTAATTTCTCTCTCTCTCTGTAAACACCTAGCCACCAATTTCTATCTCCCTCTCTGAGCCACTAAGCTCCAATATACCTCTCTCTATCATTAAACCCTAGACCACCAATCTCTCTCTTTCTCTCCCTCTACCTCCATTCTCTCTCTCTCTCTAAATCTTTAACCTTGAATTCCTCTAATTTTGATCCTCTCTCTCTAAACCTCTAACGTCCAATCTCTCTCTCTCTCTCTCTCTCTCAATGCCTAACCCACACTTTCTCTCTCTATATGCTTAACCAACAATCTCTTTATGTTTCTCCCTAAACCCATAACCACCAATTTCTTTCCCTTTCTCTCTCTAAGAACCTAAACCCCATTGTCTCTCTCTCTCTAAACCCCTAATCCCAAATATCTATCTCACTAAACCCATAACCTCCAATCTCTCTCTCTTTCTCTATCTCTCTCTCTCTCACACACACACACACAAAACCTCTAACCACCAATCTCTCTCTCTCTCTCTCTAAGCCCCTAACCATCAGTATATTTATTTCACTCTATATCTCTCTCTCTAAACCTCTAAGCTCTATTCTCCCTCTCTCTGTGAACCCCTAGCCCCAAATCTCTCTCCATATCTCACTCTCTTAGCCCCTAACACCCAATCTCTCTCTCTCTTTAAAATCCTAACCCAAAATCTTTCTCTCTCTCTCTTTGGACTCCTAACCCCCAATCTCTCTCTCTCTGTAAACCCATAACTCCCAATCTCTCTCTTTGTAATCCCTTTAATTTCCAATATCTCTATTTATGCTCCAAACCCCTAACCCCCAATCTCTATCAATTTATCTCTCTCGAGACACCTATCAACCAATCTCTCTTTGTATCTAAAACCACAAACTCTAGCCTCTCTTTCTCTAAACCCATGATCCGAAATCTTTCTCTCTCTCTCTCTAAACACTTAATCCCCAATCTCTCTCTCTAAACCCTTAACCCCCACTATCTCTCGCATTCTACCTAAACCCTTAATCATCAATTTCTCTCCCTCTACCTCTCTCTCTCTCTCTCTAAAATCCTAACTCCAATCTCTCTTTCTATAAACCATTGACCACTAGTCTCTTTCTTTCTCTCTCTCTAAACCCCTAAGCTCTAATCTCTCTCTCTCTCTCTCTCTCTCTCTCGATCTCCCTCTTTGAACCCCTAATATCCAATCTCTCTCCCTCTCTCTCTGTAAACCCCTAACCCCCAATATCTCTCTATCTCTTAAAAACCTTAACCACCAACCTCTCTCTCACTCTCAACCCCTAACCTCCAATCCCCCTCTCTCTCTAACTATCTCTCTAAACCCCTTACCACCAATCTCTCTCACTCTAAACCCATATGCTCAAATCTCTCTCTCTCTCTCTCTCTCTCTCTCTCTAAACCCTTAATCTACAATCTCTCTCTGTTTATCTTTGTACCCCTAGAAACCAATCTCCCTCCATATCTCTCCCTCTAATCCCTTAAAACCCAATCTCTCTCTCTCTCTCTAAACCCTTAAACCCCAACATCTCTCTCTCTAAACCACTAACCACCAATATTTCACTCTCTTTCTCAACTCCTAACCTCTAATATCTCTAATCTCTCTCTCTCTATGTCTGTCACTCTCCCTATCTAAACCATTAACTCCTAACTTCTAATCTCTCTCTCTCTCTCTCTCTCTCTCTCTCTATCTATATATATATATACCTCTAACCCCTAATCTCTCTCTCTCCCTCTCTCTCAAAATCCCTAAACCCCAATCTATCTCTCTCTTCCTAGACACCTAACCACCAATCTCTCACTTTCTCTCTCTCCCTCGAAAATCCTAATATCTAGTCTCTCTCTCTCTAAATTCCTAACCACCAATCTATATCTCTCTCTAAACCATTAAGCACTAATCTCTTCTATCTCTAAACCCCTTACCACCAATCTCTCTCTCTTTCTCTCCCTCCCTTTCTCTTTCTCTAAAATCCTAACATATATTCTCTCTCTCTCTCTCTAAACCCCTGACCCAATCTCTCTCTCTAAACCCTTGAAACCAATATATCTCTCTTTCTACGTAAAACCATAACCATCATTCTCTCTCCCTCTATATCTCTCTCTAAACCATTAATCCACAAGCTCTCTCTCTCTTTGTATACCCCTAACACCCTCTCTCTCTCTATATATATATATATAAACCACGAATATCTCTCTATAAACCCCTAACCCAAAATCTTTCTCTCTCACACACACTCTCTCCCTCTATCTAAACCACTAAGCCCCAATATCTCTCTCTCTAAACCCCTAACCACCAATCTCTCTCTCTAAACACCTACTCTCTAATATCTCTCTCTAAACCCCCAACCACTAATCTCTCTCTTTCTATATCTCTCTCTAAACCCCTAACTTTCAATCTCTCTCTCTCTCTCTCTCTCTAAACCTCTATCCTCCAATCTCTCTCTCTAGACCTCAAACCACCAATATCTCACTTTCTCCCTCTCTAATATCCTTACCTCTAGCCTCTCTCTATCTCTATCTCCCCCTCTCTCTCTCACTCTCTAAACACCTAACCACCAATTTCTCTCTCCCTCCCTCTAAACCACAAAGCTCTAATTTCTCTCGCTCTTTCTTTAAGCCCCTAACCACCAATCTCTCCCTTTCTCTCCTTCTTTTTCTCTAAACCCATAACCTCTCTCTCTCTCTCTTTAAACCTGTAACCCCCAATACCTCTGATTATATATATATATATATATATATATATATATAAATCTCTAACCTCAAATCTCTATTTCTCTCTTTGGATGCCTAACTCTCATTTTCTCTCTCTAAACACTTAACCCCCAATCTCTTAATGTTTCACTCCAAACCCATAACCACCAATTTATTTCCCTCTCACTCTCTTTCTTTAATCCCATTACCCCCAATTCCCCCCTCTCTCTTTGCCTCTCTCTCAGCCCCCAACCTCCAATCTCTCTCTGTCTCTCTCTCAGCCCCCAACCTCCAATCTCTCTCTCTCTCTCTCTAAACCCCTAACCCCCAATCTCTATCTCACTAAACCCATAGCCTCCAATCTCTCTCTCTCTCTCTCTCTAAACCCCTAACCCCCAATCTCTATCTCACCAAACCCATAGCCTCCAATCTCTCTCTCTCTCTCTCTCTCTAAACTGACTATGCGTTATAGGTTTTAAGGGTTGGGTGTTTGATGATAGAGTTTAGGGTTGATGAGAATTAGAGGTTATAAGGGTTAGGGGTTAATTTTTATTTGAATGGACATTTTAGAGGTTAGGATTATATGGGTTAAGAGATATTTAAGTGTTAAGGAATGGGGGATATATCATGATGTGTTAGGATTTATAATTTTTAGGGGCTATATACTAGTTTAGGATTATAGTGGGCCAAGAGTTATAATGGTTAGTTGTACTAGGGACTAGGGATTGTAATGGCTACGGACTACGGGTGAAGAGTTTGGGGATTGAGATACATGGGTCATGGATTTATGGTTATAAGGATGAATATTTATATGTATAAGTGGATAATGCAAGTTAGTGATTTTGTGTAATAATATATACGTATTATAGGATTTGTGGGTTATAAGGGTTACTGGATAGGGATTATAATGATTAGGGGTTATAGGGTATATTGGTGATAAGGGTTAGATGTCAATGGTTATAGGGGTTACATTCCTATTATCATTAGTATTTCTACTCATAATAGGGGATATGCTTGGGAGGTCGTGTGTAGTGGACTAAGGCGTTGTTCTTAAACTTGGATGATTACATTCTTATTTTAGGGATTAAAGCCAAGGTTCCATCCCTCAACCATGTATAGGGTCCAAACATCCATACCTAGAATCTAAGACATTAGAATGGCCACACCCATATTCATACTTGGAATCAAGGCTAGCCTCAGGAAATCATATGTCATGGGTTTCGGTGTTATTCAATTATGGGAGTTTTGAGGTAAAAGATGGGCCTCAAAACAAAAAATGACCATAAAAATTCACTTTATTAGAACCAATAGGATTCGGGATGATGATGTCAACCATAAGAGTAAAATTTGTAAAACAAATTGGAGGGAAAAACAAAAGAACTACCTTTTTCTTATCGTATTTTTGACATATCTCCTTAACTGTTTACCCAAATTTCAAGTTTGAGCACTTGCTGGATGAGATTTTAATTCCGCATCCAACCCATACCTAACATTTTTTTTATTGAAATTTTCATTTTTTTCATGTCATGGGTGCATCAGAAGTATGTAGTGTGGGTATGGGTTGGATGCAGAATTAAAATCTGCATCCAGCAAGTGCTCAAACTTGAAATTTGGGTAAACCGTTAAGGAGATATGTCAAAAATACGATAAGAAAAAAGTAGTTTTTCTTTTTCCCCTCTAAAATTTAGAACTCTTATTTTATTATTTACCTTAGGAGGCCCATTTTAGACCTCAAAAATCTCCTAAAGCATGGAAATGGATGACTAAATCTCCTAACACTTGTGGTTAAGGAGAGAAGAGAGGGGTAAAGGAGGGAGGATGGATTGGGTAGAGTGGAAGAGAAGGGGGGGGGATTGGGTGGATATGAAGAGAGGGGGGGTGCGGTTATAGAGGGGGGGGGGGGGGGGGGCTTAGGGAGAGATAGAAAAAAATGAAGGTGTCAAAATGAATGTGGGCGTGCAGCAATGAGTGCATGCATCTATGCGTGTGTGCTAGTACGTCTGGGCGTATTTGCACACACGTGTGTTTAGATTCATTATTTTTTTGGCACCATTGCAGGTTTGGTACTAGCTTCGGATTGTCAAACCTTAAGACTAGGTTTGAGTTATGGTAGAGCACACCAATTTCTGTAACTTCATGTTTTTCACGCTTAGTTCCGCATATACTCAACTTGTGCACTTCTGATGAAATTGCACACACTTGTCAAGCTCTGTGTGCAGATTCTAACTATATATTTTTTGAATAGATCTGTTATTGTTTTCTATTTTTAATTCATTTTTAATTGCACTCATGTGAAATTTGTAAAAAAATAGGTCGTTTATTTGGGCTATAACTCTTGATTGGCTTACATATTTCAAAAATGGAAAAGAACCCGCACAAGAGTATAAGAATACCTACAAGATAAAAAAAAAAGATTGATTGATTATGTTAAGACCATGATATGGTGGACCAATGCTCGACCATGTTGTTTTAGGGATTCATTGACTTCTGTAATTTAAAAAAAATATAAAATTAACTTTTAAAATTTTCGAAAATATCCCTATACAAGATCTACCTGTTGCTTATGCCGCTACATATTTTTTCCTCATAATTTGGCAATTTACATAACAAACCGAACATATGCATTATGTTTTAGAGAAAAAATAACATACCAATCTTAAAATAATGACATTTTTTGTGGTTATACCACTTTTTCATAAATAAAAGTTATATATTCCGGAAGGTGATCCAATTTTGTATGTTTCATCTTTTTACACCTAATTCTAAAAAATTTTGTAGGTATCTCTGAGTGGAAATCTTTAAAAAAATCTTAGAATCACAAATATTAGTTATGAAAATTGCATAATTTGGGTGCCAAGGGGGTATTCGAGGGTGCTGAATCTATTTATGGATTCAAAAACACAATTTGAACACGTAAAAATTTAGATTTTACCAAAGAAAAATTAAATAGAATTCAAATATTAGTTTTATACTAATTGCATATTATAAAACCAATATTATAAAATAACATAAATCTATCTTAACTATAGCTTGAACAAACATAATTTGATTATATAACAAATTAATATAATAATTAAAATTCAAAAATTAATATTATTTTAAAAATATATGATTTTTTTTTATGATTAATTATTTAAAAAAATCAAAATATAAACATATTGATGCATTGTATTTTTTGAACTCCAACCCCTATTTCTTATGTACTTGGCCAAAAAGAATAACCTTAAAATTTTCTTCAATTTAGTAAATTGAATTTGGTTAGAAAGTCAACGATATATATAGTTAATATGAGAAGCCTATAAGAATCTTAATCTTAACCAACTTACTTACAGAAGGGATTTATTTATACTACCAGTTCAAAAAGGGATTTTTATTTATACTACGAGTTCAAAAGCTTCATTTGTAGCATATGGAAACACCAAGCTCACATATATGCAGTGGACCAACACCAAACTCACATATATGCAGTTGATAGACCAACACCAAAAAGATCCCAAAATATATAACAAGGAATTATTTATATTACCAGTTTAAAATACCAAACTCACATATATGTAATGGATAGACGAACACCAAAAGGATTCCAAAATATATAACAAGGATTTATTTATATTACCAGTTCAAAAGCTTCATTTGTAGCATATGGAAACACCAAACTCTCATATATGCAGTGAATAGACCAAGAGCAAAAGGCCAAAAATATATAACAATAACTATAGGGCAATAACATTCTAAGCTCTAGGAATCCACTCAAAAGGATCCTTGAGTCCCATATGCCAGAAATCAGACTTGTGATCATTTACTATAGCACCTGAAGTAGACCATAAGATATCAAAGCAATTTTTGACTGAATCTATGCCCTAACAAAGATGAGCTAGCAAGAGAATGTTATCAACCATCTCAAAACCAAACCTTGTGTAATACATTACTGCAGAATAATCGTATTATAAAAGGAGCCATTTACTAAAACAAATCTTGAAGCCTGTGAAAGGAGAGTATTAAGTTTTAACCATATCCAACAGTAAGCACCAAACCTGTCATTAGCTTTGTCAAATCAATTTTTACAGAACATCCTTCCAAACTTTCTTCAAACTAAAGCAGGACATATTCAATCTTTTTACAGAACATCCTTCCACGCTTTCTTCGAACTAAAGGCGGCCTGTGAAAGACATACACAATCTTTCTACAAAATACCCACAAACAGTCAAGCAAGAAAGATAGCAGGCAGCTATCAAGAGACAATTTGATCTTTTGCTACATTTTCTGAGATTTTTGCGCGAATCCATCCAGGGTTTGGTTTAAGCATCTGTGTTGCAGTATTCTTCTTCCCTGGTATGCTGTCTACGAAATACGTAGAAACCAATTGCAGAGCCTACAATGACAGCAGCAAACACACCCAAGTTGTAAGACATGACCGCTAGCATGAGGAGGTAGGCAGTGGCAACACGGATTGTGTGGCATAGAGTCTCTACCAATCCACCAGCCCAAGCTTTATTCCCACCATGAGAACCTCTGAGATTAGACAGATATTCATTGAAAACTGAAATGCCAAGAAGCAAAGCAATAGCCAATATATACATCCCCACATGGCCTGATGAAGGCCAGCCTGCAAAATAGAATTCAACGCCACTGCCCCAGTAAAAGCTCCTCCTCATGATGTCCATGGAATTCATTGGGGAATTCATTGATGGCGGGGATGGTGGCATGGAATCCATCGCATTCGGAGTTGATGAAATAAAATGATCTCCACTGCTGTTTTGCAGATTTAGAAAGAGGATTAAGGACCGATATTGAGAAATAAAACATATTGTTGCACGATTGTAACTTTTGAAGCCTCCTCTTATTGGATTTATGATCTTCCTGGGCGGCTGACATTCCACTGCGTCTCTATTCTCAAGTGGGGAAACCATATTCCCTGTAAGGCGTGCTTCATGTGGTGTCACGCGTGATTATCAAATTTTCTAATTTTCTAAATTATATATTATGGATGGATACTTGGGCCCAATTAGGATTGAGATAGGATGCTCTGCTTAAGTCAATAGATAGGAAGCTTTAAATCTTGGATAATGAAATTTGATGAGATAGGAAGTTAATGAAATTTGATGAGAAAAATAGTTGACTTTCATAATGAAAATGAAAAATATAAATACATTGGTTCTGGTTCGTATATGTACTGAATAAAACTTCCACAAAATAATAAAAATAAAAATAAAAAATAAAAAATAAAATGAAAAATATAAATACACCTGTTCTGGTTCGTGTATGTATTAAATAAAATTTCCCTAAAATAATAAAAATAAAAATATCTCTTAAAATTTAATAAAGAAGGTTTTTATTTGCATTTTATTATTTTTAATCCAGTTTATGTGTTTTAATATCTCGTTCACTTTTATATACTTTTGATTTTGCAATATTAAAAAAGAAAAGAACATTGCCCACATTTTTTATTAATTTATTAAGTAGAAAAATGAGCACTAATTTCATTTTTTTCAAGTAAGTTTATCAAAGAACACTTAATATTTTTTAATTATTTTGTCAAAAACTAAAAGGGATACTTCAGTAAGAGAAATTTATAAGTAAGTTCATATTATTCATCTCAAATTTTTTCATCATTATATAAGTTGTTATTATTCTTTTCAAAATTTTCCCATAATTCTTTAAAAATAATTCATTATTTCTTTATGTTCTTAATCATATTTACAATTCATAATGAAGAAAATAAGGGTTTTCTTATTTATTATCAATGTTTAAAATTTTATATCTCTTGTTGCTTCCCTTCTATTTTATATGGCTTCAAGGTTTACTTGTGATTTTACCCTCTCAACTATTTGGCAATGAGATTTTTTTTCAATATAGTAGAAACTGAATGGAGTAGTGCATTTATATATGAGGAGTTAGAGTTTTATTGTGATTTGACCACTTATTGTAGGAGTTCTCTATAAGAGCGACGATTTCGCCCAGACGGTGAAATCGTCCGGTGGTCGTCGACCCCACTCTGGCACCGGTCCCCTGTCCCCTCGTCCGGACACCTTCGCGATCCCCCTTGACACCGATGTGATCCTCAGGTGTCAACTCCACCCCTCCTTCCTCGACGTCCACGTGAACGAGTTAATGCAGGTTGGTGGGGTTGGTGAACTCCTCTTGCATCCCAATTCAAATTGTCATCACCCGCCAGAACCTGCTCAGACTTAGTCTGCATCCCAATTCCATTCGAATTCAAGTTTCCCACTAGAGCCTGCCATTCGAATTCGCATTTCCCGCCAGTCCTTGCGCATACCCTTTCCAAATTGGGCACCAAATTTTTCTGAAAGGCTAAGACAAACCATTTCCGGAATCTGGATTTCCCCAAATGATTTCATCCATTCATCTGATACTACAGGCATCCCAGACCGGGAAACACCATTCCGGAATCTGGATTTCCCCAAACAATTTCATCCATTCATCTGATACTATAGGCGTCCCAGACTGAGAAACATAGGTATCGTTATGGACTTTGTTTTTTTAGTTTTACCAATGAAATTGAACGTGAAAGCCAATTCGCAATGCCATCAGAAATAGTGGAAATAACCCGCCCGACAATAACGTTGAAAACTAGTATTGCTCTCTTATCCTTTGATTCATCCTCCTCTGATCCCTCAATGGAATCATGGGCTTTTCCACTACTTGCGGTTGTGTAAATACCTTTCCCATTCTAAACTTTTGAGGAGAATCCATATCAGATGAGATTGTAAACGTTGTAGGATGGAAAATTACTTAGGTTAGTTAACCCATTCATGCCAAGTGAGCAAGTGAATGTAATGCAGTGGAAACAAAGCAATTCGTTACCATCTGCTATGCACCTTGGGTGCTTCTTGGATGACTTGTTGGCTTTGGCCTTTACCAAGTCTCTGTAATCTTTGAATTTGTTGATAGCCTTCTGGCTATTGTGGATTTTCAGAACCCTTTCTATCTTGCAAGGTGTTTCCTTTTTTAACCACCTGGTTTGGAAGAATATATTTACAATGTTCGTTGATGAGTCATCTTGGGCTAACTTAGATACTGCACAAATATTTCATCAATACATGAAAGATATTAGTTATAAGCTTTGAACTTGTGTTTCGAATTCAGATAGGTTTACAACATGAGTTTTTCTGACTCACAGAAACATGTGTTTTGTATTAACTAAATACATGTTGCTTGTAATGCTATATCTTTCTAAAACTTAAATCTGTGTCCATAATGACTCAATCAGGGCTAGAAATGATAGGATGGAAATTATGTTCCTAATCATTACAATATATAGGACTTCTACTTGATCAATGACAAATTAACTGGGAAAAAATTATACAATCTAACCATAAATTAAGGTCATAGTTGTCCAAGGTGGAACTTGAGAAGTCTTAAAATTTCTGGTTGGAAAACAAGGTGTACGACCTAGAAGAACAGGGACACTACAACCTCTCAGGTTAATACTTACAAAAAATATAAACAGAAGATAAAATAATGCTCTAGTCAACATGAATGCATCTTATAATTAGTAATAGGGGCAAGACTCTAATCTATCAAGGAGGAACTTGTTATTACAACTACAAAAGACAAGATAACCCCCAAGTTTAGATTATTTATTTTTGAGTTGGCTAAGCCGAGAACTCAAATGTAAATCTATGCTTATAAGGAAACCATGTCATCACAGTGGTTTCGGAGCTTTGCAAGATGCATAGATCCTATAATTAGAAAAACAATCAAGTTCCTTTTTTTTGTAAGAAATTATTATGCAAAACAATTAGTCTAGATTCAAGCTTCTGTCCCGTGCCTTAAAAAATACCAGAAAACATAAAATAACACTAGGTCTATCGACAAGAACAACGTATATTTATCCAAACTATATAAACTTACACTCTTTTGGAAATTTTGACATGCTCTCACTAGAATATGTGCACGAGCTCACAAGGAAGCTAACCATAAGGGAAAAGAGATCCACTTATTACACCGATCCATCAAGCGATGTTAATATCAGAGAGAGGGAGGACCTCTCAAGCCACAGTTAGAACGTGAGTGTTTAATAAGCATGGAGTTTAGTTTGATCCTCGAGCTTCACCAGAGAAAAATCAAATTAAAATAAGAAAGAGAGAGGCAGAATGCCAAACCATTAACATTCAATTTGTAAATCAAAGCTTGCTTAAGGATAGGATCATATTGTGTCAAAGAAAATAAATGATAAGTTTTATCCAGTATGTTTACTTGCATTTTTTGTGGCCTGATGCTGGTCGAGGGCTTCACACTTGGAACATATCTCTCCACATATTGGACAGGCATAAATTGTAGTTCTTAGAGAGGTATCTCTTGACATGGTCTCAAAGGTGTCTACTATAACATGGCATTCATAACATCCCGAGAATTTCCTTAGGTGGAGCCCTCTGAAAGATCCCATATCGTTTGAAAGACTTTCCTCTGTGTTTGCATATATATGTCATCGAGGGTCTGGAAAAAAACCTATCGGCAACATCGAGGAAAATATAACTTAAAAAGATACAAATTCAAATGATGATCAAGTATATCTAGATAATATTCTTCAAAATTACATTACAAATGATGATCAGGTATATCTAGATAATATTCTTCAAAATTACATTACAAATATGCAGTCCAACAATTTAGATCCAAATGAAGTAGGCGTTGATGAATATTTCTCTGCCACTGATCCACAAATTGAGGTGAGTGATGAGGATCTAGGAAGATCCCAAAGCGGACTACAAATTTCCTTTTACCTAAAATACAGTCAAAGGCTACTCCAAAATAGCAGTAGTAGACTAGAATTCATAGTGTGATAGATGTTTCATTAAGTGTGAGAGAACATGGGAGTTACACCTTACATGGAATTTCTCCCAGCAAAGCGGAAAAAACTACAATGTTCTTGGAAAAAATAAATTAATGGACATAATTTTGACACATAAGATTAAATCCTATCACTCAAATTCTTTCATTGTATGTTATCATGTGGCATTGCATTTGTAAAACTGCTTTGATTTCTCTTTTCAAATTGAGCCTTGGCAATCAACCAACCATATTCTGTAGGAGGATGGCCTTGCATATCCCCATGGCCTTGGATTGGTGGCAGGATCAGGGAGTATTGCACATCTGCACACATCAACACATCATATGTTAAAGGATGGCGATGCATAAAGGGTATTTGACAATGAGTACAAATCATGGCATTTTCCAAACCTTGTAGATAACCAATCAGAGAATTGTCAACTGGTTGGGCATGTTTGGAAGGAGGGAAACCCCTCAATAAATTATTTGTATCTGTAATTGAAAAAACAAATAGTCACTATAGAGTATAGACCGTATTGGAATAGTCCAAAGAAAGAAGTTGATTAGGGATTAGGGATTTACGAGAGTTTCGTTAGACCTACCTGGCATAGTATGAAACTTAGGAATTCCATGCATATCCCCATGGCCTTGGATTGGTTCCACAAACAAGGAGTGTTGCACCTCTGCACACATCAACACATCAAAAAATAAAACCATTTGATTTGTAACCTAAGATTGCAAAAAAATCAATGCAATGGCAACAGAGTTGAAAACATAGCCTTTTGCAAACCTTGCACATCACTAATTGGAGACTTGTCAAACAACTGGGCATGTTGCAGCTCCATATGGATTTGAATTGATTCTAGGGTTGTGGATTGTTGAACCTATGCAAACATGAACGCAATGACTGGATATGAAACATATGATTTTAAAAACAATTCATTGTCACAACACGTGAAAATTCCCATGAAATGTACTTGGAATGGCAGGAAAGGTTGGATAGTTTTGCATTTCCATTTGGCTTTGGATTGAAGCCGTCGTTGTGGGTTGTTGCACATCTGCAAATTATAAATACAACACATGTTAATTACTGGTGATGGATAAAAAGGGTAATCTAAACCCATTCCTCTCGTCAATCAATGAGACTAATCTGGTACCATAGGTAGTGCTTTCTTTGCTGGAGGACGTCCACGTTTGTTGAGGTGGTGAAATTGAAATGGTTCATATTCACATGCAGGGACATTCAAATCAATTTTCAATCCATTATATATTTTTTTCTCCTTTGTTTCTTTGTAGGGATTGGGAAAATCTTCTTTCTCTTCAAAGAAAAATCAAGACCATCCAACCCAACCGTGAATTCAAAATCCATAATGCGTTCATTGTTGGCCTCTTCCAACAAATTTTTCACCATATCAGTCAATTGTTTGGTCTTGCTCACAGTAGTAGGGGTTTGTTTTGAATCAACCGTGTGTATCTAAACAACTCCTCTCTAGCAAGAAGAAGTGCCTCCACATCTGCATCAACACTATCAGTGGCCACAATATCAATGTTGACATCTACATTCAGGTTGTGGGTCTCAATACTTATTTCGGGAGGGTCATTGAGTGTGTTGGTTATTGAATCCTGATGAAGTAATGGTTATGAATTGCCTGAGTTGAAATATAGCTAGTTGACCTTTATGCAATGCTTGCAAATATTCCCACAAATAGATGATGAGAATTCGCACACTATAAAATTTGCATGATACCACTTGACAAGGTATATCTTATCAAGATTACTTTGACTCCTCACCCAATAAGCATCAGCTATACTCTCATGAGGACAACAATCATTGTCTGGAATTATTTTGGACTTTTCCACTGATGATTCATATTGCTACTCTTTCTTATAATTGTTCAAGTATCCTTTTTCTTTCAAAATTTCTTTGTACCAATAACAAGGTTCAACACTTGTTAGGAGCATGTACAATAACCAATCCATCCTCTGAGCACATTTCTTCCTTCGATCACATAGAAAGCTGGTCTTCAGGTAACAATGGTATGACTCAATGGAACTGTTGGTCTCTTGATTGGCACGAGGGAAATCCCGACATCCTTTCACCACATCCCTAAATGTAAATAAACAAGTTAGTGAACATGTATAACATGTTTATGAAAGATAAAAACAAAAACACCATCAAGAGTTTGTGCACTTATGAAGCTTATCACCGACAACCCAGTTCTTATGGAAGTAGTCTAAGAACTTCCCCTCATCTACAAATTTGCTAAAAAATACACGTATTGCATCATCCACATTATCATTGGAACTGTGTTTCATGATGAAACCTACATCATCGTACATCTTATCGGCTTTTTCTTTACTGCTAGCCAAATTGTACACATTTGTTTTCCACACCCTCCGTACATGCCAAACACACAAGATAACCTCACACCCTATTGTTGATGTATTTGTAACTTCAGAATGTATTTCACTCGTATATTTTATATTGTATTCATATGTCATTGTACTTCCGACAGAGAAGTTTCATTCCTCCGAAGGGGAAGGCTATTATTGTATTTGAGTGGGTTATTAGACTCCCCTAGTGTCAAGGACCATCTCATACCACATGCGTCATCTCTAAAGACACCCAAGGAGATGTCTGATTCCTTGACCAAGCTATTTGAAGGAAAGAATATAAATCGGAAGATGACATTACAGAACTAGTTGAAGAATGTGAAGATACAAAATGCAGAGACCATGCAGTCCTACTTTTGAAGGGTCTCTCAGATAAAGGAACATATTGAAGCTGTGGGAGAAGATATAGAGAATGGAGAAATAGTGATGACCACCTTGAATGGTCTCCCTACGTCATGGGATTCCTTCATTCAAGGAATTTGTGCTAGGAAGAAGCTCATCACATTCAGTAGGATGTGGGAGGAGTGCTCACAGGAAGAAGCTCAAATTGTAGCTCGAGAAGAAAAGATGGGTAATGAAGACCAAGCTCTCATAGTACACACCAAGAAGAATAACAACAAGAGGGAGCATCCTCATCACAAGAAGGGTAAACACCACCACCGGAACTGGAGGGAGAACTTTGGAGGATCTATGAGAGATATTTCTCACATTTGATGTTATACTTGTTATGAGAAGGGACACTATTCGATAGATTGTCCTAGGAACAAACCATCTCCCACAAGAGGAAGAACACCAAGAGAAGACATCATGCTCACACTGCAGAGGATGATGAACCTCCGAGGAAGAGAGCCAGAGAAGAAAGTGAAGATTCTTCAAGCGATGAAGGGTATGTTTTAATTTCTTCCCTCACAGGAACTGTTACACATGGTAGCAATGATTGGCTTATAGATAGTGGGGCTTCCAAGCATATGACGAGATTCAAGGAATCCTTTATGAACCTATCTAAACATGAGTCACCCCAGAAAGTGAAACTTGGGGATGACTACCAGTATCCTATAAAAGGAAGTGGTGAAGCCTCTTATAAGCTATACTTTGGAAAGTCTATGAAGATGAAAGATCTTCTATTTGTACCAGGACTAAAGAAGAACCTTCTCTCCATATATGCATTGGATGCAAAAGGTATGAGGGTTTCATTTGTAGATGGCCAAGTTTTTATGTGGCCTAAAGGAAAGACTATAGATGATGCAGTAGTGATTGGAGAGCAAGAGGGAGGATTATACGAACTGAAGGGCCAACCAGAACAAGCCTCGGATCATGAATCCATGGAGCCAAAAGAACTATGGAATAGAAAGCTTGCACATTTGCACTATAGAGCACTATCTCTTGAAAGCAAAGTTGTTGAAGGTCTTCCAGAAATCCAGGCAAAGCATGAAGGTTTTTGCAAAGGATGCGTGAAAGGAAAGAACACAAAGAATACTTTTCCAAGTAGTGATAGCAAGGAAAAAGCAATATTGGAAATCATCCACTCTGATGTATGCGGTCCGATGTCATCCAGTTCTTTGAGTGGGTATGTATATTATGTTTCTTTCATTGATGATTTTTCTAGGAAGACATGGATATATTTCTTGAAGGGAAAAGATGAAGTATTCAGTAAGTTCAAGGAATTCAAAGCCTTGATCGAGAACCACACAGAGAAGAGAATCAAGACCTTTCGGTTAGACAATGACGGAGAGTTCACATCAGAAGACTTCACAAAATTATACAGAGATTCAGGGATTAAGAGGGAGTTGACCACTCCATATAATCCACAAAAAAATGGAGTTGCCGAAAGGAATAATAGAACAATTATGGAAGCAACAAGGACAATGCTTCATGACCAAGATCTTCCTATGCATCTATGGAAAAAAGATGCAAGGACTGATGTGTATGTACATAATCGTACTCCACATAGAGTACTTGAAAACAAGACACTAGAAGAAGTATTCTTCGGCGAGAAACCAGAAGTTAGCCATCTCAGAATCTTTGGTTTCCCATTATACATACACATTCCAAAAGAGAATAGGACGAAGCTAGATCCTTAAGGAAAGAAGGGTATATTTGTGGGATATAGTGAAAACTCGAAGGATTACAGAATATATTTCCCAAGATTCAAGAAGATCGACATCAGCAGGGATGTAACATTTGATGAAGACTCAACATACAACAAATCCAGAAAGCTACCTATTGAAGACATTGAAGAACCAAAAGCACCCAGGATCCAAGATACAACAATGAATGAAGTAAGTCCAAAAGAAGACCGTGAGATAGAAGATCCACAAGAACCTATAGATCCACCCCATGAGAAGAACAATTCCTACAAGAGGAAACCAGCATGGTTACGAGAGGTAATTCAAGAAGCAGGAAGGAATGGTGCTTCAGAGGGAATGCACAGAGAAAGCAAGAGACCGAAGCCATAAACCACTTATGTAGCCCTGCTATGTGACATCATTGACAAGGAACCTGCCAACTATGAAGAAGCGACATAAAAGAAAGAATGGAAGGATGCCATGATTGAGGAGTACTAGTCAATCATGAAGAATGATGTCTGGGATGTGGTCCCAAGACGAGAAGGGAAGTATGTGGTGACTTCCAAGTGGATCTACAAGATCAAGCTTGTTGCAGATGGAAGAATAGAGAAATACAAGGGAAGATTTGTGGCACGTGGCTTCTCCTAGAAAGAAGGAATAGACTATGAGGAGACATTTGCACCCATAGCCAGGTACACTTCCACCATAACAGTTCTTGCTCTGGCTATAGTGATGAAATGGAAGATACACTAGATGGATGTCAGGACATCGTTCTTGAATGGTGTAGTGGAAGAGGAAGTGTTTTTGGAGCAGCCACTCGGGTTTGAGACACATTACAGGGAGACTCATGTGTGCAAACTAAAGAAATCCTTGTACAGTTTGAAATAGGCACCCATGACATGGTACGACAGGATAGACAGCTTCCTGACTAGTTTGGGCTTTACCAAGAGTAAAGCAAATTCCAACCTTTACTACAAGGTTGAGGAAGGGAACCTAGTGATACTCCTACTGTATGTAGATGACCTATTTGTGACAGGTGAGGATGGGTTGATTGCTAACATGAAGAGGAAGCTTACTTCCGAGTTCTAGATGAAGGACTTGGGTATGATGCACTATTTTCTAGGCATGGAGGTGTGGCAGAGTGCGGATGGAATCTTCCTTGGGCAAGGGAAGTATGTAGTAGAGATCTTGAAGAGGTTCGGGGTGATGGAATGCAAGGCCATGGCCACACTTATGGTATCGAACCTGAAGCTATTGATTGATGCTTCATCAAAGTCAGTTGATTCCAAGATGTATCGTTAGATGATTGGGTCCTTGATGTACCTGACGAATACGAGACCATATATTTGCTTTGATGTAAACACATTGAGCCAGTTCCTAACAGATCCAAGACATGTTCACTTGATTGCTACAAAGCATATTCTGAGGTACCTGAAGGGTACGGTTGATTATGGGCTCAAGTATGATACGAATCAGAAGATTAACCTGGAGGGTTATGTTGATTCAGATTGGGTAGGCAGTGCCATTGATAGGAAGAACACTTTGGGGTGTTGCTTCAGTTTGGGATCTGGTGTGATCTCTTGGTTTAGCAGGAAGCAGTCCTACGTGGCACTGACTATAACTGAAGTAGAGTATGTCGCAGCTTGTTCGGTTAGTTGTGAGGTAGTATGGCTGAGGAAGCTACTGTTCGATTTGTTTGATCTCCAGTTGGATGCAACTTGTATATATTCCGACAACTAGAGTTGTGTGAAGTTGTCTGAGAACGTAGTGTTCCATGACAAGTCGAAGCACATTGAGATCAAGTACCACTATATCAAGGATATGGTGCAGAGAGGAGCAGTGAAGCACCAATATGTTGCGACGGACGAGTAGATAGCCGATGTATTGACCAAGCCACTGGCCAGAGTGAAGTTTGAATACATGGTGGTAGTTTCGTCCTCCCATGGTCATTGATGTAATTGCTAAAGCTTTTCCAACATCGTGGTAGGTTCTCCCTCCCATGGTCGTTGATGTAATTGTTGATCCTTTCGCGGATGGTGATAGGTTAGTCCTCCCATGTCGGTGAGTGTAAGTGCTGTGTTGTGTGCATCTGGGTTGTGCTCCATTGACGATGAGATGATCTGAAGATGATGATATGACAGTAGGGTACACATGTGTTGCATAGGCGTATAATCAGTTCTGGGATGCTGTTGGCTTGGTTTTGCAACCAAGCTTAGTGCAATGGGCACCTGCTAACTAGTAGCAGTAGTTTCAATATTAAGCAAAAACAATAAACTAAATCTAAATCTAAACTAAACTAGCATGTGCATTTTTGAATTAAAAAACAAGAACAAGAAATATAAGAAATAATTTTGTATTGAAAATGGGGGCAAGCAAGTGCTTGCAATAAGAATACCTCCAAGTGATGAAGATAGTTGAGAAGCTCCAAGGGTGAGTAGCTCCAAACTCCAATGGGTCCTTTCTCCAAGGTTGCTACAATGGCCAAAAACTCAAGGGAGATTTTGGCAGCATGAGGATAGGAATATGGATGGATGTAAAGTGAGGAGCCCTTACCACCTTTTTATAGTTTTTGGTGGTGGGGAATACCATTATGGTTTTGTGGAAACCAATGGTATTGACCAACATGGTTTAGGTACCTTTTCCCTCCTTTTTCCTTTTTTGAATATTTTGAATATTTGTATTCCCTTTTTAATATTTTGGGGAATTTTGGACCCTTTTTGAGGGTTTTTTATGCTTTTTGAGGAAAAATAATCATTTTGAGTGGGAAAAGGGGTGTATTAAGGTCTTTTGGTGACCTTTTGGTGCTTTTAGAGGCTCAAATGGTGGAAAAGTGGACAAATGGGTCATGTGAATAAGGGAATGAGCTAGTGAGCACTTTTTAGGTGTTAACAGATTGCCCCTTGATGTGTGAGGGCTGGAGCTCATCGTATGGCCGATAGACATCATAGTTCTTTTGTCTTTTTTCTGGGGTTTGGGGAGGAGAAGAGACCGATTGGAGACTGGATCCATGGCCCTTGGAAGTTGCAAAAATAAACAATATTACATGGCCTCAATATAAATGAGGAATAATCTCTGATAATGGACGAGGTGGGCATACCCATGCTCGTATCAAGACTTAACAATTAGTCCCAAGAAGGGGGACCTGAAAAATACATAAAAAATCTGTTGGTACATAATAATGGTCTAGAGGGGACATCATTTTGGGATGTACTCATGATCATAACATGACTGATCTCAATAACTGATACACTGGAATAAAGCAACAACCGTTCTGACAAAGGTCTCAGAAGGGTTGATGAACTGCTGAAACTGGAGGTGTCGAACATCTGTAGGGACTCAATGACTGAGAGTCATCTCTGAGAAGTACATGTACATGTAAATATATACTCGAGGGAGTATAAAACTGGGGTACATCTGAATACTGTCGCCATGCGCAACCCGGATATCTATAGAAAAAATTGTAACTGGTTGTTTCCATAAGTAGACTCTGGAATGTGGAAGAGTCAGGTGGTATCCGGGGTCTTCGACTGATAACTGAAAGGACCAATACCCTATGCGAGTCTCAACGATGCGATCAAGGTGTTGAAGTCGAGCATGTGAGAAACAACCATTTGGAGAAGCACTGAGGACTCTTCTCGAACTCATCATAAATGGTGATGAGTCCAAGACACAGGGACCTCTAGGTCTATCCTATGGAATAAATTTGGTTGTCGTCGACAGAGGGAGCAATGATGTTTCCTTGATAGGAGAATGAGGTGTAGAACTGAAGTGTGGTAGTACTGATGGTAGGACTGACATACTTGTGGGGATGAGAAGTAACTGGGGTCATATAGTGGGTAGACTCGAACTTCCTTTGTTCAGAGCATGATGGCATGATTGACCTGGCAGCGTAGGGAACTGACTTGTAGGTGGGTATCATTGCTTTTAAGGACTGAAGGGTATGTATTGACTCTGGGGGGGTCAAGCTGATGGGTGCTGTCGAGGGATTCTCAGGATGAGATACTTGCAGAATACTCTGAACAAAGGCGACCAAAAATGGGGAAGCTACCATATGAGTAGACATGATCTGTTTGTGGCACCGAGAAGCACCATTGGGTCCTTCGTAGTTTTAATGAGCTCCAAGAAGGTATAAAAGTGTGCTCTGAAATGGTACTATCCTGTGGATTTTGTGAGCCCAGGACTATTCATGCTCATTGGTGCTTTCATTTTTAAGGAGTCTGAGAACGATAAGAAGACTCTGCAATGGTTATGATTACTGTCATGTTGGTTTTACGAGCCCAGGATGGTGATTTCTCATGGTCGCTTTCATGTTTAGAGAGTCTAAAAATGGTAAGTAGACTCCATTGGTGTTCTTTTTCGTAAGTTAGTCTCCAAGGCCCGAAAAAGCATAAAATGATGCAAATGGAGAACTCTTCTAGCCGATGTGACTAGAGTATTCCTTTTTTGTAATTAGTCTACAAGGTCCGGAAAAGGGGTAAACTTATACCAGGTAGATGCCCTTTTAGATACGTTTAGCGAGCATGAAAGGAAGCAAGGTTGCTCAGTGATCTTTTCATTGTTTTAGGAGTCAAAAAAGAGCTTTAACAGAAACTCCCTAAGTGCCTTTTTCGTAAAAGGGATTGCTCGGCCCGAAAAAGGGGTAAAATTATACCAAACAAAAAGGGATTGATGATAGCGAGAAAAGGTCTCAAGCATCATCATGAGTGCGGAAAACTAAATCCGGTGACATAAAGATTGTCAAAAAGGGGCAACGGCCAATGTGGCACGCAAACCGAGGCGACGAGGGGTCATGGGAAAAATGCCCAAAAATCTGGGCGTGAGAGCGAGAAATGATCTCAAGCGTCATCATGAGCGCGGAAAACTGAATCCGGCGATACAAATGGTGCGAAAAATGGAGGTCATAAGGACTTCGGAATGGTCAAAGCAAATAACTAGGTTAAAAAATTGCTACAAATAAAGGTGAGCCCACCAAGCCAATGATGCAGTGGTGGGGAGAAATGATGACCCATGGGGGGAAATACCATGTGTATAAAATCAACTCAAATATACAAGTGACATGTGACCTCAAAAATGGTTGAGATCACGAATATGAAAAAGTGAGAAGGGTTAATGACTTGCCCCCATGTTATGTGCATGGGGTTTGTGATTGTGGATCACATATGTGTTGGTTTGAAGGATGGGCTCATTGAGGTGTTGAGATAGAGATGATGGGGAAGGTTCAAAATGATTGATCATGCCCCCTATCCCGGGGTCGAGGTGATCTATTATGCCCCCTAACTCAGAGGTGTCAATGTGGTGCAGATGTTGTCTCAGAGAGAGATCAATAGGGCATTGAGCAACTACTGGAGGGGTGTTATACCATGAGGCTGTGGGCTGTGGTGGCATACTAAAGTGATGATATGATGATGGGGGATTCCCTTTGTGGGGTGGATTCCCCCAGTATCTCCGACGAGAATCATGATGATGATGAGTAAGCAAGGTTTTGGGCCTACCCCCATGTTGTGGACATGTGGTTTCCTCGTCGATTTGAAAGGGTTGGACATGTGTGTCTAAGGGATCAACGGAAGGGGCCGACCAGACAGAGGGGTATCCAGTGGAAACCGTGTAAATGGTGTTAATTTCTTCCAAGGAGGAAGATGGTGGGGGATGAATTTCCTCAATTGTGGGGGGCGCCGTCTCAAGGTCTAAATTATTCATCTCGTAGAGAGCTGCTCTGTAATCTGGGATATCAGGACAGTGATGTGAGTAATGGTCGTAAATACCGCATATCGCACAAGGGTGGTTGGTACGCAGTGATTTGTCACGAGGCATGGGGTTTGAGTCGATTTTGACAACCGGGATGTTGGGGTCGTAGTCAAGCATTTGCATGTGTTCCTGTAATGCAGGTAACTGTGGACACTGATGGGCTGGATGGCCAAACTCATCACACAACGATCATTTAGGAGGAGCACGGAACGCGGGGGGAGGTTTAACTGCCTTGGGTGGGGGTACCGCAGTGTATGGTTGTGGGCCTCTACCCCCAGTGGGCCTGAGGAGAGGAGGGGGATTCGTAGATGATGAAGGGGTAGTGATATCGGGAGGTGGTTGGGTAGAAGTAACAATGGGCTGCACCGGTTGCAGGACGACATTTGGTGTCGGAGGTGGAATGGGAGGTGAAATATACCACACAGGTAATCCTAGGGTTAACCCAGGGAGACGAAGGGTAGCCATAACCGAAGCGCTTACTACGCCCAAGGGAGGGAATAGAAAGGGGATGGTGTGGATGGGTGTAACACTAATGTGACTAGGGACCAATGGTGGTTTAGGTAACAAGGATGGTTGATTGTTGGGTGTTTGTGTATTGTGGGAAAGAGTACAGAGGTTAGCGACATGTGTCTCCGGTGACCGTGGTGGAATGGATTGGAATGTAGATGTCATTGGCGCGTTGGAGTAAAGTCCAGGTCCCACGGAGGAAACGAATGAGGTAGTTGCACCACAAATAGGTTGTTCAACCATGGGGAGAACATTTTCAGGTGCGGCTGGGGCCTTGGGATCGAAATAGGTAAGTTGGTCGACCTTGACCACGCGTCCCTCATAGGGGAACATCATAGTATAGAAAATGGATGAGGCAACCGCCGGCATGGCATACATGTAGCTGCGACCAAGTAAGAGGTTATAATCGAGTTGGGCATTGATGACCTCAATGTCAATGAGCACGGTTTTACCAGCCAGCTGGACGGGGACATTAGCTAAGAGACCTTGGGGTTGAGCCGAACGGCCGTCGTAGGCTCGCAACGCAGTGGTGGACTGCTGGAGAGTAGGAGATCCCAACTTCTGCCAAACGAATGTGGACATAACGCATGTAGAGGCACCTTCATTGATAATGCACCGATGGATGACAAGATTCCGAACGGAAATGGAAACTTGGAATGCTAAAGTAGAAGGTAAGCGTGGTTCAGACTGGTCTGAATTGAATGCCATCAGTTGTGAATCATTGGGGTCAATGGCGCCAATGGCAGAGAGTAAAGTCTTGCGCTATGAAGGACAATTTTTTAAGACTTCTAAAGCAAACATGGCTGCAGGAGACTGGGCTAAGTCGTCTACAATGTTGTAATTCGATGCAGCACGAGCATTGGGATTATTGTTGATGCGACGAAGTGGGAAGCGAGGTGCTTTAGAAGCCCCATCGAGTGGAGCCGGAGGTATACGTAACATCTGATCTATGGGATGAACGTTAGTGTTCTTGTCGGTGGGAGGGTCTTCAGGGGTGGAGCCATATTAGTTCCGGCGGGTTTGGAGGTTGGCATCTACGGATGACATCATCAACAAGTGGTGAGTATCTGAATCGAACATGGGTTGATCAGGAGCTGCATAAGTGATTTGTTGTGGTGGCGCGTTGCCCTGAGGGGGAGCTAACGGTTGAGTGTTCACTACGCCTTGGGTTGGAAAGGGGTTTTGTAGCACCAAAGGTTGATGTTGAGGTGGTGGAGGGTTGGGTGGCACCTGAGGAGCCGCTTGCCCTTGACGATGGGCATCGTCAGTCCAGAGTTTCCGAGCTCACTCCAAATGTGGGAAAGCATGTGTGTAATGGCCATAGACCCCGCATATAGAACAAGGATGGTTTGTTCTGAGGTTATTGTTTTTAGGTTGCTTGGGATGACGATCTGGATTCTGGTTGGGAGGAGCAGCGTTGTTATTATGCGGAGGATTGGGAGGTGGAGGACCTTGATGTTGTTGTTGGTTGTTGCCGCGGTTACGTCCTCTTCCATGGTTTTGTTGTCCACCCTGGTTGCGTTGGTTGTTTTGATGTTGGGGCTGATTGTGTTGTGTGTACACTTGCCCTTGAGTAGTGGGAGGATTTTGGTTCGCCACAGGTGCGGGAGCAGGTTGCGGTGGATAATAAGCGGGTGGGGCTAGAGGTGGTCCAGTTACCTGCTGGGGTTGTTGATAACCTTGAGCTATTGGAGGTGTTGGGTTAGCTGTCGCAGCTTGCTGTGGGTAATACATTGGTTGAGATGTGGCTGGGGAGGCGTATGCGGGTGGTGCATGACCAAAGCACTATGGTGGACATGAGGGTCTGTGGGTATGGTGGTGATGTGCCATGGGAGCATACGAAGTTGTAGCTCTAGAGTGAGATGTGGCCCGCAAAAGATCGAGGTCGTTATTGTTGCGCATAATGGAAAATGGTTGGTTGTGGGACGCAACTTGTCCAATGATGCCATCAACGGCGTGGGATTCCCCCGGCGCGTCAGTCTGGGAGGAATCACCACGGGGAGCGTCAGGTAAAATGGTATACAGGTAGCCACACTGGGCGTAGATCAGATCAAACTGCTGGGCTTTTATAATGGCTTCTTCTTCCAACTGGGGTCGTTTAGAAGCTACATCCTTAGCTATGAGGGGTAGGAGTGATTTGAGAAACCAATCCAAAAATATACGGTCGTTCAGTTTTATCTTGCAGAGGCTACGACGCTTACGCCATTCATGGATATGGTCGGTGATGTGGGTAGCTGTGTTTTGTCTACAAGATAACAGTATTTCAACTCCTGCATCATAGCGTACAGGTAGCTGAAAAAACTGAAGAAAAGTGGAGGCGAGAGACGTAAAAGTATGGTGGGTCCCATGTGGTTGTTCGATGTACCACTTCGCTGCAGAGCCAGTGAACGTTCGTTGCAACAGTCTTAGACGAATGGAGTCATCCACTATGGAGTTAGATGAACACCATAGGTGAAAATACATTATGTGGTTTTGAGGGTCCTCCCCAGGATTTCCTTCAAACTTCGGGATGTCCGAGGGAAGCTTTATGGGCATGGGGGGCCAAGTGGGGTCATGTCTAATAGGATCATTAGTTAGTCTTGCCAAGTCTGGCAGATTCAAACTTGCCAGAAATGGTAGACTGGCCGAGGGGTGTGATGTAGTGGCTGGGACATAACTATTCATGGTGGCATGATGTAGTGGTCCAGTAGCCCCTAAGGGTATGCTAGGTATTGAAGGTATGTGTCCTCCAACTGTTGTGGTTTGGTATGGGCCAGCGTTTCCAAGTGCAACATGGGTTACACCGGGGTTAGGAATAGTATTAGGGATTCCTGGGATCTGGGTTGTGGTAATGAGAGGGGGTGTGACCCCTATGTTTGACATACCCATAATAGGAGGTAGTCTTGTGTTGGGCATTCCTAAAGGTGGAGTGTCCCCCATATTAGGCATACCTGGGGGGGTGGTTTTTGCCATGGATGGCACCGCAGTAGAAGGGTTTGTGGATGTATCTCCTATGGTATTGGTAAAAAGTGGGTCGAATTGTGTTCCAGCCATAACGTTGGTTGGGAATAACGCAGTAGGATTTTCAGATTCTGCCTCAAAATCAGATGTGAAGTGAGGCGTGTTAGAATCGGATGACTATATGTTTGGTCGTTGACGTGTCGAGTCAAGTGTTGATGTATATGTAACTTCGGAATGTATTTCATCAGTATATTATATGTATATTTATTGTACCCTTATAAGAGATGTGTTATTCCTCTATAAGGAAGTGTCGTCATGTGGATTGACAAGTGTCGCAAGTGTGTGTACTTGCCGATGGGTTATTAGACCACCTTATGGGGTCAGCCCTAATTAATATATAATATAATGTGGATGTACTAAAGTAGACAAGTCGGCCCCAGTAGGTCACTGGGCAAAAAGGTGAGTATAAATAGAGATAGGAGATCTCTATTTTACTCACTCGGAAAAGTATCTATCTCTCTCTCTGGAAAGTGGCGCACTAGTGAGGAGGAGGAGGATCATCTGCTAGGAGACTATCTCTGTATTATTTGGTTGTATTTTGGTTGAGCCATTGCTCTCTCTATCTCTGAGGAAGTTGTGGGGTTTTTCACCTTAGGGTTTTCCCCACGGAAACTCTGTGTCTCTTGTCTCTATGCTTTTGATTCTTATGATGCTTGTGATGCTTGTCATATTATGATTGTCATGCATTGATATACTGTAGATGTTATTCTCTCAGCAAAGATCCTATAGTATTGTGATTTAATACTGAAAATTTAACATCAAGGGATAAGGATTGATGTTGGTGACGTGGAGAGCCAAGTAGACTGAACTCTGGGGGTTCGCCCTGAAGACGACGAGATCGTCTAAAATTCTCAATGGTGAGAAAAATGTTTTTTGTGTAAAAATCTTCTGTGGATAATGGTAATGTATAAAAAAACTCAAAACCCTAATGCAACCAAGGGTGCAAGAAGGGGAGTGAAAATGAAGGCTCTCAGGCCAAAAAATCAACCTAAAAAATGCACTTATTATAGCAGTTGTGCTATAATAAGTGGAGGGATGCAAAAAATGGTCAAAGTACCAACATGCAAACAGCTTCTAGAAAAAAGAGGTGCTACTAGACCAAAGGTGGATTGTATCATGCAAACACCTAACTAAAAGTATTGTGAATCAACAAACGATATTCTCTGCAACGTGATGAAATCCAAGTCAGATAATATTGAGTGTTGAATCAACGGCTAGATATCCCCCTACCGGGAGGGACACCGGGTAATCAATCTTAAAGAATGGCAACTAGGATACTCCGTTCATGACACGTCCAGAAAAGGTAAATCTACCGTTTGGTCCTTTTACCGCAATACCCCCATACAGGGATATCCCAAGAACTGCAAATGGTAGCCTTCGGTTACTGAATGGATTTCGGTATTCCACTCAGACTTCCAGAACCATCCTCGCGACTTCAACCCTCCTAGGGGAGAGGCTTTTCGATAAACTGGTTATGACCGTGCCAACAAATACTAGGAGATTTTGGTTCCCTAATGGACAACAGCTATGTCTCAAATGTAATAACTGAGGGATGTTATTGGAACACCTATCCCCTCAATACTACCTAGCTACAAAGTTCTTTTAATGTTCCCCAAGTGGGGTTAAAAGTGGGTTGAAGTTAGGGTAAGTTTTAAGGATCAGTTTAAATTATGTGTTTGAGTGGGTGCACGTGTGGTATTTTAAACTGAAATTGAAAAAGTAAATGCTTTGCAGAAAATATTCAAAAAACAAAGGATCTTTTGAAATAGTAAAGCAAATAATATGACTTTTTCAATAAATGGAAATTAAATGCTTTGCAAAGACTATTCAAAAAACAAAGGATCTTTTGAAATAGGAAAGCAAATAATATGACTTCTTTAAGAAATAAATGGATTTCTTTTTCAAAAAATTGTTATGGGCAAAATATCAAAGAAGTAAACAGCAAAATTTTAATCTAGATAAAATGCAAATAAATCCTTCTTTCAATTTCTGAAAAATTTTAAAAGGATTTTTTCAAAGCTGCATTCTAAATAGTAAAATTTTCCTATGGCTGTAAACAATGCTGGAATTTTAGTACTGTAAAATGTGCAATGTGGGCAGATAATACAGTAAAAAATTAATTTTTTAAACGGATTGGCCGAATGGAAAAAATTAGCATCGCGGGTTTTGACAGAATAGCCGCGATGGACCGTGCGGGTTTATGTCGCACAGTCGCGATGGGCAGCGCGGGTTTCAGCCACAATGGACCGCGCGGGATTTCATCACACAGTCGCGATGTGCAGCGCGGAAAATGTCCACGAAGCAGCGATGTGCAACGCGCTAATTGGCCGCGAAGCCGCGGTGAACCATGCGGAAAAGGGCCGCACAGTCGCGATCAGCCGCGCGACTGTTGGGCAAAAAGCCACGAGGCGAAATCCGTACGCGGACGCCGAAAAATGAACCCGAAAATTGAGAATTTCGGGCTGTTAATGGCAATAAAATGGGCCAAGATCTAGAACAGCAATGGATCTGCTATCTAGGGTGGCAGATCTATGAAATAAACTAACTAATACTATCGAAAACTAAGATCTAAAGCAAAAATAAAATTTTGAGATCTAAAGATTCAAAAGCAGTGGAGTCGCCAAAAACTGTTGGCTTGGTTTTGCAACCAAGCTTAGTGCAATGGGCACCTTCTAACTAGTAGCAACAGTTTCAATATTAAGCAAAAACAATAAACTAAATCTAAATCTAAACTAAACTAGCATGTGCATTTTTGAATTAAAAAACAAGAACAAGAAATATAAGAAATAATTTTGTATTGAAAATGGGGGCAAGCAAGTGCTTGCAATAAGAATACCTCCAAGTGATGAAGATAGTTGAGAAGCTCGAAGGGTGAGCAGCTCCAAACTCCAATGGGTCCTTTCTCCAAGGTTGCTACAATGGCCAAAAACTCAAGGGAGAGTTTGGCAGCATGAGGATAGGAATATGGATGGATGTAAAGTGAGGAGCCCCTACCACCTTTTTATAGTTTTTGGTGGTGGGGAATACCATTATGGTTTTGTGGAAACCAATGGTATTGACCAACATGGTTTAGGTACCTTTTCCCTCCTTTTTCCTTTTTTGAATATTTTTAATATTTGTATTCCCTTTTTAATATTTTGGGGAATTTTGGACCCTTTTTGAGGGTTTTTTATGCTTTTTGAGGAAAAATAATCATTTTGAGTGGGAAAAGGGGTGTATTAAGGTCTTTTGGTGACCTTTTGGTGGTTTTAGAGGCTCAAATGGTGGAAAAGTGGACAAATGGGTCATGTGAATAAGGGAATGAGCTAGTGAGCACTTTTTAGGTGTTAACAGATGCTCCTTCAGGTTTTGCAGTGGCATATAATCAGTCTTGGGAGATCTTGTAGGTTTTGCAGTGGCATATAATCAGTCTTGGGAGATCTTGTAGGTTTTGCAAGTGGAATATAATCATTCGTAGGATGCCCCTTCAGGTTTTGCAGTGGCATATAATCAGTCCTGGGAGATCTTGCAGGTTTTGCAAGTGGCGAATAATCAGTCCTGGGATGCTCCTTGAGGTTTTGCAGTAGCATATTATCAGTCCTCGGAAATCTTGCAGGTTTTGCAGAGGCATATAATAAGTCTTGAGATGTACCTACTGGATGGATTGCTCACAGAGATGATGAAGACCTACATGGAGGTTAGGCCTACATCCAACATGAAAAAGGGATGGCTTTGTAGAACTTCCTATGACAAGCAGATTGGATATTGATGGTCGAGATAGCAGCAGCAGTGACGATGATGATCCAACTTTGATGATGAACCAGTGACGAAGACTTGTGCCGATGAACTGTGTCAAGAGAATACCTTCCTAGTTAAGAGGGAGTGTTGATGTATTTGTAACTTCAGAATGTATTTCACTTGTATATTTTATATTGTATTCATATGTCATTGTACTTCCGACGGAGAGGTTTCATTCCTCTGATCGGGAAGACTATTATTGTATTTGAGTGGGTTATTAGACTCTCCTAGGAGAAGTCGGAATAGTTAGGGTAAAAGGAAAGTGAAGTAAAGTATAAATAGAGAGTGTGACTTTCTCATTTGATTCATTCACTCACTCACTCATTCGTACAAGTGAGAGAGAGACAAGTTCACACAAATGGAGGAGGAGGAAGCTGTTGGAGACCATATACTTGTTTTGGGGTTTTATACTATTGCTCATTCTATCTCTGGGGAAGTTGTGGGGTTTTCTACTTTATGGTTTCCCCAATGAAATGATTTGCGTCTATTGTCTCTTGTGTTTGATTTGCTGTGCATGTTGTTCTATCAGATAAGATCCTAAGTCACATTGAATTAAAATTGTGAAAAAATAACACCTGTGACCCTCCTGCCATATTTAGAGCATTTAAGTGTGAGATTCTTAGAATAAATGCAAGATATATTGTAGCAAAAGAACATTGAAGTTACCTGAAAGAAAATTTTTTATCCAATGCATCATCGACCATGAAGGCATTGAATTTCCAATCAGGATGGATTTGGTAACACCTCTGCATGAACTGCTCCAACCATAGTGCAATATCAGCTAATGTATTTCATTCTTCCAAAACCCATGCTACTGGAACCCCGCTTTGTTGTTCATCAAATGCCACGAGTGTGTGAAGTTGATATTGCGATATTCAAAGAACATGTCATGTCAAATTCAAGTCATTGATTATATTGAATGGCTAAAATTCAAATATGCATATCAAATCAATCATTGAACTTCGACTTACTCCGTATTTATTTCTACTAAACATTGAATCCATGACTATTATGCTATTGTGGCATAGCTTGACCATGGTCTCTAGCATCCATTTTATTTGAATTCCCATGATAAAAGGGACACTACGACCATTGAGATTTTGGTAAAAAAATAAATCTTCTGGTCTCTTTTGATACCATAAGTTGACGCTCATTTCATCCTTTTGGTGAAGTTGGTATTTACCCTTCATCAACCGGGTGTATATGTTTACAATATCTTTCCTACGTAGGAATAAATCCCTATCTTGAGCTATCGGGTCCATGTCAACATGTCTCTCGATGTGCATTTTGTAAGAAGAATCAACGGACACTCCCAGAAGGTAACAACTCTCCACACAAGCAACAATGTCCTTTGAAAGCTTTGGCTTACGTAATGTCCTCACGTTACCTGAAGTGTCATGTTTTCCATGATAGGTCCATGTGTTCTCATCTTCATGCTCGTACATATTGTAAGTTAAAATTGCTATATGAGGAAATTGAACCATAACCTTCACAATGAAATGGCATTGACAACCCCTCTTCTATGAGGTCCTTCGTTTAGTTAATTGCTCTCCTCTTTTGTCATCTGGGCCATATGAACATTGATAACTGTGCAACAAATTTTGAAACATTAGTAAATAATATGGACGATAAATGAAATCTCAACAATAATATGTAGCAAATGCACTTTAAAAATACGTACACTTCATATCGTAATGCAACACTATCTCTTTTTCCTAGTTGTTTTTTTTGTCGCTGTAGGAAAGTGAATGGAGCATCAGGGTTTGTTTCCTCCCCTTTGATAAAGTCCTCAACTCTATGTGAAGGGACTAAAGAAACTCGATCAATGCTCTGGTTTTCTTGATATATTTCAGACCAAACCAAATCTTTACTAGAAAAGGTTGTCTTGTCTTTGAGGTCTTGTACCTCAAGATCCGTGATAGCCTCCCATTTTCCTCGCTTGCCCATTTTGTACCGATCCCTACAAACAATATATTCGCCAACACAATATTTGCAACATTCATAACTCACCTGTAAACCAAAATGAATGATATTCAGTAAAATGGTGCATAAAACAAATAATTAAATGTCTGTAAGGGAGAACATTTCATATTAGATCCAAATTTAATAATTTATACCAAAATTGATTGATCGACCTTTAAGTAAAATGATGCATGACCAATGCGAAAATTATAAAGATGGGGAATAGACACTTCTAATGGAATAAGAGTAAGGAAACAAGAACGATGTGAAGAAAATGATAGCAGGTTAATGCCATTCTCAACTTTGTAGAAGAAAACAAAAGTTACCAACCATTATGAGACATTGAAAAAGCTAGGTCTAAGGAATGGATATTTCTACACTTTGTAAAAGCAATTTCTAAATTTGAACAAAAATGGCATTTGCAGATTCTTCATAGCATCAACTAAGTACAATCTTTTAGTTCACAGCAAGGAAAAAGTTAGAGAATATGTACTTCTACCTAATATACCAAATATATACCAAATACTAAGGCTACTACTACAACACCTCCAGCGAAGAAGAAGAAAATAAAGGAATCAGTAGAACGAGCTGAGTTGTTGCAAGTTGATGACAATGACCATGATGATGAGTTATCTCTCACCAACATTTCATTCCAGGTGACTATTTCTACTGACCTAACAATGACCACTTCGGTCACCCAAGTTCTTTCCGATCCAATTTAAGATCCATTGATAGAGGATCATGTTTTAGACATTCCCCTGCCTGAAATCACTACCACCCTCACTATAACCATTCCCGCTAGTTTACCATCTGTACTAGCATCAACCCTTGTTGTTTCTCCCATTTCCCCATCTGTTCAACTTACCATTCCTTGGAGACTTCCCTCAATTCACCAAAAATGCAAGTATCTTTTGCATCTCTAGATCCTTTTATCCCATCCATGATTCCCATTTCTGCTCCTTCACCCGTAGCTACCACAATAACTGATACTTCCTCATCTCAACTAAACATTCCTATGGAGACTTCTCTCAATTCCCCAGAAATGCAGGTCTCTTATGCATCTTTAGATCCTGTTATCTCATCCATGATTCCCATTTATGCTCCTTCAGCGTTAACTACCACAACAACTGATACTTCCTCATCTCAATTGAACATCCCTATGGAGACTTCCCTCAATTCACTAGAAATGCAAGTCTCTTCCGCATCTCTAGATTTTGTTATCTCATCCATGATTCCCATTTATGCTCCTTCACCCTTAGCTATATATGCAGTGGATAAACCAACAACAAAAGGATCCCAAAAATATATAACAATAACTCTAAGGCAATAACATTCTAGGCTCTAGGAATCCACTCAAAAGGATCCTTGAGTCCCATATGCCAGAAATCAGACTTGTGATCATTTACTATAGCACCTAAAGTAGAACATAAGATATCAAAGCAATTTTTGACTGAATCTATGCCCTAACAAAGATGAGCCAGCGAGAGAATTTTATCAACCATCTTGAAACCAAACCTTGTCTAATACATTACCACAGAATAATTGTATTATAAAAGGAGCCATTTACTAAAACAAATCTTGAAGCATGTGAAAGGAGAGTATTAACCAAATGCGTTGAAATAAGACGTAGTCTATTATTATTTTATATTTATAATTGTTGGAGGCACTCAATTGAGCTTTCTAGGGAGCTCAATCAAGCTTCTATGCTCAATCGAGCTCTAAAATTCCAAATGGGAGAATTTTTTTCGGCCTTTTGTTTTAATTTTTTTATCAAACTCAATGGCTTGATCGATATTTAAAAGCTAAATCGGGGGTTCGGAAAATCCCTCGATCAAGCTACAAAGATCGATCGAGGTATTTATTATCCCTCGATCGAGTATTTCAAAATAGCTCGATCGAGCTCTTAGTTAATCCATCGATTAGCTTTTTAAAGCGAGATCGAGGGATTGTGTAAAGCTCGATCAAGGTCAGTTTTTAACATATTCATACCCATTGCTTTCTAAAATGTGTTACCCATCTTCCTGGGAATACCCATATACAAAGTTTTTTTCTTTGATTTTTGTTTAGGAAGATTATGAAAATTCGAAAGGATGAATGAGGTGATATCTGAAACATATTGGTAGGAATATTGAAAAACATATACAAGGAGATGGTCAAAGAAATGAACATAATATCATCATAGGAGTAACCATCTCAACCATTAGAATTTCCATCAAATTTATGTAATAGTTGATTTTTTTCTTTTATTTACATATAATTTAATTCTTGCATGGGATATTGATTTTCAATTGTTTTGTTGCAAAAAAAAAATGGAACTGATTAGCACAAAGGACATGATGACAAAGAAGAAAATGGTTGATTGCAAAGTTTGTCAATACTTGTGTTTTCCTTACATAATATTTCATATTTGTTGCGATATTTATATTTTAGTTAATTTACACTCGTCCTTGGATGAATTATAATAGGTGTTAACATACAAAATATCCATCTTAATAATTGATTGACATTGGGTTAAGTATGGGCTATGAGTATATGCTGGAGTTTCAAAATTCAACTATGCAATTTTTCAATAGTTATGGTGTTTTACTTCTCTGATTTTATAATTAATCGAACAACGAGAAACCTTTATATTAAATATATGATTTGTCATTGTTGATGTATATGTAACTTCGGAATGTATTTCACATATATGTATATTGTATTCCTATAGAGATGGTATTATTCCTCTATAAGGAAGTGTCGTCATTTATATTGTAAGTGTCGTAACTTATACTTGATGGGTTATTAGACCACCTTGTTTGGGGTCGTCCCTATATAAGTCATGTGGGTCAAAGGGTTATTAGACCACCCTATTGGGGGTCATCCATGTGGGTCAAAGGGTTATTAGACCACCCTATTGGGGGTCGGCCCACTTAGCATTATGTTATGTGGTTAAGTTCGAGCCTACATGAGTTAGGTAAAAAGGCAAGTCAAGTCAAGTATAAATAGAGTGCGAGAGGCACTCTATTTGCTCACTCACTTCTCACACATGCACTCAAGGAGGAGTGGCGCACTTATGGAGGAGGAGGATCTGCTGCTAGGTTGTGTCTATCTCTTATGGTTGGTTGTATCATTGCTCTATCTATCTCTGAGGAAGTTATTGGGGTTTTTCACCTTTATGGTTTTCCCCAAGTAAATCTTTGTGTCTCTTGTGTGCTTGCATTATTGTCTCCATGATTGATATGCTGTAGATATGTTGTACGTGTTGTTCTCTCAATTAAGATCCTAGATCAGATTGAAGTAAATTCTGAAAATTTAACATGGTATCAGAGCTAGCCTGAAAGAAGGCATGATATGGCATGTATGACACTTGTTGCACTTACGATGCTAGGGCTTGATATAGCAAATACCAGTCATTGTAGAACTTTCGCTATAAATCCGTTTTGGAGAATTTTGCGGATCTAAAATTGTTACAGGATGAAGCTAAGATCCCCTTGTACCTTGTATCCAAAGGACAACCTCTAATTCATTGTACTTTGTGATTTATGATCTGTACAATATAGGGTTTCTACCTCTTCCAGATCTGAGTCAAAATCAGGTGACCTTGGGAAAAAGGTCATAACATGGGATAGGAAGCTCCAAATGAAATTTCGTGAAAAGTGACAGGTAGTACACAGACTGTACTATCTCAGAAAACTTTTTTCAGAGGCCGAAGTTCAATCAGTGACACGTGGAACACCGTACAAGTTCGCTCTCCTGAATTATCCCAAAACCGGTCACGTTGCGACACATGGCATAACTCTCTCTCAAAGAGTCCAATTGAGGTCAGACCTGTCAGGATGGAAAGATAGAAGGCCGAGCTATCTCAAGAAACGTTTTCAGAGGCCTAAGTTCAAATAGTGATACGTGGCACACCGTACAAGTTTGCTCTCCTGGATTATCCCAAAACAGGTCACGTTACGACATTTGGAATAACTCTCTCTCAGAGAATCCAATTGAGGTCAGACATATCAGGATGGAAAGATAACAGGTCAGGCTATCTCAGAAAACTTTTTCAGACCCTGTGGATTGAAAAGTTCGTAGTTACACCAGAAACAATCAGGTACATATTTCTGTCAAAACAGAATTATTTTTGAGTACCTTCATTCATGGCTTCCAGAATTTAGGGCTTTGTAGAAAGTTGGAATTTTTGTAATCGGAGACCACGGCTGAATGCTACTCATCAAAATAAAAATTTAGAGACCAAGATCAGAATTTTTGGTTGGGCAGAAGGCCGGGCTTGATCAAACCCTAGTTCGGGACTTTGATCAGAAAAGTGGAAAATTAGGGCTTCTGTAAAAATGGGAATTTTCGAAATCTGTGATCACGGCTGGAAGCTCCTCAGAAAATAGAAGCTTAGAGCTTTGGTTCAAAATTTTTGATTGGGAAGAAGAGTGGGATGCATCAAACCCCAGTTTAGGGTCACGTCCAGTGAATCCGAAAGTTTCAAAGGCAAAATTGAGGAGTGAAACTTTGCAGTTTTCAAATTCTGAATATACCAGTTTGATCAGCTCATCAAGGCGCATATTTCTATCCTTTCGAAAGTTTGAAATTCAAAGTTTGAATTTTTGGGGTTTCTCTGACAAACCCATATCCAGCTCCAGGTCCATTTCTTGCAAATCAAGTGGATAGGGTTAATCCTAGAAGAAGATGGATTGGTCATCTGCATAAGTGAAGGAGTTCCTGTTTCAGAGGGAGATGAGGCTAAGGCTTTACATAAGGAGATTACAAGCGATCTCGACAGGTATGACTCATCGAGGTATGTTTTGAGATTTGTTCATGATTAAGTTTATGGTATGTTTGTCTTCATGTTATTACGGTTAGTACAATCTTGATTTTAGATTTGTCGTATCACCTTAACAAAATTATGAATGCATGATAGAACATATTCATTGGTTAGGGTGTTGACACTTATGATTGTACTAATGCATTATGGTGTTGTATGAGGTTTATGTTGTCTACTAACATGAAAGGTACACCAAGAAAGACAAATCATGTTCCAGTCCAAGAACATATGATCATGATAACATGAGGACAAAGATTCATCCATTGTCATGGATCTTATAGAAGATCCATTTATGAGGTATGTATAACTTGGTTTTATAATGGTTAACCTATGAGATATACAGGTTACTAGCACAAGTCATTGAAGAAGAACAAGAAGACATCGTGTGAGTATGTTAGACATAACTAGCTAGCATGCTAATCCAAGTATGTTTTTCCTATATCAAGATAGAATCCTACCTTGTGTTAGGATCTTATACTGTTGTTGATAATGATTATTCATGAAGTCATAGGTTTGAATAATCATGGTTGTATGCATATTATGTTTCTTACCATAATTGATGATATGACTCACCAGAAGAATCGTGAAGGTATAGGTTTGAATAATCACAGGTTTTATGCATATTATATCTCTTATCTTGATTGATGATTCAACTAAAGAATCATAGGTTTGACTAATTATAGGTTTAGACATGTTATGCTTCTTATGATTTGACTAACCATAAGAATCCTACATAAACCTTGAATGATAATGCTTATTATTTCTGTTTGAAATGATCATGACTATATATTCTTGAGATTATTGTGTTTTAATAGTATACTAATGAATGTATGATTTTATATTAGACCTAGAGGATAACACAATGATGATACTAACAAGCATGCATAGGGATCGAGAATGTATATAAGTTCAAGGACAGGTAATCCAGGGAGAAAAGATCAAGAGGGAGTACACTCCAGTGGTTTATGAAAGGATGCAGATATTCAGAGGGAGTTGACCATCTCTCTACATTCCACAACAGAAAGGTGTAGAAGAAGCTACTGCAGATTAGGACTTTAGCAGCTCCTGCAAGAAAGCGAAGACTCAGAGGCAGTCCACCCAACGAACAAACAAAGATAAGTATTTTAATTATCATTTCTTGCATATGTGTTTGTTTAAATAAAATTGTTCAATGATGTATATGCTCATGTTCCTAGACTTAGGATATGTATTGTGCATATTAGAATAGTTGCATTGATGAACAGTATACTACTAATATACATGGGTAAGTGGCCTATGGCACTGTACAACATTCCATTGCTACTTATCTAGAATGAAACCTCTTTGCTGACATGTTGGGAGTTGTGCACACTCTTAACAATGTTCTGGTAGAGATTGGAAGGCATCTAGAAAGTTACGAGATATGGATAAATGTTGTATTGAAGCATTGGCTAAGATAATTGCATGACTGCATGAAATATTTCTTTATGTATAAGAATTTGTTCTGAAAATTATGAGATGTTTCTGATCATGTAATTTAACCTGTTTTGTAGGAAAGACCGTATATCTTCACCTACAAAAGGACTACAACATTTGTTCCAGCAACAAAGATATCTATTGAAGATATTGAAGTTCCCAGGATCTGGGATGAAGAAATGGAATGCCATGATCCGTCGATCATGAAGAATGATGTTTGGGATGTAGTCCCAAGACTTGAAGGGAAGTTTGTTATGACTTCCATATGGAACTATCAGATCAAGCATGTTGCAGATGACAGCATTGAGAAATATAAAAGTGATGAAATAGAAGATGCATCAGATGGATTTCAAGACAGGATGGTGTAATCATATATGTGTGCAGAACTTGGTATGGTAGGATAGACAGCTTTCAATCCAGTTTGGGATTTACCAAGAATAAAGAGGGTTCCAACCTTTTCTACAAGGTTGAGGAAGGCAATCCAGTGATACTACTTTTGTATGTGGATAACCTATTTGTGACAGGAGATGACAGACTGATTGCAGATACTAAAAGGAAGCTTGCAGCTGAATTCAATATGAAAGATTTGGGAATGATGCACTATTTCCTAGGTATGGAGGTGTGGCCGAATGCAGGTGGGATCTTCCTTGGTCAAGGGAAGTACACAGTAGATATCCTAAAGATATTTGGAATGATGGATTGCAAGGCCATGGCCGCACCTATGGCATCGAATATGAAGCTTCTATGTGATGCTTCATCTGAGCCGATTGTTGTCTCTATGTATCGTCAGATGATTGGGTCCTTGATGTACCTGAAAAACACGAGACCAGACATTTGCTTTGCTGTGAACACATTGAGCCAGTTCCTGACGGATCTGAGGAGTGTTCACTTGGTTGCTGTAAAGCATGTTCTGAGGTACCTGAAGGGTACAGTGGATTATGGGCTCAAGTATGAAGCGAATCAAAAGTTTAACCTACAAGGTTATGTTGATTCAGATTGGACTGGCAGTGCTGCAGATAGGAAGAGCACATCTGGGTGCTGCTTCAATATGGGATCAGGTGTGATCTCTTGGTTTAGCAGGAAGCAGTCCTGTGTAGCACTAAGTACAGCTGAGGCAGAGTATGTTGCAACCTGTTCAGCTAGTTGTGAGGCAGTATGGCTACGAAAGCTACTGTCTGAGCTATTTGATCTCCCGTTGGAGGCTACTGGTATCTTCTGTGATAACCAGAGTTGTGTGAAGCTATCCGAGAACCCAGTGTTTCATGATAGGTCGAAACACATAGAGATCAAATATCACTATATCAGGGATATGGTGCAGAGAGGAGCTGTGAAGCTTCTGTATGTTGCGACAGACGAGCAGATTGCAGATGTGCTGACGAAGCCACTAGCCAGAGTGAAGTTCGAGTACTTCAGAGAGAGGCTTGGCATTCTTCAGAACGAGGAAACTTCGAGGAAGAAGTGATGGACACATTTGTTGAATCCATTCCAAGCATGTTGGAAGGAGGATCCTTCACATGGCTGTGGATGTAAGCGCTGGATGATGAGCATTAGGATGATGTTCTGGTTTCTGCTTGGATATGATCAGTTGGATCATTTTTATGTATGTATGTACGCATCATGTTGGATGCTGGATATGATCAGTTGGATCATTTTTATGTATGTATGTACGCATCATGTTGGATGCTAGATATGATCAGTTGGACCATTTTTTTATGTACGCATCATGTTGGATGCTGGATATGATCAGTTGGATCATTTTTGTATATGCATCATGTTGGATGCTTGGACCATGTATCTGTATATGTATCAGGTGGATACATTGTATGATCAGATGGATCATGTATGGTGATATGTATCATGTATTTGTATCAGGTGGATACATTGTATGATCAGGAGGATCATGGATGATGATATGTATCAGGTAGATACTTGGTATGCATCAGGTAGATGCATTGATGATCAGGTAGATCATGCAGCAGGATGTTGCAGTGATGATCATGGATGATGAGCTTCAAAATGTTGCTCCAAATGACATGCAGCAGGATGTTGCCGTGATGATCAGGATGATCATGGATGATGAGCTTCAGGATGTTGCTCCAGATGACATGCAGCAGGATGTTGCAGTGATGATCAGGATGATCATGGATAATGAGCTTCAGGATGTTGCTCCAGATGACATGCAGTAGGACGTTGCAGTGACGATGATCAGGATGATCATGAGTACATCAGGATGATGTATGTTGAGTATCAGGTTGATACTCTGTGGCCGTGGATCAGGTTATGCAGATGAGCATGTCTGGGAGATCCTATAGGTCAGAGTTGTGTACCCGTAACAGCCTGGGATGCTCTTTCGAGACATTGCTCTGGGAGGACATGTAATTTGTGCCCTGGGAGATTTTAGGTCGGAGTTGTGTACCCGTAATATCCTGAGATGCTCTTTCGAGGTTTTGCCATGACCACATGTAATTTGTGGCCTGGGAGATTTCAGGTCGGATTTGTGTACCCGTAACATCCTGAGATGCTCTTGCTAGGTTTTGTGGTGACCACATGTAATTTGTGCCCTGGGAGATCCTTCAGGTTGGAGTTGTGTACCCGTAACATCCTGGGATGCTCTTTCGAGGTTTTGTGGTGGGGTCACATGTAATAGCACCCTGGGAGATCCTACAGGTTGGAGTTGTGTACCCGTAACATCCTGAGATGCTCTTTCGAGGTTTTGTGACGCACATAATAAGTCCTGAGGATTCCACAGTATGGCCAGTGATGATGAAGACCTGCAGGTGGTGGGCCTACATCCAGTATGAAAAAGGACTGGCTCTGTAGAACTTCCTATGATGAGTAGATTCAGAGATTGATTGAGATAGCAGCAGTAGTGACGATGATGATGACTCGATGACGATTATCCAGTGACGATGATCCAAAGAAGATGACTTGTGCTAGAAGAACTGTGCTGAGAAATACTTTCCTAGTTAAGAGGGAGTGTTGATGTATATGTAACTTCGGAATGTATTTCACATATATGTATATTGTATTCCTATAGAGATGGTATTATTCCTCTATAAGGAAGTGTCGTCATTTATATTGTAAGTGTCGTAACTTATACTTGATGGGTTATTAGACCACCTTGTTTGGGGTCGGCCCTGTATAAGTCATGTGGGTCAAAGGGTTATTAGACCACCCTATTGGGGGTCAGCCATGTGGGTCAAAGGGTATTAGACCACCCTATTGGGGGTCGGCCCACTTAGAATTATGTTATGTGGTTAAGTTCGAGCCTACATGAGTTAGGTAAAAAGGCAAGTCAAGTCAAGTATAAATAGAGTGCGGGAGGCACTCTATTTGCTCACTCACTTCTCACACATGCACTCAAGGAGGAGTGGCGCACTTATGGAGGAGGAGGATCTGCTGCTAGGTTGTGTCTATCTCTTATGGTTGGTTGTATCATTGCTCTATCTATCTCTGAGGAAGTTATTGGGGTTTTTCACCTTTATGGTTTTCCCCAAGTAAATCTTTGTGTCTCTTGTGTGCTTGAATTATTGTCTCCACGATTGATATGCTGTAGATATGTTGTACATGTTGTTCTCTCAGTTAAGATCCTAGATCAGATTGAAGTAAATTCTGAAAATTTAACAGTCATGTCATATAATATTTTTAGGAAGCAAAGCATGGAGAGGATACAACATAAGAAATTTTGAGATATCGCATGGTTATGGTTTTGAAAGAAAAAAATTTGTTTATGAATCACTTCTTTCTATGGTATGCTTTTCAATTTACATTATTATTTATATTATATTATAAATTTAGATATATTCATTACACTTTATTTCTATGTTTGTAGATGGATCATGAAGATAATGAACAGAATCAAGCCAATCCACAAAACATTCAACCATATAACTCAAGTACAATATTGCCTACAAGTGATGAAAAAATAAGGTATGTAAGAAACTATAGCATTGACAACAGTTCAAGTGAAGAATGAAAATCAATATAATTGAATGTTAATGCAATTTGTATGTTTTGAAATGAATGTTTGTGAAAATTAGACATTATGTTTAATGTAATGGACAAATTATCCCAATTGGATGACCACAATATACCAATAAGTGCAACAATTACGTATTGACATTTTGATTATTTTGGACCTTTATGTTGTCTCATTTTGTGTGAGGAGATATATTGTCCTCGTGTATATTAAAATGGATTTCATATTCTACTGCAAATGATCTATTGTCATAAAATGTTTCATTGTTGATTAAATATGTGGATGTTATATCTAGACGATTATATATTACAATGAATATATGTCTAATTCAATGGTATAACACATTAATATAATCATTATATCAAAACACAATAATTAAAATTAAAATATCAATATTATTATAAAATAAAAAAATATTTAATTTTTTGATGTTTTTTCCTTAATGATGCTTTTCACAATGTGAATCAGAACAAAGAATATCATTATAATAGATCCATATCTTGAAAAATTGTACCCTATTGTTTTAAGTAACAAAAAAATATGAAAACTTCATTCTCAGATCGCGCTCTACAGTTCTGGTTGATCTATTTCTTAAGTTAAGGTTTTGTGAGGCTAACCATGGCATTTCCAAGGGGGGGGGAGATCCCCCCACTTCATAATTAGGAGATGGAGGTGTTCAGAAAGCTTGTGTAGGCATAGGGAAAGAATTTCCCCTCGGCCTCAATGGTCTAGTTTGTCAATAAATTGGACCAAATCCCGAAAGTCACATTACCTGGTGGCATCTCATGCAAGGTGATCGTTTCTCTTGCTGAAAAGGGATTGATCAAGCAATTTTTTGGGTTATGGCCATCACCTAGATCAATTGAATCCTGAGTCCAGAAAAATTGGAGGTCGATAATTAAAGGGGATCTAGGAATCTTCTCTGTGGGTAAACGGTTCTTCATTTTTCATTTTGCTAAGAAAGCAGATCGGGATTTGATCTTTGAAAGAGGGCCTTATTTTATGGGTCCCAAGAGTCTATATTTGAATCATTGGACTCCTGATTGTGATCCAACCTTGGATGGTCCTTCAATGGTTCTAGTCTAGTTGTGGCTACCTCACCTTTCGATTCATTGCTAGAACACGAAGGCCCTAAAATCCATTGGTGATACCCTAGGGAAATATATAGATCGGGATGAACCTAAGGACCAATTTTCATGTGCCCGAATATGTGTAAAGGTATATCTAGAGATTGAAGTTCTTGAAGCTATTAAGTTGAAGCTGGAATCATGTGAGCACATTCAAGAACTAGATTACAAGCAACTCCCATTCAAATGTCAGATCTGTCATGAATACGAGCATTTTTCCAAAGACTGTAAAAAACAACCATTTCCCAGTCGACCAAGGATATAGAGTAGAAATGGACCATGGTGGAGCATGGGAATAATTCTAATCAATGATCCAAATGAAGAGCCACACACCAGCAGAGAAGAGACAAGAGGGATGGCAACCCACAGATGATTAAGAAGGAATGAGAGGAAAATATATTCAAATGAATTAGAGTGGAAAGAGACGAACAACAAGGGTATTGGGAGTATAAATGGAACCTCCAAGAGGGAGAACAACACAATCATCCACAAGAAATGCGAAATGAAGTAAACTAAACAGACTCAACTCAATAAGAGGGAGAGCTTCGTACAAAAACTAGTAAGGACAAATATCAGTTGAAAAACAAAGATCAGGAACTAAGTCTGAACTCGAGTCGTAAAAAATCCCCCATCAGAAGTTCCTTGCATAGGATGGACTCTGCATCAGAACCCTCTGATTAAGAACCAGAAGTTTAAAGCCGAAATGGATGCAAGAAGGACAAAGGAAAAAAGGGAGGAGGATGCTGAAAGAGAAAAGAACTTAGGCACTTAGCCCACCATAGGGAAAATGTTGGAAAAGAATGCTCCGATAGGGCGTACCACAGGCCGAAATAGACAAACATGCCCTAAAGGGGTCTCCCTTCAATCCAAAGGTAAATAATGAAACTAGTCTCCTAGAATTGTAGAGGACTTGGCTCTAAGAAAAAAGGAATAATTGAGCAGAGAATTAATAAGGAATTAGCATCCAGGGATCCTCCTTCTCCAAGAGACTAATCTGAAGGAATCATCTTTCAGGAAAAAAGTCAACTCAATGTGGATGAAAGGCACAGGAATCTCCCTCAGCGCATGGGGAGCGTCTAGGGGCTTAGAAACACTTTAGGGTCAAACCAAATTTTCTCTTTAGGGATCCTTCATTTCGCAGCATTGGCATATTGTTCTGCTATCTCACCTTCAATCAAACCTACATGTATCTGTTTTAAATATTTATGTTCCTGCAAATTACTTGGAAAAGAAAGCTTGTTGGTCCTCCCTATTGGCTTGGGATGGAATGGGACATTTTTTGAATCTTATCATTGGTGGGGATTTGAATTTGGTTTTATCTTGCAATGAGAAGAAAGGAGGATCAATAGTTATAGATCCCTGGAGGGAGTGGGTAGAAGACCTCATCCATTGTTGGTATCTGGTGGATATCCCCCCTTAGAATAAGTACACTTGGAATAAAAAAATATCAGGTCCATGACATGTGGCGGCTAGGCTTGATCAGGTTTTGGTGGCTAACTCCTTCCTACTCTGAAAATTGTCTTTGTCCTCCTTATTTTTATCCTCCAGTGTCTTTGACCACTGTCCAATATCCCTTGTCTTAGAACCTGAAGAGGATCTTGGCCCCATCACTTTTAGGTTCTCCCTGTCTTGGAAGTATAGGCCATATTTCTTGAAAATTGTAAAAGAAGCCTAGGATGTGGATATTAGAGGATATCCCTTCTTCATTTGGGAGGAAAAAATGAGAAGAGTAAAAGGGAGTTTGAAACAATGGGAAAAGTCACCCCTCCCTTCTCCTATTGAGGAAATAAACAATTGTCAAGAGGCTCTTATTCGTCACCAGGAATAAATGGAAACCAGGGAGGTGGGAGTTCAAGAAATAAAAAAGGAAGAAGAACAAAAAAAATCTCTACACTCTGCTCAGTGTAGAGAGGAGGATTATTGGATACTAAATTCAAGAAGTTTATGGCTGAGAGGAGGTGACAAAAACACCATTTTTTTCCATATTCAATCCAAAATTCAGGATCATCATAAAACTGTGAAAGAAATTGAAACCTCTGATGGCATGAAATTTAATGGGTTTGGAGAGATTAAAGAGGAGGTTTTCAATTTCTTTAGTTCGCTATATTCTGGAGGGGAAGAATACTTAGCTCAAGTTCAGTCGGTGGCCATCCAAGGCATCCCTACCATTCTCACCTAGGGGGATAATGAAGAACTAACCAAGCCCATAACCGAGGAAGAGATAAAGACTAATATTTGGGGCATGAACCCGGATAAGGCTCTAAGTATTGATGGTTTTTTGGCACATTTCTACACGTTGTGTTTGGGTATCATAAAAAATGATCCTAATAGAATGCTACAATACGCTCAAAGTAATCTAACCCTTGGGGGGGGAATTAAATCCTCGTTTCTGGCTCTAATCCAGAAATACTCCAATCCAACCTCTTTTTCCATATTCACACCCATTTCGTTATGTAATGTCTCCTACAAAATATTTGCCAAAATTATCTCCCAAAGGCTAAAGAACCATCTCCGAGATCTCCTCTCTTCAAATCAAGGGATATTTGTTCAGAAAATGAACATTCTTGATAACATAATCTTAGTTCAAGAGGTGATTCATTCCAGCTGAAGAAAGAGGGAAAAATCTATGATTATAAAACTAGATATGGCAAATGATTTTGATAGGGTCAATCATCAATTCTTATTCAAAGTCATGGAAAATTTTGTTTTTGGAAATAAGATCATTTCATGGATCAAGGTATGTATTGGGAATCCTTGGATTGCTCTGTTAGTTAATAGTAGAGTTTCCAAATTCTTTCACGCTTCTAAAGGCCTCTGTCGGGGATGACCTCAATCCCCGCTTCTTTACATCATTATGGTAGATTCTTTAAGCAGAGCTCTTAATCAGGCTAGATTGAGTGGAGCCATCAAAGGGGTCAAAATTGCAAGGCATGTTAAGGAAATAAACCATTCTCAATTTGTGTATGATACATTGTTAAATGGGGGAGATTCGGTCATGATTTCCCAAAGGTTCAAGGATATTTTGGATACCTTTTGTACAACATCGGGAAGTAAGGTGAATAAGAGCGAGAGACACATTTATGGCTGGAACGTCCCCACCCAACATATTTCCATAATCCATAGAATTTTTGGCTTTAGCAGCTCCAAATCTTGGGATAATTTTAAGTATCTTGGATTTCCTATTGCATAAGATAAGCAAAAAAAAGGAGAATGGAAGCCAATTATTAATAAACTTTCTAAAAAAATTCAACAATGGGGACTAAACTGGCTAAATGCTATTGGTCGGGTAATATTGATTAAATCAGTCCTATCCTCGATGCCACTATTTCTCTATTCGGTTCTGATGGCTCCATCGGGGGTCCTAAATAAAATAAATAAAATTATCATAAATTTCCTATGGAAGGGAGGTAAGAATAATGAGCAAAAATTCTCTTTAATTAGTTGGAGCATAGTCAAGTGTCCTATGGATAGAGGAGGTATGGGAATCTAGGAAATTTAGCCCAAAAATCTGGCTCTTGGAGCCAATATCCTTTGGAGGATGATGGTGGATCCAAAAAAATGGAATTCGCAAGCACTAAGAAAGAAATATATAAAAGGAAGGATCACTCACAGTCTGGACTCAGCCCCGAGTGGTAAAAATGGAACTAAAATTTGGATCCTTTGTGTTAAATCCTGGAATTTCTTCAAAGAGAAACTGCACTGGATCTCGGGAAATGGGAAGAGGATTAAGTTATGGGATGATTCCATTATGATGGAAGCACCGTTGGGTGAGATTCATGAGCTTCAGACCATCAAAGAATGGGTGGTAAGTATTGGAATTTCTTCTCTAGCAGACATTTGTTCATGGCACTCGGTTTTGGGACAATGGAAGGGATGGGATCTCCCAAACCCACCACAAAACCTACAGAATGACTTTCAACTTTTAAAAGGATAGATCAAAGTCAAGGATCTTGTGGATAAAAAGTTAAAGTATAAAAGAGGATGGGGTGATAAGGAGGGATGATACTCAGTCAAGCAAGGCTATGGGGCGCTTCAGATGAATGCTACCAGTGCTCCTAGGTTATCCTAGGGGAGGAATATATGGAAAAACAATGCTCCCCCAAAAGTTAATTTTTTTTTCTGTTGGTTTCTAGCCCATGGGAACCTCTTGTCTGGTCAAAATATTAAAAAGAGAGGGTTTCAAGGTTCCTTCTAGTGTGTGCTCTACAAACAAGATGAGGAATCTATCTCATATTTGTTCTCTTCTTGCCCCTTCATTACTAAGGTTTGGAAGAATGTTCTAGGACCCCTGTCTTTCTCTGCCAATCAGATTGAAAGGCATGTAAAGTACTTTAGTCATTGGAATTCAGCATACTCCTCTTCGTTATAGAACAATCCCCTACTTCTATTACTTTTGAAATCCCTTCTCAAGTATGTCTGTTGGAAAGTTTGGCTCGCAATAAATAGATTCATCTTTGACAAATCCATGGCCTTGCCATGCAAAGTGGCTAGGAGAGCGAAACGACGCTTATATGAATATCTCTCTGAAATGTGTTCTCAATTAGGAATCCCCTCCTCTTGCAGCAAGGCCGAAGAAGAGTGGATCCGATCTCTAAATCTAAATTTGTGTCCTCCTCCCTACCGAATAAAGACTATCCAATCCTGGGAACTACGTATGAAAGATGAGGAACTAGAGTTATGGAAGAGGAGCCAAAATAAATACATTTTTTGCTACGATGGTGCTGCAAAAGGAAACCCCGGGGAGGCAAGTGCTGGTGGGGAGATCTTTGACCCTGGAGGGTGCATTGTTGAAACCTTCTCTTGGAATCTTGGTATGGAAACAAACAATCGGGTGGAAATGCTAGCATTGTGGAAGGGAATAAAAATAATTCTGAGGAAGGAAAACATAGAAATTATAATTATAGGGGACTCCTGTACTACCATTCGAGCTGCCAAGTTTTGCTCCCCTCTTCGTAACACATGATTAGCAATAATCTACCAACAAATCTGGAGGATTTTGGAGGCAATCCTCTCGATAGAATTCTTTCATATTCTCTGTACTCAGAATACTCAAGTTGATTCTTTGGCCAACCTAGAAACTACAAGAACTGGACGAATCCTTCAATTCCAAGAGGGAGAGATTCATTATGAAGATATTCCACAATATTTTTAATTTATGCATGGGTTGAGGGGCTAGCATCCCTCCCGTATTCATCTCAAAGGGTGATGGATGGTATTGCTCAATCCCTTTTGCCGACATCATGAATTTAGGAAGGATAAATGTGGGGAACATGACCACAGCCATGGTTTGGATGAGGCACACCCCATTCTTTGTAACATTCCCTATGTTTGGCATTAATATCGCCAGAACAATTGTTTCAAGCGGGTATAGATCAATGATCATTGAAACTGGGAGAGTTGATATGTGATCCCACAATATTTTCAGCGGCTTCTCCCACACGCATACTATTAATGTCCAGCATCATTTCTTCTGGGGATATGTATGTAGGTACATGATGGTGGGTTCTAATATCTCAAGGGATAGGACATCCATAAATTGAAATTATGGGAAATGAAAAGAGACTAAATTATATATTTCCGCGATGACTCTCATTAACATCACATCTGATGATGAACTCATTCACGCTGTGTGCTATTCTACGATGGTCATCTGGAATAGCAAGGGGGGCATTGGTGGTGAACAAGCGACAATGGATAGCGATGCAGAGGAGCGAGAGGTGTTATGTTGCGCGAAATGTGGGGTCAAGAAGCTGAAATGGGGCATGTGCAGGAGGATTAATTGGTTGGATCATGATGGTAGCAGTAGGGAAAGGATTGGGATGGATGGAAAGAAGAGGAAGAATAAAAAATAATGGAGGAGAAAAGGCATGTCTAGCTACAATTAGATATGTTAGCATGTAAAGTGGAGCAATAGCAGGACAAAATTGAAGACCTTAAGGCCAAAGTGGAAACTCTTGAAGCAGAATTTGCTGAGCTCAAGCAAAATTTGAAGGAGAAGGAGGAGGCTAAAGCATCATCAGCTGCTCCTCCTTAGATTAATCTAGAAGAACAGGTTCCTTGGCTTCATTTCTAGTTTGGCATTATGAAATTCTTTTTTGTAATTTTGTTAAGACAGTTTGTAAGGCAATATAATACTATAATGATAGATTTAGAGGATAGTTTACATAATAGGAAATTCGAATCTTTGCATAGCCAGTTCAGGCTTTTTTTGGACAGTCAGACAAGAGGGATTACTTTGTTTCTATGTATCTTTGTTTGATGGGGACTTCCCTCTCTTTTTATTAATATAAATCTATACCCATTTCGGTAAAAAATAAGAAAAAAATGAAAAGGTTAGGTTGAAATACTTGATGGAGATGCATATCCATAAAAATACATAAATACTAAAAAGGGGGATTACTTTACTATCATGCATATGCCACAATTGAGATTTGATTATGCATCAAATACTTATTGAATAGTGTTTGTGTATGTGTAAGAGCTATTGTTTGTTTTGGAAAATGTGCTTTAAACACAGCATGGAGCAGTGGAAATGGCATTTATAGTAAAATTAGTTGGTAAATAAAAATATTGGTGTTTTTTACCATGGGGGGTAGCTCAAGTGGTAAAGATGTGAATTTGTAAATGGAAGGTCACATGTTTGAATCCACCCAATCTTACCTATGCTCCGTGGTTCGGGCCCTGTGGATGCACCTAGGGGTATAGTGGTAGCAAGATTGGATCCCTGGACCCTGTGTCATGTGAGTACTATCCCAACTCTAGTTGTTGATTCCCCTAGTACAAAAAAAAAAGATTGGTGTTTTCTTGCTATCCCAAATCAATAATTTCAATTGTTGAAACTCGAAATGATTTTCCTTATTGTAATTTGTCTGAAAATGGAAATCAACATAGGATTAGTGGGTAAATCCTTTGGTATAGCATAGAGAAGTGCAAATTTTGAATCTCTATGCCAGTGGGTATTGTATCATGTTAATTCATACTTGAAATTCATAGGTTCCCACAAATCAAATTAAAGGGAAATTATCAAATAAAATCTTGTGATATATTTGGAAAAATAAAAAAATTATACATTCGATAAGAAGTAATGAAGGCAATTTTTTTTACCATTGCCCCTTGAGATCCTACTAAAAATATAAGAGCAAAATCAAATTCCAAAGCAATTCCACGGGTTTTTGGTTCAATGGCTAAGGGAGGTGGTGATAATTTCCCAATAGTGTTCAAATCACATAGATACATGTTCAATGGCTTCTCATTGGAATGGGTCTTCCTTAAATTTTGTAAGGAGGCCACACTTAATTGTAATAATATTGGATTGAGGAAGGACATGCTTTCCAAGAAAGATAAATTAAACGATGACCGAAAAAAAGAAAGCAACAAAAAGGGGGAAAGAAGAAGCTTACCAAGAGTAGATGTAGATGTGGATTTGCGACACATAGTTGATGGAAAGAATATTGATGGTGTAACCACAAAGATGGAAAGGAATCCTTCCACAAGTATTCAATGATAAAAATCCCAACTTCCCCTCCTCTATTTCTACTAGAATGGGAACCCTTCCACCCTCCATTCCACACGACACCTCTTTTCACAAGCATCTTTCTCTCTTAGCCATAACACCAATTTTTTCCTTATCCTCCTCCTGAATAGATATAGGCATGTGCTAACCCTATAGATATCAATGCTTACTACTTCTAAACATCCTCTGCTTCAAACCCGTATCATGGTTAGTGGAAATATATAAATTCAACGATAGAAAAAAACCTGGGAATCTCATTTATACTCCAAGGCATCTAACTGAATAATTTACCAATACATACCAAATGAATAGATGAGTTGATTTCAATCCATTTTTGAGAAAGAAAGGGAAGATTACCTGGTAATAACTCAGATGAAAATGGGTATGGGGGCCAGAAGGATATAAATATGGTGTCTCTATCTATGTTGGCCTTTTTTTGGAATAAAATAAAAACATATAATTAAAGGAAATAATTGTTGTTCTGTTAGGAGGACCTTCCTCCATGACAGCCATGGATGAAGGAATTTTACTAATGTGAAATCTAGAAATTGATCCCTATTATTTTCCAATTCTTCTTCCTCTATATATAAATAGGGAAATATTTTTTTAAAGGAAAAGTTGATGTGGCTAAAGGATAAAGCATGTTGTAATGTCCTTTATTTTTATTATTATTATATAAGGAAATCAATTTTCTAGGCCTAACATCTCTCACATTAGGGTTTTTATACTTAAAATTATGTGTATTTGTTTAGGTGTCTTTTCCTTCTATTTTGATTATGCTAATAAAATTGTTTATAAAGATAGTTCCCAATATTATTATAATGATTTATTAATGGCTCATTAGTTATAAAATAATAATAGTTGCGTGATCGACATTCTTAGGAATAATACGAATTACATATGTTTATCTTGTGCATATTTCTATAATTTATGTCACTATACATTTGTTGTGGAAAATAATGCAGAAGATTTCATCCTTCCATTTGGTAAGGGGAAAAACCTTGTAGGTTGCATCAAGTCCTCGTTCCTTGGTACCCCTGGTTGGGTGAGTGAATTCTCCAATTGATCCTGCAAGTGGTTGTTAGTGAAACTTGAATAAAATAAAGAAAACTAAAACAAAATATAACAATAATGGGGTAGGAATGCAAACTCCAACAACAAAATGTATGCAAAAACGCTTTGTATTTCCCAATGGAAAAGCATGTACAACACCTAGGAGGTGTAGGCTTCAAGGGAAGCCAACAATATCCCTTAGGTAGGTCCGTCTTGTCCAAACTAAATGATAAGTGGGTTGAGAGAACAAAGGAGAGAAACTCTTGCTCCTTAGGGGAAGAAGGAAAGGGAGCTTTGGAATGCTTTCAAAGGTGGGAATATGTGAGCTATGAATGAGATATAATACAAATAAAACATAATAAATTTTCTCCTTTTTCTCTCTACAAGCTGCATGCTGATGGATTCCTTTCATAGGCCAAGAGGTGGCCAAGAAACAACTAGCTCCAAAAGTGAATACCATCACCTCATGAAGTGGTTCCAACTATACAAAGGGGGCTATTTAATGACACAAGGAGTGTAAGGATCCCAAATTTGAATTGTGGAGGTGATGGGCCATTGATGAGCCTTCAGTTGTGCCAATGGTGGGTGATATTTGACAGTCACATGGATATCGAAGGAATTTCCATGCGAGGGTCGAGCGGGATCTATATTGGTAACACATGCTATAGCACAAGTTAATGAGGGTTCAACTGCATGACCTATTCATTTGATTGTTCTTGGGTGCTTTTGGACTCATTTGGCCTTTTGTATTTGTTGAGGATGTCTTTTGTGAGATACATTCTATATGTTGATGATTCCTTACTGCAAGAATCACCAAAATGTCGCATGTGTGCAAGATTTAGGCATTAACAACATCTCCTATATTGAATTTATTTTTTTTCCTTATAATGAAACTAAAACTTAAGAGATATGTTACTTCTAATTTTCAAATAGAATTATGGTTTTTATGAGTTTACAATCAAATATAAATTAATTATAATAAACTCTCACCTTTGCATGATGAAAATACACTCAAACTAACTTAATTAGATATATCATTATTAATGTTGACCCACTGAGAGGTATACTTAGTTATCAAAACCTCATAATGTCTCTCATATTTCCACTTAGAGACTCTAGATCCCTTGGAGAGGTCATGTGTGGTAATTTGAGGAAATATTAATGGATCTTGATCCCTAAAATATTTCTTTATAAATTAAGGTGTTGGATCCTTCCCAAACCATGTATATGTCCTTGAGATACATACATGGATATCAAACCTCCTATTGGATTTAATATGCAAACTTAGAAGCCAAACATACACTAGATAGGTCCTATATGGTGTTTTTCAACCTCCTTCCTATCCATTTATCCCTATGTGTGTATGTTTAGCGCTTATGTCCTATGTTTCCTATATTTACCTTATCTAGATCCAAGACCTATATATGGGGATTAAAATCTACTAAAGGAGATCCTATATCCATATAGAGGATATGTATCGCTATTAGAGGTGAATTATTGTTGTTTTAGGCCTTGATCGTGGCCCTCAATCCCTATAAATTTCCCTTAGGAGCTAAGGCCCATGTTTCATTCTTAACAATTTCTATATCCTGAGATACAAGTTTGGTTCTCCAACCTTGAAAAAAATGTCTATATCCCCACTTATAAGCTAAATATTCCCCATATATGTGTGTGTAGTGGTCTAAGGTCTCATTCATAACCCTTGAGTCCTCAAACTTACCTTTAGGTCCTAACGCATTGGTTTCTTCCCCCAACCATATACAAGGCCCTATGGGTTTCAAAACCTCCCAATTTTTTTTTAATATGCTCATATGGAGTCCATATATCCCCTAAAGATATCATATGTGGTGGTTTAAGGTGGAATTCTTAGTCTTATATTCCTAATTTTCCTTTTCAGGAACTAAGGCTTAATTTATCTCCTTAGCTTGATGTCATCCATTGGGAAAAGCTTATGGATGTGTTGTGGTTTGAGACATCATTCCTTTTACTATATGCATAGAATATTTTTTTATGGCATGAGCCCTAGGATTACTCCCTTTACTATGTCAATTCCCCAAGGAACTTACCTAGTGCTCACAACCTACTAATGGCATGGAGATCCATATCCAAAGGCAAAGCATACCCTCGATAGGTCACGTGTGGTTCCTTAAGGCGTTGATCATGGAATTGTATGGTTAGGAAAGTCCCTTACAATCCAAGTCTTGTGTTTTCTCCTCTAGCCATGTCTAGGATGCTTAAATCCATGTGTATTTCTTAAAAAGTCCTAATCGCACACATTTCCCCACTTAAAAATAAATATATCATAGGAGGTCATGAGTAATTCTTCAAGTTGTTTTTCTTAGCCTTTGATACCTAAAATATTCCTTTACATATAAGATCCACATTTCCTCTTTTAAGAATGTCTAGGTACCTAAATCCTATGCCCAGTGTTAAACCTGATAGTGGCAAATATATCCACATAGCTTGTAGGCTCGAGACACTCTTTGGAGATAATGGCTAGTGGTTCAAGGTGCCATTTAGCCTTGGATTCCCAGAAACTTATTTTAGAAGTCATCATGGCTTTGGTTTCCATCCTTGAACATGTCAAGGGCCCAAGGTCCATACCTATTGATGTGAACCTTCTAAAGGAGCTAGCATCCCCACTTAGAGGGAAAGGATTTTTTTGGAGGTCAAGTGTGGTGCTTCAATGCATCCTTTAGGAATTAGATTCCTCAAAACTTCCTTTATGATATCAGAATTATACCTACTACTAAAAACCACCTAATGCCATACATATACCGACGCAGAGGCCATGTGTTCTAGTTTGATGTGTCCTTTGCCATAGCTTCCTACGATATCCATTTAGAGATTAAGGCCCAATTTCCCTACCCCAACCATGTCAAGGTAATCAATACCTAGAGCTCAAAATTTTCTAATGGAATCCATATCACCACTCAAACACAAGTGAATCCATCAAGAGATCATGTGTGGTAGTTAAAGGCATTGTTCTTGGATGTAGATGACTAGAAGCTTCCTTTAGGGAATTATGCTTTCTTTTATTAATGATTTCATGGGCCTTAAGTCCCGTTATTAGTGTTTAAAATCCCCTATTGTCATGAATATTTGTACTTAAATTCCAATGGTGCTTTAAGGAATTTTTCATAGCTATGGATGCCTCAATGGTTTCTTTAGGGCCAAAGGCATGGTATTCTTCCATGGAAAGTATTCACAATGCCCTATGACACGTACATATTTTTCAAAACCACATAATGGCACAAACATCATCAATCATAGGCCAACGATACCCCCAAAATGCCACCTGTTCTTAGCATAGGAAACCTTCTTATCCCTACATGTGTAATGTCCCTCAAAATGCGGCTAAAAAAAATTGTGCAGGGTCTAATAATAGTCATAAGGCATAAGATATAATTAAAATTAACTTCAGCACTGAATAAGATTATGGATAACTTGTTGGTTTTTGTTCTAGTTTTGGTGATTACGTCGATCTTTGACATAGTACTGATTTGTTAGATTTTGCTTGACTTACACCTTTAGTTGTCGATAAAGTACTTCATGCATATGTTTGCTTACACTCATTTACTAGAATGTCTAAGCTTGATTTTTGGTCCTAGTTCATAGATTTAAATCTGATCATTATGTATGTTCCTGTTCGATAATGATTCATTGTACCTTAATGTAATTGATTTGAAGGAATTATTGGTTATACTTCCGTGGGTAATATTAAGGGTTCACTTTGTGCCTAGGCTTACTTAGCTTATGTGTAAGCTAATGCATATTTAATCTTCTTGCTACAGGTGACTTGGAAGAGTTCCATATTAAGGCTGGTCCAAGAGGTCAATTCCTAAGATTGAATGTGTTGATAAAAAGGGGAGAGGTAAAAGAACCATAGTTCCAAGGTAACACTATATTCTTCATACCCTAATGGGTATTAGCTACCCAAGCACAAGCGTTTTAACCTGGTGGCTCACACTATAGAGTTGGGCGTAATAGATTTGTAAACTAGTGGAGGTAGCTGGGAATTTATTAATCCCACGTGACAGGCTTGTGGGAGATATCCACGCTGGAAAAAGAGTCCCCTCAGTCGTGTATGCGAATTTACCCTAAGCAAAATTGCAGTTGAATGTATTTTGGTGTTTGGGTGTTTGGAGGTAAGGAGTAGAGGCTCCTTCCTACTCCATCGTTTTGGAGGATACCCGCACATGACCAGAGCGTATCTCTCAGTCTTTGCACAATCATTACAGAGGGAGCCCATGCTTTGATAGGAAATCAGGTAACGTTGCTTATAATTTATCCTAGTTCTAATTTCTCCTTTTTTATTTTTATACGCGGAAGCTTTTAAATGTATGCTAACAGGTTTCGTTGCTTGCCCTTGCATGTCAGGAAAAGGGTTTCATTGCTTACTACTCAGAGGATGACTCGTTGCTTGAAGGGAGGGTTGAATGCGCATGGTTCTGGTGTAACGTCCCCATATTGACCCTATTGCATTAAAATTGTAAATGATGTAATATTGGTATAAAATCATGGTGAGGAGCTCAAGGCCAAGGCCCCGCCATCGATTTAGTGATGCATATGGTTTACGTGCTAGCCAGGCACATTGGAATTTCAAAATCATGTAAATGTGCATTTTAATAAAATACCCACAAATAGCTATGCAATGCAACAAGAGATGGGAGCATGATTTTACAAGGAATTGGGAGGGAAAACATTCAAACCCTTTTGCCAACCAAGTCAAGCCAAGTGTCAATGAGAGAACCCATCAACCCTCAACTACCCATGTTGAATTTTTGTATCCAATCATTCATTTCTCCCAAGAGTTGGTTGAGGTTGTTAATTCCTTGGGAATGGAGAGGTATGGCTATCCAAATTCGAGTATGGGAAAGCCACCCTACATGGAAAAATGTGTTTTGCTCCTTGGGAAAGAAAAGAGCAATGAATTGCTCCCCAAGCCATTATCCATCAACCAGTTGATCTCCCTCACGAGTGGGAAACTACCTAGGCATTTTCTAACCATGTTTTCAAGTGTTTTCCTTGATCCCCAACTAGGAGAAGGGCGTTTTTGTGTTGTATACTAGTGGGGAAGAAGGGGAATCCAATTGGGGTTCCACAGAGACCGTTTGGGCTGCTGAATGCTTAGATACTTGGGGGAGAAATCGTTTTCCTCCCTGTGAATGTTTTTCCCCATCCCACAATTCGTTTTTGGTTGGAAACAATTTGGGAAAAGCCCTGTCCATCTTGTTTGTAAATCCCATTGCTGAACACGTGTATCCATGCCCAATGATTGTGCTTGTTGTGTGTAAAGAGTATGTTGGGTATGATTTATGGGAATCCATTGTTTTGGCTTGAGCTTGAGTGCAAGCATTCAGGGTTCAAATGTAGCCTGATAAACCCAGCTGTGGACTGGCTTGGCTCATATGAGAGGATTAATTGGGATGTGCATGAGCTTGAATGCCCCCTTTTCCTTATAAGAATCATGCCCAGCTCGGGGGTGGCAATTGTGTTGAGAGAATTGATGAACACAACTGGCCTATGGTTGGGTGGAACTTTGCAGCGACATAGCTAGTTGCTTGGGACCATTTCACCATAAAGATAAGTGTTTCTCTGTCTATGTGTTTTACTTCTGCAATGCATTAATTTGATGACCATTGATATGTTGTATGCATGAGTAATGTGTGTGGATAGTTTAATTTCGCTGTGCATGTTTGATTTGTTTGCATCTACACACAAATGTTTTATTCATATGATTCTAATGAGTGGGATGAGACTATGTGAAAGCCCATAATTTGGCATCATGTTACCTTCCTCGAATTGGGTCCATGGGAGGGTTCGTTACACTTGGTAAGCCCCAGGCCCATTGGAGTCACTTCAGCCCACGGGATGCATGGTGTTTGCAATGTATGTATTTAAATGTGATAAAAAGGTTTGATGGTTGTGCTATCGGAGTGACAAGGAGTTTGAGTGAGTCTTACGCCTGGGCATACTCTATTATTTATTTTTCTGTGTCGATTTCTTTATACCAACATTGATCTTAGGGCTGTATTTTTCGTTGTAATCCTTCTGGGTGTGTTTATGGTTACTAAGTTTGGATTACTGGAGAAGTGTATGCTTTAGAATCTCTGAGACTGTGTTTTAAAATGGTATTCCATGTATGTTTATACTCGGTACCCCTATTGTGTGACTTAATATCTAGTACTATCATTTTAGTTTTGGAAATGATATGCATCGTTCTATGGATACCTATGTTGATGGATGATGTATTTTGAGTCTTCGTATCATGTTGAATTCAACCTCTATATTACTAGAATGGACTACTGTATTTTTTATTTATATTACTAAATGTGTTTCTTTTCTTTAAATTCCTAACCCTAACAAATGCATGTGTAAATCGTTGACTACACTCAATGAGATTCGATCTCTCGATCTGTTATTTTACTTTGTGGCTTAATTAATTTCATCTACGGTTTAAATGTTTAGTTCAAGGGAAATGATCCTTGGTTAGCTGCCTCTGCGTGATCCTATCCGCGCTTGGTGTATTGTGGATTCAATGGGTTTGGATCTCCAGTCTACGCTAGAAGCGTGACTCTTAAATTGGTATTTGTGCAATTACTGGGAATTGAATCTAGGTCCGCGCTAATAGAGACCTTGTATTTGACTGTGCGTGTGTTTAGTGAGGTTAATGGGATTCGATCCTAAGTCTGGGATAAGTATCGACCTCGTAATTGACTATGTGTGTGTTGATGTTAATGGGAGTCTTTAAATTTCGTTTTGTAAAGTGGACAGATATTTTATAACTTTTATGTGATGATTAATGTGACTTTAGAAGGCACATATGTGTTGATAATCTTACTTTATAAATGTGGGGGATTTGCTCTTACTATTTGTCTTTTAGATAGACATTTATAAAATGGTAAAGTTTCTATGTCTCTTGTTTTGGATAATAGTAAAATTGGTATGATTCATATGTGGATCATTTTTCTATTTAAAGAGATGAAGAAAGTTATTGGAATTAATATGCATATAAGTTATGTTTATTTAAGACATAATTTTGTTTGTATAAGTTATGTTTACTAATAATTGAGACCTATGTAAGAGTTTTGTTTATTTAATATATGTCATTTATAAATATATATTAAATAAACCACTAAGAGTTTAGGGATCTTTCCCAGAATCCTATTATGGGATTCTCTCTCTGTGTGGGTAATGATGGGAGTTTTCCCCTAGAATGGTATAATGCATTTGATCTATTATGGTTAGCCCCATGATCATGGCTCATTAATTCTTCCAATGATATCCTATGTGGAATTACAAATGCATGATATAAATTCTTGGAAAGACATTATTCCTAAATATATTGAATTTAAAAATGGACTTTATCTACTGAACTAACACGTCTATATAAATCTCATATTTTTGCATGAACAAGGAAAATAATTCAGATCTGTATAATACGGTTCCTAAGATTTAATTCATCTATATTTATTACGAGTTTAAAAATAAATATGTAAAACACGATATCTAAATTTAATACACCTATAATTATTACATAAATAACAGAAATGACTAATTCAGATCCATAGTTTATAATTCCCGAAATAACAACAAAACATAAATATACTTATCAGTCTTTTGTATCTATCCAACTGACTTGGTAACTTCCATGTTCCACCCAACCATAAACCTCAAACTGTTACTGGTTTGTGCAACAGGTCACCCCCGAGCCAAACCAAGTATGACAAGACTTAGAAGGCCTAGGGTAGAATTTGTTATCTTCCTTACTAACAACAGAGTAGTCACAAGGTCCATTTACCAGCCCTTTGTGTGAATATTTATAGCAATAAATTCCCTTACTTTCCCCACAATCCTCTTTCTAGGACACACCAAATATCAGACAATCTGGTGTTTGAGCACTCAGATTCACGGCTGAACTCTCTAGTGAACTTGGAAACACTTCCCCCCTGCAATGTTCCTCTCTCTGCTACTTATAATATTTTTAAGAGGAAAGGCTCCTAGGATTTAGGTTTAACTCACTTAGTTATTTGTTTGACACACTGACTATTTTGTTTTTATCTTTAATTAATAATTCAGTTTATTTTAACTCTCAAAATTTATTTTTATCTTTAATTATTTAAAATAGGACTTTTACTCACCTAACATCTAGTTGATCTTTAGTTATCAGCTACTTGACCGTTTCAAACTCTTGCATGATCGGTCCCTCTTTGAGTGGCAGTCCTAGTCAGTTAGAAAGAATAAAATAATAATAATAGTTTGAGAATTAAATAAATATTCAATGGATTTGTTAACACTAGAATTGTCTCTAGTTTTTGTGTGATTGTCTTTAATATTTTTACTTTATTTTCTCTTTTTCTCTTATTTCATTTTGATTTTTAAAGTCATTTTGATTGTTTTCTAATTTCTAACTTATAGTTATGATTTTTATTGCTTTACTCATAGTGGCTTATGTAGGTTATATTTCATTTCCAAATCTTTTAAAATACGTACCTAAGTATTTTCTAAAGCTTTTATCCAAAGTCTAATCTATACATTTGAGTTTATTTGTCAAAATTGTGCATTGAGTGATTCCCGCAGCGCAACCCCAAAATTCTATACACTGGTGCGCTACAGGAATCCCAAAATTATGAAGATTAGTGGATCTATGATGGAAGGACATAGCCGATACATTTGATGATGGAATAGGAGCTTCCAGACACTTGTTCGCCTCATGATGACAGATGCATGCATTTGTGATGGTTACTACTCCGTAATATCAGAGTTTGAGAGGCCACGAACTCTGCTTTGGGGGTTTTAGTTTTCTCATCTAAAGACACGTAGAGTTGGAGGAATTATTCCTTGATTCAATTGTTGGAGAATAGGGTTGTAAATTTGCAAAGTGTAACTGAAGATATGGGAAAGAGTGGCAGAAATGCATAGTTTTCCTCTGTTTTTTCCTGTTTTTGTCATTTAAATTGACCACAAATTACGAGGTCATGGAAAGGATTTTGAGAAAACCAAGAGAGGTTTTTTTCCAAAACAGACTCATTTAAAAAAAACTCTCTCAGTTTTACAACATATGTCATAGTTTGGAAGATTCAAATCCATCTTAGTGGCCTATTTTTTCAGGGTTTAAAAGATTTAATAATTTACTATTTTACTCACAAACGTTCGGCACGTCTTCCAATCAATTGGAGAGGAATTTTTGAAAAACAAGAGAGGTTTTTGTTATTCATGGACTCATTTAAAAAAAACTCTTAGTTTTCTAACAGGTGTCGTGAATCAAGAGATATGGTGGCGTCTTTGAGACCCAATTTTCCATAAATTCGCCTAATTTCCCAAAGTCTGATTTGCTATTTTTAGTTAATTGTCTTTAAAGATTCAAGTTAGAGTGTAACTAATTGATGTAACTACTTCAAAATTCGACCTAGAAGGTAGTTATGGAACTCCTCTACTGTTTTAATGATAAAAGGAAGACAAACATACAGTTCGAGGGTTCGATTTTTGGGTCAAGGAGGACTATACTGTGGAAGTTTTGAGGCATTTTTAGACTCATATACATATCTCTCATGTAAGTTTTTGAAAGTTTGAGATTGGAATATATATCTATAAGCCATTGTTATCTTATTTATTGTTTTTTCTGATCAGTGTGATCCCATAGTTAATGATTTCATTCTTTGTTTAATGTTTTAATCATGGAATGCTCATGTATTGTGGAAAAACCAGTATTGTGTCTATGAATGGATTGGCTTATATTTAATCTTTGAAATGTTAAATATCTATTTACTTTAATGTCTTGCATGATTTAGTTTCTATATGAGTTTGTACTTGTTTTGAATGTGATTACTTTCTTGATTATGAAACATTTAGACCACTAAACTACAAAAACAAAACCACATTTCATGTTTGTTATGTTGAGATTGTGCTAACTTGCCCCTCTGTAGTCTAGGGTCAATTTCTAGGACAAACATCTTTGGTGCCGTTTCCGGGGACGGAAGTGAAGAAAATATTCCCTAGGCATTAACATCAGTACATCCAGTCTTTGATGGTGAACAAGGGTTGGTTACATGGTTTAGACTACAATTTTTCACTGGCGACTCCACGGAGGAAGCATCTATTGGCGACTCCACTGGTTTAAGATGCCAAACACCTTGCAAGGCATTGTGGCTCGAAGGTTTGCACCTTTAAATTTTTCAGTTGTTCTAGGATTTCCAAACGCAGTTCCTATCATGGATGAGTGGGGAGATTTCCTTCCATGTTTCAGAGAGAAAAAAGATGACAACCCAGCAACACATTTGTTGAAATTTCATGAAGTTATGTATAAGTTGGGAATTCATCATAAGGATGTACTCATGAAAATGTTCATGTATTCACTCGAGCAAGATGCACTAGAATGGTATTTTTCTCTTCCTGCTGCTAGTATTTCCTTACTGAAAGAATTCCATGCATGTTTTCAGAAACATTGTAAGTATGTTTTCTCAGCTGAACTTATTTTGAAAGATTGTTGCGAGCAAGCTAATTTCCATAATACAAATTCTTTATGTGATCCAACAAGTTATGATGATAAATGTAATCAAGGATTCCAAATGTGTCATGAAGAAGCTGTGATTTTAGAATTAGTCGAAGATAAAGAGGAAATAGTTTCAATTTCCATTGTCAAGGAAGAATATCATAATCATTATGGTAACGGAGCTGTTGTTTTAATTCATGTTGAAAATTATTTTAGTGATGATATCAACAAAGATGGTCTGGAATGTTCTCATAATGCTTTAAACAGTTTTGAAAATCAATCTTTTGTTCAACAAACTATTATGTTAAATCATGTTGGACATCATTTTTGCGATGAAGATCATCCTTGTAATGAAGAAATTACTGTTGAAGCATTTGGTTCAAATGATTCTAAAAAATATTTTGGTTATTTACATGATGATATGGTGTCACAAAAGGATTTTCACGTTTTATTGAATGAAGAAAAACATGAAGCTTCAGCATCATCATTGGAAAATTTTCAGAATGCTTCACTTTATGATGAATGTGATGAAGACATTGAAGTTTTAGATTGGAAATTCCATGATCAGCAGCAACCGATTGTAGGTGAATTATATTCCAATCTTTCTATTGAACAAGAAAAAGTTCTGAATTGCTATGACTCTCAAAATGATAGTAGCCAGACTGTAGATGCTTTGAATATAATATTAGATATGTCTAATAGCCATGGCCATGATAACTTTGCTACTCAAAACCATTATGAAAATGTGCCATTTTTTTATGGATATGAAGAGGATTTAGAAGAGAAAAAATTTATATCAACACTCACTGAATTTCCCATTAGTCCTCCTTTATTTGATAATTATGTGGTCAGTGAACAAGATAAGAAATAAATACTACAGATATTCTTTCAGTATTCATTAGTCAAGCAGCACTCTTCAGAAATCAGTCAGCTTCAGTTTGTGGAAGATATAAAACAGGATAACCTCAACAAAGTCGAAGATTTTATATATTGTTCTCTTATTGCATTATCTCATGGAGTATCGAAAATTGAGGACACCCATTTGCAGTCCATTCTTTTTTAACAACACAAAGGAATAATTTTGCATGAGTTTCGTGATCCCGTGGCTTTTTGGATGGAGTTGTATTTTTCAAAGGTTTCTAATGCTCTAGCTTTTGGCATACTTCATATTTCCAACTATAAATATCAGCTGCCTACAAATTTTTTATTGCATTTATCACATCTTTTGTGGGTCTTCTCAAACAATAGCATGCATGGAATTATGATTCTCAGTCAAATCGTTTCTTGGCTTCATTGGAATTGGGACTACACTTGACCAAGCAGAGTTCAGTTGATCAGTGTAGGAAGTGTAAATAAATAAGTTCATTTCTTGAGCAATGATTTTAGTTTGCGGTGTGAGGTTTCTTTTCAGCAAGTATAGTTTAGAATGAGTAGTTTCAGTTTGTTTTTAAAAGTCAAAAGAACAGGGCTACAAGTTTGGAACATATTGGGGATCGAGATACAAATGACTCCATCTCCCAATGAATAAGTCAAAAGGTCTACATGATCTTGAAACCTCTCAAGGAGGCTTTCATCCACCAGCTGCAGCCATATGTTAACACTAGAATTGTCTCTAGTTTTTGTGTGATTGTCTTTAATATTTTTACTTTATTTTCTTCTTTTATCTTATTTCATTTTGATTGTTTTCTAATTTCTATTTTATAGTTATGATTTTGATTGCCTTACCCATAGTGGCTTATGTAGGTTATATTTCATTTCCAACTCTTTTAAAATACTTACTTATGTATTTTCTAAATCTTTCATCCAAAGTCTAATCTATACATTTTAGTTTATTTGTCAAAATTGTGCATTGAGTGATTCCCACAGCGCAACCCTAAAATTCTATACACTGGTGCACTGCAGGAATCACAAAATTATGAATATTAGTGGATCTATGATGGTAGGACATAGCCAATACATTTGATGATGGAAGAGGAGGTTCAAGACACTTGTTCGCCTCATGATGACAGATGCATGAATTTATGATAATTACTACTCCGTAATATCAGGGTTTGAGAGGCCACAAACTCTGCTTTGGGGGTTTTCTCAGCTAAAGACACGTAGAGTTGGAGGAATTCTTCCTTAATTCAGTTGTTGGAGAATAGGGTTGTAAATTTGCAAAGTGTAACTGAAGATATGGGCAAGAGTGGCAGAGATGCATAGTTTTCCTCTGTTTTTTCCCGTTTTTGTCATTTAAATTGACCACGGATTACGAGGTGGTGGAAAGGAGTTTGAGAAAACCAAGAGAGGGTTTTTTTCACAATAAAATCATTTAAAAAAACCTCTCTCAGTTTTCTAATAGGTGTCGTGAATCAAGAGATATGGAGGCGTCTTTGAGACCCAATTCACCAGAAATTCGCCTAATTTCCCAAAGTCCGATTTGCTATTTTTAGTTAATTGTCTTTAAAGATTCAAGATAGAGTGTAACTAATTGATGTAACTACAAAATTCGACCTAGAAGGTAGTTATGGAACTACTCTACTGTTGTAATGATAAAAAGAAGACAAACATACAGTTCAAGGGTTCAATTTTTGGGTTAAGGATGACTATACTGTGGAAGTTTTGAGACATTTTCAGACTCATATACATATCTCTCATGTAAGCTTTTGAAAGATTGAGATTGGAATATATATATATATAAGCCATTATTATCTTATTTATTGTTTTTTTCTGATCAGTGTGATCCCATAGTTAATGATTTCATTCTTTGTTTAATGTTTTAATCATGGAATGCTCATGTATTGTGGAAAAACCAATACTATGTCTATGAATGGATTGGATTATATTTAATCTTTGAAGTGTTAAATATCTCTTTACTTTAATGTCTTGCATGATTTAGTTTATGTATGAGTTTGTACTTGTTTTGAATGTGATTACTTTCTTGATTATGAAACATTTAGACCAATAAACTACAAAAACAAAACCATACTTCATGTTTGTTATGTTGAGATTGTGCTAGCTTGCCCCTTTGTAGTCTAGGGTCAATTTATAGGAGAAACATGATTACTGATGCTCCAGAGCTCCTAGCTCAACATCAGTTAATCATCATGATTCTAAGTGCTCTAGAGCATTACTGCTCAATGCTTACTCAACTAATAGTGCTCCAGGGCCCACTTTCTCAACACTATTAAGTCAACTGTCTTAGTGCTGCAGAGCTTATGCTCAACACTAGTTAAAATAGTTCAGATGTTCCATAGCTCACTTGCTCACATCTTTTAATAATTTTGGTGCTATTCAGAGCTCACTTTCTCAACACCCAAAATAACCACTTAGGTTATCTAGAGTTCATTTAACTTAACACTTGTTAACAATAAAATAAGTTTGTAAGGACAATTAACTGTAAAATAAAAATAGTATTTTCTTGGAATATTACAACATGGTTAGAAGATTCCTTTAGCAATTGAGTTGCAGGTCTCCTCCATTACCATGTCCAAGGACCTAAGACCATAAGACCCACATACATAGTACCGTGGATACCCATGGAAATTCATGTGTGATTATTTGAGAAATTATGCATGGATCTAGATGCCTCAATGGTTTTTTTAGAGCCAAAGGTATGGTCTTCATCCCTATAATGTCATTCTGAAGGTCCTAGGACACCTTCATAGTTCTCAGAACCACTTGATGGAACCAACATACTAAATCATAGGCCAGTGATTCCCTCAATAGGTCATGTGTGGTTGGTGGAGGAAAACTACTTAGTTTTAGATGTTTAGAATCCTTCCTTTAGAGCCTCAGGTTTAGGTATCCTCCAATAACCATATCCAAGGCCGCAAGGCTACAAGACCTAGATACATAGTGCCATAGATACCACTCCAATGTCATGCATGGTGATTTGAGGTAGTGTTCATGGATTTGAATGCCTCAACCATTTCTTTAAGGCCACATGCATGGTATTCTTCCCTAGAACATCATTCTCAAGGCCTCGAGACACCTACATATTTTTCAAAACTACTTAATGTCACTAACATCCTCAATCATAGGATAATGATATAGTCAAGAGGCTAGGTGTGGTTGGTGGATACCACCTCCTTTGTCTTAGATGGATAGAATATTCCTTTAGGGCTTGAGGATCAAGTGTCCTTTGCTGACAATGTCCAAGGTCCCAAGTACAAAAACCTAGATGCATAGTGCTATGGATACCTTGATGAAGTCATGCATGATTCCTTAATGCATTGTTCATGGATCTAAATTCCCTAGTAATTAATTTAGTGACAAAAACATAGTCTTATTCCCTATGATATCATTCCTAAGTCCTTGACACATGTAGATATTGCTCACAACCATATAATTGCACTAAAACCCTCAATCATAATCCGATGCTACCTTTATGAGCCCATGTGTGGTTGGTTGAGGTATCCTCAGTTATCCCTAGATGGATAGAAGATTCTTTTAGGGCCTAACGTTGAGGTATCCTCCCTTGACCATGTCCAATGCACCAAGTCCCAGTGACTTGGATGCATAGCACCATGGATACTCTATGAAGCCATATGTGGTTCTTTGTGACATTCTTAATGGATTTGGATTCCTAAATGGTTTCTTTGGGATCAAAGGCATGGTCCTATTTTATGTAATTCCATCCCTAAATCCACAAGATATGTTTGTATTGATCAAAACCATCTAATGGCATCAACATCCACCATAATATGCCATTGATACCCTTAAGAGGCCATGTGTGGTTGGTGGAGGTAACCTTCTTAGCAATGTATGGCTAGAAGCTTCCTTTAGGGCCCTATGTTCAAGTCTCTTTCACTTACCATGTTAAGGCCCTAATGCCACAAGAGCTAGATACATAGTGCCATGGATACCCCTACAAAGTCATGTGGTTCTTCGAGGCATTCTTCATGGATATAGATGCCTTGATGATTTATTTAGGACCAAAATCATGGTCTTCCTCCCTAGAAATCCATTCCCAACACCTTGATACATGTACATAATTCTCAAAACCACCTAATGGAACTAACATCCTCAATCATAGGCCAATGATACCCTCAAGAGGCGATGTGTTGTTGGTGGAGACAACCTTCTTAGCCTTATATGGGTAGAAGTTTCCTTTAGGGATTGAGCTTCATGCCTCATCCCATGGCAACGTCCAATCTCCCAAGTACCCAAGACTTGGATACATAGTACTATGGATACCCTTTCAAAGTAACGCATGGTGCTTTAAGGAAGATTTCTTCATGGTTTTGGATGCCTCGATGGTTTCTTTAGGGATAAAGGCATGCTCTTTCTACTAGAATTATATTCCCAAGGCATTAAGACACATACATATTTCTCAAACCCACCTAATTGAATAGTCATCCTTAATCATAGGCCAATGATATGCTCAAGATGCCATGTCATGTGGTTGGTGGAGGAAACCTTCTTAGACTTGGATGGATAAAGGATTTATTTACGACCCAAGTTTCATGTCTCTTCCATTGACCATGTGTCCAAGACCTAAAGGCCCCAAGACCTAGATAAAAATATCAATGGATAACCTTGCAAAGTCATGCATGGTGATTTGAGGTATTGTTCATGGCTCTAGATTCCTCAATAGCTTATTTAGGGCCAAAGGCATGGTCTTATTCTCTAGATCACCATTCCCAATGCCCTAAGACACTTACATAACTCTCAAAACCACATAATGGTGTTAATATCCTTAATCATAGGCCAATGATACCCTCAAGAGGCCATGCTTGGTTGGTTCAATCTATCTTCTTATCCTTGGATGGACATGACATTCCTTTAGGGATAGAGGTTCAAGTCTCCTCCATTGACCATGTCCAAGGCCCCATGACATGGATACATAGTTGCATGGATATCCATGGAAGGTCATGCATGGTGTTTCATGCATTATTCATCACTCTTAATTCCTCAATCTTTTATTTAGGGCCAAAGGCATGGTTATTTTCCTTGAAACATCATTCCCAAGGCCTTGATACATGGACATACTACTCAAACCTCCTAATGGAAATGACATAATCAATAATATGCCAATGATACTCTCAAGAAGATATGTGTTATTAGTGGAGGCATTTTTCCTATCCCTAGATGGATAGAAGAATATTTTAGAGCTTGATATTCAGGTCTCCTCCACTGATCGTGTCCAAGACCCCAAGGCCAAAAGACCTAGATACATAGTGCCGTAGATACCCCTCTAAAGTAATAAATGGTGCTTTTAGGTGGTGTTCATGGCTCTATATTCCTGAACAATTTCTTTAGGGCCAAAGGTATGGTCTTCTTCCATGTAACATCATTCTCAAGGCCTTGAGACATGTGCATACTACTTAAAAACACCTAACGGTAGCAACATCCTCAATCATAGGCCAATTATAAAATTAGGAGGTGGTGTGTATTTGATGGATGCAAACTTCTTACCCATGGATGGCTACAAGCTTCCTTTAGGTGTGGAGGTTTAGGTATCCTCCATTAACCATGTTGAAGGCCCCAAGACCACAAGAATTAGATACATAGTACAATGGATACCCCTGCAAAGTCATGCATGGTGCTTTGAGGCATTATAATTCATGGATTTAGAGGAATTAACAATTTATTTAGGGATAAATGCATGGTCTTCTTCCCTAGAACATCACTCCCAAGGACCTAATACATGTACATACTACTCAAAACCACCTAAGGGCACCAACTTCATCAATCATAGGATAATGATACTATCTAAAGGCCATGTGTTGTTGGTACACGAAACCTTCTTAACCATGAATGGATAGAAGATTCCTTTAGGGGTCAAGATTAATGTCTCCTCCATTAATCATGTCCAAGGCCATAAGGCCATAAGACCTAGGTACATAATGCCTCAATGGATCTAGATGCCTTAATTATTTCTTTAGGTATATAATCATGGTTGTATTCCCTGTAATGTCACTACCAAGGATTTTGGACACCTACATAAGGATATTTATTTCCACTTATGACTCCAGTCAATGCCTTGAGATCCATCCCACTATGCAAAAACTCTTGATTGTTCCCATATCTGACTATTATTCCAAATATCAACTTTACAGGGTGTATGTTATGGTTTATGGCCTTGATCATTTCCCATTACCTCAATAATATTCTATTAGGGTATACTTATTTCAATTTCTTCCCCAACCATATTCTAAGTTGCATCCCTAGTGCACAAAACTACATATTTTCACCCATATCCCACTTTAAGAATAATGATATCCTATACATAGCATAATATCCTATGTGATAGTTTGAGTTGTCTCTCTTATCCCGATATGCCTAAAACCTTCCTTTAGGGCCTAATTCCAATAATTCCTCCCACGACTATGTCATACTAAGTTCTCATATCTAGTGTCACTTATATGAACACTTAAATGCCAAGGATAGTGTTGGGAGTTCATGGGTTTGTTTTAAATCTTACCTTAGGGTTTAAGGCCCAAGTTTCCTCCTATGGGATTATACAAAAAACTAAGACCCATGTATGCTAGCAAAAACCTCATAATGGTATTTATTTCCTCACTCATAGGTAAATAATATGCCCAATATGTCATTTGTAGTCGTTTAAGCTATTGTATTTGGCCTTGGATGCACAAAATATTTTATTAGGGACTAAGGCATGGGTTTCCTCCCTAAAACATGTTAAAGGCCTAAACATGTTTTTAATATATAGTGCTTAAAACCTCTTACTTACATTAGTACCACAAATATTAGGCCAAGGATACCCTTAGGAGGTCTTATGTGGTGGCTCATGGTATACTTGTTAATATTATATGCCTAGATGTTTCCTCTGAGGTTCAAATCCTTGGTTTCCTCCCTTAATCATGTATATTTCCTAAATACATATACCTAGTTTTATTTCCTCGAATTCCCCCCCATTATCCTTATTATAAGGCCATATATATTCTCAAAAAGTCATTTTTTTGTCTCAACAAATAATTATTAACCCTATATGCCTAGAAGATCCATTTAGGAAAAGGCCTAGGTTTATTCTCTTAACTAGGTTGAGGGCTAGTAGAGATATCACTACTAATCAAAACCTCATAATACCATCAATCCCTGCACATAGATGTTAAGAATAATGTTAGAAAGGCATGTGTGTTAACCATATTTCTTGGTCCTAGATTCATAAAAGCTTCTTTTAGGGCCCAATGAAGAGTTTTCCTCCCTCAAACATGTCCAACGATTTGAGACCTATGCCTTGTGCTAAAATCCTAATAATGATACTAATATCCATCAAGTAATTTAATAAGATCAATAAAAATATACCCTATCAAATAATCAAATTTCAATTCAAATCAATTTTACTAATATCTTTTATTAGTAATAAATTAAAAATGGTCATTTTTAATTATTTGTCAATATTAAGAATCATAGGTATTTATTTGCTTGAATAATATTAAAAATGAATAATTGAATTCAGCTTTCTACAAAATAATTCTTTGTGAACTTATTGTGCTTCTGGTGCAAAACCTCATAAATTAATCACATGAGTTTATCTGCTTAAATAATAGAAAAACATATAATTGAATTTATTGGGATTGTGGTGTAAAACCTATCATGAGCATCTATTTGAATGAAAAGATTTGAATTAAATTATTTACAAAATAATTAGTTATGAAGTTGTTGTGTTTATGGTGCAAATAATCATAATTAAATCCTATTTGTACATGTCCATGTGACAAATATGAGCTTAGCAACACTATATGGTACTTTTCAACATGGCATTTCTCTACGCTTTGTTAATTTTTGAGTATTAATTCAACATACTCTAGGATCTTTACTAAGAGAATAACATGTAGAACATATCAAGTATAACAATGCATATCAATCACACCAAACAATCACATGAGACAATAGACACACATAGTTTCACTGGGGAAAACCATAAAGGTGAAAAACCCCACAACTTCCTCAGAGATAGAAAGAGAAATGATACAACCAAAGTACATAGAGATAGTCCTCCTAGCAGCTGAACCTCCTCCTTCACTAGTGTGCCACTTTCCGAGTAGTGTAGAATTGAATAATGAGATGATCAAATAGAGTGCCTCCTGCACTCTATTTATACATGACCTGACCTGCCTAATAAACTAGCAAGGCTGACTTGTATAACTCAGTCTAATAACCCATGGTAATACTAACTAGGGTTGACTCCACACTTGGTGGTCTAATAACCCATCACTTGCAAGTTATGACACTTGTGACACTTGTCAATACAAATGACAACACTTCTGTATAGAGGAATGATAACATCTCTATAGGAGTACAATATACATAGGTGAAATACATTTCGAAGTTACATATACATCAACACTCCCTCCTAACTAGGAAGGTATTTCTAGACACATATCTGCTAGCACAATTCTTCTTCTCTAGATCATAGTCACTGGATCATCGTCATCGAATCATCGTCATCGTCACTGCTGCTGTTATCTCAATCAATATCCGATCTACTCGTCATAGGAATTTCTACAAAGCTAGTCCTTTTTCATACTGGATGTAGGCCCACCACCTGCAGGTCTTCATCATCACTAGCCATACTGTGGAATCTTTGGGACTTATTACGTGAGTCAACAAAACCTCAAAAGAGCATCCTAGGACTTTTACAAGCACATAGCTCAACCTATCGGATCTCCCAAGACCTTTTACATTCCATTGCACAACCTGTCCACAGCCACATAATATCATCATGATACTCATGATCATACTGATCATAACATCGTCTACGAAGCACAGTCCAAATGCACATAATACAACACTTACACTCATCGGCATGGGAAGACACACTTCAACCATCCTGGAAGGGCTCAGCACTCACATCAACACACATGGGAGAACAAATCTACCACCATGTCGGAAAGGATCTACACTTACATCAACACACATGGGAGAACACATCTACCACCATGTTGGAAAGGCTCTACACTTACATCAACGCACATGGGAGAACACATCTACCACCATGTCGGAAAGGCTCTGCACTTACATCAACGCACATGGGAGAACACATCTACCACCATGTTGGAATGGGCTCTTCACTTACATCAACGGACATGGGAGAACACATATACCACCATGTTGGAAAGGATCTGCACTTACATCAACGCACATGGGAGAACACATCTACCACCATGTCAGAAAGGCTTTGCACTTACATCAACGCACATGGGAGAACATATCTACCACCATGTCGGAAAGGATCTGCACTTACATCAATGCACATGGGAGAACACTGCTACCACCATGTCGGAAAGGCTCTGCACTTACATCAACACACATGGGAGAACACATCTACCACCATGTCGAAAAGGCTCTGTGCATATGTTGTCTTCAGAATCATCACACATGATCCACCTGACGATGTCAAAGAATCTACCTGATGCATGTCATCATAGTATGATCATCCTGATCATCAATGCATCCACCAAATTCATACCATGTATCCACCTGATACATATCATCATACATGATCTACCTGATCATACAATATATCCACCTGATACATATCAACATACATGATCTACCTGATCATACAATGTATCCACCTGATACATATCATACATGATCTACCTGATCATACAATGTATCCACCTGATACATATACAAATACATGATCCAACTGATCATATCAAGCATCCAACATAATGCATATACACATACATGATCCAACTGATCATATCCATCATCCAACATGATGTATATACATATACATGATCCAACTGATTATATCCAGTATCCAACATGATGCATATATATATATACATGATCCAACTGATCATATCCAGCATCCAACATGATGCATATATATATACATGATCCAACTGATCATATCTAGCATCCAACATGATGCATATATAGAGCAGTAACTGGAGCATCGTCCTGATGCTCATCATCCAGCGCTTACATCCACAGCCATGGGAAGGATCCTCCTCTCACCATGCTTGTAATGGCTCTTGCAAATGTGTCCATCACTTCTTCCTTGAAGTGTCATCAATCTAAAGAACACCAAGCCTCTCTCATGAAGTACTCAAACTTCACTCTAGCTAGTGGTTTCGTTAACACATCTACAACATGCTCATCTGTCGCAACATACGGGAGCTTTACTACTCCTCTGCGCACCATATCCCTGATATAGTGATATTTGATCTCAATGTGCTTTGACCTGTCATGGAACACCAGGTTCTCAGACAACTTCACACAACTCTGGTTGTCACAAAAGATACCAGTAGCCTCCAACGGGAGATCAAATAACTCAGACAGTAGCTTCTGGAGCCATACTGCTTCACAACTAGCCAAACAAGTTGCAACATACTCTGCTTCAGCTGTACTCAGTGCTACGCAGGATTGCTTCCTGCTAAACCAAGAGATCACACCTGATCCCATACTGAAGCAGCACCCAGAAGTGCTCTTCCTATCTGCAGCACTACTTGCCCAGTCCGAATCAACATAACCCTGCAGGTTAAACTTTTGATTCGCGTCATACTTGAGCCCATAATCAATTGTACCCTTCAGGTACCTCAGAATATGCTATACAACAAATAGGTGAACACCTCTAGGATCCATCAGGAACTGGCTCAATGTGTTCACCGCAAAGCAAATATTTGTCCTTGTGTTCATCAGGTACATCAAGGACCCAATCATCCAACAATACACCGTGACATCAACCGACTCAGATTAACCATCACACATAAGCTTCATGTTCGATGCCATAGGTGTGGCTATGGCCTTGCAGTCCATCATCCCGAACCTCTTTAGGATATGTATTGCATACTTCCCTTATCCAAGGAAGATCCCATCTACACTTTTCCACACCTCCATGCCTAGAAAATAGTGTATCACCCCCAAATCCTTCATCTCGAACTCGCCAGCAAGCTTCCTCTTGGTATCGGCAATCAATCCATCCTCACCTGTAACAAACAGGTCATCCACATACAGAAGTACAAGATTTCCTTCCTCAACCTAGTAGTAAAGGTTGGAATCCACTTTACTCTTAGTAAAGCCCAAACTGGATAGAAAGTTGTCTATCCTACCATATCAAGTTCTAGGAGCTTGCTTCAAGCCATACAAGGCTTTCTTTAACCTGCACACATATGACTCTCTGTCATGTGTCTCAAAACCGAGTGGCTTCTCCACATACACTTCCTCCTCGACTACACCATTCAAGAAAGTTGTCTTGACATCCATTTGGTGTATCTTCCATTTCATCACTGCAGCCATAGCAAGTACTGTTCTAATGGAAGTGTATTTGGCCACAGGAGCAAAAGTCTCTTCATAATCAATCCCTTCTTTCTGGGAGAAGCCACAAGCTATAAATCTCGCTTTATATTTCTCTATGTTGCCATATGCAGCATGCTTGATCTTGTAGATCCACTTGGAAGTCACCATAGACTTCCCTTCAGCTATTGGGACTACATCCCAAACATCATTCTTCATGATCGACTGGTATTCCTCTACCATGGCATCCTTCCATCATTCTTCATGATCGACTGGTATTCCTCGACCATGGAATGCTTCCATTCTTTCTTTTCTGCTGCTTCTTCATAACTGGAAGGTTCTTTGTTCATAATGTCACAGAGTAAAGCAACATAGTTGTTATGAGATCTAGTTTTCTTCCTTGCTGTGTGTTCTTCTTCTGGAATGCCATGCCTTTCTGCATCTTGAATGAGCTCTCTAGCCCATGCAGGTTTCCTCTTGTGAGAGTTCTTCTCACGGGGTGGATCTACAGGTATGTGTGGATCTTCAACTTCACGATCTGCTTCTGGAATTGATTCAGTCATGATGGTGTCTTGGAATATGTTTTGCTTTGGTTCTTCATGATCTTCAACAGGTGCCTTCCTTGACTTGATGAAATCTGAGACTTCATCAAATGTTACATCCCTGCTAACATCAATCTTCTTGAACCCTGGAAAGTATATTCTGTAAGCCTTCGAGCTTTCACTGTACCCCACAAAGATACCCTTCTTTCCTGAAGGATCTAGCTTTGTCCTCTTTTCCTTTGGAACATGAGTGTATACTGGGCAACCAAATATTGTGAGATGGTTGACTTCAGTTTTCTTACTAGAGAATACCTCTTCTAGTGTCTTGTTGTCCAATATCTTGTGAGGTGTTTTGTTCTACACATATGCAGCTGTCCTAGCTGCTTTCGCCCATAGGTGCATAGGTAGATCCTGGTCATGCAACATTGCTCGTGTTGCTTCCATGATTGTTCTATTCTTTCTTTCTGCAACCCCATTCTTTTGTGGATTGTAGGGAGCAGTCAACTCCCTCTTAATCCCTGAATCACTGCATAGCTTCTTGAAATCACCTGAAGTGAATTCTCCACCATTGTCGTATCTGAATGTCTTGATCTTCTTATCAGTTTGATTTTCCATCAAGGCTTTGAATTCCTTGAACTTATCAAACACTTCATCTTTGTTCTTCAAGAAATAAACCCAAGTCTTCCTAGAGAAATCATCAATGAAAGAGACATAGTATACATACCCATTCAAAGAACTGGATGACATTGGACCGCATACATCGGAGTGGATAATCTCCAAGATTCCTTTAGCTTTGCTTTCACTACTTGGAAATGCCTTCTTAATGTTCTTTCCTTTTGCACATCCTTTTCAAACCCCTTCAAGCTTTGTCTTGATTTCAAGAAGACCCTCTACAGCTTTGATTGCAATTGGTAGTGCCCTATAGTGTACATGAGCAAGACTTCTATGCCAAAGTTCACTTGGCTCCATGGATTCATGTACCATGGCATGATCAGGTTGTCCTTCAGTTTGTACAATCCTCCCTCTTGCTCTCTAATCACTACTGCATCATCTATAGTTTTACCCTTTGGCCACATTAGTACTTGACCATCTACAAATGCAACCCTCATACCTTTTGCATCCAATGCAGATATGGAGAGTAAGTTCTTCTTGAGCCCAGGTACATATAGAACATCTTTCATCTTCAAAGACTTCCTAAAGTATAGGCTGTAGGAGGCTTCACCACTTCCCTTAATAGGGTATTGATAGTCATCCCCAAGTTTCACCTTATGGGGTGACTCATGTTCAGATAGATTTGCAAAATATTCTTTAAACCCAGTCATGTGTTTGGAAGCCCCACTATCAATAAGCCACTCATTACAACAATGAGAGATAGTACCTGTGAGAGCAGAGATCAGAACATATTCATCTTTGCTAGATGAGTCATCACTTTCTAATCTAGCCCTCTTCTTGGGAGGTTCATCATCCTCGGCAGCATGAGCATGATATCTCTTCTTGTTGTTCTTCTTCCTTTTGTTGAAGTTGTTGTTGTTGTTCCTTTTTTTCTTAGGACAATCTGAAGCAAAGTGTCCCTTCTCATTACATGTGAAGCATGTGAGATCTTTCTTATCTTTATGTTGATGGTGGTGTGAAGATTTCTTGGTATGAGAATGCTCCCTCTTTGATCTTCCTTTCTTGGTGTGTGCTGTGAGAGCTTGATCTTCATTTCCCATCTTTTCTTCTCGATCCACAAGCCTTGCTTCTTCTTGTGAGCATTCCTCCCATAGTCTACTGAATGGATCAACTTCCTTCTTACATAGATTCCTTGGATGAAGGAGTCCCATGACCTAGGTAGGCCATTCAATGTGGTCATGTCAACTTCACCATTGTCCACTACTTCATCCATAGCTTCAAGTTGTTCCTTGATCTGAGAGACTTTAGAGAAATAGGATTGAATGGTCTCTCCATTCTGAAGATTTATCCCTCTCAATTGGTTCTGTAGAGTCATCTTCCGATTTATGTTCTTCTCTTCAAAGAGCTTGGTTAGGGAATCAAACATCTCCTTGGGTGTCTTTAGAGATGACACATGTGGTATGAGATGGTCTTTGACAGAATCAACAATGATCCTCTTTGCCTTGACCAAATTCTTCTTATGTAAGGCCTTAGCCTCTTCTCCCTCTTGGATAGGGACCTCTTCACTTATGTAAGTATCCAATTCATTTTCTTCCAGGATTAACCCAATCCTATACTTCCATGCTCGGAAGTTATCATCCCCTTCAAGCTTATCCTCAAGCTTGGTGTGGTAAGACATTTTAATGATAAACTCAAATGGAAATAAAATATTTAGGTCTTACCACTTAATTTGTAGAAATCTGGATCTGGAGCTAGATTAGGGTTTGTTAGAGAAACCCTAAAAATTCAAAATGTGAATTTCAACTTTTTAAAAGTATAGAAAGATGTGCCTTGATGAGCTGATTAGCCTAGTATACTCAGAAATTGAAAACTGCAAAGATTCACCCTTCAGAAATGCTTTTCAATCTCCTGGATTCACTAGGGAGGACCCTGAATTAGGGTTTGAGTTTCTCGGAGCTTCACCCAACCCAAAATCTCGATCCAAAGCTCTAAAGTTTGATTTTTCCAAGGATATTCCAACTATGTCCTCAGATTTCAGAATTTTCTATTTTGTGGAAACCCTAATTTTTAGGGCCAAAAATGAAAGTGCCCAGAATTGAATTCTGATTGGATAGAAATATGCGCCTTGCTGAGGAGAGTCAAAATAACCTACTTCCTTTCAAGATCTATGGAGAGAAACCCAATAAACAAGAAACCCTAGTTTTCACAACTGGACAGTTTCTTCTTCTCGGGTTAGCTCTGATACCATGTTAATTTTTGAGCATTAATTCAACATACTCTAGGATCTTTACTGAGAAAATAACATGTATAGCATATCAAGTATAACAATGCATATCAATCACACCAATCAATCACATGAGACAATAAACACACAAAGTTTCACTGGGGAAAACCATAAAGGTGAAAAACCCCACAACTTCCTCAAAGATAGAAAGAGCAATGATACAACCAAAGTACATAGAGATAGTCCTCCTAGCGGCTGAACCTCCTCCTTCACTAGTGCGCCAATTTTCGAGTAGTGTAGAAGTGAATAATGAGATGATCAAATAGAGTGCCTCCCACACTCTATTTATACATGACCTGACCTGACTAATAAATTAGTAGGGCTGACTTGTCTAACTCAGTCTAATAACCCATGGTAATACTAATTAGGGCCGACCCCACACTTGTGGTCTAATAACCCATCACTTGCAAGTTACGACACTTGTCAATACAAATGATGACACTTCCGTATAGAGGAATAATAACATCTCTATAGGTCCAATATACATAGGTGAAATACATTCTGAAGTTACATATACATCAACACGCTTAAGATTCCTTAAACCTAAGGCATATGAGTCTTCTCTCAACCATCTTGAGTGCCACTCAACCTATCCATAGCTATTGAAACCTTATAATAATGTGAATTCCCATACGTAGAGGCTAAGAATATTATTATGAAGATGTGTGATGATCTTTGTGGTGTCTTCTTTGATCCAAGGATAATTTTAGGGGCGAAATTTAGCCCATGGGCTATTTTTCCATGTTTTTTTTCAAAAAACGATTTGCCAATTTGCATTTTTTGAAGCCCCGTTTTTCACTCTAACCAAATATTTTATAGTTGGCATTTTAAGAATTGGTAAGATTCGCCAAGGTTTATACACTTTTAAATAAGTATAGGTCCTTAAAATTATCCCTACTTTGATGTAGGTTCTTAAAAACATCTTTTAGGGCCATATGTAGAGGTTTTCTCCATTGACCATATTTATGATTTCAAACCCATGCCTTGTGCTAAAAACTTAATAATGATACGAATTGCCATCAAAAACTTTAATAATATAAAAATATTCTCAATTAAACAATCAAATTTCAATTCAAATAATTTTTATTACTACTTTACAATAGTAATAAATAAATAAAATGGTTGTTTTTATTTCTTTGTCAATTGTATTTATTTGTTTAAATAATATTAATAATGGATAATTGAACATAAATTAATCTTTGGTCATTTATTTGAATTGATAAATAAAAAAATAAATATTGAATTAAGTTATTTACATAATAATTATTTGTGAATTTGTTATGTTTATGGTGCAAATCCTCATAACCAAATCCTACTTGTATATGTCCATGTGACAAATAATAGGGTAGCACCTCTTTATGGTACTTTCCAACCTGACATTTATCTTAAGATAAATAATATAAGTGGTGCTAATACCACCACCTTCACACCACAAAATGTAAGTGGTGCTAATAACACTACCTTAAAATCACAAAAACGTAAATGGTGCCAATACCACCACATTAGCACCACAAAATATAAGTGGTGCTAACTTGTGGTGCTAAAAGATAGATGTTCTTGTTGCGATAAGAGTTCTTGAAAGACACCATGATGAGTGGCTCTGAAAGAATGTGTATTGTTTATGAATGACTTCTTGCTATGGTAGGATTTCAATTTTACACAATCATGTATATCATATTATAAATGTTGATATGTTCATTGCAATTTAGTTCTATGTTTGTAAATGGAAAATGAAGATGAGGGACAAAATCAAGCAAATCAATGAAACATTTGATTAAATAATCCAAGTGCAATATTGTACACAAGTGATTGAGAAATGAGGCATGCAAGCAACTTAAGCAATGATAGCACTTGAGTGAAGAATGACGATCAATATAATTGAATGTTATTGGAAGTTTGTGAAACCCATACATTTTTTCCCAATTGGATAACAGGAAGTTAGTAATAAATGTAGCAATTACATATTGAATTTTTTATTATCTTTGAGTTTTATGTTGTTTCATTTGTATGACAAAAGGTCTCTTATTCATATATAATAAAATGGATTTCTTATTTGATTGCATTGTCCATTAGTATAAAATATTACATTGTTCATTAAATATATAGATGATTTATATTATTACAATGAATAAATGTAATTAAGTAATATGAAAAATTAATGCAATAATTAAAATATTTTCATAATTAATTAATTTAAAAATAAAATAAGACATGGGCATATTGGTGTATTGTATTTTTGAAATCCCTTAAAATATAAGGTGCTCTCTTATACTTGGCCCAAAGAAACAACCTCAAAATTTTCTCCAATTTAGTAAATTACTAAATTGATATGAGTTTGATTACAAGCCAATGATCTACATAGTTATCATAAGAAGCCTATAAGATTCTTGATATAAGTATCAAGCTACTTGCAAAGGGGATTTATTGATACTACTAGTTCAAAAGCTTCATTTGTAGCATATGAAAACACAAAACTCACATATATGCACTAGATAAACCAACACCGAAAATATCCTAAAATATATAACAATACATATAACATGGATTTATTGATACTACTAGTTCAAAAGCTTCATTTGTAGCATATGGAAACACAAAACTCACATATATGCACTAGATAAACCAACACCGAGAAGATCCTAAAATATATAACAATACATATAACATTCTAGGCTCTAGGAATCCACTCAAAAGGATCCTTGAGTCCCATATGCCAGAAATCAGACTTGTGATCATTCACTATAACACCTGAAATAGACCATAAGATATCAAAGCAATTTTGACTGAATCTATGCCCTAACAAAGATGGGCTAGCAAGAGAATGTTATCAACCATCTCAAAACCAAACTTTGTCTAATACATAATCGTATTATAAAAGGAGCCACTTACTACAACAAATCTTGAAGCATGTGAAAGGAGAGTATTAACCATGTCCAACAGTAAGCACCAACCCTGTCATAAGATTTGTCAAATCAATTTTTAGAGAACAACCCTCCAAACTTTCTTCAAACTAAAGGAGGACTGTGGAAGACATACTCAAAACTTTTTACAGAACATCCTTCCAAACTTTCTTAGAACTAAAGCAGGACTGTGAAAGACATACCCAAACCTTCTACAAAATACCCACAAACAGTAAAGCAAGGAAGATACCAGGCAGTTATCAAGAGACAATTCATCTTTTGCTCCTTTTTTTTGAGCTTTTTCCGTGAACCCACTTAGAGTTTGCTTTCAGTATCTACATCGGATTCTTCTTCACTGGCATGCTGTCTACGAAATACGTAGAAACCGATTGCAGAGCCCACAATGACAGCAACGATAACACCCAAGTTGTAAGACATGACCGCTAGCATGAGGAGGTAGGCAGTGGCAACACGGAGTGTGTGGGATAGAGTCTCTACCAATCCACCAGCCCAAGCTTTATTCCCACCATGAAAACCTCTGAGATTGGACAGATATTCATTGAAAACTGAAATCCCAAGAAGCAAAGCAATAGCCAAGATATACATCCCCACATGGCCTGATGAAGGCCAGTCTGCAAAAAAGAATTCAACGTCACTGCCCCAGTAAAAGCTCCTCCTCATGACGTCCGTGGAATTCATTGGGGAATTCATTGATGGCGGGGGTGGTGGCATGGAATCCATTGATAATGGCTGTTGGGGTGGTGGCAACGCCGATTGCAGTACTCTTGTATCAAGAAATGGATTGCGGTTTTGCAGATTTAGAAACAAAGAAGCATTCGGAATTGATGAAATAAAATGATCTCCATTGCTGTTTTGCAGATTTAGAAACAGGATTGAGGACCGATATTGAGAAATAAAACAAATTGTTGCACGACTCTAACTTCTTAAGCCTCCTCTTAATGGATTTATGATCTTCTTGGACGGCTTCAATTCACAGTCGCATTCAACTGAGTCTCTATTCTCAAGTGGCGAAGTCATATTCCCTGTAAGGCGCGCTTCATGTGGTGTAAAGCGTGACTCATTTGCTCAAGCCATGAGTGACATTGGAGACATTGAGTAAACTTTTCTTTATGTAAAAATACCTCATCTTGATGATCAAATTTTGTAATTTTCTAAATTCTATATTGTGGATGGATTTTAAAATTTTATTTTCATTGGATTTTTTTTTATATAATCCGAATATATGTGCCCAAGTCAGGATTGACATAGGAAGCTCTGCTTAAGTCATGAAAGAGGAAGCTTTAAATCTTTCATTTTATATAATCCAATTATATGTGCCCGAGTCAGGATTGAGATAAGAAGCTAAGTCATGAGATAGGAAGCTTTAAATCTTGGATAATGAAATTTGATTATAAAAATATTTGACTTTCATAATGAAAATCAAATTTTGTACTACTATATGGATTTGTATATTCTATTTTTATTTTAACAACCATAGGTAAGTCATTTTTTTTTTTAACAAACAAATACAAGTCAAGTAAAATTCAATATTTTTTATATTTTATTTTAATAACCAAAATGCAAGTCAAGTAAAATTCATTATTTTTTTTAAAGCTAAAAAACTTTTACCACAATACAACTCAACCTCTTACATGAGAATACCACTGAACCTCTTACATGGAAATGTAAGTAATTAGCAACCTGGTTTGGGACACACTAACATAGGGATGTGACTAATTAGGAACCTAGTTTGAGACACACTAACATAAGGATGTGAGTAGTTAAAAGCTTGTCTTAAGATAGAGTGAACCTTGTACATGCCATATGCCATGTGGGGCAATTACAAAAAAATTTAATAGATTTATATAGGACATTTTGGCCTAAGTGAGTGCTTTAACTTTGTTGTAAATTTTATTTTCATGGTTATATTTTGTAATAGAGGAAATTAAAGTTTTAATTAATTTTTAATTTTTAATAGTTTATTTATTTATTTATAATTTGTGTTGATTTAAAATTGAAAAAAAAAATTATAGATTATTTTCAATATAAGTATAATGAAATTTTGATATACACTATAATTATGGTGGAATTATTATATATAGGGAAATACATGGTTTTTGGCTGTTATCTATATTTTTTTATATAATCAATTTGTTTTAAGTAATGTATGGATTAGAAAAGTGGTGTGATGGATTAGAATTTGAGTAAAAGCATTTTAATTCTAGAGAATTATGTTATATTAAATTAGATGAAAATAAATTCAACACCAAAGCATTTGAGTTGGAATATTTTTTTATGAGAAACATAACCTTGAAATTCGATTACAGAAATAGAATTTTAAAGGCACTTAAATTATGATAACCAATAAGCTTTTACAAGGTTATGCACTCTACAATCCCAACAAAATTCTCAATCAATCACACCATCAAATTGATAATAGGATATTTCTTGTCAAGCTTTCTATTTTAATAGATCTTTGTTTGGAAAAACAATGAGATACAATGCCAAATTAAGAGTTTATTGACCAAGTTATTATCAACAAGTTCTTCTCATTCCATTTCTTGACCAAGTTACTATCAACAAGTTATTTTCATTTCATTTCTCTTAACACTTAACAATGAAGGATTATGATGTCTATAGGTCAATTAATGAAAATTTAATATTAAAATCATAGTAAATAACAAGTACCCCATTCCTCAAACTGATTATTTTTTGGATCAACTTCAAAGGGTTGAGTTCTTCACAAATAACAGTTTGAAGTTCAGATAACAACACTTGTCAATGAAGAGTCCAATTCTTCACAAAGAGGAATTTTAATTTAAGATACTAATAAGTGTCAATCAATTTTGACAACTTAGAAAGCATATTTAAAAACTAAAGAGGGTCTATATAAATTGTTGACTATGCCTTTTGACTTAGCTAATAAATTGTTGACTATGCCTTTTGACTTAGCTAATGCTCCAACTTTCATGTCTTTCGGCAATGCCATTTTTAAGCATTTCATTTAAAGGTTTGTGATTGCGTTCATAGATTACATTATGATTTTTTTGTCTATTATGGGAAGAGCATCTACAAGACATTCTACAAGTGATGGATACTCCTCGATAAGACAAACTATAATTTGATGAGACAATGTGAAAGATTTAATATTTAGTATACATCATTGATGTCACTAGGATACATGTGGATCTTAACAATATCTAGATAATCTTAAATTAGGCAATATTGCAAATCCATGGACCTACTTGAAAATGTTAAGGATGTGGACCTTCTCAATCAGTTAGAATATAAAATCTAACACCTTATTTTTTTATTAATTCTAGCATTTACTATTAATTTTTTCTTATTTTTTTTTTTTTTTTTGATGATTATTACCTTTTGAGTTGACATTTATTGTTGGTGTATCTTGATGTATAGATTTGATTATCAAGACATCATTTTCTTTTAATATAATTTTGATGATGATTATTTATATATATATATATATATAATTACAATGGAATGAGTTAAAAAATGGAAAATTTCAAAATTTCTAGCTAATCTATTTATTTGTAGAATTAGATAAGCTGTGTGGAGGATTTAATTCCGACATTTCCAGCTAAGTAGCACAACCCATTTTCAAGAAATACAAAAAAGTTTCAACTTTAGATAATAGGTCAAGGGCTGGTTTAAATAATCTTAAGATGTTAAGTATAATGTTGAAATGTAGATCAGTTTGTTTGTTTGTCTATTTATAAATTAGGTTATTATATTAATTTTTTGTTTTCTTAACATAATCTTAATATGACTAACCATTTTAATTAATAATTTATTTATATATATATGTTAATTTTCAAAATAATTTATCATTATTGATTATTATGATTTTGATTTTTAATTAAATAAACTTGTTTTAATTTTATTAAAATAATGTAATCATTTTCAAAGATGATTACCTATTTATAACTTTATGTAACTACTCTATATTAATATAGAATTAATTTTTATCAATTAAGTTATGTTATAATTTTTATTAAATTTTTTTATTTATGTATTAACCATCTTATTCATTGAAGCAATGTAATACGATTAATTTGTTATATTTTATTATTATAAATTTTAATTTTTAATTAGTTAGTGCTTGTTCTAATTTTATATAACATAGAAATAATGTAATTACTTATGAAAATATAATTGTCTTAGTAATATAAAGATAGTATTATCTAATAAACTAATTAGTACTATAAAATAATTTACCATTAGTTAATATATGTTTTAATTTTTAAGATGTATTATTATTTAGGTGGTCCTCGTTTTAAAGGCTTAATTGGGGAGTTATATAACGAAATCTAAAAAGGGTAGAGATGATGAAATATAAGAGGGTAAAGGAAGGACCTCAAGTGTCAAGATTAACTAGCTCTCTTTTTCTAATATTTTTAAAAAGGTTGATACCATGGGTCCATGATTTGCTTAGTTTCCACCTGTCATCCCTATTGAGGTTGTGTGGGTGTTTTTCTATTTCTATAGCCTCGTGGATTTTTCTCTTCGTGAAGTTATCCACACTAGCACTGATCTATGTGTCCTCTATACAAACATGGTGTTTAGAGGTTTGTGAATGTTCTGCTAGAGCTGAGTTCTTTGTCGTACCATGAATAATGTCTGCATTGTGCTCTTTTAGTCTTACCTGGACTAAGTGGCCTGTTTCTCTGATGTATAGTTTGTGACAGTCACATGGTACCAAGTAAACCCCTTTCATATTCTTCAGATCTATCTTGTCTTTTGCGTGGTCTAGAATCTTTCCTAAGGAACTTGGTGGAGAGAAAGCAACCCTAATTTTATGCGTACGTATTATTCAAGCTAATTTATCCATGGTCACTTGAACGTAGGGGAGGCTAATTGTTTTAAGTAGGCCCTCTTCTAGTTTTTTTCCATTTCCCATCTTGTGATTTCTTAATGGTCTTGCGGATTAGTTTTTCCTCATAGCCATTTTCTTTGAAGACCTCAACTAGATGTTCATGTTCTTGAGGTAAACGTGAAGTGTCTAAGATTCTCTTGGCTCTTATTGCTGGAGTGTTAATGATACCTATTTTCTGGGATGGATGATGATGAGAGTTTTCCTGGATGTACTTGTCAGTGTGGATTTTTTCCGGTAAACTTCATGTGAAAGAGAGTCATCATTGTTTCTTGTGAGGAGGACATCTAAGAAAGGGAGTTTTCCATCGTTTTCCTTTTGCATAGTAAATTGTATGTCTTTTGACAGGCTGTTCATATGGGCTAAAAAGTTATTAAGCTTATCCATCCCGTGTGTCGATATAAATTGTGTATCATCCACATATCTCTTCCATTGTTCTGGTTTCATTGGCGACATACCGATGGCTTTGTTTTCAAAATTTTCCATGTAGATGTTGGCTACAATGGGGGAGAGTGGGGATCCCATTGCCACACCATTAGTTCGCTCATAAAATTCCCCACAAAAACTAAAGTAGGTAGATCTTAGGCAAACTTCCACTAAGTGTGCAATTTCATCATCTGTTAGTTCCCTTATGACCCTAATGGCCTCGTCTACTCGTATTTTAGTATATAAGGAAACAATATCAAAACTAACTAGTTGATCGTTCTCCTTTAGCTTTCTTGATTTTAGGGTTTCTACAAAATGTGAGGAGTCCTTAATGAAAGACAAAGAGTGACCAACTAGGGGCTTGAGTATTTCTGCGAGGCCCTTAGCTAAGCCATATGAGGGTGACCCAATGGTGTTAACAATTGGTCTGAGTGGATAGTCCTTCTTATGGATCTTAGGTAAGCCATATATGTGTGGAACAATAGTGTTCTTAGGAGTGATATTCTTCTTGATGCTCTCATATAAGGAGGAGTTCTTTATTTCCAAAGTAATATCCCTTATCACCTTATTGCTCGAATCCTTGCCAACCTTCCTGTAGCTACCACTCATCATAAGATGCTCTGTCATCTTCTTGTTGTATTCGTCCATGTCCATAATGACCGTAGCATTACCTTTATCTGCCTTTAAGATCATCATATCCTTGTTATTCCTGAGATTTTTAAGAGCTTTTGATTCCTCATGGGATAGGTTGCTCTTGGGTGGTTTAGCCTTCCTCCTGATGAGCGCACAGTCCTGTCTAACCTCTTCTGTGGCTTCTTAAGGGAGATGGGTTATGGAATTCTCAACGCAACATATGATGTCTTCGTGAGGGATCCTCCTGGGTGCAAGAGAAAAGTTCATCCCATAGGCTAGGACTCTACGTGTAGTATCATCTAAATCGAACTTTGACACGTTGAAAATGGTTCTATCTTTACCGTTGGTAGGCATATTCTCACTGATCCCTACGGTTTCCTTATTGTCTACTGTGACCGTGCTATTTGTTGCAGTGCCCACATCCTCGTTGTCTGTTCCATTATTGCAGTTCTCCATTTTATGGACGCAACCTTCTGTTCGTTGACCCACTGTTCTGGATGCGTCGGTCTGCTGGTTGATCACCGTTTCTTATGTTAAGGCGCTGGTCACTGTTAAGATCATTGTTTCTTATGTTAAGGCACTAGTCACTGGTTGATCACCGTTTCTTACGTTAAGGCGTTGGTCACTGTTTCCTAGGATTTTAACTCCCTAACCTCCATGAATGGAATCCTCATAAGCAACTTACCATACTTGAGAATATCTCCAATGAAACTACACCCTACCTTCATCCAAGCAATCCAAATTTCAACTTTACAAAAGTGAATAATATACTTTGTTTGCAGAATCTATGTTTTGTTTATATATTCATCAATCCAAATTTGAGAAAATTTACCCTGTTTGGTCAATTAGTAGAGGTTTTCCTCTGGCTCTTTCCTTATTTCGATGGTTTTCAAAGCTTTGAGGTCTCTACTACAAAAACCAATGGCACAAGGGCTTATCAAGTTTATCCATCTCCCTGAATTGGATGTTGAACCATTGTTAATGACTCCTTCTTCACACAAATTTAAGCCAAGGTATTTACATGAAGTGTTGCCATGGCTGAAGAAATGTCATGGCTGGCCTCTCAAGGATAGTCTTGGATCCATCCTGGGAAAGTGTTCAAAACTCTAGAGACCCTTTTGCATGACTATCTTACCTAGAAGAGCTCTAATATGTGCCCATCCAAGGGATACAAAAGAAAGCAATGAATCTGAATGCAAAGTTACGATATGCACCAAAGTGCTTGATCTACATGTCTATATTTCCTCTTCATGGATTAATTCCTATGAAAGGCATGAAATATCCTCCATTTTTGTGCCATTATATTGATGGGGACAAAGGATTCCACAAAGTTCACTTGAACTTTTGTGAATGGGTATTATTAGTACCACAACCATTCCAGGTACTTAAGGTTGTTCTCCACCAATGTTCCTATTATTGTTAAATTTTCAGAATTTACTTCAATGTGATCTAGGATCTTAACTGAGAGAACAACATGTATAGCAAATCTACAGCATATCAATCATGGACACAATAATGCAAGCACACAAGAGACATAGAGTTTACTTGGGGAAAACCATAAAGATGAAAAACCCCAATAACTTCCTCAGAGATAGATAGAGCAATGATACAACCAGAATACAAGAGATAGTATTCTCCTAGCAGCAGAGCCTCCTCCTCACAAGTGCGCCACTTTCCGAATGAGAGAAGTGTGTGAATGAATGATCAAATAGAGATATCCCGATCTCTATTTATACTTGTCTTGTCCTGCCTAATAAACTAATGGGGACTACATGTCTAGCTTAACCCATGGTTAACTTAATCCGGGCCGACCCCACACTTGGTGGTCTAAAAACCCTTTGACCCACATGGACGACACCCATTAGGGTGGTCTAATAACCCTTCAACCCACATGACTTATACAGAGCCGACCCCAACAAGTTGGTCTAATAACCCATCAAGTATAAGTTACGACACTTACAATATTAATGACAACACTTCCGTATAGAGGAATAATAACATCTGTATAGGAATACAACATACATATATGAAATACATTCCGAAGCTACATATACATAAACACTCCCTCTTAACTAGGAAGGTATTTCTCGACACAGGTCTGCTAGCACAAGTCTTCTTCTCTGGATCATCATCAACGAATCATCATCCTCAAATCATCATCATCGTCACTGCTGCTGCTATCTCAATCAATCTCTGAATCTACTCATCATAGGAAGTTCTACAAAGCCAGTCCTTTTTCATACTGGATGTAGGCCCACCACCTGCAGGTCTTCATCATATGTGTGAACGGTCTGATAGAGGTGCTCTCTCAAGACTAATTTTATGTGCGGATGCAATACCGGAAAGAGTATCCCAGGAACATTTATGTGCCTAAGCACGACCAACAAGATCTCCCAGGACTGATTACATGCATCTCCTTCACAATACCTTTAAAGAGCATCCCAGGAACATTTATGTGTCGCAGCACGAGCAACAAGATCTCTAAAGAGAATCCCATGACTTATTACGAGCACACAGCTCAACCTCTCGGATCTCCAGGACTGATTACATGTGAATAGACATAACCTTTAAAGAGCATCCCAGGAACATTTATGTGCCACAGCACGACCAGCAAGATCTCTAAAGAGCATACCAGGACTTATTACAAGCACACAACTCAACCTATCGGATATCCAGGACTGATTACATGTCTCCTTAGTAATACCTCATCCCAGGACTGATTACGAGCACACAGCTCAACCTATTGGATATCTGAGGAATGATTACATACTACATAGCAATACCTCATCCCAGGACTGATTACGAGCACACAACTCAACCTATCGGATATCTGAGGACTGATTACATGCTATTTGCACAACCTGCCACATATCATCTCTGACCTCCAAGTATCAACCTGATACTCATGATCCAAAGGATCATCATCGCACGAAGAATCATCCTGATGCTCATGATCATACTGATCATCATCACTGTACCATCCTGGTACATATCATCTGGAGCAACATCCTGAAGCTCATCATCATGATCATCCTGATCATACAATGCATCCACCTGATGCATACCAAGTATCTACCTGATACATATCATCATACATGATCCACTTGATCATACAATGTATCCACCTGATACATACATAGATACATGATCCACACAATGCATCTAACTGATATATATCAACATACATGATCTACCTGATCATACATAGTATCCACCTGATACATATCCAGATACATGGTCCAAGCATCCAACATGATGCATACATACATAAATGATCCAACTAATCATATCCAGCATCCAACATGATGCATATATATACATAAATGATCCAACTGATCATAACAAGCATCCAACATGATGCAATGGTCCAACTGATCATAACAAGCATCCAACATGATGCATATACATATACAGATTAGTAACTGGAGCATCATCCTGATGCTCATCATCCATGATCCTCCTGATCATCATAGCATCGTCCTCTTTAGATCATCTCATCGTCCATGAAGCATAGCCCAAATGCACATCATCAAGCACTTACACCACCGACATGGGAGAACACATCTACCACCATTCAGGGAAGGCTCCAGCCCTTACTTTTTCACCATGGGAGAACACATCTACAACCATGTGAAAAATGGCTCAGCAATTACATCACGACCAAGGGAGAACACATCTACAACCATGTGAAAAATGGCTCAGCAATTACATCACGACCAAGGGAGAACAAATCAACCATGTCAAAAAATCTCATGTGCATCTGCATCTTCCAGACTCATCACTTCCCTTTGGAAGGAACCTCGATCTGAAGTGTAACAAGCCTCTCTCTGAAGTACTCAAACTGCACTCTGGCCAATGGCTTGGTCAATACATCTGCAACCTACTCATCCATCACAACATGCTCTGCTTCGGCTATACTTAGTGCTACGCAGGATTGCTTCCTGCTAAACCAAGAGATCACAACTGATCTCATGTTGAAGAAACACCCATATGTGCTCTTCCTATCTGCAGCACTACCTGCCCAATCTTGATCAACATAACCCTGTAGGTTAAACTTTTGATTCACATCATACTTGAGCCCATAGTCAACTGTACCCTTCAGGTACCTAAGAATATGCTTTACAGCAACCAGGTGAACACTCCTCAGATCTGTCAGGAACTGGCTCAATGTGTTCACCACAAAGCAAATATCTAGTCTCATGTTCATCAGGTACATCAAGGACCCAATCATCTAACGATACATAGTGATATCAACTGGCTCAGATGAAGCATCACACAGAAGCTTCAGGTTCGATGCCATTGGTGTGGCCATAGCCTTGCAGTCCATCATCTCGAACCTCTTCAGGATCTCTACTGCATACTTCCCTTGTCCAACGAAGATAACATCTACACTCCGCCACACCTCCATGCCAAAAACAAATAGTGCATCATCCCCAAGTTCTTCAACTCGAACTCAACAGCAAGCTTCCACTGCATTTCGGCAATCAATCTATCCTCACCTATTACAAACAGGTCATCCACATAGTAGTATCACTGGATTGCCTTCCTCAACCTTGTAGTAAATGTTGGAATCCACTTTATTCTTGGTAAAGCCCAAACTAGATAGAAAGTTGTCTATCCTACCATACCAAGTTTTGCACATATATGACTCCCTATCATCTGTCTCAGAACCAAGTGGCTACACCACATACACTTCTTCTTCAACTACACCATTCAAGAAAGTGTATCTTCCTCTTCATCACTGTAGCCAGAGCAAGTACTGATTTAAGGGGAGTGTATCTGGCTACAGGAGCAAAAGTCTCTATGCTACCACCTGCAGCATGCTAGATCTTGTAGATCCTCTTAGAAGTCACTACAGACTCCCCTTCAGGTCTTGGGACTGCATCCCAAACATCTTCATGATCGACTGGTACTCCTCGATCATGGCATTCTTCCCAAATCCTGGGAACTTCAATATCTTCAATATTTTCAATAGATAACTTTGTTGTTGAACAAATGTTGTAGTCCTTCTTTTGTAGGTGATGGTATATGATCTTTCCTACAAAACAAGTTAAATTGCATGATTAGAAAACATTTCATAGTTTTCAGAACAAATTCTTACACATAAAGAAATATGTCATACAGTCATGCAATTATCTTAGCCAATGCTTCAATACAACATTTATCCATATTCCGTAACTTTCTAGATGCCTTCCAATCTCTACCAGAACATTGTTAAGAGTGTGCACAACTCCTAACATGTCAGCAAAGAGGTTTCATTCTAGATAAGTAGCAATCGAATGTTGTACAGTTCCATAGGCCACTTACCCATGTATATTAGTAGTATACTATTCATCAATGCAACTATTCTAATATGCATAATACACAACCTAATTCTAAGAACATAAGCATATACATCATTAAATAACATTATGTAAGAAATGACAATTCAAATACTTATCTTTGTTTGGTTGCTGGGTGGACTCCCTCTGAATCTTTGCAACTCCATTCTGTTGTGGATTGTGAGAAGTGGTCAACTCCCTTTGAATATATGCATCCTTGCAGAAACTGCTGAAGTGTGCTCCTTTGCTTTCTTGCAGGAACAACTGGAGTGTGCTCCCTCTTAATCTTTGCTTCCTGGATTACCTGTTCTTGAACTTATATCCATCCTTCATCACTATGCATGCTTATTAGTATCATCATTGTGTTATCCTTGAGGTCTCATACATAATCACACATTTATTAGTATAATCTTAATACTATCAAAACACAATAATCTTAAACATGTATAGTCATGATCATTCAGAGATAATAAACATTAGTATTCAAGGTTTCAGGGAAGTCTTCTTTTACTCATGCACATTCTTATTTGATCATAGGACTTTTCTGATTAGTTAAATCATCAATGCATAAACCCGTGATTACTCAAACCTATAACTTCATGATTCTTCTGGTTAGTCATATCATCAATTATGGTAAGAAACATAATATGTATACAACCATGACTATTCAAACCTATGACTTCATGAATAATCATTATCAACAACACAACAGTATAAGATCCTAACACAATGTAGGATTCTAGCTTGATATAGAAAAAAAATACCTGGATTAGCATGCTAGCTAGTTATGTCTAACATACCCGCATAATGTCTTCTGGTTCTCTTCAGTGACTTGTGCTAGTAACCTGCATGTCTCATAAGTTAACCATTGTAGAACCAAGTTATACATACCTCGTAAGTAGATCTTCTATGTGATCCATGACAATGGATGAATATTTGTCTTCATGTCACCATGATCATATGTTCTTGAAGTAGAACATGATTTGTCTTCCTTGGTGTACCTTTTATGTTAGCGAACAACATAAACCTCATACAACATCACAATGCATTAGTACAATCATAAGTGTCAAAACCTTAATCAATGAATATCTTCTATTAAGGTGATACGACAAGTCTAGTAATTAATCAAGATTGTACTGTAATGATATGAAGACAAACATATCATAAAATTAACCATGAACAGAATTCGAAACATAATTGTAAGCCGTACCTGTCAAGATTGCTTGTAATCTTCTTATGGAAGGCTTTCGCCTCATCTCCCTTTGAGACAGGAGCTTCTTCACTTATGCAGGTGACCATTCATTCATCTTCTAGGATTAACCCAATCCACTTGATTTGCAAGAACTGGACCTAGAGTTGGATTAGGGTTTGCCAAAGAAACCCCCAAAATTCAAACTTTGAATTTCAAAATTCCGAAATGATAGAAATATGTGCCTTGATGAGCTGATCAAGCTGGTATATTCATAATTTGAAAACTGCAAAGTTTAACTCCTCAATTTTTCCTTTGAAACTTCTGGATTCACTGGATGTGACCTCGAACTAGGGTTTGATGAATCCCACTCTTTTTCCCAATCAAAAGGTTTGATCCAAAGATCTAAGCTTCTATTTTTCTAAGGAGCTTCCAGCCGTGGTCACAGATTTCAAAAATTCTCATTTTTGCAGAAGCCCTAATTTTCCTCTTTTCCAATCAAAGTCTTGAACTAGGGTCTGATCAAGCCTGATCTTCTGCCCAACCAAAAATTCTGATCTTGGTCTCTAAATTTCTATTTTGATGAGTAGCATTCAGCCATAGTCTCCGATTACAAAAATTCCAACTTTCTCCGAAACCCTAAATTCCGGAAGCCATGAATAAAGGTGCTAAAAAATAATTCTGTTTTGACATAAATATGTACCTGATTGTTTCTGGTGTAAATCTGCACTTTTTGATCCACAGGGTCTGAAAAAAAAATTTATGGTAGCCTGACCTATCATCTTTCCATCCCAATAGGTTTGAACTCAATTGGATTCTTTGAGAGAGAGTTATACTAAGTGTCGCAAGGTGACCTATTTATGGGATAAAATAGGAGAGTGAACTTGTACATTGTGACACATGTCACTGGTTCAACTTAAGCCTATCAAAAAGTTTCCTAAGTAGTACATTCTGTGTACTACCTGTCACTTTTTATGAAATTTCATTTGGATCTTCCTATCCCAATTTATAACCTTTTTTCCAAGGTCACCTGTTTATGACTGAGATCTGGAAGAGGCAAAAACCCTATATTGTACAGATCATAAATCACACATTACAACGAATTAGAGGTTTTCCTTTAGACACAAGGTACATGGGGATCTTAGCTTCGATCTGTAACAATTTTAGATCCAAGAACTTTGCCAAAATGGATTTATAGCGAAAATTCTACGATGACTGGTTTTTGCTATATCAAGCCCTAACATCGTAAGTGCAACAAGTGTCATACATGCCATATCATGCCTTCTTTCAAGCTAGCTCTAATACCATGTTAAATTTTCAGAATTTACTTCAACCTGATCTAGGATATTAACTGAGAGAACAAACATGTACAACAAATCTACAACATATCAATCATGGACACAATAATGCAAGCACACAAGAGACACAGAGTTTACTTGGAGAAAACCATAAAGATGAAAAACCCCAATAACTTCCTCAGAGATAGATAGAGCAATGATACAACCATAATACAAGAGATAGTCTTCTCCTAGCAGCATATCCTCCTCCTCACAAGTGCGCCACTTTCCGAATGAGAGAAGTGTGTGAATGAATGATCAAATAGAGATGTCCCGATCTCTATTTATACTAGTCCTGTCCTGCCCAATAAACTAATGGGGCCTACATGTCTAGCTTAACCCATGGTTAACTTAATCCGGTCCAACCCCACACTTGTTGGTCTAATAACCCTTTGAACCACATGGCCGACCCCCAATAGGGTGGTCTAATAACCTTTCGACCCACATGACTTATACAGGGCCGACCCCAACAAGGTGGTCTAATAACCCATCAAGTATAAGTTACGACACTTACAATATTAATGATGACACTTCCGTATAGAGGAATAATAACATCTCTATAGGAATACAACATACATATATGAAATACATTCCGAAGTTACATATACATCAACAATTATTTGGTGTTTTAAATAAGTTTTAAATCATTAAAAAGGAGAAGTAGCAGTAGATTACATGAATAAAAAATTCATGTAAATCAAGTAGCTTTCAATACTTGTAGGTGGACCACTCAAATTATTCCACATGGGTTTTGATGTAGACATGTCATACCATCTTATCCATCTCCTAGATCAATGAAAGCGGGTTAGAGGTTAGTAGAGGAGCCACAACTAGTCATGGGTACAAGGGCAGAGTTAGAACAACACTTTAGGATACAATTCAATGATTTGCATGATCCACTAGATCGTGATGATATCTATTACGATTTAAGGGATTTATGATAGGAAAATGCATCAATATAAACATGGCAATATAATGAATTGATTTGAAATAAATCGTGTAGCAAAAATGTGGATTTATTGTTTGGTTTATGATAATATTTAAGAGCAGTTTCAAAGACTATTTGAAAGGAATATTTTTATCTTTCCAATGCCAAAACTTTCCTTCATCGTCTACCTATGGATACATCAAATGAAATCAGGGTTTGAGTAGGTTATACCAGCAATAATACTATCATAGAAGATCAATATAACTAGCAAGGATGACAGTTGTGTCCATCACCTTACTAGGAAGATGGGTGGTTCATATTTAAATATATGGATAAAAATTCGATGGTTTTTATGAGCATTTCTAGGATCCTTTTTCTATCAAAAATGCCATTGAGGTAACCGGTAACCAGAGTTCTTATCCATGTAAGAAGCCTGAATTTGTTGGATATAACATTAGGTCACTAGGCCGAGGATTTCTCTTAGACCTGGAGCAAGTTCCTGGGCATCTTTGTCATTACCTAATGACAAGAAATCAACATCCATTTTAGGTTTCCTTAGGCCCACATAGTTGTGCACCTTGAATTGGGCCTAGCATGAAAACCATATCACCTAAGGAGGAGGGAATGGCTAATGGATGGTGTGTTTTTACATTGGTATCTTTCCATTTGTGCTTCAATGCATATATGCTTGGAAACGTATTATTGCTTCAAGAGGTAGGATATGTTAACATGGAGATGACTAGGCATATGTGGAGGCAACATGGATTGGCAAGGAATGATTATATTGGTTAAGTCGTCAGGAAACCCTTCATCTTCCACAAGTATGGGTTTCCTTGAAAACTTGGCATGTGGTATTGAAGGGTGGTTTTGACTTTGCTCATGGTATTGAGTAGTGGTTGGGGTGGCTCTTCATCTTCCAACCACGCTTAGAGGCTTGCACCCACTTAGGGATCTAAATTTAATGATATTTTCATTTTAAGAGGTAGGTGAGACTCATACTATAAATAGATGAGCACCTCATTTCATTTTCATGGTCGGAGGTTTTTTTTTTTTTTTTTTTTTTTCGTCCAAAAATAAATCTCTAGACAACTGAAACTTATCATAGGATTTCATCTTGTAGTTAACATATACAAAAACATGTAGTTGAGGGGATCACTTGAAAATATTTGAGGCATATGGAAGAAAAATATTGAATTCAAATAAAAGAATGAAAACAAATAGGCAAATTCTTTAAGTCATAACAAGCAACCCAAAATTGCAATAAAACAAAAAGAACAATTCATAAGTTTGACTACCCTGTGAAGAAGCTAAAATTTTCATCAGGAATCCTATGGTCTCATGGATTGATTGAAGATGGCATTGGAGATAGGATTTGGTTATGGTTTGTTTTCCATGTTCCAATAGTCATGCAACCTTGAGGGTACATTATTGACAACAATACATGGTAGGTTTTGAGTCGGGAATAATTGTCATCTGCAACAAGTATTGGTTCATCATTAGGCACATTCAAAATCAGCACTTCTTGGGAATATTTCAAACCCTCCTTACCTTGAACCTTCAACATTTTATTTCCATGCATATTTCAAGCAACAATAAGCAATTTACAACAATTGTTCCATGCATATTTATATTATACTAATTAAAATTTTAACATTCTATTCAACTTGGACAATCATCATTTAATGTTTCTTTTTTTTAAACTAAGAGTGGAATCTTTCATTGCATGAGATAAGCAAAATGAATCAAAAAGTACTAGTGATGATCCCTCCTAGAAGGAAAATATGCCCAGATGCCAACAATTCAAATTTTAAAACTAAGACTCAGAGTGTCTTCTCCTCGGGGAAACTAGACAATAAAAGTAGGCATGAGTATTAGTTGCAAAAAAAAAAACTAAGTAATCAAAATAACTATCTAGAAGAGGACATAGATAGCTAAAATTCCTATGACCTTAATGAAAGGAAAGGTTGCATAAATCAACCTACATTAAGTGGACTATCAGAGGGGATTATCGTTGGAAAATTTGGAGACTATCCCAAGTGTGGCCAAGGATATATGTCCACACCTAGACCGTGAGCATGTAGGAGAAGAGTGCTCTCCAAATTGTCATCTTTTATCGCCATATTTTTCAAAGATTCCATATGTTCATCCTGGTGTAGAAGGATTTATTAATGAGCCTCTCCCCACTCAATCAGATCCTTACCAATCAGACATTTATGCACCTAGATTTCACCAATTATTCATTGATACATGGAGGCATGCGATTGAGTATTCCCTAGGTCTAGAAATAGCTCCTCAAATTCCACGCAAACATGTTCATCCGTGACATATGTGTGTTCAAATATTGCATAGGCCTCCACATTATTTATGTACCCTCAAATCTGTTAAAGGATGGTCCCGTTGTAAACTCTTGCTACATGGGTTTCTCTTAATTGAGGTAACAAGGGTATTGGGTATACCAGTTCCCCTACCCATTCCTTGTACTCACTGGAAATCCATAAGGAAAAAGAAAAGTCCAAAACTCGAGATAGGGTGAATTTCATAATGGCCTTGCATTGTGTTCCAACAATCACCAACCTCCTCTTGGCAATGATCCCAAATGGTCTATTTAAGAAAATGGATGGAATATCCCATTATGTGTGCTTTAAGGATCAAATATGGGAATTGAAGTTTAAATTGTACTCATTGAGATCTGAACCATTGAATATTGTTCATGATGGAGGGAACAATTTAGAGTGGAGGTGAAAATCACTGATCTAATACAAGGTTCTTGTGTGCCATGATTTTGCAGGTGTGGGTATTTGCAATTGTTGTTAAAGTACCAGGGTGATTATAACAACTCATTTCGTTGATCGATGGAGAGTTACAAAGGAATCTATCTAGTGGAGAGGAACCATTTCTCCTCAAGTCATGCAGGGTGGAAGGGTCTCAAATGTCCTGAGTTGGAACCCCACTTGGTGACCAGATTTAATGTTTCAAATGACAAATTAAATGTTAAAACAAGTAATGAACAAATAGAGTATAATTTAGTGAATTTGAATCATGTTTGGATTCATTTTGATGAATTCAAATTTTAGATGGAGTCTTTACAAGGAAATACTAATCTACATAAGTTATGAGCATTGAATCTTGAAAAAGCATTAACAACACGGGAAATTAAAATTCAATACTAGGTTAAAGGGATTTGAGGCACTTACGGAAGACATGTTGGGGTTTCTCCTTTTATGCATAGCTAGTATCTCCTTGTATGTGCAATTGGTTTTTCCTTGGATGCATAGGTGGTCTATCCTTGGACACAGTGGTATCTCCTTGGACGCAACTATTTCCTCTCTTTGATTTTTTGAGTTGTAGTATCAATGCAATGGGAAACTTCTTCAATTTTTTGTTTGAGATCGTGACAGTGTCAATGCGTGTGCAAAATGTGAATGCATGAACCTATTTTTTCTCCTTTTAGTTCCAAAATCCCAATGACCCATGGTTAATTCATTGAACTCATGCTTGAGAAAAAGGGTAATGAAATATTTTCCCATTGAAAACACCTCTACACACCTTATCAACCATAACACACTTTTACCCTTAACTATTTTTAACTTGACATTAGCTAGTATATATAACATATATTCATATATATGTTGATCTCCTCTAAGGTACCTTTCATCTAATTAAGTTTCATTTAGGTGATGAATTGTTCTAACTTAGCAAGATATGTGTGTCTCAAACTCATTTTGGAAGATCAATATTACAAGACAATAAGACATTTTTGCATCCAAAATAGTTTGGTTATGCTTCATAAACTCTTTTTTTGGTCTCAACTCTACAATAATGTGAAGAAAATATATACAAGGTTGTATTTCAGCCTATATGTTGCCTACAACATCTCTAAACCAACCAACATTAAGCAGGGTCTCTATATTCCCCTTCCCATTCATCACACCCATGGGAATTTGTCTTTTTGGATTACCACCATCTAGTAAACCACATGCCATTGCTATAATTAAATTTCCTTATGGTCAACTAGTTCTCAAAGATGAAAATCATGAGACCAACTAAACTAACGATGATACAAGACTCTATTTTGGGCACATTTGGTTCATCATCATATTTCCTACATCCATAATTAATGACAAAGATCATATGTTCATCTATAACTTTTAGAAATCCATTTGGACTCTATTTGACACAAGCCTAAAATTGCTAGAGCGATACCATTGAATAATTTAAATTTAGGATCCACTAATGTTTATGTTACATAAAATGTGTTAGTGACTTGTGACCAATACTAATTATTACTGTTGGAGTTTAGATAGTTATACCACATAAGAGTGCTATTTTTTTTGTTTATGGGAGAATAAAAAACTACAATTCCTTCCAAGTAGGTGATCATGATAGATCAAGATATTGATTGTTGCAACTTCCATTATAACCCATCCTTGACACACATCAAACCTTAACTGTTTCTAACTTGACCCACTAGAGGACCTTTAATACACCTTAACCTTGAACTGTCATGACCCTAGACATAATATGATCCAAAACAAAGTCATCTCCTAAGAAATTTTGACCTTGAACATGTTGATAGCATAGTACATTATAACCTCCAATCGTGATATCCCAAAACACACTAAGATGCCTAAGAACCTGACTCATTTGCATGTTTTGATCCCTAATCATTATGACTCCTACCTTGTTTGGTCCCTAGCCAAATATTCTCATACTCCATATCTTCCAACTATGACCATATCCCTAAAACGTTCCATAGTGCACCAAACCTTGAAACAACCAAAATAAGAGCTCATTGCAAAATAATTCTTATTTAGAACATACTTAAGGGCTTGATAGCCCACAAATGGCCCATGAGTTTAGACAAATTCTATGGCCTAACACATTAATATTTTGGCCCACAACATGATCATATCCACAATAACAATCCATAGTTCTCCAACCTTTAAATGGACAACAAAAGGACATTGTGGGCAAAATATTCCCTATTTAGGACATGCATGATGGCTCGGGATCCCACACATTACTCATGATATTCAAAGAAAATTGGTATGTCCTAAGGTAATTGGTTTTGGCACCATAACATACCAATATCCTAAGAACCATCCATAGTGTGAAGAACCTTGATTTCGGAAACATACAGACCTTATGGGACAAACATTCCCCATTCAGGGCATTTGTGATGGCCCAAGTATCACACATGAATGGACCATAAGTTGTAAATACGTGTGATGGACTAAGACATTGGTATTTTTCCCAGATCATGGACATATCCTTGAGAACCATACCTAGTGATCCAAACCTTAAAATGGGCACCATATTCAACTCTTATGCCAATTATTCCTATCCAAAGCATGTGTGATGGCCATATGACCCACACAAGTCCCATGAGTTACAAGGACATATTATTGTTATAGCTTTAAATGACACCTCTCCATCCGTGACGACACTTGCATTCCTTGGTCGCATGATGACACTTCTTGAGATCAAGTTCAGTAACACAATAGGACACTTGTGGATTGAGGGGTCATTTGGGACACTAAAAATGGTTGAAATTACCTCATTCTTGACCCATTTGATGATTACAACCCTTAGGAACATTTTTCCAGACCAAACCATCTCCTGAAAATTAGCAGAAAAGTTTGTTTTTGGCCATTTTTTCACATGGACGCTGTTACACAGGCATGATAGTAGCATATATACCCTACTCTGCTTCATTAAAGTAGCGTCCACCTCCACATGTATGCTAGTTTTTCTACTGTAGAGTAGAGTACATTCATGTACAAGTTAAAATCTCGAAATTTGGGGAAGTTAAGTTGGTTGGGGAACCTCCTACTCGGTTATAACTTCTTTTCCTCTCCTTCACTGACTATATAAGGAGGGTAGAAGGGCCATGTGAGGGGACCAAGCCTATAACATTGCTATGCTGGAGGAATGGAGACCCTCATCCCCCTCTCTTGTGCCTCGGTTTCTCATAAACCCTAGCACAACTGATTAGAGGTTGGGATCCTTGGAGAACAGAAGCAGGAGACCTTGAATCTAGGTTTCGTGAAGTGACAAGCTTGAAGGAAGGTATAACTTTCATGTACTTGCTTCATTCATTAAAAAAGATCAAATGTTCTTTCCTTTCCAAAGATGACCTATTTATGTGTGTTTTAGATTTGATTATTGTTTGCTTATAGTCTGATGTCTTCTTCTGTTACGGATATCAGTCTTATATATGTAGTCAAATGTATTTGACAAAGGTATCAAGTTGTTTTGCAGGTGTGGGCATTGAGATACTAGATAAGCATTGAAGAGCGAAGGAGGCAAAGCTAGGATCAACCTTCTAAATAAGGTGCTTACATCTCTAAACCCTAATCTCTTCACTTATTTGTTGTACTTGCATAATGCTTGTAAGTATATCTTTATCACCGTAAGCTGGTAGTTTCTCCCCTGAACTATAGGTGCATTTTCCTCCCAACAGAATGGCAACTCCGTTGGGGAAAGCCTAACTACTTAGGGGTATCCAAGGTCATTTCTTTAGTTTTGTTTGATGTTCTTTGTTCATTTTCTTGATTAGGATCAGTTATTAGGCTCTGTTTGACCCTCCCAGGATTTTACAAACCCTTCCCAGCCCTTGTAAACCCTTGTGGACCCATGTGTGGGGGGTTTTAACCCCATTTTTCCAATTTTTTTTACTTGTGCGCTACTATTTGTATAGTACAGTAGCACCCTGGGCACTAGTTTCCTTCATACACAGTAGCGCACACATCTGGGTTTGAAATTTTTGAGTTTTTGGGTTGTGGACACAATTTAGGGGGCTGGGGCTGCATTTTTTGGGGCCCCCGATGACCCTAGGTCTATGTTAAACCACTGTAAGTGGTCTCCCATCCTTGTACTGATCCTACATTCATGATTTGAACCTCTTTTGATCAATTTGAGCTTGTTTGGAAATTTTTGGGGCTTGTTGACCCAAGTTGGGGGGTTGTGGTCCAGTTTGGTGTTTTGTACCCTAATTTGAGTCGAACTGAACCTGCTTGATCCATTTCCACTGGGTTGGAACCTACTGAGTCTACTTAACCCTATTTGTATCTATTTGAGTGAAATCTCTCTTTAGATTGGTTTCTTATCCTCCCTTATGCTTTTAGTTTTCTTTCGTAGTGAAATCTTGAGTGTTTTGGCTGTTGTTCAAGACCTTGTTTGCATTGTTTATGTGTAGACTTGACTTTACCAAACCATACTTCTTCGTAGGTCATTTGCTTAGTTTGGGTCTAAAAGTAGTTTTTGTACTATTTTCCCAATGTTTGGCATGCTTACATCAATAAGAATTTGAAAGTCATATTTGGTAGCTTTTACTGTTTCAATAAAGAAAACCTGAAAGTTTCTTTGCTTTGCTTTGATAGTAGGTTAGTTTCAGTTTTGTTTCTTACCTTTGAAAAGCATAAAGAATTTTGATTTATTTTCTGAATAGAGTACCTTGCAAGTGGCTTAAAAGATCTTAGAGTGCTTTTTATAAAAAAATACAAGTTTTCTTTTGCATACCTATTTGTTTGAGTAGTTGCATTCTTAGGTTTTGAGTTTAATTTTGTACATTTAGACTTTATTTTTACCTTTTTTGCATTCAAAAGATTAAAAATTGCATTTGCATATGGATTCTAGATCATAATTTTAAGACTTGCATTGAAAATAAAAGATTTTTTTAGTGATGAATATTTCATTTTTAGTACTCTATCTCTATTATAACCACTCTCACACACCCACTACCGTTTTGAGTAAGCAAGTAACCTTTAAAACGAACTCTAATAAAATGTACTAGTAACATTTTCTTTTCTAGGTTACAGTACACCAACTAGTCTTGGTTAGGATCTTGGGTTTAAAACACCTTAAACCACCCAAGATCACACATTACGCAAAAATCGTAGTTCGACTATCACAAGTAAACCCACTTCATTCAAAGCTTGCCTGGGATCTATGCAGTAGGTCTTGTGAGATCAGATTGTTGGGAATACACCTCCTACTTTCTGTTTTGAGCATATACTAGGATTGGATCGCATTGGGGACTCTTTTGAGTTTCGGGCTCAGTTACCCTGCCCACGCCTTCTGATTCAACCAGAGACTGTTCCCCCAGTAGTTTTCAGTGTGGTGGTATCCTTAGTATCTGGCCATAGGTTCATACACAGGTGATGGCGGAGGGTTATATCTATTGTACCTAGGACAGACGTGGGAGGAAATCCCTTGCAGGTCTTTGGGAGGGAGGTTGGGTGATTCCAGTGCTTGCACCCTTAGTCATTGTATTGTGGACCCCGAGTAACTGTTCTTCATCCTTCGTTGATCTGTTCTGGGCCCTCATCATCCCAGACTCTTCTCCGGAAGGCATCTGTTTTCCTGGTTTGATTTACCTAGGACCTTTTTTAGTGGTGTGCTCTTTGTGCTACTTGTCTTAGTTTTCCTTAGAGAAATTCTTGTTCATTTGAGCAAGAAACTATGTCTAGCGTTCTGGTGAGTGCCAATCAAGATACCCCTATTCTGAGGGATCCTTGTGCTGTTCCATTCATTGGAAACATTGGCACTCCCTTAATGGCTACTCTGAATCTTCCTGGATTCACCATAGAGTTGTCGGTTTGGTTGTTTTCCACTCTGAATGCCTTGCATGCTCCTGACCCTTCTTTTGTAAGAACCTCAAATCAAGAGCATCAGAACCCTGTGCCTCCCTTGCCAGTAACATCTTCTCCTCCTCTTTCTACCTCATTTGGTGAAAGTAGCAATACTAGTAACCAACAATCTAAAAGGAATAGACGGAGTAAGAATGGGAAGAAGATGCCAAAACAAGGGGGCAGCAACTCGGCCTCTGTAAGTCATGCTAGGGGAAAGCACCCTGCCTCTGCAAATCATGCAGGGGGCACCTACCCAGCCTCTAGAGGTCATGCTGGGAGAAAACTTTTAGTCACTGAAAATCACATTGAAAGTTTGTATTCAACCACAATAAGTCATGTTGAGGACACGTCATTGATCACTGCTAGTCATATTAATGACAAGTCATCAGTTCCTATGAGTCATGCTGGATACACCAGATCAACCACTGCAAGTCATGCTGAGGGAGTTGACATTGTCAACAAACCAAACAAATAGAAGCTTAAGTTGCCTTGTAAGTTTTGCGAGGGAGACCACCTTACTTACTTGTGCCCTGTACTTCCAGAAGTGCAAAAAGTGTGGTCCTTAGTTCAAAAGTCTTATGCTTCTGAGCAACTAGCCACTGCAAGTCATGCTAGCGACAAGCTGTCAGCCAATGCTAGTCATGCTAAGGGTACTGATGTTGTAAAGGAGTCTCAACCTATAGGAAGGAAACCAAAGTTCCCTTGTAAAATTTGTAAGGGAGATCACCTTACTCACCGATGCCCTGCCATTCCAGAGGCACGAAGAGTGTGGTCCATGTCTGAAGGAACCTCTATTCCTGATTTGTCTATAGATTCCCCATAGTCAGATCAACCTTTGGTTGATAAAGTGGTTGAAACAATGCAATCTTTGGTCTACCCCACTCTTCCTTCGAAGAGTGAAGTGATCGAATCGATGCAATCTTGGACTGATCCCATCAGTCCTTCGGAGATTGATGCACCTACTGCTGAAGTCTTCTGCATTACTAGTTTGGATGTTCCTGAAAAAGGGGGTACTTCATCTGTGCCATGTGAACCCCTACCAAGCCCTAGGACCGTTTCCTTTGATTGGAATAGTCTAGCCGAGCCTCGTCTTCCTTCTTCGACACCTTTCCAGATAAAGGTTGATATCGGGAACCATTCGTTTGATCGATGCATTGTTGATGAAGGAGCTTCTGTTAGTATCTTTTCCACTTATGCTTGGAGAGATTTGGGTTTCCCTAATGTTATTCCAGCTATTAATTGGTCATTGGCCTTTGATAGAAGACCTAGTGAACCCATTGGATTCCTTCGTCAGGTACCTGTTACTTTTGGTGGAAAAATAGTCTTAGTTGATTTTATTGTTTTAAAGGACCCTACGGACTTTGATATGATCCTCGGGCGTGATTACATTTATGCTATGCATACTGTGGTGTCTACGCTCTTTCGTGTGATGCATTTTCCTCATAACGAAAGTATCATCACTATCAACCAACTTGTATTCATTGATCCTCCTTATTACCCAACCGTAGACCAGTCAGATCCCTCATCATTAGGCACTACTATGCCACATGGGACTTATGTGGCATATTGTTCCTTGAGTTCAACTACTACTGAGAAGAAGTGTCTGAGTTCATGCTTACCTTCTCGGGACCTAGTCCCAGCTTTTGACCAAGTGACACCTCCATCTAAATGTTTGGATATGTGTTCTATCTGGGACGATATACTTCCTTCTGATGAAGTTTTCCTAGAGTCCATAGTATAGTTTTCCATTTATTTGGATGTTGATCCAGTCGCAATTGTGTCCAGCCCCGGTTTGACCTTAAAGTCTGATCTTCCTACTGTTGAGTCTTTGGACTCTCCTATAGATCTGCAAATCGGTGTTTTTGCTGAGTTTGATTCTGCTTCTAGAATTTTCAAATCCTGTGATGATGAATTTGTTTCTGCAGATTCCATCATGTCCTTCAACTTTGATCTTCATCTTGAAGTTGATCTTGTTTCCTTGTAAGTCCTCGGGCTTGGGTACCATAGAGTCTTCATTTGAAAACTTTGCCTTTTTTATGCCTATTGTTGATGATAGTGAAGTTGAAAGTATTTCTACCACAGTGACTTGTCTCGGGTCTTTCCTTACATATGTTTTAGATATGATCCTGGTACTAATGTTTCTTGGAGACAGGATTCTTAGCTAGATTTATACTTGCTTACTAGTCCTTTTCGACACCTTGTGCGACCTTGTTAGGTATATTCGAAACCTTGCATATAGGTTTAGGATTCCCTACTGTTATGTTGCATTTGAACCTTTTGCCATCCGAATTCGCCATATGGTCGAACCTGTTGGATATTGGTGTGTTAGCCATCTCTTTATGCATTGTGCACTAGTCTGATAATAGAGCCTACCTAACATGGGTCACCCTAGTCAGCACCCTTATGCCATTTTGGTGCCCATGCTGAGTTTTTCTCATAGGCTCAGGAGCCTTTTTAGATTTACCATGACTTTGAGAAGAAGCCTCATATCTTTCTTCCTCATATATTTCTGCCCATCCCTGATAAGGATCCCATCTTTGTGTTCAAGTTACATATGCATCTGTTATGATCCCACTTGCGCTAATGAGCTTGATGCCAGCTTCCATGCTTTTGGCTCGTTATATAAGCATCCATCTCTGATCTCATTTCCGCTAAGCCCTGTATCATTTTTCCTTCACAGTTTGACACCTTTTACCTGGAGGAGACACACCTTGAGTGTCCTTATCTTGCTCATGTTCCTTGCATTAGGCATAGCTTTGTTCCATGCGCTTGGAACTAGTTTCGCATGTCCCTGACACTCGTCTCCTCCCATTTCGAGCATTCTTCTTTTACTTCGAGCTCGTTAAAAACAGTAAGTAGGTTTCGAGCATTCTTCTTTTACTTCTAGCTCATTAAAAATAGCAAGTAGGTTTTGAGCATTCTTCCACCTTTACTTCGAGCTCGTTAAAAATAGTAAGTAGGTTACGAGCAGTATTCCACCTTTCCTTTGAGCTCGTTAAAAACAATAAGGAGGCTATGAGCATTTCTTTCATCTTCACTTCGAGCTCATTAAAAATAGTAAGGAAGTTATGAGCATTTTTCTGTATCTCCTTTGAGCTCGTTAAAAACAGTAAGGAGGTCATGAGTTTACTTTTCCAAACTCGTTAAACCTTTACGAAAAAGATCCTTATGGAGTTCTTTTAAGCCCTTTTCAGACTCCTTAAATAGGAAAAGTTTGCCAAGCATAGTTGTCTTTTTGGGCTCGTTAAAATAACTGAACCAACATCCACTTAGGTATAGAATTACTCATTTTTCGGGCCTTGGTAGATAATTTACGGAAAATGTATACTCTAGGTATACTCTGGTATGTGCTAGAAGAGTTCTTCTTCCATTATTTTACACTTTTTTGGGGAAGGAGACTAACTTTACGAAAAAGGATCTTTGGAGTTGTCTTTAGGGTTTTCAGACTCTCGATATGTGAAAACACCATGCGAGTAGTCACCTACTCGAGCTCGATGTGAAATCCACGAGATGGTTGATAGACGACTGTTTAAGTTTTTCAACTCTATAAGAAAGAAAACACCGCCGAGCACAGACCAATCCGGGCTCGATATAAAATCCACGAATAGGTGTATGGAGTTTTCTTCTAGGTTTTTCAGACTCCTTAAATATGAAAATACCATCGAGCATGCTTTAGTTCTTTGTCAAGCTCGTTAAAAAATGAAAAAGGAAAGGGAAGGGAAGAATATTAAAATATCTTTCAATATGATGGCAGCAAGTCTACTATCTCCTTGAACAAAGCACCTGTTTTGAGTCTATCAAACAAGTTGGGTTCTAGTGTTGGCCTTAGGATAAAACTGATCTTAGAGTTCTTACTCCTCCGTTTGGTTAGTCTTACAATCATATGGAGAACCCGTTAATGTCTCCTACATTGTAGATTTGCATCATGGTCCCTTTGTGTTAAAATCTGCCTAAGTCACTCTTGTGTCGTTGTTGGCCCGGTTTTGCAACCAGGCTTAGTGCTATGGGCACCTGCTAACTAGTAGCAGCAGTTTCAATGTAAAGCAAATAACAATAAACTAAACTAAACAAAACTAATCATGGATCTATGCAAGAATCTAAGCAAATAATGTAAACATTTAAAAACAAGAACAAGAAAATATTAAAGAATGAATTTGTATTGAAAAATGGGGGGGCAAGCAAGTGCTTGTGATAATACCTTCAATGGTGAAGGTTGATGTTGAGCAACTCCCAAGATGAGTAGCTCCAAACTCCAAGAGGTCTCCTTCTCCAAGGTTGCTTCAATGGCTAAAATGCTCAAGGGAGATTTCAGCAGCATAAGGATGAGATAATGGATGCATGTGAAATGAGGAGCCCCTACCACCTTTTTATAGGTTTTGGTGGTGGGGAATACCATTTGTGGTTTTGTGGAAACCAAATGATATTGACCAACATGGTTTAGGTACTTTTCCCTCCTTTTTCCTTTTTTGAATAAAAATAATATTTTAATTCCCTTTTTAATATTTTTGGGAATTTGGACCCTTTTTGAGGGTTTTTTATGCTTTTCAGGAAAAATAATCTTTTTTAATGGAAAAAGGGGTGTACTCAGGTCTTTTGGTGACCTTTTGTTGGTTTCAGAGGCTCCGATGGTGAAAAAGCGGACAAATGGGTCATGTGAATAGGGAAATGAGCTAGTGAGCACTTTTTAGGTGTTAACAGATTTTAGGTGTTAACAGTCGTGCTCACTGTTCAAGGATATAACCTGTGTCAGCCATTCTGCAGTTGCCTTGACCTCATGCATCGGCCATTCCTTGGTGTCAGTATGTTTCATCATGTGTTTAGTCCTACTCCAAATCAGCTCATACATGTTGAGTGTCCCTCGTGTTGGATGATGGAGGATGCCTTAAGGCCTCCCTTCCAACGGACTTCTTCCCATCGACTTCAACTCATTGTGCTCTGGGAATGAAGTTTAGAGTTTCGGTTAGTACCTTGGAGATTGCAGTCATTAGTGGCAGTTTCCCTCACTATTGGTAGATGGGAATACATCAATGTCTCCTATCTGATGGATTCTTCAAGTGTTCAATGGAAAGACCATTTATTCGCACTTGATTGAATGTACTAGGTACCTTGGGTTCCATTTTCATTATTGGTGGACACCCTCACATTTGTTAACGGTATATATCAATGACCGGTAATCAAATGATACCTCCCATGTTCGACATCAACACATTTATTCGCATGGATAGGTTTGTACCTTGGGTTGTTTTTGGATGAAGACCTTGGGATCCTCGATAGCATCAACTCATTTATGTTATCGTCCAAGTTGCGCAAGACTGAGCCATGCTCTTTTTGGCTTTTGATGAGACATAGATCCAGCTTGTTTTCTATGGCTATGTTCTCCAGTTTTGACATAGATCCACCTTGTATTTATGTGGATATGTTTACACTTATGTTCCTCATGGATCCACGCTTGTATTTTAGTGGCCATGATATATGCATCATTATTTGGATCATTATTGTATCCTTTTGGAGGTCATGTTCCACTATTTGAACATGGATAGTTACCCCAAGGATAAGTGTGTCTGACATTGCCTTTGCTTTCAGGTACTTCATTTGAGCCTATGATTCTTGATTTCTATGGTTCCTCCATGATTCATCTCTTTGTTATTTATAATGTATTTCTTCCATCGTTTCCCTCACTCCCTCTGACCTCATACATTGGGGGGCATCTGTTAGAGCTTTAAATGACACCTCTCCCTCCGTAACGACACTTGCATTCCTTGGTTGCATGACGACACTTCTTGAGATCAAGTTCAGTCACACAACAGGACACTTGTGGATTGAGGGGTCATTTGTGACATTAAAAATGGTTTAAATTACCTCATTCTTCACCCATTTGATTATTACAACCCTTAGGAACATTTTTCCAGACCAAACCATCTCCTGAAAATGAGCAGAAAAGCCTGTTTTTGGCCATTTTTTCACATGGACGATGTTACACAGGCATGATAGTAGCATATATACACTACTCTGCTTCATTAAAGTAGTGTCCACCTCCACATGTACGCTAGTTTGTCTACTATATAGTAGAGTACATTCCTGTACAAGTTAAAATCTCGAAATTTGGGGAAGTTAAGTTGGTTGGGGAACCTCCTACTCGGTTATAACTTCTTTTCCTCACCTTCACTGACTATATAGGGAGGGTAGAAGGGCCATGTGAGGGGACCAAGCCTATAACATTGTTATGCTGGAGGAATGGAGACCCTCATCCCCCTCTCTTGTGCCTCGGTTTCTCATAAACCCTAGCACAACGGATTAGAGGTTGGGATCCTTGGAGAACAGAAGCAGGAGACCTTGAATCTAGGTTTCGTGAAGTGCCAAGCTTGAAGGAAGGTATAACTTTCATGTACTTGCTTCATTCATTAATAAAGATCAGATGTTCTTTCCTTTCCAAAGATGACCTATTTATGTGTGTTTTAGATTTGATTACTGTTTGCTTATAGTCTGATGTCTTCTTCTGTTACGGATATCAGTATTATATATGTAGTCAAATGTATTTGAGAAAGGTATCAAGTTGTTTTGTAGGTGTGGGCATTGAGATACTGGATAAGCATTGAAGAACGAAGGAGGCAAAGCTAGGATCAACCTTCTGAATAAGGTGCATACATCTCTAAACCCTAATCTCTTCACTTATTTGTTGTACTTGCATAATGCTTGTAAGTCTATCTTTATCACCGTAAGTTGGTAGTTTCTCCCCTGAAATATAGGTGCATTTTCCTCCCAACAGTTATGGCACAATTTTATTGGGTTTTGATCTCAAACCATGATCATATCCCTAAGAAATATACATAGATTGCTAAACCTTTAAATTGCCACCATACTGAACTTGGAAGCCAAAGATTCCTTGTTGAGGGTACATGTGAAGCTTTAGGGGCCCACACATGGCATGAGTTAAAAATACATGTTATAGCCTAAGACACTAGGATTTGGCTCCAAACCATTTCCATACACCCTGAGAAACGTCTAGAGATCCTTCCACTCTTTGAACATTTAAAATGTATATGATTTTATTTATTTTCAAGGGTGTAACATACAATTTACCCCCCACATATGCTGTTTTCATGGGTCTAAATAAGTTATTATGTATAAAAGAAAATACTTCCTTCATGCACCATGCCTTTCCAATAGGGAAAATCACACATTTGCTTACCATGAATTCACAATTCACAAATCTTGGAAAGAGATTTAGCTTGTGTTAATCTATGCACCATGTTCTACTTATGTGGTAAAGATAAACTATAGAAATACAATTGTACATACCTTAAATTTCATGGGTTGTTTAATTCAAATTTCACTACTGACATACCCTCAATGCCAATCTTGGTGTCTAGTTGACATGGACCATCATTTTTATAACCTCACAATATCAGTGTCTAGCTGACATGGACCATCATTTTTATAACCTCACAATATCAGTGTCTAGCTGACATGGACCATCATTTTTATAACCTCACAATATCAGTGTCTAGCTGACATGGACCATCATTTTTATAACCTCACAATATCAGTGCAAGGAATTAAGACTTTAGTTTATGATACACATCATTCTCTAATTAAGCTACATATTCTTATAGAATTACATAAATCCAATTCATCTTGGCAGTAGTTTCAATTAGAAAAATATGTAAATCCCAAAGGATCTATTCAAAACCTTCCATCACCGTGTGCAAAACAAGAGAGAGTGATTCCTGAATCCTCCATGAAGAAGAAAAAATCAATGGAAACCTCAACCCTCAAGGAACCATAAATTGTTGGTAGAATAACCAGAAGGAAAGTGGCACTATTAAAGGAAACATGTAAAGTGATTGAGCAGGAGGTTACAGATATATATGAAGTTTTTGAGAAATATCATAGGCATCCAAGAACTCGGTTTTCTCAGCAGAAAGTCACAAAATTAGTAGTACAAGAACAAAAAATTGAGTTACAGGATTTGGCCATGCATGTCATTGAAGTTTGAGACCAAAAGGATATCTTATTTCAAGAATTTAAACCTATTCAAGAGGTAATTCCCGAATCTTTGACCAAAAGAAACAAAATATAATTAGAAATCTAAAGAAACATGTTAGAAAATTGGAAATCTTAGATAAATATATCAAAGGGTGAAAATGAAAAACTAAAACATAATGGAAAACAATTGAGAGAAAGAAACAATGGTTTGCAAGAATAGTTGAGGACCCTTAGGAAACATACCAATGCATGGTTTCAACAAAATAAAAAGTTAAAACGAATAAATCATATCTTGAAAAGAAAGTTGGTACAAAAGAAACATAATACAAAAAAACCATAGACTCTAGGATTGGATTTGTTGGCAGCCACAGTACGGGACACTCATTATGATTCTCCCCCTGAAACAGAGATGAAATAAAAATAAGATATGTAGGATGTTTATGGGTCCATAATTGAAATATTATATGATATTTACACAAACACTATGGCTTTAGCATCAGTGAGGTTGAATTATGTTGGATGGAAAGGAAAAGAAGAATTGTATGACCTTGGGATTATATACAAGAAATAATAAAAATATGAGGTGCAAAATATGCAAAAAGAGTGGTATGCCAAATATTTAGTTAACATAAATGGAAAACCAAAATACAGGGACTTTGAAATCAGTAAGCATCCCTAGATTAGGATAAACAAATTATATAACAGTTAGTTGTTCAAGCAATGTCATGTAGGATTCCAACAAGAGTATACTCCAAGTATTTTCATGAACAATGGACTCAATTTAGAATATCGAGACTAAAATTAGGAAAAAGATTTGAAATCAAAATTGTGCTTGACTTTATAGATGTGTACAATGATTCTACATATAGAGGGAAAAACCTCCTATGTGAACTTTACCAGTTTAACTTCTTCTTGGAAAATGAAACTGAATAGAATCCCAACATAAATATTATAGGAGATGTACAGTTAAGGGCATGTGCCTCTTCCATGCAGCATCAAGTAAAATGGGGTCTTGATATGAGGTTCTTTCAAGAGTGTGAATCTCTTTATGAATTGTAGGTAAGAGAAAAACATCATATGCCTGTAGTAGTTTTCAACAGTCATGAGGACATATCGACCAATACTAAATAGTTGAAATCCTTCAGAACCAATCAGAGAAAAGCACTTAATGTAATTAAGGATGTGAGATATCAATATGCTTAGGCATGTCTTCTAGCTTTTGAAAGAATATCGTATTTATTATCTCACTCACTACAGCAATGTGACCCCATGGGTTATCCTCTCTTTAGGATTGCATTAAAAAGATCAAATCTCTACATCAACTCCTTAAGAAGAATGGTACAAAATAACTTGGACTCATCTTTAGATTCTTATTACTATGGTGCATAAAGAAATTTTATAGGTTGATATGTCAATGGAATGAATATAAAGAGATATAAATATGGATGGGAGTGGATGGAAGTATTGGATTTGATTCAGAAACAGAAAAATGGGCATCTTTTATAGTTGGACACAAACCCACTTGGAAACTGTTACTATGAATTAATTCATTGCCTAAGGACATGCCATAACTCACGTGTTGGGGAGATGTTGGGTGTTCAAATTGTGATTATTTTGTCCTGCAATTTTGGATTTCTTTGTTATCTAGATCATCCCTTTTTCCATTATAACCTACATTTTTCCTTCCTGAAATTGTGAAAAATCCATAATTCCATTACAACAACATTCCATGTACTTAAGGTTGCTATCCAACCATGTTCATATTATTTGGTGTTTTAAATAAGCTTTAAATAGTTAAAAAGGTGAAGTAATAATAGTTTACAGGATTCTCAAATTCCTGTAAATCAGTAGCTTTCAATACTTGTAGGTGGACCACTCAAATTATTCCACATGGGGTTTGATATGGACATGTCAGACCAGCTTATCCATCTTTGAGATCAATGAAAGTGGGTTAGAGGTTAGCATAGGAGCCACAACTAGTCATGGGTACAGAGGCATAGTTAACACAACACTGTAGGATACAATTTAGCGATTTGTATGATCCACTATATCATGATGAGATATGTTATGATTTAATGGATTTATGATAGGAATAGGGATGTGATCTTTGTTCCCAAATCTAGAGAGGGAATAGACACTTGAGGGCCTATTGTTTTAGGGAACTTTAGTCCCTCTCACATTTAAGGAGAGAATAAGAATTAAGGCACATTTTTCAGGGATGTTTATCTTCTCTAAGAACCCTATTTATGGTTCATTTCTTTCCTTCTAGAAATTTTTTTGAGGCATTTGAGTTTGCAAAGGAGATGCGAGATTTTCTTCCCACTATGTTAGGATTTTCAACATATTTGGAAAGACCCCCTTAGATTTCACTTCCATCCTCCAAAAGATTTCCTTTTCTATGCCTAGACTATCAATTTGAGGAAAACAAGTGGTTGTCATATTTGGATTTTATGACAACCCTCATACAAATTTTGGTCATTTTGTACATTTGTAGTGTATAATTTCGTACAAAAACATGCTAAAAAGCACCTACTCGAGGGTTGTGAACTCTAGCAGGGTTTGAAAGATTAAACAAAAATAACTATCAATTTAACAAAATAAACTACAAGTGTAGGTATAAAGAAAATAAAAATTTTATTTTCTCTTCTTCCAATTCAGTCACAAGCATACAAAATGAAAGAATAAATAATTTTTTTATTAAAATGTGCAATAGGAGTACAAGAACCAAAGGCATATGGATAATAGAAAAAGAGGAGGCCATTACTACTATCTGAGGGAGGGTTTGTTGGTTCTCCTCACGTCCTTTGAGTTCGTTGGCCATGTCACAATATGGAATCTCCAACAAAAGGTGAGAATGAAGTGAGAAGAGGTCCACTTCAGTCTCTGGGAAAATTCAATAGAGTGATGACACTTAACAAGTGGAAAGGAAATATATTTGGAATGAGGGACCTTGGTGTCATTTTTATAGCCGAGTATGGGAGTCTAGAGACGATATTTGGCATCTAAACACGTCAACCACATAGATACTCGTATTGTTTCAATTTTCTTTTTGTTGAACATGAATAAGAAGGATCCAAAAGCTATGCTTACTGCTGGGTCATGTTTTTTTAGTGTTTGTGTGACTTGTTTTGTGCATTTCGAAGGATTATATGCAACCTGGGTTGCACTTACCAAGAGATTAAGTGTGACCTGTTTTATAAAGTATTTTTTGAGGCTTTAGCTTTTATTTTGGGGTTTTTAATTGACATTCTAAGGTCCAAATTAGGGGATGAATGGGGTTCCATGATGACATGAAATTGACTAAGCTAGTGATATGGAAGGTGAGAAAATTTAGCTTGTTAATGGATTCCCCTCTGATGTGTGAGGTCAGGAGCTCATCATATGGCCGACATGCATCATAGGATTTTCGTAGTGGGAGATAACTATGATGTTGGCATGGATAATGAAGACTGTTTTGGAGAGAACTTGCCTTCCAATGGGGCTACAAAGGCCTTTTCTTGAAAATACAATGGTGTATATGATCTGAAATATATATGCACGAGGCGAGCATACCCATGCTCGTGTCATTGTCTCAAAAAATAGGAGAGGATCTGGATCGAGAGGGGATCATATCAAAACATAAATAGTCATTATGTACATCATAAGGAAGAAACTAGGCCCAATGGGAGTCTAGTAAATACATGAGGAATCACTATGTACATCATAAATGTCCATGAGGGACTCAATATGGCCAGAACAAATATGATATGAAGGACTAATAGCTAAATAGTGGCATTCTAGAATAATGCTCGATCACAATTGATTCTTTGTTGAAAAAAAATTGGGCTCAACAGTTTGGGATGACTCAACAATCATCATGCTCTTAGAATTGCATCTGTAAGAGGATATTAGATGGAGCCTATAACTACGGATACCATAAAACTGTCGCATAACATAGCCTATATATCTCGAATATATATAACTAAATATCAAACTCAATTAAGAGTAGGAGTCAAGTATATATGGGAAATTCGACCAAATAATGAAGGAACCATTGTCTTGTACAAATCTCTATGGTGTGATAAGTTATTTTGCATTGAGCACGTGAGAAATGACCGAACTAAAGGGCATTGATGTTTCCCTCCAGTTGGTCCAAGCGAATCATCGATGATGGTAATGAGACCAAGGTACATGATACCTCTGGGTCTATATTTTGGAATAGATATGTTGACATCAACAAAAGGAGACCTACAACTGCTAAGGCAATTATGTTTCCTTAATAGAAGCATGAGGAATTCCACCCAGATAAAATGGAACACTAGAAAAGTAACAAGGACATTGTATGGGAACATAAGGATAATTGAGCATGGGGCTGAAAGTTCATTTGTTCATATTATAGAGGCAAGGTTGACTTGGAAGCACATGTGAGACTTCTTGATGGGATCCAGGGAAGGACAAAGTTGGGGTAACAAGGAATATGACTCATAATTGGGTGAGGGACTTGTTACTCTTAGGGATAGATGTACTGATAAGGTATGACTCCAAGTGTGAATCTTTGTAGAATAATCTAAATAAAGATGATTGGGGATGCTACCAAAAAGAGGAGATAATGCATGATATGCAGGAGTGCTAATAAAGACTTTTGTTGAATGGTTCCTCTGATACATGGGCATCGAAGGGGAGAGTAGTAATGAATACTCCAAAAAAAATGTAGCTTCCCAAATGTGTGATCATCTAGAAAAAAATGGGGTGTTGAGAAACATTGTTTGTAAAGTGAGGTCACTTTAGGAGATGACTCATCTTGTTGAGATGAGGAATATTGGAAAGGAGATAAGTGTTCATTGGTGCTTGGGATAGTGGAGTGATTGGTAGTTGAAGGATATTTGTGTTAAGGGAAGGGGGGACACTGATGGTGACCTCCTTAGAGGTTGGTTAATGGTGGAAAAATAACGTGACATTTTTCAATGTGGAGGAAGCAGTGGGATTATGAATATGCAATATGAGACAGTATGTGACAAAAGAATCATAAGTTTAGGAGTCCATGGGGGTGGCCAATGCATGATGTAATCATAGTAACATGCGATTAAGTGCTCAAAATCACAGAATAGAAGGAATCCTAGTCCTATGGGAAGAGAAAAAAATATAACAAATGGAAAGGGGCTCTACTGTGGCACCCATGTTCAGGAGGTTCTATGGTCGAGTAAGAGAAAATGAAAAAGATGGATGGGATAGGCCACTTACTCTGACAGGGGGGAGGTACTAACAATTTAAATGGTAAAAAGAGGCATGATACATCAGATGGAGGATGTACCTATATTCCAGTGAAGAAATTATACCTACATGAGACTGGACACTTGCAGAATTCCTAACAATCAGGTATTTGCACACAGAAATTATACCCAAGCATAAAAGTGCATTTGGAAAAACTATATCAAATGTGCTAATAGATAAAAATTAAAGTTGTACTTGAGGTCACGTATAACGAGAGAAAAAAATGATGAAAAGTGAGCTCGGAATTGAGTTCCTAATCGCGAAGATAGGTTCACATGTTTAGAAAGAGCCTGACATTATAATTCCAACAATACAAGCAATGCATCAAACGGAAATTGTATGAGCCCATAAACCTCATGAGAAAAACTAGCTCAAATCAGTTAAATAGGAGTGGGGACCACTCCACAAAGTGTCATTTTCACTGTGTACTATTATAGGAGAGCGTGGAACCCAAAATTTCAGCTGTCAATTTCTCCCATTCTAGCCATCAAGTTCATATTCATTGAGTTGCAGGTTAGTGCTCTCACTTTTCTTGTTAATTCTATCCATTTATTTATTGTATTTGGCCTCTTGAGGGACCTTGGAAACCCTCCAAGGGTTTTGCGAGCCAGGTCACACTTTTCAAAGGTAAATGTGTGACCTAGGTCGCATTATTCTAAATGATAGGAGTGACTATGGTAGCACCTATCAGAGAGATAGGTACAACTTGAATCGCACCTGTTATGAAGAAAAGTGCAACCTGAATCAATTAATTCTTCTGAACATGAGTGACTTAAGTCACTCAAAATTATGGAAAAAGCATGACCCAAGGAGGAGTGAAAATATTTAAACATTTTGATTGGTCTGTCTTTTTGGTGCACTTGGAGGATGCCTCGAGTTTGCTAGCGGGAGAGGGACATCCCAGAGATCTTCCAGGCCATTCAGAATGACCAACCAGTGAGGGACACATTGTCTATATGTGGGTTAATCAAGTTCCTATAGAAACCACTCATGTGAAGTGATCCTCTCTTTCTCAACAAGATAGTTGAGTTCTGTGATCGAGACGTAGAGGATTTCATAGTGCAATGTGAGCATGTGGAGCTCACTTTGGAAGATGTCTACTTTATGACTGGACTAGCCAAACTTGGGGTCATTGGGGATACATAGCCCAAACATCTATGTAATGTGGACATGTGGGAGGTGATCGAGAGACATTTTGTTTTACTACAGACTTGTACTCTACCTCGGTCCATTTGGTGGAAATTAAGAGTTTGAGTACATGATCTATTGAGGCTGGAGTTGTCCGAGTGTTAGGGTTTACAGTTCCACACAATATATTTTTGGGGCATATGCTCATGGTCAAGAAATTCCTAGAGGGGACTTACTTTGGTTGGGGTAAGATGCTTATTACTGTAGTTTAGCGAGAGCAGAACCAGGTTAGTCGCCTCATGGTGGAGTTCAAATTTGAATCATTCATCTGTACCTTCTTCTTTGAGAGGGTACCCACACTACATCCCCATTTTTCTACAAGATACATCGGGGCTATAGAGATCAAGATGAGATATTGGGGGGAGAAGATGATCTATGAGGGTGGAGGCGTAGTCGATAGGGTGTTTAGTTGATCCTTCTTTGAGCAATGGGGACAACTTCTAGTGGTTATTGAGGACTAACCATACGTGGGTATGGATTATCATGGGGATATGGATTTTTTCCACCCTCTTGGACAATCTTGGGGACCAGAAAGTGTGCATATACTTTTTTTTCATTTAGTACTATCATATGTGGTAGCGAGAATTTTTACTTGATATCATTACTGATGAGAGGTCACTAGTGTGTGTAGATGTGGGGTAGACACCTTTGGTCAACTACCAGCATAGGTGTAGGATGGTAGAGGGGATCGACCTTTCCTCCCATGCACATCAATGTCAGAGGGGTGTGGAGGTTGTACTAGAGGTCATATTCCAAGATATTGATTGGATCCTAGAGGGGATCATAGATTATGGTTGGAATCACATAAATGAGGATTTGTTGATAGTATGCCTCCATGCTCCTAATGAGTGATGCTCTATCATGTGTCAGATTGTAGTGGCTATTGCCACTATCCGGGATCAAATGCAGGGAAATGTGCCTCACATCTTGTTGACACCTGGAAACTTCCATGGGTCAACAAAATAGGGATTATCCCCAATGAAAAGTGCCAATTAGACTATCCACTATTTTAGATGGGGAATCTATCCAGTTTATGGTCCAAATACAGTAGGATATGATTTTAGTTGAGTTTATCGGTTACAGCCCGATCCAACGTTTAAAATTACTATCAATAAATGTAAATCCAAATGTCCTAAATCTAACTGTGCATGATGCTATATAAACTAGGTTTGATTGGTAGAAAGAGGCCTCACAAAGTGATGCACAGGTTCTTACCTCTCTTCTTACCACTTCTATCGTACCAATCAACTAAAACTATGATACCAAAATACATAACCTTAACCTATCTAATCTAGCCTATCCTTGCAAGGAGCAAAATTACAGTTAGAGTAATGAATGTAATTTTTTATTACAACTTCAATAGTTAACTATTGAAAGAAATGTATTCACAATAACCGTATAACAGTCACACAAATATAGCTTTGTCATATAATTAATTCATTCATTACTCAATATCACACAGAAACGGTAAAATAATTCGCATGCCATCAAAGTAATCCAATATAAGAAGAAAGATATTACAATATATAGATGAAAAAAATGAAGAAGTAATTATGAACATTCATTCATGTAATCCCATGCAACAGTCTATGTATTCCTTCACCCAACAAAATAATCCTTTTTCATTAGCAGAAAAATAGTTTTCTTACAATATGGTACTAGTTCACTATTACACCATCCAAAAGCCCCTCTTTATTCTATTCCATCCTATTTATCTTTACAAAATTTGTCCTGATGTGACTTATCACTTCATATTCCATCCCACACCCTTGGTTTTCCATAATTTGTTCTTTTTTGGTTGCACTAAAAAATAACTAAAATAAAAATTGAATTACAATATTAGATCAATTAGATTGTATATTCTCTTGACTTTGGTTATAATTATCCCAAATATGACTTTCATATGATATCACGTTTAGTTGTTGGGGCTCTAATAATTTCAAAGCTATTTCATGTTTAGATAATTCTTTGAGCATATTCATCAACCCTTTTTCTGCAATCTTTTGACCTTCTCCTAAAAAATAGGCATTAATTGTAATGTCCGTTCTAAAGAAATTTCCCAAACTGCTCAAATTCACCAAATTTCAACTCTAGGTATATGGTTTACAACTGATTCCAAACACCTCCAATTGCTTTGGAATTTGCTGAGGAAGGTCATGAGGGGTTATAGGAAACATGAAAACATCTATAAAACATATAAGAAACTTATATACCCATACATGATCTGAAATTGCAAGGGAAGAAGTTTCGGGGCAAGACTAGTCAATTTGGGAAGTGGAAATCCCCCCTAGGTCTTGTAACAAAATATATTCCAAACATTGTACGACCTTCACAAATTATTGGTATGAGACTTGGATATGTTAGAGGACATTAAGGATATACTTTGTGCATAATTATATGTGGTTTTAAGGTCTAATAGGTATCTAGGATAAATTGAGTAATTTACTAGTAATTTTGAGGTTAAAACCCCCAAGGTAGAGGTCACTAATGGATTCCCAAATGCAGTACGAGCCTCCCAAATTTCAGAACATAGACATGGATAATATATATGACTTCAATGGGAAGCAAAATGCAGCATTAATCAGTTCCTAAATTCTTCTGCAACTTCCATAAATCAGATGTTTGTATACTAGCTTCAACATAGGCGGAAATGATAGTAAATCTTCACAAATGGTTATCAAACTTGAGAATATTGCTCCAACTGCTTGTCTAATGAACATGAAAATTATTCAGAATATTAATGGCACTGCATACAACATTAATATATCATATATTTACTGAACCATTCGAATTTGATACCACTTCAATTGCAAATACACAAGGTATTGGGGAAATGACACCATTTATTCATAATTTAGCATTTTTACATCAAATATATTGGATTTTCGACCTGAAAGTATTATGAGAAGTAAATACAGAGTATATATATCATATTACAAATATATGGGTCCTCAAGAGCTATCCCAAAGAGTTCATCACCTCAACAAGTGTGCCTCTCCTCAAGGAGCAAGAATATGCCAAGAAATGGAAGAATGGTTATAGAAGCAAGATGAAAGAAATGTGACCACGAGCTGCCCTATAGCTTCAAACTATAACAAAATACTCCATTGTATCTCCAAATTAAAGGTCTAAATGGCCTCTCCAATTTCCAATTAGGATGGGAATCTTCACCCTCGAAATTGGTGCTAAGGCAAGTATAATAGCACTCCACTAGCTCTCCTCTCCAAATGCAAAATATCAAATGATCAAAAGCTGGTATATTTCTTTTTTATTCTCTTTTATAAACTTCGAAAAACCTCCTTATCTCGAATGACATCCATGAGATTCATGCCAACTCAAATTAGGAAGAGATTCCAATGTATGCCACTTGTCCCTCCAATTCTAGCCTCCTCCTTCACTCAATTCGAATGGGTGACTCTTTGGCTGCCCTAAATCTCTTGTGTTCGCTCTTGGAGGATATTTTTATCACTGATATGTAATTTATATAAAATTTCAGTCCTCAGGTCTGATTTTGTCATAAGTGTCATAGGCATCTTCATCATTTGTGTCATAGAAGCTAGGGAATCTAGCCCAAGTGTTCCACTAGCTCCAAAATGCCTCTTTCTCTTCCATGGGAGTTTCTCTTCCACTCCAATTCAACCTTACATGATTCATGCCATCAATAATACCTATTCAAATCCCCCAAGTATGTTACCCTTCCTCTTGAACTCGAATTGGTGAGAGAATAATGCCAAGTGTAGTGGGGAATCTTGCCACAAGTGGGTCCCACAACCTCTTATGTACCCTCATGATCCAATGCCACCTTATTTTATTTTTATTACTATTTATTTGACCCATTTAATGTGCATTTGTAATTCTAAGGTCACTTTGGGTCTTTTAGCTCCTTCACTCCAACTTTTAAAGCTTCCACCCCCAACCTAGGGAACTAGTAATTTTCCTCCATGATAATTCATTTGGATGGGAATATTACAACTTTGAATTGGGACTTTTCTCTTAATGTGAACTACCTTGTCCATTTGGATCTAATTTTACATTATTACTAACTTGGACATCATCCTTGGAAATTATTTGACCCTTAGCATCAATTTGAAAAACTATCATGAATATGCCCAAGGGGCTTAGGCCATTGTGACCCAATGCAAAATTTGGGACATGAAATTCATAGTAGCTTGTCCAATAGGTTGTTGAAGATCTTCTGTAGTGAGTGAGACCAGATTTTTTATGTAAGTAATATCTTCATCCAGACTATTCCTTAATTCTGTTGTACACTATTCTTTTGGTGGCAGCTCGTTAATGGACTGAGGAGGTAGAAGATGAAATCTCTCAAATTATTTGTAGATGGTTTGATAAATATATTCACACTTTTTGATTGACTTTTGTAGTTCATTATGTATCTTCTTTTCCACCTTTCGACAACTCTCTAAGAGTGTTATGTCCAATTTCAACTGAGTAGTGGTCCTCTTCGGAAAACGTGTAGTGATCTCCTTGGCTCTTCCCTTCTACGTAATTATCTTCTTCATTTTATCATAGGTCCCTACTAATTTATGTTATATAGTTGATGCTTCTATAGAAATCTGCTTCAATCTAGCGACCATTTCTTTTAACTCATAAGTTTTCTCAGTAAGCAATCCCTGAGAGTGAAACAATTGTTCTTGCAATTCGCAACCATGCTCATAAAATGGCCTCAGGTCCTGTTTTTTGTGCTTGAGAATATTTAATATGTTCTACCAAGGATTTATTTTCTCTATTTAACTCGAATATTTTAGCTTGCAAATCTTCCTTTTCAATTGTGAGTGACTCAACTCGTTGATCTAGCGGAGTTTCCTTTTCTTCTAACTCACTTATCCAAGTCTAGAAATTGTCTTTTTCACCTTCCATGATGACTAGTTATACATTCAATGAATCCTTTTCATCCTCAATACTTTGAATGTCTTGCAAGACCTTTTCCTTTTCTGATTGCGAGGCATCCTATTGTCTTCTCATCAATATTCCTTCACCACGAGCTTGTACCAAATTATCCTTTAGATTGATCATCTTGGCCTTGATCCTTTCTAAATCTTCACTCAACTTGTCAATATTATGAGGCATTTGCTTGAGTAGTAGCAACATTAATGGACGCCGTGAATTTTGGGTATTTATGTGTGCCTTCCACTATTGTACTTTCCTGTATAGTCACGATGTCTAGTTGTGTGGTTGTATTCAATCTTTTCTCTGCTCTTTTCATAATGGTCTTTCTCTTTGGGTCAAAAACTATCGTCTCAAGTTTTGCGACTGAGTGATTCTTAGATGACGTAAATGGTGTGAGTCCAAGCTCATCCAAGGGGAAATGGCCTCTTGTAAGAGGAACTTCAGTACCAACTTTAATGGGATTATTTATCTCCATATCTTGATGTCCACTCTCCTCCTGCAATTTCTTCTCTTCCACAACTTTCTTGACTTTTTCTTCTTATTCTATTTTCTTATGTAGTGATTCTGCTTCCAATGGATTTTATTCTTGTTTAGTTTCCATTTTGTTTGCTTTCCCTTGTTCTTCTCTTCCCTTTGCCTCTACATCTTCTTCTTCCCTTTTTCTTATCTCTTCCTTCTTCCTAGCTAGATTCTCTTCTTGTAACCTTTTTTCCAACTCCTCCTCTTGTAACTTCTTTACTTGTTCTACTTCCACAACTTCTTCATTAGCTTTCTTCTATGTTGTTTCTTCTAAGGCTTATTTTTTTTTCTTGATCTTGCTTCTGTCTTCTTTCCAAAAATCTTATTCAAATATGCAATGTTCTTTGCTCTTCTATATACTTCTTCATCTTTCAATAAATGATCAGTGTATTCAAAATTTGTCCTGCATGTTGAACAATGTTTTGCTACTTTTTGATGACTATTGTTTCTAACAAAGATATTTTATCCAAAATGATAAGCCTATAGTTCTTTCACAAATCCTTCAACTCCTTTGACCTTATTGAATTAATAAGCTCTAACTAAAAATGGGAGTGGTGAGTATGAAGCTTTCTTGTGCTCATTCAAAAAAAATTCTATACCATTCAGAAACACATGTCTCACTGCCTCCATCGAAATGATGTATTATGTAACATATTTAGGCATTAATGAAGGACTCTTTGTGCCTCCATACATTTAGATATAAGTTCCTTTTGGAGTAAAATAATAATAATTGTATTTGCTCATAACTTCTAACGTTGAATCTAACATACAATTTGGTTCTTCATTGAAAATCAATCTATATAATGGTATAGAAAATTCCTCACAGATCAACTTGTAGAAGCTCGTATATTTGTGATCCCACATGATTTAGTAAGCCACAAAAATTGATGTCTCATTCGGAACCCAATGGCATCCTAGAGTTAGGAAAGGATTTTTTATGAGAATTAAGCATTTTTTTGCTTCAACCCTTCTCGAGCCTCTAATATAGCCTAGGCCATATTTTCCAAAATGATATATGCCCAATTGAATACGGCGTTGTGTGTTGTGACATGGTACATCAATGGAATCTAGCCGAGTTCATAAATGTTCACAATCTCTTTTCCATATATCCTACATAGAAGCATCGCAATGACCCTGAATGGAGTCTTCAGATTCTTGGTTTCGTAGTTTCCACTAGACCTTTGCCTCATCTGCTTACCTAGGAGTAACATTTTCTTTGCACATGCTGAACGATCTAGCTTTATACTCTTGACCCATTCATCTGTTAGGAAGAATTTGGGTGTTGGAAGTTTGTATGTTGTGCTTATATGTGCGGTCTGAAAAGAAGCAAACCCATTTCCATTGGATCCCAAAATTATTCTAAACTTCACGTCTACATGTGGAAGACTCCAACCGATCACCTCTAAACATGGGAACAAATCTGGTCGTGTGGCATCTTTGTTGAGGCCGGACTTCATTATATTCTGGTATACCATGTTTTCTTCTATGGTTGCATCTGGTATATTCTGATCCCTTATAAAATCATAGATTTCTCCCCACTTATATTTAGGGACTATTCCCATAACATCCTTTGTATCTTCAAACTAAGTTTCCATGGTGGATTCTGGGACCATCTCGATATATAAATCCAATTCCACCACTTTGACATTGCACTTAGAGATCATTCTATAAATATATGAGTTCTGTAACATAATAGCAACATCAAAGAGTGACATTAGCTCCATTTATAATCTAACCAAATAGATTTAAGAGAATGATAACATGAGGTCTTCAAACAAGATACTAAGTACAATATCTATTCATAGGACATTTTCATTTTTTCTTAGATTTATCAAATAAATTACATATAAGCCCAAATGTCTATGCTATCAAGCTACTCATAAAATTGTTCTCAATGAAAACTATGATTGAAGCAAATGCAAATTGGAAGGACCTTCTATTATGCAAGCATTTTGAAAACAGATAATTAGATTAATCATTTTATCAAGCAAATGACCATATTGAATAGAAATAAAACTTGTTGAGTATGCCTTCTTTGGTGACTGTTAGATTTATGTGCCGAATTTCAATCTTTCACTCAACATAGGCTCATCGGTCTTAGGGATTCTATCCTACTTTGAGAAATCACAACTGTAAAGGATATTTTAGTTAGGGTTTAGAGTGTAAAACGTTTGTTTGAAACTTGTTAGGGTTTATGCACTTGAGTCAATTTGAACAAAAGATTGAAGAAGGGCACGCCAAATTCTTGATGGGTGCTCCAACTAGTTAAATATATGCTTTAATAACTGGTTAGGGTTCAAAATATGTTACCCAAACCAAAAATCGCTCTCAATCAATCATTGAGCACAGAAGGAGGGGAAAAATAGGGTTTACAAATTTCCTTTGAAACGAAATAGGTTGGTTTTAAATTGCTTGCAAATGAAAAACTAGGGTAAAAAATGGTTTTGACCTAAGCTTTTAACGCCCAATCAAAATCAACCAATTTTACCAGATAAAACAATAAGAACCTACCTGAAAACAATGAACGTGCTTTCAAGCAGGGATAATTTTAAGGACTCATACTTATTTAAAAGTGTATAAACCTTGGCGAATCTCACCAATTCTTAAAATGTCAACTATAAAATATTTGGCGATATTTTTCTAAAATTATTTCAATTTCTAAGGATTCTATATAGTTTATGTAATAATTTGGCAATTTTTAGAGTGAAAAAAGTTTACTCCATCAAAATTGGGCGAAACGGGGCTTCAAAAAATGCAAATTGGCGAATCTTTTATTGGAAACAAACATGGAAAAATAGCCCATGGGCTAAATTTCGCCCCTAAAATTATCCTTGCTTTCAAGTTGGCTTTTGCGTTGGAAGAGATCCTTGTCCAGGTGGCTCGAGTCTAATGGGGTTCAAGAATTGTCATGTCCCCTCGTTGGTGTTCATTCGATTGAGTTCCTAACCAAATAAATCCCTTGTGTTGAGGAGAAAATTTCATATACTTGGGATTAATTTTGAAAGATAAGGCATTAATTAATTAGGAGGTGTTAATTTTATTTCCTTAAGTTTGAGATGCACTTAATAGAAGTTATTTCTCATTAATAAATATTTATTTTAATGAAATAAAGTGGATAATGATTCCCAAGAGTGCAATAGAGGATAATATTTGACCAAGAGATAGCTTGCAAAAGAAGAAAAGTTGAAAGCTATTAAAGCTGAGAAAGAAGGAAAAAGAAAGGAAAAGCTGGCGCAAGGCAGAAAAGAAGTAAATCTCAGGAAAATAAAAATAAATAAAAAAGTAGATAAAATCATAAAGCAAGATAAGGCAGAAAAAAAAAAAGGAAAAATCAAAATAAGGCAGAAAAGCAGGAAAAACAGTCAAAAGCAAAAAGTTAGGATAGACAAGCAAAAAGAAAAGCTTAAAATAAAGCTATACTTATCCACTCCATGAGGGTGCATTAGCCTAGATGAATTTTTCAACAAGTCACCTCAATTATATATAAGAAGGAGTGCACACCACTTTCTCATCTTTTGACAGTTCGAGAATTGAATTCAGAGCTATTTTTCCTCTTTGACTTGGGAGATGTGCCCCTAGTCCAAGCTGGGATATGTGCCCCTGCTTCTTCTGAGAGGATGATGAAATCTAGTATTCATCATTTAGTTTATTTTAGGTCTTTAATTTTGATCCAATGAAGTTTGAACTTGTTTGTAGATATTGGGAAGCCTCCCATTCGAAATCCTGATGATTTCTAGTCTTTCTTGTTTTTCTAAAATTATTTCAATTTCTAAGGATTTTATAGAGTTTATATAATAATTTGGTGATTTTTAGAGTGAAAAAATTTTACCCCATCAAAATTGAGCAAAATGGGGCTTCAAAATATGCAAATTGGCGAATCGTTTTTTTGAAAAAAACATTGAAAAATAGCCCATGGGATAAATTTCGCCCCTAAAATTATCCTTGCAATCAAGTCACTAGTTTTCACTATTTTTCCTTAAGTCTTGTAGGAGAGTCAGTTAATGTGCAATCAAAGTTGATTAATACATTACAAGAATCCAGAGGTAAAATGGAACAACTTCCCCTCTTATTTATAAATATTATCTTTAATTATAGGTTCTTATTATTCGATCAACATGTAACCATATAAAAGGGTGTTGTGAAATAATATAATTCTCAAAATAACGGAATGGTGATATTTATATTGACAATCAGATCGAAAACACATTTTCGATCGATAGCTTCGTTGTGAAAATAGTTTGAAACCGACTTGTTTCGGAACTAACACCAATTCTACATCGATTAAATCGGAAATAAAAATAAATCGGGACAAAAATTTAACTTGGCCGACCTTTTGGAACAAAATGGGATAAGGCTCCGACATGGTTCAAACTAAAACTGGCTTTGGATGCACACGTTTCGGGGTGAAATCGAAAGGGAAACTGGAACATTTCTGGTCTAAAATTTATATAACAATGAAATGTTCAACTCTTGAAAAAAATATAAGTATTGAAATGCTTGGGGTCTCAATCGAAAATGATTCCGACCGTCTCGCCAAAAACTTAGAAATGGATCTAACACGACCAGTGTGAAAAAAACTCCAAATGTTTCAGCAAGAAACATTGTTTCAATCTGATTGTTTTGGTGTAAAAACAGATTTTGCTCCGACCGTTTCGCAGTAATTTCCAATTTTGTTGCGACCTCATCGGTGCAAAACTAGGTTTTCATCCGAGAGTTTCGGCATTAAAACTAATTTATCCCTGACCATTTCGTTGAACTTTGGACAAGTCATAGAAACAATCAAACTCATAAAATCTTCCAAGTGTAAAATATTAAATGGGAATCATATTTAAGAAAACTTTGGTGATATAGGAAACTAAAAGCAAAGATAAAACCAAAAAGTTGAGCTCACAATATAAGGAGGGGTCCTAAATTTTAAAAAATTGGGGAAGAGGTTTCAACTACAACAATTGGCAACTGGCTGGGGGACTTAGATCTCTGAAAACAAACAAAGATCACTCTTTTGGACTAGATTATTTATTTAGGGGAATAATTGACTTCTACTTATTAGTGACTTATAATTGTAAGAATCATAGCTTATTCATTTGCCTTGTAGTTCCAACAATCCTATTTCAAATTGAAATAAGTATCACATGGACCACTTATTACTATTAGTTTTGGGGAAGCAAGGAAGCTTAGTTACAATTTCGTAGCCACTCTCTTGAGGCCAAAGTATGATTTTCATTTACCAACTCTGTGTTTCGAAAGCAACTAGGTAAGACACCACAAGTCAATAACAAATTAGGCAGATGTAATTATTTGTTCCCCAGTCCTATACCATATGCATTTCTTTGATGCATTAGCATTCTTTGATGCTTGAGTCATTCTAATATGCAGTTCCCTTTGTCCTCAGTGGTATATCATAGGCTATTATATCCATAATGTCCTTTTGTGTGGGAAATGAGTATTTCGTTTGGCTTATCATACCCACGGACGGAGAAGATCCTTCTTTGAGTGTTATAAGAAGTATCCTCATGATTTGCTTTGTATGTTCGTGTCTTCACTTGATTATGAAAATATCCAGTTTTGACTTTAATGGATATTTATATTAGGGAATTATTGACTCTGTCTGTTCCTTCTGGATTTGATATTTTGGTATAGGATCATTTTGATGGCTATACATCTGCAAGACTTGCTTCCCTTCCATGGTTCATCCATAGTATACTACTTGAGATAGGATTACTTAAGTGTTTAGTGAACAGAGCCCCAATATAGTAACCTAGAAATATGTATCCCAACTATTTACATAGGATTTAACACATTTTAATTTAAAACAGACCATGTGATAAATTTTCCAATAAACAAAATGATAAGATAAGGTAGACAGGTTAAAATCCTCAAAATAATGCCTGAAATTGCATCAATGATTCTTGACAAAAAGAAGAAGCTTTCAGATTTCAAAACAATCCTCACACCTTCTAAAATTCTGAATCTTCACCTAAGATATATTCTATGAATAATATCAGGTCACAGATTCTCATTCATCACTCTAGCTATTGAGCTAATTTTATTAAAAAATTAAAAAAACAAAAGCAAAGAGCTAAAAACAATTGAATCTAAAGATCTAACAATTGGGTCAAAATAAAAAATAAAAATAAAAAGAAAGGAAAAAAAAATTATGTTAAAAAGTTTCCCTAAACTCGGAAAAATATTTCTTGATAGCTTGGCTATTTATGGGAAGAGTTTCCACTTTACCTTGTAGATCGTGTAATCTATAGGCTCTGGGGACAAGTTTCTCAACGATGATGTAAGGGCCAAGCCATGAATGTTGAAACTTGGTGTGCTTTCCCTTCTCTTCATGGGGTTGATCCAACTTTAGAACTAAGTCTCCTACCTCAAAATATTTATTCCCTGCTTTCTGACTATCAAACCATCTCTGAACACTACATTGATGAAGGTTAAATTTATTTCTAGCCTTTTCTCTTTCTTCTTCAAGTTTGAGCAGGGTATTAATTTTTTATTGCATGACTTTGTTGTTGGAACCTTTGGATGCTTTGACTAACTGCAATGAAGGTAAAAGAATATTTGGTGGAAGGATAGCCTCTTTTCCATATACCAATGTATAAGGGGAAACCCCAATATCATTCTTTGGAGTGACCTTATCGACCCATAAAGCATTGGGAAGAGCTATATGCCAATTTCTCTAGTTCTCAAAGATTGTTTTCTTTAAAATTTTAATCAAGTTTTTATTGGTAGACTCTGTTAGCCCATTCTCTTGTGGATAATAATTTGAAGAGTAATGTAGTTTAATGTAGCTCAACAAAAAATTCACTTAATTTTAAAGAACAAAAATAGAAAGCATTGTAAAAAACTAAAGAAATTGGACCCCAAACCTGGTTATGATGTTCTCTTGCAGAAATTTGATAACAACATCTTCATTGATTTTGTGCAAGGGGACAACTTCATTCCATAGAGTAAAATAGTCTATTGTTGTAAGAATGTAGCGATGTTGCATCGAGGAGTTGGGTTTGATTTATCCAATGATGTCTAAGCCCCATTGTTCAAATCATTCAGAAATGATTCCTGGTTGCAATGGTGTTGCTGGATTTGCTAACCTTCCAACACTTTTATAGCACACAACAACTTTTTGGGCATATGCATGTGCATCTTTAAAAAACATAGGCGAGTAGTATCCTTCTCTTAAAATTTTATGAGCAGTAGTGTCCCCAGCATAATGACCTCTAGCAATACCATCATGAAATTCTTTCACCACTTTTTCTGCATCTTCCTTTTCCAAGCATCTAAGAAACCCACAATCATAGTTTTTTTGAAATAGTACTCCATTGATTATTTGATATGCAATTGACTTCAAATGGATAACTCTTCTTTGCTTGAAATTCCAATGTTTTGGAGTCACTATACGCATGCTATATATAATGCACTAGATCTCGGTACCATAAATCAGGATTAGTGTGAATGGAACAAACCTCTAGTAAGTTCATTTCAGACTCATTATACCATCCATTAGGTACTTTGGTTGAATTTTCTGTAAGTAGATTGCATAATAGTTGACCTTTGACAATGTTAGCAGGTTTGAATTCTAGATCATAATCTTGTAATGCAGTTACCCAATTCCCGCATCTTTCTCCCAATTCTTGCTGTACAAATAGGATTTGGACAGTTGGACAAGGAACTATGAATTTAGTTTTGTTCTTGAGAATATAGGGTCCGAACTATTTTACAACTTTAAACACAACATAATCTTGTTTATCTACATCTAGATATTTAATTTCATCCCCTTGTAACCCGGTGCTCATAAAATATATTGGATATTCATCCCCTTGGTCTCCCTTTTGAGTGAGCACTGTTGCAAGGGAATAATTGGATGCCAAAGTTTAAATGATAAAATCCTTTTCAAAATATGGATTGCTTAATGATGGTGCATGAGCGATGGCAGTTTTAATATCTTTAAAAGCATTCTTTTATGCCTCAGTCCATTTGAATTGCATGTCCTATTTTACCATTTGTTGCAAAGGTCTTACAATTTGTGCAAAATCTAGTACAAACCTTCGAACAAAGTTTATTCTTCCCATAAATGATTGCATTTCCTTTTATTATGGGGCATGGGAATCTGAAGTATAGCTTTTATCCTTTATGGGTCAATAGAGATTCTCTTCTTTGAGATGATGTGTCCCAATAATCTCCCTTCTAAAACAACAAATATGCTTTACTTTGGATTAAGAGATATACCATACTTTCTGCATCGTTCAAAAAATTATTTCAAGTGAAAAGCATGGTCCTCCTTTTTCTTGGAGAAGACCGTGACATCATCCAAATAAACAACAACACTGTGGCCGATTAATCCTCGAAATGCAATATACATGGCCCTTTGGAATGTGGCTCTAGCATTCATAAGGCCAAATGGCATTCTTCTGTAAGCAAATGTTCCCCATTTTGTATGAAAATTTCTCTTAAGATTATCCTTTTCGGCCACTAATACTTGGTTATAGCCTAGAAATCCATCTAGCAATGAGAACATTTCTGAGCCCGATACAAGTTGCAAAATTTGCTCCATAGGCAGGACATGATAATTGTGTTTATCTTATGCTCTATTCAAATTTCGGAAATCCTGTAGGGCCCCTCCTTTAGGGTCCCCTTGAACTGAACCTGAAACTTTAAAAACTTCATACAAACAAATTAGCCATTATAGTTATTGGAAAAATAAAATAAAAGAGTGAATAACTTAACAAAAATAAGCAAACCTTAACCTGTCAACCCGATCCAGCTGGTCCATTGTTGTTTGCGTCTTCCTTAGGATCCCTCCAGCAAAGCTCGTTTAACCATAGGCGAAGCAACCGTTAGCTTCACCACCCAACCATAGGCTCATGCTTTCAGTCGCATGGCCTCCCCCGAGCTTTGGGTCGTAGAGTTCACACAAGTATTTCAGAAATTCAGCTTGGGCTTCCCTTCCCACCAGGATTTCTAAGCCAAACCCTTAGATAGCAGCAAGTCTTTGAGGCATTCGAAAATTACGACAATCGTCCAAATTATGGGCCCTTTACCCATTCCCCAAGTCTTCCTTATAAAGGAAAATCTCATGCGACACATGTCGCTTCATGCATAATTAAATATTTTTAATTAATTATTTAATTAAAACACTCACCCATCCAAGTGTCATTTTCTCTAGGAAGTGCACCAACACCCCTAAGTTTGCTCCAGTTTGTCCCCCAGATATTTTAATTAACTCCTAGCTTTTAGTTGACTAGGTGTCTAATCTTAGGATTCTATTTTGCTCCTAAATAATGATTTCTATTATTTTAAATGCTCAACAAAAATAACTATTCATGTGCAAATGCCTAAATTATTTTTATGCATTTGCTAAGTAATGATCTAGAGTTATTCTCATAAGTTTTTATGCAGTTAAATTTAACAATCAAACTCACTAGGATCACGGTGCCGCGCCGTTGGGCTCCTAGTTCCTTAATTTTAATTCCTTGACATGGCACCACTCCGTCGGGTCCAGTCATCCATGGTTTCCATTCCTTGGCATGGTACCGCATCGTTGGGTCCTTGCATCCATTCTTTCCATTCTCGACAGGGTACCGCATCGTCGGGCCCTTCTGCCACCATCTTTCCGTTTTGACTTGCGGGAACTCTTGTAGGGATTTTAGGAATCGTTACCATCCATCCTCCGTCTACATGCTATCTAGGGACTAATGGCACTGAGGAGTGAGTCCATTCTCACTGCGCGCCCCTCAACTCGTACGTGACCAGCTCCGTCGTGGCCCACCTCGTACGGCCTCACGCATTCCTCTTGAGCAAGCGGATCAATGCTTATCTGCTCATGCGTGGTATTCTTGTCGAAAGTTGACATCGTCGTCGCTTCCCCTGTGTGTGATTTACCCGTACTCTACGACCCTCCATGTTCCTTTGTGTGTCCGTTGGTGAACCGTCTCACTTGTTTCTACACACACTTCTCGCAACAAATTATTAGTAGCACTGTTCTCAACAATCATCATCTGGTTTCTAACTCTAGCATTGTTAAACATTTATGATTTATTCAAACTGCTCATTCATCTTATCAAATATACATTTTGTCACCAAATACATAATCACCATACAGCTAGTCGTTAAGCATTATCCATCAACATAATTTTCCATAGTCATAGCTAATCGTTTAACATATGCAATTATTCATTTACCTCAACAGTTCAGATATACATACTCAAAAAAAATAAGGTCAAAAGGTTATTTAATTAATGTTTCAATCAGCCGGGTCACTCAGCAGGTGCCCTCAATGTCTACACAAGTCTAGGGGCACTACATACACCCCTACTTAATTAGAACTTCGTCCCGAAGTTCAGAATAAAAAAAATGGAAAGCTACGACGCATCTCAGTTGCGTGCTCCCAAGTCGCAGAGCTAGGACTGTAATTGTTCTACTGCACTTTGACTTGATCAATCAGGGCTAATCATTAATCAAGATGTAATCAATCAATTATCCCTCTCCACACATAGAATTTAATTCCTTAATTCATTTATCAATTATTGTCGTCATTTACATCTTCAGGTTGTCCTCAATCATTTAAGGCATAAGAAGGCTCAAGAGACCATTATATCGAAGTTGTTCAGTCGGGTCACTCGAAAGGTTCCCTTAAGGTCCATAGTCATTCTAGGGGCATTACATACACCCCCTCTTAAATAGAACTTCGTCCCGAAGTTAATTTGTGTTCTTGTACTTGCCTTATCTTAATTTCTATTCTCATCTTCTGTCATTCTATTCTGTTTTTTTTTTTTTTTTTTAACAATGATAGCTATAAGCACAAGTGGTTCTAATAATTTGTTCATCCAACACGGTTCCAATACCTCCTCAGGAATTTCAATCATAAGCTTTGCGTAATGCAATTTTAATAATTCTTTTAATAACTGTCATTCTCTACTTAGATTTGGACTATATCTCCTATTCTTCTTCAAAGACTCATGGTATCTGATCTAACCACAAGTTATATTGCATCAAAAGCCACACCTTAGTTATCCAATCATCTTTTTGCATAACAAATCCAAATGATATTTCAAATCTATTGGATGTCCTTTCCTCCAAGACGAGGAAGTAAAGATTATACAATCTTCCTTAGAATACAAATGGGTAAGTTATAATCATGAATTAACAAATCAAGAGCGACTACGAAATATTCCAAAATCCAATTCCCAAAAGTCTACTTCCAAATCCCTAAAGGTTTTTAGTATGATAGGATTCGAGGCATTGAGACTTAGTGGCTCAGTCGAACGTATCTGAATTTATCACTTAGTCCTTTCATTATTAACATCATGTCCAAGTCAATGAGCTTATCACATTCCTACCTCATTACATCATTTCCATTTCCATATGACCACTTCGACAAACTCATCAAGTCACGCTAAGTATTGTATTCCATATCTAGGGTTATTCCACTTTTCATCAAGGTTTTTCCATGTCCTTTGGCTAGCTGCATTACATTTAGTTCATTGCGTTTATCAAATTCATACATCATTTTACTAAAATCGTCATCGTTTGGCCCCTTCGGTGGTCTTTCCTAATTGAGAAATCACAAGATAAAAAAAACTAAATATGTAATGCCTTCTTCCTATGTCTATTAGTAAATATAAAGATGACCATCAAAGTTTGACAACAAAACTCGGTTTTACAATTGCTTATATGATTAATCTCATATTACCCTCCTTAATTCATCGTGATTCCTATTAAGAATACTATTTGTGTTTCTTTTAACAAAATAAGTGATGTATTGATTTCCTTATATCCCATTCCAAATAATTCATCATCCCTACCTTATGTTTTTTTTACATTCGTATTACTTTTGTCCCTTAATTGTGCCTCCATTTCAATGATAAGTCAACTATACTGTACATCCAATCATCCTTAGTCTAGTTATCCTTTGGTATAAATATACATATGCTCCCCTTTCATGATGCCACTATTATGTTCACCCTTAAACCCCTTAATATGACTTATACCACTTCTTTTATACAACCAGTATATATCATTTCTTTAATATGACACGTATACCCTTGGTAGAACCTCATACTCATATGATAATTACACCTTTCTACATTAGTATTTTCATTAGACCTAGGGATTTCCATGATGTGTATAAAATCCTTCTTAGAATGGTAAACTATATAGTTTCCTTTGGGCCTAAAATATCTAAATGGATATTCCAACTTCCTAACACTACATAAAACTTACAAGTACAGGCTTATGTATGCTTCCTCCTACTTCATAACACTTCATGCAACTATAATAGGACATATATATAGTTACCATGTATCCCAACGTAGAGGTATTCAATGTTATAAAGACCAAATGTAGGGCTCGACAATGTAGGATTTGTCATTTTTTATTTTTTTCAATAGTCACCTCTATATATAATTCTCCCTTTTCATAATTCATCATATTTATATAATTAACCACAATACAATTGTATTCTATGACAATAAGATGAATTCTAAATTTGGTGCATGATTACAAAATGAAACATCTACTTTCCCAACCCTTTCCAGAATAAATTCTAATTAATGCATAAACACAAAATTCGATGCATAAGATATAAAAGGCAATCTCTACTTTCTCAACCATAATACTGAAGTGAATTCTACCAAATGCTTAAAATATGAAATGGAATCTCTATTCCCTCCACCATTTTCATAACAAATGAATAGATTCTATTTGATACATAAAAACATAATCAAATGTCCCTGTTCAGCACCAATTTTATAATAATGGATGTTATTTAACACCTAAATGCATAATCAATTATCTATCTTTACCACCATTTTCTTTATAAATAAATAGATTCTAATTAATGCATAATATGGAATGATATATCTAGTCTTCCTTCATAAATAATTACACAATATAATGGAATTCCATTTAATGACGAATGATTATTCCAAACATGACTTATCAAGGGTATTAGTTAATCACTCAAATTATGATATGACGGTTTTAAAAGATCTATCTCCACACAGCTCACTAAAACTCCGATGCTCATGCGTGGAGCAGAGCCCGTGGTAAGTGCTATTGCCAGAAGAATGAGGGACATGGATCTTCCTAACTAGGATCCGAGAATTGGGTGTCACCTATTGAGAACCTACAGGAGTGGGCGGTTTCGGGTTACGGTTGTAATGAAGGACAGTTGTCAACCTAGATCCGGTTTGGCCTCCATCTAGCTCACAGGAAATCGCCATCCAACGTTTAGTTTGTTAGGGTTGGATGCTCGGTTTAGCCGAGAGATCACAAGATTTAGATGATCGGATTAGGTTACCAAGAACAGGGTTTCACTACAGAAAACTGAGGAACGGTATCATACTGCGGGACAGTTGAGGCTCGATCTACACTGATACGTTCCCCCTCAATCTATCTCAGAGATCTTAAATAAAGGTGAGTTAAGATTTGGGAATTCAATCTGTTCAGCGGTTTTTCGACGATATATTCTGAACGCAGAGACCTCAATACAACATAAGAAAAGATAGGAATTAATATCAATTACAGTTTGCATCAAATTCCAGAATGCCAAATAGATTTTCGAATTGAATACACAGCAAATTAAAAAAAAAAATCAAATGACAGATGAATTCTGGGAACTCCATTCGAACTTTGAAATAGAATACCGATGATTATAGATCCAGCTATAATGAGTTCTGGAAATGCTCTTGACACAATGACAATAACAGGAAATAGATGTGAATTGAATAAACTCAACATTGACTTGAAATAAGAAGCGACTGGAGACATAACGAAATCGAGAGGCATGACTTCACGAGAACTCATAAAAAATAAAAAAATAAAAAAATTTGAGGTTGCAAAATATACAATCCAGTTCACCGGAACCAATTCACAGTGCGCCATTCCATTTATACATTGTCCTTTGAAGAGACCAATAATTTTCCCCGTACTCTACATCCAGTTATCCCAATTTCAATGGAGGCACCTCAGAAGAAGGTAAGGAATTGAATATAAGCAAGGTGGCGTGAAATGATGGACCGTTTGCACTCGGTAAATTCTGGAGACACCAAGTGAAATAGGACGCAGGGATTGCAAAAGGGGCAAATCATAATTAAAATTTATGAAATCTGGAAATCCCAATTGGATTGTAAAACAACAATTCAAAACAAATTTTGAGATCGCTGATGTAATTGGGAGAGCACAACATCTTTAAAAGCTCGGATTGAAATCGGTCTAAGTCTGAGTCCATCATTCTCATTAGAAGCGCAGAGATCTTTTAATGTTAGATTTCAACTAGATTATGAATATGGAAGGAGACGCCGATCAACATTTGAATTAAACATAGAAATTTTAAATGAAATGAATGCCATATGGATGCCCTTCCAATTCTGGAGAAAACACAAATATTTTTTAAGAGCTAGTCTGTCATCTCACGCTTTTCAAATTGGAACTTAAACATAGAGGAATGCAATCAATAATAGGTCTAGGAATCAACCTTTCAAATCGAAGATTGAACATAGGGAAACCAATTAATGCATTCGATTTGAGATTAGAAATCACAGAGAATTTCAAAACAAGTAAAACGCTGGAATCTGGAATGGCAAACGATTTCAAGAACTTTCAAATGAGTAAAACTCATCATTAATACGGATCTGGGTACGCCCAAACGATTACAGAGAACTATAAAATAAGTAAAACGCAGTCATGAATTTGAATCTGGAAATACCAGCGATTACAGACAATCCTTTTTAAATAAGCAAAATGTCATCATGATCTCCCCAGATCTGGAAATTCGATAATACTGACAGAGATCTCAATTAAGGTCAAACTACAATCACATTACAACTCTGAAATCGCCCTTCGAATGGGATACAGAGATTTTTCTAGAGTTCAATTAAAAATCATAATATAATTTTGGATAATCGTCCTTCATAATGGAATACAGAAAATTTAGAAACCAGAGCCTTAAATAGACAATACACCGAATTTCTGGATGATAATGTACAGTGTATATTCTAGTAGATTTGGACGGTTCGGTAGAGATTAAATTTACAATCGAATGTTATCATAGTTATGAATCTTAGATGAATACTCATCCGATCTGGAAACGTTCGCCAGTTAGAGAGTAAAACGCAGAGATTAAATTTACAAAATGGTGCCTGAGACATTCATCCAATTTGAGAATCAATTGCAGAGAAACCACGATCCTAAAATTACTCTTCAACTAAATAACGCTACTTGTAATATCTGAGCTCGCAAATCTGAGAACTAAACCTTTAAAGGAATAAGCAGAGTATTCACTGATCGCGTCATTGCACAGATCGACATCAATAATGACAGAAACAAATAATAACAACCCAGAAATCGAATTCCAGGAGTACTGATGCAGAGAGTTTATAATCCATAGAGAAAAATTAGAACGATTTACCAGTCACCGATCTATAGTTTAAGACCATCGAAATGGAATACGCTGAGCTTCGATTAAAAAATTAATATCAAGATCTGAGATCGCCATATGATTTTCGAAATGGTTACACAGTAAATACCTTGATACCCTGCCATCGAGCCTCGCCAAGGTGCACCAGATCGGTTCAGCACACAATCTACCATCGAAGAGGACAGGGATAGTTCCGCATAAGCGACTGAATAGAATCCCCAATCGGATTACAGTTGCAATTTGCCATCGAAATGGGCAGAGATGGGTTTACTGAAGCGAATGAATGTATATCCAAAGGACAGGGGTGGGCACAATCTCGGCTAGGAGGTTACTTGTTACACGACAAAGACAGGGAGTGATATTCAGAATTTCGCGTTTGAACAGGGACGGCTCGGCTCGATTCAAAACAATTAATAATAATATCATGCGGATCACAGAGTTGATTATATGCATTAGATTCATCAGGGGTCAATGGACGGCTCAGCTCGATTCAAAACAATTAATAATAATATCATGCGGATCACAGAGTTGATTATATGCATTAGATTCATCAGGGGTCAATGGACTTTCAAATCGCAAATCCTTATTAAACTAGGACGGTTCACTTACTTTTCCTACAGAGTATCAATTAACTCTTGACAGAAATCGAAATGGAGGTTTAAACAATCGCCGGACATTGTAAAGATCTAGTTCTATGTAGAACAGTTTTTAAATCGTAGGGATCTTGCACAACATAAGCACGACTTTCAGCCTATGGCTTCAAAACAGATATAGATTTGATTTTAGATATCGATTTTTAAATACACAGGGATTCATCTTGAAAACCTCACTGGATTTTTCATGCGTTTGTATGGCCAAATGATACATAATTTGTAAATAAAGACTATAAATTGTGGCACAGCAAATGGTTTTGCATACATCATTATTTCTTCAAAAAAAAGGGGAATATATAAATTGAAAGACAGAACTATGAACTTGCAAAAATGGTAGATCAACTGACGACCATTTCTCTTTTTAAATAGGAATGCGAGTAGAGTTTTGAACAACATAAAACCCAAATCGAATGCTGATACAACGAGTTTGGAAACACTAAATAGAAATGCAAACAAAGCTTAAAATAATTCTTTTATACCCAAATCAATTTCTGATAAATTCTTTTATACCCAAATCAATTTCTGATAGAGATCTGGAAACACCATCAGGGAATACAACAATCTTTTAAATAAATCTAAAATCTTATTCTAGTGCAACATAATCAATTCTGGAAACGAAATCAGAATACAAACAGGGTTGGAATAGTTCTTTTATACCCAAGTCGATCTCTGATAGAGATCTGGAAACGCCATCAGGGAATACAACATTCTTTTAAATAAATCTAAGATCTTATTCTACTGCAAATAATGAATTCTGGAACGTAATTAGAATACAAATAGAGTTTATAAAATCTCAGAAAAGTAGATCGATTCACCCTATTTTTTTTTTTTTGAAAGTAAAGCTAAAATATAAATCTCACATACAAAAATAAAATAAGAAATCAGTTTACTGGACCTGATTCAAGTTTTGAAATGAAGGTTGTTGTAGTTGCGGTTGATTCATTGTCTGGTCCGATCCAAATTGACGAAGATACCAACAACCCCTGATAGAAATATGAGTCCGGTGCTCTCAAGGCTCGACCGGCTCTGATACCAAATGTAGGGCCCCTCCTTTAGGGTCCCCTTGAACTGAACCTGAAACTTTAAAAACTTCATACAAACAAATTAGCCATTATAGTTATTGGAAAAATAAAATAAAAGAGTGAATAACTTAACAAAAATAAGCAAACCTTAACCTGTCAACCCGATCCAGCTGGTCCATTGTTGTTTGCGTCTTCCTTAGGATCCCTCCAGCAAAGCTCGTTTAACCATAGGCGAAGCAACCGTTAGCTTCGCCACCCAACCATAGGCTCATGATTTCAGTCGCATGGCCTCCCCCGAGCTTTGGGTCGTAGAGCTCACACAAGTATTTCAGAAATTCAGCTTGGGCTTCCCTTCCCACCAGGATTTCTAAGCCAAACCCTTAGATAGCAGCAAGTCTTTGAGGCATTCGAAAATTACGACAATCGTCCAAATTATGGGCCCTTTACCCATTCCCCAAGTCTTCCTTATAAAGGAAAATCTCATGCGACACATGTCGCTTCATGCATAATTAAATATTTTTAATTAATTATTTAATTAAAACACACCCATCCAAGTGTCATTTTCTCTAGGAAGTGCACCAACACCCCTAAGTTTGCTCCAGTTTGTCCCCCAGATATTTTAATTAACTCCTAGCTTTTAGTTGACTAGGTGTCTAATCTTAGGATTCTATTTTGCTCCTAAATAATGATTTCTATTATTTTAAATGCTCAACAAAAATAACTATTCATGTGCAAATGCCTAAATTATTTTTATGCATTTGCTAAGTAATGATCTAGAGTTATTCTCATAAGTTTTTATGCAGTTAAATTTAACAATCAAACTCACTAGGATCACGGTGCCGCGCCGTTGGGCTCCTAGTTCCTTAATTTTAATTCCTTGACATGGCACCACTCCGTCGGGTCCAGTCATCCATGGTTTCCATTCCTTGGCATGGTACCGCATCGTTGGGTCCTTGCATCCATTCTTTCCGTTCTCGACAGGGTACCGCATCGTCGGGCCCTTCTGCCACCATCTTTCTGTTTTGACTTGCGGGAACTCTTGTATGGATTTTAGGAATCGTTACCATCCATCCTCCTCTACATGCTATCTAGGGACTAATGGCGCTGAGGAGTGAGTTCGTTCTCACTGTGCGCCCCTCAACTCGTACGTGACCAGCTCCGTCGTGGCCCACCTTGTACGTCCTCACGCATTCCTCTTGAGCAAGCGGATCAATGCTTATCTGCTCATGCGTGGTATTCTTGTCAGAAGTTGACATCGTCGTCGCTTCCCTTGTGTGTGATTTACCCGTACTCTACGACCCTCCATGTTCCTTTGTGTGTCCGTTGGTGAACTGTCTCACTTGTTTCTACACACACTTCTCGCAACAAATTATTAGTAGCACTGTTCTCAACAATCATCATCTGGTTTCTAACTCTAGCATTGTTAAACATTTATGATTTATTCAAACTGCTCATTCATCTTATCAAATATACATTTCATCACCAAATACATAATCACCATACAGCTAGTCGTTAAGCATTATCCATCAACATAATTTTCCATAGTCATAGCTAATCGTTTAACATATGCAATTATTCATTTACCTCAACAGTTCAGATATACATACTCAAAAAAAATAAGGTCAAAAGGTTATTTAATTAATGTTTCAATCAGCCGGGTCACTCAGCAGGTGCCCTCAATGTCTACACAAGTCTAGGGGCACTACATACACCCCTACTTAATTAGAACTTCGTCCCGAAGTTCAGAATAAAAAAAATGGAAAGCTACAACGCATCTCAGTTGCGTCCTCCCAAGTCGCAGAGCTAGGACTATAATTGTCCTACTGCACTTTGACTTGATCAATCAGGGCTAATCATTAATCAAGATGTAATCGATCAATTATCCCTCTCCACACATAGAATTTAATTCCTTAATTCATTTATCAATTATTGTCGTCATTTACATCTTCAAGTTGTCCTCAATCATTTAAGGCATAAGAAGGCTCCAGAGACCATTATATCGAAGTTGTTCAGTCGGGTCACTCGAAAGGTTCCCTTAAGGTCCACAGTCATTCTAGGGGCATTACAAATCCACACACAATCTTATTTCAATGTAATTTTTCCATACATGCACAAGATTTGCCACCCATTCAGAATGCCTAAACTTGAAAATAATCTTAGCATCCAATAGCTTCTTCAATTCTTTCTAAATAAGTGTCTCTAAAGTAGGGTGCACTTTTTAAAGTTTATTCTTAAAAGGCTTAGCATCCTGTTTGATCAGAATCACATGCTATATGATGGTTGTGTCATAAGTCTTTAAATAATCATAAGTCCAGGCAAAGACATATTTATATTGTTGGAACAATTTGATGAACTTATGCCTTCACTAGGTGAACAACATTTTCCTAAATTGACATACTTTGGTTCTTGTTTTGTTCCCAAATTCACCAAATCACACTGTATGGAACAACAATTTGTCTTGACATTAGTTGGCTGTCAGTATTTATGCTGCAGATCGAATAGTTTCTCTAAAGTGCATACTCCTTTTGGCATAAAATTTCCATTGCTCTGATTTTCATTCCCATCTTCAAGATTTTAGTGACATTGAGATTCATCAATAACCGATCATTTGAATGTGTCTTTATGAAACAATAATTCAATAATTTGTTTATCATCATCGAACACTCTCCAATTGGTAGCATTGTTTGGGACAGATGGTCTGGAAAGAAATTCAATGGAACATTTATTATTAAGTGGAATTAAACGCAAAGAAAAAGTAGCTAATAAATCAGCAACAACATTCTTTAATCTAGGAATATAATATATATTAAAAGCATCAAAATTGGAAATTAAATTCCATGCCTCAGCTTGATACCCTTTCTAGTGTGGAGATATGCAATGAATAGTATTTCTTACTTGTCTGACAATTATCTCAGAATCACCAAAAGATTTTAAGTTTTTAACATTTAAGTCAATAGCCTTTTTAAGTACTTGAATCAAGGCCTCATATTAAGCAGTGCTATTGATGCATTCAAACTATAATGTACAGTAGAGAAATAATCCGTCACCTTAAGTATTTACAAGAACACAACCAGCTCCTACTCCCTCCTGCACCTTGGAGCCATCAAAATATAAATTCCATAATTTAACTTCTACTCTATCTATATTAGTATTAATATCTATGTTGGTGACTAACTCTATTATATTACATTCATTCTCACCTTTCCATGAAAATGAAAGTAGATAGGACTGTATGTATGAATTATGACAGGCAGTTTCAGATTGGTAACATTCGGGTTCCATTTCTAGAAAGTAATTTCCCAACACATAATATGAAAATTTATCTAGTTCATTCTTTCCTTCCAACTCAACCACATTGAATTTCATGTGTGGTTCTCTTAGTACCTTAATATGGTTCTGCTTGTTCTGATAAGGTAACTACAAATGAGACTAGTCGGTTGCGAAATAACCATTTAACTTACTTGATGAATCTCTGCTCAATATTAATCCATAATCCTCAGGTATGTCAACCACAACTATCTCAATGAATTGACAGACTCTTGAATCAATAACCAATCTAATTAAAACACTCTTCATCTCCCTGATGAATTTGACATCTGATCTATCAAGTTGAATGATCCAAGAGGGAGATGGAATTGGTTTTCCAATAATTTTCTTGCAGATTGATAGTGGCATAATGTTGGATGAGGCTCCTGAATTCACCAAGCAATTATGAACATTATAATTAAAGATCTCAAAAGTGAGCAGAAAAGGTGGGGTATGAGATTTTGATTTATCACTGATACTAGCTTCATTCATCTCGGGATATGATTCAATGACCATTTGATGCTTATCTTTATTTATAGAGTTACTTGTTGTTGTGTTTAAATCATAATCCTCTAACAATCTCTTTCACTGTTGTGGAAAGTTGCACATTTCAAATAAAGATACATTAGCTTTTGTCTTATTAATATCTTCAACAATATCATACCCATTGTTATAATTTGCTTAAATATTTCCACCTAAATTAGGTTTGTTTGATGAAGGGGTTGTTTCTTTATGAATTAGAGAAGATGTTCCTTTTATGCCTTCCGAAGGATTGTTAGGTATTTTCTCTATCACTTTTGGTGGTGGTTGAGTTACAACATTAGTCTCACTCTAATTTTTGATAGAAGAATTACTTGTTTTTCCTTTTAGGAGTGATATGCTTTGATCATCAACTGGCCTTTTCTCCTAGTAGCATAATCAATAGATGAGACTTGGATTTCTTCTATCTCTTATTCATCATCCAAATCGAGATTCAGTTCCCAGTCCCATAAAACAAGTGTAGTTTCCTCATTATCATCTCTTGTTTCATTTTATTGAACTTTATCATTATCTTCTTGATCTAGGAGTTGTTTATCCAACAATTGATCCATTACCAAAGTCATGGAGTTTATCCATTGTGGACAAGTCTTCTCAAAATGATGTTCTTGATGAAATGTATAGAAATTATCCATACCAACTTCATTCAAGTTAAGAACAAATGTTAAATTTGTTGAAGGTTTTGGACCCTCTTCTCTTTTCTTGTAAAAAGTTTTAAAGGGATTTCTTATTGACGAGCTAATTCCCTTTTCTTTCTCCAAGTCCACTACCTTATTGGATAATTTATGAACCAATTTTACTACAATTTCTAAATCAATTGTTGATTATTTAGTAGGTTTAGTCAATAATAGTGGTTCCTTGGATGCCATAGGCTTGTACTCTATTTCCACAACGTGTTTCACAATACTATTCATGTCTGTTTCGACCTTTTTAGCTTCTCCAAATTCTCTATTAAAGCATTTTTGCATGAACGTTTAACAAACATATCTAGATATGGATGTAATGAAGTGGTATAATATTCAATTAAGGATTCTTCAACGGATTTTGTAGCAGCACTAAATTTGTTCAAAACAGTAGTAAATCTTTGATTAAAATCCTGTACTTTTTCCTTTTTATCCATCTTCAAATACAATAATTCCTTCATAAGTGAAGCTAAAGTTTGTTGTTCACCAAATTTACTCAAGAAGACTTTTTCAAAACTGTACCAATCAACTATAGAACTAGTTTGTAAACTAAAAAACCAAGATGAAGCTTTAGGTTCGAACGTATAATGGAATAGATGACACACAACATCTTCACGTTCCACATCCAATAAATTGAATGCCAGATAAAAACTCTTTAAATGATCATCTGTAGAAATTCCTTTTCCAGGATCAAACTTAGCCAGCACCTGCTCAGGATGTATAGGCAAATCATGTAAAGGAGCGGGTAAATTCAATGGTCCTCTAGCTCTCCAAGCCAGTGTTTGGTTAACATTATGATCCATATTTCCAATACAAGGAGGTGAATGAGGAGGATAATATGGAGGTGAGTGTGGGGGTGATTGTATGCCAGGAGAAGAAAATGACTCCATAGAAGATGGTCTTAATTCATTGATAGGATCTGGTATTTATTGTAACGATAAATCCACCAATTCTTCCAATGATTCAACAAGAAAAGAGTCATTATTTTGTATAGCTCTTCTTCTAGGAGCACTTCTTCTGGGTAATAACAGAACTATGGGTATTCCTCCAAGCTTCCTGATGTAAGACCTAGTATATCTCCAAAAAATATCTACGTCTTGATGGGGAACAACATATAAATGATCAATGTGCTCAGTTTCAGAATTACAATTTCCTTGATAGTTAGTTTCTTGTTCAATTTCAGGAATGGAATATTTTGGTTGAGATGTTTGAAATGGAGACCCGGAGAAATTTCCTCGAGAGAAAGGACTTCCTCTACCAGCCATACACTGGTGGCCCTCCTTCTAGCGCCAAATCTGTTGGCACTTGGAAATATCTGTGCATCAATAGTATGGATTCTCCCCAATGAAAATTCCCAATTAGACTATTCACTATTTGAGATGGGGAATCCATCCGGTTTATGCTCTGGCTACTGCAGTATATGATTTTAGTTGAGTTTATCGGTTAAGGACTGATCCACTATTTCAATTTATTATTAAGAAATGTAAATGAAAATGTCCTAATTCTAATTGTGCATGATCCTATCTAAACTAAGTTTGAATGGTAGACAGAGGCCTCACAGAGTGATGTGCAGGTTCTTACCTCTCATCTTACAACCTCTACCTTACCAATCAGCTAAAACTATGCTACCAAAATACATAGCTTTAACCTATCTAATCTAGTGTATCCTTGCAAGGAGCGAAATTACAGTTAGAGTAATGAATGTAATTGTTTATTACAAATTCAATAGTTAACTATTCAAACAAATGTATTCACAATCACAGTAGAATAGTCACACAGAGATAGCTTTGGCATAGCATTAATTCATTCATTACTCAAAACCACACATAAAATTGCATTTTATAATCATAAATGGTAAAATAATCCACATGCCATTCGATTAATCCAATAGAACATGAAAGATATTACAGTATATAAATGAAAAAAATGAAGATGTAATTATGAACATTCATTCATGTAATCCCAGGAAACAGTCTTAGTATGCCTTCACCCAGCAAAATAGTCCTTTCTCATTAGCAGAAAAATAGTTTTCTTACAAGATGGTACTAGTTCACTATCACACCAGCCAAAATCCCCTCTCTATTCTATTCCCTCCTATTTATCTTTACAAAATTTGTCCTGATGTGACTTATCACTTCATATTCCATCCCACACCCTTGGTTTCCCACAATTTTTTCTTTTGTGGTTGCACTAAAAAGTAACTAAAATAAAAATAGAATTACAACATTACATCAATTAGATTGTATATTCTCTTGACTTTGGTTATAATTATCCCAAATATCACTTTCATAAGATATCACGTTTAGTTGTTGGGGCTCTAATAATTTCAAAGGTATTTCAAGTGTAGATAATTATTTGACCATATCAATCAACCCTTTTGCTGCAATTTTGTTACCTTCTCCTAAAAAATAGGTATTCATAGTAGCTCATCTAATATGTTGTTGAAGATATTATGCAGTGAGTGAGTCCATCTTTTTTATGTAAGTAATATCTTCATCTAGACTATTCTTTAATTCTGTTGTACGCTATTAGTTTGTTGTCAGCTCGTCAATGGCCTTAGGAGGCGGAAGATGACATCTCTTAAATGCTTTGTATATGGTCTAACAAATATATTCACACTTTTGATTGACTTTTGTACTTCATTATGTATCTTCTTTTCTATATTTCAACAACTTTCTTAGAGTGCTATGTCCAATTTCAACTCAGAAGTGGTCCTCTTTGGAAAATGTGCAGGGATCTTCTTGGCTCTTCCCTTCCAGGTAATTAGCTTCTTCATTTTATCATAGGTCCCTACCAATTTCTTTTTTACAATTAAATCTTCTACAAAGATCTTCTTCAATCTAGCGACCATTTATTTTAACTCATAAGTTTGCTCAATAAGCAATCCCTGATAGTGAAATAATTGTTCTTGCAATTCGCAAGCATGCTCATAAAATGGCGTGAAGTCTTGTTTTTTGTGCTTGAGCATATTTAAGTTGTTCTACCAAGTATTTATTTTCTCTAGTTAACTCAGATATCTTATCTTACAAAGCTTCCTTTTCAATTGTGAGTGATTCAACTCGTTGATCTAGCTAAGTTTCCATGTCTTTTAACCCGCTTATCCGAGTCTGGAAATTAGCTTTTTCACCTTCCATCATGACTAGTCGTACATTCAATGAATCATTTTCATCCTCAAGAATTTGAATGTCCTGGAATACCTTTTCCTTTTATGATTCCAGGGCATCCTGTTGTCTTCTCATCTCTATTCCTTCACTGTAAGCTTGTACCAAATTTTCGTTTAGCTTGATCATATTGGCCTTGCTCCTTTATAAATATTCAATCAACTTATCAATATTATATGCATTTTCTTGAGAAACAACAACATTAATGGACGCTGTGAATTTCGATTCTTTATGTGCGCCTTCCACCACTGTACTTTCCTCTATAGTCACGATGTTTGGTTGCATGGTTATCTGTCAGAGATTATGGATCTAGCTAAAATAGCTTACCTATCTAAGCTATCAATAACATATTAATATAAATAATAACAGAAAGAGAACAAGGAAAATAATACACCAGATATACATGGTTCACCCAATTGGGCTACGTCCACGGCAAGGTTGTCTTCTATTATCCCCTTAAATATCCTTCAATCTTACAATAGAGCGACTACAAATAACACCAATAAAATATAGCAGATCTTGTGAGCACAATACAATGTGTTGTTACTGTTTATGATCATATACAACTATATCACATTATCACTTGTGATGTGACTCCTTTGTCCCTATTATATACCAAGAGATGTGGAGGAATTACTCTCACATATATTATCCCATATCTCTTTATATAATGATGGGTATCAAGATAATGCTTTACCATAATGAATATGGGATCTAATGTATTACTCTTTTACATAAGACTATGGATAAATTTCAACATAATACAAAGACATTATTACATTCCAAGGAATATAATATATTCCAACATTATCTTCAATATTTTCTCTATTCTTTTCATAGTGGTCTTTCTCTTTGGGTCAAACACTATCGTCTCAAGTTTTGCAACTGAGTGATGCTTAAACAACATAAATGGCATCAATCCAAGCTCAACCAAGGGGAAATGGACTCCCTTAAGAGGAACTTCAGTACAAATATTAGTGGCATTATCTATCTCCATATATTGATGTCTACTCTCCTCCTGTAATTTCTTCTCTTCCTCAACTTTCTTGACTTTTTCTTCTTCTTCTATTTTCTTTTGTACTGCTTCTACTTCCAATCACTTTTCTTCTTGTTCAACCATCATTTTGTCTGCTTTCTCTCGTTCTTTTTTTCTCTTTTCCTCTACAACATCTTCTTCCCTTTTCTTATTTCTTCCTTCTTCCTTGCTAGATTCTCTTCTTGTAACTTCTTTGCTAGCTCCTCCTCTTGTAACTTCTTTACTTTTTTTGCTGCAACAGCTGCTTCATTAGCTTTATTCTATGTTGTTTCTTCTAAGGATTCTTTGTTTTGCTTGACCTTGCTTGTGTCTTCTTATTGAACCTCTTATTCAAATCTGAAATGTTCTTTGCTCTTCTATATACTTCTTCATCTTTCAATAAAGGATCAATGTATTCAAATTTTGTCTTGCATGATGAAAAATGTTTTGCTACTTTTTGTTGACTATAATTTCTAACAAATATCTTTTCTAAAAAATGATAAGCCTCTAGTTCTTTCACAAATCCATCAACTCCTTTGACCTTATTGAATACATAAGCTCCAACCACAAATGAGAGTGGTGGGTATGAAGCTTTCTTGTTCTCATTCAAATAATGTCCTATACCATTTATAAACACTTGTCTCACTACCCCCCCCCAGAATGATGTAGTATGTAACATATTTAGTCACTAATGAAGGACCTTAGGACTCGTTGTGCCTACATACATGCAGAGATATGCGCCTTCTGGAGTAAAATAATAATCTCCATATTTGTTGATGACTCCTAACGCTGCATCTGACATACAATTCAGTTCTTCATTGACATACAATTCAGTTCTTCATTGAAAATCAATCTATATAATGGTATAAAAAAATCCTCACATATAAACTTGTAGAAGCTCGCATATTTGTGAGCCCACATGATCTGGTAAGCCACAAAAATTGGCGTCTCGTTCAAAACCCAATGGAATCCTAGATTTGGGAAAGGATTTCTGATGAGAATGCAATCAACTAAATACGAGGACATATAGAATTCATCCTTGTTTTGATTCAATCCTTCCTGAGCCTCTGATATAGCTTGAGCCATATTTTTTGAAATGATATCTTCCTAGTTGAATATGGTGTTGTGTGTTGTGATATGGTACATCAGCAGAATCCAAATGGGTTCATAAATGTTCGCATCCGCTTTTCCACATATCCTACATAGAATCATCGCGATGACCTTGAATGGAGTCTTCACATTCTTGGTTTTGTACTTTCCAATAAACCTTTGCCTCGGCTGCTTACCTGGGAGTAACGTTTTCTTTGTGCTTTATGAATGGTCTCGATTTATACTCTCAACCCATTCATCTATTAGGAAGACTTTGGGTGGTGGAGATATATTTGTGGTATAAAAAGAATCAAACCCATTTCCATTAGCTCCCGAAATGATTCTAAACATTAGGTCTACATGCGGAAGAATCCAACTGAACACCTCTGAACATGGGAACAACTCTAGTGATGTGGCATCTTTGTGGAGGTCAAACTTCATTATATTATGGTATATCACATTTTCTTCTATGGTTGCGTCCAGTATATTCTGATCCCTTCTAACTTGATAGATTTCTCCCCGCTTGTATTTAGGGACTATTCCCATATCAACCTTTGTATCTTCAAACTGAGTTTCCATGGTGGATTCTGAGACCACCTCAATATATGAATCTGATTTCACCACTTTGACGTTGTGCTTAGAGATCCTTCTAGACATATCTAAGTCCTGTAACATAATAGTAGCATCAAAGAGTGACATTGGCTCCATTTATAATATAACTAGATAGATTTAAGAGAATCATAACATGAGGTATTCAAACAAGATACTATGTACAATATCTATTCATAGGACATTTTCATTTTTACTCAGATTTATCAAATAAACTACATATAAGCCCAAATGTCTATGCTATCAACCTACTCATAAAAGTGTTTTCAATGCAAACTATCCTTGAAGCAAATGCAAATTGGAAGGATCTTCCATTATGAAAACATTTTGAAAACAAATAATCAGATTAATAATTTTATCAAGAAAATGACCATATCGAATAGAAAGAAAACTTGTCGAGCACGCCTTCTTCGTCGACTGTTAGAGTTATGCACCAAATTTCAATCATTCTCTCAACATAGGGTCATCGATCTTAGGGATTCTATCCTACTTTTATAAACAACAACTGTAAAGGATGTGTTAGTTAGGGTTTAGAGTGTAAAACTTGTGTTCGGAACTTGTTAGGTTTTATGCACTTGAGTCAATTTGAATGAAATATTGAAGAAGGGAATGCCAAAGTCTTGATGGGTGCTCCTACTGCTTAAATATATGCTTCAATTGTTGATGTATATGTAACTTCAGAATGTATTTCATATATGTATGTTGTATGTACTCCTATAGAAGATGGTATTATTCCTCTATACGGAAGTGTCGTCATTTATATTGTAAATGTCATAACTTATACTTGATGGGTTATTAGACCACCTTGTTGGGGTTGGCCCTGTATAAGTCATGTGGGTCGAAGGGTTATTAGACCACCCTATTGGGGGTCAGCCCAGTCAGCATTATGTTATGTGGTTAAGTTCGAGCCTACATGATTTATGTAAAAGGCAAGTCAAGTCAAGTATAAATAGAGTGCAGGAAGCACTCTATTTCATCACTCACTTCTCACTCATGCACTCAAGGAGGAGTGGCGCACTTATGGAGGAGGAGGATCTGCTGCTAGGATATGTCTATCTCTTATGTTTGGGTTGTATCATTGCTCTATCTATCTCTGAGGAAGTTATTGGGGTTTTTCACCTTTATGGTTTTCCCCAAGTAAATCTTGTGTCTCTTGTGTGCTTGCATTATTGTCTACATGATTGATATGCTGTACATGTTGTTCTCTCAGTTAAGATCCTAGATTAGATTGTAGTAAATTCTGAAAATTTAACATGGTATCAGAGCTAGCCTGAAAGAAGGCATGATATGGCATGTATGACACTTGTTGCACTTACGATGCTAGGGCTCGATATAGAAAAAACCAATCATCGTAGTACTTTCGCTATAAATCCGTTTTGGCGAAGTTTTCAGATCTGAAACCTTTACAAGTCGAATATTAAATCTTCATGTACCTTGTGTCCAAAGGAAAACCTCTAATTCGTTGTACTTTGTGATTTATGATCTGTACAATATATGGTTTCTGCCTCTTCCATATCTGAGTCAAAATCAGGTGACCTTGGGAAAAAGGTCATAACTTGGGCTAGGAAGATCCAAACGAAATTTTGTAAAATGTGACAGGTAGTACACAGACTGTACTATCTCAAGAAACATTTTTAGAGGCCGAAGTTGAACCAGTGACATGTGCCACGCTGTACAAGTTCTCTCTCTTGTATTATCCCATAAACAGGTCACGTTACAACACTTGGCATAACTCTCTCTCAGAGAATCGAATTGAGGTCATACATTTCAGGATGGAAAGATAACAGGTTGGGATATCTCAAAAAATGCTTTTAGAGGCCGAAGTTGAAACAGTGACACATGGAACGCCGTACAAGTTCACTCTCCTATATTATCCCATAAACAGGTCACGTTGCGACACTTGGCATAACTCTCTCTCAGAGAATCCAATTGAGGTCAGACCTATCAGGATGGAAAGATAATAGGTCGGGCTATCTCAAGAAACTTTTTCAGACCTTTTGGATCGAAAAGTTTGGAGGTACACCAGAAACAATCATGTACATATTTCTGTCAAAACATAATTATTTTTGAGTACCTTCATTCATGGCTTTCGGAATTTAGGGCTTCGGAGAAAGTTGGATTTTTTGTAATCAGAGGCCACGGATGGATGCTACTCATCAAAATCAAAATTTAGAGACCAATATCATAATTTTTGGTTCGGAAGACGGCCGGGCTTGATCAGACCCTAGTTCGGGACTTTGATCAAAAAAGTGGAAAATTAGGGCTTCTGCAAAAATGGGAATTTTTGAAATCTGTGACCACGGCTGGAAGCTCCTCATAAAAATAAAAGCTTATAGATTTGGATCAAACCTTTTGATGGGGCAGAAGAGTGGGCTTCATCAAACCCCAGTTCGGGGTCACGTCTAGTGAATCCGGAAGTTTCAAAGGCAAAATTGAGGAGTGAAACTTTGCAGTTTTCAAATTCTTAATATACCAGCATGATCAGCTCATCAAGGCGCATATTTCTATCCTTTCGAAAGTTTGAAATTCAAAGTTTGAATTTTTGGGGTTTCTTTGAGAAACCCATATCCAGCTCCAGGTCCAGTTCTTACAAATCAAGTGGATTAGGTTAATCCTAGAAGAAGATGGATTGGTCACCTGCATAAGTGAAGAAGTTCCTGTTTCAGAGGGAGATGAGGCTAAGGCCTTACATAAGAATATTACAAGCGATCTCAACAGGTATGACTCATCGAGGTATGTTTTGATATTTGTTCATGATTAAGTTTATGGTATGTTTGTCTTCATGTTATTACGGTTAGTACAATCTTGATTTTAGATTTGTCGTATCACCTTAACAAAATTATGAATGCATGATAGAAGATATTCATTGGTTAGGGTGTTGACACTTATGATTGTACTAATGCATTATGGTGTTGTATGAGGTTTATGTTGTCTGCTAACATAAAAGGTACACCAAGAAAGACAAATCATGTTCTACTTCAAGAACATATGATCATGGTGACATGAAGACAAGGATTCATCCATTGTCATGGATCACATAGAAGATCTACTTTCGAGGTATGTATAACTTGTTTCTACAATGGTTAACTTATGAGACATGCAGGTTACTAGCACAAGTCACTGAAGAGAACCAAAAGACATTATACGGGTATGTTAGACATAACTAGCTAGAATGCTAATCCAGGTATGTTTTTCCTATATCAAGCTAGAATCCTACCTTGGGTTAGGACCTTATACTGTTGTGTTGTTGATAATGATTATTCATGAAGTCATAAGTTTGAATAATCATGGGTATATGCATATTATGTGTCTTACCTTAATTAATGATATGACTAACCCGAAGAGTCATAGGTTTGAGTAATTATAGGTTTAGACATGTTATGTTTCTTATGATTTGACTAACCATAAGAATCCTAGATAAACCTTGAATGCCAATGCTTATTATTTCTGTTTGAAATGATCATGACTATACATGATTGAGATTATTTGTGTTTTAATAGTATACTAATGAATGTATGATTTTATATGAGATCACAAGGATAACACAATCATGATACTAATAAGCATGCATAGGGACCAAGGATGAATATGAGTTCAAGAACAGGCAATACAGGAAGCAAAGATCAAGAGGGAGCACACTCCAGTTGTTCCTGCAAGAAAGAAAAGGAGCACACTTCAGTAGTTTCTGTAAGGATGCAGATATTCAGAGGGAATTGACCACTTCTCACAATCCACATAAGAATGGAGTTGCAGAAAAGAAGCAAAGACTGAGAGGGAGTCAACCCACCAAACAAACAAAGATAAGTATTTGAATTGTCATTACTTGCATATTTTATTGTTTAAATAATACTGTTCAATAATGTATATACCGATGTTCCTAGAATTAGGTTGTGTATTATGCATATTAGAATAGTTGCATTGATGAACAATATACTACTAATATGCATGGATAAGTGGCCTATGACACTGTACAACATTCCATTGCTACTTATATAGAATGAAACCTCGTTGCTGACATGTTGGGAGTTGTGCACACTCTTAACAATGTTCCGGTAGAGATTGGAAGGCATCTAGAAAGTTACGGGATATGCATGACTGTATGACATATTTCTTTATGTGTAAGAATTTGTTCTGAAAACTATGAGATGTTTTCTAATAATGCAATTTAACTTGTTGTGTAGGAAAGATCGTATGCCATCACCTACAAAAGAAGAACTACCACATTTGTTCATCAAAAAAATTATCTATTGAAGATATTGAAGTTCCCAGGATATGGGAAGAATGCCATGATCCGTCGATCATGAAGAATGATGTTTGGGATGTAATCCCAAGACCTGAAGGGAAGTTTGTTATGACTTCCATATGGATCTATCAAGATCAAGCATGCTGCAGATGGCAGCATAGAGAAATATAAAAGTGATGAAATAAAAGATACACCATATGGATTTCAAGACAGCTTTCTTGAATGGTGTAGTTGAAGAAGAAGTGTATGTGGAGTAGCCACTTGGTTCTGAGACACATGACAGAAAATCATATATGTGCAGAACTTGGTATGGTAGGATAGGAAGCTTTCTATTCAGTTTGGTCTTTACCAAGAGTAAAGCGGGTTCCAACCTTCACTACAAGGTTGAGGAAGGAAATCCAGTGATACTACTATGTGGATGACCTGTTTGTATTAGGTGAGGATAGATTGATTGCCGACACATAGCAGAAGTTTGCTGCCGAGTTCGAGTTGAGGAACTTGGGGATGATGCACTATTTGTTTTTGGCATGGAGGTGTGGCAGAGTGATGGAATATTCCTTGGACAAGGGAAGTATGCAGTAGAGATCCCGAAGAGGTTCGGGATGATGAACTGCAAGGCTATGGCCACACCTATGGCATCAAACCTGAAGCTTCTATGTGATGCTTCTGAGCCGGTTGATATCACTATGTATCGTCAGATGATTGGGTCCTTGATGTACCTGACGAACACAAGACCAGATATTTGCTTTGCAGTGAACACTTTGAGTCAGTTCCTGACAGATCCGAGGAGTGTTCATATAGTTGCTGTAAAGCATGTTCTGAGGTACCTGAAGGGTACAATGGATTATGGGCTCAAGTATGAGGCGAATCAAAAGTTTAACCTGCAGGGTTATGTTGATTCAGATTAGGCTGGTAGTGCTGCAGATAGGAAGAGCACATCTGGATGCTGCTTCAGTATGGGATCAGGTGTGATCTCTTGGTTTAGCAGGAAGCAATCCTGCGTAGCACTGAGTACAGCTGAGGCAGTGTATGTTGTAGCCTGTTCAGCTAGTTGTGAGGCAGTATGGCTACGGAAGCTACTGTCTGAGTTATTTGATTTCCCATTGGATGCTACTGGTATCTTCTGTGATAACCAGAGTTGTGTGAAGTTGTCCGAGAATCCAGTGTTTCATGACAAGTCGAAACACATAGAGATCAAATATCACTATATCAGGGATATGGTGTAGAGAGGAGCTGTGAAGCTCCTGTATGTTGCGACGGACGAGCAGATTGCAGATGTGCTGACGAAGCCACTAGCCAGGGTGAAGTTTGAGTACTTCAGGGAGAGGCTTGGCGTTCTTCAGATCGAGGACACTTCAAGGAAGAAGTGATGGACACATTTGCTGAAGCCATTCCAAGCATGTTGGAAGTAGGATCCTTCACATGGCTATGGATGTAAGCGTTGAATGATGAGCATTAGGATGATGTTCTGGTTTCTGCTGGATATGATCAGTTGGATCATTTTTATGTATGTATGTATGCATCATGTTGGATGCTAGATATGATCAGTTGGATCATTTATATGTATGTATGCATAATGTTGGATGCTGGATATGATCGGTTGGATCATGTGTATGTATTTTTGTATATGCATCATGTTGGATGCTTGGACCATGTATCTGTATATGTATCAGGTGGATACATTGTATTATTAGGTGGATCATGTATGGTGATATGTATCATGTATTTGTATTTGTATCAGGTGGATACATTGTATGATCAGGTGGATCATGTATGATGATATGTATCAGGTAGATACTTGGTATGCATCAGTTAGATGCATTGTATGATCATGATGATCATGGATGACGAGCTTCAGGATGTTGCTCCAGATGACATGCAGCAGGATGTTGCAGTGATGATGATCAGGATGATCATGTGTACATCAGAATGATGTATGGGGAGTATCAGGTTGATACTCTATGTCCGTGGATTAGGTTGTGCAGATGAGCATATAATTCGTTGCCCTGGGAGATTTGCAAATAGTCTTTCGAGGTTTTTCCTATGGCATGTAATTCGGTGCCCTGGGATATCTAGAAAATTCTCTTTCGAGGTTTTGCTCTGGGAGGACATATAATTCGTTGCCCTGGGAGATCTGTAGATAGTCTTACGAGGTTTTGCCTATGGCATGTAATTTGTTGCCCTAGGATATCTGGCAGATGCTCTTTCAAGGTTTTGTCCTATGGCATATAATTCGTGTCCCTGGGAGATCTGATAGGTTGGGCTGTGTGCCCGTAATCAGTCCTGGGATGATCTTGCAAGTTTTTTCCATGACCACATGTAATTCGTGCCCTGGGAGATCCTATAGGTAGAGCTGTGTGCTCGTAACAGCCTGGGATGCTCTTGCGAGGTTTTGTGGTGACCACATGTAATTCATGCCCTGGGAGATCCTATAGGTAGAGTTATGTGCTTGTAACATCCTGGGATGCTCTTGCAAGGTTTTGTGGTGAGGTCACATATAATATGGCCCTGGGAGATCTGGAGATAGTCTTTCGAGGTTTTGCCTATGGCATGTAATTCGTTGCCCTAGGATATCTAGCATATGCTCTTTCGAGGTTTTGTGATGCATGTAATAAGTCCTGAGGATTCCACAGTATGGCCAGTGATGATGAAGACCTGCAGGTGGTGGCCCTACATCCAGTATGAAAAAGGACTAGCTCTGTAGAACTTCCGATGACAAGTAGATTCAGAGATTGATTGAGATAGTAGCAGCAGTGACGATGATGATGACTCGATGATGATTATCCAGTGACGATTGTCCAGAGAAGATGACTTGTGCTAAAAGACCTGTGTCGAAAAATACCTTCCTAGTTAAGAGGGAGTGTTGATGTATATGTAACTTTGGAATGTATTTCATATATGTATGTTGTATGTACTCCTATAGAAGATGGTATTATTCCTCTATACGGAAGTGTCGTCATTTATATTGTAAATGTCATAACTTATACTTGATGGGTTATTAGACCACCTTGTTGGGGTCGGCCCTGTATAAGTCATGTGGGTCGAAGGGTTATTAGACCACCCTATTGGGGGTCGGCCTAGTCAGCGTTATGTTATGTGGTTAAGTTCGAGCCTACATGATTTATGTAAAAGGCAAGTCAAGTCAAGTATAAATAGAGTGCAGGAGGCACTCTATTTCATCACTCACTTCTCACTCATGCACTCAAGGAGGAGTGGAGCACTTATGGAGGAGGAGGATCTACTGCTAGGATATGTATATCTCTTATGTTTGGGTTGTATCATTGCTCTATCGATCTCTGAGGAAGTTATTGCGGTTTTTCACCTTTATGGTTTTCCCCAAGTAAATCTTGTGTCTCTTTTGTGCTTGCATTTTTGTCTCCATGATTGATATGCTGTACATGTTGTTCTCTTAGTTAATATCCTAGATCAGATTGAAGTAAATTCTGAAAATTTAACATCAATAGTTGGTTAGGGTTCAAAATATGTTACCCAAACCAAAAATCACTCTCAATTGATCATTGAGCACAAAAGAAGGAGAGGCAAAATAGGGTTTCAATTTTCCTTTGAAACAGAACGGGTGGGTTTTTAAATTGATTGCAAATGCAAAACTCGGGTAAAAAAATAGTTTTCACCTAATCTTTTAATGCCCAATAAAAATCAACCAATTTTACCAAATAAAACAATAAGAGCCTACCTGAAAAAGATGAGCGTGCTTCCGATTTTGCATTTGAGTTGGCAAAGATCCCCATCTAGGTTGCTCAAGTCTAACGGGTTTCAAGAATCCATAGGTAAAACACAATGGCTTCCCCTCTTCTTTATAAATATGATCATAAATTTTAGGTACTTATTCTTCGATCAACACATAACCATATCAAATGGAATTGTGAAATAATATAATTTTCAAAATAATGGAACGATGATATTTATTGAGTAGGATGGAAATACCTTTTTAAGGTTTATGAAACCCAAATAGGTATTTCCATCCTACTGAATAAGCTATTCAACCTGTAAAATGGATTCTCTTTTCCAGATGATATTTATATTGACAGTCAGATCGAAAATGCATTCTCGATCGATAGCTTCATTGTCAAAACTAGTTTGAACCCGACCCGTTTCTGAACTAACACCAATTCTACATCGATTAAGTCGGCAATAAAAAAAAAATTGGGAGAAAAATTTGACTTCGTCGACCTTTCAGAGCAAAATGGGATAAGGCTCTAACATGGGTTGGACCAAAAATGGCTTTGGATGCACTCGTTTTGGGGTGAAATTGAAAAGGAATCTGAAACATTTCTGGTCTAAACTTAATATAACAGTGAAATGTTAGACTCTTGAAACAAAATATAACTATTGAAGTGCTTCGGGGCTCAATTGAGAAGGATTCCGACCATTTTTACAACAACTCGGAAATGGATCCGTTAGGATCGATGTGAAAAAAACTCCAAATGTTTTGGCAAGAAATATTGTTTCAATACGATTGTTTCGGCATAACAACGGATTTTGCTCCAACCGTTTCAGAGTAATTTCCAATTTTGTTGCAACCTTATCAGTGCAAAACTAGGTTTTGATCCAACTGTTTCGGTGTTAAAACTAATTTGTCTCTAACCGTTTCGCTAAACTTTGGACAAGTCGTGGAAACACTCAAACTCAAAATATATTCCAAGTGTAAAATATTCAATGGAATCATCTTTAAGAAAACTTTGGTGATATAGACAACTAAAAGCAAAGATAAAACCAAAAAATTGAGCTCACAATATAAGGAGGGGTCCTAAATTTTCAAAATTTGGGGAAGGGGTTGCAGCTACAACACATCCAAGATGAAAGTGAGGATGATGAGGAGACTAGAGATGATGACTCTAACTATTCTAATGAGTACTCTAGATTGTGTTGATGCTCCCATGCGATGGACATGGGAAATTTTGATTGATGTACTTATTTTATGGAGTTGTTGGGGCTCCAAGATGTAGACATGACTATGCATTTTTTGGACACACTTTTTTGATATATATATGTGGATGCAAATTCTTTTATCTATTTTTGGGTTTTATGAGATGTGGAATATATATGAAATTCAATGTGATGTGATTATGTATGCATATGATTTAATTTCTTTGATATTGATGAGTAATATGCCCCTATAGAATGGAATTAGCTATTTGATCTGTGACAACATTGGAACTTCTGGGGACATGTATGAATTTGATGGACTCAAACTATCTAACCAAATGTTTAGCATGTAGGAAATTTCAAAAGAGGAAAGGATTGCATACCCAATAACAGTTATTTAACTAAGAGATAAGAAGTTGGGAGTCCAAATAGACACACAGGTGAGGAATTCTCATATGGGAGGCATCATCTAAGAGGCTAATCATGACATCATACTCATCCTAGTTATTGGTGGCTTCCCCAATGCACATGCAACCACTGACATGGATCAAGTCATCTGATAGGGAGTAAAGTACCCATGCATTTGAGGCAAGACTTGGATTATATCTACTTGCATCATCAACATAGCCAATGTAGATGGGTGGATCCATCTATTAATATCAATGAAATAAATCATGAGTTGTATGTCCTAACAAAGAAAAAGGAAAACAAAAAGGAGAAAACTACGATATATGGAATAAAGAATCGGTCATGATTAAGCATAAAATATCTTAAGGTACAACCTGTTGCAAGGGTTCTTCAAGAGTTGACCTTAAAAATCAACAAGGAGGTATGCCCCCTTTCCTAAGCAATTTTTTATGACATAAGTACCTTTCCACATATATTCAAATTTTCCTTTACCATGTTTGTCATGGGATTGGTCATATGTGAGGATGATATCACCTTATTTGAAAGTTCGAGGACAAATGTGAGTGTAAAAGTGGGCCTTAGATCAATTCTTGGAGGCTTCAATCATTTGGAGGGATACACAATGATCCTCATCTGCTTGTTCAAGAGTGATAAAGAATTTATCTAGAGCAGTGAAGTCTGGTAACAACTCGACGGCTATATGTAAGGTCAGAATCTAACATTTGATTGGCAGGACAAACTCTACTCCATGTAGGAGATGGAATGAGTTAAAATCGATTGTAGTTTTCATAGATGTGCAGTACACCCATAGGGTTTGAAAGAGCATATGATGCCAATTGGACTTATGATTATCTATCATATGTTTAAGCATAGTCTTGATGATCTTGTTAACTGCCTCTACCTACCCATTACCTTGGGGATAATAGAACTAGTATTTGAACTTCAACAAGTGGGAAAACTCTTTCCACACAACATCCTCAAAATGGGAACCATGATTTGACACCATCTAGTAAGGGATTTCGAATCGAGAGATGACGTGGTTGAAAAAGAAACATGTTGTTGTATCTATAGTGTAGTTAAAATTTAGCATAGATTTGACCCATTTACTGAAATAATCGATAGCCATGGCAATGTATTTATGACCACTAGTAAAAACTAAATTGCATTCCATGTAATCAATGGCCCACTTGTAGAAGGAACCAATGGTAAACATATGATACAAGGGTGCAGCTGGGGTTCTAGCCTTGGGAGTGAAGAATTGAAAGTTACAATAATGCTTGATTATTGCAATGCAATCTAAAAATAGAGATGGCCAAAAATAGATTGCGCAAATAACCTTTTGGGCAGTGACTATACCTGAGAGGTGAAGTGTTCCTAGTGGGAAGATTCCTCCTAAACCAAAACTCTGGCCACGTAAAACTCAGATGTCGAGACATAAAGGATAAAATACTTTGTAAAATATGGGGGGTATATTAATGGATCGAACATAAGAGATTTCCTTACCACATCAAAATCAATTTGTGCTTTCTCGTCCCAAGCAAAAGGAATGTTGGAACATAGCAAATGCAGGAATCCATGTATTATGGTGTGATATTCGGGTATGAAGCGACACAAAAAAATGGCCTTTCCTTGTAGACTTTGTAGCTGCCGCAATGTCTATGGAGGGGAAAAGGTTCATTATAGATTCAAATTTCAAAGGATCCAGCTTGATTCCTTTCTTGGATACAGTGAATCCCAATAACTGACCAGCCATGATGTTGAACACACATTTGAGTGGGTTCAAGTGAATGTTATACTTATGACATCAGAGGAACACTTGGTGAAAGTCCTCCAAATGCTGTGAAATTTTTTTGGAACGAACGATGAGGTCATCCAAATAGGAAAGGATAATATGAACCAGGTCATGAAAGTAGTATGACATGGCTTTCTGAAAGGTGGCTCCAACATTTTTAACCCAAAAGGCATGACATGATATGCGAAGGTTTCCCTAGGGGTGGTGAACATTGTTTTGTATTGGTATTCTTTCCAAACTTAAATTTGGCTATACCCCGATAATCCATCCATAAAAGGAAAAACCCCATGCCTATTACATGTGTCGATTATTTGATCAATAAAGGGGGTGGGGTAATTATCTTTCAGGAAATCCAAATTCAAATCATGAAAATCTGTACAAACTCGTAAAGTTACTCGTTTCTTATAATTGGCACTGGGTTAGAGACTCATGTAGTGTACATGCTATTGGATAAATGAATCCATCTTTACATAAATTTTCAATTTCCAATTTAACGGCTAGCGCTTTTGAGGGATGAATGGGATGTTTCTTTTGTTTAAGTGGCATAACATTGGTCCATGTTTCGATGTGGTTCTCAATGATGGTGGGATCCATGTCAAGCATATCAGCATAATACCATGAGAATATGTCGCGAAACTCTTGAACAAGTGCTTTGTAAGCAGTAACTTCTTTAGTAGTAGGCCATAAAAGGATATTCTCGGTGACACCTGTTTTTCTGGAGATATTAACTTTGAATGTCAAGGATATTTAAGCCAAATTTCCCTTATCAAAAGAATCAGGAGAAGGATTGGGTTTTTTAAACCAGTCGACATTTCCTCAAGGAATAAAGTCTTTTGATTCAAGGGAGAGTTGATCTGAGGATAGTGTCGAGGGGACAAGTTCGTTGAGGATGAATTAGCATGATGGTGCATATCATCCCAAGGAAAATCCAATGTAATGAGTGCTTCGATGATTTCCTCATCACTACGGAAGACTTTCTTTTCCAAATCAATATGGATTGGATCCAATGATACCGTAACAACATCATTAGATGACAAAGAGGGTTTATCAGAATATGAGGAGGGTAGACCTCCTTAATGATAGTGACATGGGTTTCAATGGCCAGACGCTGCAGATCAGTGATAACGGATTGATAGTATGGAAATTCGAAGCAATGATGTGAGTAATGGCCATAAATCCCACACAAAGCACATGGGTGGTTAGTCTACAAAGATTTGCTTTTAGCTTTGGGGACTTTGGGAAGATGAACCACAAGGGTGTTTCCATCTACTTCATCATCTAAGGTTTGTAAATGACTGTGCAAAACCAACAATTCTAGACACTAGTTTGTGGCTTGGAACGAAACATCATAGATGACACAAGGGGAAGGGGTTCATACTGTTGCATTGGGAGGGGGTTTCACTATATGATTAGGCTTTTCCAGTGTGATCACATTCTTTGCATTTCCCCCAACCTTTCTCTTGGGAGGAAGTTGGGAGGATGAAGGTGATTCCAAAAATACTCTAGGAGGAGGAGCATTGGATGTGCCAATAGTTTGTATAGGTTTCAAGACAATTTGTGGGGTGGGGTGGGTGTGGTGGATTAAGATACCAAATAGGGAGACCAAGCATGACTCCCAGTAAATTAAGCATTTCCATCACTGGTGTACTAACTAATCTATATTCCAAGAATAAAAATAGGATCTACTGAAGGGGAGTGACTCCCCACTAATTCCTAGATAATTGACTAGGAGGTGGGACAAGTTTGGGTTGAACCATTGGTTTTCCTAAAGAGACAGTGTACAACTCATATATATTGACTTTTGGGGGAGGTGGTGGTGATGCCTGGAAAGTGCCAATCATGGATGCATTGTGCAAAACACTTGGTCATATGTTCAAACAAGATGGAAGGGTCATGTTGTTAGGAATTTTTTCAACTTTCAGTAAGAGATTATCTATGTAAGACAGACCCTTAGGATTGTAATACATCAACTGATCTAGCTTTACGATATTCCCCTCATGGGGAAACATCATGAGTCTGAATATTGATGAAACAATTTCCTTTATAGCATATATGTAACTCTGTCCTAAGAGGAGGTTGTAATCCAACTAGGTTTTAATGACCTCTATGTCTATCATAAAGATTTTTCTAGATAACTTAATAGGAACATTCTAGAGAAGACCTCGAGGTTGAGTAGCATTCCTACCGTAAGCATGTAAATCCATGAAGGATGAAACCAATTGGGAGGAACCTAAATTTTTACACACATGAGTGGACATGACCCTGGTGGAGGCTCCTTCGTCTATGATACATCAATGGATAACCAATTTTTTAACCATAATAGAGACTTGGAAAGCTACAAATGAGGGAATCCTAGGTTTTGCTTGATCCAAATCAAAAACCATCAAATGGGTTTCAGATGGATTAGTTGCACCTAAAGAATTCAGTAATGCTCTATGCTATATCGAATAGTTCCACAACACTTCTAATATAGACATTTCTATTGGAGGCTAAGATAAATCATCCACAATGTTATAGTTGGGAATAGCTCTAGGATTGGGATTGTTGTGTATATGGCATAAAGGGAATTTGGGGACCTTGGGGATCCCCTCATTCATAGGAGGAGGAATGTGCAATGACCCATCAATTTGAGGCGAATCTTTTCTTTTTCTATTAGCTGGAGGATCAAATGATGAAGCGTATTGATTCCATTGAGTTTGAAGGTTGACGAGTCAGTGGACATCATCAAAAGGTGTTGAACCCATGACTCATGTGGTTGGCTAATGAGTGGCACTAGAAGAGGATAAGCTGCTAAGGGTTGAGAAGTAACTACCTCTTGTGGAGGGAAGGGGTTTTGTAACACCATCAGTTGTCTCGAATTGGTTTGAGGTGGATTATGTTTCCCTTGCGGTACACTGGAAATTTATCATTGGTTTGCCTCATTCGATAACTAGCGGGATTTAACTAGGTGGGGACAATGATGAGTGTAATGGTCATTGCAAAAATAATATGGATTATTATTTTATATTTGCATGTTCTTATCGTGCTTGGGAGGCTTATTGGAATATTGTTATGTAGGGTTTACATTAGGTGCAGTATGACTAGGAGGATTAGGGGGTTTCCCCCCATTTCCCTAACGTTGATCGTTTCCTTTGTTCTTCCTCGTATTCTTTCTTTTAGGTTGCACTTGTTGGTTATTAGGTGATGGGTGAGAAACTAAATTTTGTTGAGCATAGACTTTCCTATGAGGGAAAGGAGGATGAACTAGAGGGTGTTGCATGGGAGCAACTGGCAATGGACCCATAAATGGGTAGTATGGGTTGATAGCTAGAGGAGCCATATAAGAACTAGGGGAAGTTCCACATGAAGTACCACTATAGTAAGATACATATTTATGTGCGCTCGCAGTTGGAAATAAATAAAAGGTACTATTCCCAACATGTGAGGCAAGTCGTAATGAATCAGGAGCATAATAAGGGGTTAGTGAATGATCCTGATTGTACTCAAAGTTTTGGGTGCTACTATATGTGAAACCACTCTCATCGGGAAAGTAAGAGGCATGTGGATTAGGATGAGAACTAACCACACCAAGAATGTCATTAGGAGAATGGGATGAACTTGGGAGATCTTTTCGCAAAGAGATACCTCTAGGGGAATTGGGTATAATGGTATACAAGTATCCCAACTGGCCATATATCAAGTCATACTGTAGGGATTTCGATATGGCTTCTTCTTTGGATTGTACGCATTCAAAAGCTACATCCTTTTCTATCACAGATAGTTGGGACTTCAAAAGCTAGTCTAAGAAAATCCTGTCATCAAGTTTCATTTTACACAAGATCCTACATATATGCTATTCATGGATGTGATCCGTAATGTGTGTAGACGAGTTCTATCAATAGGAAAAAATGATTTCAAATCCCTCATCATAACGGACGGGAAGTTGAAAAAAGATAGGAAAGTGGAGGCAAGGGATACAAAATCCGTATGTGTCCCATGTGGTTGTTCAATATACCACTTTGTTGTTGTGCTAGTTAAGGTCCCTTGAAATAAATGCAATCTAATGGATTAGTCCATAATGTTGTTTGAAGAACACCATATATGGAATGACATGATGTGATTCTGTGGATCCTACCCAATCTTCCCTTCAATTTTTAGTATACCTGATTGGAGTTTCTTTAGAATGGGAGGACATGTAGGATCATGACGGATGGAATCATTGATCAACCTCACCAAACATGGGATGTTGAGGGTGGCCATGAAGGGTAAAATTGCACTGGATTGTGAAGTAGTAGTACCAACAATGGTGTTAGTCATGGTCACAATAGTGTTTCTACCAGTATTTCAACTATAAGTTCCACCAGTAGTTCCACTTATGGTATGTACGCTACCATGACGCTACCATAGGTTCCACCCATTTGGGGAATATTGGTTTGGCTAAAGGTAGGATTAAGAATTCCCATAGGATTGGGAATCATCCCACCTATAGTAGTGTTGTCGTTTCCTCTAGTAACAGTGGGAATACTAACAAATCCGATCCCCATTGAGGGGGGACTTGAAGGCATGCTAAGGGAGCTGGGAATGGTCCCATACATGGTCTCTGTAGTGTGTGATAATGGTATAGACAATGAGGTGTAAGGATTTGTGTATTGAGTACAGTGTTGAATTGGTATTCGGATTGTGGGGTCAATCATTCAATTCAACAAAGTGTACTGAGGGGTAGCCTTCGAATTCTTCAAGAGAATCTAGGGGGATCTATAGTGATTGAAACTCGTACTTGATTGAAAGAAAGGCTTGAAACAATGGATGCACCTGAATATGAAAAGGGTGAGTGCAAAAAATAGGAAAACAAGCCAAAAACATGCTAGAAACTCCTACTACAACCATACGTTACAGTGGATGAGCTCAACAAAATGGCCAGAAAGCCAACGAGCAGCTCTCCTAAAAAGAGTAAATGACCTCTGATCTATTAGATAAGGGAGAAAGTAACCAAATATCTAAAATATGGAATCTTTCTCAAATCATTTCCTCTATGGGGTGATGAAGTCCCCCTCAAACAAAACAAAATGGAAAACCAATATGGCTCAAGGATATCTCCCCATCGAAGGGGATCCCAGGTAAAAGAGTCCTAAAAGAAAGGCTTCTACTCTACCTCGTTCAAGACACATGAGGAAAGGATACATGTAGATTAAGTTTGAATAAATTGGTCTAGATGATCTTCCGAACTGAGTGGGGATGATGCACCACCTAGCCTTTCGGTTCCAGTATTGCCACATACCCGTTTGAAACAAGAGGCCCCTCCGTAAATTGATCTCAACCGTATCCCAAGTACTAGAGGATATTTGTAACCTAATAAGACAACCACTATGTTTCAAATGTATAGTGACAAAGAGGAATTATTTGGATGCCTATTCCTAGTGTCCTATTTTAACTACAAGATTATTGTTGGTCCTGAAGTGAGGCTAATGTGTGTTAAGTTATGGTTTCTTTTAAGGATTCACTGGAAGCATGAAGCGATCGATAGTTTGATTTAGGGAGTGTAGTCATGTGCACATGTGGTGTGTACTACAACTAAGAGATGAACATAGAAATTCTTGAAAAATAGACAATGTGATTTCAATACTCAATTTTCTTTTGAAAAACAAATTCTCAAAACAAACTATATAAAGTAGACCAAGAAATACTTTTCAGACAAACGTTTTTTAACAACTAAATAATTTATTTACACAAAATAAAAGAGAGGCTTTATTCCAACAACAATATAAGCAAACAAACTAATTAGTTATCCAAAAGGATTAGTTTATCAACCCTTATTGAAAATGAAAGTGAGTGTAGGAAGAACGCAAGACACGAAAGCAAGTTCAAAAATGGGGAAAATAATCAAACTGTGAAACAGACTTTCTTCACCCAAAACTTTTGCATGGAAATCAAGAAAAATGACTGTTGCAATGAGGAAAAAAGGCTATTGACAAACTAAAAGGGAATAAAACAACTTCTTAATGAAAAAACGACTTTGATCTGGACATGTAGAGAGAAAAATCAACAACCAAAGATTTGAAAAGTCATTTATGGAAATAGGGAATGACTTTTGAAGAAAATAGTGCAACTTGGGTCACTCAAAATAGGGAAATAGACATGACCTGAGCAATCTGGGCTTGGGTCTCAAAAATCAAAGAGAAAAGTGTGACCTAGGTCACATAAAAGCACCAAACAAGCACAACCTATGAGAAAAATTTCCAAAAAGAAGAGAAATAATGCTACTTAGCCAAACACTGAAAGTTATAGGATGGGATTTCTTTAAGCAGACTACTCTACCTAAGTTTAATCATAACAAAAAGGGAAAAAAAAGAGGTGCAAAGCGAAACAAAAGACCAAAAAAAATGGACTCATAACCAGAGAAAGATAGAGATTATATCCCTAGTATGGTTGCCAAAAACTATAGTGTATAGTTTCATACACACATGTGCTAAAAATTAACTGCTAGAGGGTTGTGAAATCCAGTAGAGTTTCAAAGATAATGAAAAAAAACTAACTATCAATTTAACAAACTAAGCTACAAGTGCAAATATTAAGCAAATAAAATTATTCTTTTCTCTTATTATAATTCAATCACAAGCACACAAACTAAAAGAATAATTTATTTTTTTTAAATGTGCAATAGGAGTACAAGAACCAAAGGCACCTGGATAATAGCACAAGAGGAGGTTGTTGGAACTTTCTGAGGGAGGTTTTGTTGGTTCTCTTCACATCCTTCCAGTTCTTTAGCCACGTCATGATATGGAATCTCCAACAAAAGTGAGAATGAAGTGAGAAGAGGTCTACTACAGTCTCTGGGAAAATTCGGCAGAGTGACAACAATGAACAAGTGGAAAGGATATATATGTGGAATGAGGGACCATGGTGTCTCTTTTATAGGTGAGTATGGGATTCTAGAGATGATATTTGGGATCTAAACTCATCAACCATGTAGAGAGTCATGCCATTTGGGTTTTCTTTTTGTAGGACATGAAGCAGAAGGATCCAAAAGCTAATCCAACTATTGGGTCATACTTTTTTAGTGTTTTGTGCGGCTTATTTTAGGTATATTGAAGGATTATATGTAACCCAGGATGCACTTATCGAGGGATTAAGTGCAACCTATTTTATATAGTCTTTTTTTAGGCTTTAGCTTACTGCATTTTGGGAATTTTAATTGAATTTCCGAATTCCATAGGGGATGAATGAGGTGTCGTGATGGCATATGAAGGTGATTGAGCTCGTAATATAGAAGGTGATCTGGGATATTTTATTTGATGACTATCATGAACTGCATAAAGAGAGCATGGACTTAAGCATATGTGCACCATACATGAAGAAGAATATACATGATGGAAGACATCATAAAAGAAGAACAAAAGACATGATAACATAGTTCGTTCAAGGTTGGGATACATTTCTGGACCCAATTCTCAATGGAGAGGCCTCTTTGATTATCTCAACAATTTTGTGGCAAAATACATGGCAATACCTCAATGTTGATGATGGATAAAATATGTTGCTTATATCCAAAATCTAACTGCACTAGTGACTCTGGTTCACAAAAAATGGTGAAGAATGACTGTACATACGTCCACCTTCACCTCACAACTAGCCACAACATTCTCCTCCTTTCTCTGCACACAATGTGCGCTCACATAGAGAAAGTTGTGCTCAAAAGCACTTGGAACTTCCAAATGGATATTTCCCCCTCCAATGTTGAATGGATTGGGATTATATAGCTTGGAGTAACCCATATTCCCCCCTTGATGGCATGGTAAGCAAGGGGATAAACATAGCCCTTTCATTGGCTCTTGTTACAACTTGTTTTGTTTGTTGCATACCCAACAAACATTGGTTACAACAATACATAAATGTGTCCATACAATATAATACTTGTTGGTTGATCCATTGAACCATATGACATAAACATAGGTGTTGGTATTACAACATCCCACCAATTTGGTTTTACCCACCACTATATGTAAACTATATTTTTTAGTTGTGTTTAATGTACCAGCTAGGGCTGATGATACACTAAATCAATCTCCTACCAAACTCAACTAAAAACAATGGATTTAGTGGGCTAGTTTGACTGGAGGTAGGACAAATCAAGCACTTTGGATGGGAGGAGAAATATGATAGTTGATAGTACCTTTTCAAAAATCACCGGGACCATTGATGGTATGGAATTAGCAAGGCTAAAGTCTACTATAATGCTCCTGGGCACCCCATCATATGCAAACTAGTACTTCACTATTCATTGACTAGAAGCAATGGGTGAAGGATTTTGAATTTGGGAGGATAAATAACATCAATTTACAGTCATTATACAATCAGGTTTCATTCCAGAAAGTTAGATAAATTTCTGATGAATTCTCACAAAGATATGACAAAAATTGCTTACTAGGATTGCACAGCTAGTTAGAATTCAGGACTTCCAAAAATTCAATGAAGGATAACAAAATTATTATATGAGACTTGGAATAAATCATATGACATATCAAATAACTCCAGGAACAATAATTACTTCATTTGGATCAAGACTCATTCATTTATCATATTCATTCTGGAAACTAGTCAAATTCTATGCAAATCTAGAAGGGGTGTAGGAAACTCAGAACATTTCATACTTCAACAATATTAAATTTTATGACTGATATTAGAGGATCATAATGACTGTAATTAAATCATATTTATTCCAAGAGGATTCTCAAAATGGCACAAGAACTCCTATCCTCTCAACACAACAAACTAGCACTGGAAATCAACAGGAAGCCTGAAGATTCGAACCACGGACTTCATGAAAGTTATTATGATATTTAATGTGGATACGATATGAAATTTAAAGCATCCGAAAATGATAATTATTCTAATTAAGCTAATAATTAAATGACAAAGCCACAAACATCATAGATAGTCACTATTCTTGTATTTTTACAATGATTAGAGAAGAATGATCAGAGAAGAATAAGAAGGGGGAGCCATAACCATTGTATCTTATATGTTGGATTCTCATGGGAGGGGCACCAAGTCTCAGCATATTCTCATGGGCGAATTCACCAAACCATACAGAAAAGCAAGGGCATGTTCTTCACAGCTGGAACCCCCAGATCTAGTAAAACGGCCATAACTTGGTCATCTAGAAACGTTTTTTTATGAGACAAAAAGTGTTTCCTAATGGAAATGATGGTATGGACACAATGAAATAGGTCTCAAATTCATAATTTCTCAGAAATTTAAAAACCAGAACCTCCATTTCGGCCCTCCAACACTATTCCTACAGAATGAAGGAGTTGAACCACACAACGAGAACACCAACCAATGGATCAGACTTCAGGACCTGCAATAGAATCAATGATGAATATTGGAGTTCATAATACTTTCAGTATAAGCATGGGGAACATCTTCCAGCTAGGACTAGGGGCACATCTCCCAGGTCAATGACGCAAAATTGCACTCAATTCAAATCACAAATGATCAAAAGATGTGAAATGGAGTTGTAATCATCATTTTATAGATTGGGGTGACTTGTTGAGCAATTAATATAGGTGAAGGAACCCTTGTGGAGTGGATAAGGTTGCTTTGCTTTCTTATTTATCTTTTTCCTTGCTTTTTGCTTTGCCTTGCTTTCTACTTTTGCTTTTGCTGTTGATTTATCCTGTTTTTCCTGCTTTTCTACCTTACCATGATTTTCTGCTTTGTCTTGCTTTTCTGCCTTACCCTGCTCTTATGCTTTTTCCTGCTTTTTTACTTTTTCCTTCTTTTCTTCCTTTGTCCCGCTTTCCTACTTTTTTGCTTTGTCCTACTTTTGTGCTTTTGTGCTTTTTTCCTACTTTTCTTCTGTTGCTCTTCTTTTCCTGAGCTTTACTACTTTATTATGCTTTCTTCTCCTTTTCCTACTTTCCTTGCTTTGATTGCTTTATATTTTCTTGTCTTGCAAGTTACCTCTTAGTCAACCTTATCCTCTAAGGCACACTTGTGGATCATTATCCACTTTATTCCAAAATAAAAATATCTAATTAATAAAAATTACTTCTACCAAGTGCATTTCAAACTTAGGATAAACATAGAATTAAACTTCCTAACTAATTAATGCCTTAAATTCATAATTAACCCCCAAGTGCATGAAATATTCTACTCAACCCAAAGCATTGGTTGGTCTAGGAACTCCTTCCACTAATAATCAATGAGGGAACATGACAGTCCACCCCTCCCAAGATTGCTTGTCCTCAAGCAATAGTCAAATCCAACCCAACTAATCATCATGAGTCATCATGCTTTTGCTGCACCATTCTGATTATAAACTGATTATGAAATCTCCCAACAGATTGTTCTATTACCATTCAATCATGCACTTAGTGTGGAGAGAAATCAAAATTGATACCAGGATCGCAATTGATCCTCAAGAATACAAGGTGCAATATATATTCTCCTATGCAATGCATAAGAATCACATGAAAGTCATCATAACACCCTACAAGAAAAAAAAAGTTCATCCAAAAATATGTTTCCCATGTAGGAAAACATCACCATCTACTGCAAAGATGAACCCATGGGGAAGAGAAGAGGATTTCTTTCTCAAGCCAACCAACCAAAATGTTCTCCCAATGAGCTGCACATGATCAACAATGCATGGGCCTACTACTTGTGTACCCTCATAGTGCACAATATCATCAAGAACCAATCTAGAAAGTATGGGATGCCAGGGTCCCAACACTTTCACACCACAACAATACATAGTGTGAACACATATAAATCTGAATGTGGGATTCCCATGTCCCAATGCTTGCGCATTCCTATCAGGAACGAGGTCTCCCAAAACAATACCTCAAAGTAGGAGGTGTACAATATCCTCAAAATTATTTCAATGAAGTGTGGAATGCTAGGATCCCACTCTCTAATGAGCATCCTCCCAAACATCATAAGTACAAATATAGATCATCAAAGTAGATATAAACATCATACAAATGTACATCAAGAAGGTGCCTCATCAAAGGATCATGAAAGTGCTTGTCCATCCAAGCAAGTAAACCACAAGCATCAAGTGACCCATCAAATCTTTTCCAATGACATAGGTGAGGATCCCATGTCCTATAATGCTGCTCCAAAGTATTGTAAGAAGCTTCAAAATAATCAGCCATGTGTTCTTTCATCCAAGAAGTGAATGAAGAACCTCCACCAAAATTTGAACCAAGTATGGACCAAAGAAAACAATGAGACTTCAAGTGTCTCAAAGAAGTCTCATCAATACATCCATGAATGTGAGAGTCATCAAATGAGAGAAATGGATGCTACCCCAAGGAGGTGTGGAAGGTGTCAAGTAATTCTACCATGTGTCCTTTCACCCAAACAATGGATGAAGGAACTCTCCCATCAAGTAAGGAACAAAGGGAACAATGAGCCTTCAAGGGACTTAAGGGAGTACCATATGTGTATCCATGAAGATGTGGATCATCATAAGGTAACAAAGTTTGCTGCTGCAAATGTAAAGAAGAAGGTTCTCTAGTTATGTCGTCATCAAAAGGAGGGTGTGAAGAACCTGCAATAATTAATTAATGAAAACACATGAAATAGTAGAAATAACAAAACTCAGAATCACTTTTATATTGATCGCAGGCCACTTTGAGGGGAAACCTCCTTTGAGCAAGCTCAATACAAATATCTTCACGGTACCTTCATTGGTCTCAACAAAAACTTATATACTAAGTCTAGGTGCCAATACCATGGATCAATACCATGTGTCAATACAAACCATGGCCCAATACAAACTATGGATCAACAATTACTACGAGATGACTTACAAAGCATATGCGTCCAACAACAATATACTAACAAAGTAAATAGAAGGGTTGACATGGGTTCCTAACATCCCCTCTCTCTTAGAAAAAGCTTTATCCTCAAAGCTTTAGATGTGGAAATTGATGTAGAATCTGAAGGAGTGGTTCCCCTGTAGCATCCTCGGGTTGCATTCCAGGCCACTGACGCCTATTGAGTTTCAGGGAGGGTTGCTTGGAAGGTTGTCGATGAAGAAGAACCATATCAGCTGCATGAAAATTGCGCTCAGAATGGTGCTGATCAGCTTGTTGTTTCAGTCAAATTCTTGCCATGTGAAGATTGTCTTTCAAAATGAGAAGAATTTGATCGCGGTTTCGAAGAACCGAGTCAATTTCCTGAACTGGGGAGCCGATGAGGGTGTATGGAAGAAGAACTGGCGGTGCCTGTCCATAGAATGCTTCATATGGTGTCCTTTTAGAGGTGGTATTGTACCACTGGAGCGCTTCTAGGAAATCCATTGAAATAGTTGTCCAAATCTGTGTAAGGATGGGCAAGGGTTCGAGCAGTCCCGAAAGGAGTGTTGTTTCACCCTTGGTGACCTGGAAAGTATCACAGTCAGCCACCATCTGTTGAATTGTCATTTTTATTCCCTGCCAAAAGAAGTTACATTGTTCCCGGTCATACATTTTGAGGAACCCAGAGTGCCCTACTGATGAAGAAGCATGGAGTTCATAGAAGAGATTTCCCTGTTGAACAGATTGTAACCAAGTTGGAACAAGTAGAGAAATAGCTGTAAGAGAAACTAGGTCATCAAATGTACGAGAAGGAGCATCTGCCACCATATTGTCCTTACCCTTCTTGTAAGTGATCACATAGGCATAACCCCTGAGTTGGATAACCCATTTCAGGTGGGCTGGGGAGGAGACCCATTGTTCCAGGAAATTTCCAGACTCTGGAGATCAGTCTTGATGTAGAAATAATTCCCTAATAGGTATGGCTGCCACTTCTGTACTACATGCAAAATAACCATCATTTGCTGCTGAGATGTAGATGCGGCTAAATTCTTACCGGAAAGGTATCTTGAAGGAGACAAGCCCACTGGTTCAGCAAGGACACCTGCATATCTATCCAAGGAAGTAGGGGAGACCGTTGATGGGTGCACTTGAATGGAATGGAGTTGAGCGATGACACCATGTGAATTCTTCTTAAGGATATTTTCCAGGCGATGTGAAGTGATGATGCAGAGAGACCCTTGTTGTAAGCCCTTAAATTTGTGTTGTTTCCCATTGACTAAAAACTTCATCCAAAGTTCAGCAAAATCCCATGAGATGGGGCCAAGTGTGCATAACCATTGAATGCCCAAAACCACATCACATCTGCCTAAGGACAAGGCAAACATGTCAGAGCACAGGTTATAATATTCCAGAGAGATACGCACATTGTGACACTTCCCCTTGCAAGGTAAGGTGCCACCATTGGAAACCATGACTTCAAAGATGGAGCAAGGATGGACAAAACAATCAACATGTTTGGCGATCCGAGGGTCAATGAAGTTATGAGTGATACCAGAATCAATGAGTATTGTAAGATGAAGCTTCTTGAAGTAACCCCTGACCCGCATTGTTTGGGGGGTGTTGATGCCAGATAAAGCATGGAGAGATATTTTTGGTTCTTCATCTTGAGATGGGGGGTCAATAGGCGGCTCCTGAATGTCGACCTGATCATCCATTGTATCTGGAGCTTCTTCACCAATTTTAGAGGCAGGAAGAGAATCCATATCCAAGAGATAGAGCTTTTGTTGAACACATCTATGTCCCTGAGTGAATTTATCATCACAATTATAACAAAGCCTATTTTCTCTGCGTGCCTGCATCTCTATTTCAGACAAATTCTTGATAGGAGTTGGTCGAGGAGCTAGCAGGATAGGAGGTCATTGGGAAACCATATTTCTGAATTGAACAAAAGTGGGTTTGGAGCGTTGGTGGGTTGCAATCTTGTTTTCTTCCAACTGAGCCAACCCTAAGACTTCCATCATTGTGTTGGGACATAACATTTTAACCTCTAACCAGATTTCATCCTTAAGACCACTGATAAAACAACTCCTGTAGAATTCATCAGACAGTCCTTCTGTGTGATTGGCTAGTTTCTCAAATTCTGTCTGATACTCATCCTTCTGTGTGATTGGATAGTTTCTCAAATTCTGTCTGATACTCTCTCACAGTGCCACTTTGACAAATTTTAGTGACTGCTTTGGTCATCCAAAGCACTAGGACCAAATCGTTGCAAAAGGAGTTGGAAAAAATCTGTCCATTTTGGCTCATCATGAGCCTTGATGTATCAACGGTACCATTGAAGGGCTTCCTGTTCCAAATGAAAGGATACAAGTGGAAATTTTTGGACATCAAAAGTATTATGCAGACTGAAATATTGTTCTACACGAGAGATCCATCTAGTTGGATCGGTACCATTAAAGCAAGGAAATTCAAGCTTCGGACCACAGAAATGTTAAATATTGTAACTTCAAAGAATATTATATTTGTACTTTATTATTCCGGAGATGTTTCATCCCTCCGAGGTAATCCTATTATGTATCCGGAGATGTTTATTCCTCCGAGGGTTAGTATTAACTAGGGTTATTAGACCCACCATGTGTGGGTCGGCCCTGTAGTTATATTTTAGGGGTTATTAGACTTCTCCAGGTGAGGTCGGCCCCAACAGGTCTTTTAGTCAGTTGAGAGTCAAGTATAAATAGATGAGGTGAACTCCTCATTAGATCATTCACTCACTTGTGAAAGGGTGCGCACTAGTTGAGGAGATCTGCTAAGGAGTCAAGAGGAGAAGGAGCACATCTTGTATTTTGGTTGATCATCTTATTGAGGAAAGCTTTACTGGGTTTTCTACCCCATGAGGGTTTCCCAGGATATATTGTGTGTTATCTTGTGATTGTGTTTCTATCAGAGATCTTGCTTGTCTATTTGGTTTAAATCTAACATGGTATCAGAGCCAAACTGAATAGGACATCTTTCACAAGGTAAGAATACCTCTTTCTCTCTCTTTGGTGAAGTTAGGGTTTCAGCCCAAAGTTGATATTATTGATTTTTGGTTGCATGGCTGGATAGCCCTTTTCACTACCTTTCTTTTGAGCTATAGATCGAACTTTTTGGTTGGGTAGAACTCCGGGAAATCCAAACCCTAATTCTACCAAAAGTGCGATACGTCAGATTTTGGTTTCAGAAAAAAGTTGTAATTTTTGAATTCTGATTATATGGCTGGGTATCCCTTCTCAAGAGCATTCTTTTGAGCTATAGATCGAACTTTTTGGTTGGGTAGAACTCCGGGAAATTCAAACCCTAATTCTACCAAAAGTGCGATAAAATTCTGTTCCAGATTCCGGAAAAGTAAAAGGTAACTTTCCAGGTAAGTCTACTCTGTCTCTTGGACTCCCCCAAGAGAAGATGGCTCCAAATACTAAGCTTGAAGACAAGCTAGAAGGCATAGAGAATTTCCGAGCATGGAAATACAGAATTGGTCTAATTCTTGAGGAGAATGATCTTGCTCATTATATCAAGGAGGAAGTTGCAGAACCAGAAGAAGATGAAGCCAAAGAGAAACACAGGAAGGATCTGATTAGGGCAAAGAGAATCATAGCTGATTCCATTAAAGACCACTTGATTCCCCAAGTGTCTTCCAAGAAGACTCCAAAGGAAATGTATGATGCCCTAGGAAGAATGTATGAAGGAAAGAACATCAATAGGAAGATGAATCTAAGGACTCAGTTGAAGAGCACCAAGATGAACAAAGGAGAATCCATTCAAGACTACTTCTCAAGAGTCCATCAAATCAAAGAACAACTAGATGCCATTGGTGATACCCTTGATGAAGATGAACTTGTGATGACAGCTCTAAATGGTCTCACTAGACCTTGGGAGTCATTCATTCAAACTATGTGTGCCAGAAAAGAAAGTATGAAGTTTGATGTAGTTTGGGAAGATTGTGTACAAGAGGAGGCTAGGGTTGCAAATAGAGAAGCCTTGCTCAAAGAAGATGACCAAGCCTTGGCCACTCATACCAAAAGAAGAAGGAATCAATCCTACTTCAAGAAAGGTGGTCTCAAGGAGTCTCATCCTCCTCACAGATTTCACAAGAAAAGAGGATCTACTCAAAGAAGGGATTACTCTTCTTTCCAATGCTACTCTTGTCACAAATTAGGACACATTGCTAAAGATTGCCCTCTACAGAAGAAAAAGGGTAATCACTTCAAAAGACATCAAGCACATCTTGCAGAGGATGACAGTGAAGAAGAAGAAATAGAGGAAGAAAGGTCTCACAATAAAAGGCCTAGAGATGAAGGGGAAGAAGAAGAAAGGACCTTCTTCAAAAGGAGGTCAAGAAGAAACACAGAAGAAGATGCAGAAGAATATGTTCTATTCTCCGCACTCTCTGGATCCATAACCCCTGGTGAAGGTACATGGCTTATTGACAGTGGTGCTTCAAAGCACATGACTGGACAGAAGAGGACCCTCTCAAATCTTGAAGAAAAGAATTCTCCCCAAAAGGTATCTCTAGGAGATGACTATCAATATCCCATTAAGGGAATTGGTGAAGCAAACTACAAACTCGATTCTGGAACCCCCATGAAGATGAAGGAAGTTCTATATGTTCCAGGATTAAAGAAGAATTTGCTTTCAATCTCAGCTTTAGACAAGAAAGGCTATAGAGTTGCATTCATTGATGGACAAGTGTTAATGTGGTCCAAAGGCAAATCCATTAAGGATGCAATTGTTATTGGTGAAGAGGAAGGAGGTTTATATAAACTCAAGGGTCATCCAGAAGCTGCTCTTGTTCATGAAACCTCTAGCCCCAGTGAGCTATGGCATAGAAGACTAGCTCACATTAACTACAAAGCCTTACCTTATGTAAGCAAGGTGGTCATAGGACTACCAGATTTAAAGGTGGATCATAATGGCTCATGCAAAGGATGTAAGAAAGGCAAGAATGTCAAGAACCCATTTCCAAAGAGTGAAACAAAGACCAAAGGGATCTTGGAGTTAATACACTCAGATGTGTGTGGTCCAATGCCCACCACCTCTCTAAGTGGGTTTGAATACTATCTTTCTTTCATTGATGATCATTCAAGGAAAACTTGGATATACTTTCTAAAGGGTAAGAATGAAGTTTTTTGGGAAGTTCAAAGAGTTCAAGGCTCTAATAGAAAATCTCTCAGAAAAGAAAATCAAGGTTCTCAGAACAGACAATGGTGGAGAGTATACTTCAAAAGAGTTTGAAGAATTCTGTAAGGAAGCTGGAATCAAAAGAGAACTAACCACTCCCTACAATCCCCAACAAAATGGGGTTGCAGAAAGGAAAAATAGAACCATCATGGAAGCTGTGAAGACTATGATACATGACCAGGATCTTCCCATGTATCTGTGGGCTGAAGCAGCCAGAACAGCAGTATATGTTCAAAACAGATTATCTCATAGTGCTCTTGATTTCAAAACTCCAGAAGAAGTGTTTTCTGGAAAGAAGCCCGAAGTAAGCCATCTTAAAATATTTGGGTGTCCTGTGTACATCCACATTCCAAAGGAAAAGAGAACCAAGTTGGATCCTTCTGGTAAGAAAGGAATATTTGTTGGCTATTGTGAATCATCCAAAGCCTTCAGGATTTACATACCAGGTTTTCATCATATAGAAATAAGTAGAGATGTAACCTTCGATGAGGAAGCAGCTCTTAAGAAATCTAGAAAATGTCAACTTGAAGAAGTTTATGAAGAAGATACATCTCCCAGAGTCTCAGATACTGTTCACATCCCTGAGGAGGACATAACAGAGGATCATGACATGCTGGAACCACAAGAACCCCCTGTTGCAGAATTATCTAGGAAAAGAAGACCAGCATGGGCTAGAGATATTATACAAGGAGCTGAAAGATATGGTGCTCCTGAAGGCTCCACTAGAGAAAGGAAGAAACCAAAGCTAGTGTCCAACTATATGGCCTTGATGTGTGATCTTGTGGATCAACTACCTACTAGCTATGAAGAAGCAGCTCAAAAGAAAGAATGGGTAGAAGCAATGACTGAAGAATATCAGTCAATAATGAAAAATGATGTTTGGGATATAGTCCCCAAACCAAGAGATAAAAGTGTGGTTTCTTCCAAATGGATTTTCAAAATAAAACATGCTGCAGATGGAAGCATTGAAAAATACAAGGCAAGGTTTGTAGCCAGAGGATTCTCTCAAAAGGAGGGAATTGACTATGAAGATACATTTGCACCTGTTGCTAGGTATACTTCGATTAGAACTATCATGGCACTTGCATCTATGATGAAATGGAAATTGCATCAAATGGATGTTAAGACAGCCTTCCTGAATGGTGTAATTGAAGAAGAAGTATACATAGAACAACCTCAAGGTTTTGAGGTCAAAGACGGAAGGACCCATGTATGCAAACTGAAGAAGGCATTATATGGTTTGAAGCAAGCTCCCAGAGCTTGGTATGGAAGAATTGACAGCTTCTTATTAAGCATGGGCTTTACCAAAAGTAAAGCTGACCCCAATCTCTATCTTAAGGTAATGAATGATGAACCTGTTATATTGCTATTATATGTAGATGATTTATTTCTAACAGGAAATGAGAAACAAATCATTGAAAGCAAGAAGAAGCTTTCTTCAGAATTCGAAATGAAAGATCTCGGATTAATGCACTACTTCTTAGGCCTAGAAGTATGGCAAGAGCAAAAAGGGATATTTCTAAATCAAGGTAAGTATACTGTGGAGATCCTCAAAAGGTTTGATATGTTGGAGTGTAAAGCTATGGCCACTCCCATGGACTCCAACCTAAAACTACTAGCTAATGATTCATCAGAACTAGTGGACATAACCCTATATAGACAAATCATTGGATCTTTGATGTACTTGACAAATACTAGGCCTGATATATGCTTTGCTGTAAATACCCTAAGTCAGTTTCAAGTAGAACCTAGAAAGGTTCACCTTATAGCTGCAAAGCATATCATGAGGTACCTAAAAGGTACAGTGGACTATGGTCTTTACTATCTTAGAGAAAATGAACTCAAGTTGCATGGTTTCTCAGATTCTGATTGGGCAGGTAGTGTCTCAGACAGAAAAAGTACTTCAGGTGGATGTTATGGTCTCGGATCTGCCATGATCTCCTGGTTCAGCAAGAAACAATCTAGTGTGGCCCTCAGTACCGCTGAAGCAGAATATATAGCTGCTTGCTCTGCCAGCTGTGAAGCGGTGTGGCTTCGGAAACTCTTATCTGGAATCTTTGACTTAGAGATGGATCCTACTGTGATTATGTGTGATAATCAAAGCTGCATTAAGATGACTGAAAATCCTGTGTTCCATGATAAGTCAAAACACATTGAGATCCGTTACTTCTATATACGAGACATGGTGCAGAGAGGAGCCATCAAGCTCGAGTACATAAGCACTGAAGATCAGGTTGCCGATATCTTGACTAAACCTCTGTCTCGAGTAAAGTTTGAATACTTCCGAGACAAGCTTGGTTTAGTCCAGAAGGACCCTCCTCGAAAGGGGGAGTAGCATAGTATTTCTGTCACTTATTTTTTTTTGTTTTGTTAGCTACTTACAATTATTTAGATTTAGAACTCTTACATATCGTTTATACATGATTTGATATGATGTATTAGTGAGAATACATACATGTTTTGATGTACACATGTTTTGATGAGATGTGTACATGTTTTGATTAGTGATGTATACATGTTTTGATGTACACATGTTTTGATGTGATGTGTACATGTTTTGATTACTGATGTATACATGTTTTGATGTACACATGTTTTGATGTGATGTGTACATGTTTTGATTAGTGATGTATACATGTTTTGATGTACACATGTTTTGATGTGATGTGTACTGATGTATACATGTTTTGATGTACACATGTTTTGATGTGATTGTTGACGTATACATGTTTTGATGAACACATGTTTTGATGTGATGAATACATGTTTTGATGTGATATATGATTGTACCTGTATGGATGAAGATACAGTTGAGGGGATTGAATCATCCCTGGACTTTCAGTCCTAAAGAGAACCGTAGACGTAAGGTCTCCGAAAATGAAGTCCTTAGTGGACAGTTGAGGGGATTGAATCATCCCTGGACTTTCAGTCCTAAAGAGAACCGTAGACGTAAGGTCTCCGAAAATGAAGTCCTTAGTGGACAGTTGAGGGGATTGAATCATCCCTGGACTTTCAGTCCTAAAGAGAACCGTAGACGTAAGGTCTCCGAGAATGAAGTCCTTAGTGGACAGTTGAGGGGATTGGATCATCCCTGGACTTTCAGTCCTAAAGAGAGCCGTAGACGAGAGGTCTCCGAGAATGAAGTCCTTGGTGGACTTGAGGGGATTGGATCATCCCTGGACTCTCAGTCCTAAAGAGAGCCGTAGACGTGAGGTCTCCGAGAATATAAGATAGGACTGCATCGTCCCTGGACCTTAGTTCAAAATGTACGTGATGGGGATTGCATCATCCCGGAACTGATAGTTCAAAATGTACGTGATGGGGATTGCATCATCCCGGAACTGATAGTTCAAAATGTACGTGATGGGGATTGCATCATCCCGGAACTGGTAGTTCAAAATGTACGTGATGGGGATTGCATCATCCCGGAACTGATAGTTCAAAATGTACGTGATGGGGATTGCATCATCCCGGAACTGATAGTTCAAAATGTACGTGATGGGGATTGCATCATCCCGGAACTGATAGTTCAAAATGTACGTGATGGGGATTGCATCATCCCGGAACTGATAGTTCAAAATGAACGTGATGGGGATTGCATCATCCCGGAACTGATGGTTCAAAATGTACGTGAAGGGGATTGTATCATCCCTGGACTTCGGTCCCTGAATTGATCCGTAGACGAATGGTCTCCGAGAAAGTAATGGTATTAATGATGTGGTTACTTGTATCGGTAGGATACTTGTATTGATGATGTGGTTACTTGTATCAGTAGGATACTTGTATTGATGATGTGGTTACTTGTATCCGTAGGATACTTGTATTGATGATGTGGCTACTTGTATCGGTAGAATACTTGTATTGATGATGTGGTTACTTGTATCAGTAGGATACTTGTATTGATGATGTGATTACTTGTATCGGTAGGATACTTGTATTGATGATATGGTTACTTGTATCGGTAGGATACTTGTATTGATGATGTGGTTATCTGTATCGGTGGGATACTCATATTGTTGTGTAGGATACTTGTATGATCGTATGATGACGATGCTACTGATCGTGTGATGACGATGCTGCTGATCGTGTGATGACGATGCTGTTGATCGTGTGATGACGATGCTACTGATCATGTGATGACGATGCTGCTGATCGTGTGATGACGATGCTGCTGATCGTGTGATGACGATGCTGCTGATCGTGTGATGACGATGCTACTGATCATGTGATGACGATGCTGCTGATCGTGTGATGACGATGCTGCTGATCGTGTGATGACGATGCTGCTGATCGTGTGATGACGATGCTGCTGATCGTGTGATGACGATGCTGCTGATCATGTGATGACGATCCCGTTTATTGTGTGATGACGAAACTGTTGATCGTATGACGACGATGCAGCTGATCATGTGAAGACGATGCTAAAGATCGTGATGTTGATATTGATGTACCAGTAACTGGTTGAGTTACTGATGAAGTCGAATTGAAGAAAGCTTCCGATGATTTATAGATGTATCATGTGTAGTGACTCCTTGCTCCTGCAGATGCTGTTATAATATCCTTCTCGTTAAGGGGGAGTGTTAAATATTGTAACTTCAAAGAATATTATATTTGTACTTTATTATTCCGGAGATGTTTCATCCCTCCGAGGTAATCCTATTATGTATCCGGAGATGTTTATTCCTCCGAGGGTTAGTATTAACTAGGGTTATTAGACCCACCATGTGTGGGTCGGCCCTGTAGTTATATTTTAGGGGTTATTAGACTTCTCCAGGTGAGGTCGGCCCCAACAGGTCTTTTAGTCAGTTGAGAGTCAAGTATAAATAGATGAGGTGAACTCCTCATTAGATCATTCACTCACTTGTGAAAGGGTGCGCACTAGTTGAGGAGATCTGCTAAGGAGTCAAGAGGAGAAGGAGCACATCTTGTATTTTGGTTGATCATCTTATTGAGGAAAGCTTTACTGGGTTTTCTACCCCATGAGGGTTTCCCAGGATATATTGTGTGTTATCTTGTGATTGTGTTTCTATCAGAGATCTTGCTTGTCTATTTGGTTTAAATCTAACAAGAAATTGCTGGAAGAAGAGAACCCATTGGCTGCCGAAGATTCATGCTGTCGGTTATTGTTCATGGCTGGATGCTGAAGATGGAGGCTGAGAAATTTTTCATCTAGATCTTGGAGATTGGTTTGGATGGATACAAGTGCTTCCTCCATGGTTGTTGCTCCTGTGCGGGTGACAACCATAACCAGGAGTTTTTTTTTTTTTAAAGGGAATGGATAGAAAAACACAAACAAAATCTTATTTAGTAAAGGGAAGTTTGGATTTGGGAAAAACTCAAAGGGGTAATTGGGGTTTGAGTAGGTTTTGGACACTTTCTAATGGATAGGGAAGCAAAAAATGGGGATTTCAGAAGCGGGGTGAAAGAATGAGAAAATTTGGTAGAGAGGGACAAAGAAGCAGAATTAGGAAAGGAATTCGGTGGTAAAATTTGAAGGCGATTGGGTGAAATCCAAAGAAGTTATGGCAAACCCTAAAAATAAACAAATGTGGGATTTTAGGCTTTGGGAAGTGGAATTTGGGATAGGGGCCTCAGGAATGAAATATGCAGAATGGGATTATCGGGGTGTCAGGGAATTTTCAAGGGAAACAGAGTGAAAACAAGGGAGATATGGCCAAAAAACAGTTTTTTTTTTTTTTAATTTCAAGAATGGATCTACAATAGCGTGGAAGGGATCTAAAACAGATAGATCTGCAACGACGTAGACATAATCGAAAACAGAGGGATTTGAAGCAGCGCTGACTGGATCGAAAATGGCTGGATCTGGAACGGCTTTCAGAATGGATCTAAACGACGCGGCAGTGATCGACAATAGTTCAGCTGAAAATAGATATGGACCCCATGTATGTGCGGCTTCCTAACAGTTCAGGAGTTCACTCGGCCACCAATGCTGTCTGACGGCTTGTGTATTGGGGCAATACCCCTCACTCCACGGCTCAGGTAAAACTGATAACCGCTTTGCCACAAATGACAACTCTTGGTTTACCTCATGGGTGGGAACTAGTCAATCAGGTAGGGGTCGTTTCCCTTTTCGCTGGAAGGTCCTCTAAATGGGCCATCTACTTTGGGGTTCCTATGGTACTCCTCACAATGAGTTTTAGGGATTATTCCCAAGTACTTTCCATAGTTAAGCGGATAGGGATTATTCTCATATCCTAAGCTGCAACAGATGCGGAATTTTTTTTTTGCCAGAGATTTCACCCAACGAACCCAAGAAAGTGCTCTAATACCAGATGTGAAGAACTTGCAATAATTAATTAATGAAAACACATGAAATAGTAGAAATAACAGAACTCATAATCACTTTTATATTGATCGCAGGCCACTTCGAGGGGGAAACCTCCTTTGAGCAAGCTCAATACAAATAACTTCATTGTACCTTCATTGGTCTCAACACAAACTTATATACTAAGACTAGGTGCCAATACCATGGGTCAATACCATGTGTCAATACAAACCATGGGCCAATACAAACTATGGATCAACAATTACTGCAGGACGACTTACAAAGCATATGCATCCAACAACAATAAGACAAACTATAGATCAACAAATACTACGGGATGACTTACAAAGCATATGCGTCCAAGAACAATATACTAACAAAGTAAATAGAAGGGTTGACATGGGTTCCTAACAAAGGGATAGGATTTTCATACTCCTCATGTGGAACCATAAAAAAAAAACCTTTCACCCATACTTCATTAGGATGAATGCTGCAAAATGTGGAAGTGTAGGATGTAGGGGAATGAACCAACTCACCCATATTATCAGAAAGTGTGAAAGTTTCATCATGTGAAGGATTCATAGGGGTAGGATCATGGACAAAAATATCCTTACTGCAACCCTCATCCATCAAGCTAATGGATGCATCAACTCCATCAAAGGCTGGTTCATCACATAGGAGCTCTTCTGAATCCTTACTGGAGGAATGATTTGCTCCATGGAGAAGCTTAGTTTCGCTTTGGTAGAGAGTATGTGCTTGGAAATCACCATCTACATCCCAAAAATTCTCAAGCACATGTATGTCATCCTTCACCTCATGAACCACCATCTCATGAGGTTCCTCTATGAAATTTTGAGTACAACCTACCATAAGAGACTAGCTGACTGGAACAAGTGATATTCAGTGCAAATTTTGGTGAAGTTGCTCTATCTATCTCTTGGATTCTTGGAGGGCACTTTGAGTGCTTCTCAAAGAATCTTGGGTGGCCATTAAATCATCATTGAGCTTTGTTAACTTTTCAGAATTTACTTCAATCTGATCTAGGATCTTAACTGAGAGAACAACATGTACAACATATCTACAACATATCAATCATGGACACAATAATGCAAGCACACAAGAGACACAGATTTTACTTGGGGAAAACCATAAAGGTGAAAAACTCCAATAACTTCCTCAGAGATAGATAGAGCAATGATACAACCAGAATACAAGGGATAGTCTTCTCCTAGCAGCATAGCCTCCTCCTCCACAAGTGCGCCACTCTCCAAAGTGTGAGTGAGAGAATAGAATGTGTAAAATGAGAGAGACACACTCTCTATTTATACACTAACTTGACTTGACCTTTACTCAACTAGGTCGGCCTCAACTTAACCACTTAACATAATGCTGACTGGGCCAACCCCGACTAGGGTGGTCTAATAACCCTTTGACCCACATGGCCAACCCCCAATAGGGTGGTCTAATAACCCTTTGACCCACATGACTTATACAGGGCCGACCCCAACAACGTGGTCTAATAACCCGTCAAGTATAAGTTATGACACTTACAATATAAATTATGACACTTCCATATAGAGGAATAATAACATCTCTATAGGAATACAACATACATATATGTGAAATACATTCCAAAGTTACATATACATCAACACTACCTATTAACTAGGAAGGTATTTCTCGACACGGTTCTTCTAGCACAAGTCATCTTCTCTTTATCATCGTCACTAGATAATCATCATCGATCCATAATCATCGTCATTGCTGCTGCTATCTCAATCAATCTATGAATCTACTCGTCATAGGAAGTTCTACAGAGCAAGTCCTTTTTCATACTGGATGTAGGCCCACCACCTGCAGGTCTTTATCATCATTGGCCATACTGTGGAATCCTCAGGACTTATTACATGCGTCACAAAACCTGGCTGCAGCATCCCAGGCTATTACAAGCACACAGCTCTACCTGTCGGATCTCCCAGGAGCACATTACATGTGACCCATCACAAAACCTGGCTGAAGCATCCCAAGCTGTTACGAGCGTACAGCTCTACCTGTCGGATCTCCCAGGAGCACATTACATATGGTCCACCACAAAACCTGGCTGAAGCATCTGAGGCCTTTTTCATGCTGTCGAGATCTCCCAGGAGCAAATTACATGTGGTCATGGCAAAACATGGTTGAAGCATCTAAGGCCTTTTTCATCCTGATCGTAAATTACATGCAATAGGACAAAACCTCACAAGAGCATCTTAAGATGTTACGGGTACACAACTCCGACCTGAAGATCTCCCACGGCATAAATTACATGTCCTCCCAGAGCAATGTCTCGAAAGAGCATCCTAGGCTGTTACAGGTACACAACTCTTACCTATAGGATCTCCCAGACATGCTCATATGCACAACCTGATCTAAGGACACAAAGTATCATCTTGATACTCACCATACATCATCCTGATGTACACATGATCATCCTGATCATCATCACTGCATCGTCCTAATGCATGTCATCTAGAGAAGCTCGTCATCCATGATCATCCTGATCATACAATGCATCCACCTGATGCATACCAAGTTGTTGGTTGTGGAGCCAGATCTTCTAGTCTCACAGATGATATTGTATCAGCCGTGTTTGTACCCCAGTTCTATATGATATGTAGGTGGACTGTACACTCACCCCAGTGGGGGGGGTGTGGGGGGGCATCACCCCCCCACGGGGTTCCAAGGGGGACCATCCCCCCTTGCTGGGGGGTCCGGGGGCCATTGGTCCCCCGGCAGGGGTTCGGGGGCAGCGCCCCCGAGAAATGGGGGTTCGGGGGAAACGCCCCCAAAGAAAATTTTTGGGGTTGTTTTCGCCAGCTGTTTTGCGGGCCCATGGTTTTGGGTATCCCGTGGTATTTTCCCATTGTATTTCCCTTATAAATAAAGACATTGTAATACGGCTAGGGTTGTTGATGTATTAGGTTTTATGCATTGTAAAGATCTTTGAGATTAGGAGAGAGACTGTGAAACAGAGAAGAGGAAGTGCAGTGGTTGTGCTGCAGGTTGTATCCCTTCGACTTGCTGGACAGTAATAATAATAAGGACTGGCAAATTCAGTGTGGACGTAGCCCAAGTTGGGTGAACCACGATATATCTGTGTCTCTCTTATAATGTGTATGTGTGATTATATTTGCATTTCTATTTATTGTTATTGCTCTGCGATCCTATTTTTCTAACAATTGGTATAAGAGCCAAAGGTCTATTTGGCAGTTAAACCCGCAGGAAGCTAGGGTTTTTGGTTCGAGTGGGAGCAATGGCAGAAGAAGGAAAGTTTAAGGTCGAGAAGTTTAACGGCCAAAACTTCAGGTTATGGAAGATGCAAATGGAGGACTATCTGTACCAGAAGGATCTATTCCTACTGTTGGGAGGAAAAGCAAAGCAGCCGACAACTATGAAGGACGAAGAATGGGTGGTTCTTGACAGAAAGGCTCTGGGAACAATACGGTTGAGCCTGGCTTCGTCGGTGGCTTTCAATATCTAAAAAGAAACGACAACAGAGGGTTTGATGAAAGCATTGGGTAAGCTGTATGAAAAACCCTCGGCTTCCAACAAGGTATTTCTAATGAAGCATTTATTTAATATGAAGATGTCTGAAGGTGGATCTGTTACTGATCATTTAAATGAGTTTAATACGGTTACAAATCAGCTAGGTTCTGTAAGTGTGAACATTGATGATGAGGTTAGGGCTCTTCTAATCTTGTGTTCATTGCCAGAAAGCTGGAATAGCTTGGTCATGGCTGTAAGTAACTCTGTCTCCGGTTCAAACACCTTGAAATTTGATAATGTTATTGGTGTTATTCTTAGCGAGGAAATGCGAAGAAAAAGCACAGGTGAGACATCAGGTAATGCGTTGACCATGGAGAGCAGAGGAAGACAAAAGGAGAGAGGAAAGAGCCAAGGTAATCGTGTAAAGTCTAAAACGGGCAGATCCAAGTCCAGACTGGGAAAGATAGAGTGCTGGAATTGTGGAAAGAAAGGACATCTGAAGAAAGACTGCAAATCTCTAAAGAAGAAAGGAGATGCACAAAAGGAAACTACCCAGGAAGCAAATGTAGCAGGTGATGTGTTACAAGATGCTTTGATTCTTGCATTAGATAATACTAGTGATTATTGGGTAGTAGATTCAGGAGCTTCATGTCATGCTACACCCCATAGGAAATACTTTCATGAGTATGTTCCTGGCGATTTTGGACATGTTTTATTGGGTGATGAGGAGCCATGTAAAATTGTTGGAATGGGTAAGGTATGGATAAAAGTTAAGAATGGAACTGATTGGTTGTTGAAAGATGTTAGGCATATTCCTGCTATGAAAAGAAATCTGATCTCAACAGGGCAGTTGGGAGATGGCGGCTGTCTATCTACGTTCGGAGAAAAGTGGTAGAAGATCACTAAAGGATCAATGGTGATAGCAAAAGGAGACAGAGTAGGTACGTTGTATTTATGTCCTCATAATACTGACCATTCTATCTCTTTAGCTTCCACAGGAACAGATACAGCATTGTGGCATCATAGGCTTGGCCACATGAGTGAGAAGGGGATGCAGATTCTCCACTCAAGGAATTTGCTGCTGGATTTGAAGCAGGTAAGTTTGGAATTTTGTGAAAACTGTGTTTATGGAAAACAGAAGAGAGTCAAATTTCTCAGGGTTGGGAAACAGAAGAAGAATGAAAAATTAGAGCTTGTGCATACAGATGTATGGAGACCGGCTCAGGTACAATCTCTTGGTGGCTCTCATTACTATGTTACATTTATTGATGATGCAACTAGAAAAACTTGGGTTTATTGCATTAGATAGAAATCTGATGTGTTTGCTACTTTTAAGAAGTGGAAAGCTTTGGTTGAGAATGAGACAGGAAAAATATTGAAGTGTCTCATATCTGATAATGGAGGTGAGTACTGCGGAAAGGAGTTTGATAGTTACTGTTCATACCATGGGATTCGTAGAGAGAAGACAGTCCCAGGAACACCACAGGAAAATGGTGTGTCAGAAAGGATGAACAGAACGATCATGGAGCGTGCAAGGTGTATGCGACTACATGCAGGGTTGCCCTTACAGTTTTGGGCGGATGCTGTAAATACTGCTGTTTATTTAATAAACAGAGGACCTTCAAGTGATTTGGATGGTGGTATTCCAAAGGAAGCATGGACAGATAAAAAGGTAAACTACTCATTTCTGAGAACGTTTGGTTGTGAAGCATTTGTCCATATTGATAAAGAAAATAGAACAAAGCTTGAAGCTAAATCCAAGAAATGTACCTTTATTGGATATGGGGTTGATGAATTTGGTTATCGTTTATGGGATTATGAAAATAACAAAATCATCAGGAGTAGAGATGTGATATTCAATGAAAAGGTCATGAATAAAGATCAGTTGCAGGGAAAGAAACAGGAAAAGGAAAGCACAGAGTACATAGTGCTTGATGAAGTTAAAGAAAATGAAGTTCCGAAGGTGCCAGAAAATCAAGAGCAGCAGCAAGTACCTGAAACTCCTGCAACTGCAAGAAGATCTACCAGGTTAAGTAGACTCCCTGAACGATACTCTCCTTCAATGTATTATTTATTGATGACTGATTCTGGTGAACCAGAATGTTATGAAGAAGCAATGCAGGTGGAAACTAGAAAGAAGTGGGAGCAAGGCATGAATGAGGAGATGGAATCATTGGTAGGAAACCAGACTTGGGATTTGGTTAAGTTGCCTGCTGGTAAAAGAGCATTGCAAAACAAATGGATTTATAGGTTGAAGGAAGAAGAAGGAGGTAAGAAGCGGTACAAGGCCAGACTTGTTGTAAAGGGGTTTGCACAGAAGAAAGGTATATATTTTGATGAAATATTTTCTCTTGTTGTAAAGATGACTTCAATTAGGACTATCTTAAGTCTAGTGGCGGTAGAAGATTTGCATCTTGAACAGTTAGATGTAAAAACAGCCTTCCTCCATGGAGATTTGGAGGAAGAAATATATATGCAGCAGCCACAAGGGTATGAGGTCAAAGGTAAGGAGGATCTGGTATGCAGGTTGAAAAAGAACTTGTATGGTTTGAAACAAGCTCCAAGGCAGTGGTATCTAAAGTTTGACAGGTTTATGACAGAACAAGGTTATAGTAGATGTCATTCTGACCACTGTGTTTATTTCAAGAAGCTAGACAATGGAAGATATATCATCTTGTTATTGTATGTGGATGACATGCTTATTGCAGGGTCTGACATGCAGGATATAAATGTACTCAAAAGGAAGCTATCTAATTCATTTGCGATGAAGGATTTGGGTGTTGCAAAGCAAATCCTTGGTATGAGAATAATGAGAGACAGAAAAAATCGCAAATTGACATTGTCTCAAAGTGAGTACATACAAAAGGTGTTGGAGAGGTTCAAAATACAGAATGCAAAACCTCTAAGTACACCTTTGGCTAGCCATTTCAGTCTAAGTAAGGAAATGTGTGCCAAGACACAAGAAGAGACAGATTACTTGTCCAAGGTTCCCTATCAATCAGCAGTTGGCAGCTTGATGTATGCCATGGTGTGTATAAGACCAGATATTGCACATGCAGTGGGATTTGTGAGCAGATATATGAACAATCCAGGTAAAGAACATTGGAAGGAAGTACAGTGGATTCTCAGGTATTTGAGAGGTACTACCACTGAGGCATTATGTTTTGGAGGTTCAGACACTGTTCTACAGGGATGTGTTGATGCAGATATGGCAGGTGACAAGGATAGCAGGAGGAGTACCACAGGGTATGTGTTTACTGTAGGTGGAACAGCAGTAAGCTGGATTTCGAAACCACAGAAGGTTGTTGCACTTTCAACAACAGAAGCAGAGTATGTTGCCATTACAGAGGCTAGTAAAGAGATGATTTGGTTGCAGAGGTTTATGGAGGAAGTGGGTAAGAAGCAGAAGGATAGAAGATTGTATAGTGACAGCCAGAGTGCCATTCACCTTGCAAAGAACTCATCATTCCATTCCAGGACTAAACATATACAGCTCAAGTACCATTTCATACGCTCTGTTCTGGAAGATGAATTATTAAAGTTGGAAAAGATACATACTAGCCAGAATCCTGTAGACATGTTCACAAAGGTAGTGACCAGAGAGAAACTGAGTTCGTGCTCGGTTTTAGTTGGCCTTCTAGCATGAAGGTGAAGAGGAGAAATTTGCCAAGTCCAAGTCCAGCAAGTGCAGCAGTGGTGGAGTTGCTGTGATCAGTCTCCAAGTGGGAGATTGTTGGTTGTGGAGCCAGATCTTCTAGTCTCATAGATGATATTGTATCAGCCGTGTTTGTACCCCAGTTCTATATGATATGTAGGTGGACTGTACAATCACCCCAGTGGGGGGGCATCGCCCCCCCACGGGGTTCCAAGGGGGACCATCCCCCCTGGCTGGGGGGTCTGGGGGCCAGCGGTCCCTCGGCGGGGGTTCGGGGGAAACGCCCCCGAAGAAATTTTTTGGGGTTGTTTTCGCCAGCTATTTTGCGGGCCCATGGTTTTGGGTATCTCGTGGTATTTTCCCATTGTATTTCCCTTATAAATAAAGACATTGTAATATGGCTAGGGTTGTTGATGTATTAGGTTTTATGCATTGTAAAGATCTTTGAGATCATGAGAGAGACTGTGAAACAGAGAAGAGGAAGTGCAGCAGTTGTGCTGCAGGTTGTATCCCTTCGACTTGCTAGACGGTAATAATAATAAGGACTGGCAAATTCAGTGTGGACGTAGCCCAATTTGGGTGAACCATGATATATCTGTGTCTCTCTTGTAATGTGTATGTGTGATTATATTTGCATTTCTGTTTATTGTTATTGCTCTGCGATCCTGTTTTTCTAACACAAGTATATACCTAATACATATCATCATACATGATCTACCTGATCATACAATGTATCCACCTGATACATACACTGATACATGATCCACACAATGTATCCACCTGATACATATCAACATACATGATCTCAGTATCCACCTGATACATATACAGATACATGGTCCAAGCATCTAACATGATGCATATACAAAATACATACAAATGATCCAACTGATCATATCCAGCATCCAACATGATGCATACATACATAAATGATTCAACTGATCATATCCAGCATCCAACATGATGCATATATACATAAATGATCCAACTGATCATAACAAGCATCCAACATAATGCATATACATATACAGAGTAGTAACTGGAGCATCATCCCGATGCTCATCATCCATGATCCTCCTGATCATCATAGCATCATCCTCTTCAGTTCATCTCATCGTCCACGAAGCACAACCCAGATGCACATCATCTAGCACTTACACCACCGACATGGGAGAACACATCTACCACCATTCGGGGAAGGCTCCAGCCCTTACTTTTTCACCATGGGAGAACACATCTACCACCATGTGAAAAATGGCTCAGCAATTACATCACGACCAAGGGATAACACATCAACCATGTCAGAAAATCTCATGTGCATCTGCATCTTCCAGACTCATCACTTCCCTTTGGAAGGAACCTCAATCTGAAGTGCACCAAGCCTCTCTCTGAAGTACTCAAACTACACTCTGGCCAATGGCTTGGTCAATGCATCTGCAACCTTCTCATCCGTCGCAACATACTCTACTTCGACTGTACTCAGTGTTACGCAGGACTGCTTCCTACTAAACCAAGAGATCACACCTAATCCCTATCTGTAGCACTGCCAGCCCAATCTGAATCAACATAACCCTGCAGGTTAAACTTTTTATTTGCATCATACTTGAGCCCATAATCAACTGTACCCTTCAGAATATGCCTTACAACAACCAGGTGAACACTCCTCGGATCCATCAGGAGCTGGCTCAATGTGTTCACCGCAAAGCAAATATCTGGTCTCGTGTTCATCAGGTACATCAAGGACCCAATTATATGACAATACATAGTGATATCAATCGGCTCAGATGAAGCATCACACAGAAGCTTCAGGTTCGATGCCATAGGTGTAACCATAGCCTTGCAGTCCATCATCCCGAACCTCTTCAAGATCTCTACTGCATACTTTCCTTGTCCAAGGAAGATTTCTTCTGCACTCTGCCACACTTCCATGCCAAAAAAAAATAGTGCATCATCCCCAAGTTCTTAAACTCGAACTCGGAAGCAAGCTTCTGCTGCATGTTGGCAATCAATCTATCCTCATCTATTACAAACAGGTCATCCACATACAAGAGTAGAATCACAGGATTCCCTTTCTCAACTTTGTAGTAAGGGTTGGAATCCGCTTTAATCTTGGTAAAGCCCAAACTTGATACCAAGTTCTGCACATATATGATTCCTTGTCATGTGTCTCAAAACCAAGTGGCTGCTACACATACACTTCTTCTTCAACTACATCATTCAAGAAACCTGTCTTGAAATCCATCTGGTGTATCTTCCACTTCATCACTATAGCTAGAGCAAGTACTGATCTAATGGAAGTGTATCTGGCTAGAGGAGCAAAAGTCTCTATGTTACTACCTGCAACATGCTTGATCTTGTAGATCCTCTTGGAAGTCACTATAGACTCCCCTTTAGGTCTTGAGACTGCATCCTAAACATCTTTATGATCGACTGGTACTCCTCGATCATGGCATTCTTCCCAAATCCTGGGAACTTCAATATTTTCAATAGATAACTTTGTTGCTGAACAAATGTTGTAGTCTTTCTTTTGTAGGTGATGGTATACGATCTTTCCTACACAACAAGTTAAATTGCATGATTAGAAAACATCTCATAGTTTTCAGAACAAATTCTTACACATAAAGAAATATGTCATATAGTCATGCAATTATCTTAGCCAATGCTTCAATACAACATTTATCCATATTCCGTAACTTTCTAGATGCCTTCCAATCTCTACCAGAACATTGTTAAGAGTGTGCACAACTCCTAACATGTCAGCAAAGAGGTTTCATTCTAGATAAGTAGCAATGGAATGTTGTACAGTTCCATAGGCCACTTACCCATGTATATTAGTAGTATACTGTTCATCAATGCAACTATTCTAATATGCATAATACACAACCTAATTCTAGGAACATAAGCATATACATCATTGAATAACATTATGTAAGAAATGACAATTCAAATACTTATCTTTGTTTGGCTGTTGGGTGGACTCCCTCTGAATCTTTGCAACTCCATTCTGATGTGGATTGTGAGAAGTGGTCAACTCCCTCTGAATATCTGCGTCCTCGCATAAACTGTTGAAGTGTGCTCCTTTGCTTTCTTACAGGAACAATTGGAGTGTGCTCCCTCTTGATCTTTGCTTCCTAGATTACCTTTCCTTGAACTTACATCCATCCTTAATCACTATGCATGCTTATTAGTATCATCATTGTGTTATCCTTGAGGTCTCATACATAATCACACATTTATTAGTATAATCTTAATACTATCAAAACATAATAATCTTAAACATGTATATTCATGATCATTCACAGATAATAAACATTAGTATTCAAGGTTTCAAGGAAGTCTTCTTTTACTCATGCATATTCTTATTTTATGATAGGAATCTTCTGATTAGTTAAATCATCAATGCATAAACCTGTGATTACTCAAACCTATACCTTCAAGATTCTTCTGGTTATTCATATCATCAATTATGGTAAGAAACATAATATGCATACAGCCATGACTATTCAAACCTATGACTTCATGAATAATCATTATCAACAACACAACAGTATAAGATCCTAACACAAGGTAGGATTCTAGCTTGATATAGGAAAAACATACCTGGATTAGCATGCTAGCTAGTTATGTCTAACATACCCACATAATGTCTTCTCGTTCTCTTCAGTGACTTGTGGTAGTAAACTGCATGTCTCATATGTTAACCATTGTAGAACCAAGTTATACATACCTCGAAAGTAGATCTTCTATGTGATCCATGACAATGGATGAATCTTTGTCTTCATGTCACCTTTGAGCATATGTTCTTGAAGTAGAACATGATTTGACTTTCTTGGTGTACCTTTTGTGTTAGCAGACAACATAAACCTGTCAAGATTGCTTGTAATCTTCTTATGAAAGGTCTTAGCCTCATCTCCCTTTGAAACAGGAACTTCTTCACTTATCCAGGTGACCAATCCATCTTCTTCTAGGATTAACCCAATCCACTTGATTTGCAGGACTTGGAGCTGGATTAGGGTTTGTTAAAGAAACCCCAAAAATTCAAACTTTGAATTTCAAACTTCTGAAATGATTGAAATATGTGCCTTGATGAGCTGATCAAGTTGGTATATTCAAAATTTGAAAACTACAAAGTTTCACTCCTCAATTTTTCCTTTGAAACTTCCGGATTCACTAGACGTAATCCCGAACTGGGGTTTTATGAAGCCCACTCTTCTGCCCCATCAAAAGGTTTGATCCAAAGCTCTAAGATTCTATTTTTATGAGGAGCTTCCAGCCATGGTCACAGATTTCAAAAATTCCCATTTTTGCAGAAGCCCTAATTTTCCACTTTTCTGATCAAAGTCCCGAACTAGGATCTGATCAAGCCCGGCTTTCTACCCAACCAAAACTTCTGATCTTGGTCTCTAAATGTCGATTTTGATGAGTATCATTCAGCTGTGGTCTCCAATTACAAAAATTCCAACTTTATTTGAAACCATAAATTCCGGAAGCCATGAATGAAGGTACTCAAAAATAATTATGTTTTGACATAAATATGTACCTGATTGTTTTTGGTGTAACTCCGAACGTTTTGATCTACAGGGTCTGAAATTTTTTCTTGAGATAGACCGACCTGTTATATTTCCATCTCGACAGGTCTGACCTCAATTGGATTCTCTGAGAGATATTTATGCCCAGTGTCGCAACGTGACTTGTTTATGGGATAATACAGGAGAGCGAACTTGTACGGCGTGCCACGTGTCACTGGTTCAACTTCGGCCTCTAAAACATTTTTCTAAGATTTTACAGTCTGTGTACTACCTGTCACTTTTTACTAAATTTCATTTGGAGCTTCCTATCCCAAGTTATGACCTTTTTCCCAAGGTCACCTGATTTTGACTTAGATCTGGAAGAGGCAGAAACCCTATATTGTACAGATCATAAATCACAAAGTACAATGGATTAGAGGTTTTTCTTTTGACACAAGGTACATTTGGATTTGATCTTCGACCTGTAAAAGTTTCAAATCCGAAAACTTCGCGAAAATGGATTTATATCGAAAGTGCTACGATGTTGCTATATCAAGCCCTAGCATCATAAGTGCAACAAGTGTCATACATGCCATATCATGCCTTCTTTCAGGCTAGCTCTGATACCATGTTAACTTTTCAGAATTTAATTCAATCTGATCTAGGATCTTAACTGAGAGAACAGCATGTACAACATATCTACAGCATATCAATCATGGACACAATAATGCAAGCACACAAGAGACACAGATTTTAATTGGGGAAAACCATAAAGGTGAAAAACCCCAATAACTTCCTCAGAGATAGATAGAGCAATGATACAACCAGAATACAAGAGATAGTCTTCTCCTAGCAGAAGAGCCTCCTCCTCCACAAGTGCCCCACTCTCCAAAGTGTGAGTGAGAGAATAGAATGTGTAAAATGAGAGAGACACACTCTCTATTTATACACTAACTTGACTTGACCTTTACTCAACTAGGTCGACCTCAACTTAACCACTTAACATAATGCTGACTGGGACGACCCCTACTAGGGTGGTCTAATAACCATTTGACCCACATGTCCGACCCCCAATAGGGTGGTCTAATAACCCTTTGACCCACATGACTTATACAGGGTCGACCCCAACAAGGTGGTCTAATAACCCGTCAAGTATAAGTTACGACACTTACAATATAAATGACAACACTTCCGTATAGAGGAATAATAACATCTCTATAGGAATACGACATACATATATGTGAAATACATTCCAAAGTTACATATACATCAACAAGCTTGCATATCTACTCATCATCCTTCAAGGATTCTCCCTGCAACATGTGAACAAGCTCATACAACTAATATCTGTTAGAAAGCATATTTGAAAAATTGTGTTGGATAGTAGTCATTGTTTTATGGATATTCTCCATGGATTCAAGGAAAGATGAATCTTCCAATGAAGCAAATCTCCAACAAGACTGTGACACTGAAACATGTGTGTCATGGAGAATGTGTAAGGCATTCTTGATATTCCTTTCACTCATCTTGAGTGGTCTTTCAAAAGGAGAAGGTTGAGAGTGAACCTACTCAACATCAATTAGTGGATCAACCTCATGAAGCTCTTGTGGTGAAAGTGATATTGATACTTGGATTTATTCCTTGACAGCAAGGATTTCATCTTCTTCAACTTCAGTGGGTTTTGTACTTGCAATATCCTTCTCAAGTGGTATCTCTATGTCACCAACATAGAGGAATGGACATCCATCAACAGATGTCTCCTCAAAACTTAGGAACCCATCAGTAGGTACCTCTTCATAGCATCCATCAGTAGATGCTTCTTTAGAACTTGAACAACCAATAGTAGATGCCTCTTCTTGGCACCATTCAACAGTGACTTTGTGATCAAGAACTAGATGATCCTTAGTAGAATTAGTGGTGGTTTCTTCAGGCTTACAACCCTCCTTAGTAAGGATTGTACCTTCATCTTATTCATATGGCTGATTTGTACTTTGTTCTTGCTCCTTAGTTGAATTAGGATCAAGATCTTTGCATACTCTTTTTTGAAGTAGATCCAAAAATTCTCATCAAGTATGAACCACATGCATCCAACGAAGCTTCATATATTTTCGGCTCTTTTCACAAGTAGGTTGATCTTTGAATGTGGAAAATGCAAATTTTTCATACCTATGGCTATGAGAATAACCATAATTTCTCCTTCCAAGTATGATATGATGGGAAATACTTGTAGAAGGTACATTTTCGACATTTTCTTACTCATACTGTTTGCAATACTCTTCATAATGCTCATCATAGTCATCATCATATTGCTCATAAAAATAATCATCAGAGTAAGAGTCTTCTTCATTTAACATGAACATGGTTGCAAATTCATTGAATCAAGAGTCTTATTTCCACGAGAGTAGAGGAAAGAGATATGATACGAATGTAATGTACCAACTAGGGCTGATGATACACTAACTCAGTATCCTACCAGACTCAACGAAAAACAATGGATTCAATGGGCTAGTTTGACTAGAGGTAGGCCAAATCAAGCACTCTAGATGGGAGGAGTAATATTATAGCTGATAGTACCTTTTCACAAAGCACTAGTACCATTGATGGTTCAGAATAATCAAGGATGAAGTCTACTACAATGCTCCTGGGCACCCCATCATATGCAAACTAGTACTTCACTATTCATTGAATCGAAGCTATGGTTGAAGGATTATGAATTTGGGAAGATAAATAAAATAAATTTACATTCAATATAAAATCAAGTTTAATTCCAAAAATTTAGATAAAGTTCTGATGAATTATCACAAAGATATGAGAAAAAATGCTTACTAGGATTGCACAGCTAGTTAGAATTCAGGACTTCCAAACAATCAATGAAGGCTCACAAAATTTTGATATGATACTTGGAATAATTCATATGACATATTAAATAACTCCAGGAACAATAATTACTTCATTTGGATCAATAATCATTCATTTATCATATGCATTCTGGAAACTAGTCAAATTCTATTCAAATCTAGAAGGGGTGTAGGAAACTCATAATATTTCGGAATTATGCAATATTAAAGTTTATGAATGATATTAGAGGATAATAATGAATGTAATTACATCATATGTAATCCATGATGCTTCTCAAAATGCCACTAGAACTCCTCTCCTCTCAACACAACAAACTAGCACTGGAAATCAATAGGAAGCTTGAAGATTCGAACCACGGACTTCTTGAAACTTCTTATGATATTTAATGTGGCTCTGATATGAAATGTAAAGAAACATAAAATTAGAATTATTCTCATTAAGCTAATAATTAAATGGTATGGCCTCAGACATCATAGATAGTCACTATTCTTTGATTCTTACAATGATTAGAGAAGAATGCTCAGAGAAGAGTAAGAAGGAGATGTATAAACATTGGATCTGATATGTAGGATGAAAATGGGATGTTGGATTCCCATGGGAGGCACACCAAGTCCCAGTATCTACTCATGGGATAATTCACCAAACCATACCGAAAATCAAGGGTGCATTCTTCAGAGATGGAACCCCCGGATCAAGTAAAACGACCATAACTTGCTCATCGAGACACTTTTTTTATGAGACAAATATTGTTTACTACTGGAAAAAATTCTACAGACACAATGGAATGGGTCTCAATGTCCATAATTTCTCATAAAGTTCTAAAAAATAACCTCCATTTCATCCCTCCAACATTGTTCCTACTTAATGAAGGAGTTGAACCGCACAATGAGAACACGAAACAATGGATTTGAATTCAAGACCTGAAATAGAATCAGTGATGAAGATTGGATTTAATCATCCTTTCAGTAGAATCATGGGGCACATATCCCATCTACTAGGGGCACATCTCCCAAGTCAATGAGGCAAAATTGCACTCAATTCAAATCACAAATGATCAAAAGATATGAAATGGAATTATAATAATTATTTAATAGATTTATGTGACTTGTTGATCAAGAAAGATAGGCTAAGGTGCCCTCATGGAGTGGATAGGTTTGCTTTGCTATCTGCTTTAGCTTTTGCCTTGCTTTCTGCTTTCCTTTTCTTTCTGCTTTAGCTTTCTCCTTGCTTTCTGCTTTTGCTTTTGCTTTTGTTTTATCCTGCTTTTGCTTTTTTATCCTACTTTTTCTTTCTTTTCTACCTTTGTCCTACTTTTCTACTTTTTAATTTTTTTTTTCTTTGTCCTGCTTTTGTGCTTTTGTCCTACTTTTTTGCTTTTGTCCTGCTTTTTTGCGTTTGTTCTGCTTTTCCTGAGATTTACTGCTTTATTTCGCTTTCTTCTCCTTTTCCTACTTTCCTTGTTTTGACTGCTTTATCTTTTCTTGTCTTGCAATTTACCTCTTAGTCAACCTTATCCTCTAAGGCACACTTGTGGAGAATTATCCACTTTATTCCAAAACAAAAATATCTAATTAATAAAAATTACTTCTACCAAGTGCATTTCAAACTTAGGATAAAAATAAAATTAAACTTCCTAACTAATTAATGCCTTAACTTCATAATTAACCCCCAAGTGCATGAAATCGTCTACTCAACCCAAAGTATTGGTTGGGCTAGGAAATCCTTCCACTAATCATCAATTAGGGAACATGACATTGTGGGTGGTCAACATATCAATGCATTGGTGTTTTATCTATTTGGGGTTATAACCAATATGTGTGTGTGTGTGTGTGTGTGTGTGTGTGTGTGTGTGTGTGTGTGTGTGTTCAAGCCTTTCCAAATGAAGCCATCGTTGAAACACATTTACATATTGCAACACATGGTGGGATTGAAACCGTGTTATGGTTTTTTGTTTCCAACCCACGGGCTCCCCATGTGGTTGTATAATATAAATGTTGTTTTGTTGGGAAGAAGACTTGGGTTCAAACCCATAGGATCCCCCATTTTTTTGTAACATCGACTCCCACAACATCTTAAATACATATAAACACATGTATGTAAAAAGAACCAATGGTAGGTGAGTTGGTAAAGGCTCCGCATCAGTGCAAGGGAGTTGACAGGATCGATTCCCGCAGACCCATAATTTTTTTGGTGAGTAGGACTAAATCATGGTCAACTAGATTGCCACATGGTAGCTTCCATTTGGTCCATGAAACCTTCCAACTCAGATCCGTACATGCCACATGTCCTCTCTCGGAGTTTCCATGTCATTCCAAATCAACCCTATCAAGTGACAAATCACCTACCACATGTCATCACAGAGGTATGACATGTAGGCTCCATACATTCCACATGGAACCCTTTCATTGGTGCCATGTGACACCTTTTTTACCAGTATGAACTTCTTAAAAATGATGTTCTACTAAAACTTCATAAGATGATATCTTCTTCATCTGGATTTTGTTTGAAAAGATTCAAGTGGTGTTGGAATCGTCCTGACGAGCCATTCGTAATGATACCATGTTTGTTGATTTGAGGACCTTTATCTTTAGTCCTTTTAAGATCATCCTAGTTCATTGCTCCATGTTGAGAATATTTTAGGCCTCCAAATGCCTTAACAGTCAACAGATAGGTGAGGGAATTTCTCCCTCAATATTCCCTCTTGATCCACCTGGATTTATAATATTCTTGGATTGTTTTTCATACCTGTCAAAGCCTATGGATGAAAGGAACCACTGTTTAGATGACTACCTCTATCTCTCTATCGGTCTATGGATGGAAATAAGTACCCCTCTTCAGCTAAAATAATAGGTGAGCAATTTTCTCATCAGTGACCTTATTTTTACATGGAATCAAGATACCAGTATCCACTATTACATGACCCAGTTTTGACATATACAACCCCCTTATAAAATCCATGGAGAAACTTTCCCAAGGATGAGAAGAAATAGGGAGTGGTGAGTACAACCCCAATTTTCCATTAGTGGGCTTACAAAGGACAATAGATACCCCCTTACATTCATGGTTATAATCATTTTCATTCAATACAAACATAATAAAATTTTCTCTACCCCAAAATGCCCAAATACATGAGAAGTGTAAGCTTCTCCAATTACATGTTTACAAAGTTTACTCAAATGGTAGAGTAACTTTTCCTGCAAATCAAACTTCTTCATCTACAAACCATATATTAGCCTCTCACAAACATCTATGGATACTTCATCATTAATGTACCTGACATGAGCTAACAAAGAATTCTTCAAAACAATAGATGCATAACTAGGAGGCCTAAAAACCATATCTTTTCTCAAGGAATCAATCTTGAATAGTTGTTGAGGATGTGGAAAGGATGATACGAGTGTTGGACTGAGATTCTCTTTCACAATGTTAGAATCTTCTTGTTGATTTCCTCCTCGTTGAGAGGCTTGTCCCATCTCAAGCACTTCCTTCTTATGATCAGAAGCATCATTAGACTTATCAGGATATTTTTCTTCAACAACCATAAGCACAAGGGGATTACTAACATTTATAACTCTCTTCATGTGCCCTGCACTAAGTGGTGAGTTAGCTTCCATGCTATGAGCTCTAATAATATATTGCACTCCATATTTTGTGAGATGGTATTTGTTCTCCTTATAGAAGAACATAGCGTGTATGTCATAAAGATAAGGACCCCCAAGTACAATACCACATACATCCAAAGGAACCACGTCCAAATCAACCTCATCTATCAACTTAGAAGCAATAGAAAACCTAAACCTACACTGCTTGGTAAACTGAATTTTTTCATTGTCATGCACCCAACCGAGAGGGTAAGGTTTCTAGTGAGGCCTTGTGGTTAGTCCCAATTTATTCACAATCTCCTCGGATATAAAATTAACTTGTGAGCCCAGATCAAACTAAGTTTCCACTCTCATGTTCTCTGTCACTACCCTTATGTGGAAAAAATCACTTATTCTTCTATCATTTTCAAGACCTGGAACTATAGAACTTGAACTAGCATGAAAGAAATGGTTACCTTGTAAACCAACTACTACGATCATTTCTTCATCACCTGAACTTGAACCCAAGTCTTGCTACACTATAGAAACAATTTTGTTCTTTCCTTTACCGCTAAATTTCTTGGGCTTGAGTTGATGATGTAGCTTCCAACATTGATCCTCATCATGCCCATATTTCTTGCAATGTGTGCAATGGAGATTTCCTTCCTTATTCTTTGTTGTAGTTGTCCTCTTATCCTTTCCTTTTCTTTTGAAATGGTCTTTTGAGTGCTTGGATGGCATTTCTTCTTGTACACTTTTTCCCTTTCTTTCAAGGTGAGTAGCTTGCACACTTGCTTCATCCAAACTAGTAGGATTCAACAAAAACAAAGTATGACGAAGATAGTTGTCAAGTGCACCAATATATTTCATTAGAGTGTGAGTAGAGTATAAAGAAACATTCAATTCAAGTGATTTCTTCCTAAACTCTTCTGTGAAACTTTGAACACGTTGACCTTTTCCTTGTCTAAAAATTTTCCATTCCATCATAGCATTTTGAACATAACCCAATGGATATAATTTCTTACATAATGCAGAAGTAATTTCAGACCATGAAGAAAGGAATTTACTATTTTGCTTGCTACGTTTCTAAATTTTCCTTTCCTAGCATATGAGGGTTGTGCCTTGTAGCTGAAGCGAATCCAAATGGATTTTCACCTCTTACTCTTCGATCTGATGAACTCAATAGTAAACTTCGATCTGTCTTATCCAATTATTCAACTTATCTGCATTTGATTCCCCATTAAACATGGTAAAGTCAAATTTCACATCAAGATTCAATAATGGCTTTTTAAAAGCCTATTTCTGAGGCACCTTGGAATGATGAGAATGTGATGAAGAAGAGAGATGGAACTTGAGCTTGAGCATGAAGGTGAATATGGCCCGACTTAGAAGGATTTCCTCCACTTCCTTGATTCACTGAAGTAATGTCCTCTTCTTTTGTTTCCTTTTTATGTTCCTTGTTTTCCATTCTATTCTCATAATCTACAAACAATTTGTCTACCTTGTTTGACATCTAGTAGAAAATATTAGGAAAATTCTTCTCAAACTCTGCACAAAGTTCTTAATATTCCATCGTTCTTCTTCAAATTGCACATCCAATCTCTAGATTGAAAGGATTAAGTTTTCCTTCACTTGATTTGATCTTGTACCTAGTAAGCATCCACACTCACAATTCCATTCAAAGAACACCACTATCATACCAACATTATATGGGATCTTGTATTCGATGACTATCATGAATTGCATAAAGAGAGCATGAACTTAAACATATGTGAACCATACATCAAGAAGCATATACATGACAGAATAAATCATAAAAGAAGAACACAATACATGATAATGGATCTCATCCAAGGTTGGACTACGTTTCCGGATCCACTTCTTAATGGAGACGCCTATTTGAGAATCTCATCAATTTCATGGCAAAATACATGGAACATGGCAATACCTCAATGTTGATGATGGAGAAAATATGCTACTCGGATCCAAAATCTAACTAAACTAGTGACTTTGAATCACAAAAACAGTGAAGAATGACTATACATACATTCACCTTCGCCTCACAACCAACCACACTAGTCTCCTCCTCTCTCTACACGCAATGTAGGCTCACATAGAGAAAGTTGTGCTCAAAATCACTTGGACGTTCCAAATGGATCTTTCCCCCACCAATATTGAATGGATTGGGATTATATAGCTTGGAGTAACCCATATTCTCCTGTGATGGCATGTTAAGCATGAGGCTAAACTTATCCCATTCATTTCTCTTGCTACAACTTGTTTTGTTTGTTGCATACCCAACAAACATTGGTTACAACAATACATACATGTTTCCATACCTAATTATGTTTTTTAGTTGATCTATTGAACCATATGACATAAACATAGATGTTGGTATTACAATGTCCCACCGATTTGGTTGTAGGCACCACTATATATAAGATATAATTCTTAGTTGTGGGGGGTCAACATATCAATGCGTTGGTGGTTGATCTATTTCGGGGTTATAACCAATATCTCTCTCTCTCTCTCTCTCTCTCTCTCTCTCTCTGTATATATATATATATATATATATATATATATATATATATATATATATATATGCAAGACTTTCCATGTGATCCCTCCCTTGAAACACGTTTACATATTGCATCGTATGGTGGGATTGAAACTGTGTTATGGTTTGTTGTTTCCAACCATGGGATCCCCATGTCATTGTATAATATAAATGTTGTTTTATTGGCCGGGAGACCTGGGGTCAAACTCGCAGGCTCCCCCCTTTTTTTGTTACATCTTCTCCCATAACAACTTAAATACATATAAACCCATATATGTAACAAGAACCAACGATATGCAAGTTGGTAAAGGCTCTACACCGGTGCAAGGGAGGTCACGAGATCAATTCCCGTAGACCCTTAAAGTTTTTGGTGAACAAGACTAAATGGTGCTCAACTAGACTTCCATGTGGCAGCTTCCGGTTGGTCCATGAAAACTGCCAACTCATATTCATTCTTCTTGTACGTCCTCTCCTGGAGTTTCCATGTCATTCCAAATCAACCCTGTCAAGTGCCAACTCACCCACCACATGTCATCATGGAGGGATGCCATGTATGCACCGTACATTCCACGTGGAACCCTTTCAGTGGTGCTACATGGCACCTTTTTTTTCCATTCTGTGCTTCTTAAAAATATTGTTCTACCAAAACTTCAGAAGCTAATATATTCTTCATCCAGAGCTTGTTTGATGTGATTCTAGTGGTGTTGGAATCATCCCGATGAGCCCTTTGTGATGATACCATGTTTGTTAAGATTTGAGGACTTTTAGTTTTAGGAATTTTAAGATCCTCCTGGATCAAAAGGTGATCAAATTTATCTTGTTAACAAGGTCTCAAGTCTTCCCCTCCCCAATATGTAGAGTATATTGTCTATGGGGACAAGTAAAAATAACTTTAAGTCATGGTAGAACCATAATTTGAAGAATAAATTGAGGGAGTGTTTTTTTTTAACTCTTAAACACTACCCACAACTTTAGTGATAGGGGATCCCTTAGGAATAATTGAATTAATCAAAGGGGGTTGAATTCTCCAACATAGCCCGAGAAAGGCTTGCATGCAGCTAAATAATGGGCACAAAATGATCCAATTATGATGAACAAAGTGTAGGATCTCTCATAGCATTTTATTTTGGGATAACTAGATCTGAACCTTCAAAAGATCCATCCTACTTGAGGTACATCCTCGTTGTGTGAAAATGGCAATGGATCCCATGATTTTTTTACCCATACTTTCTTCTTAAACTTTCATCTCGTGTTTAGTGAGTCACAATACCTCCAAAACTGTCCATGTGTATGGGATTAGAAATCAAAATACATTTTATAATCAACTAAATGTTGAGTGAAAGACATCCCTCCCCAACCAATATCGATCTCGGTCAAAAGGCATTCCCTAAGGTCGAATTCAACCATAAATCTAGTAATTTGCTTGTATAGATTAGACTAGAGATGCTCTTCCAAGGCTATGAGCATTAACCAAACAATAAATCCTCCTTGACTCAAGTAGTTCTCAATGAGTTCCAACCTTAACATTCGACGTGTTAAGTGATGCCATGGCATGTTGTTTAATTCACACTCTCTAACGTTGCTTAAGTGGTGTCCTACTTAACATGTCACTTAAGCAACGTCACGTGGTATTTTTTTTTGAAAACCCCCACCCAAATGATGTCATCTGAATTAAAAAAATTATTTAGACCTTTAAGCGTCGGTCCAAATATCGATTTTGGACCCTAAATGCAGTAGTGTAATTTTGGACACATATGGTCTAATTAAAGTATGAACGTTGATTTATAAAAATCTACTTTGCACTTATAATCTAAATATCACTAATGGCTACAAATAAAGAAGGAAATGAAAGGGGGTTATTAGTCGATGAGAGGGGAAGGAAGGGGGGTTATGGGGATAAGAGGAAATAACAATATTTTATTGTTACCTACCCTTGCTCTTAAGTTTTTTAACATTTGTTTATGATTATTAATTGTTTATCGGCCTTAAGATTAGTTGTTCCAAAAGAGAGATGCTTGGGATTTTAAGAATACATTAGTACAAGTAAAACACCTTCTATCAAAGGTTTTTGTGGGTGTTTTTAGTGTTATAATATTTGGTAGAATTTATAAAAAAAAACTCCACCATTGGTAATAAAGGTGTTAATGGAGGTTATATAGCATATGCATATTATAACTAAAAAAATTGGGTGCTCGAAGTCTATAGCAGATGTTTTTTAGTTAAAGTGAATATTATACAAATACACTAGTGCATATTTAGCATAAGAGCATTGATGTATACAATTTAAATTTAATTCCCTGGTGCATTGGTAAAAATAAGAGCACTAATGAATACAATTTAAATGACATGCCTTGGTGCATTTATAAACATAAGAGAATGGTGCATACAATTTAAATTTTATGCACCGATACTTTTCATTTATATATAAGTGGTCAGTGCGCCTAATATGTTTTATATCACCAATTCTTATTATCCTCATTAAATCTATTGATGCTAACATTTCATATATACATGACGATGCTTATATTACAATATGCATTATCGTGTCTTGTGATTTTAATGATGATGATAATGATAAATGGTGTCTTGTGATTTTAATGATGATGATAATGATAAATGGTATGTTGATTTGTGTGCCTTCGATGGGCTTACTATAAGTAATCACACGAATGAAACTTTTATATATATAACATCAATGCTTATTATTACTTGATCATTGTTATGTTGATGTTTTTATGGAAAATAGAAGAACCAATGGATTTTTTCGATAAAAAACACTGACGCATAATTTTTCAAAATGTAAAAGTCAGAGAACCATGAATGATTTACGTATTCCCCATACCATTCAATGAGTTAAAAAACATACAATGCACCATTATGTCTAGCTTTATTTAATTGTGTTTTTTTATTATTATAATTTTTCTAATCAATCACAAAAAATCAAATAAATTTTATAATAATATTGACATTTGAATTTTAGTTATTGCATTTGGATATAATGATTGTATTAATGTTTTATACTATTGGATTAAACATCTATTCATTGTAATATTTAATTATCCATATATTAACAATCAATATGTTTAATCAACAATGTAACATTTTACAACATTGGACAATGCAATATGATAACAAACGCATTGTATTGTATATCAATAAGAGACCCTTTGTCATACAAAATGGGACAACATGTAGGGCCACAATAATTAAAATGTTAATATATAATTGTTACACTTAATGGTAACTTGTGGTCTTCCATTTAGGATAATATGTCCAATACATTAAACAAAATATTTTCTTTTCATAGAAAAACATTAAAAACATACAAATTGCAAGAATATTCAATTATATTGATTTTTATTCTTCACTCAAATTGTTTCCTTTGCTAAAGATGCTTGCATGCCTCATTTCTTCATCAATAGTAGGTGATACTGTACTTGGATTATGTGACCAAATGTTTTGTTGATTGGATTGATTTTATTCATCCTCATCAATTTCCATCTACAAACATATAAACAAAGTGTAATGAGTACATCTACATTTATAATAAAAGATACCTTATTGTATACATAAAAGAATGTACCATATAAAGAATTGATTAAAAAACAATAAACATTCTTTGAAATCCATTCCTCATGACATTTGTCAACAAGTATTATGTTGGCTCCACTTTCTAGTATGTTTTCTACAAGTTCTAAAGGCCATGATGCAAAGCATTGATATAATTAATATATAAGTTTATTTTTGTTTCATTAATTATAAAATGAGAGAAATAAAACAACATAGCTACTTACAAATCACAATTAATTTTTGATACTGAAATATATACTCACAACCCCTACTTAAACCAATTTAATGATTTCTTTGGATCATTGTTCTTTGCATGTTAGCACATGTTAGAACACATTTAAAGATAAGTTTAAATTAATTAAAATATAAAGATCACAACAAGTATGAAATATTATGTAATGGAAACACAAATTATACTCATAAACTTTAGGATCAACCCTTTTCTTCCTTATTGTCCTCTCTTATGTGATAAATGAGTTCCATTTCCTTTTCTTTTCTCAACCAAACCAAGGAAAATTTGTATTTCATGCAATAATCTGATTAAATGTACATAAAAGAAAAAAATGATTACATACATTTGATGCACATTGTTGTTGAGATGGATCCTCTTGTGATACAAATATGTTCATTTCTTTGACTAACTCCGTGAACACTTTTTTGGACATTCTTAACAGCATAAATGTTTCATATATCACCTTATTCATCCTTTGTAATTATCATAACCTTCCTGACAAATGGAAATAATATTTTTATATATTAATATGAAATTAAATATAGTTGAAATATTATTTGCATAATTTTTTGTAGTAGTATATACATATTATAGAAAAATATGTTTTGGAATAATACTTTTTAAATGAGTCATTTTTATTATTGTATGTTTTTTCTATTGCATGTCTAACAGGTCTTATTAACCATTACTTTAAAAATGCTTTCTATAATTTATATATAACCTGATTCTTGCAGTCATTGGATTGATTTTTGTACTATAAGTGGAAACTGCATCTATACATTCTTTTCACTACATCCATCATAGTTTTATAAAAGAAATCTCCCCTTTCATTAAATTTCAATACCATCCCACATGAACTGAGGATCAATTCATCATCAATTATATCCTTCATAATTTTATCTTCTCAACAAAACATTCCCTTCCCTCGTTGTCGATCCATGCAAAAAATTCAACAAATGTGAAATAGAGTGTTTGAAACATGTTAGTGACTATTCTTATAAACTACATTATTACTGAAAAATTCAATGAAAAACTTCATGTTGATTACCTTTCGATTCACCTAATTCATCTATTTGCAATGTTTCCATCGATATTTTATACTTGTCTGCAATGAGATTGCAATTTTTTTTATCCAATTTATTCTAGTTTTTACTTTGCATGACATAAATTAACCAATATACATCATTTAAACTCACAAACAATTGAAATATGTTAATTTTATACTAAGATTTCAAAAACTTTCCTTGTTCTCTTTTTGAGATATGCTCTCATTGTTCTCATTGCAACAAGTTTTTTTCTTGAACTTCTATTCGACATCTTCTATCAATAAATGCTTTGCATTATAAAATAGTGAAACTATGAAATATGTATTAATATAGATAAAATAAAAAAATTCAAGCTAAAAATGTTTTTATGTTTAGTCAATGCACATTGTATAGTAATGCATACAAATTAAAATTATGTCTAAATACACTAGTGTGTAATATATAGGCATATGAACTGACACAAAATTATTGATTTTAAAAAAATGTTATTAAAATTTATTAGTGCTTTATATAGATATAAGATCATTAGTGTGTGTTTCCTTTATAAATTGCACAGCCAAACATGCAAATATTTTTTATTACGAAGTACATCTAAAATTGTGCACTTTAAAAAAACATTGGTGTGTTAACATTTAAAGTGTGCACAGATAAATATGAAATGATTTTTTTCTATTAGATGTAGATTGGGTGGTTGGGGGGAATGGTTGTTACCCTCCCCACCCAGGTTCAAATCTCCTTGTGACATGATGCTCTTGTTTTTGAGCCATCTTTGTTGCGACATTATCTGGCTTTCCCACCTTCCTCGCAGAAACTAGGGGGGCTATGTGGACGTAGCGAGCATCGATCTTTGGTGTCATGAACCACATTGAAAAAATGTGAGCATTTTTTTAAATCGATAGAGACATTTTTTGGATCCAATGCAATAATTTCTCCCATTGCAAGAGATGTGTTATATTATTCAAAACTATGCATTGACATATAACGATAAATAACTAGCATAATCATCTGAATCAACTAATCTAATATCCTATTAACACATGCACCAAATAATCAATAACAAGTGCAAGAGAGGAAAGAGAAGAGAAATGAGTACATCAGATTTATGTGGTAAAATATCAAATGTGGAAACATTCATGTGAAGGCTTGATATTCTTTATTCTTCAAGAAAATTCCACTCTTACAATAGAAGGCATCCTCAGATAAGCATTGCATCACACTCCATCTTCACTCAATCTCACAATGACACACAATAATGTGCATACACTCATGCATGCATACCTAAAAGGTTCTCCTTCACTTGTATTATAGAGTTAGAGGTATCTATAGATAACATCCCATAATACATGCAAGATAAATATTTTTTCACTTCTTTTATATAAAGAAGGGGAATAAGAGAGTTTTATTTCATAATGCACGTGGGATAACTATTTTTACAATTAGAGAGCTATGAAGAGTTTTATGCCTTATTTGGTAGATACAACCAACAACACCACACTAGTCATACTTACATAATCCAACATTACTCCTTAATGATGACTAGAGAGAAAGAATACAAATGGAGGAAGATGACATTACATTAACATACCCCTTGATGACAACTTCCATAATTCCCAATAAAAGGTGTATATGAACACACTTCTCCTTATGAATTTGAAGAATGATAGCACCTAAACCAAGCTAAATGATGAAATAACTCTACTAAATATTACGTTGAGTGTACAAAAACCTCAAATGGCCTATACAATGTAAAATGTTTCCAACATGAAGTCATCACAACCAAGCTTAAAGATGCACCAACCTCTTCCTACTGAATCATGAAATTGCACCTGAACCAATATGAACAATGAAAAAACTCTATTGAATATTACATTCAAAATACAAGACCCTCAGATGTCATATACATTGAAAAAAATAATTCAGCACATAGTCATCACAACCAAGCTTACAAATACAATGACTCTACAGTAGACCTCATAGTGAATACAACACCCCAAATGGTCTATACATCAGAAAATGTTTCTAGTAGACAACCTTCATAACTAAATAAATATACTAAATATTACATTTTGAATACAAGACCCTTAGATGGTCTTTCCGTCAAAAAATGTGGGCTGCAAATAATCAACATGACTTTACAAGAAGAAGATGGCCTTCATTACATTACATTATAACTAGAAGAAGGTGATATTATATGCTATTTTATTATATTGCATTCCTTCTTAAGTACAATTGCAAACATCCCAAATAAAGTGGTAAAAGGTTTCAACTTTGTTGTTGACAAGGATAAGTTGTAGAGAGGAATAATGTTGAATGAACATATATAAGAACATCAATATGCTTACTATAGGAAGAAATGGTAGAACCAAGCTGTCCCACAACTCTTCACAAAAACTTGTGTGGATAAAGTGAAGTAAGCATAGAGATAATGTGCACAAAATAACTTCCAAGAGTAAAACATATAAACATCATGATAAGCCCATAATGTCAAAGAAATAATCATGACATGAAATATGTAAGATGAAAGATATTTTACACAAACAAGGGTTGGCAACAACATATAAATATTGAGATATAAAAAATTGGATATCACTTATACATTAGAAAATATAGCCATCAAACAACTAAGTCTTAGGAATCAGTTGGTTTCTTGTTGTCACTATAACAAAATGCTAGAAATACATTTCCTTGAAAATCTTAAACTTCTTCCACACAAGAAATTTAGTGACAAGTAAGATAGGGATAAAAGAAAACATTTACAAACATGTTAATTAAAATGAAGAAACTACAAACTAATTCAGAAAAAATAGGAAGCTAATGACAATAACGAGAAAAATAACCAAAATATGAACTTATCCTGATTTGTGGAATTTACTTTTTAAAAAAATTGCAAGAGCTTCTAAATATTCATAACTTGATAAGCATATAAACAAATATTTAGATAACAAACACGAAAAAAGATTTATAAAATATTGATAAAAACATATAAATATTAATAAAAAATATTTTAACAAAAATGGTTAATAAATAAATATTTATTTTAATATTTATAAAATTTTGATAAAAAAATATCAAAAGATTTAAATGACATGCATTTAGGTGCATACCTTTAAAATATTATATTTATATAAATGCAATGCATATAAATATTTTGTAAAATAATTATATCAAATATTTATAGATGTAAAAATATAACTTGATAAATATAATTATTTTGTAAAATAATTATATCAAATATTTATAGATGCGTATACTTTTTCGGTGCGGGGAAGGTCATGAGTTCAAGCATTGAGTTTTACGGGGTTAGGCCTTCCACTATTGTTGGCCGATGGTTTACCACCCTTACCATCCATGAAATGTGGGGAAGTATTGGTGAGTTTCTCGTACACCTTCTTCACTGAAAAAAACAAAAAAAAACAAAAAAACAAAACAAAACAAAACAAAACAAAAAAACAAAAAAAAACAAAAAAACTTGATAAATATTTAAACAAAATATTTATATAAAAATATATTAAAAATGTTTTAAAAAAATATTTATGTACTAAATGAAACATTTAATTTTGAAAATATTTCAAATTAAAATATTTGAAATTCAAAAATATTACAAACCTTATAACTTATAAACTAAAATTATTTTTGAATTAAAAACATTGAAAAGGACAAAATTGAAATGTTTAAAATTAATAAATTAAAAACATTTCAAAATAAGAAATATTTCAAATGAATGTTATGCAATTACAAAAAAAAACTTTATGTAATTATATACTAATATTCTAAAAAGCCCAAGGGTTAGCTTAAGTGGTTGAGAGCTATAAATTGCAAGCAGAAGGTTTCGGGGTCAAATCCCCGAGTGGCTATGCATAGAATGTAAAAGGGCCTCTTTCGATGTCCCCACTGAGTTAGGCTTTGTAATCAAAGATGACCTATATAGAATCAATAAAATATGGGCAAGTATTTGGAGGGTTTCCCGCGATTTATTCCTTGGAAAAAAAAGTTATACCCCAAGAGCATGATAAATATGAAATTAGGGTTATTAATATAAAATAGAAGTTATGAAATTACTACTTGAAAAAAGGATGACATAAATAAACACAAACTTTATGCATGCAATATCAACACATTCAAATCCCTAAAACTCCTGATCGAAAAATTCAAACACACAAAATTTCAAACAATAGAGGAGAACTTGATGAACATTGTTAAATAGAGGAACTTGATGAACAATATTTAACAATATTGTAAGATATTGCAGGCAATAGACGAGTACTTGATGAACTGTGAACAATATGAAATGAGATGGAATCTAAAGAATTGGCCACTTGGTATTATAACTTTTTCTCCCTACATTTGAGCCAAATAAAAAATCAATACATGTCTACATTCTTATTTAAAATAAAGTTTGAGAATCATATAACAATTGATTCTAATTTTTATAAACTTCACAATTAATAGAGGATCCTACAATATTATTAAATAGAAACATAGGATTTCCATATAGTATGTGCATTACAGATTATGCTTCTCTAAATTTTAATAGGAAGAGCATATTATATATGAATGGTTTTCGACACACACATGGGAACATTGCAAGCTCATAAACAGTTGTAGGTGCGCATTATTTAGTACAAATTGTTCATTTGAGGAATACTCTAATGACAATGAGTTCTTTATGAAAATGAAAGTGTGTAGATTTGTTATTCATACAATTCATTGTTTGTCTCTTAGTGATGGGTTGTTAATAAACTATAAAATTCATAGACCACCAACTTCTCATCAAAAATTCCTTGCATTTAGACCACCTTTAGACATTCCATAAGGGTGTAAGAAATATATCATTACGTAATTTTTTTTCAATAAAATAAATGTAAACATATTGCCTAATTTGACATTTTGTTTTATAAAGTGGTTGGTTGGACATGTACTATTGGAAAAAATATCATGCTCCTAAAAATTGTTTGTTTTAATGTTTACGCATACTAAATGCATTGTGTTTAATAATATCATCGATGTAATATTCAACAGTTTTTCAATTAGAATTTCGACGATGAGCATATTGTTCACCATCTTCCATTTCACCCCACTATGATGCCAAATTGAGAGAATGATTCCAAACAAGCATGAATCTATGAGGAAGCATACCAAGAATGGTTGAATCAACAACCTATTCAATCCCTAATAAGTCCCAAGTCACCAATTCAAAATGTCTATAGTAACACTGATTCTTCACATGTTGTTAATGAAGGAAATGAAATAGAGATTGGTATGGATGATTTCCTAGGGAATACAATGGCCATGGAAGGAATATTGTTACATGAATTTCAACAAGATGAGCTAGGGGACGATGCTTATATCAAATATACCTTCTTTTAAAGCTTTAAATTGGATTCCACCACCCCATTCTTTGGACATGTGTCATAGTCTACCTAAATAGGGACAAAAATGTTACTTTACAACTTAAGAGCAATTTATGGTATGTCAACCACATGTTTCTCAACACTATTGATATAACTAACCATTAAGTCCCTTATATTTTGAGGAATCTCGTCCCACAAACATCATTGAAAATGGTTGATTTTATGCATGTTTGATGACAATGTATATTTATAATGCCCACTATATGCAGGTTGCTCAAAGATAAGGTGCATATTTCCTAGTAGTTGCGAAGAGGAAAAAAAAACGTTGAAAAGGTTGCGTGTTGAGTACATATCATATCATCCATTTTAAAATTATTGTATTCTATAAAGAGACAATATGTTGACAAAGAGGTGTCCAAAATGTGGGCATGGCATGTACAAAAAAAAAGGTGGGGGGGTGAAGCACATTGTCCTCCTCATAAGATATTGAGGCACATGCTTAATCCCAAGGATTCAAAGGCTATTTCAATGCAAAGGATTAGACATGTTGCATGGGTGGCATGCCATGCGCAAAAGTGAGCCAGAATTTATGAGAATCCTAGGAGATTCAATATCCATGAATCATATAGAGGATACAATGTGGCCTAATAAATTCAAGGATGAAGTATGGATCCTTTGATTGAGAATAGTCATGGATGGATTTAACTAATATTCCCTCCAAAACACCAACTATTCTATTTTTCGAGTAGTTGTGATCAATAACAATACTCCCCCATGATTGTCTATCAGGAATGATCAGATTATGTTGGCTATTATAGTCCCTAGTAGAAGACAAGTGAAGAATCTAAATGTCTACCTACAACCATCCATTGATGAATATATTCAATTATGGGAATGGATACCGATATATGATGTATCAAAACCCATACCCATAGAGAGCTATTTTATGTTGTATGGCATATGTGCATACACCATGCATGATTATATGGCATTATGAGTTTTCTCTAGTAAGCATGTTGATTTTTGTTTGCATTCATAAAATTATTTTGAATAGTTAATTTTGTGCCACCATCTTCTTTAATGCTAATGTGCTCTACATGCAATAACATCAAAGGCCTTGTAACAAGAGGGTATCATGGATGCAAATGTTCTGTACCTTCTATGAAGGATCTAGGTGGTCCAACTACCTATAAAATCCAATGTATGATTGCTCAAGTGTATTCCTCTTGGAATACCACCCTTATGGAAGAGCAACATCTTCTTTCAATGGAAAAATAGTGATACCTAAGCAACCTAAAATAATGACACTAATTGATTAGATTAGGGCATATTCCAATAGAGACGGAGAAGGAATTAGCAAGATTGTTTGATTTAAATGGGAAACCTGCGTTCGATGATCTTGAATTTTTGTACACTTATGTTGATTAAATGTCCATTAAGTTAAAATAAAAATAAAAATAAAATTTTATTTTATGATATTCCATATTGTGAACATCTTAAGATTTCCCAATTACTCCATGCATATATTCAAAAATGTTTCATCTTATTTATTGAGGCACATATCATCGAAAAAAGAGAAACATTAGGGATTATGAGAGATATTATTTCTTGAAATACTAAAAATAAATATTGGTCAAGAAAAGAATGTAGAGGATAGGATAGTCTCTTTTGGTCTTTTACAGAAAATGATGTCCCATGGAATTTGAAGACAGAATCTATTTCTCCTAAAAATAAAGTTATATTAGGTGTGAAGGTGTCTTCTTTATACGGTTCAAATCTATGATGTTGCTTCAATGCAGAAGAACATGTGTTAAGGCTAAAATTGAATCACCATATGAACCTTATAATGGTATGTATGTTAAATAAATTCTCTTTTTCTTGTAGTGTAGGTTCTAATATACTATGCACTCACAGTTTTATGTCAATTAATTTTGTACCACGATTATTGTTTGCTCATGCATGGGTGTGTGGACCATGAATTCCCTTAGGACTTGTTGTGTTACATATCTTAACTATTTGCATTTGTATGTTGGATCACATCAAAGGATATTCATATGGATATAATTCCATGGTGGCATCCACAGACAGTTGACATTGTTGGTATGCTTGAGAAGGAATTGCACATGAGTTTCATGGACTTGCAAGTTCATCTTCTAATTCATATAGTTGATGGTGTTGAATTAACTAAGGTTTCTTGATGTCATTTGATGTTATTCTCATAGAGGTACATGAAAAAATTGAAGGGGTTTGTTAGACAAAGGGGAAATTTTGACGGTTCTATGGCGGAGAGGTACACAATATACAATTCATTCTATATGGAAATGAGTGCATAAAGCAAACCAAGGACACACTAGGTGTAGTGGTTTGGTACAACCAACAAGATGAGGACCAAAGGGAAGGGGAGATACTCCAAATGAATAGAAAATGGCACTTTATAAAGAGTAAATTACTTATCTTTTGTCAAATTTCTATAGATTAATTGTTTAGACTAAACTTGATCATAAATATCCAATATCATTGAGAGGGGGGCTTTGTGAAAACACTAGGCGAGGGTTTTTAGAATGGCAATATCTATAGTCTTATGGTGGGTCTGAGCAGGTGACACCTGTATTCTTGTATGTCTATATAGAGTGGGAAATGGTTCATGCCACAAATTTCCTCTATCATTATGGAGGATGAAGAAGAATTGATTGACTACTCATCGGATTCGCTATAAGGTGTTGAGATCTGGAAGTCGCCAATTATCCGACAAATGGGGATTCCTGGGGTATCCATTATCAAGATAGTGGGGGTTCCATAGCTATCGGGTTCTAGTGGGAATATTTTTTCAAGTTATTCCCCACAAGGTGGTCTTGAGGTGGGGGGTTGTGTTACAAGTTCCCTTATTCAATAGTCGAGGGCATCAGTTGCGCCTGTTTTGTCTCAGGGGTTATATTTTTGGTGGAACTTAGCGATTGGGCCATCGATCCCTTTGTTCGGGGATATGAATCCAGCAGTGGTTTCTTCTCAATGGTGTGGTGTGGGGGAAAATGTTCCTACATTTCCTAGGGTAGGACCATTGACTAATTTGATGGTTGAAACAAGTGATTGGAACCATTTGGGTCTAGGGGAAAATGTTGTTAATAGGTTTGAATGTTTAGAAGGAGGCTCGTGCTTGTAGGATATTCATTTCCCTTTCATTCCCCCTATGTTTCCTCAACATGTGGTCCCCTCTCATGGGGTTAACTTGATTCCTTAGGGTTTTTGTAGTCAATCAAGTTGTATAGTTACCAATAATACATCATGTAAGATTAAACAAGCATTCACATGATAAGAAGCAAGACAAAGTAATGGAGATAGAAGCAACAAATATTCTATTAATTAGCAGAGACTGTACAAAGTATATACAGAGAAAAATAATACATTCATATATTTTCTTTCTCTCTATCCTATATTTATATGGATTTATAGACAATTACATAACGTTGTTGTCGGTTCAATCGATCGACAAATTCAGGCCAAAAAATCAGAACCGACAAGCATTCGGTTGGCAATCCTAGTCAGCTTAACGGACTAGGCTCCTCCAACATCTCCCCCACCAAAAAAATGTGTCTTCGTCCTGAAGAGAGAATGAAGTGAGTGGAAACTTGTTGTTTCTTTTTGGGGCACAAACTAAGTATAGATAGTGATTGAATATGAATTGATACGACCTAATACCATGGCTGGACACTTTCTGGTTGAAGGAATTTCTTTATGATTTGATGTTCTTTGTCGGTTTGGTTTTGGTTGGTTAGAATATTGTCTACTCGTTTGTCCTTGTCGATCACATTCACTTAGTCTATCATATATTCTCCATTAGTTCTTCATTCCTGGTGGTCTTTTAGTTGTCCTCCTTCTTGCATCATCATTGTCTGCCTTCTTGCATCGTCACCCCATTCTATCATCATGTTGAACCTGCCACTACCCATATTTTAGTCTCCTTTTTATACTATTTATTTATGTATAAGTCGGTTATAACTGTTTTTGTTTAAATATTCAAAATAATAATTAATTACATAGTAATAAAATTAATTATTCTTAAGGAAATATTTCAAACCTAGGCATGTCGGTCGGCCAATGGATATACGTCCATTGGTCGACAATGTTCCTTCCATTGTACTCTATAGCGCTTTAGCTCCGTACCATTGATAATGTTTTAGAACATGCTTCCTTGTAGTGTTTTTAGTCAAATTGATCCACTAGAATATATTTCTTCCGCTATATACGAGCCTAGCCATGCAGTGTGCAACTTCTTTAGTTTTCCTTTAATTTTACTGTCATAGAGAAAGACGAGGTCTCCGACTGATATATTTTTTTTTTTTATGTTTCTATCATGCCATTCCTTCTGTTGCTTCTTTTGGGCTTCTTTATGATGAATTGCTATTTGACATCGTTCTTCCAATTTCGATAGTTGGAATAATCTACCTTTCTTGGATTGCTCGATGTCAAGGTGTAGTACTTCTACTATTACCAGAGCTTGATGTTGGAAATGTAGGGGAACAACAGTTTCTTGTCCATAGACAAGTTTAAATGGAGTCTATCCTATTGATATTTTGTACAATGTCCGATATGCCCAAAGTATTGATGGTATTTTGTCGTCCCAATCATCTTTGTCGATATTGCATATTTTTTTCAAGCCTTTAGTTAAGGTTTTGTTAAGGGATTCTATCGCACCGTTGGATTGTGGGTGAAAAGATGTACCTTTTCAATGGTAAATCAAAAACTCTTTCATCAATAATGATATTGTCTTATTGACGAAGTGAGAACCTTGATCACTGATTAAAGTTAATGGGAATCCAAATCATGTAATAATATTTTCATAGATAAATTTGGATGCTACTTCACTTCTGTAGGCTTCGACAAGTTCGACCTCTTCCCATTTTGTGACATACTCGACAGCTGTGATAATATATCTCGCTCTTGTTTGTCGACCCTGAACTGGGAATGGTTCGACAAAGTCGATCGTCCAAATTTTGAAAGTTAAACATGGATTTACAGATATTAAGGGCATTTTAGTCCTTGGAAGAGGTCGACCCAGTCTTTGACACTTGTCTCATTTGTTTACAAAATGTAGATAATATTTGTGGATTGTTAGACACCAAAGTCCAAACTGTTGAATTTTTCTTGTAGTTGTATCATCTTGATAGTGTTCTCCTACAGGTCCATTATGTGCTTCATCCATGATGTTTTGTCTCTCGTGCTCCAAGACATAATGACGCAACACTTTAGTTGGTCCCATATTATATAAGAATCCATTCATCAAGGTATATGGTGCAGCTTTCATGGGTAATATTTTCTTTTTCTTTTCTAAAGTTCCTTCTAGTGCTTGTCCATCTTCTAGAAATTGTGCAATTTCCTCCAATTCTGTTGGTACTGCTTCAACTCTAAATATATGTGCATCTGGTAGGTCATCGCTAATCCCTATTGGTTCTTCTCTAGTTTCTATTCTTGACAAGTGGTCCACGACATTTGCCTTCCCAGGTCGGATGATCACTTCAAATTCAAATTCTTGGAATAGTAATAGCCATCAACAAATTCGACCATGGTGCAAGGGTTTATTAACTAAATACTTCAGTTCCTGATGATCTGTATAGAACAAAAATGGGTTAGCCAGCAAATAATGACGGTATTTCTATAGAGCAAATATCATCGCAAGTGCCTCTCTTTTTAGTGATGAATAATTCCTTTATGCCTTATTCAGTTTTATGTTGCTATATGCATTCGAGTAACCCATACCTTATTCCCCAGGTTGTGTCAAAATAGCACCGATTTCTATGTTAGATGCATCGATGTGGACATGAAAATTTATAGACCAATTAGGAAGTATGAGTATAGGAGCTTTGACAAGCTTTCTTTTCAGCATGTCGAAGGATGTGCCACATTTATCTGTCCATTTGAATTCTTTATTTTCTTTCAGTAATTCTTTAAGTGGATACGTCATGTCGGAATTATGGTGAATAAACTTTTGATAGTAACCCATATGTCCCAATAATATTCTAACTTGTTTTGAATTGATTGGTGGTTTCAACTCAAGAGTAACTCTAATTTTTGCGAAATCGACTTGTATACCTACTTTGAAAATGATATGTCCAAGTAGAATTTTGATTTGTGTCACGAATATACACATCTTGATGTTCAACGATAATTGTATTTGACAACATCTCTCCAACATTATCCTTATCCATTTACAATGGTCTCTTAGCATAGAATAAATTGTCCAATCGTTTAAATAGACAACCATCATTTTGTATATGTATTCTTGGAATGCTTTAACTACAATTCTCGAGAAAACAACTCGTGCATTTTTCAATCCAAACGGCATTACTCTATATGTAAATGATATGAATTCACAGACAAATGTTGTCTTCTACTAGTATTCTTTTGCAATAGGGACTTGGTTATGGCCAGAAAATCCTTAGGTGAATAACATTCGTGTCCGGCAACTTCATTAATGATTTTGTCGGCGCAAGTAATTGGGAATGGATCTCTCTACGTTACTTTATTAAGATATCTAAATTCAACATAGATTTGGAGTCGTGTCAGATCGTGCTTCTTGGGGTGTACGACCATCGAGCTCATCCAGTCAGCTTGATCAACAAGATAGATAATTTTGGTAGCGAACATATTGTCGATTTCTTTATTAACGATATCTTTATATTTGTGTGCTAGCTTATACGGTCTTTTCTTGATAGGTTTGGCATTAGGTTTGATGTCAATTTTCATTTCTCCCATATCCTGTACTAATCCCTTCAAGTCTTTATAATCTTGGGTGAAGACGTCTTGAAATTCTTTCAACAAGCTTGTGATTTCCTCTATCTGTTCTTCAGTCCAATAATTGCCAATATTTGCCATTTTTGGTCTATCATCTTTAGATATGTTGAATTATTTCAATTTAATTTGTCCATCCATCCACTCTAGTGCTCTTGTTTCATTAATCTGCCGCTCGCCTTCTTTAAACTTTGAGAATGCCGGTTTAAATTCTTGTCTAGTCAATCTTTCTAGCTCATCCTTCTTTGTTGATTTTGCCTTGAAGATTGTTTTGATAGGTTTTGAAGTGGTTGGATGTTCCTTCTTCCATCTGCAAATTTCCCTTTAGTTTTTTCGATTTCCATCTTCAATATTGTGGAATGTTGAATTTATTTCGAGTAGATGCTATTACATGTCGAAATCTGTCAGCTTTCTATCTATCGATTATCTGTCAGTATTTTGTTGGTTTTCGGTTGTAGGAAAATTCAAAGTTGATTACTCACATATTTCAACATGTCGTCCTCTAGAGTAAAATAAAAATATTTAATAAATTTCTCTCTAAGTTCCTTCAAAATGAAATTTTCTCCCCTGGCCTCTTCCATTTTATACCATTTATTAGGCAAATCATCAAGTGTGCTAGGGAATAAGTGCGGTCAGATTATTTCATCTCTATATCCCAGTATTTTCCATTCCTTTTCGCAAATGTCAATGTGTCTATGGGGATCCTGTCCTTGGGTGAATTCGGTATTTTTTCCTAGGCGGTGATTTTTCCTCAGCCAAATCTTTCAATAAAATATGTTGACACTGTGGTCCATGTCTGAAGTCATGACTGGTGTGTATCCCACCAACGTGCAGCTTGTCTGGTGAAGGTTTCAAATAATCTTTGAAGTCGACCTTGCTCTCCTATGTTTTTTGATACTTCATCGACATGCAATGCAAGAGATTCTCGTTCTTTATATCTCGGTGGTGGGGTACCCGACGACTCATTTTTTATGGGTGGGAGTGTCAGATACTCTCTGATTTTCCTTTCAAAAATATTCAGAATGATGGAAATAGTGTAACAGTGTTGTACTTTTTTCTTTGGAATGAATTCAATTGTCTAGTAATATCGTGCTTGAGCTTCATAATTTTCCATCTACAGTTCGTAGGATTCAGTGTTTGAATTTTATCCAATAGATGAGGAGTTACTAAGGTGGATTTCCCCTTAACTATTAGGCTCAACATAATCCTCATTATTTTGCATCACTTGCTATAATCATAAAATTTTGGCGGCGTCATCAATAGGTTATTCCCAAGGCTTTCCTTGGGATGGATGGATGGGTACAATGACTTTCTTTCCACTGATTTGAAGTTCTATTCTATCTTTGTCGAGTGAAATCGATGATTTCATTTTTCTTCCCCAAGGTCGACCAACTAATGTAGGGAAGGAATTGAATCCTTCTTTAGAGTCAATGATTTAAAAATCAAATTTTGTTGGTATTCCCATGATAGTTGTTTTGAAATCTCTCCAGACTCTAATTGGCTCAATCAGACCCTAGTCAGCAAGTTTTAAGTATATGCCTAATTCATGCCATTTTGGGCAGCGCAAACGTTCCCAAGTTGTGCGAGTCATGATGTTGGCTTGTGATATGAAATCAAGGACAACTTGTCAGACACACTATCCTTCAATTTCCAGATCAACCAATGGGTAAGCATCATTTTTATCCCTTTGGTTCATTTGGAAAAGGTTTTTGGTGCACTTTTCCTCATCGTGTTTGCTTTTAAGTTCATACATTATGTCTATTAGCTTTGCGACTACTTCTTCTTTAGTTATTAATTGGAACAATTCATTAATATCTTTTAGTCGAGCTCCATCATTATCTTCTTGTGAGGCAAGTTCTTGGAATTTTTTTGTGGCATTGTTATATACTTGCTTCTGCTCAATCGGATTGGGATAATCATCTTTGCTTTTCAATTTTGTAATTTGTGGATTGTCAACACCAATTTTGTGCCTTGTCGATTTACGATCTGCAAATTCTTAGTTTTAACAACATCACATTTGGGAACACTAGACAAGACATTAATATTCTTTTTATTTATAATTTTCTCAAGCATGGTTGGGAAATCCTCAAATAAGTGATCACCAACCCCACACTTTGTACATAATTTTAGATATGCCTTATCTTTTGAAGGACAGTCTGCAAGTAGATGTTCTTCGCTATGGCATGTAAAGCACTGAAGTCGTCGACATGGTCGAGGTCCTCAAATTCCGTTGTTCTGCCCTCGAACATTGAAGCCTCCTCGTCAATTATAGTTGTCACCTCTCTAATCATTCCATATCCCATCATTTATTTGGTATCAATCATTTCTATCATTGTGATTTCTCTAGTCGACAGTATTTGTCTGATAGATAGTATGATAATTTGGCTTGTTTTTCATATTCAAGGCACATTCTGTTGTGGTGTGTGATTTTGATTCATAGATGGAACACCATTTTATCTGTGCATTCTTCATGTTGTATGGAAATTCCTTTGTTGGGTGCAGATCATATTCCTGGAAGATATCACAAAAACATTTTGTGTGTACAATACGCACATCTTGTTGACATTCATCATACCGACAAGTGTCTTTTATATGTCCTTATTTCAAACATTTTGAACACCACAGGTCCGCTCCTCGTAGGATGATTTCACGAATGGATTTTTGTATGCTTTCCAATTTTTATTGTATTCCAGCGTTGACAAAGTTGTTTGGGCAGTAGTCATCCATCTCTATTTGTATTTCCTTCTTTAATGCCTCTTCATATGTTGTGAAGTCATGCAACTGGAAATCCTTTTGAATACTTTGTAGTAGTCTAGATATGAACCATTGTATTAGAAGAGGCTCCTCAATTTGGTAATCGATTTGGATCAACAAATATTTAAGTCTCTTTTCGTAGTCATGAACAGTTTTTGTCAGCTTCTGGGTGATGTCTTTCAATTTTTTCGCTGCTAGTTGTTTCCTGTCGTCAGTTTTAAAGAATGACAAAAATGGTTGCTCAATCTAGGCCTTACTTACATTTGGTGTTTTGTCGACGTAGTTCATGTACCAAGTGAGGGATATTTTATGTAAAGAGCTTGCAAACTGTGCCAATTGATGATCCTCATTGACCACAGCATTTGCTTGCCATATTGATTTGCATACAAACCAATGACTTCAAGGATCTAATTCTTTTCCTTCATAGAAGGGGATGTGTTCCATCGGGTTTTCCATATATGGAGTGATTTATAGGAAAATCAGTGGTGATGGTGGTCTATTTCCTCCATTGGATACATGTACTATTTGATTGTCAAAAGGAATTACTACTATCTCTTGATGTGTGTTAACAAGAACTAACGCATGCTCTACATTTTCTTGGTCTTCACATTCAAAACCGTAAGGTCTTTCGTCATTGGTCGGATATACATGATTTTCTACAAATTATATGGATATCCAGGAAAGGTTTGCTTGTTCTAATGGTGTTTCATTTCTTGTCAAACTCTCTGACTGTATCGATGATTCATTCAGTGTTGGAAGTGGCTAGGGGGGCACTCACTCACAGTATGAATAGAATAGATGGAAAATTTTGTTAGAGAACTAAGCCTGAATGGTGATGCAGTTCCCTTTTGTTGGATGCTGGATCAATAGTCGTTTTGATTCATTTTGGTCTCAATCTCATCGACTCCATATACCACATTGACCAGCATGAAGTACCAAGTCTTATTCGACAATTTCTTGCACTCTAACGCCATGAGTTAACTACAATGGTCAATTCAGAGTTATGATCTCGTGTATCCTCACTTGGACAGTTGTACCATGATAAATCCACTAATATTCGTCCATAATTGATAGAGGATGATCCACGCCCACAATTTGTCGGGTTTGTCTTGACTCAAGTGGATTTCCTACGTCATCTGTCATTGTACCCAATTTTCATTTTCTCTGGAGCACACTAGACTGCTCCTTTATCTCTTCTCATAATTTTCTCTGCTTTTCTCGTTCAATTTTATGAATATGTGGAGTGTTCTTATGGCTTTCCATTCTTTCTTTGTCAATTTTTTATGACTTTCCGATTCTGGTCATCTTTTACTTCATCTGTCGACTATGAAACATCTATTCTACCCATCATCTTTTACTTCATCTATTCGACTATGAAACATCTATTTTAAGAAACTATGGTGGTAGGACAATTCATTTGCATAAAAAGTTCTCCCACCCTCGTTCTTGCACGAATTTCTCCCACTCTTTCTGCTTTGCCTCCCAATTTGAATTTGGAAGAGGTGGTAGCAAGAGCGGTCATGGCTCGACGATGTGTCCTATGCTTTTTTCGACTAGGAATTTGAATAGAAGTGTCGGTAGCATGCACAGAAATTGGTTAGTTAGGTTGGTGTAAAATCTCTTCTCGATGTCAACCATAGAGACTCGCTCTTAAATTGCACATTCTTGGTAGAAATTGTCAGCAAGATTTTTGCACCATCCACAGAGATTTGTTCATCCTCCGTTGATTATGTTAGGATATCTCATCATTCACTTATGTACTTTGCATGCATGTATTTTGCATGCATTGCGTGCATCCGCATGCTGCCATGTCATCAGTATGGTACCTCCAGCACATAGTCCTTAGTCTCCCAGTACTTAGGAGCTACTTTCCACTCAGTTTAAGCCCTCCTATCCTGTCATGTGCCCAGTTCTCACCTTCCACTGAAGAAGGGTGCCTTTCTCGCCTACCAGTCCAGTTACACTTCAGTTATCACTCAGATTTACCTCCGATTGACCCATAACTGATGTTATCACTCTGATTGACCTCCGATGAGACATGGCTGACAGTTCTGATTGCAGTTAACTCCTCATGTGCCCTCCACTGAGCCTCCATCCCTAGATTAGTGCCACTTACCATCAGTTACACTTATTACACTCAGTTAGACTCAGTTTGACACCTGTTTGATAGTGACTTGTGCATTGATGACCACCACTGATTGATGATGAGGAATCCTAGTTGGAGCCAAGTTATGCCATTCAATTAATTCGAATGAACTCCTTGGTTAATTCGAATTGCTCACTCATTATGACAGTATTGTGTTGTATTTTCACCCTTATTGGGATTATAGAGCACTGATGCATGTTTTTGCATAGTTTACACCATATTTTCTGAGTTTCATCTATTGTGATTAATTTACTTGTTCATTAGATCCGTTGTGACTAATTTTCCATGGTATCAGAGCCATTGCAAGGACAAGATCTCTTTCATATAGGTGTTCTACAAGAATATTTGAGTGAATTTGCTCAAAATTATTGAAGTTTTGGCATGAAATATCTCATGTGCATTCGCTCATGTGCATGCAAAGCAGAAAAATACACTCCAATCCACTCCAGAAGCTTGAGTTTTCCACATAATTCTTGGATTTGATACATTAGACCCATTCAACTTGCTTGATCTCCAATCCTAGGTGTGATGCAACTCTAAAAGGGGGGATTGTTCGACCTTACTGTTCTTGTTTTGATTGTGATTTGCAGGTTAATCATCTTCACCAATTGCATTCGCTCTCTTGTGTTTGACAAGTTCTTCTTCATCAAGTGCACTTTCTATTTGAGATGGAATACTCTTCTTCCAAGCCATTTATTACTCCTTTCAATTATTTTGAATGGAAAGATGATATGGAGATTATATTATGCTCAAAAGGGTACTATAGAGTCACTATTGGCCTCGAATTGGAGAAAAAGCACATTGTCGGAAAGAACCAAACACTACAATAAGCTTGATGAAGATTATGGTCTCCTTTGCCTCTCCATTTCAAAGGATATTCACTTCCATCTCAGCATATTGAAGACTCCAAAAGCAATATGGGAGCAACTTGAAAATATTTTTGGCAAGCAGGACGAGCTTAGGGATTTTCAATTGGAAAATGAATTGATTGCCCTTAGTCCTAAGAATTTTGAGACCATCAATGAGTTTTTCACAAAATTCAAGCACTTGTCATTGCAGTTGAAGAACAATGGTGTTGTGAAAGAAAATAAGCAATTGAACCTCTCCATTCTCACAAAGCTTGGGAAAGATTACTTGGTATTTGTCTCTACTTTCAATTCCGGTCAGCTAACTACCCCGAATTGGAAGATGCCTTCATTGAGTCCGTCATAAAAGAGGATGATAAGTTAATTCAAATGGGGTCCATAAACTCCAAAGATTCAGCCCTCTTTGCTCAAGGACCCAAGAATTCGAATGGTAAAAGAAAGCAAAGGAAAGAGAAGCCCAAATTCGAACCTACCAAGCAAAGAGATAAAGGCAAGCAACCGGAAGCACCATCCGGTTCGAGGAACAAGCAGAAGGATAAAGAGGGAAAGGAAAAATATAAATGTTCATATTGCAACCATGGATTTCATCCTGAAAGTTCATGCATGAAGAAAACAATAGATCAAATGGCCCTCCTTTTGGAAAAGAATAACATATGTCTTCCCGACGGTGCATGGAAGAAGTAGAGGAATGATGATCATGAAAGAGGTCAAGCACTCGTGGAAACTATTTCGAAACCCACCACTCTACTGATAGATTCCGGTGCCTCGAATCATATGGCTGCAAACATTGACTCATTTTCTTCATTTGATCCGAGCAGCTCCATCCCCATCCATTTGGGAGATGACTCTAAAATTTCTTCTAAGGGTAAAGGTACCATCCATGTAGAGCATGGAAGATTCCAGAATGTTCTCTATGTGCCTTCCTTGGCTTCAAATCTACTTTCTGTGTATTAAATGACACACACTGGTGAAGTGAAGCAAGTTACATTCATCCCTAACAATGTCGAAATTTTTGATATCAAAAGTGGAAGACTTATTGCAGTCAGAAAGGAAAACCACACTGCAAAATACTATAAGTTTTCTCACTTTGTGCTGCTTGAAAATCCCATTGCTCTCCTCACTCATGGAAACGAGGTTACTAGGCTTTGGCATGAAAGGTTTGGACACCTTAACTACAAGTATTTTCTGCTGCTACAACAGAAATCCATGGTAGATGGTCTTCCGCAACTCTGTTCTTCGAAGGGAATTTGCCCCGGTTGCATTGTTGGGAAGCACCCCGAGCACAGGTTCGACCGCGGCAAAGCTAGCAGAGCTTCCACCATTTTCAGCCTCATACATTCTTATATCAGTGGTCTGCTGCCCAACATGTCCATGAATTGGTCGAGGTACATCCTGACATTCATCGATGACTTCTCCCGCTACTTGGGTATTTTTTCTCACAAACAAGTCAGAAGTGCTTGGAAAATTCAAGGATTTTAAGGCTTCTATTGAGACCGCCACTGAGAGAAAGATCAAAGATCTTAGATCTGATAATGGAGGAGAATATATCAAGACTGAGTTGCTGCATCTTTGTGCTGAAAGTGGAATTCAAATCCAACATATAGTTCCCTACACACCCCAGCAGAACGGTGTAGCGGAAAGGAAGAATCGATCACCGAAAGAGATGGCTACCTTCATGCTTGAGTCAAAAGGTTTGGCTGCAAATATTTGGGCTGAAACCATTAATGTTTCTGCATATATTTAGAACCAAATTCCACATTCATCCGTGAAAATTAAAACTCCTTTCGAAGCATTCTTTGGTCGCAAACCGGATGTGTCCAATTTGAGGGTTTTTGGCTCCACTGCATGGGCTAGAATTCCTTCTGATAAGAGAAAGTCTTTAGATCCACAAAGTATTGAATGTATCCTGATATTATATGGGGAAGAATAAAAAGCATATAAAATCATGAATATCATATCCAAATAGGTATTCATAGAGCGAAGTGTGAAGTTTGAAGAACCGCTGCCAGATCTGGAACTAGTTGAGAAAAACACTGCCGATCTGCACCCTCCACGAGAAGAAGATTCAAGTGAGTATGAAGAAAGAATTGGATCTGATATCTCTGATATTATATCAGAATCTGATGGTCATGACATATCAAGTTCGGAATTAGACCATAATGATCCTCCTCAATTACCAAAGTGGGCCCAAAACAATCTACAATCTGCTGCTCGAAACATTGGAAATCCTGCTGATCCAAGGAGAACAAGAGCAGACTATCAAAGAGTAGGTATGGCTCTTTCTTTTTCTGATCCATTATTATCTAAGAAATGTTATTTGATGATTGGTTCAGATCCCAAATCATACTATCATTCCCACCGATATCCACTATGGCAAACCGCCATGGATGAAGAGTACAGTTCTCTTCAAAAGAACAATACATGGGAATTAGTTTCTCTTCCACCTGGAAGAAAATTAGTTCAATGCAAGTGGATCTACCACACAAAGGTTGCTGCTGATGTTTCTATCAGCAAATACAAAGCTAGTCTGGTGGAAAAAGGTTTCTCCCAAGTCCAAGGTGTGGACTACACTGAGACTTTTGCACCTATTGCAAAGATGGATTCCATCCGCCTAGTTTTGGCCATTTCCGCATCCAAGCACTGGGAAGTGCACCACATGGATGTGAAGAGTGATTTTATACATGGAGACCTTGATGAGGAGGTATATATGAAACAACCAAAAGGATACATATCATATCCATAATTAGTTTGCAGATTGAAGAAATCTTTGTATGGATTGAAATAGGCCCCAAGAGCTTGGTATGCAAAGATGGACTCCTTCCTTCTTTCTCAGAATTTCAAAAGATGCAAATATGATCCTAATTTGTACCTACATCAAGTTAAAGGTAATTTTTTTATTGTGGTTTTATATGTTGATGATATTCTCATTACTGGTAGCACTCTCCTTACAATTAACAAGCTGAAAACTGCTTTAAATCTAGCTTTTGATATGAGCGATTTGGGCTTGCTTAAGCAATTTTTGGGCTTGGAGATAGCTCAAAATTTTGATGGGATAACATTATCTCAGAAAAAGTATGCTAAAGACCTGCTATTAAAGTTTAATATGGCAGAATGTAAGGCTGCTCCATTCCCATTCCTCTCAGGAATCAGTCTTGAAGAGGGAAACACCACACTGCTTGTAGATTACACTATGTATCGATAGTTGATTGGTTCACTACTCTACTAGACACACTCAAGTACTGATATATCTTATGCCGTGAGTGCTATATCAAGGTATATGCAGCAGCCCCATGAGCTTCATTGGTGGGCATCCAAGCAGATCTTGCAGTATGTGTAAGGTACGAAACATTTTGGCATACATTATGCTGCAGATTCTGAGCTAGACTTCATTGGTTTTATTGATTCAAATTGGGAAGGTGATAGCATAGATCAGAAGTCCACTTCTGGATATGTTTTCATGATTGGACATGGGCCTATTTCTGGTCAAGAAAAAGGAAGGTATCCATTGCACTTTATTCAGCAGAGGCAGGGTATCGAGGGCCAGTCAATGCCTGCATTCATGCAGTTTGATTGCAGGGTATTCTCTCCGAGTTTGATTTTGGTAGCACTACTTCGATTGTCCTATTTTGTGACAATCAAAGTGATATTAATATATCCACCGATCCATTTCAGCGGCAGAGGACCAAACACATTGAGATTCATATGCACTACATTCGAGAGTTGGTGCATGATCGAACTATCATTCTACAATATTGCCCTACCGATGAGCAAATTGCAGACATCTTCACCAAGAGCTTCCCTGAGAAGAAGTTCTCTTACCTCCGTTCACTGTTGGGGGTGAGTTCCATCATGGTGGAGACATATTAGATCCATTTTTATGTTTAGCTTGAGGGGGGGCTTTCCTCCCACTGGGTTTTCCCTCTTTCCTCACTTAGCTTATTTCAACATTTTTTTGGATTATTGTATTGGGGTGACCTTTGGTCTCAGTAACTAGGGCCCTACATTTTATTTTTTACATCATAGTATAGCTTGAGGGGGGGTGTTAGGATGTCTCATCATTCACTTATGTACTTTGCATGCATTTTGCATGCTGCCCAATCATCAGTATGGTACCTCCAGCACCTAGTCCTTAGTCTCCTAGCACTCAGGAGCTACTTTCCACTCAGTTTAAGCCCTCCTATCCTGTCATGCGCCCAATTCTCACCTTCCACTGAAGAAGGGCACCTTTCTCACCTACAAGTCCAGTTACACTTCAGTTATCACTTAGATTTACCTCCGATGGACCCATAACTGATGTTATCACTCCGATTGACCTCCGATGAGACATGATTGACAGTTTTGAGTATAGTTAACTCCTCATGCGCCCTCCACTGAGCCTCCATCCCTAGATTAGTGCCACTTACCATCAGTTACACTTATTACACTCAGTTAGACTCAGTTTGACACCTGTTTGATAGTGACTTATGCATTGATGACCACCACTGATTGATGATGAGGAATCCTAGTTGGAGCCAAGCTATGCCATTCAGTTAATTCGAATGACCTCCTTGGTTAATTTGAATTGCTCACTCATTGTGACAGTATTGTATTGTATTTTCACCCTTATTGGGATTATAGAGCACTGATGCATGTTTTTGCACAGTTTACACCATATTTTCTGAGTTTCATATATTGTGATTGATTTACTTGTTCATTAGATCTGCCATGACTAATTTTACAGATTATTTTAGTAAGCAATTTCCGATCTCTTTCATTCTCTCATTTTCTCATCAAGGATATTCTTCAGTCCGCATGGGACGACCTCGACAAAATTCTCATGTGTTTCAGAGAATAACTTCTCTCTTTCTGAAGTGATAGTTAATTGTTTCTTCTAGCATAATTATGCAAGTAGTTCGCTATGTTTCTATCCCACCATTCTCTGATTTCTTGCTCGATTATCATCTGTTCATACTTATTGTCATATCATGGATGTACTACCAGAAATAGAACCATTGTTGTAGTCAATCAAGTTGTATAGTTACCACTAATACATTATGTAATATTAAACAAGCACTCACATGATAAGAAGCAAGACAAAATAATGGAGATAGAAGCAACAAGTATTCTATTACTCAACAGAGACTGTACAAAGTATATGCATAGAACAATAACACATTCATATCTTTTCTGGCTCTCTAGCCTATATTTATATGGATTTATAGACCATTACATAACAGTATTTTTGGTTCAACTCACCAACAAATTCAGGCCGACAATTCAGAACCAACAAGTAGTCGGTCGATAACCCTAGTCATCTTAGCAGACTAGGCTCCTCCAACAAGGGTTCATTGTTGCTTTGTTAGATTCGATCGAGTAGAGTGGTGGGGATTTATGAAAATTTCTAGATGAGGGGAGACATAGTGGAAATCCATCGAGCATAACCCCAATAGATAGGAATGTAGTATCAGACTCCCTATATAAATCATCCTCCTCACAAAGGAAAAACAAATGTGTGGCGAAAGGTAAATCCATAAAGATGATGGTGGGTCTGGATGTTAAAATTTCATAGGAAGTTGAAATGGAAAATGTAGCAATTTGAGGTGAAATTAGGGTCATCAATTCAAAGCACATACCCTAAAGGATTGCGTGGAGAAGGCTTGGGAAAACTCTTTTTCTCCCCTCCCCATGGTTAAGGCATTGGATCGAGGATGGTTCCTCTTAAAATTTTCCTCAAAGGATGATGTGGATCGGGCCTTGCAGGGTGCTTGGAACATTGATTCCACCTCGGTGATGTTAAAGAAGTGGTCCCCATTATTTGATGCAAGCAAGGAGTAAATGGATTTTATTCCAATTTGGGTTTGGCTCCTAGGCTAACCTATAGAATTTTGGAATGAAGAAAGCTTCAAGGACCTAGGAAATGTGTTGGGAACTTTCTTGGAGGCGGATATGACTTTTGAATATTTGGGGAAAATGTTTGTAGCTCAGATTTTTGTATCCTTGAACTAAAGAGAGGGATTGGTGGAAGAAATAAAATTTAGGATGGGCATAATGTTAGTTAGTGTAAGTTGTCTTTTAGAAGTTAGAAAAATATGAGAAGTTTTTCCCCATGTGAAAATTATAGAAAGAGGATGGTTGTGCAAGGGGAATCAAATTTTGTTCCTTTAGGATCAAAAGTAGGATGAGGGGGAGAGTGGAGACTTTGTGAAAATAATATCCTATGAATGAAGGAGTGGTGGAGTGGCAGATACAACACTTGGGGTTGAACTTGAAAAATATGGATGATGACCAACAAGTTCGTGCATTGGTGGGATCTACCAACTTGAAACTAGCAGTGGTTATGGATCATGATCCATCTCCTCTTGTTGGTAAGCAAAACCTCCCTCCCCTAAATTTGAACTTTTTAATAAATACTTTATCTATGCTTGGTCAAAACTGGTCAGCGCCCCTCAATAACATGGAACATTTTGGAACCCTTCCCTCTTCTTTTTCCTCTTATCATACATGAATTTCCCTATCCTAATGTAACCTTGTGTCGTAAATCCCATCCCCTCTCTCAATATTAATTCTCCTAGAATCTGAATATTCAAGGGACTTGGCAGACAATGCTATTCTCCACCAGCTCCGAAATCAACCCATACATGTTATGTCTCAAGCCGATAACAAGGGTTTGGTTGGTTTGCGAAAAAACTGTTGGGCCTAGGTTTTTGGGAAGTACCAATTTTTGAAGAAACAATTTTAGTGTATACAAAGACAAAGTGGAAGCGGTTCGGCGAAGTGGTCAACTCCAATAAAGTGGCCAAGAAAGTGGGGAAAATCGATTCAATGGTTGGAGTTGAGTCGGTTAGTTAGGATTGGTCCACATTACATTAAGGACTCGGTTAGAAAGTTAGTGAGTTAGTGCGAGTGGGGCAAGCTAAGTGTTCGCTATAAATATGTAATAGGAAAGAAGTTTTGGGTTGGTTATGGTTATGCTCTAGTTGTCATTGTAATTGGGGTTATTTGCTCTGTAATGAAGCCATATGCTATGTCTATCGAAGATATTTTGGGGAATCTGAGTCGCTAATCTGCAGGTTGTGTGCGCAGTCCATTGTAATTCATGAAGAAATATGTAAGTCTAACATGAAGTGCTTATTTGGCTGCGACTCATAGTAAAATACAAGTGCTTCTGTGGTTTTTCCCATATCAGTTTCCATGTTAAACATGGTGTTTTCACATGTTGTGATGTGATGTGATTTGATATGTGTTTCTTTCCTATGTTGAATATCTAAGTGAATGCATGGTCAGTAAAGATGTATGAATGTAAATATAATCTAAGTACGTTAATCTGATGAATTTAAGGGTTCTGTCGAAGTAACATATGTTTCGAAGCTCTGTTTCTGTCAATGTTATGAAGTATAATATGGTGTTGAATGCATTGTTCGCTGAGTATTCCCCTTCTATACTACATGAAGTTTGGTTCCTGCAGTCCCCATAGATACTTCGAGTGAGACCTCATATGTTCTACAGGTGTTTTTGGAAGGGATTCTCTCCCTTTCGGGTCGGTGTCTGTGGATAGGGTGTTTGTTGGTGAAATGTTAAGTGTTAAACCTTGGTCAAAGTAAAAGTGTGCCAACATCATTGTCACTTGAGCTATTGCAGTAGAGTAAAGACACTAGAGCCAAGCTGTCTTTGTCATGTGATTGAGATTCTGTAAGCTATCAAAATGCAGGTTGATTTTTCAACTGGTAGTGTGGCCCATGGGACTTTCGACGTCCCAATACCCGACTCTGTTTCTACGGGCCTGGATCTTCCTGAAGTCATTTCCTCACAAATTCTTTTCAATGTCAATAGGAAGACACAAAACACGAATAAGACGAACCCGAAGCCAAGGAAAAAGGCATGCCATGATGCCGGAGCATCTGCGTTGGTCTCTTCAACCTTCTTCTCAAAGTTTGTCCCACCAAAACATTTGCATGCCAAGCCAGTAAAATTGTTGAAGAATGTAAGGTACCAGTTGGAAATTGTGCCGATGCTGAAGGGGGTCATTGTACAAGGAGATATTATGAAGCACATCACGGATTTATCATATTGCGGACCATGATGTGAGAAAGTTCACCGAGTTCAATTACACTCATTACATGCATCTTATTGTCTTAGCAGAAGACCATCAAGTCGAGTTGGAACCACAACAATGGCCTCTTGGCGTGGCCAGAGCCGATCTTTTTTCTCCAGTGCACCTTCCACACTTTTGTCGCACCGCAGAGGAAAATGTGTGCATTAAACAGCTACTATTATGTTTGCATGGGGGATGATTGTGGTTGGAGACCAAGGTATCCATTGATACATACCTCATTTCTATAATTACAAGTATACCTAAGGTTGGGATGGACCCATTGCAGTTTTTCATCGGGAAGGAAAGAGACCGTGACCTTGCAACTAGGATGAAGGATAAATATAATATCTCAAAGAGAAACAAGGGCTTCGACATATCCTCTATTATCAAAAAGGGTGTTTGGTTTGCTGCAAAGTTGTTAGCAACAAAGTTGCTCCGTAAGAATAGACCAAACCAAGTCACTGCTTCTTTCATTGCTACGGCAGAACATTGCGCACAAGGAATTCAAATGAATTGGACCACTTTTATATTAAATGAGTTTCTTGCAGATTGTGCAGATGCACAAGATAGCGTCACACCCTTTACATACTCTTGGTTTTTGTTTTTGATATGTTTTATTGGTTGGGAAGAGCTAGAGAACTATCAAGGGATGCAACCAATTGGCCCATGTAAGGGCTCACATTACATGAATTTATCATATTCAGACATAAGACCTGACAGCGGGAAAGAAACCTGTCATTGTACATGCAAATGGAGGTGTTGAGATACTATGTGGTGCAAGCACCATGAATTGATGAAGCTATGGTGGAAAAGTATCGTGTTGTGGCAAAGTTCAAAGTCGAGGCCCACCACATGTACATGCAAGAAAGAAGGGACCCACACTCGCAATGGTTAGTGATGTATTTCAAACTATCAAATAAATAAGTTGATGCGATGATTCACGATTGTCCTCCAGAGTGGCAAGTTCCATTTGAGCTTGAGTATATATCACCAGACCTGTCGCATCAATACCAACAAAAGGATGGTACATTAGGCCAACAACAAACAAGTCAGAATACCCAAAAAACTGAAGGTAGAGATGATTATCAGGAAGACTAGGAATTGAGTCATACCCATACTGATTTGGACTTGGGGGATAAGCAAAAAGGTGAAACATGGAGGCAAGGTGCAAGGAAAAATCAGAAAGCACACCGACATGAAAATGTCCAAACCTTAACGGATGATGATATTAACATCCTATTCGATAAGATGATAGAAGTTCTTGAGGAAAATTGAAGGAAGGCATAAGATACAACAATCCATCTATTCAGTGGCATCACCGACATCCTGGATATGTTGTGTCAAGAAGTAAAGAAAATTCATATTTCGGCTTCGTCATAGGTCACACTGTCGCGGGTCGAAGCTGTGCACGAAGAGGAGGGACAAGACCAAGTAGCACCACTTCCCCAAGCGGAAGGGGTGGTTAAAATTCTGTCGCGCACAATAAGTTTTGATGAACTAGGTACTAGTGTGTAAGTTCCAAATTTCAAGTATGGAGACATTAAATTACTTACATTACCTCTTTATATGTTGCACCGGTTACATGAAAGCATTGCAAAAGAAGTCAAGTCAAGAGAAAGTTCTCTGTTAGAACTGATGAAGGGATACAAGAACTAGGAAGCTACATTGAAAGAGTTGAATGTTGAGCTTCAATAATACAAGGACTACTGCGATAGGAAAAGGACAAAGTACAGCAAGTGGTCGAAGATGCATGTCAAGTAGTGCCTGAGTCCGAAATCATTGAAGAAATGATGATGGAATAAAAAGTACAGTGCTTAGAAATAGTCATTTCAGGATATTGAATGAAAGTGCAAGAGTTAGAGGCTAAGATGGTGCCAAGCACCCCACCTGAAGTGAATGAGAAGCAATGAGCAGAGCTTCAAGAGGTTGTTCAAAGCCTTGAAGCAGTGGAAGCTCAGTCCATGAAGATGCATGAAGAAGTGTCGCAGTCCTGGGATGTGCTATTTGAATATGTTGGGTTGCAAGAGGTTCAAACATGGCTTGGGGGTACTGAAGGAAAGATAAGCACTCTAAGTGAGAAGTTGAAGACTCTACCTCCATTCCAATGCATGGGCAAAGCCACAGAAAGTAAAGAGCTGCAAAAAAATATCAATTAGCTGAGAATGCAACATAGGAAATTAATAGAAAGAGTCCAGACACTCCAGTCTGAGGCCCAACATGTCTAAGAGGAAATTGGAAGCAAGCATACTTCCATACAGTTGGTAGTCACCCAAGCTGTCGAGGTGAGATAGTCACATATTACTGCATAGGTAGTAGAATTTTTTGGCTAGAAGAAATATGAAGTCCAACAGTTGGTTGAAGTGAGAAGGAACATCTACAAAGAGTTTATGTTGAAGCTACAAGAACCTAACTCACAGTCTTGAAATGGCCCGGGACGACCCACATGTGAGTGTTGGGGACCAATTTCTGAAGAAACAGTTTTGGTGTGGACAAAGACAAAGTGGAAGAAGTTTGGTGAAGTTGTCAACTCCGACGAAGCAGCTAAGTAAGTGGGGAAAATGGTCATATTGATCGAGTCAATAGCTGGAGTTGAGTCAGTTAGTTAATATTGGTCCACATTACATTAATGATTCAGTTAGTAAGTTAGTGAGTCAGTGGGAGCGGGACAAGCTAAGTGCAACCTATAAATATGTAATAGGATAGAAGTTTTGGGTTGGTTATGGTTATGCTATGGTGGTTATTGTAATTGGGGTTATTTTCTCTGTCATGAATCCATATGCTGAAGTGTAAAAACTTCTTAACGCCCGTAATAAATCTAAAATGCCCACAAGTAATCAGTAGCCCACATTCTGATAAGTAATAATAAATTGATTGAATAATAGATAAGATAATAACGTACAAATGTTGGCCCACTTTTTATAATAGCTTGGGCATTGCTTATTGAGGGGATGCATCCTCTCATTATATTTAGTTATTAATATTTTTAACTATTATTAATATTTATGTGTTATTATTCACAATTCCTCTCCTTTCTTGTTGAGATGAGCCACAGCTTCTGAAGCCATCATTTGCTACCAACTAGGGTTTTTTGTCTTTCTCCAGACCTATGCTTTGATACTCACCATGTACCTCCCCTGTCCTGTCAAGATCCCCAGTTCTAATACACCCATATGGACTCTGACCAAGGAGGGGTTGATGTCCCCTCCCAAATCACACCACCTCGTGCTCCTGGCTCGTCAGGTTCTACCCTGAAACATTCATCCACGACAACTCTAAAGATCGGCTCTGAAGATATCCCCATCCCTGATAGCAAAACGCTTCCTGCCACTTATGACTCTCCCCATAATCCTCCCCTGGACACTATCTCTCTGGAAACTGGCACCTTCATAGCCTGGACTGTCGTTAGACCCATCCTAGCCCTCCTTGCAAAGAGAATAAACGTCGGCTTGCAGTATCTAAGAGATCATGCCCTAATCGAAAAATGTATCAGCATTTGTTCCACTGAGCAAGACCTCAGAGGTTGGATTGCTGCAAAATGGAAACCTAAAGCCCATTTTGACCTCCATCTTGGTTCTAAAGGATTATTTACTATCATTTTCCATCATCTGGAAGACAAGACCAGAGTTAAAGATGGGGGACCCTATTTCTTTAACTCTGCGGGTCTGTATCTGAAGAAATGGACCGAACGCTTCTTCCTAGAAAAAGAAGACTACACCTGGGCTCTGGTTTTGATAAGAATGTACTCCCTCGCTCAGGAATACTGGGATGAAGAAATGTTGAAGGATATTGGCAATGCCCTAAGAAGCTATGTGCACTCAGCGGACCCAAAAAAACTCAGCAAATACACCTCCTATGCATGATGACTCCAACTGGATCCAACCTATGGATTATGAACATGTCCCCTTCAGATGCTGCAAATGTCATGAGCATGGTCACCTATACCGAGATTGTCCCAAGGAAAAATCCACCAAATACCTGAAAGAAGAAGACAGAGACCTAGAAGGATTCCAAAGACTAGGAAAAAAGAGGCAACAAGGCCCAAAGCTAGCTAGGGACAAATCCAAACTGGACATCCCCACCACTAGTAACAACTTCGAGATCTTGGAAATCCAATAGGAAGACTTGGTAGAAGACCCCAGTTCACAGAAACTGACACAGGAGAAGCATCCTCGGCCTCAACCCTGGGTGCAACAAACTGATCTAGGTATCGATACTTCTCTCACTTAGCCTCATTCAGTGAATTCCGCTGACTTCCAAGGTAATCCCTCTTATACAAAGGAAAACCCTCATTTCCATCCAAAATATCTTGTCCCGAAAATATTAATGGATAAAGAAATGTCTGAGATAGAATTGGGGAATATTGACCTCCTAGGGTTAGAATATGCATGCACTAAAAAAGAGTTTAATTCCATTCCAGTATGCCAAATCCATCTTCTCAAAGAGTCCTTAGCCACATCCAAAGTGCAGAACAAACTTGGAATCATCAACATACAGCAAAAATACAAGCAAAAACTCATAAGAGAAGGAAAAAGGCGAGGACGAAATTCAGACCTGCAAAGAATGTTGAGCACTTGCTTGGTAGAGTCAAGGAAATATGCCTAGCTAATGGATTTTTTCCCCTCCTTATCCCTCGGTTCTCAATGAATATCATCTCCTAGAACGTTAGAGGACTGAATGGACCTACCAAAATAAGAATGTCGAAAAGAAAAATCCAGCAAGATAAGCCTGCTGTACTTTTCATTCAAGAAACGAAATGCTCTTTTGAAACCGTTCACCAAATTATGGGAAAATTTTGGAAAGGGTGTCAAACCATGGCGATAGATGCAATGGGAGTAGCAACAAGAATTTCCATTTCCTAGAACCCATCCGATATTGTTCTCAATGACTCTGTTTCTTGTGCCCACTCTATTTCCACCTCTTTCCACATCCTTGGCTCTAATATCCATGGTCAGCTCCTCAATGTGTACAGCCCTCAACCTCTAGATATCAAGCTTAGGATCTTGAACTTCATGAACTGGTTCTCCTTGATTCATCAGGACTCCCCTCTCATCATCGGGGGGGATTTCAACATGATCACCATCCTTGGAGAAAAAAAGGAGGGATGAAAGTCCTCTCCTCTGAAAACCAGCTCTTCAAGACTACCATCGACTACTGCAAACTGGTGGATCTTCAACCATCCTCTGGATTCTTTACTTGGAAAAATTGAAGAGGAGGGGAGCATCAAATCTCCAAACGATTAGATCGCTTCTTGGTCTCGGAATATATCCTTCATGCTGGTGGACTTATAACCTCCTATGTTCTCCCTGCGATAGGATTGGATCATTGGCCCATTGACCTAAAATGGAAAAGCATTGGGGAGAATCTCCACTGCCCCTTTCGGTTTGAGAAATTTTGGCTCTCCCACCCCTCCTTCATGGACTCTATCAGCCTCTGGTGGACTGAAATACAGTATGAGGGAAAAAACAAATGGCTACTATGCAACAAAAACTAAAACAACTCAGGGAAAAACTTAGGCACTAGAATCATACCACCTTTGGATACATCTTCAAAGACAAAAGAAGAATTGAGTAAAACCTCAAATACCTACAACGCTCCATCATGTCCGAGGGGCTTTCCGAGGAGAACAAGCTCAAAGAAAAACATCTCATGGCCCAACTTAATAATCATTATCAGCAAGAGGAAACTCTCTGGAAGCAAAAATCTCGAGTAACCTAGTTAAAGGAAGGGGATCATAACATTGCTTTCTTCCACTGGTCCATGATCCAACATAGAATACATAATTGCATTACAAAACTCAAGATAGATGGAGGGGAAGTCCTGGAGGATCATGTCGATATTGAGCAGGAGCTAATTGGGTACTTTTAGGACCTTCTTTCAGAACCTGCTACCTCCAGGGCAGATGCTATAGAAAAGGTTACCCAACACATCCCAACCTGTTAACAATAAAATTAACACCCTTAATCAAGTGACGGAAGAAGCCCATTTTTACCATGCACCTGCAGTAGGAAGACATGACACAAGTTCATGCAGAGATGAATCCTCTCTAAGAAATGCATTAATTGTGCTTAAAATCATTCTAAATGGTGCAAAAAGCCTAAAAACTATGAATAGTGGGTTTTCAAGTTAAAATAATCTAAAATGGATTATCCCACACTCAAAAGAGAAACCTAAGGCACACTTCCCAATGCTATATAAGAAAGGCTTTGGGGCATGGTAAAGACACACAAAGGAAGAGCAAAGGAATGCTGAAAAGATTCTGAAGGAAGAGAAAGAGCTCATGTCAATGAAGGAAGGATGCATATCTAATGCCATGGTAAGGATGTATCTCTCCATTGTTCTACTATGAATCGATTCAAATTTCTGCCATTTTAGTGTTGAATGTTTGCTTATCTTGCATGACTTTAATTCTGAAATGTTCTTAGATCTTAATGAGTTTTGATTAATGAATCTAGATCTTAAGATGCTTGTGATAATATTTTCATTTCTGACATAGAGGCTCACCATCTCTTAGCAAAATAGTTAAACTAGTGTAGACACGTCCCTGCACTAAACACGGTTATCAGATTGGCGACCATACTGGCTTGTTGAATTTTCTTGATTTTTCCTGAATTTTCATCAAGTTTTAAGGTGTTCTCCCTTCAGATCTGTTCCTTTGTAGCTCAAAGATTATTAAAAGAACCTCAGATCTGGCTTGAGAAGCTCAAGATCAGCCTAAATTCACCTTTCATTCATCAAATCACCTCACTTTACATTCAAATCTGAGTTTCTTGGCTTGTTTAAGGTTTGGAATTTTGAATTTCTTGGTTTGTTCTGAGTTTCTTAGGGTCTGAAACTTTGAATTTCTTGATTTTTTGAGAGCTGGTAGCATGATTTCCTCAAAATCTATGTGAAATGCTTCAAACTATCACCCTGCTCTATATAATGTTGAAGATTTAAAAGCATTAAGATTGCAGGATGTTGATCTCTGCACTAAATCTGGCAGCTCTGCGCCATTTCTTGAACCCTTCGTGCAGACTTTAATTCCTGTCCAAATCCTTAAAAATCTTCAAATCTCAGCGTGGATTGTGGTGACAGCCTTTAAAGTTTACAACCATTTCTTGACCCTACGTGCAGGCTTTAATTCCTATCCAAATCCTTAAAAATCTTCAAATCTCAGCGTGGATTGTGGTGACAGCCTTTAAAGTTTACAACAATTTCTTAAACCTTGTGTTTTGCATAAGACGCCCAGATTTTAGCATGCATTAAAACATTTAAAGCATTTTTACCTCAGCGTTGGTAGTTTGGGGTCGGCGTTGAATCTTCTTGAACTCTGCATATCAAATCTGAATGCATGCTCATTAAAATCTCAAACTCGATTACAATCTCAAGTCTTGGTGAATGGGATCGGCGTTAGTAGTTTGGGGTCGGCATTGCAGTTTGTTGAACTTTGCATCTCAAGTCTTGAAGCCTGCGTTGGTGGATGCCTCTTCATTAAAATCTCAACTCTTCAACATTCTTCAAAGTCTGCCGGTTAAATACTCGCTGAAGGCGTTTTAGTTAATGCTTTTGGTCAATACGTTTTGGTAGTGCTTGAAACCTCCTTAAAATTTGAGTGCCAAATATCTCTGCACACATTGGCATTTCTAAACTTTTCATTTGCTATTGAATGTTGAATGCATCGTCTTATGATGCTGAGTAGACAAAATTATCCACAAGAATGCTTACGAATGGTGAATGCATTGTCTTAGGATGCTAAGTGAACTTTTTAATGTTGATGACCACGTCAACATGAACAAAAATTTGTGCATTTGATACTTGTTTAAAGATTCTTTGTAACTCAAAGTTTTGTATACGTTGAGTTACAATATTTTCCATTGATTTAAAAGAATTACAAAGTATGGAATAAGTTTGGTATAAGTTGAATTACATTTTTTCCATTGAATTAAAAGATTAAAAAATCAACCATTTGGCAAGAATTTTGCATAGTGAAGATACCATCGTTTTCATTGAATTCAAAAGACTTTAAAGGGTTCAAACAAGTTCGCATAATTTTGCACAATTTGGATTAAGGTTTGAAAATTTTTGATTAGTGTGGAATAGGTTTGGAGTTAGAATGCAGTTAAAAAACTTTTAAATTTGTTTGTTTTTTTTTTGTTTTGCATAGTGGAATTCATTTCTTCAACTTGGGCTTAAAAATTTTTATTTTTATTTTTTGAAATTTTGCTATTACAAAGCTTCAAAAATTTGGTTTAAATCGCACTATGATTGGAGCTTTATACCTTTGCAAACACCATCTAAACACATTTGCATTTGACAACCACCTTACACATCACATGTTTGAGCTAATTTGAGAATCATTTATTTCCATAAAACAGAATTAAAACTTTAATTAGTTGCATTTTGTTTTACAGTTAGAATATTTTCATGATTTTCATGCACAATTAGAGAGAGTTGTACCTTTAGAGTTTAGTTTTCTTGATATATATTGTGTATGAGGTACCGTATCCTCTTCACTCACATCTTATGATGATCTTGTGAATGAGAAAGTGTATCTCGCGTGTCATAGTTTAGGGGTTGATTTTCAAGCATCTTATATCGAGGCACCATATCCTCTTCACTCGCATCTTATGATGATCTTGTGAATGAGAAAGTGTATCTCACGTGTAACAGTTTAGGATTTAATTCAAAATCATTTCAAAGGGCTCTGCATATCCTATTCACTTGGGATTTCGGGTGATCTTGTAAATGAGAAACAGGGATCCCCCGTGTAATAGAATTAGATTCAGATTTACTTGAGATATCTGTTTGGATTACATTGGTCTTTACACATCAATTATTATCCATATTTCAGGATAACTGTGCATGAACATAAGACATCTACTATAAATTTTGCATGTTTGAACGAAGCTCATGAACCTCTAACCCTCCCTTCAGTTAGGATATTCATCAAACTGAAAGATAGCATTGTGAGCATCTTGCATTGTGTATTTCATTTTGTTTTCGAGTCAAAACACCATCAGTTTCACTTCCACTCCTGAGACTAAGCAAACTTCCACTAAAATTGGCACTTAATCTAAAATTGACAAACTTTTGATTTTAATATCACCAACAAGATTAAGTTAGTGCCCTGGATTAGGTTTGGAGAGTTAACACTCCTGGGCTACAAAAATTTGAAACTAGCATTGATTAAAGAGAGTAAATCCATTATCGCAAAAAAATCTTGTCAGGAAAGCGCTTCTGAAACATGCGTCAAGCACGAGGTCAATCTACATAAGTAAGGGTGGCTCCCCCTTCTTGCTTATTTAGTGGGACATGAGCTTATCGAAGGGATTATATGTTCAGTGACAAGTCCTTGGGGTGACATCACTGTTTCTAGAGTTTCTGGTAATAAGAGTTGTCCTCGACTTACAACTGTCCGCTCGACTGTCAATTGCGAAGTGGTAACTTTAATGGCTATTCTTAGGATATCACATAGACTATTGTGAGTGGGACACACTTGCAATACCTAAGGCAGACTTTGGAACTTTTGCTCCTTGGGAGAGTGAGTGGTCAGGAACCAACACTTGTACCCCTGGCGATTAAATTTTATTGTAACTGTTTCTCACACCTTGTTAGGAACCCATGCCTTTACTTTGTTAGTATATTGTTGTTGGACGCATATGCTTTGTAAGTCGTCCTGTAGTATTTGTTGATCAATAGTTTGTGTTATTGTTGTTGGCGCATATGCTTTGTAAGTCACCCGTAGTATTGTTGATCCATAGTTTGTAGTGGCCCATGGTTTTGACCCATAGTATTGGCGCCTAGACTTAGTATATAAGTGTGTGTTGAGGCCTATGAAGGCACCGTGAAGTTATTTGTATTGAGCTTGCTCAAAGGAGGTTGCCCCCTCGAAATGGCCTGCGATCAATATAAAAGTGATTTTGAGTTCTGTCATTTCTGCTATTTCGCATATACTTATTAATTAATTGTTGCTGGTGCTTCACATATGGTATCATAGCACTTTCTTGGGCTCGCTGGGTGAAATTTCTGCCAAATTTTTTTTCGCATATGTTGCAGGTTCGGATTTGGGAATAATCCCTATCCGCTTAACTGTGGGAAGTACTTGGGCATAAGCCCTAAAACTCATTGTGAGGAGTACCACAGGAACCCAGAAGTAGCTAGCCCATTGAGAGGACCTGCCAGTGAAAAGGGCAATGACCCCTACCTGATTGACTAGTTCCCACCCGTGAGGTAAACCAAGAGTTATCGTTTGTGGCAAAGCGGTTACCATTTTTACTTGAGCCATGGAGTGAGGGGTACTGCCCCAATACGCAAGCCATTAGACAACATTGGTGGCCTAGTGAAACCCCTGAACTGTTAGGAAGCCGCATATACCTGGGGTCCATATCTATTTTCAGCTGAACTGTTGTCGATCACTGTTGCGCCGTTTCAGATCCTGCCGTTCAGATCCATGATGAAATCCGTTCCAGATCTAGCTATTTTCAATCCAGTCGGCGCTGTTTCAGATTCCTCTATTTCTTCTCACTTCCGGTCCATTGCATATCTATCTGTTTCAGATCCCTTCCGAGCCGTAGCCGCTCCATTCTGGATAAAAAAAAAATAAGGGAAGATAAAATTCAGTTTTTTCTCCATATCTCCCTTGTTTTCACTTAGTTTCCCTTGAAACTTTTCGGGAACCCCTGTAATCCCATTCTGCATATTTCATTCCTGAGGATCCTATCCCCAATTCCACTTCCCAAAGCCCGAAATCCCACATTTGTCTATTTTTAGGGTTTGCCATAACTTCCTCAAATTTCCCCCAATCACCTTCAAATTTTACCACAGAGTTCCTTTCCTAATTCTGCTTCTTTGTCCCCCTCTGCCAAATTTTCCCATTCTTTCACTTTGCTTCTGAAATCCTCATTTTTTGCTTCCCTGTCTATTCGACAGTGTCCAAAACCTAGTCAAACCCCCATTACCCTTCAGATTTTTTCCCAAATCCAGATTTTCCTTTACTGAAGCAGTTTCTGTTTTTGTTTTTCTACCCAGTCAACCCAAAAACAAAAAAAACAAAAACTCCTGGTTATGGTTGTCACCCGCGAAGGAGCAAAAACCACGGAAGAAGCACTTGCATCCATCCAAGCCAAACTCCAGGATCTGGATAAAATATTTCTCGGCCTTCATCTTGAACATTCAGCTACGAACAACAAATGGAAGTCCGAGTTTTCATCAGACAATGGGTTCTCTTCTTCCAGCAATTTCCATGGTCCGAAGCTTGATTTTCCTCGCTTCAATGGTATTGATCCAACTGGATGGATCTATCGTGCAGAATAGTATTTCAGTCTGCATAATACTTTTGATGTCAACAAAGTTCCGCTTGCATCCTTTCATTTGGAACAGGAAGCTCTTCAACGGTACCGTTGGTACATCAAGGCTCAAGAAGAGCCAAAATGGCAAGACTTTTGCCAGTTCCTTTTGCAACAATTTGGTCCTAGTGCTTTTGATGACTTCACAGGATCCCTCACCAAACTTCATCAAATTGGCACTCTGAGAGAGTATCAAACTGAATTTGAGAAACTAGCCAACCACACTAAAGGATTTTCTGATGACTTTTACCGGAGTTGTTTTATCAGTGGTCTAAAGGATGCCATCCGCTCTGAGGTCAAAATGTTCTGTCCCAACACAATGATGGAAGCCCTAGGGTTGGTTAAGTTGGCATAAGACAAGATTGCAACCCAACAACGCTCCAAGCCCACTTTTTTTCGCTTCCGAAATATGGGTTCTCAACGACCACCCATACCGCAGGCTCCTCGACCAACTCCTATCAAGCGTTTGACTGAAACAGAGATGCAAGCACACAGAGAAAAATGGGCTTTGCTATAATTGTGATGAGAAATTCACTTGGGGACATAGATGTGTTCAGCAAAAGCTCTATCTCTTGGATGTGGATTCTCTGCCTGCCTCTGAAATTGGTGACGAAGATCCAGATACAATGGATGCTCAGGTCGACATTCAGGAACCGCCTATTGACCCTCCATATCAGGATGACCAGCCAGAGACATCTCTCCATGCTTTAGCTAGAATCACCACCCACCAAACAATGTGGGTCACAGGTTACTTCAAGAAGCTTCCTCTTACAATACTCATTGATTCTGGTAACACTCATAATTTCATTGACCCTCAGATCGCCAAACAAGTTGATTGTTTTATCCATCCTTGCTCCAACTTTGAAGTCATGGTTGCCAATGGGTGCACCTTTCCTTGCAAAGAGAAGTGTCGAAATGTGCGTACCTCTATGGGAGATTATACCTTGTGCTCTAACATGTTTTCCTTGACCTTAGGCGGATGTGATTTGGTTTTGGGTGCTCAATGGCTACACACACTTGGCCCTATCTTATGGGATTTTGCTGAACTTTGGATGCAGTTTTCCCTCAATGGACAAAAACACACATTGATAGGATTACAACCAGGGTCCTTTAGCATCATCAGTTCACATCACATGGAAAAACTCCTCAAGAAGAATTCACATGGTGTCATCGCTCGGATCCATTCCATTCAGATGCAACCATCAGCGGCCTCCACTACTCCTTTGGACATACAACAAATTCTGGATCGATATACAGGTTTCTTTGTTGAACCAGTGGGATTACCACCTTCAAGGCCAGAAGACCATCGTATTCAGATCCTTCCTGGCAGCGTTCCTCCCAACACCAGGCCCTATCACTACCCATTTCACCAAAAAACGGAGATTGAAATGCTTGTTCGGGACTTATTGAAGCAAGGTATTATTCGCCCAAGCACTAGTTCCTTTTCTTCTCTAGTTCTTCTTGTCCACAAAAAACATGGGTCATGGCGCCTCTACATCGACTTCCAAGCACTTAATCACCTCACCATCAAGGATAAGTTTCCACTTCCTGTTGTTGATGAGCTTCTTGATGAGCTTCACGGGGCTCAATTTTTCTCCAAGTTGGATCTTCATTCTGGGTATCATCAAATTCGGGTACATGAGGATGATATCCCTAAAACAGCTTTCCGCACACATGATGGCCATTATGAGTTTTTGGTCATGCCCTTTGGCCTCACTAATGCTCCTTCCACATTCCAGGCCTTAATGAATAAAATATTTCGGCCCTATTGTGGAAATTCATTCTGGTATTCTTTGATGATATCCTCATCTACAATAAAACATGGGCTGGACATCTCCAGCATCTGGATCTTGTCATGCAACTTTTCTCTGACCATCATCTCCAAGCCAAGCAGTCTAAATGTGTTTTTGGACAGAAGGAAGTTGAGTATCTCGGGCACATTATCTCAGCACAAGGGGTTCGCGTGGATCCTACCAAAATCGATGCCATGAACAATTGGCCGCATTCTCAGACACTCAAGAGCCTTCGTGGTTTTTTGGAGTTGACTGGATACTAGCACAAGTTTGTCAAGGATTATGGGAAGATTGCAGCTCCATTAACTGCTCTATTGAAAAATGATGCTTTTACATGGACACATGCTGCTCAGCGTGCATTTGACAAACTAAAACAAGCTATGTGTACTACACTTGTTCTAGCTATGCCCGATTTTTCCAAGCCCTTCACTATTGAGAGTGATGCTTGCAACAATGGACTTGGTGATGTTCTCCTTCAAGATGAACACCCCATTGCATTCACCAGCAAAGCCCTTTCATGTAAGAATTTAGATGCCTCTACATATGAAAAGGAAATGATGGCTATTTTGCATGCAGTACAAAAGTGGCAACCATACCTATTAGGGAATCATTTCTGCATCAAGACTGATCACCGGAGTCTGAAATATTTCTTGGAACAGTGTGTCTCCTCCCCAGCACAACAAAAATGGGTTATAAAACTCATGGGTTATGACTATGAGATCACTTACAAGAAGGGTAAAGACAATATTGTGGCAGATGCTCTTTCTCGCACATTTGATGCCCAAGGTTCTCTTTCAACTATTTCTATGCCTGTTCCAAATTGGTTGCAATCTGTTCAATAGGGTTATGTCAATGACTCTTCCTTATCTCAAATCATCCAATGCTTGACCAGCAACCCTTCTGCTGTACCACATTACTCTTGGGATGGTGCTTCTCTGAGATACAAGGGTCGTCTGGTGCTTCCCTAGAGCATAGATCTTCAACATGTTGTCTTCTATGAACTCCATGCTTCTCCATCGGTAGGGCACTCTGGGTTCCTCAAAATGTATGAACGGGCACAACATAACTTCTTTTGGAAGGGCATGAAAAGGATAATTCAATAGATGGTGGCTGAATGTGATACCTGCTAGCACAATAAGGGTGAAATGACACTCCTTCTAGGATTTCTCGAACCCTTTCCCATACCTACACGGATTTGGACAAATATTTCTATGGATTTCATTGAAGGGCTCCCTAAATCTGGTGGGAAGATAGTGATTCTTGTTGTGGTTGATCGCCTCTCCAAATATAGTCATTTTTGTGCCCTCATCCATCCCTATACAACCTCCTCACTTGCTCAAATTTTCCTTGACCAAATCTTTCGTCTTCATGGCATTTCTTCTTCCATTGTCTCGGATCGTGATGCGACTTTCACCAGTCATTTTTGGACAGAACTATTTTGCCACACTGGCACCAAACTGAAGATGAGTTCATGGTATCACCCACAAATAGATGGTCAGACTGAAATTATCAATAAATGCTTAGAAACTTATCTTCGTTGCTTCACCTTTGAACAACAACATCAATGGGAAAAGTGGCTTCCTCTCGCTGAATGGTGGTACAATACCTCTTACCACACTGCCTCTAAAATGACCCCATATGAAGCAGTCTATGGTCAGGCACCTTCAGTTCTTCTTCCATACACCCCCAATAGTTCACCAGTTCAGGAAGTTGACACAGTCCTTTGAAACCGCGATCAGATTCTTGGCATTTTGGGGGACAATCTTCACATGGCAAGAAATCGCATGAAGCAACAAGCTGATCAGCACCGTTCTGAGCGCACTTTTCAAGCAGGCGATATGGTTTTTCTTCGTCTCCAACTGTACAAGCAATCCTCCCTGAAACTCAAAGGGTGTCATAAGCTTGCTCCAAAGTCTATGGGCCATATTGGATTATTCAGAAGATTGGTTCCATTGCTTATAAATTGGAACTTCCTCCTTCTTCCTGCATTCATCCAGTATTTCATGTCTCTTATCTGAAGAAAGTTCTTGGCACCAACATCAACGGACAAACTATTTTACCTAAACTAGATAGTGAAGGATCCATCCTTTTGGAGCCGGAGGCCATCCTCAATCGGCGCACTCGTCAGCTTCTCTCTCGCTCTATCACAGAGGTCTTAATTCAGTGGCACGACATGCAACCAGAGGATGCTACATGGGAACCACTCCTTCAGATTCAACAATAATTTCCACATATAAAGCTTTGAGGAAAAAGGTTTTTTTAAGGGGGAGGGGATGTTAGGAACCCATGTCTTTACGTTGTTAGTATATTGTTGTTGGACACATATGCTTTGTAAGTCGTCCCGTAGTATTTGTTGATCAATAGTTTGTGTTATTGTTATTGGCACATATGCTTTGTAAGTCGCCTGTAGTATTGTTGATCCATAGTTTGTAGTGGCCCATGGTTTTGACCCATAGTATTGGAACCTAGACTTGGTATATAAGTGTGTGTTGAGGCCTATGAAGGCACTGTGAAGTTATTTGTATTGAGCTTTCTCAAAGGAGGTTGCCCCCTCGAAGTGGCCTGCGATCAATATAAAAGTGATTCCGAGTTCTGTCATTTCTTTTATTTCACATATTCTTATTAATTAATTGTTGCAGGTGCTTCACACACCTTCACTCCTTGCAATTGTATGAGGACTTGAAATCCCTCAGCAGCTACTAGTTTCGGAAGGCCCTACAATCCAGCTTTTCACTAAGCTTCGGTTCTTTGGAAAAGTAAGTTTGCTTGCTTGAAATCTCTAGGAAATTTTTACTGCATGGACAATTTATTTTGTTGAGTCTAGAAAGCCATAGGATTGTTTGATTCTGTTTTCAAATTTTTTTTAAACATATCCCTTTATCAATATTCTTCAAAGTGGCTAATCTTCCGACCCACCAGTCACGACGGCATAGAGGTGAGTCACCAGAAATTGAAGGCCCCGCTACATCACGGAGACGACTACAAAATAAAAGACACTTTGACTTTGAAACTAACACACTTCTAACTTCAATTATCAACAGTAGAGTAGAGACACATCAAACAGATACTACAATGCCACCTACCCAGGAAAACATAGAAATTGTTGATCCTCTTGCTCCAATTTCAATTGAAATATTAGAAGACAACACTGCAAATCCCATAAATCCACCTCTGACAAATCTTTCAGACCCAATGGTACTCCACATCAGTGAGCCTTTGAACACCATTAATCCTCTTTTGGCACATTTGATATACATGCAAAATTCATCATCTAACCCCATGGCTTCATCAGGAGCACAAGGGACTCCATCAATTCAACCCCAAATGGTTGTTGGAGGTAGCGATACTTCCAATATCCCTATGGTTGGAGCTCAACGGACCACATCAGGACCATCTCAAATGAGTGCTGGAGGTAACAATACTTCCAATATCCATGTGGCTTCATCAGGACCATAAGGGACAACATCATCACAACCTCAACCGGTTGCTGGAGGTAGTAATACTTCCAATTTGACCTCTACCACCATCCCAACAGTTAATTTACCTACTTCTACCATAAGTTCAACTAGCACTTCATTGCCGGTTGGTACAGTTTCAGGTCCCAATCCTGGAAGTACATCCACTATACCTGCAGGAATACCTATTGGAGGGAGTGCATTACCAAAGTTGGGTTTCCCATATGGTTTGGCTACTCAAGGTCAAAACAATCTAGGAGTAAATCAAAATCCTATTGGCATACCAAACAATCTTCCAAGTTCTACACCTGGGGGGAATCCTTCATTTTGGAACCTCAATATCCCTAGTGGACTTAATGGACCATGGAACACTAATGCTAATTGGGGTAATACTCCACAAGCTGGTGGAAGTGCCTCGGGAAACCTTTATCCAAGCTTTCCTAGCACAAATCCTAGGGGTATTCTCATTCCCCCAACAAGCAGCACACCAGGAGATAACCCATCCATCAACCCCATTCCACCATGGAGTGGGAAGGCTCTAGGAAATACCCCATCTTCTTGGGAACCACCCTCACAAGGGGGAAATCAACCTTGGAACGCATATCCAAACCAAGGAAGCAATCAATGGAGTGGTAATGTTCCACAAAGCAACCAATCTCAATGGAACATACCCCCGCAAGGGGGCAATCCACCCATGAATACCAACTAGCAATGGAGTGGTAATGTCCCATTAATGAGGCAATCCACCCATTAACCCTATGCCACAATGGAGTGGCAATTTTCCACCAAGTCACCAACCTCAATGGAACATACCTCCACAATGGAGAAATCCATACATGCATCCTATCCCACAATGGAATGGGCAATATTTAGGAAATAACCCATCTTTTTGGATGCAATCTCCCCAAGGAGGTAATCTCGCTTGGAATACTTTTCAAGCCCAAGGACCACAACAATGGAGCCATCAAGCTTCACCCAGATATCAAACGTTTGCTTCGGCATCATCCAAGTCACCATTTCTGGCCACGTTGAATCTACCGGATTTATCCCAACTGACCAACAGGGATAATTTTAAGAACACCCCCAAAATTTATATGTATAATAAATGTGCAAATATCCCTAATATATAGGAAAATTTGAAGGCTAGTTTATCAATAATATAATATGTATATATAATTTTTTGGCTAATATTTCATTCTATTATAGAATCTTGTAAAATATTGGTGAATATTTCACTAAATTATTAGATATTGTAAAATCTTTATGAATACTTCATTGAATTATAAGATATTGTAAAATTTGTTATTAATAATATAAGATTATGCTATTTGATATCAAGACATGAGTTTTCGACAATGGAGATGTTATACAAATATTAAAATGTGGGTAAACCATGAACCAGAACCTTCACCCTCCAAGCACAATCGGATGTGGGTAAACCATGAACCACTGTAGCCTTTATATAGAACAAAATAGCCCTTGATTTTCCCTCCAATACTAGAAACCGAGTGCTCAGAAAAAGTATCACATGAAATTGACTAAAAATACAGGAGAATGCAACCATATGCCTGAGTTACAAGGAAAATGGAGGGAGAAATGATCCTTGGGAGCCTCCACTACTGAAAATTGGCGCCGAATGAATGATTTCACTACAATTTATCTAGAAATTGGGGGCGAAAAATAGATTAAAGGGAGATTTTGCTAGGGCGAAAATAGTTTTTTTCATTTTCCTCATTAATATAGAGGAGGCTATTCATTTTGGATTTATATTTTTTCTAATAAATATTGGGTGAATATATTTTAACTGAAAAAACCCTTTCAATATAAGAAAATAGCCCACTAATTTTTTTTAACCCCCTTAATATAGCCCATGGGCTATATAGAGCCCCTAAAATTATCCATGCTGACCAATGACCCTGTTCTTCATTTGAATGGGTGGCCAACCCTACCAACCAAACTACCCTCAGACATACCCAAGTTTGACAGAAAACCAAGGGAATATCCATCAAATCATGTGATGACATTCCATTTGTGGTGTTCATCCAATTCCCTAGTTGATGATAGTATTAGGTTAAGGTTGTTTCAGCAGACCCCAACGGGAAATGCTACAAAATGGTACATTGAGTTTCCCCACAATACATTTACTAAATTTTCATCTTTAGCTATGGCATTTTTGACACATTTTCAATTACCTATCCGTTATGAGACGGGAACTCAACTTTTAACTTCACTTAGGCAATCCACCGCTACTCACATCTCGGATCATATCCATGAGTGGAGGAGACGTTGAAGGCTTATAAAAGCTGAAATACCTGATGTATTCTTAGTAGATTGGTTCATTAAATCACTATTGCCTACTCTTGCCAAATATGTAGCCATGTCAGGAGCCATGACTGAAGAACAACTCATTCAGAGTGCCCACCATATGGATTTAGTATATTCCCAATCAGGCACACTTTATGACTTAATACCCCATGCTGTAAGACCTGCGTGTGATCCAGCTAGGCCGCCAAAAGGACCTCATACTGATGGTGTGATCGGATCCATTAACCAAGTTGAACAGATTACCCAACAATTGGGACAAATGTCAGTTCAAAACCCACAACCCACAGCTGGCCAGGAAAATCAGCAAGCTGCAACTCCTGCCCAAACTTCCAAAGTCCTTACAATTCAAACTGTGGACCCAAAAGGAAAAAAGAAGAAGCAAAAGAAGAAACCTAATGCAAACCATGGGACAAGAGAGGCACCTAAGGTGAATAACCCCATAGGAGGCAATCAAGAAAATAGGAAAAACAAATATCCTTGCAAAATTTGCAAAGAAGATCATCCTACTCATCTTTTTCCTCATATGGATGATATTCATCGCATGTTGGCACAATGAGGAAGGGAACAACCACTACCTGTTTTCCTAACTCAACCCTTCCCCCAGCAACAACAAATGATTGTTGCGGCACCAGCACCTCCAGCAGGAGGAAACCACGCAAACCCCCCACAGGGGGGCAATCCACGCAACGCAAATATATTCACAATTGGTGAACATAACATTCATATCCAAACTAGGGCCTGTTCTTACGACACACCCTCAAAAGATGCTAAAGCAACTGGATCTCATCCTAGTGGTTTTCTAAATATTGAAAAACCAACCATAGACATGGTGCCTCGACCTCCAAAAGGGTTCCTCCATAAAACAACACACAATCCCAATGCGCGAGCTGCTCAAAACTACAATGTGGTTGAAGATTTAGCTCAAGCCCCTTGTGCAATGTCTACCTTGGAGGTGTTGCAAAGTTGTCCCACTCATCGGAAAGCACTATTGTCTTCCATTGGTGTTGTTGATCCATCAGATACCAATTTAATCACATTTGACTTAGAACAACCCATAGGTAGGCTTCCCTCACAAATTGCTTTCCAAATTAAAGTAACTTCACATGGGAAGAATATTTTTTGAACCATTTTGGATGAAGGAGCCTCCACTTGCTTCATGTCCCTAGCTTGTTGGAAAGCTTTGGGATCACCCACCTTAGTACCATCCCAAACAATACTCAAGGCATTTGATGGACATTCATTACCACCTCATGGACTCATCTTGGCTTGCCCAGTTGAACTGGGGGGAAAAACAGTTCAAGTAGATGTTGAGATAGTGGATGCACCCATAGACTACAATTTTCTATTGGGACACAGTTGGATACCCAAGATGACGACGATAGTGTCTTTTGTATTCCGAGTCATTCGATTCCCCCACCAAGAGAAGATTGTTACAATCGATCAACTAGATTACTGCTCACCTAAAAATGGTGTCCATTCAAATGTACCTTATGTAGGGGATGGAACGACGGTTATTCAATATGTTGGGGTAGGAATGTTTAAAGACTCGTCCCTTTTGGGAACTTCCCCACTTCCACCACCAATATTGACCCCTAACATTGCTCCAATTTTCACCATAACATCGGAGGTATACTTTCCGTTAAGAGTTTTCTCTAATTCCGTTTCGGAGGTCGGTTCCACCTCGTCGGTTGGAACCTCCAAAGAAAACACCTTATATGAAAATAATGATGGAAAAATACATGCTTCTGCACACCATGAGGAACTAGAGAGTAGTGTTCCCTTTTCTTTTGTGGAGCTCGCTTATCAATCTATTCAGATGGCTTCAATAGAACCAGATCAAAAACCTCCCAAGATGGAGGAGTATGATCCCTATACTTCACCTATTTGGGCCTTGAATTCGCAAAGTAACCATGATATCCTAGATCAAACCTTCCCTTCGGATGAAGCCATCTTAGAGGTTATGAACATCTCAGAATGACCCTGGGAGGATATGCATCATGTTTGTGCCAGAAATTGTTTCCAAGGCTAAAGAAACAAGCCAACACAATCTCAAATAAAACTCAACAAAGTAAACTAGGTTTTAGGTTTTCTGGCATGTTTTCTTGGTTGTAATTTTGGTGATCAATCAGGGATTACATTCATCAGCTAAGCAAGAAACTGAATTATAAACAAGTAAAGACAAAGATACATCATATAATCAACAAATATCAATCAACATATAATCTTAAAGTTTATTCAGGGCTGACAAGCATCACAAGTAAAGAAATCATGAACCGGCAATGAATATATCAGTCCAGTAGTTAAACAAACTCAAAATATAGCTAAAACATATACTCAAAGGTAACAAGTGTAATATATTTCATAGTCTGTCATCAAATGCATACAAGAGTCATAGTACTTAGCTCTGAACAAGTCTGAAGACAAAGGTAGTCTGGAGACCTCCTGAAGCTCCCAAAAATCGAACCTTTTCCATGAATTTCTAACCCCTCTAAATACTAATTATTACAAAATTAGTTAGGGTTTCAATCCTAACTGCCTTCCACCTATTCGATGAGGTAAAGTAAAAGTACAATCTTTACAAACTTGCAAAATATGCTAAAAATAGCAAATTACTAACATATCTGTTTGTTAACTAATGCCAACTAACTGAATGCTTAACTGAATGTACAACTATCTTATAAGTCTTTTGCAACCTCAGCCAGCAGAGTGATACCATCTGATGCTTGATCTTTTCTCTTAGCCTTTTCCTGCTCCTGCTCCATGTCATTTATCTTCTTGATGAGCTCCTTGTTTCTCTGTTGCAGGTCCTAGACTGTCTTCTCTAATTCTGTACAATGCATGTCAGCAGCCCTTTTTCTTTTTAGTGCTTCTTTTGCATCTGCTATCAACTCCTGAAAATTATCATTTACATCCTGTAGATCTTCTCTCAATCTTCTGTTAGCCATCATTAATCCATCATTGACCTCTTGCATGTAATTCATCTGGTGTTTGTATTGTTTAACAGTTTTTTGCAAATTTTGTCTATCAGAATTAACTAATTTGTCCATTGTAGAATCTTGTTCCTCATCAGGTCTCCAAGGTATATCAAGCTTCTTGAAGATTTCTGCCTCTTCAATCAATAGTTCCGTAGCAGTGTCTTCAATGCTGGGCTTTTGATTTTCTTCACCTGCTGCTTCAACTGAAGGAGTTTCTTCTTTTAATGGTGGTTGCATTTTATCTAGTTCTGGTTTATCATCTATGGATATCTCATCTAAGACAGTCACTTCGTTTGTATTTAACTTGGGATTGAGCAACTTCTTCATATTTAATCTTAGCTTGTTCTTTGACCTAGTTTTAGGTCTCCAAAATGATGCTGCTTCTCCCATCATTTTCAGCTCCTTTCCTTCATGCTGGATAGCAGCCAACTCCACTACTTCAAGCTTATTCCTTTTCCTGCTAGATTTTGTTGCTTTACTATCTGAAGTATGGATTTCTTCTATTTCAGCTTTGACTTCTGTTTTGGAGATGAGCTGCTCTTCTTCCAATAAATATCCCTCATCATCTGAGACAATAGTGATAGGGCTTCTCGGTTGAGTGTGAATTTCCTCTTTAGGTACAACTACCTTTTTTATATCAACATTTTTCACTTCATGAGGATCTGCTACAGGTGCCAAATTCTGTTTAGGCTGTTCCTTCTTATCGTCAAACAGTGAATGCTTTCCTTTAGAGCTGGCTGAGAATGGCTTTGGTTCATTATCTTCCTCCACATGCTCTGATGCTTCTTCAACTTTTATCTCTTCCTTATCTTCAAGTTTTGGCTTATGACCTAATTTTCTCAACAAGACCTTACCCTTATCTGCTTGCCTCTTAGATTTTTGATCTTCAAAACTAGACCAAAAGATGAAGAAGTCCTAGGTCTTTCCTTCATGCTACAACACAGTACTAATAATCAACTTGATTAATCCATGGTGAAAGATGGACTAAGAAGAATCATCTATTGGCCCTTTCACCTTGTTGGACATTTTCTGTAAACTTTTCAAAAAGAAGAATGGCAGGTTCATCTTGGACACCCCCACCATGTGCTGAAGGAATCTAAAGTGATATTTGTATACAAAAGCATACCTGCCCTCACAAGTAACATAGCTCTGTAATATTCTGATTGGCTCAACCCATTCCTTTCTGACATTTTGGATAAGGACACCTTTATTCCAATCAGGTGTGACATTTTGTAAAAGAAATCTCTGTGGATCAAAGTCAAAGGGCAATTTATTAAACCATTGTTCGCCCTCATCCTTAATCCTTGTGGCTTCTGAAATCAGTTTTACTGTCAGTTTGAATTTCAGAGTATCAAAAATCACCATGTCATTCTTGAAACCCTGGGCAAACTTACAGGACACCTTTGCATTATATCCATCGATCTTCCTGAAAAAATCCATCCAACCAGCTTGTTGAAACAGCTCAACACAGTCAGGCAGTTTTTCAATCCATCCTACATCAGTTGGTTCAGCTCTGTTTATTTTACCACTCCTGCCCATTCTTCTTCAATCACTACAAATTGAATGATATCCTTTTGTATTGTTTGTAAGCAGGATATTACTGTAGGAGGTTAAAAAATACTGTCAAACGTACAGGTTATTTACAGCATTAAAACCTTGGTTTTGACAGGGTTATATTTCATAAAAACAAAATCAGCCTGGCGTTGCAGAGCATCAACAAATAGCTATTTCCTTTGTCGAAATTGTGTTTAAAAGCACAATTTAATCTTTCCTTTGATTAATTTTGACAGAGTACGCCCCAGCGAAAAAAACCCCAAATTTACTGTTATATTGGTTTTTTAGGAATACCTTGAAATTGCGCCACTGTAGTTGTTTAAAATCATGACCTGAGCTGTCAGATGAGTCACCTTGATTGTACAGATGTCCTCCAACCTTCAATTTAACTTCTAGCAACGGAATTAGGAAGCCCTAATTTCCCGTGAAGCCCTCAACACCTCTCGCTTGTTCAATCAGTAATGATGTCCGGTTTTCTAGTGGTTATAGCTACTCCATCAAGTCCTCTGTCTTTCTATGTGCTTGTAAATAACAAATTTATGCCACATTACCTCAAACCATGTGGATACCTGTCAAAATGAATTACACCTGGGCTGATGATGAGCATGATTTCTTCACGATGTGTAGTCACTTGAAATCATGATGTTTTCTGCATCAACACGTAATGAATCCTCTAAAACACATAATCAGTCATTCATTATCTCAAGCGTGCCAAAATTTGCTGAAAAATCGAACAAATTTGGAGTCGCGATATTCTTGTGGCGCGCCTTTGGTGATTTTGAGCTCCAGCGCTACAAGAAAAACTTTGACACTGTTTTGTTGCTTTTTAACAGCTTTTTATCATTTTGCATGGGATCTTAAAGCTGTCAGGATTAGGATTGTACATGAATTTACTTAGAATAAGGTTTATGAGCCCCTTATTTGATATAATGTCCTTTTAAACCCCTCATCAAAAACAAACCTAAAGTTTTAAAACCTAAAAACTCAAAAGCAAGCCCAAAATCTCATATAAAGACTTAAGAAAATTTCCTAAAGAGGAAAAAATCAAGTTAAAGCAAATAAATAACTTGAAATAAAATGCAAATCAAACCAAATTTGAAGAAACAAAATACTGACTTAACATCTGGCTCCAGCTGCGGGATGAAGACCTCCCTGCGAGGCTCCAAGAACCTGTAGACCAGTGCCTTCTGTCTGTTATCTTATCTATTCTGCAAAAATTTCCATTTGGATATGGAGTCTTATTATGCTTCACTCACCGGTATGTACAATGATCAGTGAAAATGTCTCTATAAACTGTAAAAATGCTTAAGGAATCGTCCATTAATAGGGCTGGACAACTCCTCACCTTCCAAGGACTGCAGGATAAAAGTATTGTTTTCTAAAACCTTTGATACCAGAAAGGGGCCAAACCAAAGATTGTCAAACTTACCATGCTTACCTTTCGGCTCCTTTCTTGCATCCCATCTTAGAACCATCTCACCTTCTATGAAAGTAATTTCTTTAACATTCCTGTAAAATCTGTTTTTAATCTTGGATCTGTACAACTGTGCTTTTTCATCCACTTTCTCTCTATTTTGCTGTAATTCTATCATTTCAAATAGTCTCCTTTGCATATCATTAGGTTCCTCTTGAGAATTCTGGAGGAATTTCATCACTGGAATTCCCAATTGAACAGGGAACACTGCCTTTGTACCATAAACAAGCTGAAATGGAGAAGTTCCAATTGCTTGTTTCACTGTAATCCTATCTGCCCATCATGCATACTTCAGCATTGAATCCCAAGACCTTTTGTTATGCTTCAGCAGTTTCTTGATGCTTTGAATGATGTTCTTATTGGAAGATTCAGTTTGACCATTGACCTGAGGATAATAGGGAGTTGAATGCTTCAGAATGATGCAATTTCTTTCACAAAAGGCCACCATTGCCTTGGATTTGAATGCCTTTGCATTATCTGTTATTAATCTCTGTGGACAGCCGAACCTGCTCAAAATGTTTTCTTCAATGAATTCCATGATTACTTTGTCTGTAGCATTCCTCATGGGAATGTCTTCCACCCATTTTGTGAAAAATTCTGTTGCAGTCAGGATCCAGTGATGCTGTCCTGAAGATGCTGGATTTATTTCTCCAATAAAGTCCAGACCCCACTGCTGAAATGGGGCATTAACTGCAATAGGTTTTAAAGGCAAGGACAAGAATTTCTGTTTACCTGCAAATTTCTGACAAGGAATGCATGCTCTCACTTGCTGATAAACATCTGTGAACAAGGATGGCCAATAATATCTAGCTCGTAAAATTTTGTAAGCTGTTGCTTTCCAATACTTGTGCCCTCCACAGGAACCTTCATGAGATTCTGAAATTACCTCTCCTATTTTAGATTGGTCCAAACATCTGAGCAAAATACCCCCAGGATCCTTCCAGAACAATTGATCCTCAACTAAACAGTATTTAGTGGCTTTGAGTTTTAAAGATCTTGCAGCTTTCTTATCCAAATGTCCAAGACATTGCAGAAATAACAAAAAATGAACAATGTCTGCATACTAGGTTGATGATGAGTAAAAATCCACGATTTTTTCTTTTTCTAGAAGTGCTTGCTCTTCTTCAGGAACTAATTCTTCATCCATGACATGCAATCCCAGATCCTGACAATTTGAGTCAGCCAACAGCTTGGCTAAACCTTGTCCCTTGACAAGCTTAGTAGGCCTGATATCTACATCATATTCCATAATCTTCGCAATCCATCTTCCTCTCTTTCCTTCACTATCAGGCTGAGTTAACACATCCTTCACAGCAGAATTAGGTACAAAAGAAATTACTTTTGAATGTAGGATATAGATTCTGAAAAATTTCAAAGCTTTTACCAGAGCATAAGCTTGCTTCTCCAATATACTGTACTTTAGCTCAGAATCTCTGAGAGTTTTGCTGAGGAAAGCAATAGGCTGTTCCAATCCTTCTTTATTATTCTGAAGTAAAACAGCTGCAATTGTGTCTTCTGATGCAAATGAGAAGGTAAGGAATTCTTTGGTAAAATCAGGACTTACCAATACATGTGCTTCAGTAAGAGCTACTTTGATTTTCTCAAATGCTACCTTTGCCTCAGCAATCCACTTTACTTCCTGATCTTTCTTTAACATGGTTGTGATTTGTTTAATGGTTTCAGCAAAGTTGGGAATAAACCACCGCAGAACATTTATCTTGCCAATAAATGATTGAACATCCTTTTTACTCCGAGGTAAGCTAATCTTCAGTATTGCTTTCACTCTTTTAGGATCTATTCTGATGCCATTAGCAGACACCAAGTGACCAAGTAATTTACCTTCTTGCACAGCAAAATGTGATTTTTTGGGGTTCAGGGACAAGCCAAATTTTCTGCATTTTAGGAAGGTTTGCTCCAAATGCTTCAAGTGTTCATCATGAGATTTTGAGAATACAGTAATATCATCCAGATAAATAACCACAAACTTATCTTTCTCACCTACAAATGCAATGTCCATGGCTCTCTGAAAGGTTGCTCCAACATTCATCAATCCAAAAGGCATCTTGTCATACATCAATGTCCCCCAGGGGGTTGTAAAAGCTGTCTTTTCCTTTTCATCAGGGTGCATGGCAATCTGATTGTACCCTGAAAAACCATCTAGCATAGAAATCCTCTGAGCTCCAACTACTTGCTGCAAAACCTGTTCAATCTTGGGAAGAGGATAATTGTCTTTTAATGATGATCTATTCAGATTTCTGAAGTCAACACATAATCTGATTTCCCCATTCTTTTTTCTGACAGGAACCAGATTAGCAACCCAGGAAGAGTTCCTAAGAGGCACTATTATCTTTGCATCCAGTAGCTTCTTTAGTTGTTTTTCAAATACAGGGAACAAAGCTGGATTGATTCTTCTTAATTTCTGTCTGAAAGACTTGAAATTAGGTTTCAAAGGGACCTTGTGCTGAATAATTGCTGTATCATAAGGTTTTAATTCCTTATAAGACCAGGAAAATGCATCTACATGTTTTTCCAAAAGCTTGATATATCTATTTCTTTGTTCCACTGCTAGAAATTTAGAAATTTTTACCATCCTGGGATATTCTGCTGAACCAATATTGTAGTCCTCTACATTGTCTTCTGAAGATTGAATTACTGGCTTTGAAGGTGTATCATCCTTTGTGAATATTATTTCTAAAGGTACTAGACCTTTTGGAATGAAATTGCTCTTCAATTCAATGATTTGATGCCCTACTATCTCTTCTGTAGCAAACTCATTTAATTATTCATCCCTTTCATCTTCTTCTTGATCAATTTGAGCATTTGAAAATTCATCTATAAGCTCAAGAAATTTTTTTATTTCAATGTCATCTTCAAAAACCCTTCAGTGCTTTACATTATCAGGGACACATGGTCTATACCTCACTTCTATAGGATACTTTAGCTGAGTGGTTTTAGGGATTCTAAAATGTGTGGCAACCAAAGCTAAAGAGTTTGCAGTCTCATTATGATTCCTTGGAATATGAGTGATATTAAATGCTATAAAATAGTTTTCAAGCATATCCCATACATCATTTCGGTATACTTTCAGCAAACCCTGCTTTACTTGATATTTGTTCTTCACCTATTGAACAACTAGTTTGGAGTCGCCAAATGCAGTAATCTCCTGAATTCCCAAATCTTTAGCAGCCTTCAATCCCAGTAGCAAAGCTTCATACTCGACAATGTTGTTAGTGGTAACAAACTCCAATTTATACATGAGTTTCACTGTTTCACCCCCAGGGGAAATGAGTAAAACTCCAGCTCCAGCAGCCTCTCTGCATGAGGATCCACCAAAGTACAACTGCCACAGTGCATCTTCCTCTTCTCTGCTTTGTTTTATGAGCTTTTCTTTTTCCACTTGTAACAGGCTAGCAGAATTATCCTCTTCACTAAACTGTAATATGCATGAACCAAGGTCTTTATCCACAGAGTACATTGGGTGATTTGTGGGGTTTTTATCATCTGTGACTATGTAAGCAAGCTGCAGTTCTATGTAAAGTCTCCTATTTTCTCCACCAAAAACAGGAATGGTGGCATAAGAGAGGTCCATCTGTAAGGTTCCTCCAACCTTCTTAGCCCATGACCTAGAAAGAAGCAAGCCAAAATTTGGTGTGATGTCAGCTACCACAACATCCATTATGACACTTTTCATGGGAAAATGAGCAAGGTTGACAACCATGTCTTTTATTACTTCTAAACACTTCACAACTAGAGAGTCAAAGGCATATAAATCATGGTAAGGTTTGGTGACACTAAGGCCCAGGCTTCCATTACATCTTTTGGCATCAAGTTATGGGATGCTCCTGAATCTAATAGGCAATTGTGAATCATTTGCTCGTGTACAGTCAAAGTTACATAGAAAGGAGGAGAAGCACCCGCCTCATTCTCAGTCTTTTCAGCCATAGCTGATCCAATGAAAATTCTAGGGTTTTCTTCCTGCAAGTTAACTGTACCTGAAACAGGCTGATTACTGGGTACATTCATCACTTTCATAACTGTATCTTTATATGATGGATTCTTTATTAACTCAGTCAAAGGTACAGGAATCTTTAACTTCCCTAGTTCATTCTCCAAACTAAAATTCTGGACAAATTTATTTACCTCTTCAACTTCAGCATTCTTGTTTGATTTTTCTGCAGATTGCTTCTTCTCTATGACAGGATCAGTTATTTGTTTAGCAGGAGCAGGTGCAGCAGGAACATGTGCCTTCTTCTTCGGGGCTTGGGCTACTTGTTTTGGGCCTGATCTGAGATTTATGGTCTTCTTAGGTCCATTCTGATGAACAGCAGCAGTTATAGCAGTATTTTCCAGGCCTAAATCATCTTCAGTTTCAAATATATCAGCATTGTAGTATTCTGAATTCAGAAAATCTTCTTCAGTAACAAAACCTGTAAACAATCTATCTCCAATATGGTTCATATCCTGATCAGTCTCATTCTTTCCAAAGAGAAACTGTTGATCAATTTCTTCTTCATCAGCTAAATTATTTTGAAAAGGTGGGGGCACTCTTTGATCCTCATTCTCCCTCCTTTCTCGCTGAATATCATTGTTCCTACGCTCTCTTGGTATAAATCTAGGAGCAAACTGCCTTCTGAATTGATTCTGGTTATTAGGATTTCGTTCAGCTTCTGGAGCAAGTTTGCTAGAATTCTTCTCAAGTTCTAACTTATTTAGTTTTGCAGTAAGAATCTTCACCAGCTTGGCCATCTCATCTATCTTGGCTTCAGCATACTGAGGAGCAGCACTTGCTGAAACAACCTCCTTCTTTCCTTTCCTTTCATAAAGCCGTTGTGTTGTTTCTTTCTTAAGTCTGTTTGAAGCCAGCAAATTGGATTCTACCTCCAATGCTGCATCTTGCATGTTCAGCAGGGTGATAGGTCTTCTTTCCCTCAACAATAAGGAAAACTTGTGATCAAAGGAATTTGCATAAGTAAGTTTAGATGATGTTTCTATGGGCTTTATTTCTGCAGGAATTCTACTGTACATCTTGTTAAATCTTTTTGAAAAGTCTGCAACAGTCTCCTTGTTTTTCCTACAGAGAGCTCCAAACTCAGTTATATAGTAGGTGTGGTCCTTTGTATCTCCCCATTGCCTCTTGAAAAGATCATGGAGTTCTTCAATTATCGTGATTGAGTTGGCAGGAAAATCTCTAAACCACTTTCTTACATCTCCATCAAGGCTCTGAACAAATACCCTCATCCACACATCTTTAATCTCAATGTTCTGATTGTCAGCATAACTTAGGAAAGCCTCCCAATGTTCCTCAGCAGTGGTTTCCCCCTATCCATTGAACCTAGGCATATATTTCTGGTAATCACCTCCAGGTAATGCATGTAAAGGTTGAGGTAAAACTAATGGTGCATACCTAGCTGCAACCATCGGGTCAATCATATCCATGGGTGGGTTTTGGCCTGCCATTTTGGTACTGACTGGCTTGAAAGATGTAGAAGCTTGGCTAGAACCTTTTTGAAAGGGATTCTTTCCTACTTTCAGCTGAAAGATAGGTATTTTATCAGGAGAAGAAGTCTTGGCTTTCAAAAAACTTCGAGGATTAGTAAAAACCTGAAAAGTGCTCTCAGGGATGGTAGGTTTTATCCAAGGTGAGGTTTCAGCTAAATGTAATGATACACCCAACTGGTCAGGGTCACAGGAGGCTGGCAAAGATTGAGACTTTTTGAGTTTCCTTGCTGTTTTCAAGATCTGTTCAGGGTCTGTCACACCCAGTTTCAATGGAGAAGTAGGTTTGTTCCTGGTTCCAATCCCTTTAGAAGCCACTGTGACTACTTTTCGGTGAAAATAGCCTTTAAAAAGATCTGATTTAAGTCCACCTCTTAAACCAGTAAAACTGATAAGTATCCCAGGGAAGATATGCTTCAGCTTCGTCCTCGGCAACAGCGCCAAAGATGTTTGTGCTAGAAATTGTTTCCAAGGCTAAAGAAACAAGCCAACATAATCTCAAATAAAACTCAACAAAGTAAACTAGGTTTTAGATTTTCTGGAATGTTTTCTTGGTTGTAATTTTGGTGATCAATCAGGGATTACATTCATCAGCTAAGCAAGAAACTGAATTATAAACAAGTAAAGACAAAGATACATCATATAATCAACAAATATCAATCAGCATATAATCTTAAAGTTCATTCAAGGCTGACAAGCATCACAAGTAAAGAAATCATGAACCAGCAATGAATTTATCAGTCCAGTAGTTAAACAAAATCAAAATAAAGCTAAAACATATACTGAAGGGTAACAAGTGTCATATATTTCATAGTCTGTCATCAAATGCATACAAGAGTCATAGTACTTAGCTCTGAACAAGTCTGAAGACAAAGGTAGTCTGGAGACCTCCTGAAGCTCCCAAAAATCAAACCTTTTCCATGACTTTCTAACCCCTCTAAATACTAATTATTACAAAATTAGTTAGGGTTTCAACCCTAACTGCCTTCCACCTATTCGATGAGGTAAAGTAAAAGTACAATCTTTACAAAGTTGCAAAATATGCTAAAAATAGCAAATTACTAACATATTTGTTTGTTAACTAATGACAACTAACTGAATGCTTAACTGAATGTACAACTGTCTTATAAGTCTTTTGCCACCTCAGCCAGCAGAGCGATACCCTCTGATGCTTGATCTTTTCTCTTAGCCTTTTTCTTCTCCTGCTCCATGTCATTTATCTTCTTGATGAGCTCCTTGTTTCTCTATTGCAGGTCCTGGACTGTCTTCTCCAATTCTGTACAATGCATGTCAGCAGCCCTTTTTCTTTTTAGTGCTTCTTTTGCATCTGCTATCAGCTCCTGAAAATTATCATTTACATCTTGTAGATCTTCTCTCAATCTTCTGTTAGCCATCATTAATCCATCATTGACCTCTTGCATGTAATTCATATGGTGTTTGAATTGTTTAACAGTTTTTTGCAAATTCTGTCTGTCAGAATTAACTAATTTGTCCATTGTAGAATCTTGTTCCTCATTAGGTCTCCAAGGTATATCAAGCTTCTTGAAGATTTCTGCCTCTTCAATCAATAGTTCTGTAGCAGTGTCTTCAATGCTGGGCTTTTGATTTTCTTCACCTGCTTAGAGGTTATGAACATCTCAGAATGACCCTGGGAGGATCTGCATCATGTTTGTGCCAGAAATTGTTCCCAAGGCTAAAGAAACAAGCCAACACAATCTCAAATAAAACTCAACAAAGTAAACTAGGTTTTAGGTTTTCTGGAATGTTTTCTTGGTTGTAATTTTGGTGATCAATCGGGGATTACATTCATCAGCTAAGCAAGAAACTGAATTATAAACAAGTAAAGACAAAGATACATCATATAATCAACAAATATCAATCAGCATATAATCTTAAAGTTCATTCAGGGCTGACAAGCATCACAAGTAAAGAAGTCATGAACCGGCAATGAATATATCAGTCCAGTAGTTAAACGAACTCAAAATATAGCTAAAACATATACTCAAGGGTAACAAGTGTCATATATTTCATAGTCTGTCATCAAATGCATACAAGAGTCATAGTACTTAGCTCTGAACAAGTCTGAAGACAAAGGTAGTCTGGAGACCTCCTGAAGCTCCCAAAAATCGAACCTTTTCCATGACTTTCTAACCCCTCTAAATACTAATTATTACAAAATTAGTTAGGGTTTCAATCCTATCTGCCTTCCACCTATTCGATGAGGTAAAGTAAAAGTACAATCTTTACAAAGCTGCAAAATATGCTAAAAATAGCAAATTACTAACATATCTGTTTGTTAACTAATGACAACTAACTGAATGCTTAATTGAATGTACAACTGTCTTATAAGTCTTTTGCCACCTCAGCCAGCAGAGCGATACCATCTGATGCTTGATCTTTTCTCTTAGCCTTTTCCTGCTCCTGCTCCATGTCATTTATCTTCTTGATGAGCTCCTTGTTTCTCTGTTGCACGTCCTGGACTGTCTTCTCCAATTCTGTACAATGCATGTCAGCAGCCCTTTTTCTTTTTAGTGCTTCTTTTGCATCTGCTATCAGCTCCTGAAAATTATCATTTACATCCTGTAGATCTTCTCTCAATCTTCTGTTAGCCATCATTAATCCATCATTGACCTCTTGCATGTAATTCATCTGGTGTTTGTATTGTTTAACAGTTTTTTGCAAATTCTGTCTGTCAGAATTAACTAATTTGTCCATTGTAGAATCTTGTTCCTCATCAGGTCTCCAAGGTATATCAAGCTTCTTGAAGATTTCTGCCTCTTCAATCAATAGTTCTGTAGCAGTGTCTTCAATGCTGGGCTTTTGATTTTCTTCACCTGCTGCTTCAACTGAAGGAGTTTCTTCTTTTAATGGTGGTTGCATTTTATCTAGTTCTGGTTTATCATCTATGGATATCTCATCTAAGACAGTCACTTCGTTTGTATTTAACTTGGGATTGAGCAACTTCTTCATATTTAATCTTAGCTTGTTCTTTGACCTTGTTTTAGGTCTCCAAAATGATGCTGCTTCTCCCATCATTTTCAGCTCCTTTCCTTGATGCTGGATAGCAGCCAACTCCACTACTTCAAGCTTATTCCTTTTCCTGCTAGATTTTGTTGCTTTACTATCTGAAGTATGGATTTCTTCTATTTCAGCTTTGACTTCTGTTTTGGAGATGAGCTTCTCTTCTTCCAATAAATATCCCTCATCATCTGAGAGAATAATGATAGGGTTTCTCGGTTGAGTGTGAATTTCCTCTTTAGGTACAACTACCTTTTTTATATCAACATTTTTCACTTCATGAAGATCTGCTACAGGTGCCAAATTCTGTTTAGGTTGTTCCTTCTTATCGTCAAACAGTGAATACTTGCCTTTAGAGCTGGCTGAGAATGGCTTTGGTTCATTATCTTCCTCCACATGCTCTGACGCTTCTTCAACTTTGATCTCTTCCTTATCTTCATGTTTTGGCTTATGACCTAATTTTCTCAACAAGACCTTACCCTTATCTGCTTGCCTCTTAGATTTTTGATCTTCAAAACCAGACCAAAAGATGAAGAAGTCCTAGGTCTTTCCTTCATGCTGCAACACGGTACTAATAATCAACTTGATTAATCCATGGTGAAAGATGGACTGAGAAGAATGATCTATTGGCCCTTTCACCTTGTTGAAAATTTTCTGTAAACTTTTCAAAAAGAAGAATGGCAGGTTCATCTTGGACAGCCCCACCATGTGCTGAAGGAATCTAAAGTGATATTTGTATACAAAAGCATACCTGCCCTCACAAGTAACATAGCTCTATAATATTCTGATTGGCTCAACCCATTCCTTTCTGACATTTTGGATAAGGACACCTTTATTCCAATCAGGTGTGACATTTGATAAAAGAAATCTCTGTGGATCAAAGTCAAAGGGCAATTTCTTAAACCATTGTTCGCCCTCATCCTTAATCCCTATGGCTTCTGAAATCAGTTTTACTGTCAGTTTGAATTTCAGAGTATCAAAATTCACCATGTCATTCTTGAAACCCTGGGAAAACTTACAGGACACATTTGCATTATATCCATCGATCTTCCTGAAAAAATCCATCCAACCAGCTTGTTGAAACAGCTCAACACAGTCAGGCAGTTTTTCAATCCATCCTACATCAGTTGGTTCAGCTCTGTTTATTTTACCACTTCTGCCCATTCTTCTTCAATCACTACAAATTGAATGATATCCTTTTGTATTGTTTGTAATCAGGATATTACTGTAGGAGGTTAAAAAATACTGTCAAACGTATAGGTTATTTACAGCATTAAAACCTTGGTTTTGACAGGGTTATATTTCATAAAATCAAAATCAGCCTGGCGTTGTAGAGCATCAACAAATAGCTATTTCCTTGGTCGAAATTGTGTTTAAAAGCACAATTTAACCTTTCCTTTGATTAATTTTGACAGAGTACGCCCCAGCGAAAAAAACCCCAAATTTACTGTTATATTTGTAAAGTTAGTCACAGCAGATCTAATGAACAAATAAATCACTCACAACAGATGAACATAGAAGAAATGGTGCAAAACTGTGCAAAACATGCAGCAGTGCTCTCTATCCCAGAAAGGGTGAATGAATTACAATACAAACTGTTACAATCAACAGAGCAATTCGAATTGCCTAAGGAGGTCATTCGAATCACTGAATGGAGTAGCTTGACTCAATCTAGGAGTCCTCATCAATCATCGGTGTTGCTCATCAATCACAACAACCAGTCATCCAGGTGTCAAGCTGAGTCTAACTGATCATAATAAATGTAACTGAAGTGTGTAGCACTGATATAGGATCTGGAGGCTCAGTGGGGGCACATGGGAGGCTAACTGGAGTCAGAGCAAGTCACCTAATCGAACTGTAGGTCAATCGGAGGTGAAACAGTCAGTCAGGAGTGAAATCGGAGTGAAATCAATCAGAATCGGAGCTAACTGAATGTAACTGGAGTGAATCTGCAGTGGTAGGTGAACAAGTGCGCCCTTCTCTGTCAGTAGGTGAGAAGAGGGCGCCTTTCAGTTTAGGAGGGCTAAAACTCTGTGGAAAGTGGCTCCCGGGTGCTAGAAGAAGGTGGATAAGGTGTTGGAGGCATCAAACTGGTGACTGGACTGCATATCCTGAAATAGATCATGCAAGATCCTGAAGTAGATATGTATCCCGAAATAGATGATCCTGAAATAGATATGTATCCCGAAATAGATGATGGATATCCGAACACCCCCCCTCAAGCTAGACTATGATGTGCCAACTAAAATAATGTGGGGCCCTGGTAACTAAGACCAAAGGTCACCCCAATACAATAATCCAAAAAATGCTGAAAAATAAACTAAGTGAGGAAAGAGGGAAAACCCAGTGGGAAGAAAGCCCCCCCTCAAGTCTAAAGAATAATAATGAATCAATCTGTCTCCACCATGATGGAACTCACCCCCAACAGTGAACGGAGGTAAGAGAACTTCTTCTCAGTGAAGCTCTTGGTGAAGATGTCTGCAATTTGCTCATCGGTAGGGCAATATTGCAGAATGATGGTGCGGTCATGCACCAACTGTCGAATGTAATGCATATGAATCTCAATGTGCTTGGTCCTCTGCCGCTGAACTGGATCTGTGGAGATCTTGATAGCACTTTGATTGTCACAAAATAGGACAGTCGAAGTAGTGCCACCAAAACCAAACTCGGAAAGAATACCCTGCAACCAAACTGCCTGAATGCAGGCATTGACTGCCCCTCGATACTCTGCCTCTGCTGAAGAAAGTGCAATGGCTGCTTGCTTTTTGCTGGACCAGCAAATAGCACCATGACCAATCATGAAAACATAACCGGAAGTGGACTTCCGATCAATGCTATCACCTGCCCAATCTGAATCAGTAAAACCAATGAAATCTAGCTCAGAATCTGCAGCATAATGTATGCCAAACTGTCTCGTACCTTGCACATACTGCAAGATCCGCTTGGCTGCTCGCCAATGAAGCTCATGTGGCTGCTGCATATATCTTGACACGGCACTCACGGCATATGAGATATCAGGCCGTGAATGTGTCAAATAAAGTAGTGAACCAATCAACTGTCGATACATACTGCAATCTGCAAGCGGTGTGGAATCTCCCTCCTCAAGACTGATTCCTGAGAGGAATGGGAACGGGGCTTCCTTACATTCAGCCATATTAAACTTCAATAACAGGTCGGAAGCATATTTTTGCTGAGATATAGTGATCCCATCGAAATTTTGAGCTATCTCCAAGCCCAAAAAGTGACTCAGCAAGCCCAAATCGCTCATGTCAAAAGCTAGATTTAGGGCAGTTTTTAGCTTGTTTATTGAAGTAAGTGTGCTACCAGTAATAAGCAGATCATCAACATAAAGTACAATAACCAACAAATTACCTTTAACTCGCTGAAGATAGACATTCGGATCAGATTTGCATCTTTGGAAATTCTGAGAAAGAAGGAAGGAGTCCATCTTTGCGTACCAAGCTCTTGGGGCCTGTTTTAACCCGTACAAAGACTTCTTCAATCTGCAAACCAATGATGGATCTGATGTATAACCCTCTGGCTGCTGCATATAGACCTCTTCAGCAAGGTCTCCATGTAAAAATGCACTCTTCACATCCATGTGATGCACCTCCCAGTGCTTGGATGCGGCAATAGCTAAAACAAGGCGGATGGAATCCATCTTTGCAACCGGTGCAAAGGTCTCTGTGTAGTCCACTCCTTGGACTTGGGAAAAACCTTTTGCCACCAACCTTGCTTTATATTTGCTGATAGTTCCATCAGCAGCAACTTTAGTACGGTAGACCCATTTACACTTCACTAATTTTCTTCCAGGTGGAAGAGAAACTAGCTCCCATGTATTGTTCTTTTGAAGAGAACTGTACTCTTCATCCATGGCATCTTTCCATCTCGGATCTCGATGGGCTGAATAATATGATTGGGGATCTGAACCAGCCATCAAATAACAAATCTCAGGAAGAAATGGATCAGCAATAGAAAGAGCCATACCTGCCCTTTGAAAGTCTCCTCTTGTTCGTCTTGGATCAGCAGGATTTCCAAGATTCGAACCAGCAGATTGTAGAGTATTTTGGGCCCACTTTGGTAACTGAGGGGGATCTGAATGGTCAGATTCCGAACCTGATATGTCATGATCATCATATGCTGCTACAATATCAGAAATATCAGAACTCATACCTTCATTATCGCTGCTCGAATCTTCTTCTGGTGAAGGCGGTGAATCGGCAGTTTTCTCCTCAACTAGTTGCAATTCTTGAAGCGGTTCTTCAAACTGCACACTGCACTCTATGAATATCTTTTTAGATCTGATATCCATGAGTTTATATGCTTTTGATTCTTCCCCATATCCTATCAATATGCACTCGATACTTTGTGGATCCAAAGCTCGTCTCTTCTCAGAAGGAATTCTAGCCCATGCAGTAGAGCCAAAAACTCTCAAATTTGACACATCCGGTTTGTGACCAAAGAATGCTTCGAAAGGAGTCATACCTTTCACGGATGAATGTGGAACACGGTTCTGTATATATGCAGCAACATTGATTGCTTCAGCCCAAAGATTTGCAGCCAAACCTTTTGATTCAATCATGCATGTAGCCATCTCTTTCAGTGACCGGTTTTTCCTTTCCGCTACACCGTTCTGCTGGGGTGTGTAGGGAACTGTATGTTGGATCTTGATTCCGCTTTGGGCACAAAGTTGCAGCAACTCGGACTTGATATATTCCCCACCATTATCAGATCTAAGAGCTTTGATCTTGCTCTCAGTGGTGGTCTCAACAGAAGCCTTAAAATCCTTGAATTTTCCAAGCACTTCTGACTTGTTTTTGAGAAAGAATACCCATGTAAAGCGAGAATAATCATCAATAAATGTCAAAACATACCTTGAACCATTTAATGACATATGGGGCAGCGGACCGCTGATATCAGAATGGATCAATCCCAAAATAGTAGAGGCTCTGCTAGCCTTGCCGCGGTCGAATCTGTGCTCGGGGTGCTTCCCAATAATGCAACCGGAGCATATTCCCTTCGAGGAACGGAGTTGTGGAAGCCCATAAACCATGGATTTATTTGATAGCAGCAGCAAATAATTATAATTTAGATGTCCAAATCTTTCATGCCAAAGCCTACTAACCTCATTACCATGTGTGCGAAGAGCAGTGGGCTTTGCAAGCGGAATAAAGTGCGAAAACTCATAACATTTTGCAGTGTGGTTTGCCTTTCCAACCGCAACTAGTCTTCCACTTTTGATATCAGAAATTTCAACTGTATTAGGGCTGAATGTGACTTTCTTTGGATCACCAGTATGTGTCATTTGATACACAGAAAGGAGATTCGAAGCTAAGGAAGGCACATAGAGAACATTCTGAAAGCATCCATGATCTACATGAATCGTACCTTTGCCCTTTGAAGAAATTTTTGAGTCATCTCCCAAATGGATGGGGATGGAGCTATTTGGATCGAATGAGGAAAAAGAATCAATATTTGCAGCCATATGATTTGATGCACCCGAATCTATCAAGAGAGTGGGCTTCGAAACCGTTGCCATGAGTGCTTGTCCTCTTTCATGATCGTCATTCCGATCCTTCTTCCTTGCACCGTCAGGAAGGGTTATGTTGTTCTTTTCCAAAAGGAGGGCCATTTGATCTATAGTCTTCTTCATACATGAACTTTCGGGATGAAAGCCACGGTTACAATAAGTACATTTAGATTTTTGGTTACCTTCTTTGCCCTTTTGCTTGGATTTCGAACTGGATGGTGCATCCGTTTGCTTGCCTTTGTCTTTTTGCTTGTGAGGCTCGAATTTGGGCTTCTCCTTCTTTAGCTTTCCTTTACCATTCGAAATCTTGGGTCCTTGAACAAATAGGGCTGAATCTTTGGAGCTTATGGACCCCATTTGAATCAACTTGTCATGCTCTTTCGTAACGGACTCAATGAAGGCATTCAAGGTAGGCATCTTCCAATTCGGGGTAGTTAGCCGACCGGAATTGAAAGTGGAGACAAATACCGAATAATCTTTCCCAAGCTTGCTTAGAATGGAGAGGATCAACTGTTTATCCTCTTTGATAACACCACTGTTCTTCAATTGCAAGTTCAAGTTCTTGAATTTTGTGAAGAATTCATTGATGCTCTCGAAATTCTCAGGATTAAGGCCAATCAATTCATTCTCTAATTGAAAAGCCCTAAGCTCATCCTGCTTGCCGAATAGTGTCTCAAGTTGCTCCCATATGGCTTTTGGAGTCTTCAATCCGCTGAGATGGAAGTGAAGATCCTTGAAGATGGAGAGACAAAGAAGACCGTAAGCTTCATCAAGCTTATTGTAGTGTTTGGTTCTTTCTGCCACATTGTTTGGCTCCAATTCAAGACCAAGAGTGACTCGGTAGTATCCTTTTGAACGTAATATGATCTCCATATCATCTTTCCAATCAAAATAATTGAATGGGGTGAGGATAGGCTTTGAAGAAGAGTATTCCATTGCTAGGAGCGAGTCAAATGATGAAGAAGAAGCTTGCATGCAGACTATAGCGAATGGAGATGCTGTAGGGAAGCTTGCATGCAGAATGTAGCGAGTGCACTTGGAGGAGATAATTAACCTGCAAATCACATAAGAACAATCACAATAAGGTCGAACAATCCACCCTTTGAGAGTTGCATCACACCTGGGATTGGATTTCAAGCAATGTTGAATAGGTCCAATGTATCAGATCCAGGAATTATGTGGTAACTCAAGCTTCTGGAGTGGTATTGGAGTATTTTTCAAGCTTTGCATGCACAGGAGCGAATGCCCTTGAGATATCTCATGCCAAACTTTTTGCAATTTTTAGCAATTCAGTCAAATCTTCTTGTATAAACACTTGTAGAAAAGAGATCTTGTCCCTGCAATGGCTCTGATACCATGTAAAGTTAGTCACAGCAGATCTAATGAACAAATAAATCAGTCACAACAGATGAACATAGAAGAAATGGTGCAAAACTGTGCAAAACATGCAGCAGTGCTCTCTATCCCAGAAAGGGTGAATGAATTACAATACAAACTGTTACAATCAACAGAGCAATTCGAATTGCCTAAGGAGGTCATTCGAATCACTGAATGGAGTAGCTTGACTCAATCTAGGAGTCCTCATCAATCATCGGTGTTGCTCATCAATCACAACAACCAGTCATCCAGGTGTCAAGCTGAGTCTAACTGATCATAATAAATGTAACTGAAGTGTGTAGCACTGATATAGGATCTGGAGGCTCAGTGGGGGCGCATGGGAGGCTAACTGGAGTCAGAGCAAGTCACCTAATCGAACTGGAGGTCAATCGGAGGTGAAACAGTCAGTCAGGAGTGAAATCGGAGTGAAATCAATCAGAATCGGAGCTAACTGAATGTAACTGGAGTGAATCTGCAGTGGTAGGTGAACAAGTGCGCCCTTCTCTGTCAGTAGGTGAGAAGAGGGCGCCTTTCAGTTTAGGAGGGCTAAAACTCTGTGGAAAGTGGCTCCCGGGTGCTAGAAGAAGGTGGATAAGGTGCTGGAGGCATCAAACTGGTGACTGGACTGCATATCCTGAAATAGATCATGCAAGATCCTGAAGTAGATATGTATCCCGAAATAGATGATCCTGAAATAGATATGTATCCCGAAATAGATGATGGATATCCGAACAATATTGGTTTTTTAGGAATACCTTGAAATTGCGCCACTGTAGTTGTTTAAAATCATGACCTGAGCTGTCAGATGAGTCACCTTGATTGTACAGACGTCCTCCAACCTTCAATTTAGCTGCTAGCAACGGAATTAGGAAGCCCTAATTTCCCGTAAAGCCCTCAACACGTCTCACTTGTTCAATCAGCAACGATGTCCGGTTTTCTAGTGGTTATAGCTATTCCACTAAGTCCTCTGTCTTTGAATGTGCTTGTAAATAACAAATTTATGCCACATTACCTCAAACCATGTGGATACCTGTCAAAATGAATTACACCTGGGCTGATGATGAGCACGATTTCCTTACGATGTCTAGTCACTTGAAATCATGATGTTTTCTGCATCAACACATAATGAATCCTCTAAAACACATAATCAGTCATTCATTATCTCAAGTGTGCCAAAATTTGCTGAAAAATCAGACAAATTTGGAGTCGCGATATTCTTGTGGCGCGCCTTTGGTGATTTTGAGCTCCAGCGCTACAAGAAAAACTTTGACACTGTTTTGTTGCTTTTTAACAGCTTTTTATCATTTTGCATGGGATCTTAAAGCTGTCAGGATTAGGATTGTACATGACTTTACTTAGAATAAGGTTTATGAGCCCCTTATTTTATATAATGACCTTTTAAACCCCTCATAAAAAACAAACCTAAAGTTTTAAAACCTGAAAACTCAAAAGCAAGCCCAAAATCTCATATAAAGACTAAAGAAAATTTCCTAAAGAGGAAAAAATCAAGTTAAAGCAAATAACTAACTTGAAATAAAATGCAAATCAAACCAAATTTGAAGAAACAAAATACTGACTTAACATCTGGCTCCAGCTGCGAGATGAAGACCTCCCTGCGAGGCTTCAAGAACCTGTAGACCAGTGCCTTCTGTCTGTTATCTTATCTATTCTGCAAAAATTTCCATTGGGATATGGAGTCTTATTATGATTCACTCACCGATATGTACAATGATCAGTGAAAATGTCTCTATAAACTGTAAAAATGCTTAAGGAATCGTCCATTAACAGGGATGGACAACTCCTCACCTTCCAAGGACTGCAGGATAAAAGTATTGTTTTCTAAAATCTTTGATACCAGAAAGGGGCCAAACCAAAGATTGTCAAACTTACCATGCTTACCTTTCTTGCATCCCATCTTAGAACCATCTCACCTTCTATGGAAGTACTTTCTTTAACATTCCTGTCAAATCTGTTTTTAATCTTGGATCTGTACAACTGTGCTTTTTCATCTACTTTCTCTCTATTTTGTTGTAATTCTATCATTTCAAATAGTCTCCTTTGCATATCATTAGGTTCCTCTTGAGAATTCTGGAGGAATTTCATCACTGGAATTCCCAATTGAACAGGGAACACTGCCTCTGTACCATAAACAAGCTGAAATGGAGAAGTTCCAATTGCTTGTTTCATTGTAATCCTATCTGCCCATAATGCATACTTCAGCATTGAATCCTAAGACTTTTTGTTATGCTTCAGCAGTTTCTTGATGCTCTGAATGATGTTCTTATTGGAAGATTCATCTTGACCATTTCCCTGAGGATAATAGGGAGTTGAATGCTTCAGAATGATGCCATTTCTTTCACAAAAGGCCACCATTGCCTTGGATTTGAATGCCTTTGCATTATCTGTTATTAATCTCTGTGGACAGCCGAACCTGCTCAAAATGTTTTCTTCAATGAATTCCATGATTACTTTGTCTGTAGCATTCCTCGTGGGAATGGCTTCCACCCATTTTGTGAAAAAGTCTGTTGCAGTCAGGATCCAGTGATGCTGTCCTGAAGATGTTGGATTTATTTCTCCAATAAAGTCCAGACCCCACTGCTGAAACAGGGCATTAACTGCAATAGGTTTTAAAGGCAAGGACAAGAATTTCTATTTACCTGCAAATTTCTGACAAGGAATGCATGCTCTCACCTGCTGATAAACATCTGTGAACAAGGATGGCCAATAATATCCAGCTCGTAAAATTTTGTAAGCTGTTGCTTTCCAATACTTGTGCCCTCCACAGGCACCTTCATGAGATTCTGAAATTACCTCTCCTATTTCAGATTGGTCCAAACATCTGAGCAAAATACCCCCAGGATCCTTCCAGAACAATTGATCCTCAACTAAACAGTATTTAGTGGCTTTGAGTTTTAAAGATCTTGCAGCTTTCTTATCCAAATGTTCAGGACATTGCAGAAATAACAAAAAATGAACAATGTCTGCATACCAGGTTGATGATGAGTAAAAATCCATGACCTTTTCTTTTTCTAGAAGTGCTTGCTCTTCTTCAGGAACTAATTCTTCAGCCATGACATGCAATCCCAGATCCTGACAATTTGAGTCAGCCAACAGCTTGGCTAAACCTTGTCCCTTGACAAGCTTAGTAGGCCTGATCTCTACATCATATTCCATAATCTTCGCAATCCATCTTCCTCTCTTTCCTTCACTATCAGGCTGAGTTAACACATCCTTCACAGCAGAATTAGGTACAAAAGAAATTACTTTTGAATGCAGGATATAGATTCTGAAAAATTTCAAAGCTTTTACCAGAGCATAAGCTTGCTTCTCCAATATACTGTACTTTAGCTCAGAATCTATGAGAGTTTTGCTGAAGAAAGCAATAGGCTGTTCCAATCCTTCTTTATTCTTCTGAAGTAAAACAGCTGCAATTGTGTCTTCTGATGCAAATGAGAAGGTAAGGAATTCTTTGGTAAAATCAGGACTTACCAATACAGATGCTTCAGTAAGAGCTACTTTGATTTTCTCAAATGCTACCTTTGCCTCAGCAGTCCACTTTACTTCCTGATCTTTCTTTAACATGGTTGTGATTTGTTTAATAGTTTCAGCAAAGTTGGGAATAAACCACCGCAGAACATTTATCTTGCCAATAAATGATTGAACATCCTTTTTACTCCGAGGTAAGCTAATCTTTAGTATTGCTTTCACTCTTTCAGGATCTATTCTGATGCCATCAGAAGACACCAAGTGACCAAGTAATTTACCTTCTTGCACAGCAAAATGGGATTTTTTGGGGTTCAGGGACAGGCCAAATTTTCTGCATTTTAGGAAGGTTTGCTCCAAATGCTTCAAGTGTTCATCATGAGATTTTGAGAATACAGTAATATCATCCAGATAAATAACCACAAACTTATCTTTCTCACCTACAAATGCAATGTCCATGGCTCTCTGAAAGGTTGCTCCAGCATTCATCAAGCCAAAAGGCATCTTGTCATACATGAATGTCCCCCAGGGGGTTGTAAAAGCTGTCTTTTCCTTGTCATCAGGGTGCATGGCAATCTGATTGTACCCTGAGAAACCATCTAGCATAGAAATCCTCTGAGCTCCAACTACTTGCTGCAAAACCTGTTCAATCTTGGGAAGAGGATAATTGTCTTTTAATGATGATCTATTCAGATTTCTGAAGTCAACACATAATCTGATTTCCCCATTCTTTTTTCTGACAGGAACCAGATTAGCAACCCAGGAAGAGTACCTGAGAGGCACTATTATCTTTGCATCCAGCAACTTCTTTAGTTCTTTTTCAATTACAGGGAACAAAGCTGGATTGATTCTTCTTAATTTCTGTCTGAAAGGATTGACATTAGGTTTCAAAGGGACCTTGTGCTGAATAATTGTTGTATCATAAGTTTTTAATTCCTTATAAGACCAGGCAAATGCATCTACATGTTTTTTCAAAAGCTTGATATATCTATTTCTTTGTTCCACTATTAGAAATTTAGAAATTTTTACCATCCTGGGATGTTCTGCTGAACCAATATTGTAGTCCTCTACATTGTCTTCTGAAGATTGAATTACTGGCTTTGAAGGTGTATCATCCTTTGTGAATATTCTTTCTAAAGGTACTAGACCTTTTGGAATGAAATTGCTCTTCAATTCAATGATTTTATGCCCTGCTATCTCTTCTACAGCAAACTCATTTAACTGTTCATCCCTTTCATCTTCTTCCTGATCAATTTGAGCATTTGAAAACTCATCTATAAGCTCAAGATTTTTTTTTATTTCAATGTCATCTTCAAAAACCCTCCAGTGCTTTATATTATCAGGGACACATGGTCTATACCTCACTTCTATAGGATACTTTAGCTGAGTGGTTTTAGGGATTCTGAAATGTGTGGCAGCCAAAGCTAAAGAGTCTGCAGTCTCATTATGATTCCTTGGAATATGAGTGATATTAAATGCTATAAAATAGTTTTCAAGCATATCTCATACCTCATTTCGGTATACTTTCAGCAAACCCTGCTTTACTTGATATTTGTTCTTCACCTGTTGAACAACTATTTCGGAGTCGCCAAATGCAGTAATCTCCTGAATTCCCAAATCTTTAGCAGCCTTCAATCCCAGTAGCAAAGCTTCATACTCGGCAGTGTTGTTAGTGGTAACAAAATCCAATTTATACATGAGTTTCACTGTTTCATCCCTAGGGGAAATGAGTAAAACTCCAGCTCCAGCACCCTCTATGCATGAGGATCCATCAAAGTACAACTGCCACAGTGCATCTTCCTCTTCTCTGCTTTGTTTTATGTGCTTTTCGTTTTCCACTTGTAACAGGCCAGCAGAATTATCCTCTTCACTAAACTGTAATATGCATGAACCAAGGTCTTTATCCATAGAGTACATTGGGTGATTTGTGGGGTTTTTATCATCTGTGACTATGTAAGAAAGCTGCAGTTCTATGTAAAGTCTCCTATTTTCTCCACCAAAAACAGGAATGGTGGCATAAGAGAGGTCCATCTGTAAGGTTCCTCCAACCTTCTTAGCCCATGACCTAGAAAGAAGCAAGCCAAACTTCGGTGTGATGTCAGCTACCACAACATCCATTATCACACTTTTCATGGGAAACTGAGCAAGGTTGACAACCATGTCTTTTATTACTCCTAAACACTTCACAACTCGAGAGTCAAAGGCATATAAATCATGGTAAGGTTTGGTGACACTAAGGCCCAGGGCTTCCATTACAGCTTTTGGCATCAAGTTATGGGATGCTCCTGAATCTAATTGGCAATTGTGAATCATTTGCTCGTGTACAGTCAAAGTTACATAGAAAGGAGGAGAAGCACCAGCCTCATCCTCAGTCTTTTCAGCCAGAGCTGATCCAATGAAAATTATAGGGTTTTCTTCCTGCAAGTTAACTGTATCTGAAACAGGCTGATTACTGGGTACATTCATCACTTTCATAACTGTATCTTTATATGATGGATTCTTTATTAACTCAGTCAAAGGTACAGGAATCTTTAACTTCCCTAGTTCATTCTCCAAACTAAAATTCTGGACAAATTTATTTACCTCTTCAACTTCAGCATTCTTGTTTGATTTTTCTGCAGATTGCTTCTTCTCTATGACAGGATCAGTTATTTGTTTAGCAAGAGCAGGTGCAGCAGGAACATGTGCCTTCTTCTTCGGGGCTTGGGCTACTTGTTTTGGGCCTGATATGAGATTTATGGTCTTCTTAGGTCCATTCTGATGAACAACAGCAGTTATAGCAGTATTTTCCAGGCCTAAATCATCTTCAGTTTCAAATATATCAGCATTGTAGTATTCTGAATTCAGAAAATCTTCTTCAGTAACAAAACCTGTAAACAATCTATCTCCAATATGGTTCATATCCTGATCAGTCTCAGTCTCTTCAAAGAGAAATTGTTGATCAATTTATTCTTCATCACCTAAATTATTTTGAAAAGGTGGGGGCACTCTTTGATCCTCATTCTCCCTCCTTTCTCGCTGAATATCATTGTTCCTACGCTCTCTTGGTATAAATCTAGGAGCAAACTGCCTTCTGAATTGATTCTGGTTATTAGGATTTCGTTCAGCTTCTGGAGCAAGTTTGCTAGAATTCTTCTCAAGTTCTAACTTATTTATTTTTGCAGTAAGAATCTTCACTAGCTTGTCCATCTCATCTATCTTGGCTTCAACAGACTGAGGAGCAGCACTTGCTGAAACAACCTCCTTCTTTCCTTTCCTTTCATAAAGTTGCTGTGTTGTTTCTTTCTTAAGTCTGTTTGAAGCCAGCAAATTGGATTCTACCTCCAATGCTGCATCTTGCATGTTCAGCAGGGTGATAGGTCTTCTTTCCCTCAACAATAAGGAAAACTCGTGATCAAAGGCATTTGCATAAGTAAGTTTAGCTGATGTTTCTGTGGGCTTTATTTCTGCAGGAATTCTACTGTACGTCTTGTTAAATCTTTTTGAAAAGTCTGCAACAGTCTCCTCCTTTTTCCTACAAAGAGCTCCAAACTCAGTTATATAGTAGGTGTGGTCCTTTGTATCTCCCCATTGCCTCATGAAAAGATAATGGAGTTCTTCAATTATAGTGATTGAGTTGGTAGGAAAATCTCTAAACCACTTTCTTACATCCCCATCAAGGCTCTGAACAAATACCCTCATCCACACATCTTTAATCTCAATGTTTTGATTGTCAGCATAACTTAGGAAAGCCTCCCAATGTTCCTCAGTAGTGGTTTCCCCCTGTCCATTGAACCTAGGCATATATTTCTCGTAATCACCTCCAGGTAATGCATGTAAAGGCTGAGGTAAAACTAATGGTGCATACCTAGCTGCAACCATCCAGTCCATCATATCCATGGGTGGGTTTTGGACTTCCATTTTGGTACTGACTGGCTTGAAAGATGTAGAAGCTTGGCTAGAACCTTTTTGAAAGGGATTCTTTCCTACTTTCAGCTGAAAGATAGGTATTTTATCAGGAGAAGAAGTCTTAGCTTTCAAAAAACTTCAAGGATTAGTAAAAACCTGAAAAGTGCTCTCGGGGATGGTAGGTTTTATCCAAGGTGAGGTTTCAGCTGAATGTAATGATACACCCAACTGGTAAAGGTCACAGGAGGCTGGCAAAGATTGAGACTTTCTGAGTTTCCTTGATGTTTTCAAGATCTGTTCAGTGTCTGTCACACCCAGTTTCAATGGAGAAGTAGGTCTGTTCCTGGTTCCAATCCTTTTAGAAGCCACTGTGACTACTTTTCGGTGAAAATAGCCTTTAAAAAGATCTGATTTAAGTCCACCTCTTAAACCAGTAAAACTGATAAGTATCCCAGGGAAGATATGCTTCAGCTTCGTCCCCGGCAACAGCGCCAAAGATGTTTGTGCTAGAAATTGTTTCCAAGGCTAAAGAAACAAGCCAACACAATCTCAAATAAAACTCAACAAAGTAAACTAGGTTTTAGGTTTTCTGGAATGTTTTCTTGGTTGTAATTTTGGTGATCAATCAGGGATTACATTCATCAACTAAGCAAGAAACTGAATTATAAACAAGTAAAGACAAAGATACATCATATAATCAACAAATATCAATCAGCATATAATCTTAAAGTTCATTCAGGGCTGACAAGCATCGCAAGTAAAGAAATCATGAACCAGCAATGGATATATCAGTCCAGTAGTTAAACAAACTCAAAATAAAGCTAAAACATATACTTAAGGGTAACAAGTGTCATATATTTCATAGTCTGTCATCAAATGCATGCAAGAGTCATAGTACTTAGCTCTGAACAAGTCTGAAGACAAAGGTAGTCTGGAGACCCCCTGAAGCTCCCAAAAATCGAACCTTTTCCATGACTTTCTAACCCCTCTAAATACTAATTATTACAAAATTAGTTAGGGTTTCAACCCTAACTGCCTTCCACCTATTCGATGAGGTAAAGTAAAAGTACAATCTTTACAAAGTTGCAAAATATGCTAAAAATAGCAAATTACTAACATATTTGTTTGTTAACCAATGACAACTAACTGAATGCTTAACTGAACGTACAACTGTCTTATAAGTCTTTCGCCACCTCAGCCAGTAGAGCGATACCATCTGATGCTTGATATTTTCTCTTAGCCTTTTTCTGCTCCTGCTCCATGTCATTTATCTTCTTGATGAGCTCCTTGTTTCTCTATTGCAGGTCCTGGACTGTCTTCTCCAATTCTGTACAATGCATGTCAGCAGCCCTTTTTCTTTTTAGTGCTTCTTTTGCATCTGCTATCAGCTCCTGAAAATTATCATTTACATCCTGTAGATCTTCTCTCAATCTTCTGTTAGCCATCATTAATCCATCATTGACCTCTTGCATGTAATTCATCTGGTGTTTGTATTGTTTAACAGTTTTTTGCAAATTCTGTCTGTCAGAATTAACTAATTTGTCCATTGTAGAATCTTGTTCCTCATTAGGTCTCCAAGGTATATCAAGCTTCTTGAAGATTTCTGCCTCTTCAATCAACAGTTCTGTAGCAGTGTCTTCAATGCTGGGCTTTTGATTTTCTTCACCTGCTGCTTGAACTGAAGGAGTTTCTTCTTTTAATGGTGGCTGCATTTTATCTAGTTTTGGTTTATCGTCTATGGATATCTCATCTAAGACAGTCACTTCGTTTGTATTTAACTTGGGATTGAGCAACTTCTTCATATTTAATCTTAGCTTGTTCTTTGACCTAGTTTTAGGTCTCCAAAATGATGCTGCTTCTCCCATCATTTTCAGCTCCTTTCCTTGATGCTGGATAGCAGCCAACTCCACTACTTCAAGCTTATTCCTTTTCCTGCTAGATTTGGTTGCTTTACTATCTGAAGTATGGATTTCTTCTATTTCAGCTTTGACTTCTGTTTTGGAGATGAGCTGCTCTTCTTCCAATAAATATCCCTAATCATCTGAGAGAATAGTGATAGGGCTTCTCGGTTGAGTGTGAATTTCCTCTTTAGGTACAGCTACCTTTTTTATATCAACATTTTTCACTTCATGAGGATCTGCTACAGGTGCCAAATTGTGTTTAGGCTGTTCCTTCTTATCTTCAAACAGTGAATACTTGCCTTTAGAGCTGGCTGAGAATGGCTTTGGTTCATTATCTTCCTCCACATGCTCTGATGCTTCTTCAACTTTGATCTCTTCCTTATCTTCAAGTTTTGGCTTATGACCTAATTTTCCCAACAAGACCTTACCCTTATCTGCTTTCCTCTTAGATTTTTGATCTTCAAAACCAGACCAAAAGATGAAGAAGTCCCAGGTCTTTCCTTCATGCTGCAACACAGTACTAATAATCAACTTGATTAATCCATGGTGAAAGATGGACTGAGAAGAATGATCTATTGGCCCTTTCACCTTGTTGGACAGTTTATGTAAACTTTTCAAAAAGAAGAATGGCAGGTTCATCTTGGACACCCCCACCATGTGCTGAAGGAATCTAAAATGATATTTGTATACAAAAGCATACCTGCCCTCACAAGTAACATAGCTCTGTAATATTCTGATTGGCTCAACCCATTCCTTTCTGACATTTTGGATAAGGACACCTTTATTCCAATCAGGTGTGACATTTGGTAAAAGAAATCTCTGTGGATCAAAGTCAAAGGGCAATTTCTTAAACCATTGTTCGCCCTCATCCTTAATCCCTGTGGCTTCTGAAATCAGTTTTACTGTCAGTTTGAATTTCAGAGTATCAAAAATCACCATGTCATTCTTGAAACCCTGGGCAAACTTACAGGACACCTTTGCATTATATCCATCGATCTTCCTGAAAAAATCCATCCAACGAGCTTGTTGAAACAGCTCAACACAGTCAGGCAGTTTTTCAATCCATCCTACATCAGTTGGTTCAGCTCTGTTTATTTTACCACTCCTGCCCATTCTTCTTCAATCACTGCAAATTGAATGATATCCTTTTGTATTGTTTGTAAGCAGGATATTACTGTAGGAGGTTAAAAAATACTGTCAAACATACAGGTTATTTACAGCATTAAAACCTTGGTTTTGACAGGGTTATATTTCATAAAAACAAAATCAGCCTGGCGTTGCAGAGCATCAACAAATAGCTATTTCGTTGGTCGAAATTGTGTTTAAAAGCACAATTTAACCTTTCCTTTGATCAATTTTGACACAGTACGCCCCAGCGAAAAAAACCCCAAATTTACTGTTATATTGGTTTTTTAGGAATACCTTGAAATTGTGCCACTGTAGTTGTTTAAAATCATGACCTGAGCTGTCAGATGAGTCACCTTCATTGTACAGACGTCCTCCAACCTTCAATTTAGCTGCTAGCAACAGAATTAGGAAGCCCTAATTTCCCGTGAAGCCCTCAACACCTCTCGCTTGTTCAATTAGCAACGATGTCCGGTTTTCTAGTGGTTATAGCTACTCCACTAAGTCCTCTGTCTTTGAATGTGCTTGTAAATAGCAAATTTATGCCACATTACCTCAAACCATGTGGATACCTGTCAAAATGAATTACACCTAGGATGATAATGAGCACGATTTCCTCACGATGTGTAGTCACTTGAAATCATGATGTTTTCTGCATCAACACGTAATGAATCCTCTAAAACACATAATCAGTCATTCATTATCTCAAGCGTGCCAAAATTTGTTGAAAAATCGGACAAATTTGGAGTCGCAATATTCTTGTAGCGCGCATTTGGTGATTTTGAGCTCCAGCGCTACAAGAAAAACTTTGACACTGTTTTGTTGCTTTTTAACAGCTTTTTAGCATTTTGCATGGGATCTTAAAGCTGTCAGGATTAGGATTGTACATGACTTTACTTAGAATAAGGTTTATGAGCCCCTTATTTGATATAATGACCTTTTAAACCCCTCATAAAAAACAAACCTAAAGTTTTAAAACCTGAAAACTCAAAAGCAAGCCCAAAATCTCATATAAAGACTAAAGAAAATTTCCTAAAGAGGAAAAAATCAAGTTAAAGCAAATAAATAACTTGAAATAAAATGCAAATCAAACAAAATTTGAAGAAACAAAATACTAACTTAACACATCACAAATCCTCGTTTCTTCCTCAGATCGACTCATTAGAAGTTAAACCTAAAATTTTTTACTTTGAGGGTGACAACCGTAAGTACCAATGTCCCGTTCGAATCTACAATGTGAATTCAGAAGGAAATTTGGCGAACATTTCGAAAACCATCCAAATTGATATCTCTATCAAACTTGGCATCGTTGAGTATATAAACATAGGTGCAGATTGTTCTCCTGAGGAAATAAAATTTTACACTGCTTTATTTAAAAAGTTTCGTGATATATTCGCATGGTCTTAAGCAGAAATGTCAGGCATCTATCCTAGCATCGTAGAACATGAAATCAAAACTTTTCCCAATGTTAAACCTGTGCAACAAAAACTATGTCCAATGAACCCTAAGAAATCAACTGCCATTAAAGCAGAAGTTGAAAATCTCTTAAACACTAGATTCATCTATCCTATTCCTTTGACTGATTGGGTATCCAACCCTTGTCTAGTTAACAAAAAACAAGGAACTATCTGGGTTTGTACCGATTTTAGAGATCTAAACCTAGCCTGTCCTGAGGATAACTATCCCAAACCCTTCATTGATCAGATCATTGATGAATGCGTCGGGAATGAAATCTTCTCAGTTATGGATGGCTTCTCCGGTTACAACCAAATCCAGATTAAAAGGAAGACCAACATAAAACAGCTTTTATATGCCCTTGGGGGACCTTCGCTTATAGGAAAATGCCATTTGACCTTAAAAACATTGAGGCTAACTTTCAAAGATCAATGTCATATGCATTTCACGATATTAAAGATATTGTCGAAGTTTACTTTGATGATTTGGCAGCTAAATCTAAAAAGAGAGTTGAACAGGGTGCACATTTACAAGCCATATTTGAGCATTGCCGCAAATACAACATTAGGTTAAATCCACATAAATGTATGTTTTGTGTGGACTTTGGGAGGTTACTTGGGTTCTTCGTATCCCAAAAAGGGATCATGGTTGATCCCATCAAGGTTGAGGCAATACTTCAGTTTCCTTCCCCCAAAACAATCACTCAACTTCAAAGCCTTCAAGGAAAATCCAACTACTTGAGAAGATTTGTCAAAAATTTTGTTGAAAAAGCTAAAGGTTTCATGCGTCTCTTAAAACAAGATGCAACATTTACATGGGATGACCAAGATCAACGCTCATTCGATGAACTAAAGAAAGCTTTGGTCTCCACCCCGGTGCTTAGTCCACTGAACTATAATCGAGACTTTTTTGCTATATTTGGCTGCCTCTCCTACCACAATTGGAATGGTCTTAGCACAAGAAGATGAATCCTCTCAAGAACATGTTGTTTACTATCTTAGTAAGGGCCTTGCAGGTCTTGAATTGAGATATTCCCAGGTTGAGAAGTTGGCCTTGGCAGCATTCCATGCTGTCCAACGACTTAGACATTACATACTTCCAAGAAAAACAACCATAGTGGCTTAAATGAACCCAATGAGACACATTTTGTCCCGCCATATCGTTGGTGGAAAATACTCAAAATGGATAGTAATTTTACAAGAATTTGACCTCGAATTCAAAAACGCTAAAGCCAAGAAGTTGTTGGCATTTGCTGAATTAATGTTTGAGTTACCCATAGAGAAGGAGGGTACTATATCTGTTGAAACTTGGGTAGATGAACATGTATTTCTCATTGCACCTTCTGATCCATGGTATGGAGCATTCATTATATACCTTCAAACCCAAAGTATTGATCCTCAACTTTCTAGTATTGAACGACGTCGCATTCGACATCGAGATTGAAGATACCTCATCATTGAGGATACTTTGTACCGTTGAGGAATAGACATGATATTAAGGAGTTATTTAGTACACCAAGAAGTTGAACAAGTATTGAATGATTTCCATGTTGGATCATGTGGCAGTCATCTTTCTAGGTTAGCAACTGCTCAGAAAATCTTGCGTGCAAGATACTTTTGGCCTACAATTTTCAAAGATTGCATAAATGCTATCAAAAAGTGTCACCCTTGCCAAATTTACACAAGAAAAATGCGTGCACATCCTGCTCCTTTATACCATGTAGTAACCGTGGGTCCATTTTCAAAATGGGCCATTGATTATAAGACAGTCAACCCACCTTCAGTCGATGGCCATGACTACATCATTGTAGCAGTGGACTACTTCACCAAGTGGGCTGAGGCAATGCCTACATTTAATTGCATGGGGAAAACTGCAGCATACTTTCTATTCAATCATGTGATAGCAAGGTTTGGTGTACCCAAAGAGATCACTACGGACAATGGAAGTCATTTTAGGAATTCCTGTATGGATGAACTTACAAATCGGTTAGGATTGCGGCACGACTTTTCCTTGCCATATTATACTCAAGCTAACGAACAAGTAGAAGCCATCAACAAGGTTTTGAAAACCATGTTAAAAAGGATGATTAATAAAAACAAGAATAATTGGCACTTGATGTTGTTTACTTCTCTTTGGGCCTACCGAACAACTACTAAAACTGCAACCGGATTCACTCCTTTCCAACTGGTTTATGGAGAAGAAGCTATGTTACCGATTGAATGTGAAATCCCATCATTAAAGATAGCTGTCAAACTCCTACCTAACACTTCTGCGGAAGAGGAAAGGCTTTTCCATCTCCATGATTTGGATGAAACTAGAAGAGAAGCCTCTCTAAACATAGAAGTACACAAGAAGAGGGCCAAAACACAATATGACAAGTCCATTCGTCCTCGAGCCTTCTCTAAAGGCGATCTGGTTTTACTTTATGACCAAGACCAAGATAAAATAGGAGAAGGAAAATTTGTAACTAAATGGTTTGGCCCACTTATTGTCAAAACTGTGTTAAAAAAGGGAGCTTATGAATTGGTCAATTTTGATGGGGAACCCATGTCGGAGATCATAAATGGTCTCTATCTTAAGAAATACTTCGCGTAGGCACTGATGCCTCGCACCATTTGTTGTATTATGTTGTATTTTTTGTATAAACTTTTGTACATTAGTTATTTCGAGCACACACTTATCTTGCTTAGCATTGTCAATTTGGCAGATGGCACAAGAGTCTTTCACATATTTGGGATATGCGGACAGCACCAGCTATAGTTCTCGGAACGTTGCTTCCGCCGCATTAGTTGTTTTTTCACCTAATAACGAATTTCTTAGTTCAGGAGGCACTTTTCTCGGATCTGCAACCAACAATGTTGCAGAATATAGTGCAGTCATTGAGCTTCTTGTCGAGGCTATCACCCTTGGCATCCGACGAATAATCGTCAAACTAGACTCAGAATTAGTTGTATCCCAGTTAAATGGTCAGTATTAGGTTCGACATCCTACACTGTTTAGAAAGTTTCTACGAGTACGTCTTTTAGACCATCAGTTCAAGTTTATTGAGTATATACACATTCCTATAAGTCTGAATAGTTTGGCTGATTCTTTGGCCAACTATGTACTTGATTGGCATCTAAGTCATTAACATCATATCAAAAAGCAAGCATGTACATTATTTCATGGCCAATTTAATTAAACACATCATTTAAGGACATAAGTGAAACTGAAATAATCTAGCTTACATCATAACCCAAAACGTGTGTAAACTTCGCACACACAAAAAAGAATAGTGTAAATACTATTTCCCTTTTTGATTCTTTTTCTTACAGATAAGAGCCAAAAAATGTTCATACAAACAAAAAAATCGAAAATTTGGAAAAAATCAAAAACATGGGAAACTGTTTCAAACTTTTCTAGTTCAACATCGAAACTAACTCACTACTGGTAGATCAAAGACTAAAGGTTCATAGCCTCTAGGAATTCAAGCTGAAAGGGGATGCCTCCTCTCATACATCGGCTGCACAAAGAACACATATGGTAAATCATGAGTATTTTAACTTATCTTTTATTCATACATGTACAAACCGTATCCTTTTGAATGATAGAAAGATGCATAATTCCTCATTTTGGCTATCTTTTTAGATATTAAAGGCACATTTGAACCATTTTCTAACTAAACTGCTGGCTAGTGAAATGGTTTTGATTTCAGGACTTGAATACTTTGACGGTTCGAAATATTTGACTCAAGTAGTTGAGATAGACCATGATTCATGATGATCTATGATTTTGAAATTTTTCACAAGATTCAAGCTGAAGTAAACCTCATTGAACCATTCCTACTTGGCCATTTCACCAAATTGGATAACCTCAGTCACATGGTGTTACTTCACTATCCGTCGACACATAATCCTGCTTCAGATAGCCTACCTTGGGAAGGAATAGTTGTAAGAGTGTGCACAACTAGCTTAGCCCTTGTTTGCAATATGGATCTTTTCCTTGGCCTAACTCGTGCCGTTGAAAAATAGGCGTACGCCCATGCAACACTCGTTCCCTCCTATGTATCATAACATTCTTTATTCTTTTTTACAAAAAATGAAAAGCATAAAAATTAAAAAACACAAAAATCCAAAAAGGTAGAGACTTGAATCACTTCATAGTATAATCCTTGGAGAAAACGGCAACAGTCAGTCCTTGTCGCCCTTGAACACGACACATAATTTGGTCTCCGTTGTCAGTACACCATCTGCATTTTCCTTAGGAAACTGTACCAGTATTTTGAACAGATCTCCACCGATGGGTTATCCTTCTCGTCAACAATGAAACTTTCGTTAATGCATCTAGCATTAGCGGATTTCATTAAGGTCAGTTATTCAAAGTCCTATGTTGCCAAGTGTCCATTATGCGCCATGTTATGTGTTCAAGGGAAGTCCAAACCGAGTTGGCCATTCCTCAAATATTCCTAACCAGTCATGTCGGCATTCCTTGTGTCAGTATACAGTGTTGGATCTCGTAGTTCTACCGAATTATATCAGACTATTGATCTTTGTTTCATATCGGTTGATGTGGGATGCATTAATTCCCTCCTTCCAATGGATCTATTCCTATCGACATCAAATCATCATCTAGGACATGGATCTAAAAAACCCAGGAGTACCTTGGATCTTGCAGTCATTAGTAGTAGGTTTCCTTGCAAATGACAGTTGGTATACATCAATGACCCCTGATTGTTTGAGTCTACAAGTGTTTGACTTCAAATCATTTATTCACACTTGTTAGATTGTACTCAGTACCTTAGATTCCATAATCATTATCGGTGGGTCTCTTCACATCTGTTAATGGTATACATCAATGACCAGTAACTAGATGGTGTTTTATTATGCTCGGCATTTTTGGCTTGGTTTTGCAACCAAGCTTTGTGCAATGGGCACCTATCAACAAGTGATAGCAGTTTCAAATATTGAAAGTAAAAAACAATTATAAATCTAAATCTAACATGTGCATATAACAATAAACTTGAAAAGATTATAGAACAAGAACAAGAAACAAAATAAAAAATGACTTTTGTATTATAATACCTCAAAGGGTGAGGATGTTATGGTGTTGAGCAGCTCCAAGGGTGGGATGCTCCAGGCTCCAATGGTCTCTTCTTCAAGATTGCTACAATGGTCAAGAACTCATGAGAGATTTTGACAGCATGAGGATAGGATGATGGATGGATGGAAAGTGAGGAGCCCCTACCACCTTTTTATAGTTTTTGGTGGTGTGGAATACCATTATGGTTTTGAGGAAACCAATGGTATTGACCAACATGGTTTAGGTACCTTTTCCCTCTTTTTTCTTTTTTTGAATATTTTGAATATTTTTATTCCCTTTTTAATATTTTTGGGAATTCTTGACCCTTTTTGAGGGTTTTTTATGCTTTTTGAGGAAAAATATTCATTTTGAGGGGAAAAAGGGGTGTATTAAGCTCTTTTGGTGACCTTTTGATGGCTTTAGAGGCTCAAATGGTGGAAAAGTGGACAAATGGGTCATGTGAATAAGGAAATGAGCTAGTGAGCACTTTTTGGGTGTTAACAGACATCATATCACTTATTCGCATGATATAAACTCGTACTATCGTCGGTTTGTATTGAAGACCTTGGGAAAAACAGTTGTCTCACTCATCGATGCACTGCACGAGCTGCGCAATATTAGACCACCATGTTAGAAGCCCAAAAAGACTTTGTTATCGCACTCATCAAAGTGCTCATTTACATTTTCAGAAAAATTTGCTTTTGACATGGATCCACTGTGTATTGTTCATGGCCATGCTTGTTTACTACTGAGCATGGGTATGCCCGCCTCAGGAAGATATTATATATTTGAGAAATTGCTATGTTTTACAGGTATGATCCTCAATCCATCGCATGTGAGATTTCCTTCCCTTATCCTTGCTTTGAATGATAAAGAGTATCAATATAAAGAGTATCAGTATACAGAGTATAAATTTCAGTAATGTATTTCGGCCCTTAGCTCTACTTCAGACCTCACATATTAGGGGGCATCTGTTAACAATAAAATTAACACCCTTAATCAAGTGACGGAAGAAGCGCATTTTTACCATGCACCTGCAGCAGGAAGACATGACACAAGTTCATGCAGAGATGAATCCTCTCTAAGAAATGCATTAATTGTGCTTAAAATCATTTTAAATGGTGCAAAAAGCCTAAAAACTATGAAAAGTAGGTTTTCAAGTTAAAATAATCTAAAATGGATTATCCCACACTCAAAAGAGAAACCTAAGGCACACTTCACAATGCTATATATGAAAGGCTTTGGGGCATGGTAAATACACACAAAGGAAGAGCAAAGGAATGCTGCAAAGATTCTAAAGGAGGAGAAAGAGCTCAAATTCTTCAAAAGCAAGGGTGAAGGAAGGGAATCTCATGTCAATGGAGGAAGGATGCATATCTAATTCCATGGTAAGGATGTATCTCTCCATTTTTATACTATGAATTGATTCACGTTTCTGCCATTTTAGTGTTGAATGTTTGCTTATCTTGCATGAATTTGATTTTGAAATGTTCTTAGATCTTAATGAGTTTTGATTAATGAATCTAGATCTTAAGATGCTTGTGACAATCTTTTCATTTCTGACATAGAGGCTCACCATCTCTTAGCAAAATAGTTAAACTAGTGTAGACACGTCCCTACACTAAACACTGTTATCACAACCATCATCACTATTCCACACAATGCCTCCCTTATGCAACCCATCTCTCTTCAGGAAGTGAAATTTGCAGTTAACCAGACGGTTGAGGGAAAGGCTCCTGGTCTGGATGGCTTCACCATCAATTTATTTCACCATTTTTGGAACCTGCTAAAGCACGAAGTTTTGGAGGTGGTGGAGGAATCACGACAAAAGCAATGGGTCCTGCTTGCACTCAACGCCACCCACCTCACCCTAGTTCCTAAAGAAAATGGGGCCTCGCATCCTGGTAAGTTCAGACCCATCTCCCTTTGTAATTTCATTTATAAAATCACTTCCAAACTGATCATTAACCACCTCAAACCGCTCCTACCTATACTCATCTCTCCAAAACAAATGGGCTATGTTGAAGGGAGACAAATCCTTGATAGTATTATCCTGGCGCATGAAATAACCCATTCTCTTAAGGTCAACCGAATCCCTGGAATGCTCCTAAAACTGGATCTCTCAAAATACTTTGACAAAATTAGCTGGGATTATATAAGACAAATACTTCTAGCCTTTGGCTTCATCTAGGAGTAGAATCGATGGATCGCTTCCCTTGTCAACTTGGCCTTCTTCTATATCCTTGTTAATGGGACCCCTCTTCTACCTTCTCCCCCTCTCGTGGTATCCATCAAGGAGACCCCCTCTCTCCATTTCTCTTCATCCTCATGGTTGAAGGACTAGGACGGTTAATCCAAGACATTATTGCATCAGTCTCCCTCCGCGACATCTCCCTTCACGGAGGAAACCCCACAGCATATAAATAATTTGTTCATGACAACCTCCTCTTTGGTCACCCCTATGTCCAAGAAGCTCGCTCCATTCAGAAAATACTCTGCACTTTCTCTGAAGCCTTGGGTACCACCATAAACCTAGAAAAGTCTCAGATCTTATTTTTCAACACTGACTCCATCACCAAATGGAATGTTTCTCGCATTCTGGGGTTTAATATCTCCACCCTACCCTCAAAATACCTAGGCGCGCATCTCTTTGACTCCACTATCAAGAACTACTCCTGGCGGGAGATCCTAAACAAACTCGAGACACGTATCTCCTCCTGGGCATTCCACTCCCTTAATCTGGTCTGTCACCTAACCCTCCTAAAAGCGGTCCTTCAGTCTATTCCCCTCTACCTCTTCTCGATCCTTGCTGCTCGCAAATGGGTACTGAAATCCCTCAGAAGTCTTCAGCATTCCTTCCTATGGGGAAAAGGTTCCAAGAACAACAGATGGGCTTTAGTCAATTGGAACACGGTTTGTCTTCCTTGGCATGAGGGAGGTCTCGGTTTCAGATGTATCCTGAAATTAACAATGTTGCACTCTCTGCCAAAATAAGGTGGAATTGGATCTCTCATAATGACATGCCCTAGGGGATGGAATCGAAAATACTCTATGGACTGGGACCCTTCTCACCTGGTCCTGTTTGACAGTGACCCCCCAGGATCCTTGATCTGGAAAGTTGCAAAATCTAAAAAATCCCTGATTCAGTGGTATAGTTTCTAGGAGATCAACAAAGGTGCTCACTCATATTTCTGGCAAGATTCTTGGAAACAGATGCCCAGCTACAACGACTAGCACAATATGGAAGAAAATTATAATATCTGTCTTGTTGCTAACCGTTCAGTTCTCCATGATTTTTGGGAAATGGAAGGCTCTCCACCATTTAGGCTATGGAAGCAACTAGGCATCTGGCACATTTGAATCGAGCCCGAATTATTAGAACCTATCTGGAAGGACCTCAAGTCAAGAAAAATCAAAATCAAACAGGTTCCTGACATAATCCATTGGGGGCATCTCCCTAAGGGATCATTCACTGTCAGGGAAGCTTATTCCATCCTAGGCAGCAAAGAATAAGTTCAACAATTTCCCCTTTGGAAAAAAATATGAAACCCTCACTCATGGCCCAAGGTCTCAACCTTTCTTTGGTTTCTCTCTCACAAGCGCATTCTAACCTGGGACAACCTTCAAAACAAGGGTTTTCAGGGCCCTGCATTTTGTGTTACGTGCAAAAATGATGTTGAAACCATAGACCATTTGATGGACTCGTGTCGTCTAGATTCTGCTCTTTGGGACCAAGTTGTCGGTAAATTCATAAGAAACAATAGAGTAAGGGGGGACATCATCAATTCTTTGCAGAGGTGGGAAGAGAACCCCTTCCAAAGTGCTCTTCTCAAAAGACTCTGGGAGCTCACGCCTATATTCCTGGTTTGAGGCATCTGGAAAGAAAGGAACTCCAAAATATTTAAGGATAAAAGCAATTCTTTAGATGACATCTAGACTACTCTCAAAAGAAATATTCAGGAAACTATCATTGTGAAAGATTGGCACTCCTTGGACTTCCCCTCCTTAGAAGTGGAAAAAGAAATCTTGGATAATTGGAACTTCACGCACAGTCTGCTCCCCACATTGATCAAAATCCCACCTCTAAGGAAGTCCATCCAAGAACACTAGTCCCCTCCCCCTGAGTGTATTTACAAACTCAACTCTGATGGTGCCTCGAAGGGAAATCTGGGCAATGCAGGCTTTGGGGGGGCCTTTCGAAACCATGATGGAAAATTTCACGAATCTTCTTTGGAAGCATTGGGCATGATACCAATAAGATGGCTGAGCTAGAAGGCCTGGTGGAAGGAATCAACCAAGCGACAAAATTCAATTTTCTCCCTCTCATTCCTAAGGGTGACTCTTAGGTGATTCCGACCCTTGCCACCAAAATTAAAAATGGCTCCCATATTTCCAAGCTATCCACCAACTAGAGGATAAAACATAGCATCACTAGGCTCGCCAAATGCTTAGAGGATCTTCGCTCTATCACCTTCCACCATGTTAGAAGAAAGGAAAATGCTCTCGCGGACAACTTAGCTAACAAAGGGGTTAGTTGTGATCATCCGCTTCAGGAAGGAGAGCTCAGTCAGCCCTTTTTTTGAACCGTCTCATCCTCCATTGCAACATTCGTGCTGTGCAAGATATCCCCATCTTGGATGCGGGTTCTTTCCCCGAGTATTCCCCACTTGGAAGCTCTCTCCAGCCAGCTGGAGCTGGCACGCTACACCCATCACCTCTCAGTAATGAAGGCAAGTTTCCTCTTAATGTAGGCCATCGTGATTATGCGAGGTTTAATGAACAGTTTAATGGTGGTGATGAGACGAAGCTTGATGCAACTGTGGAAATCCCCTAGCATTAACGTTAATAGGTGTACGCTTCAGCTCCCGTGCGTGGATTACTTGTATTCCTCCTCCTCGATGCTTGAAATGGAGAATAGGCCCATCTCCCTCCTCATTTTCATTCCAACATTGATCTCTATGTTGAACTGCCCGGTTCTGTTTTGCTCTGCGTACTATGTTATTGCCAGCGAGCTCCATCTCCACATTATGACTCCTCTTTGATGTCACGTCCCCATTTTGACCCTATTGCATTAAAATTGTAAATGATGTAAATATCGTTATTAAATCATGGTGAGGAGATCAAGGCCAAGGCCCCACCATTGATTTATTGTTTTATGTATCAGTAATTAAAATCGATGCATATGGTTCTTGTGCTAGACAGGCACAATGTAAATTAAGACATCATGTAAATACGAATTTTAATGAAATACCCACAACTAGCTATGCAATGCAACAAAGATATGGGGGCATGATTTTTATAAGGAATAGGAAGGGAAATTATTCAAACCCTTGAGCCAATGGTGTTAATCCATGTGTCAATGAGAAAACCCATAAACCACCAACTACCCATTTTGGGTTATGCACCCAATCATTTAATTCTTCCAAGAGTTGGTTGAGGCAGTTAATGCCTTGGGGATGGAGAGATATGACAATCAATTTCGTGTATGGGCAAGCCATCAATTTGGAAAATCGTATTTTTGCTTCTTGGGCAAGAAAACACCCACAAAATGGTGCCCAAAGCCATTCTGAACCGATGGCCATTGCTCTTTCACACAGTCTGCACTAGTTGGGACTTTCTCCATCACATTTTTCATCATTTCTTGCATTTTTCCATGCTTGGGAACTCGTTTTTGTATTGCATAGTGGCTGGGAGGAAGAGAGCCATGATTTTTGGGGTTACGGAGGCCATTTCTATCCACAAAATGCCCATAAACGTTTTCTGAAAATGATTCTGCTCTCCTAGGGTTGACTTCCCATTTTTTTTCCATTTCATTTTGGTTGCCCACGTTTTTCGGAACTGGTAGAAACTCCATCTTTGGGCATCCCACTGTAAAAATGTTTCTTCATGCCCAACACTTATACTTTTGCTGTTATGTGCATCCCTGTTTTGGTTTGAACCTATGAGCAAGAAATTTGGAGTGGTAGTGGACAGAATTGGCTTGATAAACCTAGTGGGGAAAATAACCTCTCAAGAAGATCAAAAGGGCTGGCTAATCTTCTATGCACACCTTGAAAAACATTGAATTGGAAGGTATGGCTCGAGGGACTGTGTAGTAGTGAAGGGAATACTTCCTTCAATCAGGTGTGTAGGTATTGTGGGGAACCAAGCTGGATAGATCTTGTAGGGGTACCCATAGCTCTATGTTTGAGCTCACTAGCTTAGCAATTCTTTCTTTTCCATCTCCTAGCAGCCTGATAAACCCAACTGTTGATTGGCTTGGATGATTTTTGTGTATTTTGGCTATGTGTGAGTATGTTGTTCCCTTCTTCCTTGTAGAAATCATGCCTAGATCGGGGGTGGCAGTTGTATCAAGAGATTGATAAGCACAACTGGCCTATGGTTGGGTGGAACATTGTAGATGCATAGCTGGTTTCTCAGGGACTACTTTGTTTTAAGATAAGTACTCTCATGTGCTAATTCTGTATTGTTTTAATTGATGAATGACATGAATATCTTGAATGTATGATGGATGTGTAATATAATTTAATTATCCTGTGTTTTCAAATATTTATGCATTTGCATATTTCCATCTTCATTTTATATCAATGTTTGTTTACTAAGTATGGGGCTAGATGTTCAGATTTAGTGTCATGTTCTCTCCCATGCTGGTATGATGGGTGGGTATGTGACATAATGGTATCAGAGCCATAGGCTACAACATTGGGCCTCTATGGGCCAAGTATGATCACAATTACAAGGGAAGATCCCCTTCTAAACACCACCGATTACCATGTTGGGCCTCAACATGCTAAGGTTGAACAGTTTGCAGAGTTTGCAGAGGCAAAAGTCACCTCCTGTTGAGCAATAATCATCACAGAAAGAAAGGAAAAATTTTGAATTTTTCTAATTGTTTTTAAAATTTTGCCTAAAGCTGCGGTGGGGAAATTAATGTTAAGTCTGCATGCACGGCGGCAAAAATTAGGTTAACTTTCTGCGCGCACGGCAATGAAAATTGGGCTAAAGTTCTACGACGCGTTTGGCGGGTTTAGCGCTAACTTTTGTGACTTTGCCGAAAATTTTAGCATTAATTTTTGTGACGCACGGCGGTGAAATTAAGGATAATTTTTGCGACGCGTGACAACGGAATTAACGTTAAATTTTGCGATGTGGCGGCAAAGTTATGTTAAATATTTGCGATGCGGTGACGGAAGTTACACTAATTTCTGCGGTGCGTGGTGGTGAAAGTTAGGCTAACTTTATGTGTGCGCTGCGGCGAAAGTTAGACTAATTTTCTGCACACACGGTGGCGAGAATTGGGCTAACTCTTGCGATTCTGTCGGCAAAGATAATCCCAAAAGCGCCGCAATGGTCGGCGAAATAGCTGTTAAATTATGCGCTGAAAGGGAAGAGAAAATTCTAAATTTTTTCTAAGTGTTTTGAAATTTTTTTTTTTTTTTTGCCTAAAGATTGTGTCGGCGAAGTTAAGGTTAAACTTCTATGTGCGTGGCGGCAGAATTAACGTTAACTTATGCGTGCACGGTGGCAGAATTAGTGTTAATATCTGCGACGCACGTGGCAACAACTTAACGATAGGAGCCGCACCACCCGCGTCAATTTTAAGGATAAAATCTACGACATGCGCGGTGCGCGACAAAGAAAATAACCTTAACATCCGCGACAATGGCGACAGATTTTAGCTTAAAATTTCGCGACACGGGAGGCACTTTTTAAACTAAATTTCCGCGACAATGGCGGCCATTTTAACCTTAATAATTGTGCCAAACGGGAAAAGTATATGATTGGACAAAGTTATCAATATGGGATTTCCCCACATACATGCAAATAATTTATAGCATTATAATGCAGCTAACAGTTGTGTTTATAAACACATTTTGCAGAATTATATTCACATCAAAGCAGCATTCCAGATAAGTGCAGTTGGAAAGTTTTGGTCTTGGTTGGGCCAAGAATATCAACATCATGGATGATGCATAGGATCCCTCTGAGCCTGAGACAGATGCCATGAGGGAAAATATACATGTTGATAATGCTGAAACAGAATCCAATGGGAGAAGAAATTGAGAGACTCCCCCAGATATTGTAGCCACCATGAGGAGCCTAAGGGTGGAGTTGCAAAGTTGCAGAGAAGATAATGAAAGGATCATAAAAGCTCAGGAAGAACAAAATCAGTTAAATGCAGCGATGCTGCAGAGTTTGACAGACATCTAAAGGCAAATAAACTCTGGGCATCAGACATCAAATCCAGAAGGGAGTTAGAGTAGTTCAAAGATAAATCCCCGCAAGAGGTCCAATATCTCAGGAAGAGTTTCTAGAGACAGAACCTATACTCCAGAAATCTCTTCTAGCGGATCATCTGGCTCTGAAGGTTCCATTGAGGGTTCAAGCTCTTCATCTCGCAAGAATAAGAGAAAGAAGCATTACAAGAACAATACACATGGGGAATTTAAGAAGGAAAAACCTCCTACATTTGATGGAGAGGTAAAGTATGGTCAAGAATTTGAAGCTTGGCTTCTTGGGATGAGAAATTATTTCCAAGTCCAAGACTACTCTGGAAATATGAAGGCAAGGGTCGCCATCTTCAACTTGAATGGAAGAGCATCTTTATGGTGGGAACACATTAGGAAAGTGAAGAAGATCAATGAAAGAAAGATTGGGTGGAAGCAGTTCAAGAAATACTTCAACCAGAAGTACCTCTTTGATAGGTACTATGATGACAAAATCAAAGAGTTCCATGAGCTGATATTGGGACAATTGACCATGGAAGAGTATGAAAACAAGTTCTTGGAACTACTGAGGTATGTCAAGTATATTCGAGATGATAAGGTGAAAATTCAGCGTTTTCTAAGTGGGCTACCTCAGTCATATATAGATAGGATTGAATTTGATGAGCCCCGAACTCTAGAAGAGGCAATAAGGAAGGCCAAGTATTGCTATGGTCAAAACAAAAGCAAACCCGATTTCCATAAGGCATGGAAGGATAAGAAAAATGAGAAGTTTGACCAAAGGAAGAAAGGTTTCAAACCTCCTCATACCAGAAATAAGCAAAGGCCGCCATCACAAGCTGTGACTAAACCAACTAGGATGATGGGAGACAAGCCAAGAGATCCAAAGGAGCCAAGAGAACCACTTCAATGTTGGGATTGTGGAGGAGACCACATTCTTAGGAATTGTCCACATCGGAATGCGAATGCAAATCAAGTTCACAACATCCAAGGAGCTGAAACTGTGGGTCAAGTGGCGAGGACAATCCCTAGAGTCTATGCAACACTAGACGACCGCCAGGAAGATCATCAATCAACTGTTGTTGAAGTTGAAGGTAAGATTGCTAAGCAATCTGTTTCTATTTTGATTGAACCTGGATCTACTCACAGTTATATCACTCCTAAAATTGTTGAGGTTTGTGCTTTTAAGAAATCAAAGCATAGTAAATCATGGTTAGTCCAACTAGCCACTAGAACAAAGAGAAAAGTTAGTGAAATTGTATAGAAATGTCCCTTAGAGATGGACGGGCTATTCACTTATTCAAATCTGAATGTTTTGCCACTCGGTTCCTATGATATTCTCATTGGAATGGATTGGTTAGAAGCACACAGGGTTAAACTTGACTGCTACAATAAAACTTTTGAATGCATGGACGAAGAAGGAAACCCAAGGGTTGTAAAAGGCATTCCAAAGGTGACTTTTGTTAGGTAGGTTTCAGCCATGCAGTTGAAGAAGTTCTGTAGAAAGGGTTGTCAATTGTACGTAGCCCATGTTTTGGAGGCAACGAAAAATGAAACTCCTATGTAAGAGGACTATCATGTATTGCAGGAATTCAGGGATGTTTTTCCTGATGAGATGCCGGGACTTCCTCCAAAGAGAGACATTGATTTTACAATTGAACTTGTGCCAAGAATAGCACCAGTTTCTAAGACACCGTACAGGATGAGTACACTGAAATTGCTAGAATTGAAAATGCAATTACAAGAGTTGTTGGAAAAGAAATATATCAGGCCAAGTGTGTCCCCATGGGGAGCACCTGTTCTATTTGTGAAAAAGAAAGATGGAACACTCAGGTTATGTATTGACTACAGGCAGTTGAACAAGGTCACTGTGAAGAACAAATACCCATTGCCCTGAATTGATGACCTTTTTTATCAAATGAGAGGAGCAAAGGTATTTTCAAAGATCGACTTGAGGTCTGGTTACCATCAGGTAAGAATCAAAGAGGAAGATATTCATAAGACAACCTTTAGAACAAGGTATGGACACTATGATTTTGTAGTGGTACCATTTGGTCTCACAAATGCACCAACTACATTCATGTGTCTCATGAATAGTGTTTTTAGCAAGTATTTGGACAAGTTCGTTCTTGTATTTCTAGACGACATTCTCATCTATTCTAAGAATGAAGAAGAGCATGAAGAACATTTGAGAATAACATTGCAATTGCTAAGGGAGCATAAGTTGTATGCAAAGTTAAGCAAATGTGAATTTTATAAAGATAAAATTCATTATTTGAGTCACATTATCTCAGACGAAGGAATATCGGTGGACCCTGAGAAGATTGAAGCCATTATGAATTGGCCAACTCCAAGGAATGTGACAAATGTGAGATATTTTATGGGCTTGTTGGTTACTACAGGAGGTTTACTGAAGGATTCTCCAAGGTCGCAAACCCGATCACTTCTTTGCAAAATAATGGAATAAAGTTTGAATGGTCACCAAGATATGAGGAAAGTTTCCAACGGTTGAAGAATCTTCTTATGAGTGCACCAATTTTGAAAATTGCAGACCCAAAAAAAGACTTTGTGGTATGTACCGATGCATGCAATCAAGGACTTGGAGGAGTCCTTATGCAAGACAACCATGTGGTATGCTATGAGTCGAGGAACTTGAAGGAGCACGAGAAAAACTCTGCTACTCATGATTTAGAACTTGCAACCATAGTACATGCTTTAAAGATGTGGAGGCATTACTTAATGGGCAGGAAATTTGAGTTAAGGACAGACCATTGTGGTCTGAAATACTTGTTTGATCAGCCAACTTTAAATGCTAGGCAAGCTAGGTGGTTGGAATTTTTGTGTGAATTTGATTTTGAGATCAAACACATAAAAGGGAAAGAAAATAAGGTAGTAGATGCACTCAGCAGGAAAGTACATGAAATGCATGTGGTAGCGCTTAGTACTTACCAACCAAATTTGAGACAACAGATTGTTAACCATATTGCTGAGGATGAAGTGTATGTGTAGATAAAGGACAAATTGCAGCAGCAAAACCTTGAAAAGAAGTATGAAGGCTATCATTTGGAAGAAGATGGACTTCTTACCTATAATAATAGAGCCTATATTCCAAATGTAGCAGATTTGAGGAGGATTGTTATGGATGAAATCCATAAAGCTCTATACTCCGGTCACCCCGGATATCAAAAGACTATTGCTACATCAAGAAAATATTATTTCTGGCCAGGGATGAAGAAGGATGTCACTGAATACATTTCTAAGTGCATGACATGTCAACAGGTGAAGGTTGAACACTAACACCCACCAGGTTTATTGCACCCAGTGTCAATTCCAGAATGGAAATGGGAAGTAATTTCCATGGATTTTATTACAGGATTTCCAATGACTGTAAGACAACATGATTCCATCATGGTTGTGGTGGACAAGTTAACAAAGGCAGCACATTTTATACCGGTTAAGTCCACGCACAAAGCCGATGCCATTGCAAATATTTTCATGAAGGAAATTTTCAGATTACATGGGTTTCCTAAGGCAATAATTTCTGACAGCAATACCAAGTTCACTTCCAATTTTTGGAAAAGTCTCTTTGTAGATTTGGGTACACAATTGAACTTTAGTACCGCATACCATCTGTTGGCTTGGTTTTGCAACCAAGCTTAGTGCAATGGGCACCTGCTAACTAGTAGCAGCAGTTTCAATAGAAATAAATAACAATAAACTAAATCTAAACTAAACTAAACTAGCATGTGCATTTTCGAATTAAAAAACAAGAACAAGAAACATAAGAAATAATTTTGTATTGAAAAATGGGGGCAAGCAAGTGCTTGTAATAACAATACCTCCAAGTGATGAAGGTTGTTGAGTAGCTCCAATGGTGAGCAGCTCCAATCTCCAATGGGTCCTTTCTCCAAGGTTGCTACAATGGCCAAATACTCAAGGGAGATTTTGGCAGCATGAGGATAGGAATATGGATGGATGTGAAATGAGGAGCCCCTACCACCTTTTTATAGGTTTTGGTGGTGGGGAATACCATTTGTGGTTTTGTGGAAACCAATGGTATTGACCAACATGGTTTAGGTACTTTTCCCTCCTTTTTCCTTTTTTGAATAAAATTAATATTTTTATTCCCTTTTTAATATTTTTGGGAATTTGGACCCTTTTTGAGGGGTTTTTATGCTTTTTTAGGAAAAATAATCTTTTTGAGTGGGAAAAAGGGGTGTACTAAGGTCTTTTGATGACCTTTTGTTGGCTTCAGAGGCTCAGATGGTGGAAAAGTGGACAAATGGGTCATGTGAATAAGGGAATGAGCTAGTGAGCACTTTTTGGGTGTTAACAGATTGCCCCCTGATGTGTGAGGGCAGGAGCTCATCGTATGGTCGATAGACATCATAGTTCTTTTGTCTTTTTTCTGGGGTTTTGGGGAGGAGAAGAGACCGATTGGAGATTAGATCCGCGACCCTTGGAAGCTGCAAAACATAAACAATATTACATGGGCTCAATATGAATGAGGGATAATCTCTGATAATGGACGAGGCGGGCATACCCATGCTCGTATCAAGACATATACATAACAATTAGTGCCAAGAAGGGGGATCTAATACATAAAAAATATACTGGTACATCATAATGGTCCAGAAGGGACATTATTTTGGGATGTACTCATGATCATGACATGACTGATCTCAATAACTGATACACTGGAATAACTGATGAACTGCTGAAACTGAAGGTGTCCAACATCTGTAGGGGCGTAATGACTGTGAGCCATCTCTGGGAAGTATATGTAACTGTATACTCGAGGGAGTATAAAACTGGGGTACATCTTAATACTGTCTCCATGCGCAACCCGGATATCTATAGGAAAAGTGTAACTAGTTGTATCCATAGGTAGACTCTCAAATGTGGAGGAGTCAGGAGGTGTCCGGGGTCTTTGACTAATAACTGAGCGGACCAATACCCTGTGCGAGTCTCAACGATGCGATCAAGGTGTTGAAGTCGAGCATGTGAGAAACAACCATTTGGAGAAGCACGAAGGACTCTTCTCGAAATGATTCGTAGGCACTCATCATAAATGGTGATGAGTCCAAGACACAGGGACCTCTAGGTCTATCCTCTGGAATAAATTTGGTTGTCGTCGATAGAGGGAGACCAGCAACTAACAAGGCAATGATGTTTCCTTGATAGGAGCGCGAGGTGTAGAACTGAAGTGTGGTAGTACTGATGGTAGGACTGACATACTTGTGGGGATGGGAAATAACTGGGGTTATATAGTGGGTAGACTCAAACTTTCTTTGTTCAGAGCATGATGGCATGGTTGACCTGGCAGCGTAAGGAACTGACTTGTAGGTGTGGGTATCACTGCTTTTAAGGACTGAAGGGTATGTATTGACTCTGGGGGGAATCAAGCTGATGGGTGCTGTCGAGGGGTTCTCAAGGTGACATATTGCAGAATACTCTGAACAAAGGCGACCAAAATGGGGAAGCTGTCCTATGAGTAGACGTGATCTGTTGTGGCACTGAGAAGCACCATTGGGTCCTTCTTCGTAGTTTTAATGAGCTCCAAGAAGGGATAAAAGTGTGCTCTGAAATGGTACTGTCCTGTGGATTTGTGAGCCCAGGACTGTTCGTGCTCATTGGTGCTTTCATTTTTAAGGAGTCTGAAAACGATAAGAAGACTCTGCAGTGGTTATGACTACTGTCCTGTTGGTTTTACGAGCCCAGGATGGTGATTTCTCATGGTCTCTTTCATGTTTAAAGAGTCTGAAAGCGGTAAGGGGACTCCATTGGTGTTCTTTTTCGTAAGTTTAGTCTCCAAGGCCCGAAAAAGCATAAAATGATGCAGATGGAGAACTCTTCTAGCCGATGTGACTAGAGTATTCCTTTTTCGTAATTAGTCTACAAGGTCCGAAAAAGGGGTAAACTTATACCAGGTAGACGCCCTTTCAGATACGTTTAACGAGCATGAAAGGAATCAAGGTTGCTCGACAATCTTTTCATTGTTTTAGGAGTCAGAAAAGAGCTTAACAGAAACTCCCTAAGTGCCTTTTTCGTAAAAAGGGATTGCTCGGCCTGAAAAAGGGATAAAATTATACCGAACAAAGAGGGATTGATGGGAGTGAGAAAAAGGTCTCAAGCATCATCATGTGTGCGGGATACTGGATCCGGTGACATAAAGATTGTCAAAAGGGGGTTGCGGCCGTTGTGGCACGCAAACCGAGGCAATGAGAGGGCATTTTGAAAAAATGGCCGAAAAGTATGGGCGTGAGAGCGAGAAATGATCTCAAGCATCGTCACAAGCGCGGGAAACAGAATCCGGCGATATAAAGATGGTCCACCATGGAGAACGGCGGATATGGCACGCAAACCGAGGTGACGAGGGGGCATGGAAAAAATGCCCTAAAAATCTGGAGGTGAGAGCGAGAAATGATCTCAAGCGTCATCACGAGCGCGGAAAACTGAATCCGACGATATAAAGCTTGTCAAAAACGGACGACGGCCGATGCGGCACGTAAATCGAGGCAACGAGGGCGCCTAAAAAATGGTCAAAAACTGGACCTAATGAAAACAGGAAAAGGAAAGATCTATCATGAAGTTCTTCAATGGACGGTAGTGTCCATCCAGTATTATGGGTAAAATCGTTCGAGGTACAACCCGTTGCATGGGTTGCGGAGGGGGATGCCTTCTGAATCGGTCAGAATGTATGCCCCTTGTTCGAGGCAAGAGTGTATAATATATGGGCCTTGCCACATGGACACAAAATTTCCTTTCCCGGTTTTGTCATGAGCCTGATCGTAAGCGAGGACAAGGTCCCCTTCAGAAAAAGTTCTTGGGTGGACATGTTTATCATAATTCAATTTGGATCGGTTCTTGGCTGCTTACATGTTTTGAAGGGCTGTGCGCCGATCTTCATCGGCCTGCTCCAGGAGTAGTAAGCTTTGCTCAATTGGGGCAGTGTCCGGTAGGAGTTCAATGGCCATATGTAGGGTTGGAATCTGGCACTCAATGGGGAGGACGGATTCAACACCGTGAACTAAGTGGAAAGGGGTAAAACCGGTGGCGGTTTTAGTTGATGTGCGGTATGCCCATAGTGCCGGGAAGAGCATGTGGTGCCAATTTGACTTGTGTTTGTCTACAGTGCGCTGGAGGATGGTTTTCAAAATTTTGTTTATCGCTTCGACTTGGCCATTTCCTTGGGGGTAGTAGGCAGAGGAGAAATGGTGTTCAAATTTCAGCAAGGTGGATAGTTCTTTCCAGACGGCGTCTTCGAAGTGAGAGCCGTGGTCTGATACAAGTTGCTTTGGCACTCCAAAACTTGCGATAACATGGTTGAGAAAGAATCGTGTTGCGGTTTCGGCTGTGCAATTGTAAGTTGGCATTGCCTCCGCCCACTTAGTAAAATAATCTACGGCCACAATAATATGTTTGTGACCGCTGGCTGACGTGGGATTGCAATCAAGGAAGTCAATGGCCCATTTACAGAATGGTCCGGCAGTAACGACTGGATGAAGGGGGGCGGATGGGGTTCTTGTTTTAGGGGCAAAAAGTTGACAATTTTGGCAATGTTTGACTGCGGTGATGCAATCAGTAAATAATGACGGCCAAAAGTAACCTGCACGAATGATCTTTTGGGCGGTGGCCATGCCGGAGAAATGGCCTCCGCAGGCACCGCTATGACAATCATTGAGGACATGTTCTGCCTCACTATGGGATAGGCAATGTCGTAGAATGGTATCAACGCCTCATCGATAAAGCACGTCGCCTAACAAGAGGTATCGGGGGGCGTGGTGATGTATACGACGGCGTTCATCACGATCGATGTGGGGTCGAAATTTCTGCGTGCGGAGGTAAACGAGGATGTCACCGTACCATGGGTCGTCAGACGAAATAATGAAGATGTGATCGTCAATCAGATCCGTTTAGATAGCGGGTGATAACAAAGAGGATGGGAGGTCAGTGATTAGATGGGCAAGCGTGAGGGCTTTGGTGCTCTTGGGAGTTTTGAAAGTGAGTTCATATTCCTGGAGGATAATGACCCATTTAGCAACTCGGCCTTGTAGGAGCTGCCGGTTTAGAAGATAGACCATAGGGTTGGAGTCGGCGACGACCATGGTATGACTGAGCAGAATGTAGTGTCGTAATTTTTGGACGGAAAAGACTACAGCTAGGGCTAATATTTCCTCGTATGGGTAACATAGGGGTGGGCCAGACAAGGTCAGGCTGACGTAATAAATGACATGTTCTTGGTGAGAGGCGTCTTCTTGGACCAAGACTCCGGACACAGCATGTTCATATGCCGAGACGTAAAGGGTGAAGTCCTGAGAGAAATCCGGAGGGGAGATCAAGGGGGCTTGTGTGAGAGCTTTCTTGAGGGCTTCGAATGCCATGTCTGCTTGCTCATCCCAAACAAAGGGTATGTGGGTGCGAAGTAGGCGTAAGAATCCGTGAACTTTGGTGGCGTAATCAGGAACGAAGCGACGAAGGAAATTGGACCGCCCCTGCAAACTCTAGAGTTGCCGAAGCGTGCGCGGAGAGGGAAAGTCTAAGATGGCTTTGACTTTCAGGGGATCAACAGTAATTCCATCCTGGGAAACAATGAAACCCAACAAATGGCCTGCAGGAACGCAAAAGACACACTTGTGTGGGTTCAAGCGGATTTTATATTTGCGACAACGCAGGAAAACTTGCTGGAGGTCGTTAAGGTGGTCTGATCGTTTCCGGGACCGAGCTGTAAGGTCATCAAGATAGACCAGCAGGATATGGACCAAGTGGTGAAAACAATAGGTCATGGCCCGCTGGAAGGTGGCACCAGCATTTTTTAGGCCGAAAGGCATGACACGATAGGCAAAGGTGCCCCATGGGGTAGTAAAGGCAGTCTTGTACTGATCCTCCTTACGGATCTGAATCAAGTTGTATCCGGAAAAACCGTCCATGAAAGATAGGACTTCATGTCCCGCACACGCATCAATGAGTTGGTCGATGAATGGCGTGGGGAAATTGTCTTTGGCACAAGCGCGGTTTAAATCACAGAAGTCAGTGCATACTCTAAGGGTGCCTTGTTTTTTGTTGATAGGAATGGGGTTTGAAACCCATGTGGTGTAAGCAATCGGATAAATGAATCCTGCTTCGCGAAGTTTCTCAACCTCGACTTTAACAGCGGGGAGCTTGGAAGGATGAATGGGTCGCTGTTTCTGACGAATGGGGGGAGACATCAGGCCATGTGTCAATGTGGTGCTCTATAATGGCGGGGTCAAGACCAGGCATTTCGGTGTAGGACTAGGCAAAGACATCACGGAATTCTTGAAAAAGTTTTTTGTATGCCTGAGTCTCCGCTTGTGTGCAAGATGCACCCAGTGAGATGAGCTCAGGTTTCCCAGGTGTGGTGGAAATATCGATTTGTATTATGGGGGAAATTTTGGACATGTTCCCTTCTTCAAAGGCATCCGGTGCTGGGATGGGATCCTTTAACCAATCGACCTTAGTGGGTATGAAATCTTTCGATTCGACGGATAGCTGGTCGGATGCCGTGGATGTAGACCCCTCTGGGAGGAAGTAGGAGCGATGATGCATGTCTTCCCAGGGATAATCAAGGGCAATAGGAGCCTCTAGAATCTCTTCATCATTGCGGGAGATTTGAGTGGTCAAATCAAGTGATGAGGTAGTGGTAGTCGAAGAGATCATGTAGATGGTGTTAATCTCTCCGGATGAGGATGATGGGGGAGGGTATATCTCCTCGATAGTAGGGGGTGCTGTCTCAAGGTCCAAATTGTTCATCTTGTAGAGAGCTGCTCTGTAATCTGGGATGTCAGGACAGTGATATGAGTAGTGGTCGTAAATACCACATATCACACATGGGTGGTTGGTACGCAATGATTTATCACGAGGCATGGGGTTTGGATCGAGTTTGACCACTGGGATATTGGGGTCATCGTCCAACATTTGCATGTGTTCCTGTAATGCAGGTAACTGTGGACACTGATGGGTTGGATGGACTAACTCATCACACAACGAGCATTTTGGAGGAGCACAAAATACGGGGGGAGGTTTAACTGCCTTGGGTGGGGGTACCGCAGTGTATGGTTGTGGGCCTCTGCCCCCAGTGGGCCTGATGAGAGGAGGGGGATTCGTCGATGACAAAGGAGTAGTGATACCGGGAGGTGGTTGGGTAGAAGTGACAATGGGTTGCACCGGTTGCAGGATGACATTTGGTGTCGGCGGGGGAACGGGAGGCGAAATATACCACACAGGTAATCCCAATGTTAACCCAGGGAGACTAAGGGTAGCCATAACCGGGGTGCTTACTACACCCGAAGGAGGAAATAGAAAGGGGATTGTGTGGATGGGTGTAACCCCAATGTGACTAGGGACCAATGGTGGTTTGGGTAATAAGGAGGGTTGATTACCGGGTGTTTGTGAAAGAGTGCAAAGGTTAGCGACGTGGGTCTCCGGTGACGGTGGTGGAATGGCCTGGAAGGTAGAAGTCATTGGCGCGTCGGAGTATAGTCCGGGTCTCACTGAGGAAACGAACGAGGTATTTGTACCACAAACAGGTTGTTCAACCATGGGGAGAACATTTTCAGGTGTGGCGGGGGCCTTAGGATCGTAGTAGGTGAGTTGGTCGACCTTGACCACGCGTCCCTCATGGGGGAACTGCATGGTACGAAAAATGGATGAGGCAACAGCCCGCATGGCATACATGTAGCTGCGGCCAAGTAAAAGGTTATAGTCCAGTTGGGCATTGATGACCTCAATGTCAATGAGCACGGTTTTACCCGCAAGCTGGATGGGGACATTAGGTAAGAGACCCTGGGGTTGAGCTGAACGGCCGTCGTAGGCTCGCAACGCAGTGGTGGACTGCTGGAGAGTAGGAGATCCCAACTTCTGCCAAACGAATGTGGACATGACGCATGTAGAGGCCCCTTCATCGATAATGCACCGATGGATGACAAGATTCCGAACAGAAACGAAAACTTGGAATGGTAAAGAGGAAGGCAGGCGTGGTTCAGACTGGTCTGAATCAAATGCGATCAGTTGTGAATCATTGGGGTCAATGGCGCCAATGGCAGAGAGTAAAGTCTTGCGCTGTAAAGGACAATTTTTCAAAACCTCTAAAGCAGACATGGCTGCAGGAGATTGGGCTAAGTCATCTACGATGTTGTAATTCGACGCAGCCCGAGCATTGGGATTATTGTTGATACGACGAAGTGGGAAGCGAGGTGATTTGGAAGCACCATCAAGTGGAGCCGGAGGTATACGTAACGTCTGATCTGTGGGATTAACATTAGTGTTCTTGTCGGCGGGAGGGGCTTCAGAAGTGGAGCCATATTGGTTCCGACGGGTTTGGAGGTTGGCATCGGCGGTTGACATCATCAACAAGTGGTGTGTATCTGAATCAAACATGGGTTGATTAGGGGCTGCATAAGTGATCTGTTGTGGTGGCATGTTGCCCTGAGGGGGAGCTAATGGCTGAGTGTTCACTACACCCTAGTTTGGAAAGGGGTTTTGCAGCACCAAAGGTTGATGTTGAGGTGGTGGAGGGTTGGGTGGCGGCTGAGGAGCCGCTTTCCCTTGACGATGGGCATCGTCGGTCCAGAGTTTCCGAGCTCACTCCAAATGTGGGCAAGAATGGGTGTAATGACCATAGACCCCGCAGATAGAACAAGGGTGGTTTGTTCTGAGGTTGTTATTTCTAGGCTGCTTGGGATTCCGATCCGGATTGCGGTTGGGAGGAGCAGCATTGTTATTTTGCGGAGGATTGGGAGGTGGAGGACCTTGCTGATGTTATTGGTTATTAACGCGGTTACGACCTCTACCACGGTTTTGTTGCGCACCTTGGTTGTGCTGGTTGTTTTGGTTCTAGGGCTGGTTGTGTTGTGTGTACACTTGCCCTTGAGCAGTGGGAGGATTTTGGTTCGTTGCAGGTGCGGGAGCAGTTTGTGGTGGATAATAAGCCTGTGGGGCTGGAGGTGGTCCAGTTACCTACTAGGGTTGTTGGTAACCCTGAGCTATTGGAGGTGTTGGATTAGCTGTCGCAGCTTGATGCGGGTAATACATTGGTTGAGGTGTAGCTGGGGGGGTGTATGCAGGTGGTGCGTGACCAAAGCACTGAGGTGGACATGAAGGTCCATGGGTATGGTGGTGATGTGCCATGGGAGCATAAGAACTAGTTGCTCCAGACTGAGATGTAGCCCATGAAAGGTCGGGACCATGGCTAGGATGTCCAATGGAAAAGGGTTGGGGATGCGAGGCCATACGACCAATGATGCCATCAGCGGCATGGGATGCCCCCGGCGCATCATGTTGGGATGACTCGCCCCGAGGGGCGTCTGGTATAATGGTATACAGATAACCCGACTGGGCGTAAATTATTTGTTGGGCTTTGAGGATGGCCTCTTCTTCAGACTGGGGTCTTTCGGATGCCACATCCTTCGCAATGAGAGGGAGGAGGGATTTTAGAAACCAATCTAGGAAGATACGGTCGTCTAACTTGATTTTGCAGAGGCTTCGGCGTCGACGCCACTCATGAATGTGGTCAGTGATGTGGGTGGCCATGTTCTGTCTGCAAGACAGTAGGATCTCAACGCCCGCATCGTAGCGGACAGGTAACTGGAAGAACTGCAGGAAGGTCGAGGCAAGGGAGGTAAAGGTGGCATGCGTCCCATGGGGCTGCTCGATATACCACTTAGCTGCAGAGCCAGTGAAGATGCGCTATAATAGATGGAGGCAGACAGAGTCATCCACTATGGAGTTGGAGGAACACCATAGATGGAAGGACATGATATGGTTTTGGGGGTCCTCACCTGCCTTGCCTTCAAACTTAGGGATGTCGGAGGGGAGTTTGGTGGGCATGTGAGGCCACGTAGGATCGTGTCTGATAGGATCATTGGTGAGCCTGGCTAAGTCTGGAAAGTTCAGACTTTCCATGTACGGTAAGCTAGCAGATGTAGTGACTGGGACTGGGACATGCCTAGTCATGGTGGTATGATGTAGGGGTCCAGTAGTGCCTAAAGGTATGCTAGGTATTGAAGGTATGTGTCCTCCAATAGGCATGGTTTGGTATGGGCCAGCGCTTCCAAGTGCAACATGGGTTTCACTTGGGTTAGGAATAGTAGTGGTGATTCCTGGGATCTGGGTTGTGGGAATCAGAGGGGGTGTGACCCCCATGTTGGGCATACTCATAACAGGTGGTGGCCCTATGTTGGGGATTCCTATAACAGGAGGTGGCCCTGTGTTGGGCATTCCTAAGGGTGGAGTGTTTCCCATATTAGGCATACCCAGGGGGGTAGTGGTTTCCATGGATGGCACCGCAGCAGAAGGGTCTATGGATGTCTCACCTATGGTGATGGTAAAGAGTGGGTCAAATGGTGTTCCAGCCATAAGGTTGGTTGGGAATAACGTAGTGGGGTTTTCAGATTTTTCCTCAGAATCAGATGTGAAGTGAGGCGTGTCAGAATCGGATGACTGTCTGGTTGACCGACGATGTGTCGAGTCAAGGGATAAGGCTCGACGTCGGTGACATGGCGAGCCAAGTAGACTGAACTCTGGGAGTTCGCCCTGAAGACGATGAGAGCGTCTAAAATTCTCAATGGTGAGAAATAAGTTTTTGTGTAAAAATGGTAATGTATAAAAAACTCAAAACCCTAATGCAACCAAGGGTGCAAGAAGGGGAGTGAAAATGAAGGCTCTCAGGCCAAAAAATCAACCTCAAAAAGGCACTTATTATGGTAGCTGTGCTATAATAAGTGGAGGGATGCAAAAAATGGTCAGAGTACCAACATGCAAACAACTTCTAGAAAAAATAGGTGTAACTAGACCAATGGTGGGTTGAATCATGCAAACACCTAACTAAAAGTATTATGAATCAACAAACTATATTCTCTGTAAGGTGATGAAATCCAAGTCAGACAATATTGAGTGTTGAGTCAACGGCTAGATATCCCCCTACCGGGAGGGACACTGGGTAATCAATCCTAAAGAATGGCTACTAGGATACTCCGTTCATGACACGTCGAGAAAAGGTAAATCTACCGTTTGGTCCTTTATCGCAATACCCCCATACAGGGATATCCCGAGAACTGCGAATGGTAGCCCTTCGGTTACTGAATGGATTTCGGTATTCCACTCAGGCTTCCGGAACCATCCTCGCGACTTCAACCCTCCTAGGGGAGAGGCCTTCCCATAAACCGGTTGTGACCGTGCCAATAAATACTAGGAGATTTTAGCTCCCTAATGGACAACAACTATGTCTCAGATGTAATAACTGAGGGGTGTTATTGGAACACCTATCCCCTCAATACTACCTAGCTACAGAGTTTTTTTAGTGTTCCCCAAGTGGGGTTAAAAGTGGGTTGAAATTAGGGTACGTTTTAAGGCTCAATTTAAAATTAGTGTTTGAGTGGGTGCACGTGTGATATTTTAAACTGAAATTGAAAAAGTAAATGCTAAGTATTCAAAAAACAAAGGATCTTTTGAAATAAAAAGCAAATATTATGACTTTTTTCAATAAATGGAAATTAAATGCTTTTCAAAGACTATTCAAAAAACGAAGGATCTTTCAAATAGGAAAGCAAATAATATAACTTCTTTACGAAATAAATGGATTTCGTTTTCAACAATTGCTATGGGAAAAATATTAAAGAAGCAAACAGTAAAATTTTTTAATCTAGATAAAATGCAAATAGATCCTTCTTTCAATTTCTGAAAATTTTTAAAAAGACTTTTTCACATGTGCATTCTAAATAGTAAAATTTTTCTATGGCTGTAAAATATGCAGGATTTCTAATACTGGAAAATGTGCTATGTGGGCAGAAAATACAGTAAGAAATTAATTTTTTAAACGATTCGGCCGAATGAAAAAATTAGCATCGCATGTTTTGACAGAAAAGCCGCGATGGACCACGCGGGTTTCTGTCGCACAGTCACGATGGGCAGCGCGGGTTTTGACCGCGAAGCTGTGATGTGCAGCGTGGGATTTCGTCACACAGTCGCGATGTGCAACGCGGAAAAGGTCCGCGAAGCCGCGATGTGCAGCGCGATAATGGGCCGCGAAGCCGCGGTGAACCGCGCTGAAAAAGGCCGCGCAGTCGCGATGAGCCACGCGACTGTTGGGCAAAAAGCCGCGAGGCGAAAGCCGTACGCGGATGCCGAAAAACGAAGCCGAAAATTGATAATTTCGGGCTGTTAATGGCTAAAAAATGGGCCAAGATCTAGAACAGCAATGGATCTGCTGTCTAGGGTGGAAGATCTATGAATTAAACTAACAAATACTATCAAAAAGTAAGATCTAAAGCAAAAGTGAGATCTAAAGATTCAAAAAAGCAGCGGAGTCGCCAAAAACTGTTGGCTTGGTTTTGCGACCAAGCTTAGTGCAATGGGCACCTGCTAACTAGTAGCAGCAGTTTCAATAGAAATAAATAACAATAAACTAAATTTAAACTAAACTAAACTAGCATGTGCATTTTCGAATTAAAAAGCAAGAACAAGAAACATACGAAATAATTTTGTATTGAAAAATGGGGGCAAGCAAGTGCTTATAATAACAATACCTCCAAGTGATGAAGGTTGTTGAGTAGCTCCAATGGTGAGCAGCTCCAATCTCCAATGGGTCCTTTCTCCAAGGTTGCTACAATGGCCAAATACTCAAGGGAGATTTTGGCAGCATGAGGATAGGAATATGGATGGATGTGAAATGAGGAGCCCCTACCACCTTTTTATAGGTTTTGGTGGTGGGGAATACCATTTGTGGTTTTGTGGAAACCAATGGTATTGACCAACATGGTTTAGGTACTTTTCCCTCCTTTTTCCTTTTTTGAATAAAATTAATATTTTTATTCCCTTTTTAATATTTTTGGGAATTTGGACCCTTTTTGATGGTTTTTTATGCTTTTTTAGGAAAAATAATCTTTTTGAGTGGGAAAAAGGGGTGTACTAAGGTCTTTTGATGACCTTTTGTTGGCTTCAAAGGCTCAGATGGTGGAAAAGTGGACAAATGGGTCATGTGAATAAGGGAATGAGCTAGTAAGCACTTTTTGGGTGTTAACACCATCCTCAAACGAATGGGAAAATGGAAAGAGTAAATCAGGTGCTTGAAGACATGCTCCGTATGTATGTAATGGACAAACCATCCAAGTGGGAGGATTATCTACACCTGGTAGAGTTTGCATATAACAATGGGCAGCAAGAATCATTGGGAATGAGTCCATATGAGGTTCTATATGGAAAAAGGTGTAGGACACCAGTGACTTAGGACAATCCAGTGAACATAATTGTACTTGGGCCAGAATTGCTTAAGGAAATGGAGCAAGAGGTTGCAAAGATCAGGAAGAATTTAAAAGTAGCCTAGAATAGACACAAAAGCTATGCAGATAAGCATAGGGTGCATAGGGAATTTAGTGTTGGGGATCATGTGTATCTTAGAGTGAGGCCAAGGAAGGGTTCCTTGAAGCTTGGGAGTTGTGCCAAGCTATCACCTAGATATTGTGGGCCATTTGAAGTGCTTGAAAGATTAGGGCCAGTTGCATATAGACTTGCATTGCCTGGTAGCACTAGAGCTCATAATGTTTTTCATGTCTCTTTGCTTAAGAAATATGTACATGATCCTAACCATGTGATTAATTGGAATGTGATCTAGGTGGAACCCGAGGGAGAGTTCCAAACCAATCCATTGCGCATCCTAGACAAGGAGGTAACATTGCTCTGGAACCGAGCCATCAGACAGGTAAAGGTGCAATGGAAGCACTACAGTTCCGATGAGGCTACATGGGAGCTGGAGGATGCCATGAGAGTGGCATATCCATTTTTGTTCAATTTTGATGAGCACTAAGGACAGTTCTAATGTAAGGGGAGGGGAATGTCACGTCCCCATTTTGACCCTATTGCATTAAAATTGTAAATGATGTAAATATCGTTATCAAATCATGGTGAGGAGCTCAAGGCCAAGGCCTCGCCATTGATTTATCATTTTATGTATCAACAATTAAAATTGGTGCATATGGTTCTTGTGCTAGACAAGCACAATGTAAATTAAGACATCATGTAAATACGAATTTTAATGAAATACCCACAACTAGCTATGCAATGCAACAAAGATATGGGGGCATGATTCTTATAAGGAATAGGGAGGGAAATTATTCAAACCCTTGAGCCAATGGTGCTAATCCATGTGTCAATGAGAAAATCGATAAAACACCAACTACCCATTTTGGGTTATGTACCCAATCATTTAATTCTTCCAAGAGTTGGTTGAGGTAGTTAATGCCTTGGGGATGGAGAGATATGGCAGTCAATTTCGTGTATGGGCAAGCCATCAATATGGAAAATCGTATTTTTGCTTCTTGGGCAAGAAAACACCCATGAAATGGTGCCCAAATCCATTCTGAACCGATGGCCTTTGCTCTCTCACGCAATCTAAGCTAGATGGTACTTTCGCCATCACATTTTTCATCATTTCCTGCATTTTTCGATGCCTAGGAACTCATTTTTGTATTGCACAGTGGCTAGGAGGAAGAGAGCCACAATTTTTGGGGTTATGGAGGCCGTTTCTATCCACAAAATGCCCATAAACATTTTCTAAAAACGATTATGATCTCCTAGGGTTGACTTCCCATTTTTTTTCCATTTCGTTTTGGTTGCCCACGTTTTTCTGAACTGGTAGAAACCCCATCTTTGGGCATCTCACTGTAAAAATGTTTCTTCATGCCCAGCACTTATACTTTTGTTGTTATGTGCATCCCTGTTTTGGTTTGAACCTGTGAGCAAGAAATTTGGAGTGGTAGTGGACAGAATTGGCTTGATAAACCTAGTGGGAAAAATAACCTCTCAAGAAGATCAAAAGTGCTAGCTACTATTCTATGCACACCTTGAACAACACTAAATTGGAAGGTAAGGCCTAAGGGACTGTGTAGTAGTGAAGGGAATAATTCCTTGAATAAGGTGTGTAGGTATTGTGGGGATCCAAGCTGGATAGATCTTGTAGGGGTACCCATAGCTCTATGGTTGAGCTCACTAGCTTAGCAATTCTTCCTTTTCCATCTCCTAACAGCCTGATAAATCGAACTACTGATTGGCTTGGCTAATTTTGGTGTATTTTGGCTATGTGTGAGTCTGTTATTCCCTTCTTCCTTGTAGAAATCATGCCCAGCTCGGGGGTGGCAGTTGTATGAAGAGATTGATAAGCACAACTGGCCTATGGTTGAGTGGAACGTTGCAGATGCATAGCTGGTTGCTCAGGGACTACTTTGTTTTAAGATAAGTACTCTCATGTGCTAATTCTGTATTGTTTTAATTAATGAATGACATGAATATCTTGAATGTATGATGGATGTGTAATAGAATTTAATTCTGCTGTGTTTTCAAATATTTATGCATTTTCATATTTCCATCTTCATTTTATATGAATGTTTGTTTACTAAGTATGGGGCTAGATGTCTGGATTTAGTCTCATGTTCTCTCCCATGCTGGGATGATGGGTGGGTATGTGACACTTGAGGCACCTCTCGTCGGTGAGAGAGGCATGGAATTGGTAGGGATGTTGGGTCTCCTAGAAAAAGTAAGGTCGTCATCAGCGGTTATGATAGCGGCGTTTCGGCTCTGGTCCACAGGCTAATTGACAACTGGGAATCCGATCAGGTGGAAGATATCCTCACTACTGGTAACCACGACAACCAATTCAATTACTACTGGATTATCAAAAATATGCTAGGAAATTTGGTCAAGGATATGTTGGAAAATTGGAACACGAACACAACCTCCATCATGGATATCAGGGCTCTCTTGGTCCACTTGGACGCGAAATTGGTAATTCTAGATGCCAGCCTCACTGGAGGTAAGTATTCTCTGGAGAAGTGTTCTATGGTGCATAGGGGATCGACTTCAACAGATCCCACAAACACTCGGGCTGGTTTGGATGGAATGGTAGCAACTCACACAGGCGGGTCCTCTCCTGCTCCTAAAGCTCCGTCAATTTTGGGAGAAATGATGGACGTAGTGGCCGAAAACTATGTGGCCATGGTGGACAACCCATTGGGGCTAGCATTTCCTGTTTCTGGTGCTTCCTCTATTTTGGATCCCCTGCACGCCACCTTTCCTGTGCCAACAACTATTGATTCTATGCACTGCAAACGGGTCTGAAAGTCTGGAGGGGACGCTTCCCTCTACTCCAAAACTAAGCCGTTGATGCCAAAGCTCCCTCATCCGGGATGGGACAACGAATTCTTCAGTATTTGCCCCATTGTTGAGGACAAACCCAACCGCTATAATGAAGAATCAAATATTGCGGATTCTTGTCCCTAGCTCACTCTGTGATGGTCAATGGTTCTACTTCTTTTTGCTATACTATTTGTTTTCTTGCTCGGTTATGCTATATGTACGGCTATGAAATAACTTTTGTGGCACCTAACCTCCCTGGATAGGCCTATTCTACCATGTTACTTATCAACCTAGCATTTTTTAGCATATGGGTTGGTGGTTCCACCATCCTAGATCACCAAGGCTAGCAAACTGCCATGTAATTTTTGTACTTTTAATATAATTTTTCGACTACAACTTTACAAAAAAAAAATGTGTTATTAATTATTCGTTACATTGCCTTCCCCTTAAGGGAAGCTTTTTTTAGTGAAGAACTTATCAATTATTTTTGTTCATAACATCTTCTCATTGTAACTCCAACACTTGATGAAACATGGCGATATAATTTTCGAATCCCTGAACTGAAATGTCGCATTTCCTGGGAAGTGATCCATTCGAGATTTACCTTCATCGGAGCTGAATGTTGGTCTCCTTGTTGGGTAAATCTTCCTGTTTTTTGTTTAGGTTGTAGAATTTGTGTTCCTTCACATGTGAAATCATAACTTTTCTGTTTATGTCCATTTTGACCTTGTCGTTGGTCAAAATGACTTTTATAATTAGAGTGTCGATAAGGAGTTTTTATTGTTCGTCTTTTTTCTGGTGGATTGAATTATTTTTTAACTGTGATGAGGACTGAATTAAATGAAAAAAATATATAATAAATTACATAAATAATTAATAATAATAATAAATCAATAATTGAACATTTAATGAAGAGACACATTGATGAAAGGTTATGCCTCTTCACGAAATGAGACACTACATGGGTATATATACAAACCCTTATTTGTAATTTTCCATATTCATCATCTTATCAATTATTTATTCTATTATTTGTCCATTTATGGATCATCTATGTTATTTACACTAGATATTCGTGTAAGAAACGATTTTATCATTTCATTTGGTATCAAAGCTGCGTTGATGATCCAGGATTGTAGCCATCATTTTTGGGTTCCCCTAAAATCTAGGACCTTGTCAAAAAATCAAGCGCTTGGCCTAAAAAAAATTTTAAAAAAAAGGGAAGAAGTAAAAATAGATAAAAAAAAAAAAAGAGAAGAAAGAAGACCCTATAAAAAGGGAAGAAAAATAAAATAAATTAACTCATACCTTAATTGGGTTGATTTTAGTCTTTAATTATCTTTATTAAATAACATAAAATCTAAAATTCAAGTGAGAATTGAACTTGGGTGGGGAGGGTAACAATCATTAGAATTCCCAACCACCCAATCTACACACTATCCACAAAGAAGTTAATCTAAAGAAAAGGTTAACCTACGTGGATATATAAGTGCATTTTGAGCACAACCTTCTCTATGTGAGCTTTCATTGTGTGCAAAGAGAGGAAAATACTATTATGGTAGGTTAGAGACGAAGATGGCAGTGTGTATAATCATTCTTCACCGTTTTGGAGAGTCAGAGTCATTGGTGTAGTCAGAATTTCAATAATTGTATAAATTAATTACAATTATTATGGAGTCTCATAGTGACAAAAGAGGAAGATTTGAGAAGACCTACTCAAGGGTATCCATTGGCATACTAAAACTAGAGGGGATTATTCAAAGAAATTCTATTAGCATCGCTATTTTCCCAACCATCGAGGAAAATCACATTAACGTCAGCTTGGAAAATCAATTATTCATCCCAGAACTAAGTATAATTGAAAAGAAATATAAATATGGGGAGAAGCAATATACAATTAGGGACGTACAACTGACAATTGATGAATATAAGTTCACATACCAATTCAAAGTTACGACTATTTATCTAAATGAAGTTGACATCATTCTCGGCTTATCTTAGATGGAAACATTGGAGACAATTATCTTAAATAGGAAGAAAAAGTTTTTAACGTTTTCGTATAAGAAGAAGCAAGTCACACTACAGGATGTTACAATGAAGTTAGATTCAAAAGTCGTGGGATCTAAAGACTTCAAGGATATCTCCAAGGTCATTTTGCAAAAAAATCAAAAGCCAATACAGAAGATGCAATCAGAATTCGACAAAGTCGTCACAGATAAGGAATAAGAGATCTCTCGTTTAAGAGATCATAATCAGAAATTGCTTCTTCAAATAAAAAAGGTGAAGGATAAAGCACAACAGAATCAAAATCTAGAAGAGGAGAATCGATATCTTCAGAAGAAATTATTAGAAAACATTGATGAAAATGGTCACCTCAAGAAGCACAAACAAGATCTAATGGATCAGATTCATAAGCTTAAAGATGATAAGAAAGCGCAAGAAGAAATGACCCGAAATCTTAAAAAAGAAAAAAGACTTGTTAGACAATAAGTTGGAGCAAATTCAAAAGAGGCCATCAAAGCCCCTGGACTCAAAAATCCATGTTGAGAAAATGAAGCAAATACAAATTTAGTCCTCGTCACAATTCAAAAAGAAGTCAATCTAGTAAAAAAACAAACAACAATAACTCCTTATCGACACCCAAAATATAAAATTCATTTTGACCAACGACAAGGTCAAAATGAGCATAAACATAGGATTTATGATTTCGGAAGAGAAAGAACACAAAATCAACAAAGTTAGCAGAAAATGAGAAGTTCCAACCAACAACATGATCAACAAACAAGACCAATGAAGATAGATATTGGATGGACCACGTCACAAATGATGCGATATTTTTTCCTCTGAGTGTGTAACTCATATCGTCTTGTTTTGTCAAGTATGACTAACACAAAATATCGAGAGATGACATTCCAAGAAAAAAATCATATGTAAGCCTTGCTGTTAATAAGCTTTGAGGACAAAGCTTCCCTTAAGAGGAAGGCAATGTAATGAACAAAATATATAATAATTAACATAAATAATTATTAATAATAATAAATCAATAATTAAACACTTAATGAAGAGACACATTGATGAAAGGTTATGCCTCTTCATGAAATGAGACACTACATGGGTATATATACAAACCCTTATTTGTAATTTTTCATATTCATCATCATATCATTTATTTATTCTATTATTTGTCCATTTATGGATCATTTGTTTTATTTACACTAGATATTCATGTAAGAAATGATTTTATCGTTTCACTGAATTTGTTTTTGTTTCTTCTTCTTTAACTTGAATTTGTTTTCTGGAGAGTCTAGATGCTTCCTTTAGGATTTGTGCACTCTGATACCAAATGAAGTGTAAAATCTTCTTAATCCCCGTAATAAATCTAAAATTCCCACAAGTAATTGACAACCCACATTCTAATAAGTAATAATAAATTGATTGAATAATAGATAAGCTAATAATATACAAATGTTGACCCACTTTTTATAAAGCTTGGGCATTTCTTATTGAGGGGATGCATCCTCTCATTATATTTAGTTATTAATCTTGTTAATTATTATTAATATTTATGTGTTATTAATTATTCGTTACATATGCTATGTTCGTCGAATATATTTTGGGGAAGCCGAGTTGCTGATCTGCAGGTTGTGTGCTTAGATCCATTGTAATTCATGAATAAATCTGTAAATATTACCTAAAGTGCTTATTTGGTTGCGACTCATAATAAAAGACAAGCACTTCTATGTTTTTTCCCATATGGGTTTCCACGTTAAACATGGTGTTTTTGCATGTTGTGATGCGATGTGATTTGATATGTGTTTCTTTCCTCTGTTGAATATATAAGTGAATGCATGATTAGTAAATATGTATGAATGAAAATATAATCTAAGTACGTTAATATGGTGAAGTTAAGGGTTTTGTCGATGTAATTTTTTTGTCGAAGCTCTGTTTTTTTCAATGTTATGACGTAGAATATGGTGATGAATGCATGGTGCGTTGAGTATTCCCCTTCTATACTACATGAAGTCTGGTTCCTGTAGTCCCCATAGATACTTCGGGTGAGACTTCATTTTCTATGCAGGTGTTTCCAGAAGGGATTATCTCCCTTTCAAGCTGGTGTCTATGGATAGGGGGTTTGTTGGTGAAATGTTAAGTGTTGAACCCTGGTCAAAGTAAAAGTGCACCAAAAAAAATCCCAAAATCCCTGGTAGTGGTAAGGGGAGGGGGAGTAAATCTCATCTCACAAGAGAATAGGAGAGGGATCTTGTGGCCTTGGATTTGGGAAAACAACTCTCTATCTTTGGGGCACTTAGAGAATTGCATGCCCATGTTGGGGTTTCCCCATGAAGCTCATTTCTACCAATTATTGAGGGATGTCCAACTCCTCTAAAAAACTGTCTCTGAAGAGGATGATGGAAGGAAATAAATTGGATATCATTCTAATGCAAGAAACATTAGGAGATGGTGAAGTTATCGAAAATTCTTTGGAGGCACTGGTAAAACCATGGAATTTTGTGGGTGTCGATGCGAGAGGTAGATCGGGTGATTTAGCTACAATATAGAACCCACACTCTATCTATTTGTTGAGCATGTGGGGGTTTTATTTTTTCTTGGGAATGGATTTATGGTCGATCGAATTCAATAAATAATTCACGATCCTAAATATATATGGGTCATATTAGGAGCATGTCTCTTTTTGGGATTCTCTACTTGTCAAAAATTTTATGTCCAGTGAATCCCTTATTATTGGGCCAGATCTAAATTTTACTATTAGAGCTTTTGAAGTGTGGGGTTCAAGAGAAAGAATTTATCCTCTCTCAAATTACTTTGTTCAGAAATTCAGTGAGGGTGGCTTGATCAATATTGAGTTCGTAAAAGTAAATCCAACCTGGAGAAGCAAAAGAATAGGGGAAGATAGAATTGAGAAGAGACTAGACCAATTTATGGTTTCTGATAGAATGATGGAATATACCTTCCAAATTAGACAATGGGTGGGTTCTGGAAAGAAAATTTAGGAAATTTGGCTAGAGTGTGGGGATGAAAATACAAATTTCTTCCAATCTTATGCAAAAGGTAGGAAAAGTGCGAAAACTATTTGGATCCTGAATAATTTAGAAGGTAATTCAGTCAGTTTTTTTATGGGTTGGCACAGTTGGGGAAAAATCACTTCCAAACTATGTTCAAAGAAGATACAAGAGTATCAATAGAAGAGATAATAAGGATGGCTTTACTCTTCCCCAAATTTGTAAATGAGGAATAAAATAGAGACCTTATTGAAGAAGTATTTGAAGATGAGTAAAAATAAGTCTTACATAGTTTCCAAAAGGATAAGAGTCCAGGTCTAGATGGGTGGAATATAGAAGTTTTTACAAGCTTATATGAGGTTCTGGGAGTATATATTATGAAGGTTGTCGACTAATATTGTAAGGAAGGTTTCATGCATGCTACGTTAAATACAACTTTTATTTCCCTCATCACAAAGACTGACAACCCCCTCACTATGAAATATTTTCACTCAATTTCATTATGTAATTGCATATACAAGGTGATGACGAAAGTAATTGTTAGAATACTAAAGAAGATACTTTCTGAAATGGTGTCCAAATAATAGTTTGGATTCCTTGAAGGTCATCAAATTCATGAATCAATTGGTGTTTCCCAAGAGGGGATGCACAACATAAAAACTAAGAAAATAAAAGATGTTATCCTAAAGATCGACCTATCAAAGGCTTATGAAAGGGTGAGCTGGCCCTATATCATACTTCTGCTAACTAATCATGGGTTTAAAGTTCTCTTCATAAATTGGATTATGTGTTGTGTTCAAATGATATCTTTTTCCATTCTTATAAATGGGGAGACTTCCTCATTTTTTCTTGCAAAAAATAGGACTAATAAAAGGATGTCCTTTATCCCCCCTTCTTTTCGTCCTTATGGCAAAAGTCCTTAGTAGGGCATTGGAGGTGGCCAGAAGTAGGGGAGAATTTTAAGGAATTGTTATCACACCTATGCTTAGGATTACCCATCTACTATTTGTAGATGATATCCTGATTTTTGCAATGGCCTACGAGGGATGCCAAAAAACTAGTAGAAATCTTGGGGATTTTCAGAAGAAAAATAGGTATGGTTATAAATGAATGGAAGTCTTCTCTTTCTATACAAGAACTAGAGGGGGTGTTTTGAACTATTATGGTTTATTGTTTCCTTACGAAGTAAAATATTTTGATGAGGATATAAAATACCCAGGGTTTTAGATAAAACATACCAAATGATTATAAGAAAATAGACTAGATGTGGCTCTTATCGAAATTGGAAAAAATACGTAAAAGTTGGAGCTTCATATGGCTCTCTAGGGCGGGAAGGATAATATTGGTAAAATTTGTCATGGAAGCTATCTCAATGTATTGGGTTTCCCTTTCCTAGATTCCAAAAGGAATCTTGAAAAGGGCTAGGAAAGTTTGCTTCAGGTTCCTTTGGGTGGGTAGCCAGGAGAAGTTTGTTATGCATGGATAAATTGGAAGGATTTCGCTGTATCGCAAGTTTTAGGTGGAAGCGGGATAAATAATATCTTTTTATTTTCAAAGGAATTTGCTGCAAAAGTGGGGTGGAGATTGATCTCTACAAAGACACTTTGGACAACAATGGTCTTTCAGAAATACATTTATCCAGATTCAATTGAAGTTTGGATAAGAAGTCCAAATAAAAATAAACACAATATCTCTATTATATGGAAATATGTTCAAAACTATTTTCATGTGATCGAATATAGTCTAGTTTGGCGCATTGGAAATCGAGCAAAGGTTCGGATAGGGTTTGATCCTTGGCCTGGAAGTGATGGCAATCATCTGCTCCCATAGGGTCTAATTCAAAATTTTCATGCTCATGGGATATACTTTCTCATCCAGATTATGGACCCGGATACCATTTCCTTATGGGAACATGGATGAATGGATATAAACCACCTGGTACTAGGAGTGCACTACACCGAAGCATGGAATAAATTCCTTAGGTCCCTTCAGAATGCTCATATTCTCATAATCGATAGAACTAATGAGCAATCTAAGTAAATGCACCTCATGGTAAGTACACCCCGAAGTTGGGATACAATCATCTTAGTATTGAATTACAAAGGAGAGAGATTCAATGGTGGTGGAAAGGCATTTGAAAATTAAAATGCCCCTTAAAATCCCACATCTTTATGTGGTGCATGTTCATAAACAATGTCCCAACCTAGGGTATAATGAAACAAAGGAAGAAGGAAATTCCAAGATGGTGCTCTTTGTGTAAGGATGATGATGAATCAATGACTCAACTTTTTATTAATTGTGCCTTCACAAAGCAAGTCTCGAAGACTTGTTCAAGAAAATTAAATAAAAATTGCAGATCGAATGGGGCATAGATTGAAGAAGCTTAGAGGATATGGTCTTAGGATCCTGCAAACAACAATATAAATCTCATCCATTACTTGTATGCTAGTGGGTTTGGTTCACTAGGAACTCCATTATTTTTCAAGAGAAGACAACATTACTTGACATTATTGTTTCCCAAAGTCTCAGTATATTATCTCATTTCCCTCAAGAAAAAGGTTCCAACACAATCCACCCCATAATTAAAGAACAAGTAAACCACTCCAAGTTGTGGGCATACTTTGATGGGGCTTCTCAAAATAATTCATCATCCTATGGGGGGGGTGCATTCCTCAACCTAACTATTTCACACAATTACAAACTAAAAATGGGGTTGGGTGTTGTTACACATAATTATGGAGATTTGATGTCATTAAATCTATTGCTTATTTTTTCAAAAGAAAAGAATGTAAATCAGATTCAAATATTTGGTGATTCTTAGATTATTATAAACCGGGTGAGAAAGACACTAAAATGTCATAATATCCTACTAATCCCTATACTTGAAGAAGTTTTCAGAATCATGGACACTTTTGATACTCTCTCTTTTCAACATGTTTATAGGGAACATAAAGAGGAAGAAAGTAGTCTTTCTAATGAATGCATTCAAATGGTTCTAGGGTAGTGGATGATCTCTAAAACAAATACTGAAGCATTTTTTGAATATTATCATTAGCCTTTTGTTGAGTTTCTTCCTGATCCAATTCCAGTACATAATTGATTTTCAAAATTAAACGGACTAATACTTTGAAGTAGTCATGAACTATGTTCAAAAATAGTATATGCTCCTTTCATATGGGCTATTAGCTTATATTAGCATTTTCAAGAATCATGTGATATTCCAACTATCAATTTTGGTAAATTTTGACAAAGAACGGATTGCTACTTATGCCTATATTCTCGACACTAGTAGTGGGATAAATAGTTATTTATATGATTGTTTTCTTTTTTTTCGATTGTAAAGGATATATTTATTATGTAGTTTTATTCTCAGAACAAATCTATGTTCTCATTTTGGATACTTTTGGGGGATTTTGGCCAAAAAATACATGGAAACATGTATTTCTATAGAATGTACATTTCTTTTCTCTTAACATAAAATAAAATTTATGATTTTTTCCAAGGAAAAAATATATTCGATCTCATTCTATTCTTTTTTATTTCATGAATAAATCAACAAATTCAGAAAAAAAAATTCCATCAATAAATTCATTCTTTACAACACGAAGGCAATGCCAACATGGGTCACATTGTATGAAGAGAAGGCAAGGAAATGGGAGAGTGATAGGAAATAATTGAGGAGTTTGAATAGTAGAATGATGCATTCTCTTGGTTATTTAAAATGTAACACCCTGATTTTGACCCCATTGCATTAAAATGTATATGATGTAATATTGTTATAAAATCATGGTGAGGAGCTCAAGGCCAAGGCCCCACCATCGATTTAGTGTTAAAATTGATGCATATGGTTTGCATGATAACCAAGAACAATAGAAATCGTAAATATCATGTAAATATGCATTTTAATAAAAATACCCACAACTAGCTATGCAATGCAACAAAAGTATGGGGGCATGATGTTTACAAGCAATTGGGAGTGAAATATTCAAACCCTTCAAGCCAATAAAGTCAATCCAGGTGTTAATGAGAGAACCAATGCAACGAGAGTATGGGGGCATGATTTTTACAAGGAATTGGGAGGGAAATATTCAAACCCTTGCAACCAATAAAGTCAAGCCAAGTGTTAATGAGAGAACCCATAAACCATTAACTACCCATGTTGAATTTTGTACAAAATCATTTATTTCTCCCAAGAATTGGTTGAAGTAATTATTATTTGGGGAAATGGAGAGGTATGGATGTCCCATTTTCGTGTATAGGCAAGCCACCATTTTGGAAATTTATGTTTTGTCTTCTTGGGAAAGAAAAGAGCCACGAATTTTATCCCAAATGGATTATTCATCAACCAATTTGGCTCTCTCACAAAGTTCTAGATGGTGGGGCATTTTCCCTCCACGTTTTTCTGGTTTTTCCTTGATTTCTAGCTGGGAAAAAGGTGTTTTCTGTGCTTCAGAGTGATTGGGAGGAAGGGAGCTTGATTTCAGGATCAATAGAGGTCATTTTTTTCCATTGGAATGCTCATAACCCATGGGAAAAATCATTTTTTCTCCCTATGGTTGATTTTCCCTCTCACAACTCGTTTTTGGGTGTGCCACGAAGTGGAAGAGCCAATGGGAATCCCATTTTGTAAATCCCGTAGTAAAAACATTTATCCTTGCCAAACAATTGTGCTTGTTGTGTGTGGGAGAGAATGCTGGGGTTTGAGTTTGGGTTTGAGCTTGAATGTTCCCACGCCTTCTAGAAATCATGCCCAGCTCGAGGGTGGCAATTGTACTTAGAGATTGATGAGCACAGTTGGCCTATGGCTAGGTGGAACGTTGCAGTTTCATAGCCAGTTGCTCGGGAAGGCATCATCTCAAGATAAGTATTCTCTATGTGTTTCGATTATGAAACGTTTTAATTGATGCCATTATAATTCTACTGGAAATTACATGCTAGATGTGTCTCATTTGATGATTGTTATTAGTATGCTGAATGTATGATAAATGTGTGTGGATGATGTTTTATTCTGCTATGTTTGTTTGAGTATGCATGTGCACACGTGTTTTTATTTGTATGAATTTGATGAATGGGTCTGATTTTTTGTAAAAGCCCACATAATTTTAGTCATGTTCTCTTCCCGGAATGGGATCGATGGAAGGGGACGCGACATAAAAGAAAAAAACATGTCAATTATTTGTCCTAGTAGTTGGGTGGTTGACTAGATCAAACATAAATATGGTGATGACAGTCATTTCGCATGTGGTGAAGAGGTTGTAATAAACATAGGGATCGAGTGTATCAACTATGTGATGATCTCTCTATGTACATTTTCAACTTTATAATGCACATTTGAATTAAAACATCAATACGTTTTTATCAATGCTTAGTCTATTAGACCTATGATATCGTCGTTTGTTCACATTTTTACATGTGAATTTGTTCCCATGTATGTGGGCATATGTAACTCATTTTTTCACATTGAGGATGTCGATGATGGCCATGTCACACTCTATTATGGACTAGAATTCAAGTTCAACTAATCTAGTCATGCTAGCCATCATGATCATAGCATAATTAAAGGGAAGTTAGGCTACATTGGAAAGATACAAGAGATCATGCAAGTGGACCTCTCATATCTCCATTGTGTTATATTTAGGTGCAAGTGGTGGGATACCTTTGACAAAAGTATTGTAAAGGAATATTGTGATAGTAGACTAATATGTATCAAATCTAGAAGGATGTGTGATGAAACTAATTCCTAAGGATTTTGAGGATCCAAATTCCAAAAGATAAAAAGATTATTAGCAATCACTTGGTTGATTACTTGATGATATATTTTCCTTGAGGGAGATTACTTGATGTTAACTATTCGTTTGGAGCCCGATTTAGTGAATGAGACCTTAAACACTTTCTTCAAAACTTTTGGAGCTATTGTTAGTGATCATAACTTTGAGTACTAGATGATTGAATTCAATAAGGCACCGACTTGACTTGATTGAAGTTGGAGGGTGATCCCTAGGTAGATAATTAGATACTTAGGCATTCCTTTTAAGGATGGTATCTCCCCTTTTGTTATGTGGGATTGCTGTAGAGACAACTTCAATGTAATTTGCACATGTAAAAACCCAAGGATCTACCCTTTGATGCTAAGATTACTATAATCGTTAAGATTCCTCAATCATGTCATATTTAATAATTGTATTTTTGTTTCCTAATGCAACAACATCTATGCAAATGTTAGGTATGAGAATGTGATAGGAGGACATGTCAACCATGTAGTTTGAGTATAGTTCTATAAAGTGCACTACTGGAATGGAAACATGTGAACTAACATGATGCCAACATAAGCATAACATGTGTGCATCAGATCATGACAAAATGCCGATGGAAGAAGGAAGTTCATAGAAGGAAGACAAACAATGAGACATAATTATGATGTGCCTAGAGGAATATAAAGAGATATGGAGGAAGAGAGAGTTTGTGGAGAGTAAAACTTAGAAAAATTGGATGTTTGACATTAGGGTCAATTATCCAATCAAAAGATACACATATGTATTGTTATATTAGAGTTGGAAGAAGTCATCTAGTGATAGAGTAAAAGAGCATGATAGAGTGCATATTGTATTCTATAAATGTATTTGTACTTTGATTAGTTAGTGCACCATTGTCCCCACGACATGATATTTGGTTATGTGTGTTGTCTAAGTGTATGATATTATTTGATACTATTAGTGTATCCTTGTTCTAACCATATTATTTTGTATAATTCTTCACTTTTTGCAAAGGTTGGTAGATTAGGCTTGCCACACACCTATGTACACTGTTTGGTGTTAGAGCAAGATTATAAGCTCTATAAGACAGAATAGAGGGAGAGGAAGCCTCAAAGAATATGGAAACATGTAATTAGATAAGAAATGGTGTGGAGAGGTGGAAGGATGTCACTGAAAAATGAATTGTAGATGTTAAGGAGAAGAATATAATAATTGCAAAGAACACAATAAACCAAAGAAGATTAAGTAAGTGGCTCAAAACCCAAAGAAGAAAGTGAAGTTGAAGATAAAGATGTCATAGGACAACTAGTAAGGTTGTTTGAAGAACAATATTGCAGTGAAGATTCAATTTTCTTGTTATGGTAAAAGCTTTAAGGGAAAATAATAGAGTAGCTCAACTAAGTGAAGAGATGTTTTGAATTTGAGATAGTAAAAAAACCATCAAAAAATGGTTTCACAAGTTAAGTTGAAGGGAAACATTGAAATTTGGTGATATTTTGTGCAACATGAGTATGGAAAAAGAACCAATGGAATGCCATGCTATTGTGCCAATGAAAATAACAAAGCATGATAAGAATAAAATCCTTGATAAAGTGAAGACCATGGCTATCTGACAGAACCGTTGTGCATGACACTAAAAACACCTACACAATCAAAGGATGAAAGGAGATTCCATTGCTTCCATTGAAACATGAAGAATTGAGAGAGTTGTTATTATTTGCAAAGATATCTGAGTGTGATGAAAGAACCAAAGATATGCCATGTTATCATGCCGAGGAAAATATATATTACTGTGTATTGATGACAATGACAAAGACTTATGGCATTGTGAATTTCTATTTCTAGAGGAAGTTCATTTGACGATTATGCAGAATATGTACAAGGATTTACGTGAATTCTGAATTTTGGATTGAGTTCTTCATTTCCTCGTTCCATGATATGGAAAACAACCAGTAATAAAATAAAATTTCTTACAAACTTTCATCTCGCAATCAATTCTTATCCTGAATCTCCAAATAATATAACAAAAATTCTTGCAAATTTTCATCTCGCAAACAATTCTTATCTCTGAATTTCCAAATAATGTAACAAAAATGGCACCAAGAAACGGATTGGCTACCATTACAAGTTCCCATTGCTTGTAAAAATTTCACACTCAAAAATATTTTACAGTTCATACATGTGTAGCCTAAACTATTTGCAGAGCAGAAAAATCGTCAACGTCCCAAGGACCTCCAATGCAGCAGGACCAATAGTTAAAGGAAAACAATACCTATGAAATTCAATATTTCAGATTTCCACTACAAGAAAAATAACCCATGTAATTCTCCAAGCAATGTTTAGATGATCGCAAGCTTGAATTTGGCTTAAATTCTTCTGTTCCAAGTTCCTCCTTGATCCATAATATGCAAAACACCTACTAATATAACAAGTTTTCTTACAAACGTCTCTGGTACTTTCCAAAACTTCCACCCTTCCAAAACCCTCTAAAGTTCATGCATAAAATTTGCTATACTACAAAATTAAGGAATTTTTACTCCAATCCATTTAGTTTTATCCAGTAACAAGAATCTCACCTATATAATCTCACAGCAAGAATCTCGCCTATATAATCTCTCAGAAAGAATCTCACCTATAGAAGTAACAGCATATCTATAAGTATCGTATATTGATATATGTAAGTATCCCAGCAATAATCAGCTATATCCATTCCATTAATTCTTTATTGGTGTGTTTTCAAGGACTCAAATATCAGTAGAAAACTTGTAGTTTCCCTCATTAACAAAAGAATCACTAACTTCTACGCTGGGAATGATTCACTGCTGACTAATCAATGCCATGAAAACAGAAATGTGTAGAGGGGATGGGATCCTTTTATAAGGGAATCTGTATGTTTAGCCTTCTGAGCCATATTGAATGAAGAATCATGTGGAAAAAGTCATAGGGTTTTGGAGGCTGGTTTATAACAAAATGTCTCTGAACTTGCTTGACTTTTCTTTGCATCTCGACATACCTACTTACCGGTATGGATTGGAGTATGGCCTTGAGATTTGGTATTTCGGACAAGGGAACGTGAACAGAGAAAGTTGTCCAATTCAGCACATCGCTGAAGGGAAGAACATAGCTTTTTGAAATTATGACGGGCACACATTCATTGTAAATTGCCTCCACAATTCGAGGGCTGGCCACTTCATATCCACTTGGGCACAGGCAATATCTGCTCTTCTTCAGAAAATCAAGATATGACAAGCCCTGGGGGAGATACTCATGGACTTGCATATCATCATCAGTCCCCACTTTCCAATGCTTAAACAATATGGGTCTCACATGTCCATGGTTTCCGCCTGCAAAGAATGCAAGCACGGGCCTCTCTAAAGGAGATGGACCAACAAGCAAACTATCAAACGAACCTGGTCCATATTTCATCTCCGGAAGTGCTGCATCTTTCATCGGATTGAATCCTTCTGAAGCGTTGGCATTACATAGAACACGAATTGAATTATTGTACAATAATGGATTTCCCTTAGATGCATGAGGCCCCTGCATATACCCAAAACAAAACAAAACAGAAACATTCATTGTAATCAGAATTTTTGGGACAACTACCTTGTCAACAATATCATCTAACAAGCATATGTTTCTAAGTGATTGCCCTATTCGATGACATAATCAATAATAAGCTTCTGGAACTTAACAAGCATAGCTTTGTAAGTGATTGCCTGACAATATCAAAACTAACACTAAATAGGAATAAGAACTTAACAAGCAAGGGTTTTTAGGTGATTGCCCTCTTGCATGCCCTGGGACTGGAACTGAAAAATGGTCTTACTAAGAGCAACTAAGAGTACTTGAGTGGGCTTAATGGTTAAGAATATGTGTTATCTCCGTGGAGGTCATAGGCCACAGGTTCAAAACCGGCTGGGTAGGGTGGTTGCTCATTGGCTAGTTGTGACAAGGCTTGAAGGGTAGGTGACCCCGGGGATAAAGGGTCTCGGGATGCCTCGGCCCCTGCTGAGTCACAAGTTTCTGGTATATCTGGTTTGCCCGTTGTTGAATATACCCTTGAGAAGTTGCTGTTCCCATAGTTAAAAAAAAAAAATGGCCTTACTAAGTTACTGGGGTTACCAATTGGAGGGTTTCAAAAAAAGCTAAAATTGAAATGCATCCAATATACATTACCCAGTCATGACATGACAGCATGAAATGATCGGCTCCCAGACTTCGGTTCCAAAACGGGTACTTGTTGGCAACCACATCAACGTAATCTCTCACGAATCGTTGTAAGGGCGTGACATCATATGTCCCGGACGTGTAAATGTAGCTAACCATCAAGGTTACACTAAAGGGCAGAAAAAAAACATGGGCATCCTCCGGATTCGATGTCACGAATCGATTGCCCAGTTCAAGCTCGCTAATGAATCTCCCTTCCGTCGTATAGATATCTATACACGGCCCCTCGTGTACCAGAGGTGGCTCCCCTTCTCGATAGACGAAGATCTTGAAACGCTTCTGCATTTCCTTATAGCTCCTGATAACACAAACACAGAAACATACAAATCAAATAAGCCTTACTAGCAGTGAACCAAATCCATGTATGATCAATCAGATTGAAGATTCATATATATATATAGTTGAAATAGAATTCGTACTGATGAAAGGCCTCGGCGTTTCGGTAGATGTCACCCGCGGGAACATCAGAATCTCCCGGGTCCTGTTTCGGTTCGCTGTGTAAAATAGCTTTCCTTATAGCTGCCCGAGCTCGTTTCAGGCCGATTTCCACCTTACTAAGGGTCCCCTTCTTCTGCTTCTGGTGCATTCACACATCAAAATCCAACTCAATTCTATTTCCATTTCTTAAAACAGATTCAATTAAACATGAATATTATCTAATTCTGTATCGGTGAGATGTGGCACAGTCGGTGGCTAGTAATGGTTAAGACATTTTGGTGATGGTTAAGACACCTTTAAACAGATCGGTAGCCAGTTCCCAGTCCAAAACCCCTGATAATATAATCCAACCATGCTAAGGGTTAGTGAGGTCAGGCCGATCCTGAGTGATTTTGACAGCTTAGATGCCCAATATAATCCAACCATGCTAAGGGTTGGTGGGTCAGATCTGGTACGATCCTGAGTGGGTTCATGGTCTCTCAACTAATGACTAACCCTACTAGTCATGAGTACTACCATTTGCCAAAAAAAATGAATATTATCTTACCATTCTATATATTATAAATCTAAGTACCAAGATAAAGATCGTTGCATATTTTCAGAGACATTTTGATTTCTCCCATAAGAATACCATCCAAAGAAAGAAGAAAAAAAAGTTCAGTAATAACATCTGGAATCACCTCAAACACAAAGCCGCTGTTACTATGAATTCCAGCAGGTGATTCGACGAAGGATGAGGCTGCTCCGGACTGGGATTCATGATCATTCAGCCCGGCATGTAGTGATCCAGAGGGGGAACCAGGCGAAGGCAATCCATAGTTCGATTTTGTGTGCGATTGTGGCGAAATAAACGATAGGAACAAATTGACATGATAGGAATCGAGGAGCAAAAAACTGGCGAGGATTAATACTATAGCGAGCGCTAGACTCCGTTTCAGGTTACACAGCCCCTCCATAACGGCCAGCATCCATGGCATATCCCGGCCACCCCACTTATATTGCACTAAACACCCAAAATTCTGGATTTACCTTCAGCTGTCAATGCTTGATTACCTCCTCCTCGCATGTTTGAAGATGTCAAGCTACCCACTAAGATGGTCAAAAAATTGCTGGCCCCGGGAATAATGGATGTGTAGAGTGGAACCAGTTGCAAGCATCAACCCACGTCTCCGGGCTGTTGACTGTTAAACGGCTAGCAATGGTGGGAAATCTCAGCGCGGGCAATGATGAATGGGATGTTGAACCGGCTCGGGAGCATTATTTAAGAATTGAAGAAAGAGTGGGTAGGAGAAGTGTTACATTTATTTCTCTTCAGCTCGTTTGCACGTTAGATTGGCAGTTATTCTGTATTAATTTAATTTATTCTTCTACACTTCGGTATTATTCTTTTTAATTATTTATTATGATTTCTTATTTTCGAATGTTAATATTACTTTGTTTTTAACTCCTTCCATACCTTATTCATTACTATTACCTAAACCCTAACCGTGAGAGTTCTAATATTCAATACATTTTACCACTCTTTTCTATATAAAATAATTAATTGAAAAAAAAAAATTTAATACAAAAGTCCAACTTAAAAGTAAAAAATAAGTTAATTAGCAACAATCATATTTTTAAATGTGGTTGATATTTGTATATTCTTGTATATCAACAATTAACACACATTAAAAAGTGGTTGATATTTGTCAACGGACAAATATCAATGCACAAATATCAACCACATTTAAAAATGTGGTGGTTGCTAGTAGACAGCTAGCCCAACAAAGAAATAGTTAAATTAAAATATTAATAAAAAAGTTATTTAAAAATGTGATTGTTACTAGTAGACAACTAGCCCATGTTAAATTAAAATATTAATAGAAATATTATTTAGAAATAAAAATGAAAAAATTGCTAAATTAAAATATTAATAAAAATGTTATTTGGAAATAAAAATGAAAATAAATACATATTAAATTTTAAAAAAAATAAATTAAAAAATTAAAACATATTAAAATAAACTAAATTAAATTAAACAAAAAAAAGTAATATTAAAATAAATTAAATTAAAAAAAGAAATAGAATAAAAGTAAAAATAAACTAAACTAAATTTTAAAAATAAAGTAAATAAAAGTAGACAAAGTAAATGGGCCAATAAACCATCATCAAATTCATACAAACAAGTAAACCAAACCATGTTAATCCATGTTAATTGGGGAATAAACCATGGTCAACTAAACCATGTTAATCGGGGAATAAACCATGGTCAACTAAACAACGTAAATCAAATTTATACAAGCAACGTAAACTAAAGTTAGTCAAATTCAAGCATGCACAAACAACTAAACAATGTTAATGAAGGGTGTCAACGATAATTGACTAAAGTGGTGAACCGTGTCCAATCAACTAAAGTCTACCATGCGCAAAGAATGTAACGATGGTTAAACATAGTAAACCATGGTCAACCAAGTCAACCATGGTTAACTAAAGGCAACCGTGGTCAACCAAACAATGTAAAACAAATTCAATCATGGTCAACGAAACCAAACAATGTAGACCAAAGTCAAATATGGTAAACTCTCGCAACTGTGGTCAACTATGGTTAAACATAGTTTAAAGTCAACAATGCACAAACAATGGTTTAAAGTCAATCATAGTCTACCATGATGCAACCATAGTCAACCATGCCCAAACAATTAAAGTCAAACATGGCAGGATTTGGACAAACAACCAAGATCAACCAAAATGACCAAATTCAACCAAAAAACCAAAGTCATCCAAACTAAACCAAAGTCAACCATGATGCAACAAAGTCAACCATATGAAAACCAAAGTCAATCATAGTTAACCAAAGTTAACCAAACTCAACCATAGATAACCATGATTCCTTAAAGTCAACCATGTGAAAACATTGGTCAAGCATGCTTTAATATGGTTAAGCTTAGTCAATTATCGTTGACACCCTTCATTAACCATGTTTAGTAATGGGTTTAATTGACATGGTTAATGAAGGGTGTCAACAATAATTGACCACATTTTAACTTTGTTTAGTTAATGAAGGGTGTCAACCATATAGTATATCATTGACACCCTTCATTAACCATGTTTAGTAATGGTTGGGTGACCATGGTTAACAATGGTTGACGATAACTGACCATGCTTGAATATGGCTGACCATGGTTGACTATGGATAACCATGCTTGACTATAGTTGTTTGACTATCGTTATATTTAGTTGACCATGGTTGACTATGGTTGAGTTTCGATGTTCAAGGTAAATAATTATTGACCATGGATTACCATGGTCAACACAGGTTAGGTGTGGTTAACTATTGTTGATTGTGGTTGATTGTGGTTGATTAGGTTGATTATGTTTTACTATGGTTGATTATGGTTGACTATGGTCAATTATGATTTTGCATAGTTGATTATAGTTGATTATGGTAAAAAATTGTTGCCTATGGTTAACCATTGTTAACAATGGTTGATTATGATGAATTATGATTGATTATAGCGCACCATGTTTAATTATGGTTGATTGTTTATGGTTGACCATGGTTGATTATGCTTGACGACAATTTACTTTAGATGTTCAGGGTTGATGATGGTTGTTAATCAAAGTTAATAAATTATCATTGACATCCTTCATTAACCATGTTTAAAAATGTGGTTGTTGACCATGTTTAAATTGTTAACTTTGGTTAACTTTATTTAGTAACGATTGTTGATTGACATATCATTTACTTTAGGGCATCATGGTTAAATATGGTTGAGTTTGATTAACTTTGGTTAATAGTGATTGACTTTGGTTTTCATATGGTTGACCTTGTTGCGTCATGGTTAACTTTGGTTTTCATATGGTTCACCATGTTGCATCATGGTTGACTTTGGTTTAGTTTGGATGACTTCGGTTGTTTGGTTGACTTTGGTAATTTTTTGTTTACTTTGGTCTTTTTTGGTTGACTTTGGTTGTTTGGGCATGGTTGACTTTGATTGACTTTGTTTGATTATAGTTGACTTTGTTTTACCTTTAGCCATGGTTGACTTTAGTGCATCATAGTTCCATATGGTTGCATCATAGTTGACTATGCTGAACTTTGGTCAACCATGGTTCACTATGTTTAGCCATGGTTAATGACATTTCATTACTGACCATAGTTAACTTTGGTTAACTATGGTTCACTATGGTCGATGTTGGTTTAAAATAATTGACTTTATTAAACCATGATTGAATTTAAATTGTTAGTTATGGAAGACCATGTTAAACCATCATTGATCATGGTTTACATAACCAAAAGAACCATGGCTAACCATTGTTAGACTATAGTTTGTAGTATTTGACCATGGTTAATGAAGGGTGTCAAATTATGATTGACTAAGTTTAACCATATTAAACCATGATTGACTAAGTTTTAACCATATTAAACCATGATTGACCAACTTTTTCACATGGTTTACTTTAGGGAATCATGGTTAAATATGATTGTGTTTGGTTAACTATGGTTGACTATGGTTTTCATATGGCTGACTTTGTTGCTTTATGGTTGACTTTCATTCATTATGGTCGATGTTGGTTAAACAAAGTTGACTTTAGTTAACCATGGTTGACTTTGGTTTACATCATTTAGTTGACTATGGTTCAGTTTTGTTGACCTTGGTTGTTTGGTTGACTTTGGTTGAATTTGATTAACTTTCGTTGTCTAGGCATGGTTGGATGTGATTGAATTTGCTTGAGTTTGGTTGTTTGGGTATAGTTGAATTTGGTTTTTTGGGTTGACTTTGGTTATTTGGGAATGGTCAAGAATTTGACTGTTTTGGTTGACTTCGGGTTTTTGTGCATGGTTGATTTTTTATGACTTTGGTTGTTTAGGCATGGTTGAATTTGGCCGACTTTAGTTTACATTGTTTCTTTGAATTTGGTTTACATTGTCTAGTTAACCATGCTTTATTATCTTTAACCATGGTTTACATTGTTTGGGAATGGTTGAATTTGGATGACTTTGGTTGTTTGGGCATGGTTGACTTTGTTTGACCTTCATTGTTTGGGAATGGTTGACTTTGGTTCTTTGGGAATAGTTAACTTTGGGAGACCATGGTTGACGATAGTTGACCATGCTTGACTATGGATGACCATTTACGATAGTTGACCATGCTTGACTAGGACTGACCATGCTTGACCGTAGTTGTTTTACTATCGTTATCTTTAGTTGACCATGGTTGACCTTGGTTGACTATGGTTGAGTTTCAATGTTCAAGGTAAATAATTATTGACCATGGATTACCATGGTCAACTAAGGTTGGGTGTGGTTAACTATTGTTGATTGTGGTTGATTATGGTTGATTATGCTTTACTATGGTTGATTATGGTTGACTATGGTCAATTATAGTTTTGCATAGTTGATTATAGTTGATTATGGTAAAAAATTGTTGACTATGGTTAACCATGGTTAATAATGGTTTATTATGGTGAATTATGATTGATTATAGCGCACCATGTTTAATTATGGTTGATTGTTCATGGTTGATCGTGGTTGATTATGCTTGACAACGGTTCACTTTAGATGTTCATGGTTGATGATGGTTGTCCATGGTTGACTTTGGTTGACCATCCCTTATTATGGTTATCATGGTTGACCTTAGATGACCATGGTTGAATTTTTTACCATCGTTAGATTTAGCTGAGTATCGTTGACTTTAGTCGACCATGGTTGACCAAAGTTTACTTTAGTTCACCTTCGTTGACTTTAGTTGACCATGGTTGACTTTAGTTGGCCATGGTTCACTATGATTGATTATGGATAACTTTGGTAAAAACATTGTTGACTATGGTTAACCATGGCTAACAATGGTTGATTATGGTGAATTATGATTGATTCTACCGCACCATGTTTAATTATGGTTGACCATGGTTGATTATGCTTGATGGCAATTTACTTTAGATGTTCATGGTTGATGATGGTTGTTAATCAAAGTTAATCAATTATCATTGACACCTTTCATTAACCATGTTTAAAAATGTGGTTGTTGACCATGTTTAAATTGTTAGCTTTGGTTAACTTTGTTTAGTAACGATTGTTGATTGACATATTGTTTACTTTAGGGCATCATGGTTAAATATGGTTGAGTTTGATTAACTTTGGTTAACTATGATTGACTTTGGTTTTCATATGGTTGACTTTTTTGCGTCATGGTTGACTTTGGTTTTCATATGGTTCACCTTGTTGCATCATGGTTGACTTTGGTTTAGTTTGGATGACTTCGGTTGTTTGGTTGACTTTGGTCATTTTTAGTTGACTTTGGTTGTTTGGGCATGGTTGACTTTGTTTGACCTTTAGCCATGGTTGAATTTAGTGCATCATAGTTCCATATGGTTGCATCATAGTTGACTATGCTAAAATTTGGTCAACCATGGTTCACTATGTTTAGCCATGGTTGATGACATTTCATTACTGACCATAGTTAACTTTGGTTAACTATGGTTTACTATGTTCGATGTTGGTTTAAAATGGTTGACTTCAGTGAACCATGATTGACTTTCAATTGTTAGTTATGGAAGACCATGTTAAACCGTCATTGATCATAGTTGACATAACCAAAAGAATCATGGCTAACCATTGTTAGACTATAGTTTGTAGTGTTTGACCATGGTTAATGAAAGGTGTCAAATGATGATTGACTAAGTTTAACCATATTAAACCATGATTGACTAAGTTTAACTATATTAAACTATGATTGACCAACTTTTTCACATGGTTTACTTTAGGGAATCATGGTTAAATATGATTTTGTTTGGTTAACTATGGTTGACTTTGTTGCTTCATGGTTGACTTTCATTCATTATGGTCGATCTTGGTTAAACATAATTGACTTTAGTTAACCATGGTTGACTTTGGTTTACATCGTTTGGTTGACTATGGTTCACTTTTGTTGACTTTGGTTGTTTGGTTGACTTTGGATGAATTTGATTAACTTTCGTTGTCTGGGCATGGTTGGATGTGATTGAATTTGCTTGACTTTGGTTGTTTGGGTATAGTTGAATATGGTTTTAACCATGGTTGAGGTTGGATGTTCATGGTTGATGATGGTTGACCATGGTTAAATATGGTCGAGCATGGTTGAGAATGGTTGAGTATAGTTGACCTTGGTTGACCTTAGGTTACTTTGGTTGACTATGTTTAACCATGGTTAAACATGCTTGACTATGGTTGACCATACGTGACTATGGTTTATAATCGTTGAATTTCATTGATCATGGTTGCCTCTGGTTGATTTTTTTTGCAGTGGTTGATCTTTATTGACCATGGTTGTCTTTAGTTGACCATGGTTCACCATATTTGACTATTGTTGACCATGGTTCACCATATTTGACTATTGTTGACCATGCTTGAATTTGGTTGAAAGAGTGATCCTAGACTTGAAGAACATGCAACAAGAACAATATATACATAGTAATGAGAGAAATGAAACTGGGTTTGGGCAGTTGAAGGATATTTTGACCAAGATGCACGTAGATTTAGAGGCAATGGAGGAAAACGATGCTACAATTGTCGAGTAGTGAGAGGCCATCCCAATGGAGGAAATTGTGACAGAACCATTGGGAAGTTGAAGAAGAAAATCCCCAGAATGAGAATTCTTGATCCATTTTCTCTTATATGTTATGTTTTTTGGACAATATCTATGTAGTCAGTTTGTTAGGATTTACTCCACAAGACGAAACAACCATAGAACTGGGCAGTTTTGTAATGAAATATCTTTGGTAGAATACTTGGACTCGGAACTTGAAAATCCTAATGTAAAACTCTTGAATTATTTGGCAAGTCTCTATGTCTATGTAAAACATTGTTTTTATATATAATATAGATTTCTAAAAAATAACTTTAATGTTATTAATTATTAATATAAATTTTAATGTTATTAATTATTAATACCAATACTAATGTTGTTAGTATTGATGTGGTTAATGTAAATATTAATGTAAATACCAACGTTAATGTTGTTAATATTAATGTGGTTAATATAAGTACTATTAATGTTAATAATTTTATTAATAATATTTTTAAATTTACTATAAATATTTTTATTAATATTATTATTTAACCTCATCCTATTATTTATATTATTGTTAATATTAATATTAATAATATTAATATTGAAATAATAAAAACCACATTATGTTAATAACTTAATGTATTATCCCTAGATGCGGGTGTAAACATGCCCTCAGCATCGGTTCCCACGCGCACGGAACCATCCTCACATGGCACCGACCCTAGCCTGCATGATCCTAGCCACGTGATGGCTAGTACTGGCCATCTGTCTGCTTGCTCCATTGGACAACCCTCCAACCAGGGTGACAACGTTTATCTAAGGCAGGAGGACGAGCCCCCGGATCCCAACCTCATTCGGGCGAGTTCATGACGATGATCGTTCTCTGCTAGTGCGAGGCGCCATTAATTTTGCCACCTTTTTCAAGGATGACCTCCTGCAACATTTATTACCTCCATGGGAGGGAAATGGCTTGGCTCGGCTCTTTAAAACCATCCATCGACTTGCATTACAGTTCTACTGTTGAGTTCTGGTTTTTTCCTATGGCTCCTTTTGCTCATCTCTGGAACGCTCTCATCTCCATGACTTGCACCAGAGGCACCCCTCGTAGCAGTAGTGGTAGAAAAGGCTCTGGTAGAGGGCCTAAGGTGGCCATGGGCTGTACCATTATGGATGAATACGTAGAGCGTATCTCTGCGCGGACTCGCAGTCTCATTGATGGTCGAGAAGCTCGTAGGGTGGCAGCTCTCCTAGCCTTGGGCAGTAATGGAGGAGCCATAAATCACTACTGGCTGCTGAAAAACATGATGAGTACCTTGGTTGAATAAATGGAAGCCAGCTGGGATGCCAGCACCAACATAGTACAGAATATCAAATTTAGCTTGACAGAGGATTTTGAATGCTTGAACACCCTGGATGCCAACATGACCTGGGATATCTTCTCCCTGGGCGGCAATTCTGAACAGGTGATGCAAGGAAATGTTGCGGAAGCTGATGAACCATCCGTGCCAAATGAAGGGTTTGCAAATAAAAAAGCCACGGTTAGAAAAGACAAGGATTCTAATCCAACAACACTAGCCAACAACATGACTCACGATGGTCCTGGTGCCCTAGGTTATTCTACCCTTGCTCTCCCCCCTCCGGGGACTTTTGAATACTTTTATGATGTCTGCCCCATCCTCAAGGAGGAACCAGATGCACCGCCTGCAAGCCGTTAGATGGACCACCACTGCTCCGGGTTATCTTTGTGATTTCCATGTTTTTTTATTTTATTTTCTTTACAATTTGATATATAGCACTCCTAGATAGCATGTAATATTTTTTTGGAAAAAGTCCTGTCTTTTTCATGGGAAGACCTCACCCAGGGGGTCTTAATTTTGTATAATGAAATTACTTTCAGTATTTTTGAGCGACTGGAATGGTGGCTTCATCATTTGAGGCCTCCCCAGTTTGCTACAGACTCTTCAGCTCTCAATGTATTTTTCACCACCTTTTTTGGCTCTGTTAATTAAATTTTAGTCTGCAACTTTTTTTTTTTAATGGAAATGGTTAGGAGCACTGATTATATTAAAAAAAAAGGAAAGTACATCAAGATGATTGATGCAATTGTTCCCATGAAAGGAGAACAACTATCAATCCAAGTTCATCCAAGTCCAACTGAAAATTATCATGATATCTTTATTTCCTGATGAAGCTGTAGATTCTTTCAAACTATCCTAGGAGTAGTAAGCAAAAGAAAAACATTACAGTAGGTATGAGTATACAAAAATGGCTATTAAGCCCATTTTGGTGCAGTCTGATAACTTAAGCCCTAGACTATGTAGGAAGAAAAAACAATGCATAAACCTATTTAACATATTAAGCAAAAAACTGTAGAATAGCCAACCCATGGCTTCAGAGCTAATAAGGACCATCTCCCATTGTCACGTTTGCTACTTCAGCAGCCTTGTTCCTATCAGTGCTAAGATCAACATAGTTGCCAGTTGTGGCCATGAATTTCTTCAACTTGTCCATCATCTGGTTGATGTCCGCGAGCTCACTATCTATAGCTTTGGGCTTCCAAGCCTTACGGGGGTGGGCCAAAACCAAGGATTCTTCCAGGTTGTCAATCTTTGTAGCAATTCTGGCATACTGGTCCCTAATTTCAATCTAAGAAGCAGTTGCGAAATTATACATTCTAGAGATTACCTTTTTGAACTCTATATTGTCACCATGGACCATCCTCATCTGCAGCTCCAGGTCCTATAGTCGATTAAGGAACTCTACTTCGAACTTCGTCATGCTACGACCACCATCCTGGCCAACTACGTTTCCTGCTCCATCGTGCTGATGACAGGGTCCATGTCCAGGGTGTCCTTCAATATCCACAGTATCCCCCCACATTTATTCAACCTGAATGCCCTTGGAACATCCCTCATTGTGACCGCGGTGAAATTTGCAGCAAATCCCACAGTAGGGTTTCGCGATCCCATGATAATGCCCACCATTAGCGCAGTGATGCTTCCCACCATTACCTGCTCTGTGTTAGGCCATATTTTGACAAACACCAGCACTATTCAGCAAAGACAACAGGGAATTCGATTCTGCAGGAGCTTCGCGAAGACATAGAGTCGAGGAATGAGGAATTGGGGAGCCCAGAGGAGGCATGTACAACCACCAGCGAGCTTGCATGCCATCCAGATGGCAGTGCGTAGAGGTGCATTAACTCCAAGCATGCAGAGAGGGTTGTCAAGGAGGGAGAAGGATGTCAAAATCCCAAGAGATAATTCGAAGAAATAGATAATAATGAGGCTACTTAATAGCAAGACCACCATTAAAAAGAGTTGATAAATCATTTAATCGAGGGTCGGATCGGAGGCTAGGGGACCCAATTGCTCTTTGGATTTCCTTCATCAAGCCTTATGGTGCCATAGTCCAGTTCGACACCTATATTTTCCAATTTATCGGCCTTCTCGTTTAGATTTCGAAGAATATGAAGAAGAGTAACCTCGTGGAATTTGTTGAGGATGCATTGGAGAAGAAGATGCATTTTGGAGGTGGCCTCTTTTTGTTTTGCTAGGATACGCCTCGCTTATCTTATTATGATAAGAGAATCGCCAAGAACAATGGTTTTCTTAATTCCCAAGCTAGAGGCAATCTCCAACCCTTTGATGAGTCCTAACCACTCAACTGCATTGTTGGTCTTTTTCCTGATGCCCCAAGCGAAGTCTTTCTGCTTATTCCCCAAGGAGTCAAAAATAAGTCCCCCGTGCTTGCCAACCCTGGATTTCCCTTCAAGGCACCATCAAAGAAATGAATACTGATGCTCTGCTGTGCAATCCAATGCTGAAGTTCACTCTTGCCTATTCTGAGCTGCCAAGTCGGATGCTTCTGTTTCTTGGGAGAATTTCGATGAGATATGGAGCAATTCTGCATTAGGAGACTCGCCATCCAAGTTTTATCCTGCACTGTGAGAGGCTCATTCTGAATACTGTTCATCGCTCGCGATGAGAGAACCTCCACCCAAAGAGAATTGGCTGCAACATAAGTCTTTCTTGGGTTAGCATCTATTCCTTCGAATATCTCCTTGTTTCTTGCCATCCATATCTTCCAACAAATGAACCGAGGGAGAGCATTCCATGCTCTAGAGAAATCCGGTTTGCTGGAAAAGGAACCATGATAGAATTCCTTCCAACTATTAAATAAGTTGCTCCACCTAGTGGGCATGATCAAATCAACTCCAAGATTTCTAATAACTAGATTCCAGACTTCAACGTGAAGCTACAGTTGAGGAAAAGATGTTCAAGTGTTTCTTCATCACCTTTGCAAAGAACGTAGCGAAGAGGTCCCTCAATGCCTCTCTTTCTCAGATTATCTGTGGTTAAGGTTTTTCTATGTGCAAGAGACCAAAAGAATGCGTTCACCTTGGGGATATTTTCCTTGCACTAGACCTTGGCCCAATTGATGTCTCCAACACAAGCATCTATTCTCTGCTGAATGTGTTGATACCCTTCTTTCACCTAGTAAACTCTGAAATTTCCCCATCCACGGCGGTCTTTGAGGTTGATACTAATAGGACAGTGTTCTTGCAGTACAAGGAGAAGGGCGTTGTAGTCCTCCTTTAGATCCATAGGGAGATTTAAATCCTTCCATCCATTCCAGCGACCACTGTTGTACCAATTTGAAATGTCATACAAAGAAAGAAGGTTTGAGTTTTCCATCCAAGTTTTAAGTTGGCTTAGCTCTTGACAGAAGTTAGCTGGAGAACTTCTACCCAGCGTGTCCTGCCAGATTTTGATGCTCCTCCCATCACCGAAAATCCAATGCAATTTATCTTTCAAAATAAATGTTGATTTCTTACATAAATCCCAGATGGGAGAACCTTTCTTCTGCGTGTCAATGTTTTCAATGCATCGTTTTCTAGGCCCTCTCATGTTTTTTTTTTCTGAAGTGCTTTTTTCCACCAAGCGTCTTTGTCTGAGACAAGCCTCCAAAGAATCTTAGCTCCAAAAGCAAGATTCATGATCCTTGGGTCTTTTATTCCAGCGCCGCGTTTTTTTTTCGGAGAGCAAACAGTGTCCTAGCCAATTAAATGGAATTTTTGGAGCTGCTCTCTTTGCCCCCCTGCCAGAGAAAGGTTTTGAGTTCCTTGTTGATTTCTTGGATAATGTAATTGCGGGCAAAGGAAATGGAACAAACATAAATATGATAGGTTGATAAGATAGATTTAATTAGGGTGAGCTTCCCTGCAATATTGAGCCAGAGAAATCCCCATGCCAAAATTTTCTTTTTAATTTTGTCTAACAGCCATTGCCAATCCTCCTTCCTCTTCCTTCCTTTAAATATTGGAATTCCAAGGTAATTAAAAGCATTCCAGCTGGTTATTCCTTCAAAGTCAAAGATTCTAGAGATGTTGGTCATAGTTGCCTGAGGACAGTTCCAACCATATACCTTGGATTTTCTCTCACTGATCTTGCCATCTGAAGCACTAAGGAATGTATTGAGAGCTTTTTTAAAACGTTCAGCTATGACAGAAGAAGCACCACCCAAAAGGATAGTATCATCTGCAAATTGTGCATTATTTGCTACCTGGGCTCCCCTAGCAATTTTAAGACCTTTAAGATCTCTAGAGTTCTGAAGACTTCTAACATGCGACTTAGAGAATCAGCCACCAGGATGTAGAGGAATGGAGAGAGAGGGCACCCTTGTCAAAGGCCACGGGAGGCTTGGAAAAATTCGGTGGGTCGCCCATTAACCAAGGGAGCAATCCAAGGTCTACTTATGCAACCCTTAATCCATCTAACAAAGCTCATGGAGAAGCCAAATTTTTTCATAATTTCAAAGAGGAAGAAGTAATTGACCCTATCGAAGGCGTTTTCCATGTCTAGCTTGATGGCCATACCTTGCTAATTGCAATTTATACTGGAGTGTATAGCTTCTTGCAGAACAATGATGTTGTCCAAAATTTTCCTTCCCGTAATGAACCCACCTTGAGTCTCCGATATCAGTCGGCTCATGATCTTCTTCATTCTAGTAGCCAAGATTTTATAAGAGGTATTGCAGAGTGAGATTGGTCTAAACCACTCTATGGTAAGGGGTTTCTTGTCTTTTGGGATGAGAGTAAGAAAGGACAAGTTGGTGGCCCCTCCTATCTTGTCCTACCGACGAGTCCAGTTCAGCATCCTTTTCAAATCTTCCTTAATGATTTCCCATGCTGCTCTATAAAAGTTTAAGGTGAATCCATCATGCCTCGAGGCTTTATCAGCTTGAAGGGTCCAGATTGCGTCTTTTATTTTGAATTCCATGATTGGTTTGTAGAGCTCATGGTTCTCACTTTCACATATGGGGAAGGGATTTCGGAAAGGAGTTCATCTTGGGATAAAGGGTCTGTCTTGTTCTTGTCAGAGTACAGCTCATGGAAATGCTGCTGGATATGAACTTTAATTTGGTCGTAGTCAAGGATTTTGGCACCATCTTTATCTTTGATCTCTTTTATCACATTGTGGCTTAAATGCACTTTTGTTTGCTTATGGAAGTAGCTGGTGTTACCATCACAGCCCTTAAGCCAAAGCTGCCTGGACTTAAGCCTCCATACCTCTTCCTCATTAGCTGCAAAAATAATTTTACTATTAAGCTCCTACTCCTATCTAAGAAGCACTGGGGTGATTTCTCTTTTTTCCATATCTTCCTGAAGTATTTCAAGCTCATTTTTCAGGAGTTTTTTTACTATCCCAGGGCTTTTATAGTCCGCCTTCACCCATCTTTTTGTGCATATATGACAGCTCTAAGTTTTCTTTCCCATACAAAGCTTGGGGAGCCAAAATAGGGAGTGCACTAGGCCAAAGAGATAATAGCCCAGACTTGATCTTCTTGAAGCCAAAGGGGGTTGAAACGAAAGGGGATGGGGCCAAGGTAGTTCGGGGGGGAAAGAGAGAGTGAGATAGGCTTATGGTCAAAGACGGCAGAAGGTATCAAAAAATAAATTGGAATAAGGTTTTGTTGAAGGAGAGACGTGTTGACTAGAAAATGGTCAAGTCGAGCAACAATATGACCCACCCCAAGACGACGATTGTTCCATGTAAAATAATCATTTTTTAGAGGGGGATCGAACAAGTCTAGGGCAAAGAGTAGATCTTCCAGCTTTTCACCAAAAGGGTCCCTCACCCTCGAGCCTCCATGCTTCTCAGCTTGAGAAATTGTAGTATTAAAGTCACCAGCAAAAATTATATGTTTATCTCTTGCGATTGCGTGAAGGCTGAGAGATTCTCTCCCAAAAGGACTGCTTAGTAATGGGAGGGTCCGTAAACATTGTAGACTAGGAAGAGGAGATTTTATTCCTTGTCCCAAAGCTCACTTAGAACCCAGTGATGGCATTCTTGCAAAATTTTAAAGGAATACTTACTTGTGAAAAAAGACGCTATTCCTCCAGAGGCTCCTCGACGCTCATAGCGTGACCCTGGACGGATTTCCAAAAGAGATGCGAGATGGCCTTGATCTCAGCATCACTAATCTTCATCTCTTGAATTAGTAGGATATCGGTCTTTTTTGCATTAACTATTTCTTTCATGGCTTTTACTTTATTTGAACCCCTGAGGCCCCTACAGTTCCAAGAGACAAGCTTCATTATTTCTTCCCTGCATGTTAGCCTGCTTGAGCCCTTGTTTCTGCCTTTCCCTTATTTGTCTGAATCAACTTCATTTCCTCAATGCTTCTTTGTCTACCTAACTCTATTTCCCTTTCTGCCTCTTGCTCCCTATGATACCGCAAATATTTCCTTCCACAAGTGTTTGGAGGAGGGTCAGGCTCACTTAAGTCTTGGGTGCCTTTGGAGGAGGATTCCGGGTTGACTGAGAAGGGAGCCACTTTGCTCTTTCTAACTGCATTCACCCACGAGTTTCTAGGAGGATGGGACTCATCTCGAGCCGGTATAGCACCATCGAAATCTAGAGAAGGGGTGATGGCGTTGCTAGTCAAAACATCAGTTTGCATGGGTTCACTTTCAGGAGCCACCGACTCCTTTATTTCACCTTCCTCCCTGGCAAGTGCCTCAAACTGATTGACTGTCAGAGTTTTAGGATTCTGCAATTCGATTTCATTTTCTTTAGTCGGTTGTTGCTTCTTTGGGTCTTGCATTGGCGCAGAGGTCTTCTTACCTTTCTTCACTTGGTTCCATTCAGCTTCTTGAGTTTGCTCCTAGGATTCCTTTGGAATTTTTATGTAGTTTTTAACAAGTGGCCATACTCGTGGCACTTCCTGCATTTAAAGGGAAATTGCTCATAGTCCACTTTCTATGCATATTCCCATCCGTCCATACATAGTCTAACCATTTTGGGGAGTCCTTTCTCCAGGTCCACCTCCACACAGATTCTTGCACAGGAGAAGAGGGGGCTTTTTGGTTCAACTTTATCAATGTATTTTCCCAAGGAGTTCCCTATTTACTGGAGGGTTTCGTCATTCCAGTAGTGGAGAGGAAGATGGGGTAGATGAACCCAGATGGGGACGGCGGAGGGCACATATTTTTTGGGTCAAAGGAGAGACACCATCTATTGAAGTAGAGGCCCTGGGGGCCCATGAAATACGGTCCACTACGAAAAATAAGATCTCTATCCTCTTTTGATTCAAACAGGAAGGTGAAAAAACCCTTACCACAAAAGCAATGTTGGATCCCTCCTGAGATCAAAGGCGTACAACTATTTCTGATCCATATTTCCATAGTTTTAGGGGATGGCCAAATCCCAGTGAACTGGCCAATTAGACCACGTTCGCTGAGAGCAATCGCCTCCAAACGTGAAGCCGCTGACATGATTTGGATCCTAGGAGCTTCAGAGAGCTTTACAAAACCATTGCCAGGCATTGGGATAGTTGGAGGAGAGGGGGAGGCCGCCACCAAGGCCTTGAAGGCCTCATCAAGGAGGCGTCGACAGTCTTCAGGGCTTGGATCCAAGGGGGGATCCATCCCGAGCAGCAGAGGAGTGCATAGGGAAACCCAAGAGGGGTCACACAGGATCAAAAAAAAACAAAGACTTAGAAAAAAAAAAAACTTAATGTATTATGTTTGACAATGTATTATGTTAATAACCTTTTTAGCAATGCAACAATTAAAAATATTAATATTTTATTTTAGATCAATTAAATATAAATATAAATCATATTTTTGAATGAATTTTTTTAAAGAAATATTGATAATGGATTCTTTAAAAGAATATTGATTAGTGTAAAGTAGACATCGATTGAAATAATATTAATAGTATTTTGTGTTTTATAATTACAAACTATCTCTAGCATGGAAGTTCCAACTCCATGAAAGTGTGCCACGAGTTGCAATTTGAAAGGAGTACATAATTGTTTTTTTTATAGATGAGCACATGCAACTTGTAAATCTCCAAGTCTGTTGGGTAAGTATGATTAGGACCTAATTAAAGAGCTATCGAATTCCCTGAACTTAGCTCTGATTGCTCCCCGAACCAGAGCCGAGAATTCGGCCGGGCAAGCATTATTTGAATTATTTTTAAAACATTGTTTCTTATTTTTTTAGTTCTCTATATCCATATATCTAAAAAAAATTATATATATACAAAGATTTTAACAATTATCTAAATCTTTTTATATGCCATAACAATTATGAGTTTTTCGTTGCTGGACATGGCTTAGGATCCAGCTGGTGCGCCTGTTGTAGGGGTCGATGGCCTCTAAAATGTAACTTAATTATTTAAATGTAACCCAAATATAACCAAATAATAAAAATGGAATTCTTGATCCCTTGAATTGAAACATTTATCGATTAACCTCTAGAAAATGGAGGATTAGCAAGAGACATATAGTTACCCACGTGGCAAGAGACAAACAATTGCATTTTAACACTTTCCCGCGTGGCAAGATACTAGAATTAATTAAAAAACGGTTGATTAATAATTGATGTTTCGGTAGCCTGTTTTCCCTCAGCAAATCTCTGTCCTTAGATGTGTGTGTTTGACGAATATTTTTTGAAGCATATTCCAAAGCAATGGATCCTGGCCACCCATCCCTAATCAAGGATTAAAAGACCGCGGTCGCCCTCTATATGCATTTGTTCATTGTAGTTGCCTATTGGTAACTAACTTTTTTAAATATTTATTTAAGAAAAATTAAAGAGAAATGAGAAATAATTAATTGAAATAAAAAAATATTTAATATAAAGCCCCAACTTAAAAGTCAAAAATAAGTTAACTAACATTCTTAAGTAATATTTATTTAAGGAAATTAAAGAGAAATGAGATTGTGTGAATTTTCTAGATACATTTTGTTTGAGTTAGGAAACAACAATATTTTGAAATATTTAGAGTGGACACTCTACCCATCATTAAAAGAATAAATAATATTTTTATAATGAGAAGAGATGTATCGAGTTCTTTTTAATTAATATAATAGAATAGCATACTTTTTAATTAGAATAGAAATTTGAGTTAGACCTATGCCATCATTATCAAAAATGTAATTTTGGATTGATATTTTTTAATGCATAAATGGATTCAAACCCTTGAATATATTTAATGTAACCTTATTGTGCAATATTAACATATGATATATATACAATTCCATTAATATGAAATGATTCTTATTGAATTTTAGGTTAAAAATACATTTGGACACAATGGTATAGACATGGTTATGAGGTGTAAGAACAATCAAAGTTTTTTTTTTTGGATGGGTTGTGGGGAAAGCTCCAACACAAGAGCAAGTGACCCTCTGGGGTTACTATATTTTAGTCATTTCATAGGAATTTTATCTTTACAAGTGTTAGGTGATTCTAGAGTGGTAGTTGACTGGGCCCCTAAGAAATCAAACTTTCAGGTGTCTCTCTTGGATCACATATATACAATGGAAGTTCCTTAACTTATCTTTCAAACATATATTTCGATAGTTTAACACTCAAGTTAATAAAATTTCTAAAAAATCTATTGGACTTGACGAGGGGCTCCTTTACTTTGAAGAAATTCAGGATGGCCATGTGTTGGCTAAAGGTTTTCTACAGGTCTTTTAGTTTTGACCAGTTGGTCTTTTCAGTTTGTTCTTTTTTGATTTTGTGCTTTGATTTTTAGAGTCTTTGAATATTTTACAAGCAATTTTTGTGTATGATGTGGAGTGGATGGTTATATATGATGTGGAGTGGATGGGGGATTTCTGGCCACATTACTTTTTGGATTTGGATGAGATAAGGAAGGATGGGTCTAAGTCAATGATGTTATGTAAGCTTATCTCTTTAATATAAGATAGTCTATCATTATTTTATGATCTCTCTTTTAAGAACACTCAGAGAGTATATTTATTGTTTTTGATTCAAGTTTATTGAATATCAAGGAACCTCCTTTTCTGGTGAAAAACTATCTAAAAAAATTCAAATTCCTAAAGCATTTAAATTACAACTTAAAAATTCAATGTCACAAAGTGTTACATACATTTTTAACCAAAATCTCTTTAAAAGCACTCAAAGATTATAATTTTTATGTTCGATTTAAGTTTATTGAATATCAAGTAACCTCCCTTTTCTGGTTAAAAAGTATCTAAAAAATTCAAATTCCTAAAACATTTAAATTACAAATTAAAAATTCAATGTTACAAAGTGTTCCATACATTTTTAACAAAAGTCAAAATAATTACTTTAGTGTTAAATATATTAATGGAATACATTTATAATTTGGATTCATGCCACGATTTCTATTTCTTCTCCTGCTCACCATATTTTAGAGTATCAGTTTGTTTTGATAATACATGTAAAGACAATGATGTCTTCTTGTTCAATAAAAAAATATTTTTATATTGACCGGAGGGTTTGATGACATGGAATGCATGGAAGACATACATTATGTAAAATGTAATTTTGTTCTAGCATAATATAATTATGTTTTTTTTCCAAGGAAAAAAATAAAATACATTTATAACCATAATAAAATAGAGTAAAGGTAATTTATTTAATTGTTACATATATTTAATATTTAAATACATTACGCGAACCTGACATGGGTCAAGGTGATGAGCATTGTACATGATGACATATGTGGGGTGGCAGGCTAGATGCCATGCAGAGGTCATCTCTCGACTGTCCAATGAATAGTTGTTACAAGCATGATTTCCCATTTGTGTACACCCTCCTGCTCATTCCTTTGTGTGGACATTCATGGATCCTCAAGCCGAATTCTATAATGATGGAAAGTTCTATCAAAGAGGAAGAGGGCTTCTACTTTGGAAGTGCTTCGTCTAGCGCATTCTCCGCACCTGCATTATCAAGCCCAGTCACTATCCCAGTCTTAACGAAAAATATGTTCCTAGCCTTCGCATCCTCTACTTCATTGTATGGAGATAATGGGATCTGGTCTAGTCCCTCGGCCAAGACAATCGCAGTATGGTTCGCACGAAGGTGACCACAAGGAAAACCTCCAATGGCCCCAGGTGGTCTCACATTCCCAGGGCCCTCAAGGACATGGAGAATGCAAAGGGATTCTTTGCAAATAGAGTCATGCGACAGGAAAAGGCTCACACGGCCTGTCTAGAAAGGAGGGTATGTAGTTAAATTCAACATCCTAGTGCACAAGATCTTGAGGAGGAATTCAACAATTTGATTAAAGATTCAGGGTCCTCTCATACACAGGAGACTCACCATACCCGTACCCTAGGAATATTCTGGCATATGAACGCCTTCCTCAACCTTTCTATGGAATAAAGTAGGAAGGGCAAGGTGTAGGAGGCTATGGCTACTCCGTCGTTTTTGTCCCAACTCAACAATGTTGAAGTTGGGATGCGGCGCATAGCTAGCAATCGGGTCATCGCAAATGAGAAAGTTAACACCAAAATTAATGCCCTTACTCGGGAGCTTATGGGGAAACATTTTAGTATTCCACCTCTAGCCAATCCTTCAGCCACGTAGTTGGTCTTCAGATATTGTCCCGAGGCAGTCAAGAGAGTGGCCAAGCAGGAAAACCTAGGTGCTAGTCCATCTTACATTACTATCTCAGATGATGATTAGGGCTTGTATCTATTTTTCTGTTAGCATAGCTTTTTGGAAAATGGAAAAAGTTCTCTTCATTTTGATTTCAATAGGTCATACCCCCCGGCCTGTGGGGGATTAAAGAACTATTGATAGATAATTCCAGTTTTAGTTGGTAGTTAATGGCTTAGGAATGATTCATAGATACTTTAAGTCACTAGTGGCTTGGCATATCTTTGGCAATCATTCTCTTTTTTCTCAAGGATGCCTAAACTCTGCTATGTATAATCTTTTTCAATAATATAATATAACTTCGAACCTTACAAAAAATACATTTATAACCATAATAGAGTATGATGGAAATAATTTATTTTTGTATATATATTTACTTATTAAATATATTTTTAATCATAATATTAAAATAGAGGTAGTGGCGAGGGTTAGCTCATGCAGTTTGTGAGCCTTGCGAGCCTGATATGAGATTTCTCCTCTCAAAATTGAGGAGAAATTAAAAAAGTTTGTACCTTCAAATTTTAGTAATTAAATACTCTTTTTGTGATCTAAAGACACTTTTCTACAAATTTTGAATTACTACATAACATAGTTTAGAGTTTAACTTTCTAGTTAATTTTTAAAATAATGAACATGAAAACCACTTCTAAGTGGGAAATTAAAGGGAACGGATCTTATAATATCTCAGTTTTGATCCTTATAATGTATTATGGCCAAGGTTCTGGGAATGTATTAGGTGAATATTTGTATATGGGTTATGTGATCATTATCACAATGATGTAAAGCTATGTAAATAATATGTTGAAATATAATAAAATAGTCTAATATGGTCTTGTAAAGAGCATTAGAGCGGTTATGATTCCACTAGAGGGGAAGAGGAAAAGGTGCCTATGGGATATTAAATCATCTTTTCCAAGTGTCATCTTTCAAACTCATCCATTTCTAACATGTTCCTTAAATGAATAATTTACCACCTTTTGACTTATTAAATTAAATCACTGAATTCATTTGTGAGGTTGGTGGGAAAGTCTTCTCGTGTAGTTATGGAAGCATGGGATGAATATAATTTTTATGACGAATGTAAGAGTCATTCATTTTATGGTTAGAAGTGATGTCAATTGTCTTTTCACCAATCCTCTCCTCCATTGGATTCTATCACTCATTTTCCATGCAGAATTCATACACTATGTAATTTTTCATGTTGTTTTCACCATTGGCAATTAACAAATCCATAAAATTGTTGGAATATGTAATGATGACTTGTGTGGTGTTGTTGGTTAAAAGACATAAGTAACTCTATTATTATAAAATAGAGTTATACCACATGCATCATGTAATAACTTCTTTTATAACCATTATTTATATAAGAGAGGTGGGAAGCTATTTATCCCACATGTGTTATGGGATGTAAATATTATATACCTCTAGCTATATAATAAAGGTGAAGGAGACGCTTTTGGGTATGTTGTGAATGTTATTCATCACACATCACATGTTGTGTATGTCATTTGTACACACATGATTGTGACATTAAGTGAAGATGGAGTGTTATGCGATGTATATGTGAGGATGCCATGTATTGTAAGATCGATATTTCTATAGAATAAAGAAAATGATGCATTCATGTGGATATTTCCACTTTGGGGTTTTACCACGTATATTTGGTGTATCATTTTTTTCTCTTCTGTCTTGTTTCTCAAACAATTATTTGTTTCTTGTATGGATAGAAGGCTAGACTAGTATATTATTGCTATTGATTTGCAAGTTAGTAAACAAATTGTTGTGTGTTAAAGCATATTCTCAATATTCTAACATGGTATCGGAATTAGTTGCTATGCTCTACCATCTTCGGTAAATTTTGTTAAAAAAAATTGGTTTTTTCTTAGATATGGACAATAGCTACATGTTTGATATTTTTTTAAACCCTAACCTTCATCATTTAATTTTCAAAACTATTAAAAAATTTTGAAAAAAAAATCGAGTTTTACTTGATTTCTTTTGTGGCTCTAAATTGAAAACTATTGTAGAGTAACCTAGCATCAAGTATCTATCTCTTGGATTCTAGATCAAGTTGTTTGCCTATTTTTTGTTCAGGTTTTTGCAGGTTTGCATCCATATGGCTTCTGCTTCAATGTTTTCTACATTTTATGTCCTTTGATAGACAGAGATGCACCCTACCTTTAACCAGGGTGTGTCTATCTCAGATCCAAACACACCCTACCTTCATCCAGAGTGCGTCTTCCCAATTTTCGACAAAAAAAATTCGTTGTTCAATGATTTATTTTCTTTGTTTGGTGCTGCAGAGTTGTAGATCCGTCGGTTAGGTACAATAAGATTTCGGCATTGGTGAGAAATATTTGGTTTATTCACCCTTATATTCAAATTCTTGTCATTTTCTCCTCGTCTTTTGCATTAGGGTTTATGTTCTTAGTTTAATCATCGTGTTTATGGAGGTTTTTTTATTCTTGTTTTGTTTGTCTCTAACCTTCTTGTGTGGAATATGGTTTTATATTTTTATGGGGCATGTATCTCTTGTACGTTATCATGGTGACCACAAGAAATGGACCTATGTGTAAGGATTAGTTACTTAATGACTATATTTTCATATCTATAAGTGGTATTATTTTCTATTTGATCATATTTTTCTCAATATTCTATCTTGGTATCATATTTTGCTCACTATTTGCATGATCTTGCTAACACTTGTTGTGAAAAAAAAATCATATGCTACTCTATCTTTCATATATCATGTCACATATTTTTCTTAATCATTATGGGCTTATCATGTTCAATATGTGCTTTAACCTTGTAAGTTCTTTCATGCAAATTAGCTCTCTATTATTTCACTATCTCCACAAGGGTATTTGTGAAGAGTTGTGGGACTATTTGGTTCTGCCATTCCTTCCTAGCTTAAGCATATGGATGTTGTAAACTCTGGTTCTTCAACATTTTTCCTATTTTCAACTTATCCTTGAAAACAACAAAGTTGAAACTTTTTGTTATCTAGGATGGTCGAAGTTGTAATTAAGAAGGAATGTAATGTAATAAAATACCATATAATATCGCCCACGAGGTGTAGAATAGACGGTGAATGGGTGTACTGTAAAGGAACTCCTTGCGTAAGGTCACTGTTTTGAAACTCCGTGGGTGTGAGCCTTACAAAAAAAATACCATATTATATCACCTTATTCAAGTAATAATGTATGAAATGAACAATCATCTTCTATTGTAATTCATGATGATTATCTATGGGACAAACATTTCGATGGATAGACCATTTGGTTCTTGTTGCATTAAGAGGAGTGAAGTGCTCTCCAACCCAGTATGGGGGATATGTTGTCACATAAGGTGACATAATGTAACGTAACATTACATTACCAAAAAGAAGTTAATTAAAGAAATTCATGTCAACTCATAAAATGAAAAAATTAAAACCAAATGAAAAGTAATTAAAAAAATCCACAAAGTTTGCACATAATAAAATAAAATAAAAAAACAACATAGATCCATCTTAAGCCTTGATCTATCAAGCACCAAGAGGGATCAACATTGTCAAGGTGATTTTTTTTCTTGATGTGTAAAATATTTAAGATAAAACAAAATTTAAAAAAAATACACCTCAAAAAATTGGATCCCTCTCGGTGCTTGATAGATCCAAGTTTGAGATGGATATATGTTGGTATTCATAATGTAATCTTCAGTAGAGTTCTTTGGTTATGAAGATTGTCTGCTAGAGGCATCTCAATGTATAGATCTATGGTTCTTGTATTCGTAATGAGGTCTATTGCAAAATTCTTGCATCTTTAAGCTTGGTTGGGAAGATTGATTACTTGGAACATTTTTTGATGGATAGACCATTGGAGTCTTATATTCACAATGTAGTCTTCAATATATTTCTTTGGTTATGAATATAGTTTGTTGAAAAAAGTTTAATGTATAGATCTGGGGTACTTGTATTCGTGATGAGGTCTATTACAGATTTCTTTCAACTATCAATTGAGTTATGGTGTGATGATTGTATCCTAGCCACATTTTATGTTGTATTATCCATATGAGGTTTTTTTACACTATTGTGGTTTTTTTCAAGAGTTCATCATATAGCTTGGTTCTGGCACAATTTTATGATTTAGTGAGAACTAGTTTTTATCTTCATCATATCCATGAGAGCAAGTGTGTTCTTATTCGCATCTTATGGGCAATTATGAAATTTGGGGGATGTTAAGGCGATGCCACCTTCTTCAATTTGTATTATTTTTCTCAGTCGTCATTAAGGGGGAGTGTTGGAATATGTAATGATGAATTGTGTGGTATTATTGGTTAAAAGGCATAAATAACTCTAGTATTATAAAATAGAGTTATCCCATATGCATCATGTAATAAATTATCTTATAATCATTATTTATATAATAGAGTTGGAAAGGTATTTATCCCACGTGTGTTATGGGATGTAAATATTCCACACCTCTAATTATATTATATAGGTGAAATAGAGACCCTCATTTTGGTATATTGTGAATGTTATTAATCACACATCACATGATGTGTATGTCATTTGTACACACATGATTGTGACATTAAGTGAAGATGGAGTGTGATGTGATGCATATGTGAGGATGTCATGTATTATAAGATGGATATTTCTGAAGAACAATGAATACCATACCTTCCTGTGGATGTTTCCTCTTTGTGGTTTTACCACATATATCTAGTGTATCATTTATTTTCTCTCGTCTCTTGTTTCTTACATGATTATTTGTTGCTTGTATGGATAGAAGGCTAGAATATTAAATTCTTGCTACAGATTTGCATGTTAGTAAACACATTGTTGTATGTTCATACATATTCTCAATATTCTAACAAGGTACCAAAATCTAAAATGTAACCGATGAGGCAATATGAGACTCTACTCTATCTAAATCAAATATTATTAAATTGGCATTTGAAGGATCGAAGACACTCAAAAAATATCTAATAAGGTATTTTATTGTAATGGACATGTTTTATTTACTTCAAGCATTGAAATTGTTATGGGGATTCATCTAAGTTGTCCACAATACAATAGCTATGAGCATTTCTTGTATATAGATTAATACCACTATAATATAAGGTGCCTTTGGGACTTTAGGTGAATGGTCAACATTAGATTAAGAGATTTACAAGGAACCACTAGTGGAGGGTGGAGTTTCTTCTTGGTCTTGCATAGGGGACTCTACAAGAATTATGTTTTGCTAACCATGAGTCTAGAGATTACTAGCTATGGAGTTCGAGTAAATGTTTTAAAGGAGGGATCACCAGGTAGTATCGAGATAGTTGGTTGATTCGAATATGGGGTGGCATAATGAGTAGTTGATAACCCTTGCAATCGGAAATAATTATGCAACACGTATGTCTAAGAAGTAGGAGAGTTATTGGGTCAGGTACCACCTTCTCCTTGTGAGGGGTTAGAATTAATATCGATAGTTTCTTCTTGTAAACAATAAACCTTAGGTAAGTAATGGAAATATTGGGTGTAAATACAACATGTGACGAAAATAGGCCAAGGATGATTGCTCCAAAGAGAGTAATTCTTTCCTCACTTTGGTGGATTATTAAGATCCTAATTTTTATTTATAACATTAGGGTTTCTTTTAGAATTAGTAGGTGGATTGGGATTATTGCCTCAGTCCCTAGATTTTGGTTATGCACCTTATTCTTGCATTTATTATTGTTCCCCTTATTTGGTAAATTCTATCGATTGGACCTATTTCGTTCCATAAAATATTGACCTTGTTGGGGATTAGTCGAAGGATAAAATAGGATTATTTGAGATTGAGGCAATGTATCTTTCATTCGAAATGTTCTTGGTGGAGGAAAAGGGAAAGGATATTATGAATTTTTTAAATGGGGCCACGTAAGACCACATGATGTGGGATTTCCACTACAAAACTCAGTTAGCCACTACATGAACATGTGGAGATGCATGAGGCTTAAGGTAAGGGGTACTAGCACTCGAATGAGAAGGATGTGAACGCCATAGGAATGTTGGGGTTGTCATGGAATATGGTTGGATTCCTATGCAAAGGTATGATGTGATAAATCCACTATACATTTTCAATACGTGCTAGTACCAATGGATAAATTCATTAAACCAAATTGATTTTTAGGCTTCTACAATATATTATAGTAAAATTACCAATAGCATGAGATTCCTTTGATGTATATTAGTCTAAATTATGATTATGGGGGTGCAAGGATATCCATATATAAATATTTAGAATGGGCATAGATAATATCAAATTATTGGGCCTACTAATGAATTATTCTTCTATATTGGGCATAGTGGTAACTACATCAATGATAATAGGAAGAAGGAATTTCAAAAACCAATCTAAATATTTGGGGTTGGTGCAAGTTAATGCTTATCTCTAATTACATGTTAGTTGCAATGAAAATATGCAAAAATAATAATCCATTGACAAGGAGGAATTATTAACAGTACATACACAGCTTATTAGAATATGGTGTAAAAAAGTGAAACATAGGAGAATAAATTATCTTATGGATTAGTCAATTCCTTCTAGCTCACTCGGTTAAGATGTGGGTCTCATATGCAAGGAAATACAAGTTCAATTCCCCTTAGGGGTGACTTAGTTGGGAGGCAACGCCCAAAATCCAACCAAGTTGAGGCTGATGCGGTCTAGGCTAGGTGTGATACATAGGTTATTTTGATGGCTTATATGCCCTTAGGTAATGGTTTCTTAGACCACATGCCACTCCTACAAGTTAGGGAGATTTGAGAAAAAAATGGCTTATGCATTATGTAACCTTTATTTATGGAAAATTGGTAAACTAAAAAAAAATTGCGTTCTTTTGACAATGTTACGTTTCTTTTACTCTAAAATATAATGCATATGTTTTCATTAAAATGTTGGTGTAATATCTAAATGATACAAATTTGTACAATTATAGATAAAAGTCAGTTCTTGCTTTCTACTTTTTTCCTTTTTTAATGTTATTCATTTATTTATTTTTAAATTAATAAAGTAAGTGAATCACAAGTGAATCCCCTACAATTATTGGTTCAAGCGTTAAGATTTCCTTTGTGCATATTAACATAACCAATCAATTTTTTTTCTTTAGTCCAAATTTCTTTGTTTATACTTGTGCACCATATAATGTTTTTCTAGACGGGTCAGGCAATATAAATTACACCATAAATAAATAAAAAACCTATGTACTTTAGAATTATGATATATGTACAAATAAAAATCAATAATATAAAAAAAAATATTGCTTTAATATATATATATATATATATATATATAATGTGCATATAGCCTTCTCTAAGTATGTGTAGTTTCATACGCAGTGAATATGAGCATGATAGTTAAAAAAATGGTTGAAAATGGAGCTAAGAATAGGAGTTATAAAAATGGATGTGTTATTATTTATGTAGACCAAACCACCAAGTTTTTCAATTCAAAGATAAAACTGAAGCAACCAACTAATCCAAAATATAGATGAAAATAGGCATTCCCACCATTTTTTAAAATTTACATGAATGTGCATATGTTGTTATTCACATGGATGCATTTTTATGACATAAATTCATAACCATGTAAACAAATACTCACCTTTACACATTTCGAAAGGAAATAGTTAGTATCAGGTCATATTTTCCTCTCTTGGGCATATTCAAGTATCCATAGCCTCATCCCCTTTGTGAAAAAATACTTAATGGTACTTGGAATACCACCTGGGGGTCAAAGACACCATAGAGAGGGGATGTGTTGTGGTTGGAGGTCTTGTTCATTGTGCTTGAGGCCTAGAAGGTTCATTTTCTTGCATAAGGCTCTTATATTCATTTTCAACCATGGTATAGGCCCTTAGACCTATCACTATTACCCAAAACCAATTAATGGTAGCCATATCCCACTTAGATGCCAAATATCCCATAGAAAGGTCCTATGTGGTGTTTAAATGTGCCTTTCACCATGTTTTAGCTTGATAAGATTTGTTAAATTTTTAAGGACCTTTTTATATTTCCTTAACCATTGTCAATATGAAAATATCCATCAATGTTAACGTCATAATGTCCCCTAGTAAACCACTCATAGTAGAAATATGTCCAAGAGATGCAATTTTTTGTGGATTGTAGGTGTTTTTCATGGTGATTAAGACTAATAAGTGTGATTAAGGGCACACGGCCATTGTTTTTATCTTGTGATCTTGGTTGAACCTATAGACCAATTCTTGGTGCACAACTAACCTAATCTTGGTTCCCATAACATCCTCATAGGAAATTGATAACCAACAAAGGTCTAATGTGGTGGTTTGAGGGATCACTCATGGTGCTTGAGAGTTATAAGAAAGGCTTAGAACTAAATGATCTTGTCCCCCCCCCAACTATTATCATTAAACTCAGATCCATCCATGATTCCTAAGACCTCATGATGGTACCCATATTCAACTCATATTTGAAAGGCTCCCGAAAGAGGTTTCATGTCATTCATTCTAGTTATTTTTCATGGTACTAGAGATTTAGAAGGTTCAAATAGGGAGTAACACCATTATTCCCCCTAACCATGTTTATGTCTCAAAAATCATTTTCAATGCACAAAACCTACTCATTGTTCCCGTATCCCACTGGGAGGCCAAAGACCACCTTCAAAGTTATTGTGTGTTGGTTCAAGTACTTGTTCAAGTATATTGATATTGAGAAGATTCAGTGAGATATTAAGACACTATTTGTTAGTATTTAATGATGGTTTTAAATTCCCCATAACCCATCCATGCTCTCATATGGTGGTCTCAAGATGTGTTCATGGCCTTGATATTGAGAAGTTATATTTAGGGATTGAGGTTATTGCTCCCTCACCTTATTAATGTTAAGGTGTTGACAATGTTGGTTGTGTATCATACCTCAATACCCATATGTGGTGCATGAAACATATTAATGGTATGGATATCCAACTCTTAGGGAAAAGACCCCCTAATGAAGGCTCACGTCACTCTATATTGGTTTTGCTCATGGCAATTGAGCTCGAGAAATTTCAATTAGGGATTAGTTCCCTTGTTGACCTAGATTTGACAATGCTTAGGAATCCAAACCCATTTCTAATGCACAAATACTACCCATGGAACCCATATCCGACTTGAAGGACTAAAAAACCCCCTAAAAAAGGCTCTCAAGTATTGCTTCAAGGACTCATTCAAGGAGCTTGAGACTAGTAAGATTCAACAATATCACAAGGCATTTTTCTTCTTCCTAGATTGTGTTAAAGGCCAAAAAACCTATCCTTGGTCTACAAAACCTTATAATAGCATCCATATTCAATTTTTATTCCAAAGACCCCCTAAAGAGGGTTTCCATTGTGGTTTGTAAGTGTTGTTCATGGTGATTGAACCTAAGAAGTGGAATTTATGGCCTAAGGCCCAATTATTTCCCTCCCTAGAGCATATTTATTGAGCATTAAAAGGTTCATTTAGGGATTAATCCGCTTATTCCTCACTGACCATGTTCATACATTGAATCCCATTTCCAGTGCACCAGACCTACTCTTGGAACTCATGTCCCACTCAGATGCCTTTGAATCTTTGTGGATAGTAGGTGTTGTTCACTGTAATTGAACTCAACAAGCATCATTTAGGGTACAAGTTCCATCATTCTTCTTCCATGACCTTGGTTAGACCTCTAGACTCATTCTTAGTGCAAAACTAACCTAGCGATGACACCCATTACACCTTTAGAGGTGATTGATAATCAATGGAAGTTAGATACAAAGTTTCATGGACTCATCCATGATGATTGAGCTTGAAAATAAAGTTTTATGGATTGAATATCTTGTTTCCTTCCCCCAACTATGGGCATTGACCATATATCCATCCATGATTCCCAAAAGCTCATAATGGTGCCAATATTCAACTCATATGTAAAATATTCTCTAGCGAGGGATTGTGTCTTGATTTATAGGTGCTTTTCATGGTTCTTGATCGTGAGAAGATTAAATTTTGGATTAAGGCTAATTCCCCCCTTAATCATGATTATACCTCAACACATTTCCAATGCATAAGTCCTACAAGTGTTTCTTATATCTCACTTGAAGGCCAAATACCCCCTAAAAATTTCCTAGATGTTGGTTAGAGTACTTGGTCAAGGATCTCTATCTCAAGAAGATTCAATAAGATCATAAGACGTGTGCTTTTACTCTTTGATGATGATCAATACCCTGCAAAGCATCCATTGTTATATGTACTAGTCCAAATACATGTTCAATGTGCTTAAGCTTAAGAAGCTATGTTTAGGGATATACATTTTCCTTTCCCTTCCTTGACTATGGTCATGAATCCATGACCCATTTGTTATGACCAAGACCTCATAATGGAACCCATATTCAACATGGATTCAAAAGAATCCCTAAAGAGGGATTATGTCATGGTTTTTAGAATTATTTATGGTTTTTGAGTTCAAGAAGTTTCGAATATGCATTCATGCACTTGATCCTGAGAAGATGTGTTTAGTGCCCAAGGTTGTTGTTTCCCTCCCTCAACCAATTTCAAGGGTTTGAGGTTATTTTTCATCTATTGTGACTATGGTCAAGTCCTTAAGACCATATATAGTGTGTGAAACATCTTAATGTCACCCATATCCAAATTCTAGGGAAAATATCCTTTAGTGAAGGCTCATGTCATTGTGTCTAGGTTTTGGTCATGACACTTGAGCTTGAGAAAGTTCAATTAGGGTTCAAGGACCTTATTTACTCTCTTATCAATGAATAGCCATCCATTTCAAGTGTACAAAATATACTCATAGGATCCATATCCCACTCAAAGTCCCGCAAACAACCCCTACAAAGGAAATTTTTGTTGGTTTGAGGACTCATTCAAGGATCTCGAGCTCAAGAATATTTAAGGACTTGTTCAAGGCTCTTAACCTAGTCATGGTACCCATAACACTCTTACAGGTAATTTATAACCAACATAAGTGGACATCTTGATTTGATCAACTCTCCCTATTTGGATTGACAACTACTTTAATTTTTGAATAATATACATGGGATAACCCTATAAGTTGCTTAAATGGCTAACTAATGTTTTAAGGTTTGATCCTTGACCTGTTATAACAAGAACACATGAACATTATTAGCATACACATAATATTAACATGCACTTTTTAGTAATGTGTATACACTAATAATTCATTTGCATTATTGTCTATATAAAAAAGAAAAGAAATCATGAAGACCAACCTTGTTGTCTTTGAAAATCATGGCCTTATTTCCATAAACACATGCATTTCCTAGGAAGCATTGTTGTTTCAATCTTTTTTATTGTTTAGTGTGATTGGAAATATTTTTTTTGTCAAGCTCTTGTTGTACTTGATCCTTGTGAAGATATGAAATGCACTCAATCGAGAAGAAAGTATTATATGAAGGAGAAATCTTTCAAAAATTCAATGAACTAAGAGAAATGACAAAGGTGGGTATGAGAAAACATAGGAATCCATCATACACCACCTCAATTCCTTACACAATGATGTTGTGGTGATATCTATTTAATCACTATAGCTTAGAAGCACATGGATCCACTAGAGTCGATTCTAATTTCAAAATAAAGTCAATCTCCAACCAATGTTCCATCAACAAACATTGGTCAAGTTGAAGAATACATGAAAATTTTGCACGATGTTGAGTATATAGAGGGAGAAATTAGATAGTCAATTTTCGTACAACCTCCTAGTGAAGAGTCTCATTTTTTGCAAGTTTAGTTTGAACAATTATACTAGTTTATAATACCGTCCAACAACATGTCTAGTACATTCCCAATCATGACCATCAGGTGAATGAAGTGGTACAGTCTCTTGGTCAGTTTCCTCAATGTCATAGTGGTGGGTTCTACTCTTTATGTCCACCTTCCTTACCTCTTCTATAAAGTCCATGATGAGTAAATCCTAAACATTTTCATGTGGATGGACATTCTCTAGAAATAATTGAATGTAATTTAACTAAATGAACTATTGAGTGGTAGTGAAACAAAATTATTAAATACTATTTTGAATAAAAATATGATGTGTCCATTTGTTAGTTATTTTCGACCTTGTTAAAATAAAACACTTTAGTTGTTGTTAGGAAAATTTTAGGCATAAGAAAAAATAAAAGTTAGAGACCACTAATCATGTTGTTAGAAATCTTCAGTCTTATTTTAATACTATTGGATAGAATATTTGTTCAAAAATTGTAATGAAACCTATAATTTGTGCATTGCCATAAATGATTGTAAACATGACAACAAGGCAATGTTTCTTTCTCACACACACATCAAATTTTTTAAAGTATTCTCCAAAAACCTTTCAAAGTAGTATATTATAAGAGAAAGCAAGCTCAACAACCCAATTCAAGAGGATTATTGGGCCTTTGTTACTAGGTTTCCTCATTTTTACTTGAAGTTAAATGAAAATGTTAAGGGACTAATCGAAACATTTTGGTAGGAAAATACCATTCCTTCATCCAATTAAAAGGATGTGCTAAATTTGAGAATAGGTTATTGCGATTGTGAACCACACATTGAACACTTTCTTGACACTACATAGACATAATTCTATGGGAGGCTCAAGGATGATCACAAGGATTTGAACTTGGACCAAAGGTATTTTGATAAATGCAACCTTGGTATGTCAGAATATTCACAGACTCTAACACATGTTTCTATAGATAACACATAGAATTTGGTTATTATTAAGACACATATACACACATCTATCATGTGTTAGGTTTAATTAAATAAAAATAACTCTCCATGTCTTCTGCAAGGGTAGAAAACCTAGTGCAATGGAAAGAACCATAATAACCTCGATCATCTACAATGTCATGTTATATTCTAGGGAACTTATCCAAGTACTTATGGAATACATCATTTATAAAGTTCATGAAGACTGTATAGAATTTGTCACTTATATTAGGAACTCGTAGTTATCATACATGGTCTAGAAAATAGTCTTGGGTATGTCAGCTTATTCTACTCTTATTTGATGATATTTAGATCTTAGATCTAATTTGGAGAATATTTTTTCTATAGTGAGTTGATCAAACAAATCACCAATTCATGGTAAACGATTGTTGTTTTTCACTACAAATTTGCTTCACATTTATGTAGTCAATGCACATTTGGAAGGTCCCATGCTTCTTCTTAACAAACTATACAAGTCCCTAGGGCATAGCATTTGGGTCTATGAAATATTTATCCAAAACATCTTGCAACTATGTCTTAATTTCTCCCAACTAATATGTCCCTAACATATAAGGTGCCTTTGATATAAGGATTGATCTAGACATCAAATATATATTGTATCGTACTTCTTAGATGGGTGGTAGGCCTAGTAATTCATCTAAAACAATTACATAATTCCATGATTATTGACAAATAGTTTTCATTCTAAGCTTGATTCTTCCACTCATTCCATGACAATGAGGCATCTTTTACATCCTTTGTGTATCGTGTGTTTAGCCTGCATTATTGATATCTCTCTAAGTATGACAAGAGTGTTTTTTTCCATGAATACTTCTTTGAATTCCATCATCATCCATATATTAGACTTTCTTCTCATCTAAATATAGTTTGAATTTATGGATATCTAACCAATATTATCCAATTATCCTATCATAGGAATCCAAAGCTAGTTCATGAAAACATAATTTTCCACTCCATCCACATAAGTATTCTATGCATCCATCAACTACCTAGTTGATCCATTTCTTAGCACCTTTAACAATTTGTACCTTCCATGGGTCTTGGATATTCTCAATGCAGATCTCACAATTGGCTAGCACCACGGGGGATAAAAAATTGTGTGTACTTTCAATATCAATAAAAAAGGTGAAGGATTAACCATAAATATTACCTCTAGCTTGAATAAGGGAGCCTTTATAATCTACCTAATAATTTTCACAGATACATAGTCTCTTCCTTCGAATATATCCCCAAAAATCCCTTTTAGTTCTAGATTATTCACTATACATTTAATTTGATTCCCTTTCTTTGGAATTTGAATGATTTGTGCCCAAAGTGTCCACATTCTCCACATTTGAATCCAACGTATACTTGTCCTACATTTCTTGGTGCTTTGTCTTGTTTCTTAGGTTCAAGAGGGAGTGTTGGGTAAATATTCTATGAGTGAACTGCCATCTCCAACTCTTTTGATTATTAATTATTTGATTAAATAATTTTCCACTTAAATAGTTATTTTGTCAAACTCTGACTCCACATAGTCTAGTCTTCTTCATTACCTCTTCTAATTTTTCTAGCATAAATTTTCTAGCTTTATTTCTAACAAGGTCTCTAATTCCTACAATGAATCTCCCCAAATGGATCTTTTCACTAATTCAAGTAGCATACTTGTTTAGTTCTAGATATTTGCACTCATGTTCTTCATCTACCATACTTCCTTGTTTGAGTGAGAAGTATTCATCTTATTTATTTCCATAGTACATCTCTCCAAGATAATTCTCCTCAAAACGAGTCTTGAACTGATCCCAACTTAAGTGTTCCTATTTTACTTTTTTCCTTTTTCTTCAAGTGATCTCACCACAAGTTTGTGTTTTTAATTAACTGATAAATAGCAAACTTGGTCATTCTAAAGAATTGAAATCAAACAAAATCATGTCTCTCTCATTGTATCTTCGAATGATATTGTTGAAAGCAAGAGTCTTTTGTTTCCTTAATTCATGAATCAATTTTCACAGTTAAGGGGTTCCTTCTTACCAATTTCCTCTTCCTTTGGTGACCTTTTTCTACATTTTTTCAACTCAGATACAAGGACTATATCATACCCAATATTTCCCTAAGATGGGATGATTGCAGCTCATCACCTTGGTTCCTTAGTGTCTACATGTCCTAAGTAAATATCTTATTACTTTAATGGTAACTAAAAGGAACACAAATTTGACTAGTTCCCTACTCATGCTTTGGTTTCATGAAATGGAAGTGGCCATACTCATATTTATCTATAATCTAGGGGAAACATTATGATTCCTAGTATGATATCTTTTTCCTTGAGTACAAGTGTAGACCCTCTCTTTATGTATCACATCTAAATGCACACCTCCTAGGGTATGCATGCTTATAGCACAAATCCTAGCATCACATAATCAAACCCTAACATAGAAAAATATAATTTTTTCTATGAACATCCTCATGAACTCTAATATATTTCTTGTTCAACCTATTACTATATTATTTTATATACAATATTGAACAATGGTAGGTTTAATTAAATAAAATTGGATCTCCATGTCCTATAGTAGGGTAGAGATCCAAGTGCTGCAATAATACCCACAATAACCTAAATCATGTTCCATGCTATGTTATTCTCTAGGGTTTGCTTCCATAGCACAAGCCCTAGCATCACATGATCAAACCCTAGCATGCCACAAGAGAAGTATCTCCATGAACATACTCCTGAAACCTAATGTCTTTCTTATTGAACCTATAACTATATCATTTTATATATACTTATATTAATCAACATTAGGTTTAATTAAAGAAAACTAGTTCTCCATGTCTTCTACTAGGGTAGAAACCATTTTGCAAGACCAATATCCATAATAACCATGATAATATTCAAGATCATGTTATTCTATAAGGTCTACATGCATATCACAAACCCTATAATCACATGATCAAACCCTAGCATCACACAAAGGAAGTCTCTCCATGAAAATCCTCATAAAACCTCATGTATTTCTTGTTGAACCACCTATTATGTTATTCTATATATAATATTGATCAGCATCGGTTTAGTTAAAGGAAACTAGTTGAGGTTTCATCGATAAGGGTAGAAACCATAGTAATACAACAAGATCCATATTAACCCAAATCATCTCCAGCATCATGTTATTATCTAAGGTTTGCATGCATAGTACAAACTCTAGCACCACATGATCAAACCTCGGCATCAAACACAAAGAGAACGTTGAATCCTTCAAATGTGCACCCAAATCCAAATAGCCTTCTCTCACTTTAAGGTGATTATGTCAAAAAAAATCAAAATATTATTAATATCCCTAAGATGGATGTTAAAGTTTCTCCATTCCTTTAATATGTTTAAGTATTCCACCCACCTTGATAATTCTAAGATGCCATTTTCTATTAATGGGTTTTTTATATAACAAATTCACTACTTTATTGATTTCTTTTCTTGTGTGCAATAATGACACCTTCATACCCTTTATCAGCTGTAATATCCATGCCATTATTATTTGGATCAATGCGTGTTTATGCTTAACATTATTTTAGCCATGACATTGATTATTGGTTTGGAGTCCTCTTCAATTTATATATTTCCATAGACTTAGCCTTTTCACATGGTTATTCCTTTGATGGTATAGATTAGTTCTTTAAATTTGGTTGTTATAGTATTTATTCATGAATTTAAAAAATATGAAATTTATGATATAGGTTTTATAAAATATTTTACTTAGTTGTGTTGCATTGGGGTTTCATTTTGCTATCCCATGAAAATTGTGTTGAATTGTGTCACTTTAATTTGGTACAAGCTAAGGAATTTTCTCCACATACTTTGTATAATCTATCTCAATAGTACTTTAGGGATTTTTAGGAGATAAAGCCTTTGTGAACCTTGTTTTTTTATGGTATATCTCTTAATAGGCATTGGGGTATTTGTATATGTGTTGAATGTCTTGCATCATTAACTTTGGGTATTTTTTTAGGTGTTAAACCACTTAATTTTTTTTATATGGAGTACAAGCCCAAAGTGGCAAGCTTGCTTGTGCATAATGAATAAGTAAGGAGGCCTTGAATGATTTTGGGGTTTCTCACTTCCTTGGGGAAAGTGGCATGGGACAAGTCAACCACCTTTATTACACCTACCAAAAGGATTGGGTTTCCAATGAAAGAAACAAGGAAAGAAGACCAAATATTAAGTGAAACACAAGGAAAAAATTATGTAGAACAAGAAGAGGAAGAAAAAAGTGAACAACAAGGTAAAACAAATGAAACCACATTGGAACACTTGGTAACAAGAAAACAAAATTTTCAAATAAGGAGAGGTATTGGTAACCACTTGATGCTTTTGAAACGACTTGCAAACCCAAATTGGAAAGCCTACCCATGCATACAGAAGAAGTGAGGAGACTTTGATAAATTTTGGGCTTCCCACTTCCTTGAGACAAGCAACATGGAATAAATGAGACACCATCCTTACACCTACCATAAATAATGGGTTTCCAAGGAAAACCACAAGGGAATAAGACTAAACATTAAACAAAATAAAAGGAATGCACCATGTAGAATGAGAAGAGGGAAAAAAGGTAAACAACAAGGAGGAAGAAATGAAACCACAAGGAATTATTTGGTAAGAAGACAACAAAATTGTTAAATTAGTAGAGGTCTTGGTCACCACTTAACGTTTTTGAGACAAATTGCAATCCCAAATTACCATGTGTTGAATATTGGCATTGATGTCAAACAAGGGAGAAGAAGTTTCCCACAATAGAGAGAAAGGGAGATGCCCGCATAGGGAGAGCCCGCATAGAGTGAAGCCCGCAAGGGCTAAGGGATGAATCCTGGAAAGGCTAAAGTTCAAGCCCGCAAAAGGAAAATCCAAGCTCGCATGTCAATCCCGCGTTTGAGATAGAAGAAGCCAACGAGCTTGGGATAGGAGAAACTCGTAGGCTTGAGATAGAAGAAGCCCACAGGCACATATCTATGCTCGCATATACTTTCCCACAGGCACATATTCATGCACATAGGCTCTACAAGATGATCAAAAGGTTTAATTAATTAATTAATTAAAAATTAGTAATAAACAGATATATAAAATAGAACTTAATAAATCGATATTTAGAAAGACATGAATTGGAAAGACACGAACTTGAGAGACACACTCCTATGAGTAAATGAGGTTTTAAATAGAGTTTTGATTTAGAGGAAATAGGTCTCTACAATGCAGATCACAACAACATAAATAAAGGGAGCGACCAATAGCATAAAGAAAGGAAGAGACCAACAACATGAAGCATTTCTAGAATTGATGAATCAAGTAGAAAATCAAGAAGTTATAAATATCAGGGAAGCTGGGTGGTGCCAGTGGCAGGTCAAAGCCTGACAAGGAGGTTGTATCCTCCTTACAGTAGCAGCTGGAAAACAGGGGTGTTGCAGCATCCTTATTTGTCAGTGCAGATAGAAAACTGGGATGTTGAAGCATCCTTTCTGTTGCAGCAGAAAAATAATTTTATTAATAAGTTTGATTTTATGGTTTGCTCTTTGAGGTTTCCACGATAAAATTCACTTTCCTTGCTTGTTTGATTCATAGTATACATTGTTTAAATACTAATTGTTTTAATTAAAGGAAAACAAAGGAAATACTGATTCACCCCCCCATCTCAGTATTGCTAGATAAACCAACAATTGGTATCAGAGCAAGGTTCCTTCACTACAGTTTAATCACTGGAAGGAAGATCTTATTAAAAAACTATGGATCAACTAGAAGGTTTAGCTACTAACAGACCTCCATTATTCACGGGAGAAAATTATGCATACTGGAGTGTAAGAATGAGATACCATCTAAGTATATTGGATGCAAAGTTTGGAATGCTGTTGAAAAGGGTTATAAAATACCATCTAGTCCACCGATAGATAAAGATGAACAATATAAATATGAAGCCAATGAAAAAGCATTGAATGCAATTTTGAATGGACTGTCAAATTTAGTGTTTGTCAAAGTCATGCAATGTAAGACAGCCAAAGATGCTTGGGAGGAATTAAAAAATGTGTATGAAGGAGCTACCAAAGTCAAAAAATACAAAGGACAATTCGAAAGTTTAAAAATGAAAGAAGAGGAAAACATTGCAAATTACCTTTTAAGAGTAGATGAAATTGTCAATGCAATCAGATTCCTGGGAGGAGAATTACAGGAGAAAGAAGTTGTTGAAAAGGTACTAAGAACACTACCAATGAGGTATGAATCCAAAGTGTCTACTGTAGAAGATCGAGATGATCGTGAATTTCTAACAGTGGATGATTTACATGGAATCTTCATTTCCTATGAGATGAGAACAGAACAGAATAAACCATCAAGAAAAGAGGCAGCATTCAAAGCCACAAAAGAGTCAAAGAAATCTGAAACATTACCCAAAAACCACTCTGAGAACTCAGATGATGAAGAAGCTCTTTTCATTAGGAAACTTGAGAAAGGTACTGGTAAGTACGGAGGAAAGCTAGCCTTGAAATGATTTAACTGTGGAAGGATTGGGCATTTTGCATCAAAATGTCCCTATCCCAAACAAGATGATAGTGATGATAGAAAAACCTCTAAGAAATTCAAGAAGAACAATGCAACAAACAAAAAGAAGTTTAATGGGAAGAAGAAGATCTTTTACATTATGGAAGATAGTGAAGATGAAGAAGAAGAAGATGAGGAAACATAAATTATATTCATGGGAATAGAAAATGAAGCTCCAGATGATGAATCAGATATGGAAGGAGAGGTGTACCTAAAGGCCGAACTCATAAGTGCTCTTGAAGAATTGAGAAAAAAGTAAAAGGAAGATTAAATGTTCAAGAACACAACTAACTGATCATGAAGAGGAACACAAGACAAGAGATGAGGAGCAAGTCGAATCATTGTAGATCTAAAGATCTAGCTCCAAGAGGCTAAGAACTTAGAATTGCAGCTCAAAGAAAGAATGCAAGAATCTGAAAGATTTGAAGCAGAAATTATTCAGCTTAAAAAGAAACTTTATGAGAAATCTATTAAAACAAAATTTGAGAAGAGCTCGAAGACTCTAGATGACATCCTAAGTGCCCAAATACCATCAAGTGACAAAACTAGGCTAGGATATAACAAAAAGAGTTATGTTGTTGTACTTATGAGTCCAACCAAAACAAGGGATAGTAAAAAATCTAATCCTCACTTACATGAGACAAATATGGTGCCTAGAAGATCAATGACAAGCAGGTATCAACTGATCTTTTTGGGTCACTACTACTCATGTAATAATTTTGGACATAAAGCCCTGAATTACAAAGCAAATGCAATGGTTCATTTTCATAAGAAGAATACATCTAACAATTATCCATAAGAAAGAAAAGGAAACTAGAAAAGGAAACCATAACTCCTTTGCACCTCTACAAAGTTATGATATAGAATTTTACAAATGCAATAACCATGGACATATATCTAGATAATGCAAACTAATGACTCCTACAGAAAGGAATATTGCAAATAGGTTTCAAGACAAAGAGCAAAGAAAGGTCTAGAAGAAAAAAGAAATAGTAGAGAGGACAGAAACCATGATAGCTCTATGTGCAACAAAAAAGCAAAATATATGGCATGTTGATAGTGGATGTTCAAAACACATGATAGGACATCCAAACAAGTTCATAACCCTAAAAATAGATCAAAAGAGAAAAGTTACTTTTGGAGACAATATGTCCTCTAAAATAATTGGAAAAGGTACAGTTGCTATCAGAAATAAAATCAGAGATGAAAATGTGTTGCTAGTAGAAGACTTAAAGACTAATCTTGTCAGTGTGAGTCAAACATGTGATCAAGGCCACATCTTCATATTTGATTATGAGAAATGTGAAATCGGGAAGAAAAACTCAGGAAAACTTATTGGGACTGTTGTAAGGAATTCAAGTAATGTATACATCCTAGAAATTGAAGAGCAATGCCACATGAGTTTGATTGATGAAATATGGCTATGGAATAGAAGGATGGGACACTTGAATTTTGACAATCTTATAAAGGTGAGTAAGAAGGAAGCCATAAGAGGCTTGCCAAATATTTTGAAGCCTCAAAATTCAGTTTGTAAACATTGTCAACATGGGAAACAAACTAAATCCAGCTTCAGAATAAAGGGATATACATCCTCACATCCATTGAAAATAGTTCACACGGATCTTTGTGGACCATCAAGAACTAAAAGCTTGCAAGGAGAATCCTATTTCATGGTGTTAATTGATGATTATACAAGGATGACTTGGGTGACATTCCTCAAGGAAAAATCAGAAGCTTTTGAGAAGTTTAAAATTTTTAAAGCAATGGTTGAGAATGAGACAAATCTGAAAATCAAATGTTTAAGGTCAGATAACGGAGGAGAGTTTACTTCAAATGAATTCAATGAGTTTTGGGAAACCCATGGAATTAAAAGACAATTTTCAGCTCCAAGGACTCCTCAGCAAAATGGAATCGTGGAAAGAAAAAATAGGACAGTTCAAGAAGCATTCAAAACTATGCTTAATGAAGAAAAAAATTCAGATGCATATTGGAGAGAAGCAGTATATACAATTGTCTATGTACTAGTCTGGATATACTGCTAAAGGGAGAGATGCATTAAGGGACAATTGTCTCCCTTAATGAAGAAAAACATTTTCCCTTGTAGCAAGACTTGAAGCAATCAGGATGTTCTTAGCTTTTGCATGTTAAAAAAAATTCAAAGTATATCAAATGGATGTTAAATCTGCATTTCTGAATGGAAATCTTGAAGAAGAAGTCTATATTGAACAACCTGGAGATTTTCTCTTATCAGAAAACAAAGATTATGTTTGCAAATTAAAAAGGGCACTCTATGGTCTCAAACAAGCTCCAAGAGCATGGTTTTCAAGACTTGAAAACTACTTGAAACAACAAGGATACAAAAGAGGGGCCACTGATAGTAATCTCCACATAAAATTTTGAAAATGAGAATATGATCATTGTTGTTGTCTATGTAGATGATATCATATTTGGAAGTGATCTACAAGTCCTAAGTGTAAACTTTGCTTCAGATATGAAGAAATAATTTGAAATGTCTTTATTGGGAGAACTAAAATTCTTCTTAGGATTACAAGTCACTCAATTAGACAAAGGGATTTTCATTTCTCAAACCAAGTACATTAAAAAGATGCTAACAAAATTTAAGATGGAAGATTCCAAGCCTGTTAGGATCCCCATGATCACTAGCTGTAAGTTAAGAAAGGATGATGAATCTTTGGAACTGGATCATGCTATGTATAGATCTATGATATGTAGTATTCTATATGTGATAGCTACAAGACCGGATGTGATGCAAGCTGTAGGATTGGTTGCTAGATTCCAATCAGCCCCCAAAGAAACACATGTAACAACAATACAAATAATTTTCAAATATTTGAAAGGTACTATGGAGTATGGATTATGGTACCCAAAAGGCCAAGACTTCACTTTAAAATCCTTCACTGATGCAGATTGGGCAGGAAGTGTTGATGACTGAAATAGTACCAGTGGAGCAACATTCTACTTGGGAGACTATTTGGTATCATGGCTAACTAAGAAACAACCTTCCATTGCACTGTCTATAGCAGAATCTGAATATATTGTTGCTGCATTATGTTTTACTCAACTCATTTGGATGAAGCAGACATTGGAAGACATACTTGTGAAGTATGAGCATCCCATATTGATAAATCGTGACAATACCAGTGCCATAAACATATAAAAAAATCCCGACATGCACTCCAAGACAAATCACATTCCAATAAAATATCACTTTCTAAGAGATCAAGTGTCACAAAAATTTGTCAGAATGGAATATGTTGATACAAAAGAGAATATAGTTGATGTATTCACTAAGACCCTACCCAAAGAAGCCTTTGAGTATCATAGACAAAAGTTGGGAGTAATCTCCCTACAGTAGATAAAAGAAGAAAATACCTTGTCAGGGGGAGACATGTTGATAGGGGGAGTTGTCAAAAGGAGGGCTTTGTCATTGTTGCAAAAGGGGGAGAACTATTGGTGTTGCTATCAATGCCAAAGGGGGATAATGTTGAATATTGGCATTGATGTCAAACAAGGAGGAAGAATTTTCCCACAATAGAGAGCAAGGGAGATGCCCACATAGGAGAGAAAGGGATATCCCTCATAGGAGAGAAAGGGAGAGCCCGCATGGGTGATTCCCACATAGGGGGATCCTGTGTAAAGTGAATCCCGCAAGGGATAATGGAAGAATCCCGCAAGGGCTAAAGGTGAATCCCGCAAGGGCTAAGGGATGAAGCCTAGAAAGGCTAAAGGCCAAGCTCTCAAAAGGAAAATCCAAGCTCGCATGTCAAGCCCGCGTTTGAGATAGAAGAATCCCACAGGCTTGGGATAGGAGAATCCCACAGGCTTGAGATAGAAGAAGCCCGCAGGCACATATCTATTCCCGCATATACTTTCCCATAGGCACATATTCATGCACGTAGGCTCTACGAGATGATCAAAAGGTTTAATTAATTAATTAATTAAAAACTAGTAATAAACAGAGATATAAAATAGAACTTAATAAACAGATATTTAGAAAGACATGAATTGGAAAGACATGAAATGAAGAGACACGCTCCTATGAGTGAATGAGGTATTTAAATATAGTTTCAATTTAGAGGAAATAGGTCTCTACAATGTAGATCGCAGCAGCATAAAGAAAAGGAGAGACCAATAGGATAAATAAAGGGAGAGACCAATAGGATAAATAAAGGGAGAGACCAGCAGCATGAAGTATTTCCAGAATTGATGAATCAAGTAGAAAATCAAGAAGTTATAAATATAGGGAAGCAAGGTGATTCCAGTGGCAGGTTGAAGCCCGTCAAGGAGGTTGTATCCTCTTTCCAGTAGTAGCTGGAAAATAGGGGTGTTGCAACATCCTTATTTGTTCGTGCAAATAGAAAACTGGGATGTTGAAGCATCCTTTCTATTGCAGCAGAAAAATAATTTTGTAGAAATCATTTTATTAATAAGTTTGATTTTGTGGTTTTCTCTTTGAGGTTTCCACGATAAAATTATTTGTCCTTTCTTGTTTGATTCATAGTATACATTTTTTAAATACTAATTGTTTTAATTAAAGGAAAAAGAAAGCAATACTGATTCACCCCCCCTCTTAGTATTGCTAGATAAACCAACACCATGCTCACCCATGCATAAGGAATATGTGACGATACCTTGATCAAATTTAGGTTTTCCACAGTTTTTTAGATGAGTGGTTTGAAATAAATGATCTACCATCCTTACAACTACCAAAAAAATGGTCTTGATAAGACAAGCCACAAGGTAGGAAGACCAAACATTAAGTGGAACACAAATCAAACACAATGCAAAATGAGAAGAGGAAGACGAAGGAAAACAACAAGGTAGAGGAAATGAAACCATATGGAGTTCTTAGCGAGAATACATAAAATAAATAAATGATAGGTCTTAGTCACCACTTAACTTTTTTGAGATGACTAAATCCTTCTTGGTTGTGGAGCTTGATCTCCCAGATTCAGAGATGTTGTTGTTCAGCCGTGTTTGTACCCCAGTTTTATATGATATGCAGGTGGATTGTGCAGTCACCCCATTGGGGGGTGTGGGGGGGCATCGTCCCCCCATAGGGGTCTGGGGGAAGTGCCCCCATGAAAGAGGGTTCGAGGGCGTAGCCCCTGAAAGAAATTTTTGGTTTGTTTTTCTCCAACAGATTACGGGCCCATGGTTTTGGGTAACCCGTGGTATTTTCCCATGGTATTTCCCCTTTAAAATAAAGACATTCTAATATGGCTAGGGTTGATGGATTATGTATTGTATATTGTAAAGATCTCTGAGATCATGTAAGAGAGACTGAGAGAGTGTGAAGAGGAAGTTGCAGCAGACGTGCTGCAGGTTGTATCCATTCATTTTGTTGGATGGTATAATAATAAGGATTGACAATTTATGTGTAGACGTAGCCCATCTTGGGTGAACCGTATTATATTGGTGTCTCTCTTGTAATGTGTTTGTGTGATCATATTTGCATCTTGTTTATTGTTATTGCTCTACGATCCTGTTTTTCTAACAATCCTAAATTGGTAAATTTCATCATATATAAGAAGAAGTGAGGATACCTTGAATGAATTTGGTATTTCCAAATTCCTTGAGACAAGTTGCATAGAATAAAGGAGGCCCCATCCTTAAATCTACCAAAAATATGGGGATTCAAACTTTTTTTAGACAAGTTTCATAGAATAAATGAGGCACCCTCCTTACACCTACCAAAAAGATGTGGTTTCCAAGACGAGCCATACGAAAAAAAGACCACACACTAAATTAAAAAAAATGGAAACATATTGAAAAATAACAATAGATAGACGAAGGAAAACAACAAGGTGGAGGAAATAAAACTAGAAGAGAGAACCTAGTAAGAAGATAAAAAAAGTTTGTCAAATAAGGAGAGGTCTTGGTCACTATTTAAGCTTTTTGTGATGACTTGTAAACCAAAATTGGCAATCCTACTCATGCATAAAGTAGAAGTCAGGAGATGTTGAAATAATCTAGTGTTTCCCACTTCCTTGACATGAGTGGCATGGAATAAATGAACTATCATCCTTACACCTACCAAAAGGTCGGGGTCTCAAAGACAAACAACAAGGAAAGAAGAAAAAACACTAAATGAAACACAAGGAAAAGCTATGTAGAATAGGAAGATGAAGATGAATGAGAACAACAAGGTACATGAATTAAAACCAAAAGGTGCCACTTGGTAATAAGGAAAAAAAAATTCAAATAAGGAGAGGTCTTTTTCACCACTTAAGGTTTTTGAGACAACTTTCAATCCCATCCATGCAGAAGGAGGAAGTGTGGAGACCTTGAAACAACTACAATTTCCCACTTTTGATGAGAAGCATGGAATAATTACACCTACCAAAAAGACAAGGTCTTCAAGACAAACCACCGGGCAAGAATATTGAACATTAACCTCATCCAAGAAAATATCTTGAACTAGAGTTTCTATTAGGCCATGGAAAGTATGCATGCAATGAGAGCATTGATGTGGAACAACTAAGATTAAACTAGAATGGCCAACCTAGCCATATGTCATGCATAAACTAGAATCGGCATGGCCTAAATGCCTTAGACCTAGTGGTTTAAAATCATTAGATGATGGCTCCTTATAGGATGTTGCCACAAATGTTTTATGTTGAACTAAATTTTTTGCTAAGGATGATATTATAGTACCAGTGGCCTGAACCATGTTTCCAAGTTGAGGTGGCTAGTAGAAGGGGTTGAGGGGATAGGAATATTCCTAAGAATGGATGAACCTCTCAATGGGTTATGCTTGGACCTTTCTTGTTCGTAATAAGAGACAACCCCCTGTAATTCACTAAGGTTAAAATAATTGACATAGAGGCCCATAAAAAATTTGGCCCACAATTTATGAAGAAAATAAAAAGGAACCTCATTATTGTAGGGAGGTCCATTAAATACATAAACCACCTATATATCTAGTCATCTTCCCAGGAATGGAGTGTGCACCACTCCATCTAATGACACCTATTCCTCAAATTAGGGTGTGGTTGGTTCTATTGAACAAACATCTCTCTGGTTATATGCAAAATTTTCACCTCTTTCATATTAACGTTGATTGAGTAGCACTGTCTCATCCTAGCCCTATATTTGAATATATTATATAATTGGACTTGAGAATAGGCAATGAAAGAAAAAATATTGTCAAGTGAAGTTGCCAATGAAAAATATTCTTAACCTAATACATTATTGTTTTGGTCATCAAATGAGGAATTTAGTTGATTAATGAATTAAATTGACTTAAAAAAAAAACTTAATGTCCCAATAGGAGAATATATGATTAAGGCATGAAATATGTGCGTATGACCTACTTACAAATAAAATGTTGGAAATGAAAAGATTATTAATAAAAAATAAATCCCAAATGAAATTACAAAGAAGGAAAATAGATGAATTTGAAAATATTAAATAAATGAATTTTTATTTACAAAAATATTTTATATAACCTAAAATGATTCAAATGTAAAAAAGAAAAGGGTACTTGCACGAAGCTGGTACCCAAAAAGGCCGCAACAGCAGCATGTGAGCGGAAAAAACAAAGCGACACGCACGTGCTTCCAAATGCATGCATGCGTCCCTTCTTTGGCAATGTCGAACGTCCACGTGGTTGAGCCCATGTGGAAAAAAAGTGTGCGCACGCGTCATTAACGCGTACATGTTAATGACGCATGCACGCCCCTATTTTTTTATAAAAAAAAAATAGATCTCACGGGTTTGTCATTTTCAACCAACCCATGAGCGCACAGAGGCACCCCGCGAATGCGTCGTGGAGCACACAATGCCCCCTCAATGCCAACAAATCGCCCCTACAACACCTTGCCAACGATTTATCCAGGTAGGTGCTCAACAAAGCACGAATTTGTTGTTATTTATTTATTTTATTTTTTTCCATTTCAATTTTAATTTAAAAAAAAAATTACAATCCATTAAAAAACCAAGAAAATTGCATTGTAGGCCATCTACACCTAACAAGATGAAAAACACACCTAAACCATCAGATGAAACCAATGAAACCCGACCTTCAGAAGACAACATTGGATTGGACAATGAACCAAATGAAAACCTCGAAGACCAATTACACCAACATTTAAATGAATTAAGGGTATTGAGCGATGAATTGAAGAGAACCAAGGAACCCTCTCGGGTTTCCTTGGCTTCATCATTGCAAACCATTATCGAATCCATCAACATTACACACAGCGAGATCACAATTCTGAGCCAATACAGGGCTCGAATGACGGAACACTACTCCATTGGGATGTCTAAAGAACAGATAAAAGACCTCAACATCACCAAAGCCCAGTTGTATAGCAAATTCATAGTTCCCTTAACAGGACAGCCTCCAGATGTGAGGAGGAAATGAGTTTGCATGGACTGGTGTATTTACCAGCCAAGGAGAGATGACTGGAGAAAGAGATGGTCCATGGTGTTTGACAGGCCCCCGTGCAACAATTTGGAGGTCCCACAGTATTTCCTTCGGAAATTGTGGGCTGAGTTTGAGATAGGCTACCATGTCAACTATTTTGACATCATTGAGTTTCAGGGTGTCGGTCTTGGCTCTGCCCAAGATTGACCTCAGGCCCACCGCAACCCACTTAGAGGACCTCCTGCACCCAGGAGAGAGCCAAACCCCCCTCCTCAGCCACCCGGGTTTGGTAGCAGCCTAAATGAGATTGATGACTTAGTTAGGCATGCCACACATCATTTTCTTAGACATACCACATTTGTGTCTATGTATTCACAGAGCCGAGAGGACATCGATCATACAAACACAGTTGCACAGTCTATGGGTGGTGGCCGGGACATGCCAGGTACAGGTGGAACCCAGGAAAGGCCTTCTAGTTCTACTGGAACAATGACACATCGTTGTTCTCACTGTGGTCATTCTTGCCATGGTCCTACGCAGCAGCATGCCACAGGGCACTACATGGATCAGGTTAGTTATTGTTTTATTTAATGTTCAAGTATTTGTTGTATTTTATTTGATATCGTATTTTTTAATATATTTAACTTCGAATTACACATTGTTGAATTTTTTTTTTTTAATGTACAGTTATTCAGGCCCGAGTCTCCATCCTCTAGGTGGGAGGACATCGGTTCCTTTGACCTCTACGGAGCCATGGCAACAGCAGAGGAGATTGCGACACCATACACACACAGGTAATTTCTTTACTTTGAATAATTAGATCTTGTTACGAGTAATTTGTGTTCAGTAATTACAAATTAATTAGCATTGAGTAATTACCATATTATCATCGTATTTTACAGTTGTGTTTATCATATTATCTAAATTATTTGAGAGCTATAAATTCATATAATCCAACCAAACAAAAATGAAACCTTATAAAACATGAAAACCTAAGAAAACTAGAAACATCTGCTCATGTTCACTTTAGGCATCCTAGACCTCTAATGATTATAGAAATGGGAGAGAAATTTCCAAAATATTTCATTCTTACTTGACCAATGATGAGCCTAGAGTTGGGGTTTTGGTGATGCCCGCAGTGTCCTTCATCCTTAGACTACCATCCAATGCTTGCTTGCTCTTCCTATGCTTGACCAATGCCATGTGTGTTATTGATGCTTTGCCATTTGTCACCATGTCATCCAAGTTATCTTTTCCATGTACTCTCCTTGTCCAAATCATCTTCAAATGACCACAGTATGGGTCATTTGACTCTTGGCTCAATAGGTGTGCCAATGTCTCCAATGCCCATCACTTTGTCCACCAAATCAAACTTTGTTTCCATGCCCTTATTCCATGTGTTCTTCAAGCTTAAAGTTTTCCATTAATGTTGTCATGAATCACAATAATAGACAACCATATTCATTAAGCTATCCTCAATCTCCCAAAATCTTCACACATTGCTTCCTTAAAAATGAAACTTGTCTTCTATTTATACTCTTGTCTTCTATGAAACTTGTCTTATCTTTATATTTTTATCATTAAGATGATTAAATAAATCAAATATGATTTATTTAATTATGGCCATGCCATGTCACCTTCTTGTCCTTAGCTTGCCATGTCCTTCTTCCATGCTTGTCATAAACATTTTTCATGCTTGCCATGTTTGTCATACTTGTCACCTTTTCCATCCCTCAAGCCATGTCACCATCTCCATTGTGCTTACCATAATGTGTATGCTCCATGTTATTAACCCTTCCATGTCTTTGCCATTAATGTATTGTCATCAATGTCATTACCAATTCCTTGTCATCAATCCTTTGTCACGTCTCCACTTTGTCAAGTCTTCTACACTTGTCATGCTTGCTTGAAACTTGTCAAGTCATCAAAGCTTGTCATGTTTAACATTTGTCTAGTCAAGTCTTTACCATGTCATCACTTCCCCCTTTGTCCTTAATGTGTTGTCATCAATGACAACTTTGGCCATCAAACACTTCAAGCATAAATTGTCAACCTTCTTTTCCAAATTATCACGGGCCCAATCCATTGTGGGTCAAAGGACACGATCCCCACAACCATGTTCTTTACCAAGTCTTGAACAAATGGTCTGCACCAATACAATAAAAATGTTATATAATATCCAAAGCCCATCAAACCACTATCATCTAACTTGAATATAAATTAATTGCAGTCATGTTTTTTAAGTACCATCGTTGTAATTCTCAATTGCATTGTGTTTAATATTGTTAATATTGTTTTTATAAATTCAGTCTAAAAATTGTAGTGTTCGCAAGCTCCAGCGACCAGCCATCGCCACTAGGGATCAGTAGATCTCCACGTGCACATGTATCATGTGTATTAAAGCATAAATTTAATTTCAAATATGATGACGTGTCCGTGTATATTTATATTTTTCTATATTAAACTATGAGGTTATAAATGTGTATGCAGGTGTGAGCACCTCGGCCTGGCAGTGTTGTTATTCCTCCCTCCCCGGCCTTTTGGCCACCTTATATGCCAGTTGTATCCCCTGGCATACATTCCCCATTCCATGCATCCCTCCCCACCCCTTTCCATCCATCCCCCCCCTCCTATATAGCACCATAGTTCCATCCAGCTCCCCCTTACATTTCATATCCAACTCCAATATAAATTAATTGCAGTCATGTTTTTTAAGTACCATCGTTGTCGTTCTCAATTGCATTGTGTTTAGTATTGTTAATATTGTTTTTATAAATTCAGTCTAAAAATTGTAGTGTTCGCAAGCTCCAGCGACCAGCCATCGCCACTAGGGATCAGCAAATCTCCACGTGCACAGGTATCATGTGTATTAAAGCATAAATTTAATTTCAAATATGATGACTTGTCCGTGTATATTTATATTTTTCTATATTAAACTATGAGGTTATAAATGTGTATGCAGGTGTGAGCACCTCGGCCTGGCAGTGTCGTTATTCCTCCCTCCCCAGACTTTTGGCCACCTTATATGCCAGTTGTATCCCCTGGCATACATTCCCCATTCCATGCATCCCTCCCCACCCCCTTCCATCTAGCCCCCCCCTCCTATATAGCACCATAGTTCCATCTAGCTCCCCCTTACATTTCACATCCAACTCCACCTCTGTATCAGTTTTGCATGTTCCCACCCTCCCTCATCCGACCATGAAAAACCACCCATCCACAGTCACCCATCCCTCCACCAAAACACAGACCTTGCCCCCCCCCACATTTCCCCACCACACTCATTTCCCCTTCCAGGGTTCCCCAACCCATACTACAGCTAGTTGGGGTTTATATCCCTAGACATGCATGCCCACTTCGCTCACCCCAGTCCATGCCTCCTTCTGCCACCCCCCCTTCTTCCATTGTTCGCCCTAGTGGTGTAGCCACCGTCGATGTGGCTACATCCTCCCCTATACCGTCCACCCTAGCATCGGAGCAAGTTGTCCATCCGATTGCTCCGTCTGCCAGCCCTAAAGACCAGCCGGTTGTGTTCACGGTGAGATTAACTAGTTTATGAAAATCTCATTCAATTTTAATGAAAATTACTATATGCATCTAGTTTCATCATTTATCTGATTGTTCTAAATGTTGCAGGGTGGAATTGCTGAGAGACTAGGATCACAGAGGAGGGAGACCCCCTCACGACTTATTGTCTTGCATGAGGTGAGTTATCTAAGATTTGAAAACTATTTTTACTTTTAAATTATGTTTTATACTTGTATAATTTCTAGGAAAAGTTGACATATTATTGTTGTCGTTTTAGGGCTCAGGGGTATGTGCTCCAAGACGCCCGAAGGACCCAGCTTCCTCTAGCACGAAGAAGAGGACGATCGATTTTGGAGATGCACGTGGGAGCTCCAAGGGTGGGTAGGAGGATTGAGAGACCCTCCTATGTACCCTAGCCACGATGTGGCATTTTCGGCATGAGTTGCCATATTTTGTATAGGGAACCATGGGCCATATTTTGTATAGGGAACGAGTTGCCATATTTTGTACAGGGCACGAGTTGCCATTATATAGACGTTGGGAATGATGTTCCATTTTTCCAAAAAGTGTACATGATTGGATAATTTTTGCATATTAATAGATGGATCTACACTTGTCTATATGACTTTTTCTTTGATTACATTTTTGCATACATGATTTTGTCTTCGATAACAATGTTATGGAACAATTTTCACATACATATAGATGTTATTTCTAGACACCAAATGACCTCAATATGAGCCCCTTGTATTTGAATGGGTCTTGCATCTTTTCCTTTCAGCAACAACATACTGAACCAAGCAAACTAAGGAGTGATATTTACATTACAAAGTGTTGTGACTTTAGGGCTACAAAAAAATAAATAGAAGACGATGACTTCTTCCATACTTAACCTTGTAATGGTTATAATAGTCAATTCTAACAATCATTGCATCACATATTATATCAAATTAACCTAGATATATGAGAAGTTCATATGTGTGCTTGGATGGAAGGGTTAACCATATCACTTGAATTAGTTCAAACATGAGGGGTGTGCACAGGTGCAATTGGATTGAGCAATAAAAGAGAATTGTTAATGTAGTTACATATGGATCGTTCTTTGTGTGTTAGTATGTGCCTTTAATGAAAGCATGGTTAATGTGTTGAACTACTACTTGCACAAGTTGGCATAGACTCTTAGTGTTTATAATGTCTTCAATGTTTTGGTAATATTGATAATCACTCTTTGTAATTTAAGTATCTTGGATTTTTTGAGGTTAAGACACATATTGAACATAGTCAACTCAATGCTTCAAGACATCATTTTACCCCATGATCCATGGAAGATTCATTGGAGTCATATGAAACTCATTGTCATCACCTCAACCATGGTCAAGACGCCAAGATCCATCGTTAGTAGTCAAAACCTCATGTTGGCACCCATATCACACTCAAAGATAAAAAAATATTTTAAAGGGCATGTCCGGGGGTTGAGGGAATCTTGATAGATAATATCCTTAAAACATGTATATTCGATTTGAGGCCTCATATGTCCTCACCTTATCATTGTCAATACCTAAATACCCATCCTTAGTGCACAAAACCTCCAAATGGAATCCATATCCAAAAAAAGGCCATGTATCCCATCTAGAGAGCTTTTTTAGTGATTCAAGGACTTGTTCATGGCTCATGAGCATGCAGATATTCATTTAGGTCCTAATAACCTTTATATTTTTTAATCACCATGCTCGAGGTCTAGAGACCCATCCCTTGTGTTGAAAATACTCTATTGGCATTGTTGTAGTAGCTTTATGCAACTAGTCAATTAGGATAAAGAGTTGACTAGAGGTATGCATTGTAAAAATAAATATTTGTTAGGGATTAATAAAAGGCTAATTATTGATGGCTCTAAACTTACATTCTCCCCTTTCTCACTTTCCATTTATGTGTATGAATATGTAGATATATCTTAGATAATGACACATAATGACACTTGAATAGATAGATTGGGAAAATTTTAGATGAATGCCTAGAGCTCTACACACAAGTTAAAGAAAAAAAAAAAAACTCCTAACATTGGGAACAAATAGCCAAAACCAACAATGCAACTAGAACACAATGACCAAGGGAACTTCAAAATGCAACACCACTCCACAAAAGAAGTTGCTTTAGACCTACCTCATTTGGTATGAGAGAAGCTACTTTAGAGACCTAGAGACCTACCTACCACTTCTCTCATTTGGTATGAGAGAATTTGCTTTAGACCTACCTCACTCATGTCAATTCTTGAGTTTTTGGAGGCCGACCTCCCACCCCACATGCCCTCTTCAGCATTTTTTGTTCTCTTGGTTTTGTGCCCACCCAAAATTTTTCATGCTTTGGGTACCTTGAGGTATATCCCCAACCAAAAAAATCTTATATTATGTTGATTATGTTGGTTATTGCCTTCACCCAAAAAAATTATATTTAACAATACACATATTCATAGACTTCGTTCTCCATGCTCAATGCTCACTATATTCAACAATACACTTATATTAAATTTAATTCATGTCTTGTTAAATATTTCACAATTAAATAGCTATTTGAGAGCATCACCTTAGACCAAGCCATACAATTGATATAAAATGTACATTAGAGAAATGACCTAATTCAATTTCCTTCTATAACTTTAACCCCAACCCTCACCCAAACCCTAGCACTAAACCATCTTCTTCATCATCACCATCACCATCATCATTAACATCTTCATCATCATCACAATCATCATCATCATGAACATATTTATCATCATTGTCATCTCTAGGTTCCTCATAAACATATCCATCATCACATCTTCTTCATCATCACCATCACCATCACCATCACCATCACCATCTACATCATCATCAACGTCTTCATCATCCTCACCATCTTCATCATCATCATTAACTCTAACTCTAACCCTAATTCAATTTCCTTCTACAACTCTTGCCCTAACCCTCACCCAAACCCTAGCACTAAACAATCTTCTTCATCATCACCATCACCATCACCATCATCATCAACGTCTTCATCAGCATCATCATCATCATCATCATGAACATCTCCATCATCATTGTCATCTTTAGGTTCCTCATCAACATCTACATCATCACATCTTCTTCATCATCACCATCATCATCTTCATCACCATCACCATCATCATCAATGTCTTCATCATCATCACCATCATCATCATCATGAAAATCTTCATCATCATTGTCATCTCTAGGTTCCTCATCAACACCTCCATCATCACATCTTCTTCATCATCACCATCACCATCACCATCACCATCATCATCAACGTCTTCATCATCATCACCATCTTCATCATCATCATTAACTCTAACTCTAACCCTAACTCAATTTCCTTCTATAACTCTATCCCTAACCCACACCCAAACCCTAGCACTAAACCATCTTCATCACCATCACCATCACCATCACCATCATCATCAACGTCTTCATCATCACCACCATCATCATCATCATGAACATCTTCATCACCATTGTCATCTCTAGGTTCCTCATCAACATCTCCATCATCACATCTTCTTCGTCATCATCATCATCATCTTCATCACCATCACCATCATCATCAACGTCTTCATCATCATCACCATCTTCATCATCATTGTTAACTCTAACTCTAACCCTAATTCAATTTCATTCTATAACTATAACCCTAACCCTCACCCAAACCCTAGCACTAAACCATCTTCTTCATCATCACCATCACCATCACTATCACCATCACCATTATCATCAACGTCTTCATCATCATCACCATCATCATCATCATGAACATCTTCATCTTCATGCTCATCTCTAGGTTCCTCATCAACATCTCCATCATCACATCTTCTTCGTCATCACCATCATCATCACCATCACCATCATCATCAACATTTTCATCATCATCACCATCTTCATCATCATCATTAACTCTAACTCTAACCCTAATTCAATTTCCTTCTATAACTCTAGCCCAAACCCTAGCACTAAACCATCACCATCACCATCACCATCACCATCACCATCACCATCATCATCAACGTCTTCATCATCATCACCATCTTCATCATCATCATTAACTCCAACTCTAACCCTAATTCAATTTCCTTCTATAACTCTATCCCTGACCCTCACCCAAACCCTAGCACTAAACCATGTTATTCACCATCACCATCACCATCACCATCACCATCATCATCAATGTCTTCATTATCATCACCATCATCATGATCATGAACATCTTCATCATCATTGTCATCTCTAGGTTCCTCATCAACATCTCCATCATCACATCTTCTTCATCATCACCATCACCATCACCATCACCACCACCATCATCATCAATGTCTTCATCATCATCATCATTAACTCTAACTCTAACCCTAATTCAATTTCCTTCTATAACTCTAGCCCTAACCCTCACCCAAAGCCTAGCACTAAACCATCTTCTTCATCATCACCATCACCATCACCAACACCATCCCCATCATCATCAACGTCTTCATCATCATCACCATCATCATCATCGTCATAAGCATCTTCATCATCATTGTCATCTCTAGGTTCCTCATCAACATCTCCATCATCAAATATTCTTCATCACCATCATCATTATCTTCATTGCCATTACCATCATCTTCAACGTCTTCATCATCATCATTGTTAACTCTAACTCTAACCCTAATTCAATTTACTTCTATAACTCTAACCATAACCCTCACCCAAACCCTAGCACTAAACCATCTTCTTCATCATCACCATCATCATAAACGTCCTCATCATCATCACCATCATCATCACCATCATCATCATCATGAACGTCGTCATCATCATTGTCATCTCTAGGTTCCTCATGAACATCTCCATCATCACATCTTCTTCGTCATCACCATCATCATCACCATCACTATCACCATCATCATCAATGTCTTCATCATCATCACCATCATCATCATCATGAACATCTTCATCATCATTGTCATCTCTAGGTTCCTCATCAACACCTCCATCATCACATCTTCTTCATCATCACCATCACCATCACCATAACCATCATCATCAGCGTCTTCATCATCATCACCATCTTCATCATCATCATTAACTCTAACTCTAACCCTAATTCAATTTCCTTCTATAACTCTATCCCTAACCCACACCCAAACCCTAGCACTAAACCATCTTCATCACCATCACCATCACCATCACCATCACCATCACCATCACCATCATCATCAACGTCTTCATCATCACCACCATCATCATCATCATTGTCATCTCTAGGTTCCTCATCAACATCTCCATCATCACATCTTCTTCGTCGTCATCATGATCATCTTCATCACCATCACCATCATCATCAACGTCTTCATCATCATCACCATCTTCATCATCATTGTTAACTCTAACTCTAACCCTAATTCAATTTCCTTCTATAACTCTAGCCCTGACCCTCACCCAAACCCTAGCTCTAAACCATCTTCTTCATCATCACCATCACCATCACCATCACCATCATCATCAACGTCTTCATCATCACCATCATCATCATCATGAACATCTTCATCATCATTGTCATCTCTAGGTTCCTCATCAACATCTCCATCATCACATCTTCTTCACCATCACCATCACCATCACCATCCGCGTGTTCATGATGATCACCATCTTCATCATCATCATTAACTCTAACTCTAACCCTAATTCAATTTCCTTCTGTAACTCTAGCCCAAACCCTAGCACTAAACCAGCTTCTTCACCATCACCATCACCATCAGCATCACCATCACCATCATCATCAACGTCTTCATCATCATCACCATCATCATCATCATGAACATCTTCATCATCATTGTCATCTCTAGGTTCCTCATCAACATCTCCATCATCACATCTTGTTTGTCATCATCATCATCATCCTCATCACCATCACCATCATCATCAACGTCTTCATCGTCATCACCATCTTCATTATCATTGTTAACTCTAACTCTAACCCTAATTCAATTTCCTTCTATAACTCTAACCCTAACCCTCACCCAAACCCTAGCACTAAACCATCTTCTTCATCATCACCATCACCATCATCATCAACTTCTTCATCATCATCACCACCATCATCATCATGAACATATTCATCATCATTGTCATCTCCAGGTTCCTCATCAACATATCCATCACCACATATTCTTCACCATCACCATCACCATCACCATCACCATCATCATCAACGTCTTCATCATCATCACCATCTTCATCATCATCTTTAACTCTAACTCTAACCCTAATTCAATTTCCTTCTATAACTCTAGCCCTAACCCTCACCCAAACCCTAGCACTAAACCATCTTCTTGATCATCACCATCATCATCAACGTCTTCATCATCATCACCATCATCATCATCATGGACATCTCCATCATCATTGTCATCTCTAGGTTGCAAATTTTACCCCAATATGAAGGCCATGCAAATTTGCTCAAGGGGGCCATTTTTCGTTCGGAGGCCCCAAGCGTGTGTGGCCACCATGGACAAGTCTACAATGGCCACGTGGACCTGTTGGAGCTGACGGAATCCAAGTCCGCTCGCTAGTTTGGGTTCCGTGGCCCTGGAGCAAATCCCCAAAGTGTCCTTGAATGGCCCCGGGGTGCCCGACTAGAATTCCCTTAGTAGCCAAACCGTGGCTCCGTTTCTCAAATCCGTCGATTCCGATGGGTCTGGGACGACGGGTTTTAGCTAGGGCCCCCCCCATAGCATGCCTCGAAGACCCAAAAGTGGTGCCAATGGCTTGTTCCATCTCGCATCCAAAAGGCCTTTAGGGACACCTGCTGGATACCTACCAGGGGCAGAGAATTCCAACCGTGCAACAAAACCGGGTTCCGGGGAGTCCTGCAAGTGTGTCTAGGAAGGTTCCAACTGAGAACACTAGCCATACGTTCCGAGTCAACGATTTTGAAAATTTGACCCCAATGTGAAGGCCATGCAAATTTTCTCAAGGGGGGCATTTCTTGTGCAGAGGCCCCCGGGCGTGCGTGGCCACCATGGACAAGTCCAAAATGGCCACATGGACCTGTGGGAGCCGACGGAATCCAAGTTCACTCGTCGGTTTGGGTTTCGTGGCCCCAGAGAAAATCCTGAAAGTGTCCCTGAATGGCCCCGGGGTGCCCGACTAGAATGCCCATAGCAACCAAACAGTGGCTCCGTTTCTCAAATCCGTCAATTCTGGTGGGTCCGGGACACCGGGTTTCAGCTAGGGCCCCCCCCACAGCATGCCTCGAAGACCTGAAAGCGGTGCCAATGGGCCATCTCCAGAGCTAGGGTTTTTCTCAGTGAGGGACATTCCAAATTCGCTTAAGGGGGCCATTTCTCGTCCGGAGGCCCCCGGGCGTGCGTGGCCACCGTGGACAGGTCCACAATGCCATGTGGACCTGTGGGAGCTGATGGAATCCAAGTCCGCTCGCCGGTTTGGGTTTCATGGCCCCAGAGCAAATCCCCAAAGTGTCCTTAAATGGCCCTGGGGTGCCCAACTAGAATGCCTGTATCATCCAAACTGTTGCTGCATTCGCGAATATGTCAATTCCGATGGATCTGGGACATTGGGTTTCACCTAGAGGACCCCCCACAGCGTGCCTCGAAGACCTGGAAGCTGTACCAATGGACCATCTCCGGAGCTAGGGTTTTGCTTGGTGAGGGCCATTCCAAATTCGCTCAAGGGGGCCATTTCTCGTCTGGAGGCCCCCGGGCATGCGTGGCCACTGTGGACAGCTGGACGTGGCCATTGTGGACCTATCTATGGTGGCCACGCACGCCCAGGGGACTCTGGATGAGAAATGGCCCCATTGAGTGAATTTGGAATGGCCCTCACTGAGCAAAACCCTAGCTCCGAAGATGGCCCATTGGCACCGCTTTCGGGTCTTCGAGGCACACTATGGGGGGTCCCCTAGATGAAACCTGGAGTCCTGGATCCACCGGAATCGACAGATTCACGAATGGAGACACTATTTTGATGCTACAGGAATTCTAGTCAGGCACCCCAGGGTCATTCAGGGACACTTTGGGGATTTGCTTCGGGGCCACAAAACCCAAACTGGCGAGTGGACTTGGATTCCGTCGGCTCCCACAGGTCCACGTGGCATTGTGGACCTGTCCATGGTGGCCACGCACGCCTGGGGGCCTCCGAACGAGAAATGGCCCCCTTAAACGAATTTGGAATATCCCTCACTCAGAAAAACTCTAGCTCTGGAGATGGCCCATTGGCACCACTTTTGGGTCTTCGAGGCATGCTGTGGGAGGGGCCCTAGCGGAAACCTGGCATCTCGGACCCACCAGAATCGACAGATTTGAGAAACGGAGCCACAGTTTGGCTGCTACGGGCATTCTAGTCGGGCACCCCGGGGCCATTCAGGGACACTTTCAGGATTTTCTCTGGGGCTAAGAAATCCAAACTGGTGAGCGGACTTGGATTTCATCGGCTCCCACAGGTCCATGTGGCCATTTTGGACTTTTCCATGGTGGCCACGCACGCCCGGGGGCCTTTGGACAAGAAATGGCCCTCTTGAGAAAATTTGCATGGCCTTCACATTGGGGTCAAATTTGCAAAATCGTTGACTAGGAACGTATGGCTAGCGTTCCCAGTTGGAACCTTCTTAGACACAGTTGCAAGACTCCCCGGAACCCGGTTTTGTTGCACGGTTGGAATTCTCTGCCCCTGGTAGGTATCCAACAGGTGTCCCTGAAGGCCTTTTGGATGAGAGATGGAACAAGCCATAGAATGATGATCATGGCTTGGATCGATAAATTGTCGATTCCGTTGGATTCAAGACATCGGGATAGTGCTAGGGGTGCCCCTCTCCTCTGGTCCCGTGGCCCAGGTGCTATCTTGTATGTCCATTTTGGAAATTAGGGTTTTGCTCAGTACATGAGTATGCAATTTTTGCACATTGGGGTCAAATTTGCAAAATAGTTGACCAGGTAGGTATGGCTAGCGTTCCCAACTGGAACCTTCCTAGACACACTTGCAGGACTCCCCAGAATCCAGTTTTGTTGCATGGTTGGAATTCTATGCCCCCGGTAGCTATCTAGCAGGTGTCCCTGAAGGCCTTTTGTATGCGAGACAGAACGAGCCATAGAATGATGACCGTGGCTCGGATCGACAAACCGTTGACTCCGTTGGATTCAGGACGTCAAGATAGTGCTAGGAGTGCCCCTCTCCTCCAGTCCCATGGCCCAGGTGTCATCTTGTACGTCTATTTTGGAAACTAGGGTTTTGCTTGGTACGAGAGTGTGCAATTTTTGCACATTGGGGTCAAATTTGCAAAATCGTTGACCGGGCACGTATGTCTAGCGTTCCCAGCTGGAACCTCCCTAGACACACTTGCAAGACTCCCCGAAACCCGGTTTTGTTGCACGGTTGGAATTCTATGCCCCCGGTAGGTATCCAACAGGATTCCTTGAAGGCCTTTTGTATGCGAGATGGAATGAGCCATAGAATGATTACTGTGGCTCGGATCAACAAACCGTCGACTCCGTTGGATTCAGGACATCAGGATAGTGCTAGGGGTGCCCCTCTCCTCTGGTCCCATGGCCCAGGTATCATCTTGTATGTCTGTTTTGGAAATTAAGGTTTTGCTCAGTATGGGAGTGTGCAATTTTTGCACATTGGGGTCAAATTTGCAAAATCGTCTACCGGGCATGTTTGGCTAGCGTTCCCATCTGGAACCTCCCTAGACACACTTGCAGGACTCCCCGGAACCCGGTTTTGTTACACGGTTGGAATTTTATGCCCCCGACAAGTATCCAGCAAGTGTCCCTGAAGACCTTTTGGATGTGAGACGGAACGAGCCATAGAATGATGATCGTGGCTCGGATCAACAAGCCATCGACTCTGTTGGATTCAGGACATCGGGATAGTGCTAGGGGTTCCCCTCGCCTCCAGTCTCGTGGCACAAGTGTCATCTTGTATGTCCATTTTGGAAACTAGGGTTTTGCTCAATACAGGAGTGTGCAATTTTTGCACATTGGGGAAAAAATTTGCAAAATCGTTGACTGGGCATGTATGGCTAGCGTTCCCAATTGGAACCTCCCTAGACACACTTACAGGACTCCCCAGAACCTATTTTTGTTGCACGGTTGGAATTTTATGCCCCTGACAGGTATTCAACAGGTATCTCTGAAGGCCTTTTGGATACGAGACAGAATGAGCCATACAATGACGATTGTGGGTCGGATCGACAAACCATCGACTCCGTTGGATCCAGGACGTCGGGATAGTGCTAGGGGTGCCCCTCTCCTCTGGTCCCATGGCCCAGGTGTCATCTTGTATGTCCAATTTGGAAACTAGGGTTTTGCTCAGTACGGGAGTGTGCAATTTTTGCACATTGTGGTCAAATTTGCAAAATCGTCGACCGGGCATGTATGGCTAAAGTTACCAGCTGGAACCTCCCTAGACACACTCACAGGACTCCCCGGAACCTGATTTTGTTACACGGTTGGAATTTTATGCCCCTGACAGGTATCCAGCAGGTGTCCCTGAAGGCCTTTTGGATGCGAGATGGAATGAGCCATAGATTGACGACCGTGGCTCAGATCGACAAATCATCGAATCTGTTGGATTTAGGATGTCGGGATAGTGCTTGGGTTGACCCTCTCCTCTGGTCCTGTGGCCCAGCTGTCATCTTGTATTTCTATTTTGGAAACTAGGGTTTTGCTCAATATAGGAGTGTGCAATTTTTGCACATTGGGGTCAAATTTGCAAAATCATTGACTAGGCACGTATGGATAGCATTCCCAGATGGAACCTCCCTAGACACACTTCCAGGACTCCCTGGAACCCGGTTTTGTTGCCCGGTTGGAATTCTATGCCCTGGGTAGGTATCTAGTACGTGTCCCTGAAGACCTTTTGAGTGCAAGACGGAACGAGCCATAGAATGATGGCCGTGGCTCGGATTGACAAACTATCGACTCCATTGGATTCAGTACGTCGGGATAGTGCAAGGGGTGCCCCTCTTCTCTGGTGTCGTGGCGTAGGTGTGACCTTGTACGTCCATTTTGGAAACTAGGGTTTTGCTGAGTATGGTGATGATGATGAAGATGCTGATGATGATGGTGATGGTGATGAAGATGATGATGATGATGATGAAGAAGATGATGATGATGGAGATGTTGATGAGGAACCTAGAGATGACAATGATGATGAAGACGTTCATGATAATGATGATGGTGATGATGATGAAGATGTTGATGATGATGGTGATGGTGTTGGTGATGGTGATGGTGATGGTGATGGTGATGATGAAGAAGAAGAAGATGGTTTAGTGCTAGGGTTTGGGTGAGAGTTAGGGCTATAGTTATAGAAGGAAATTGAATTAGGGTTAGAGTTAGAGTTAATGATGATGATGAAGATGGTGATGACGATGAAGATGTTGATGGTGATGGTGATGATGAAGAAGATGGTTTAGTGCTAGGGTTTGGGTGAGGGTTAGGGCTAGAGTTATAGAAGAAAATTGAATTAGGGTTAGGGTTAGAGTTAATGATGATGATGAAGATGGTGATGATGATGAAGACATTGATGATGATGGTGATGAAGATGAAGATGATGATGACAAAGAAGATGTGATGATGACGAAGAAGATGTGATGATGGATATGTTGATGAGGAACCTAGAGATGACAATGATGATGAAGATGTTCATGATTATGATGATGGTGTTGATGATGAAGACGTTGATGATGATGGTGAAGGTCAAGGTGATGGTGATGGTGATGGTGATGGTGATGGTGATGGTGATGGTGATGAAGATGAAGATGATGATGATGATGTCGATGTTGATGAGGAAGAAGATGATGATGATGATGGAGATGGTGATGGTGATATTGATGATGATGGTGATGGTGATGAATATGATGATGATGAAGAAGAAGATGATGATGATGATGGAGATGTTGATGAGGATCCTAGAGATGCCAATGATGATGAAGATGGTGATGATGATGAAGACGTTGATGGTGATGGTGATGAATATGATGATGATGATGACGAAGAAGATGTGATGATGGAGATGTTGATGAGGAGCTTAGAGATGACAATGATGATGAAGATGGTGATGATGATGAAGATGGTAATGATGATGAAGACGTTGATGATGATGGTGATGGTGATGTTGATGGTGACGGTGATGGTGATGGTGACGGTGATGAAGATGATGATTATGAATAATATGATGATGATGGAGATGTTGATGAGGAGCCTAGAGATGAAAATGATGATGGATATGGTGATAATGATGAAGACGTTGATGATGATGGTCATGGTGATGAAGATGATGATGATGGAGATGTTGGTGAGGAGCCTAGAGATAACAATGATGATGAATATGGTGATGATGATGAAGATGGTGATGATGATGAAGACGTTGATGAAGATGGTGACGATGATGAATATGGTGATGATTATGAATACATTGATGATGATGGTAATGGTGATGATGATGTTGATGATGATGATGACAAGTCCCTCTAAGTGGTTATCTATAGGAATCAAGCATCAATCTCCAACCATAAAAATTGCTAAGATACATATCTAAGAGTCTAGAAGATCTCTATGTATTTTTCCATCAAATTTGGTCAAGGAGATTCTAGTATCTAGTTAAAATATATTAGTGGAAACCCTAGGTTGATGACACAATGCTTGGATAAGGGAAAAAACCCAAAATCTAGCTAGATTTGGAGTATTGAGCATGGGGAACCAAATCTATGAATATGTGTATTGTTAAATATAATTTTGTTGGGTGAAGCCAATAACCAACATAATCATCATAATATAAGAGTTTTTTGGGTTGGGGATATACCTCAAGGTACCCAAAGCATGAAAAAAGTTTGGGTGGGCACAAAACCAAGAGAACAAAAAATGTTGAAGAGGAAATGTGGGGTGGGAGGTCGGACTCCAAAAACTCAAGCATTGACATGAGTGAGATAGGTATAAAGCAACTTCTCTCATACCAAATGATAGATGTGGTAGGGCTAGTTTAGGTTAGATTAGTGTTTCTAGGGCTAGTTTAGGTTTCTACGACTAGATTAGGTTTATAGTATTCTAGCTTAGTTTTCTAGTGTTAAATTAGTATTTCTAGGGTTAGTTTAGCTTTCTAGGATTTCTAGGGCTAGATTAGGTTTGTAGGGTTATATTAGTGCTTCTAGGGCTAGACTATGTTTCTAGGGATAGATTAGGTTTCTAAACATTAATGACAAAGGGTGAAATGATGACATGGCAGATGGATGTATCTCTATGTATGTATGTATGTATCTCTATTTATCTCTATGTATGCATGTATCTGTATGTATGTATCTCTATGTATGTATGCATGTATGTATGGCAAAGACATGTATGTATGTATGTATCAACAAAAAAGGCATGTACCAACAAAATAACATAAAACTACACATACCTCGATGTAGAACATAACATTATTTGATGTAATTCTTTCTCTTATGTAAAGTTGACTGGCCTCATTCAATAATTCCATCTGGATCCTCTCTATTGCTAATTGTCTCCATCGATCTCTCGTGCTCTGAATGAGGCAGGTAGTAGCGTACCTTGGTTGAGATCTTGCTTGACATTGTCTGAAGATGGATGTTTCTGCCAACGATCAAGTTTGTGAAGTGATACACCACTGAACCTGGTTTGTAATCCATGAATACATGCCCACTAGTCTTTCTTAACTTCCCATCTAGTGTAATATATTCCCCCCTAAGCACCATCGAGCCAATAGGAAATTCAATGGCTTCATCATCGATTAATGATGCATAGAGGGTTTCCTTACCTTGGATGCACCGTCCCAACCAATAATCTGCGCCCCATTCATTTCCTTTCGGGGCAACAACTACGTATATGTGTCCTGGTTATACAAGATCTGATATATGGTCGTAGTCTATCGAAATTACTGATCGACCCTCCTCTAGTTGGGTTGTTTCAACAACTGCACGTTGGTCTACTGCAAGTGACACATGATCCCATTCATCAACCCAGTCCATGCATTCGCATTCATCCCATTTGCCACTGCTGCAAGGGCTGCAAAATCATGCAAGATTTCAAGTCCATATTTCAAATAAGGGGTTGTTTGAGCTCCGAATTGAATGAAATCCACGTGTTCCTTGTACTGTGCCGCAACTATAGGAACGCGATCGGTCTATGTCAACCACCCGCCAAAAATTTATTACCACACGTCCTACCACTGATGATGTTTGTTGATCTCTTGCTCGGTCTGACATTGTTGCAGAGCACCATTGCATTATGGATTTTGCATCTAGGATATGAGGTTCCCTATCAAACCTCATCTCTTCCCTTCATAGTGTGGTCTTGATGCATGCACCGGCCCCATCATGCTCGCCTTTGTCATTCCCAGTCTCAAAATAGTTCTAGATATGCGACACATTATAAGTCTTATGCAAAATACTCATCCATTGGAATACTTGGGCATTTTTGAACTAGCCCGCACAACCATCCGATGATATCCAATGTTGATCCATCTATATATCTCTCTCCTTCGACTGATCATAGAAATTTCAAAAACAATGTTGCACATAATGCAGATCATGGGTTCTATCATCACTTATGTAAAAGTTTGTCTCCTTCAGTATTATCCTCTTGTCATTGCTGCTCTGGCCCATGCCTATACATAATATGTACCATGATGTTGACTTGACCTAAATGGTAGTATTGACTCTGGATTTCATTTTGTGGCTGAAGGGTGTAATTTTCTGCAAAATCCACAATTGACACTATGTTTCCAATAGGAAATGTGTTCCTGCATTTTATGTACTACTCATCTTGCCATCGCGCTACATGCACATGTTGAACATACTGCTTTGTTTTCTCGTAGAACTCCGTCAAGAAGTCACATACCGGTACCTGTTACCATGAAAACAAGGGAAATATTACAATGCGGCATTTGGAAAAATGTATATGTCATAAATTTAATGTGTAATATGAAAAATATGCAATATTCATTTGTACATGTGACTTCACTAATGCAATATTTTTACTTTCCTTGGCACTATCTAATGTATAGGTTACGTACTTGAATCTCTGCATCTCCATGCCCATCCTGCCAAATTCGTGCTGCTTGCTTTCATGGATGCAATGGTTCAAAAGAGAAAAACCACTGCACCTAGAACATGTCCCATATAGACACGATTTTTCATAATATTTTTGTCCTTTAGGCCTTGGACACATGATGTTGTGGATAAAGTCTCTTGATGCATTCGGTGGTAGTATGGATCCATTGCAGCCCTACACACTGTTAGTATGCAAATCACAAAATATATGTTTATATGCGTCATAATAATATTCATATTCTATGTGGTATCTACAACAACAGGTGTTCCGATCAATGCATATACGAACGTACCATGGTTTTCATTTCTCAAAGGACCTTTGGCCTAGGTTCAATTGTGTGTGCTTATTTCGGAATCTCTCATAGAGTTCAGTCTATGTGGTGACAAGGAAGTGTTTAACATGGGGTTCATGTTCAATAGAACCTTTTCTCAGCTTTAGCACGTCTCTTTGGTTTGATGAAGGTCTAGTATGATCATGCCAAAACTTTTGTACTAACTCCTTAAAATCATCAATTAGCTTCCTATCTGCACAAGGAAACCTACCAACAAAAGCCCAACAATCGTTTCCACCCGGAGTGTCAAGATTTCGTCTTATACCATAGTACTTTTTAATAGTTTTTCTATTTAATTTGAGTATGTGAGAAGTGTGTGATAGTAGGCAATGTTTCCTTGTGGACTTGCTTACAATTGATTCCGCTAAAACATGACAAGCCGCACAAAGATCTTTTGTATGAGACGTCTTCCCAATCACATTAAATGCAGATTGGAGATTTATAACAATATGACTGCTAGCCTCTGAACTTTTATCCATCTTTATGCCCAAAATTCTCCTAACAACAGCTAAACAATGTGACTTTAACAAACATAGCAATAACTGAAATTTACCTGCATCACCTTTGGATTCAAAATATTCTTTGACATTTTTGTTGCATTGCCATTCGATAGTGCATTTTGGAAACTGGCCTTCAAGCCTCGACATAGCACTTTCATCCACATGAATACGTCTAGGAGTTCTTCTTCTTGCACTGGAAAGTCGAGGTAGGGAGGGTGGACATGAGAGATGAATACCAAAGCTTGTTTGTTGTGGTGCTCAGTTCACAGATTGGGCCATAATGGGAGTGTGGTCGACATGGTTGTGGTCTTCTTGGGGAGATTGCAAATTAAACATTGCTTGTATGTCCATCTCTACACATGCAACATCTCCCAATATTCTTGTGTCGTGAGGAACTTCAGCATGACTCGTTGATGGATTGTTGGTTGGAGATTGTGTTGATGTTGGAATTTGAGTTGGGTCTGTTGGATGCGACCGCTTTACCTGTGGTTATGAACAAGAGGTTTTCATGTCAACAACTGTGTTAGGATCAGTGGCAGGATCCGGGGCAATGATAAGACCATGTCTCAATCTTTCCATTCCCAACCTGTCCTTTTTTCTTAAGTCATTGACCTTTTCAATTGTTAATTTTTCGATAATTTCATTCAATATTATCTAGGATCACTAAGAGAATAGCATGTATAGCATATCAATCATAAACACAAGAGACAATAGACACACAGTTTCCTTGGGGAAAACCAAGAAGGTGAAAAACCCTACAACTTCCTCAGAGATAGAATAAGCCACAATACAAGATCACAATGATCAAACCCAAAGAGATGTCTCTAGCAGAGACTCCTCCTCCTACACTTGTGCTCAAATCTCTCTCTTAGCTATGCGAGTTTGAGAAGTGAGTGAATGAATAGAATGAGAGAGGCACACCCTCTATTTATACATTGACTTGACCTGCCAATAAACTAATAGGGCCGACTTCCTAAATAAGTCTAATAACCCAACGACATGACCTAACTATGGCCGACCCCACACTGGTGGTCTAATAACCCATCAATACAAATGATGAAACTTACAATGTAACTTGTGGCACTTGTAAATACAAATGACGACACTTCCAATCAGAGGAATAATACATCTCTGTTGGATATACAATAAAGTACAAATGTAATATACAAGTGAATATCTTCTGAAGTTACAAATACATCAACACTCCCTCTTAAGTAGGAAGGTATTCTTTCAACATAGGTCATCAATACATATGGGTGCAAGTATTCAATTCTGGAGCTGGATCATCATCACTGGATCACGGAGCATCATCATCATCACTGATGGTGTACCCGACATCTCGATCACTGGGCTATCTCTGAATTCTTCTCGTCATAGGAAGTTCTACAGAGCCATCCCTTTTTCATGCTAGGTGTAGGCCTAGCCTCCTGTAGGTCTTCATCATTTGTGTGAATGGTCTGATAGAGGTAGAATCTTAGGACTAATTATGTGTTGATGCAATACCTGACCAGAGCATCCCAGGAACATTTATGTGCCTAAGAACGACCGGTAAGATCTTTTAGGACTTATTACATGCATCCCTTCACGATACCTTTAAAGAGCGTCCCAGGAATGTTTATGTGCCGCAGCACGACTGGCAAGATCTCTAAAGAGCATCCCAGGACTTATTACGAGCACACATCTCAACCTATTGGATCTCCAAGACTGATTACATGTGAATAGGCAATACCTTTAAAGAGCATCCTAGGAACATTTATGTGTCGTAGCACGACCAACAAGATCTCTAAAGAGGATCCCAGGACTTATTACGAGCACACAGCTCAACCTCTCAGATCTCCAAGACTGATTACATGCCTCCCTAGCAAAACCTCGAAAGAGCATCCCAATATTGATTACGAGCACACAACTCAACCTATCGGATTTTCCAGGATCTTTTACATGCTACTGCACAACCTGCCACATATCATCCATGACCTCAAAGTATCATCCTAATACTCATGATCCAACTGATCATCATTGCACGGTGCATCAACCTGATGCACACCATCATCACATGATCATCATGATCATCATTATAGCATTGTCCTGATGCATATCATCCAGAGTATCATCCTAATCATCGTCATAGCATCGTCCTGATGCATATCATCCAGAGTATCATCCTGATACTCATCACACATGATCATCTTGATCATCATCATAACATCATCCTGATGTATGTCATCTGAAGCATTGTCCTGATGCGCATCACACAGTGCTTACATCCATAGCCATGGGAGGATCTTCCTACCACCATGATTGGAATGGCTCCTACAAATGTGTCCATCACTTCTTCCTCGAAGTATCTTCTATCTGAAGAACACCAAGCCTCTCTTTGAAGTACTCAAACTTCACTCTGGCTAGTGGTTTGGTCAACACATCTGCAATCTGCTCATCCATCGCAACATACAGGAGCTTCACTGCTCCTCTCTACACCATATCCCTGATATAGTGATATTTGATCTTGATGTGCTTCAACCTATCATGGAACACCAGGTTCTCTAACAACTTCACACAACTCTGGTTGTCACAATAGATACAGGTAACATCCAACGGGAGATCAAATAACTCATACAGTAGCTTCCTAAGCCATACTGCCTCACAACTGGTCGAAAAAGCTGCAACATACTCTGCTTCGGATGTACTCAGTGCTACGTAGGATTTCTTCCTGCTAAACCAAGAGATCAAACCTGATCCCATACTAAAGCAACACCCCGAAGTGCTCTTTTTATCTACAGCACTGCCTGCCCAATCTGAATCAACATAACCCTCCAGGTTAATCTTTTGATTCACATCATACTTGAGCCCATAATCAACCGTACCCTTTAGGTACCTCGGAATATGCTTTACAACTATCAGGTGAACATGTCTAGGATATGTCAGAAATTGGCTCAAGGTTTTCACCACAAAGCAAATATATGGTCTCGTGTTTGTCAGGTACATCAAGGACCCAATCATCTGATGATACACCGTTACATCAACCAACTTAGATGAAGCATCACACAATAGCTTCAGGTTCGATGCCATAGGTGTGGCCATGGCCTTGCATTCCATCATCCCGAACCGCTTCAGGATCTGTACTGCATACTTCCCTTGTCTAAGGAAGATCCCATCTACACTCTGCCACACCTCCATGCCTAGAAAGTAATGCATCATCCCCAAGTCCTTCATCTTTAACTCAGCAGCAAGCTTCCTCTTTGTGTCGAAAATCAACCCATCCTCACCTGTAACAAACAGGTCATCCACATACAGTAGTAGTATCACTGGATTGCCTTCCTCAACCTTGTAGTAAAGGTTGGAATCCGCTTTACTCTTAGTAAATCCCAAACTGGATAGGAAACTGTCTATTCTACCATATCAAGTCCTAGGAGCTTGCTTCAAGCCATACAAGGATTTCTTCAACCTGCACACATATGACTCCTTGTCACGTGTCTCAAAACTGAGTGGTTGATCTACATACACTTCCTACACCATTCAAGAAAGCTATCTTGACATCCATCTGGTGTATCTTCCACTTCATCACTGCAGCCAGAGCAAGTATTGTTCTGATGGAAGTGTATCTGGCTATAGGAGAAAAAAGTCTCTTCATAATCTATTCCCTCTTTGTGGGAGAAGCCACGAGCTACAAACCTCGCCTTTTATTTCTCTATGCTACCATCTACAGCATGCTTGATCTTATAGATCCACTTGGAAGTCACAACAGACTTCCCTTCAGGTCTTGGGACCACATCCCAAACATCATTCTTCATGATCGACTGGTATTCCTCGACCATGGCATCCTTCCATTCTTTCTTTTCCGCTGCTTCTTCATAACTGGAAGGTTCTTTGTTCATAATATCACAGAGCAAGGAAACATATCTGGTGTGTGACCTTTTCCTTTTCCTTTCTTTGTGTTCCTCTTCTAGAATACCATATCTTTCTGCATCTTGGATTAGCTCTCTAGCCCATGCAGGTTTCCTCTTGTGAGAGTTCTTCTCACGGGGTGGACCTACAGGTTCTTGTGGATCTTCTTCTCAAATTACTTCATTCATAGTAGTGTCTTGAATTCTGGTTGCCATTTGTTCTTCACTGTCTTCAATGGGTGTTTTTCTAGATTTGTTGTAAGTTGATTCTTCATCAAAAGTCACATTTCTGCTGATGTCAATCTTCTTGAACCCTAGAAAGTAGATTTTGTAAGCCTTTGAGCTTTCAATATAACCCACAAAGATGCCCTTCTTTCTTGAAGGATCTAGCTTTGTCCTCTTTTTCTTTGGAATGTGTGTATACTGGACAGCCAAATATTCTGAGATGGATAACTTCTGGTTTCTTACCAAAGAAAACTTCTTCGGGTGTTTTGTTGTCAAGTATCATGTGAGGTGTCCTATTCTGCACATATACAACTGTCCTTGCTGCTTCTTCCCATAGGTGCATATGTATATCCTGATCATGCAGTATTTCCCATGCTGCTTCCATGATAGTTCAATTCTTTCTTTCTGCAACTCCATTCTGTTGTGTATTGTAAGGAGTAGTCAACTCCCTCTTAATCCCTGAATCATCGCATAACTTCTTGAAATCTCTTGAAGTGAATTCTCCACCATTGTTGGATATGAAGGTCTTGATCTTCTTATCAGTTTGATTTTCTATCAAGGCTTTGAATTCCTTGAATTTATCAAACACTTCATCTTTATTCTTCAAGAAGTAAACCCAAGTCTTCCTAGAGAAATCATCAATGAAGGAAACATAGTATACATACCCACTCAGAGAACTGGATGACATTGGCCCACATACATCGGAGTCGATAATCTCCAAGATTCCTTTTGCTTTGCTTTCACTGCTTGGAAATGCCTTCTTTGTGTTCTTTCCTTTTGCAAATACCTTCATGCTTTGACTAGATTTCAGGAAGACCCTCTACTGCTTTGCTTTCTATTGGAAGTGCTCTATAGTGCACATCAGAAAGCCTTCTATGCCAAAGTTCACTTGGCTCCATGGATTCATGTACCATGGCATGTTCAGGTTGTCCCTTTAATTTGAACAATCCGCCCTCTTGCTCTCCAATCACCACTGCATCATCTATTGTCTTTCCCTTTGGCCACATGAGTACTTGTCCATCTATAAATGCAACTCTCATTCCCTTTGCATTCGAATATCATATGGAGAGAAGATTCTTCTTGAGTCCAGGTACATATAGAACCTCTTTCATCTTCAAAGACTTCCCAAAGTCTAGCTTGTAGGAGGCTTCACCACTTCCTTTTATAGGATATTGATAGTCATCCCCAAGTTTCACCTTATGGGGTGACTCATGTTCAGATAGGTCTACAAAGGATTCTGTAAATCCCGTCATGTGTTTGGAAGCCCCACTATCAATAAGCCAATCATCACATCCATGTGAGATAGTACCTGTGAGAGCAGAGATTAACACATATTCTTCCTCAATTGAAGAGTCTTCACTTTTTGCCGTATTCTTCTTCTTGGGAGGTTCATCATCCTCAACAACATGAGCATGATGCCTCTTCTTGATGTTCTTCTTCTTGGAGTTGTTGGTAACTTCTTTTCTTTTCTTGGGACATTCTAAGGCAAAGTGTCCTTTCACATTACAATTGAATCATCTCAGATATTTCTTCTCTCTATGATATGGATGAGAAGATTTCTTGTGGTGATATGGATCCCTCTTAAACTTTCCTTTCTTGGTGTGAGCTGTGAGGGCTTGATCTTCACTTCCCATTTTTTCTTCTCGGGCCACAAGCCTAGCTTCTTATTGTGAACATTCCTCCCATAGTGTACTGAAGGAGATCAATTTCTTTCTTGCACAGATTCCTTGAATGAAGGAGTCCCATGACCTGGGTAGGCCATTCAATGTGGTCATTACAATTTCTCCATTCTTTACCACTTCATCCATAGCTTCAAGTTGTTCTTGATTTGAGAGACCTTGGAGAAGTAGGATTGAATGGTATCTCCATTCTATATCTTTACCCCTTTCAATTGGTTCCTCAGAGTCATCTTCCGATTTATGTTCTTTCCTTCAAACAACTTATTCAAAGAGTCAAACTTATCCTTAGGTGTCTTTAGGGAAGACACATGGGGTATGAGATGGTCCTTAATAGAATCAGCAATGATTCTCTTGGATTTGACCAAGTTCTTCTTGTGTAAGGCCTTAGCCTCTTCTCCCTCTGGGACTGGAACCTCTTCACTTATGTAAGTGTCCAACTCATTCTCTTTTAGGATTAACCCAATCGTATACTTCCAGGCTCAGAAGTTATCAGCTCCTTCAAGCTTATCCTCAAGCTTGGTGTGGTGAGACATTTTAAAGTGTACTTCAAATGGAAATAGAATTTTTTAGGTCTTACCACTGGTTTTATTGAAAACTAGATCTGGAGCTGGATTAGGGTTTGTCAGAGAAACCCTAAAAATTCAAACTTTGAATTTCAAACTTTTGAAAGGATAGAAAGATGCGCCTTGCTGAGCTGGTCAAGCTGGTATACTTTGATTTTGAGATCTGCAAAATTTGACCCCTCAAAATTGCCTTTGAAACTTCTAGATCTACCGGACAGGATCCTGAATTAGGGTTTAAACAAACCCGGTCTTCTGCCCAACCAAAAAGTTCGATCCAATTCTCTAAACTTCAATTTTCTTGAGGATCATCAAGCCATGGATTCAAATTCCAAAAATTCCAACTTTTCTGAAACCCTAATTTCCCACAGTAGTGACGAGCCAAAAACTAAAAGTGCTCATAATGGAATTCTGTCTTGACAAGAAGATTCTCCCTTGCTAGGAGAGTCAATCTAGACTCCTGCTTTTGATGATTTGTGGAGAGAAACCCAAAAATTAAGAATCCCTAGCTTCCGCAGCTGCAGAGTGCCTTCTTCTTAGGTCAGCTCTGATACCATGTTAATTTTTTGATAATTTCATTCAATATTATCTAGGATCACTAAGAGAATAACATGTACAACATATCAATCATAAACACAAGAGACAATAGACACAGAGTTTCCTCGGGGAAAACCAAGAAGGTGAAAAACCCCGCAACTTCCTCAGAGATAGAATAAGCCACAATACAATATCGCAATGATCAAACCCAAAGAGATGTCTCTAGCAGATACTCCTCCTCCACTTGTGCGCAACTCTCTCTCTTAGCTATGTGATCTTGAGAAGTGAGTGAATGAATAGAATGAGAGAGGAACACCCTCTATTTATACACTGACTTGACCTGCCAATAAACTAACAGGGCCAACCTCCTAAGGAAGTCTAATAACCCAACCACATGACCTAACTAGGGCCGAACCCACACTGGTGGTCTAATAACCCATCAATACAAATATTGACGACACTTACAATGTAACTTGCGACACTTGCAAATACAAATGACGACACTTCCAATTAGAGGAATAATACATCTCTGTTGTCCATATACAATAAAGTACAAATGTAATATACAAGTGAATATCTTCCAAAGTTACAAATATATCAACATCAATGGGCAGATTCCTTCTATATTTTTTTGTTGCGTTGCGTGAGTTTCCCATCTCCAAAAGTCTCTTTAACACAACTATTAGGCCTACCCCTGCAAAAGAAACAACAAATAAGATATCAATGCCATTATACAATGAACTTGACACATTCCAACATAACTTACCACTTTACAAATTAACACATACAACTACAGACTTGTTGGTTTATTTGTGTTCGAATAAACATCATTATCCCTTACAATTCCAATCAATATAGATGATGGTTGGTCAAGTGTAGAGTGGAGAAACTAGTGTCTTGCCTAGCCATGAATTCATAAAACTTATGGTAGTGACACCCTACCCTAGAGATGGCTAGAGATTCCTTGGGAATAGTTTGATAGTTTTTCTACATCAAATAAGGTAAAGAGAATAAGTTTACTAATTACACAATGAGGAGGTTGCAAATTCCCCCAAGGAATTCTTATTGGTTTACATCATATTTTTCACCTTAATTAGTTGCATTTTTTGCTCTCCCTTAATGTTATCAATTCTAAATTTTGCACCTAGTTTGATTGCTTTGTCTTCATAGTGGAATGGTATATCCTTCCATTTGAGGCAATGTTCTTTACCATCATAAATTACTAGGTTATATAACACCTTAAGGAGTTGAAGAAACAACAACAAACTATTTTCTTATCTATAAACCTTGAGATGATAGGATGTGATTTTGAGTTTAAAATACCCATGGTTGAATTAAACAATGTATCACAATAGAATGAATGTATACTTTGTATTGTGCAAAACATTAAGGAGGATGCAAAGGTTTCTAACAAGGATCATGGTCTTGGGAAGGGTGATTAGGGGGAGTATAATTTGACCTTTCAATGTGCAATATCTAGGGTATGGAGGTGTTGGAAAGTGGGGAACTAGGGACTATACCAACAATGATCATGTTGGATAGAGCATGAAGTGGGAAAGTCTTGGTTTTTGGAAAAAAAAAACATTATTAAAGGTGAGGGGATATTGTAAGGACGGTAAATATGGATGAATATTATCATATTTGGATTCATAGAGAAAGGAAAGGTGCATATACTTACACATATCCTCCAACCATACAATGGTATTGAATAAGAGATGAGAGAGTTGAGGTTTTGTGGATGAGTGAAGTGATATTTTTAGTCATGTTTAGTGAGTGTGTAATGTTTTTTGCTAGCATAATATGAGGTGAAAAGAACAAAATTAGCTTGGGAAATAATTACACAATGAGGAGGTTGCATACTTCATCTTGTCTAGTATTCATATGAGTTTTTTAGATGTGAACTTGGGAATTCTTCTAGTCAAATTCATTGTTGTCTATGCATGGATATTGCTATAGGAATATGATAAAAACAAAAAGGCATGGGAGAATCTTCAATCTTGTGAATGAAAAGAATTATTTACAATTCACCATACCTCTATAGAAATGATCTGCACTTGCAATGGAAACTGGTAGCTTGAATCTATCCACTAGATTCCAAGACCAATGAAGATATTTGTTAGATTCCAAGGGTGTTTTTGTGTCCAATAGATCAATGAGTGTGAGCCAATAAGAAACTTGTAAGAGCTTGAAACCCGTAGAAGAAATGAAACCCGTGTTTTTTGGTAGAATTCTCAAGAAACAGAGAACTCTATTTTTTTTAACTAGTAACTGGGACGCGCACGCGTGCTTAAATGCGCGCACGTATTTTTTTAGCGCGTACATGTCACTAGCATGCACGCGCCCCTGTATAACATTTACACCATTTATTCCCCAATGTTTACACCATTTAATGCCAAACCTTCCCCCACTTCAAAAATATTTGCATAAATTGGACTCAGTGATGAAGTTTGAAGGGCGGGTCTTAATTTTTATTGGAAGGGCTTACTCTTTGTGTCTTGACACATTTGATAATTTATGGTTGTCTATGCACCTTGACCCAATTGATATTGTAAGGTGAGGATGTGCATGCATAATAATCCGTATTTATGACTATGCGATGAGGATTTAAATGGAAGAGGATGTAAAGACATGTTATTTTTATACGTATTTTGATGGCGAGTGTCGAAGAGAAACGTGGTGATAAACCACATATGTTTGGAAGGATGGAGGGAGGTTACATGATCATGATCATGCCACCCATCAAATTGAAGACAATTCCTGAGCCAAAAACTGTTTTTTTAAATTTGATTAATAACCATTGTGGTACTTTGGTCCAAATGCTTTTTCTAACTCATTGTTTCTCCATATTGTGTGCCTACTTCCACCTCTCTATATCAATGCATAAAATCAACCTCTGCTTGGTTTATGGTTATAGCTGCATGCCATTATTTGTAGTTGCATGCCATTGAGTGTTGTTTAGAGTTTTCATGAGTCTGTGACATTCATGCAATAAATGAAGTCTTGTAGAGGAGGACTCATCAAAGAGGCAATTTGAATTTCATTTTGACAAAAAACATATTTTGTAAAGATCAAATCCCATGAATGCATCCTCAGCCTACCATGCAAGACCATGGATATGTTGAAAAGCATTGAACATCATCGAAGAATGAAAACAAGTTCCTCGAGATCTTATTGCAGCATATTGAGCTCAATTGAATTCCACTTGGGCCTTAATTGAAAATTCTAGACCTCAGGCATCATCAATAACACATAGAATCCATGACACTATCCCTCTACAAGGAGCCTTTTGCATATGAATTGAATATTGCTACCATTATAATGTCTTGGACATCAAGGATTTATCTTGGCTCCTTAACCATGGCTAGTGGAGGGAAACAAGAGCATCCAACACTAACTCTTGCTTCTTAGGCACGAACACCATGAATGAGTCCCTGGACCACCACATATGAAATCTATAGGGTATTAGTCAACTTCAAGTGTGTTATGTGTGCGATGACTAGGTTAGTTGTGAACCAAAAATGGGTCTCGAGGTCTAACCAAGGTATATGGACAATAAGAAGCTTCTCAGGCTCAAGCACCATGAACAACACCTACAACTCAAGAAACTTCTTAGGATATGATGTTGAATGCATCTTCAAACCACCACACATAACCCTTGTGGGGTATCTCTAGCAAATGTAGAGGGATACATTTACCATGATTAGGCTACATTGCATGCCTTAAACAAGATGATGATGATGATGATGATGATCATCATCATCATCATGAATAATATCGTGATCAACATGAACATCCTCATCCTCATCATCATCATCGTCATCATCATCATCATCGTAATTGTCGTCACCATCATCACTATCATCACCATCATCATCATCTTCATCATCAACATCATATTCGTCGTCATCATCATCATCATCATCATCATCCTCATCATCATCATCTTCTTCATCATCGTCATCATCATCAACATCTTCGTCATCAACATCATCATCATCATCAACATCATCATCATCATCATCTTCATCATCATCATCTTCATCATCATCATCATTGATAATGATGATGATGACAAAGATGATGATGATGATGATGAAAATGATGGATGATGATGAACATGAGTACGAAGATGAAGATGATGATGCTGATGATGACGAATATGATCATCGTCATAATCCTCCTCCTCATCATTATCATAATCATCTTCGTCATCATCAACATCAACATCATCATCCTCATCATCATCATCTTCATCCTCGTCATCATACTCATCATCATCATCATTATCAATAAAGATGATGAAGAAGATGATCATATTCTTCATCATCCTCATCATCATCCTCATCATCATCATCCTCATCATCGTCATTATCCTCGTCATCATCATCATCTCCATCATCATCATCATCATCATTATAACCCACTTCCTCATCATCATCCCCATCCTCATCGTCATCATCATCATCTTGGCCATCATATTCATCATCAACATCATCATCATCATCATCATCAACATCATCATCATCATCTTCATCATCATCATTATTGATAATGATGATGATGACAAAGATGATGATGATGATGATGAATATGACGGATGATGATGATGAATATGACGGATGATGATGAAGATGAGTACGAAGATGAAGATGATGGTGTTGACGATGACGAATATGATCATCCTCCTCCTCCTAATCATCATCATCATAATCATCTTCGTCATCATCAGCATCATCATCATCATCATCCTCATCATCGTCATCATCCTCGTCATCATCATCATCTCCATCGTCATCATCATCATTATCACCCACTTCCTCCTCATCATCATCATCATCCTCCTCCTCGTCATAATCATCTTGGTCATCATCTTCATCATCAACATCGTCATCATCGGCATCATCATCAGCCATCATCTTCATCATCATCATTATCACCCACTTCCTCATCATCATCATCATCCTCCTCCTCCTCCTCCTCATCATCTTGGTCATCATCTTCATCATCAACATCGTCATCATCAGCATCATCATCAGCCATCATCTTCATCATCAAATTCATCATTATCATCATCATCTTCTTCATCATCATCACTTTGATGATGATGAAGAAGATGATGATGATGATGAAGAAGATGATGATGATGATGATGAAGATGATGGATGATGATGAAGATGAGTACAAAGATGAAGATGATGATGCTGATGATGACGAATATGATCATCATCGTCATCCTCCTCCTACTCCTCCTCATCATCATAATCATCTTTGTCATCATCATCCTCATCCTCATCATCGTCATCATCGTTGTCATCATCATCATCTCCATCATCATCATCATCATTATCACCCACTTCCTCATCGTCATCCTCATCCTCATCATCATCCTCATCCTCATCCTCATCATCATCATCATCTTTGTCATCATCTTCATCATCAACATCATCATCATCATCATCATCATCAACATCATCATCATCATCATCTTCATCATCATCATCATCTTCTTCATCATCATCATTGATAATGATGATGATGACGAAGATGATGATGACGATGATGATGATGAAGATGATGGATGATGATGAAGATGAGTACGAAGATGAAGATGATGATGTTGATGATGACGAATATGATCCTCCTCCTCCTCCTCCTCCTCCTCCTCCTCGTCATCATCATCATAATCATCTTCGTCATCATCATCCTCATCATCATCATCCTCATCACCATCATCATCCTCGTCATCATCATCATTTGCATCATCATCATCATCATTATCACCCACTTCCTCATCATCATCCTCATCCTGATCATCATCATCATCATCTTGGTCATCATCTTCATCATCAACATCATCATCATCGACATCATCATCATCCATCATCTCCATCATCATCTTCATCATCATCATCATCTTCTTCTTCATCATCATCACTTTTAGTAAAATCGGACCAAACCATAGCTTAAGCACATATGCATCCATACAAAAATCCTATTAAATAGATGAAGATGATGATGATGATGATGTTGATGATGAATATGATGACCAAGATGATGATGATGATGATGAGGAATAGGGTGATGACGACAATGATGATGATGGAGATGATGATGATGATGATGAAGATGATGATGGAGATGATGGATGATGATGAAGATGAGTACAAAGATGAAGATGATGATGCTGATGATGATGAATATGGTCATCATCATCTTCCTCCTACTCCTCCTCCTCCTCATCATCTTCCTCCTACTCCTCCTCATCATCATCATCTTCATCTTCATCATCATCATCAACATCATCATCATCATAATCATCTCCATCATCATTAGCATCATCATCATCATCCTCATCCTCATCATCGTCATCATCTTTGTCATCATCATCATCATATCCATCATCATCATCATCGTTATCACCCACTTCCTCATCATCATCCCCATCCTCATCATCATCCTCATCCTCATCATCATCATCATCATCATCTTGGCCATCATCTTCATCATCAACATCCTCATCATCGTCATCATCATCATAATCATCATCATCTTCGTCATCATCATCATCTTCGTCATCATAATTATCAATGATGATGATGATGATGATGATGATGATGATGAAGATGAGTACGAAGATGAAGATGCTGATGCTAATGATGACGAATATGATGATGATGATCACCACCATCATTATCACCCACTTCCTCATCATGATCCTCATCCTCATCCTCATCCTCATCCCCATCATCCTCATCCTCATCCCCATCCCCATCATCCTCATCATCATCATCATCATCTTGGTCATCATCTTCATCATCAACATCATCATCATCATCATCATCATCTCCATCATCATCATCGTCGTCATCACCATATTCCTCATCATCATCATCATCATCTTGGTCATCATATTCATCATCAACATCATCATCATCATCATCATCTTCATCATCATCATCTTCATCCATTTAATAGGATTTTTGTATGGATGCATATGTGCTTAAGCTATGGTTTGGTCCGATTTTACTAAATAGGGTGTACGCACTACATAGCACGTACACACAGCATAGCACGTACGCACTATTCACGCTATTAGTGCGTACGTGCTATTTATGCGTACGCGCATTTAAATCAACGCGCACGCGCCATTTAAATTTTTAAGTTTTGGTGGGTAATTCTTTTCCCACCAACGTGGTGGATGACTTGGTTGCTATGGTCTTAGGTTCGGGTTGCCAAACACTGTGTTATAACAAAATACATCTTATTCTATAACTTTTTCTGTTTCGAGCATGATTCTACGTATGCTACACTAGTCCACTGGTAATGAAATTGCACACACTTGTAGAATTATGTGTGCAGATTTCGAATATGTAATTTTTGATTAAATCTTTTATTTGTTCCTATCTTTTAATTAATTTCAATTGCACTAACGTCAATCTTACACAAAAAATAGGTTATTTCTTTCGTCTATAACTTTTGATTGGCTCACCTATTTTGAAAATGGAAAAGAACCCACACAAATACACACAAAGACCTACATCCTAAAAAGAAAATCATTGATTATGTTAAGACCATGATGTTGTGGACTAACACTCGACCTAGTCATTCTAGGACTTGGCTAACTTCCTTAATTAAAAAATAAAAAAAAATTAATATAAATAAATATGAAAAAATAGTGCTGCACTAGAACGGCCTGTTATCTGCGATTGTATATAATTTTTTTCACAAAATTCCACCATTTGCATACCAAACTAGGGAACTAATGCAAACATATTCATTATGTTTTCTTAAAAAAGCAACATACCAACCTTAGGAGAACCCCATTTTTTGGCAGTTATACTTAATTTCCATAAATAATATTTATATATTCTGGAAGGTAATCCGATTGTCTACGTTTCATCTTTGTGTGCCATATTCCAAAAAGTTGTGTAGGTAGCTCTAATATTGCTTTTTGACGTTCAGATTTCTGTTTTTCCAGGAATCCATTGCGACTAACGTTTCATGAGTAGCCAACATTAGCTTGCACCAGCCCAAAATCAAAATTTTTGAATTCAAGTTAAAATGAATAAGCCAAAGCAAAATAAAAGATCCATAAAAATAACACTAAAAATCAAGGTACTTCTTTTCCTACTTACAATGTCCCTTTTTAAAACTTAGCAAAACAACACCCAGCAAAATTTTCGAAATAAGAAAAAAAACTTGTAAAAAAAAGTATGGTCATGTAGAAAATAGCATTGCAGCTGCACATGTGTGGCAAAGACACAAAGGAACTATCCTGACCATGCAATTAGCTATGGACCTGTTATAACGGAAGATCATGCACTTTTTGAAAAAAAAATGTGTGCGCATTTCATAGGAAAAAGGCTAACATCTACCCTTGAAGCTAAAAAAAAGTGGCTAAAATATAAAATAAATCTTACTAACACTGAAAGTGCTCAAAGTGTGGAAACCAAGCATAGAGACAACTAGGGGTAAGATTTTGGGTCAAAATTCCTAATTGAGTTGTCAATCTTTATGGGTATTTTATAAAGCATATATGTAAATTTAATTTGATTGTGAAACTAAGCACAAATAAAATAAAATAAAAGGAAAGGAAAAGGTATAAATGTAAGATCACAACTAACCCTAAATCATGAAGGAAAAACAAATAATTTTTGTATTATACCAAATGTAAAGGTACACAACTTACGATAAACACATGGGAAGAGTTGGTGTAGCAAGAAGGGCTTCAATATTTCCTGAGGAGAATCCCTTTCTTCTTCTTTGTAGACTCAATATCCAACTTCCTTCATAGTGTGAGTAAGTTCTGTTGTGGTTGGCTACGAGCAAATGGAAAGAGGGAGACTAAATAGTGAGGAATGAAGGCACAGAAAAAGGGTTTCTAGCAACATAAATTTACTATTTTGTGATTCATATGAAATGCATCTTATAGCTTCCTTTTATAGATGAATAGTAAAACCTCAATCTAGAAGTAGTTTTCATGTGAATGTGCCTCGTGTATTAATGATAATTCAAATGTTAGTGGGAATTATGAAATGCTAAGTCAATGGAATTTATAAAGACAAGGGTAGAAATAGGTCCACACATACCCATTACACCACTTAAACAACATGTTCGTATCTATGAGCCACGAGTTAGCCATTTATTGGATTAAAAAGAGTCGTAATGTCCTCGTGTATTAATGATAATTCAAATGTTAGCGGGAATTATGAAATGCTAAGTCAATGGAATTTATAAAGACAAGGGTCAAAATACGTCCACACATACCCATTACACCACTTAAACAACATGCTCGTATCTATGAGCCACGAGTTAGCCATTTATTGGATTAAAAAGAGTCGTAATGTTATCAATGGATTTACAATGAAACTTGCATAGAAGATGAATAACAAATTATTCCATTATCAAAATGGCCATCTAATGTTTTGACCAAAAAAGTGTATACAACTTGACAAGAACCCTTCAGAGTTCTCATTTTTTCATTTTGTCACTATTTTACCCCCAAATCGAAAAATTGTGCTACTGGTAGCACCCTTTTTTTCCGAGGATAAAAATTAAATTTTTTTTGGAACTCTGGTCAGTGCCACTACAATAAAAACCATAAATTGACCCCCAAATTGAAAAGTAGTGCTATTGGTAGAACTTTTTTTTTTCGAGGCTAAAATTACAACTTTTTTGGAATCTCGGTCGATGCCATTGCAATTAAAACTCTAAATCAATGCCCAAATAAAAAAGTGGTGCTATTAGTAGCACCATTTTCTTTCTAGGGCTAAAATTACAAATTTTATAGAACCTTGGCTAATCCCATTGCAATGAAAACAACAAATCAACCCTTGAATCAAAAAGTGTTTCTCCCATAATCACCCTTGCTTTTGTTCAAGGTTAAAATTGTTTAAAACCTCGACCTTAACAACCAGTGTTGTTGTAATCAAAACCCTAAAATCACACATTTCTTGAAACTATGGCCCTTAAGTGGTGCCACTATGGCATCTCCTCTTTCCATAGTTAAAATTACAACTTGTTTGAAACTGTGGCCTTAATAGCCAATGACGTTGCAACGAAAATGTCAAAATCAACCCCAATCGAAAAGAGGTGCTATCAATAGCACCCCTTTCTTCTTCATGTTACAATTCCAAGCATTTTGAACCACAACCTAAAAACAATATTTAATATTTTTATATAAAAATCATAAAAAAATTGAGGAAAATATGATTAGAATTTTCAAAAGTAAAGCAATCTTTTTATAAAAAAAAAAAGAAAAAAAAATTAAAACATTAAAAATAAAGAATACAAAAGTAGAATTAAAAAAATTAAAAACTACATTAAAAAACAAAAATTAACCCCTACCTTCCCCTTTACCCTCTTTACCACCTAAACACCTCCTCATATGGTTTTAAGCCAGGGGTGGGCAATTCCATAATCGCATCCCTTGGGGTGATGGGGAATGGGGGGTGCAATTCTAAAATTGCATCCAACCCCCACCCCCTTACCCAAAATCGTACCCCCCCTTCCCCTCATAAAAATGAGGGTGATTATAGGAGAACTAATTTTCCATTTAGTGGTCGATTTACGGGTTTGAATGCAATGGCACCAGTTGAAATTCCTCGAAAAAGAGGGTTATGCTAGTCACACCACTTTTTTATTCTAGGGTTTATTTATGGTGTTGATTGTAATGGCACCAACAAGGGTTCCAAGAAAGTTCGAATTTTAGGCCCCCCAAAAAAGGTGCTATTAATAGCATCGGTTTTCAATTTGAGGGTTGTTTTTGGTGCAAAAATATGAGTTTTAATGGCTAGGGTTCTCATTTTGAGTATAAATTTCTCATCAATTTATATATCATTTCCAAACTCAATAAGGTACAAAATTGTCATAACATGATATGATGGGGTGCATAATGTGGATTACACATGATTTGATGTTGTTTCTAAGTGTGACTACTCAAATGGCACAAGTAGAAAAATTAAGGTGATAACATAAGGTACCCAAGTGAGAGATGGATATTCTCATATTTGGGCCCTAGGATCATATCATTATCCCAATTGTTTCTCTATCATTATCAACATAGTGCAAGATGGACCTAAGGGATCCCTTTACATCTTAGGGTACACAATTGACATCAAGAAGACTATAGGGTGTTGATCCATAAAGTTTGGAACATGGCCCTTTATCCTTTGGATGATCATGCTATGATGGAAATTTTCTATTTGTAGGATAGTAAAATTTATTCATTAATGGAATAGGATGGCAGCTAGACGAAACAGAGAGAAGAATGAACAAAATGAGTTGGAAAATTTCAGAAATCTCATGAAAGATTTTGAACTTCCACTTCAAGAAGGGATCTCTGAATTGAAACAATTGATCATATCTTAAAAATTAATAAAGGGAGAAGGTTAAGAATTTGGGAAAGGATTCAAGGAAAAATGCCTCTAAAAATATTATACACCTTTGAAAACTAGATGACATGTTGGAATATGGAAAGTCGTAAAAGGAAGGAAAATAATCAAATGTAATTTTGATGTGCCATGAGTAAGCCAAAGTAATATGGAGGTAGGAAAAGAGTTTGTGGGGGGTTGAACAATTGGCTTGATAAAGAAAAATAAGATGTTTGAGATTAGGATTAGTTATCTAATCAACAAGCTTATATGTATTGTTGTAACAGAGTTGGAAGGAAATCATCTAGTGTTGATGGAGTGCATATTGTATTATGTAAATGAATTTGTATTTTAATTAATTTTGTTAAGCAAAAGTGAAGAGATAATGGACTAGCTCTGTGAAGTGAAGAGATATTTTGAATTTGAAACAATCAAAGAACATCAAATAATTAATTTCACCAATTCCAAGATGAAGGAAATGATGCAATTTGAGCATGAGTGAAAAGGTTAGGTATTGGAGCAAGATGTTTGCAAAACTATAAAATAAATTCTTGATATGAGTACAATTATAAATTGTTTAAACACCTATAAAATATGGGACAATAGAGTAGACTGTAGACCATAGAACAAAATATTTCAATTCAAGTTGGATATAAAATATGGGACAATAGAGGAGATTGTACACCAAAGAACAAAATATTTCAATTCAAGTTGGCCATGAAGAGGACAAAGACATGTGTGTTTCAAGGTACATGAACGGTTTAAAAGAAGAATCTTATCAATTGGTGTTAAGGGCATAGTCGAAGTTAGCATGCAAGTAATAGAGACAATTTAGATATATGGTTTAAAAGAAGAATCTTATCAATTGGTGTTAAGGGCATAGGCAAAGTTAGCATGCAAGTAATAGAGACAATTTAGATATATGACATGGCATTGGTTGGAATGTTGGAAGATATCACAATAAAATGTATACAATTGGAGAACTAAGAAGACATATGAACATAAATGATATGTAAAGGTCGAGAAGACATATGAACACAGGTCGAGGTAGAGGTTGCACAAGGTAGAGGTTGCACATTTAAAAGAAAACAAGAAAACAATGATGAGAGGAAATGATGGTTACAAGTGATAACAAGGATATGATGTTGCATATTTAAAAAAAACAAGGATGAGAGGGTTAGAAGTGATAACTACATTGAAAAAGTCATTGGGTTTCCCATAGAGAGAATATGTAGATGAATGAATGGATAGATCGCTTAGTTAGCTTAGGGAGAAATGCCAGAGGACCAAATGATAGGAGCAACCGCAATAGAGTATGTAGAAATCTAGATAATGCGTACATATGTTTTGCCTTCCAAAACTTTCATCCTTCCAAAGTTCTCCCATAAACTCAGGATTTTTTACTCGAATTCAATTAGTATTTTATCAAAATCAGTCTCCACTTACGTTTTGCAAACTGTTTCCATTCCATTAAACCTGTTTGCAAACTGTTTCCATTCCATTAAACCTGTTTATAAGATGTCAAGCATGTTGTTAATAATGCAGTCACCGAATCCCTTCTTAGCCAATTTTAATGCCTACTGTTTTGCAAAATTATTTCCAGATTTCATTCACAATTCCTTTCTTCCATTTACTAGTTGAGATGAAAATGTGTGCTTTCTCTGAAGATAGAAAGTGGTTATTGAGAGTTTATAAAAGCTTAAGCGATTAAAGTAGAATGTTATGATTGAATGAAATTGTCGTGAAAGTAGCTTATGAAGATTCTCAGACATATAAATAACAGCATATCTATGTAAGTATGCAAGCAACAATCAGCTATATCCATTCCATTAATTATTCATTGGTGCACATTCAAGGAGTTACACTAAACAAAGTAGAGCTGAAATTCATTTCAATTCATTCAAATGACTTTTATACAACAACAAGCTCTAGGTTTGAACTGTGTTGAATCCTTGGATTCTACAAAAATTCATTCTTCCGCCGTTTGGATTCTACAAAAATCATTCTTCCGCCGTCATATCATGCATATGCTTAGAATATGGATGGACGGAAACTGATCTATTTTTACACCACTAGGATCAGTAATAATCACCAACTTTTAAGCTGGGAATTATTAGATTCTGACTAATCAATTCCATGAAAACAGAAAGTTGCAGCAAGAAGTTTGCGGTGGGCATTAAGAGGAGATGTGTAATGGGGGGGGGATCCTTTTATCAGCGAATTTGAATGTTTAGCCTCCTGAGCCATATGGAATGAAGGATCATGTGGAAAAAGTCATGAGGTTTTGGAGGCTGGTTTATAATAAAATGTCTTTGAACTAGCTTGAGTTTTCTTTGCATCTGCACATACCTATTCATTGGTATGGATTGGAGTATGGTCTTGAGATTTGGTATTTCAGACAACGGAACCTGAACAGAGAAGGCTGTCCAATTCAGTACATCGCTGAAGGGAAGAACATAGCTTTTTGAAATTATGACGGGCACACATTCACTGTAAATTGCCTCCACAATTCGAGGGCTGGCCACTTCGTATCCACTTGGGCACAGGCAATATCTACTCCTCTTCATGAAATCAAGATATGACAAGCCCTTGGGAAGATAGTCATAGACTTGTATATCATGATCAGGCCCGTCTTTCCAATACTTAAACAATATGGGTCTCACATGTCCATGGTTTCCGCCCGCAAAGAATGCAAGCACAGGCCTCTCTAGAGCAGATGGACCACCAAGCAAGCCAGTCAGAGCATCTGGTCCATATTTCATCTCCGGAAGTGTTGCATCTTTTCTGGGATTGAATCCTTCTGAAGTGTTGGCATTACATAGAACGCGAATTGCATTGTTGTACAAGAATGGATTTGCCATGGATGCAAGAGGCCCCTGTATATAACCAAAACAAAAGAATGACATTCAATGCAATCATAATTAGCACGTAACAAGCATATTGCCCTACTCCATGACAGAATTAACAAAAACCTTATAGGAACTTAACAAGCATAGCGTTGTAAGTGATTGATTGCGTGACAATATCAAAACTAACAGTAAATAGGAATAGAACTTAACAAGCATGGTTTTTTAGGTGATTGCCCTATTGCATCCCCTGGAACTGAAAAATGGCCTTACTAGGGTTACCAATTGCATGTTTTCAAGAAAAAAGGAAATTACAATGTATCCAATATACATTACCCAGTCATGGCAAGATAGCATGAAATGATCGGCTCCCAGACTTCGGTTCCAAAATGGGTACTTGTTGGCAACCACATCAACGTAATCTCTCACGAACCGTCTTAAGGGCGTCACATCATATGTCCCGGACGTGTAAATGTAACTGACCATCATGGTTATACTAAAGGGCAGAAAAAAAACATGGGCATCCTCCGGATTCGATGTCACGAATCGATTCCCCAGTTCAAGTTCGTGAATGAATCTGCCTTCCGTCGTATAGATATCTATACACGGTCCGTTGTGTACCAGAGGTGGCTCCCCCTCTGGATATACAAAGATCTTGAAACGCTTCTCCATTTCCTTATAGCTCCTGATAGCATAAACACAGAAAAAATACAAATCAAATAAGCCTTACTAACAGTGACCTAAATCCAAGTATTAAAATGAGATCATTTAGATTAAAGATTTATATGGTTGAAATAGAATTCGTACTGATGAAAGGCACGGGCGTTTCGGTAGATGTCGCCTGTTGGAACATAGGGTTCCCCTGACTCCGGTTTCTGTTCCCTCTGTAAAACCGCTTTTATTATGGCTACCCGAGCACGTCTCAGGCCGATTTCTACCTTGGGAATACTATGCCTAGCCTTCTTCTGCTTCTGTAACATCCACACAGCAAAATTCTATTTCTATTTTTTAAAACTTATTAATATTTTCCTACCATTCCATTAGTTGGTTAACTAGAAAATCTCAACAAACTTCCTCACATATCATGAATAATAAGTCGAGTAAACCATCAACCAACATTAATGTGTGGTTACAACATAAAGAAAAAGAAGAATTACTAATCTATTGAAAGATTTACTTAGAATACCATTGCATAAAGAAACAGAAACAAAAAAAACGATGGTATCATCTTGAATCACCTCATTGACGGCGCTGCCATTCTGAGGAATTCCACCGAGTGATTTGAGCAAGGATGAGGCTGCTCCAGACTGGGATTCATGAGTATCCAGTCCGGAATGTATTGATCCAGAGGAACCAGACGAAGGCAGTCCATAATTCGATTTTGGATGGGACTGTGGCGAAAAAAACGATATGAACAGATTGACATGATAGGAATCGAGGAGCAAAAAACTGGCAAGGATTAACACAAGAGCTAGCGCTAGACTCCGCTTCAGGTCACACATCCCCTGATCCATAACGGCCAGCCTTCTTGGCATATCCCCGATTCCCCACCCTACTTATATGGCAATAAACGCCCAAATTTCTGGCATTGTCTCCCGCTTTTCATGCTTCATTAGGTACCTCCTCCTCGCACAACATTGTCCACCATGCAGGATTTTAAAACATGGCTGGCCCCGGGAATAATGAATGTATAGAGTGGAACCAGTTGCCAACAGTATCAGCCCACGTAACTGTTAAGGGCTAACATTGGTGGAAAATGTCGGCGCGGTCAATAATGAATGGCCAGATTGAATCGCTTTGAAGCAAAGCATTTACGAAGAAACTTCCTCGTCAAGAGGATGTCTGAAATTGGAGTCCGAGGAAGTTTGTTTGGCCGAGACTCGAGAGGGCATTTATTAGGCGTTTAGCGTTGCCCATTTGAAGGAATTAAATTCGCATTTAAGAGTGTGCGTGATGATTACAAATTTGCCATGTGCCCCCGCGCAATTTCTCCACAGACAACGAACACCAACCTAAAAATCAAAATCAAGTAACAAACCTTGTTAACCTAAAATTCAAAATGAAGTTAGCTAACATTGCTAAATATTGACTTTTATAGTCAGACTATCTCTCCACATAGACTATTGATACTCTCTCTACTTATAGTGAGATGCAAGTTTAATAGATTGAGAAAATTAAAAGTTCCAATAATTACACGCGTTACAATTATAACCACAACAATAAACAAAAGAATGGAAATTGGGGACATAATTTTACAATGAGACAATTATAACAGAATATAAAGAGGAAAGGAAATGGAAATTGGGGGCATAATTTTACAATGAGATAATTATAACAGAATATAAAGAGGAAAGGAAATGGTGTAAAATTAGTTTTTTACTTCTAATAATTACACCGTTACAATGTGTTACAATTATAACCATAATAATAAACAAAAGAATGGAAATTGTGGACATGATTTTACAATGAGACAATTATAACATAATATGAAGAGGAAAGGAAATGGTGTAAAACTAGTTTTTTACTTCCAATAATTACACCGTTACACTGTGTTACAATTATAACCATAACAATAAACAAAAGAATGGAAATTGGGGACATAATTTTGCAATGAGTTACAATTATAACATAATAATAAAAGAAACTAAATGATGTAAAACTAATTTTTTACTTCCAATAATTACACCGTTACAATGTGTTACAATTATAACCATAACAATAAACAAAAGAATGGAGATTGGGGACATAATTTTACAATGAGTTGCAATTATAACATAATAATAAAAATGGAAATTAGGGACATAATTTTACAATGAGGCAATTATAACATAATATAAAGAGGAAAGGAAATGGTGTAAAACTAGGTTTTTTACTTCCAATAATTACACCATTACAATGTGTTACAATTATAATCATAACAATAAACAAAAGAATGGAAATTGGGGACATAATTTTACAATGAGACAATTATAACATAATATAAAGAGGAAAGGAAATGGTGTAAAACTAGTTTTTTACTTTCAATAATTACACCATTACAATGTGTTACAATTATAACCATAACAATAAACAAAAGAATGGAAATTGGGGACATAATTTTACAATGAGTTACAATTATAACATAATAATAAAAGAAAGGAAATGACTTAAAACTAATTTTTTACTTCCAATAATTACACCGTTACAATGTGTTACAATTATAACCATAACAATAAACAAAAGAATGGAGATTGGGGACATAATTTTACAATGAGTTACAATTATAACATAATAATAAAAAAAAGGAAATTATGTAAAACTATTTTTTATTGAAAAAATTAAAATTATACATATTTATTATTATTAATATTTATAGTTATAATAAGATAAAGTGGAAATATATTAAGTAATATTTAATGATTAAAGAATATTTTAAAATTATACATATTTATAGTTGTAATAAGATAGAGTGGAAATATATTAAGTAATATTTAATGATTAAAGAATATAGGTTATAGTTTTGAATCCAAAGAAGTAAAATAAAGGAAATTATGTAAAGCTAATTTTTTTACTGAAAAATTAAAATTATATATATTTATTATTATACATATTTATAGTTATAATAAGGTAAAGTGAAAATATTATTAAGCTATATTTAATGATTAAAGAATATATTAAATTATACATATTTATTATTATACATATTTATAGTTATAATAAGATAGAGTGAAATTATATTAAGCAATATTCAATGATTATAGGTTATAGTTTTGAATCCAAATAGGTAAGATATTATGGAAAACTAATTTTTTATTGAAAAAATTAAAATTATATATATTTATTATTATACATATTTATAATTATAATAAGATAAAGTGGAAATATATTAAGCAATATTTAATGAATAAAGAATATATTAAAATCATACATATTTATTATTATTAATATTTATAGTTTTTTTTCACACCAAAAAAGACATATTTTATTGAAAAAGTATTGTGGTACTAATCACTAGAACAATCCTAATAGGTCAAATGTGGTCTCCCAAATGGTGAGAAAAGAACACCCCCAACCACATGTCATATAGTGAAACCGGGATATACTAATCTCTCTGGAGATACAAAAGCTTCAAAAAGTCAGAAAGAAACAAAAATACAAAGATGATGATACAGAAAGGTCAAGGCCTCTTGCCAGCAAAATGAAAAAAAACCATCAAACAAAAACAAAGGTTCCAGAATCCCCAGAGGGAAAGTTTCCCTCTAGAATCTTTATAGTTATAATAAGATAAAGTAGAAATATATTAAGCAATATTTAATGATTAAAGAATATAGGTTATAGTTTTGAATCCAAAGAGGTAAGATATATTGTATATATAGTTTTGAATTTTAATAGGTTTTTTTCTTACAAATAAGAGTCTTATATTTGGAAGCCTTTTATATTATGGCTTTAAATTAAATTATTGTTATTATTAGTATCATTTATAATATAAAGTGGATTTTTTTACTTGAATCTTAAGGTTCGATAGACCAAAATTGATCTAAATAAACATTAACTATCATCATCATATAAAACAATAATAATATAATTTTGAATCTAAAACAATAGGATATATTTATAAAAGGAGTAGTGAAATATGATTTTATTGAAAGATTAAAATGAATTTTGTTCATTTAGTGATTCAAAACTATTTTTTAACCTTGTTTTAGCTATTGCATAGCATACTTTAGAATTGAACAATTTAGTTCTTTCAACATTTACTTAAAATAATATGCATGACACTTAAAAGGGAATAAATTTAGGAAATTTTGTATAGTTTTAAAATTAAAAACAAATGAAAGGTGATTAAAAAAATCACGTTGGCTCATATAGTAAACAATTAAAACCACCATAGATCCATCTTAAACTAAGGGATCATATTTTATGAGGTAAAAGTTCTTTATGGACATGTAAAATGTTTAAGATAAAAAAAATTACACTTCAAGAAATTGGAGACCTCTTGGAGCTTGATAGGTTGAATGTGTGGTTGTATATATGCAAGAAAGATAATATCATATGATCTCATGAATAAGTGGATCAAAATTCACCCTAGTGTTCTTCAAATTGACTTGAAAGGGGTTGGATCCACTAGTGAGGAATGAGGACTTTTCACTAAGCATCATGCTCCTAATGTTGACATGAGGGCACTTGTAGTGGTCGAACGATTAATTCTTGCATTACACTCTATTGGGTCATTCTCAAGCCTCATCTAAGTTCAAAGAGGCATGTGGTGTCCCCAAATCCAAAACTAATGCTAGAGACACCGAGAAACCCAAGGGAAAGGCTGATTCAAGGTAATACATAGCGGAATAAGGGTAACTAAGGGTAGGTCAACATGCAAAAAATCCAATAAAATAAAACATTCAACCTCTTTAAATGAAATGCAAGAACCCCAAAGCTTAATATTTCCCCAATGCACATGCTATGAATTTAAAAATGTTGCATTTGTAATGTTGAATGTTTATGAGTAAAGCACGAAAGTTGGTATTTCCAGTATTCTTATAATGGTTAAGAACACATGTTTAGCTCATGTATTTGATTGTAATTATCAGATTGCAATGTTATTGAAAAGCATGCTTGTAGACAATTGTAAGTATTCAAGTAGTCGATTGTAAGTATTCAATTGTTATCGTTATCATCCAATTGTATTTCAATTGTCTTTCATATAAGGATATCTTATTAATTCTATTATGTGTATGATAATTGTATGGTTAGATAGTAAGTAATAACAACATTCATAGCACTTATACAGGCTTCCATCTACAACCACATAAACCATAACAAAATCAGAGACATAAGCTACCACCTATAGCCTTCAAAATTAGATCATGGCTGCCACCTACAACCATTATACACTAGTAAAAAAATCATATTTCATGGTTTCCACCTACAACCATCTAAGCACATAATAAATCAGGTTTCAAGGCCATCATCTACAACCATTTAACCATGAGAGAAATCAGAAATAAAGACTGCCATCTTACAACCATCTAACCATTAGAGAAGATAGAGAAGATATAGAAGGTTCACAACAAATCAAATTTATAATTCACGAAGTCCATCCATCTAGTATCCAATTCCTGACATGATAAGCATAAACAAAAATGGAGATAAAATCATCCTCCATGAGCACATAAAAAACATAAAATAAAATTAAAAAACACATAACAATATACTTATCTCATGAAGTGCAACTAGATGCAACAGGACAACCTTCCACCCAACCTTAGACATGCCATGCTCATGCATCTCTCAGCATGACACTCACCCTCGAGCTAAGGTCATGGATCCACAAGTAGAGGTACTCTCAATCCTAGCTCTAAGCAATCAACTAGAGAATCCACAACTCATTCCCTCACCATCTAGTTTCCCTCCAACTACCCTACCCGATGAGATGAGACTCCCTTCACTACACAAGTCCCTCAGGACATCAACACCTCATCCAAGGCTTTAAGGACGAGATCAGGGACAAGCAATGGACTATGAAGAAGCAAAGGAAAATGACCATAAAATCTCCGACAACATCACTCTCAAATACATAATCTCTTTACACAAAAGTCACACTGAGTTCCATCCATCCAACTCGTACAACAAAGGGGATAACAAATATATAAATATAGCTCAAGGAGGGTGATTTGAACCCAAGGAGACCAACTCGAATTGGTTGAGGTGTGGTTAGGATTCATCACAGAGACTAACTCGAGTTGGTGGAGTAGTGGCTTAGTATAGGAGATTCCCTTCCCTTGATTAGTAGCAAGAGGAGGAGTTACCAAAAATGAAGGACCGAAGGCTAAGAAGAGCACAATGAGGGTGCACTAGTCATGTGAGGTGTACGAGTGGGTCCAAGAGGGTTATAAATAACCTATAAGCACAAAAGTAGGGAGAATATTTCATGAATACAGGAGTGGGGCACACTTATGGAGGTGGAGGCTAAATTATAGCTTGTGGAAGCTAAAATCTAGCTTACAGTCCCTAGAAAGTAGGAAGAGGGAGCTCTAGTGCAAGTGGGGCCCACCAACCAATGAAATAAGCATAATATCATCTCCATAGGCAAAAATAATCAAGAATAGGTTCAAGAATATAAATTTTGGGTGACCAACAACTCCTAGTCCCCATTTCCGCTCACATGTGGAAACCATGCCCCCCCATTCTCGTTGTTGTCCATGTTGAGCTAGTTAATTTATTATTAATAATAATGTATTAAACCATTGTCCCGACACATTGTGCCACAATAACAAAACAAATAATAATTACATATGTTTAGGGCTTAAAACATCGGGGTATTATGGGGAAATCCTTTCAATTGTTTCTTTTATGAAGTGTTGAAAGGGATCAAATGCTAAAAGAGGTGGACTTGATTTATTGTTCATGATGGATCCTAAAGTATAAGTCTAAATATATAAAAATTCAATTATTGCTAAGACATTTCTTTCCCAATAAAAAATACAATTTCTATTACAATTTCATTTCTTTCCTTTTATAGAATAATCCTCAATCTTTTCCTTTCTCTCTATTTTCTTTGCAACACCTTGCCTCCCCTATGATGGAGTCACAATAACTGTAAAAGATGAGTGTTCTTAGAAGGAACAAGTTCCTTATCTGCATTAGATGTATCAGGTTTATCATGTCTTTATGTTCCACTTACAAGAATGTTAGCTACCACAACCTCCCTCAAGGAGTACAGTCTTGTATCCATTTCTTCTACTTTATCCCATGAAAAAGGAGTGGATTTCCCAATCAGAAATTAGGGTCGTGATTGTCCTCATTCTGATCAGGGTGAGTATTTGAACCTAATTCCTACAAAAAATCACATCTCTTTGGTTTTGATTTGATGAACATTTTTTCCTAAGAGGATGAGCTCAAGGATGAGGACAAGTAGTTTGTAAATGTCTTGGATGATAACATCACAGGGGGTTCACTCAGTGAACTTGTTACATAGCACGATCGTTCACATGATATTAAATAATACCCCTAATTTCACTAAATATTGGAAAATGCATCCTAAAATTGTATTGTTGAACCCCCCTCCCAATATTCCTTTCCAATTAAGAAAACCCCTAGTTTCACCAGATATTGTAGGTATCCATTTTTATCAACCCATTTTTAACACCCCCTTTATATCATATTATCAAGTTGCAACAAAAAGGAGCCCTAACACATCTTAGTATAAGCAAACAAGATGCTAAATACAATAATAGTATAATGCTAATAATGATCCCACTAGGATTGTGGGGTTGACTGATCAATTTGTAGCATTGGATAGTGGAACACCTGAAGAAATAATACTAGGGAAGCCAAAATGTGTAAAATGCAACCTAGTCAAGAGATCAACATAACAAAGAATGTAAAATATTTATAGTCCAGTTGTTAGTGCGATGCTTAGAAAATATGAGAATTGCAGATGTTTCACACCACAACCTACAAATATACCAATTTTATATCATGTAAATATGAATATAGCCATAGAGAACTCACGTTTTCTATAAGCTTAATAAATTAAACTCCATAAAAATTTAAAATTGAAACCCTTTTGTGATGGACACCCCTACCTTCCTATAAAAACAAACATCATTGATGTTTGAACCCAGATGAACATAGAAAAATTCCTTTTACTTTTCAATAACACCATATGATCATGTGCAAAGCTTGGATTTGGGTCATTCACAAGATCCAATGAATTGCCTCCACTTACTCTCAATTTATTCTTGCAATCAAGCGAATTAACAAAATTAGTTACCTTTTCTTGGGTTGTACCTGTTTTTTTCAATCTTTAAAGGATAGGGAAATATCTCCATTGTTAGTTTTCAACCATGCAATAGTTATAAAGATACCTAGATGGTGAAACTTATATGATAACATTTTATGGTAATGATAACACATAGGGTATGTAAATAAGGATTTAGAGTTTCACCTATGTGAATCATGTTAATTACAATACAATATTAAGATAGATGCCTTACATATAAGAATTGAAATTACAATTATGACTGTGCCAAATATAACTCAATCTAACAAGTATTCCTAACTAGCAATGTGAAAAATATTAAAGAAGAATACAAAAAGTTGAAAGAAATAATTAGTCAAGAAACATTGATCTGACTTTTCTTGGTTCCATTGAGCCAAGAATGATTGATCTCACTTTTCTTAGTTGTCGTGGAGCAAGGTTTAATTGAATATCAGTGCCCACCTAAACCCGAACCTAAAAAATGAAGAGTTAAATCTTTTACTTGAATTCCTACAAAAATACAATACAATTGTTCAAGTCTGGAACTCTCGATTAACTACATCTCTTAACTTAAAGATGAAAAACAATATAACATCAATTCAAACCAAGCCTAAATAATCTATTAAATGAGGATTGCTCAAGGCCAATAATCCAAAGAGACTTCTATCGATATTATCATTGGTACACTATTATCATATTTATGTAAAACTTAGGATCATAAGCAATATCAAATAAAAATGGAAGGTACTTAAGGCTTAGGTGGGTGTGAATTGAGCCCATGATTTGGAGGTGTGAATTCATCCCACGATTTGGAGGTTATTCCTCAGCATACCCAAATAAAATAACCCCCAATATTTATATTACTATGTGAAATTAAAAACCCCCCTTGACCCCTTAATACAGGGCAATATATTTTCTAGGTTTTTAAGAGTATTCAACCCCCCAATATGAATGGACGTGATATGATATTGCCTCACTAGTGAACCCCCCGTGGATAACATATCCTACACCTAAATGTTGCATTCTCAAAATCAAAGATGTGTGTATATTTAAAGTTCTTCCATGTTAGAATCATTATGTCCAAAACACCCTTAATAAGGACTATCTAAACACAAATGTGAGCATATGTACATAAACTCATTACAGCACTCCCAATATATGATTTTATATAAATTACCAAAGCAATCCTTGAATATTCTAAAAAATTATAAACACAAGAATTGTAATTGTAAATCAGGAACGTGAACCCAAACTATCATTCTAGTAACTTACATAGTGTTAAGATCAAATTTAGAGAAACAAGTAGTTATAAAAAGTGTCGCACATCCCCATAACTAGTGACCCTTCTTAGATACTTTTTCAGTATCAGTTGTTGGTTATGGAGCCTGATCTCCAGATTCAAAGATATTATTATTTAGTCGTGTCTATCCCCCAGGTTTGGTTATGATCCCGGCAGGATCCTCGAGGGTCCGGGAGCCAGCGGGCCCCCGTTGGGGGTTTGGGGGCAGCACCCTCTAGAAAGGGTGTTTGGGGGCGTAGCCCCCGAGGAAAATTTTTGGGGTTGTTTTCACCACTAGTTTTCAGGCCCATGGTTTTGGGTAACCTGTGGTATTTTCCCATTGTATTTCCCCAATAAAAGAAAGACATTGTAATATGGCTAGGGATGTATTAGGTTTTATGCATTGTAAAGATCTCTAAGATCATAAGAGAGACTGTGAGACAGTGAAGAGGAAGTGCAGCGGCTGTGCTGCAAGTTGTATCCCTTCACTTTGCATGACGAAATAATAATAAGGACTGGTAACTTCAGTGTGGACGTAGCCCAAGTTGGGTGAACCACAATATATTTGTGTCTCTCTTGTAATGTGTATGTGTGATTATATTTTTATTTCTATTTATTGTTATTGCTATGTGATCCTATTTTTTCTAACAATTGGTATCATATCCAAAGGTCTATTTAGCAGATAAACCCTTAGGAAGCTAGGGTTTCTGGTTCGAGTGGGAGCAATGACAGAAGAAGGAAAGTTTAAGGTCGAGAAGTTTAACGGCCAAAACTTCCAGTTATGGAAGATGCAAATGGAGGACTATTTGTACCAGAAGGATCTATTCCTGCCGTTGGGAGGAAGAGAAAAGAAGCCGGTGGCCATGAAGGACAAAGAATTGGAGGTTCTTGATAGAAAGGCTCTGGGAACAATACGGCTGAGCTTGGCTTCGTCGGTGGCTTTTAATATCTCAAAAGAAATGACAACGGAGGGTTTGATGAGCACACTGGGTAAGTTGTATGGAAAATTCTCGGCCTCCAACAAGGTATTTCTAATGAAGCGTTGATTTAATATGAAGATGTCTGAAGGTGTATTTGTTACTGATCATTTAAATGAGTTTAATACGGTTACAAATCAACTAAGTTCTGTAAGTGGGAAGTTTGTTGATGAGGTTAGGGCTCTTCTAATAATGTGTTCATTGCCAGAAAGCTGGAATAGCTTGGTCATGGCTGTAAGTAACTATGCTCTAGTTCAAACACCTTGAAATTTGATGATGTTATTGGTGTTATTCTTAGTGAGGAAATGCAGAGAAAAAGCACAAGTGAGACATCAGGTAATGCATTGACCATGGATAGTAGGGGAAGACAAAAGGAGAGAGGAAAGAGCCAAGGTAATCGTGGCAAGTCTAAAACGGGCAAATCCAAGTCCAGACTAGAAAAAATAGAGTGTTGGAACTGTGGAAAGAAAGGACATCTGAAGAAAGACTGCAGATCTCTAAAGAAGAAAGCAGATAGATAGAAAGAAACTACCTAGGAAGCAAATGTAGCAGGTGATGTGTTACAAGATGCTTTGATTCTTGCATTAGATAATACTAGTGATTATTGGGTAGTAGACTCAGGGGCTTCATCTCATGCTACACCCCATAGGAAATAATTTGATGATTATGTTCTGGGTGATTTTGGACATGTTTTATTGGGTGATGATAAGCCATGTAAAATTGTTGGAATGGGTAAGGTATGGATAAAAGTTAAGAATAGAACTGGCTAGCTATTGAAAGATGTTAGGCATATTCCTGCTATGAAAATAAATCTGATCTCAACACGGCAGTTGGGAGATGGCAGCTGTCTACCTACATTTGGAGAAAAGTGGTGGAAGATCACTAAAGGATCAATGGTGATAGCAAAAGGAGACAGGGTAGGTACGTTGTATTTATGTCCTCATAATACTGACCATTCTATCTCTTTAGCTTCCACAGGAACAGATACAACATTGTGGCATCATAGGCTTGGCCACATGAGTGAGAAGGGGATGCAGATTCTCCACTCAAGGAAGTTGCTGCCAGATTTGAAGCATGTAAGTTTGGAATTATGTGAAAACTGTGTTTATGGAAAACATAAGAGAGTCAGATTTCTCAGGGTTGGAAAATAGAAGAAGAATGAAAAGTTAGAGCTTGTGCATACAGATGTATGGGGACTAGCTCAGGTACAATATCTTGGTGGATCTCATTATTATGTTACATTTATTGATGATGAAACTAGGAAAACTTGGGTTTATTGCATTAGACAGAAATCTGATGTGTTTACTACTTTTAAGAAGTGGAAAGCTTTGGTTGAGAATGAGACAGGAAAAAGTTTGAAGTGTCTCAGATCTAATAATGGAGGTGAGTACTACGGCAAGGAGTTTGATAGTTATTGTTCATACCATGGGATTCGTAGAGAGAAGACAGTCCCAGGAACACCACAAGAAAATGGTGTGTCAAAAAGGATGAACATAACAATCATGGAGTGTGCAAGGTGTATGAGACTGCATGTAGGGTTGCCCTTACAGTTTTGGGTGGATGCTGTAAATACTGTTGTTTATTTAATAAATAAAGGACCTTCAAGTGCTTTGGATGGTGGTATTCCAGAGGAGGCATGGATAGATAAAAAGGTAAACTACTCATTTATGAGAACGTTTGGTTGTGAAGCATTTGTCCATATTGATAAAGAAAATAGAACAAAGCTTGAAGCTAAATCCAAGAAATGTACCTTTATTGGATATGGGGTTGATGAATTTGGTTAGCGCTTATGGGATTATGAAAATAACAAAATCATCAGGAGTATAGATGTGATATTCAATGAAAATTTCATATATAAAGATCAATTGCAGGGAAAGAAACAGGAAAAGGAAAACACAGAGTACATAGTACTTGATGAAATTACAGAAAATGAAGTTCCAAAGGTGCCAGAAAATCAAGAACAGCAGCATGTGCCTGAAACTCCTGCAACTGCAAGAAGATCTACCAGGTTAAGTAGAATCCTTGAACGATACTCTCCTTCAATGTATTATTTCTTGATGACTGATGCTGGTGAACCAGAGTGTTATGAAGAAGCAATGCAGGTGGAAACTAGAAAGAAGTGGGAGCAAGGCATGAATGAGAAGATGGACTCATTGGTAAGAAACCAGACTTGGGATTTGGTTCATTTGCCTACTGGTAAAAGAGCATTGCAGAACAAATGGATTTACAGGTTGAAGGAAGAAGAAGGAGGTAAGAAGCGGTACAAGGCGAGACTTGTTGTAAAGGGGTTTGCACAGAAGAAAAGGTATAGATTTTGATGAAATATTTTCTCCTGTTGTTAAGATGACTTCAATTAGGACTATCTTAAGTCTAGTGGTAGTAGAAGATTTGCATCTTGAACAGTTAGATGTAAAAACAACCTTTCTCCATGGGGATTTGGAGGAAGAGATATATATGCAGGAGCCACAAGGGTATGAGGTCAAAGGTAAAGATAACTTGGTATGCAGGTTGAAAAAGAGTTTGTATGGCTTGAAGCAAGCTCCAAGGCAGTGGTATTTAAAATTTAACAGGTTTATGATAGAACAAGGTTATAGTAGATGCCATTCTAACCACTGTGTTTATTTCAAGAAGCTAGACAATGAAAGATATATTATCTTGTTATTGTATGTGGATGACATGCGTGTTGCAGGGTCTAACATGCAGGATATAAATGTACTCAAAAGGAAACTAGCTAATTCATTTGTAATGAAGGATTTGGGTGCTACAAAGCAAATCCTTAGTATGAGAATAACGAGAGACAGGAAAATTTGCAAATTGAAATTGTCTCAGAGTGAGTACATACAAAAGGTGTTGGAGAGGTTCATAATGCAGAATGCAAAACCAGTTAGTACACCTTTGGCCAGCCATTTCAATTAAGTAAGGAAATGTGTCCCAAGACAGAGGAAGAGACAGATTACATGTCCAAGATTCCCTATCAATCAGCAGTTAGAAGCTTGATGTATGTCATGGTATGCACAAGACCAGATATTGCACAAGCAGTGGGATTTGTGAGCACATATATGAACAATCCAGGTAAGGAACATTGGAAGGAAGTAAAATGGATTCTCAAGTATTTGAGAGGTACTACCACTCAGGAATTATGTTTTGGAGGTACAGACACTGTTCTACAGGGATATGTTGATGCAGATATGGCAGGTGATAAGGATAGCAGGAGGAGCACCACAGGGTATGTGTTTACTGTAGGTGGAATAGCAGTAAGTTGGATTTCAAAACTGCAGAAGGTTGTTGCACTTTCAACAGTGGAAGCAGAGTATGTTGCTATTACAGAGGCTAGTAAAGAGATGATTTGGTTGCAGAGGTTTATCGAGGAATTGGGTAAGAAGCAGAAGGATAGCAGGTTGTATAGTGACAGCTAGAGTTCCATTCATCTTGCAAAGAACTCAGCATTCCATTCCAGGACTAAACATATATAGCTCAAGTACCATTACATACGCTATGTTCTAGAAGATGAACTGTTGAAGTTGGAAAAGATACACACTAGCTAGAATCCTGCAGACATGTTCACAAAGGTAGTGACTAGAGAGAAACTGAGTTCCTACTCGGTTTCAGTTGGCCTTCTAGCAGGAAGGTGAAGAGGAGAAAGTTGCCAAGTCCAAGTCTAGCAAGTGCAGCAGTGGTGGAGTTGTTGTGATCAGTCTCCAAGTGGGAGATTGTTGGTTATGGAGCTTGATCTCCAGATTCAGAGATATTATTATTCAGCCATGTTCGTACCCCAGGTTTGGTTGTGATCTCGGCAGGATCCCCAAGGGTTCTGGGGGCAACGCCCCCGAGGAAACTTTTTGGGGTTGTTTTTGCCACCAGTTTTCGGGCCCGTGGTTTTGGGTGACCCGCGGTATTTTCCCATTGTATTTCCCCTATAAAAGAAAGACATTGTAATACGACTATGGATGTATTAGGTTTTATGCATTGTAAAGATCTCTGAGATCATAAGAGAGACTGTGAGACAGTGAAGAGGAAGTGCAACGGCTGTGCTGTAGGTTGTATCCCTTCACTTTGCTGGATGGAATAATAATAAGGACTGGCAACTTCAGTGTGGACGTAGCCCAAGTTGGGTGAACTACGATATATTTGTGTCTCTCTTGTAATGTGTATGTGTGATTATATTTGCATTTCTGTTTATTTTTATTGCTCTACGATCCTGTTTTTTCTAACATTAGTATGATCACAGAATTGAACAATAAAAAATAACTTGGAGCATATAAATATCTCGCATTTCTTTTTCCAAGTCGAGTGAATCCAATGAAACAATATTGGTGTTGGAAGCCAATACCCATAAAAGTTGTACATAATCGAAATTTTTCATATGGTGAATGTAAATGGGTTACCTTTGATGTCACTATGATCTCCACCATCGACACCTCTTCATCATGCTCCACTATATAAGCACTATGAGTACAAAAGGGATTTTATGCATTTGGATTGGTAGTGTTGTTTCTTACTACATCCTTAAATGGCACATCCTTGGAATTTGTAGGCATCCCTAAACTAATAGCTACTCCAAACAATCACAATACCAATTTTAAAATGGAATACTTGCATATATTGTAGACATACAATAAATTTTGATCCTCTAGTTGTCTACCCCCATATATTAAACACAACTAATCCACTGCTATTTCTTGTTCACACTCTAATTTTCTCTTTAGATCAAACACACAATCTTCATAACACACCCACAAGAAGATGGTTTTTCCAGAGAGGGACTTAACCATAATATGAAATTTTATTTTCCTTCCTTCAAAAGTTTAAGCACCTCGATCGCGGAAATTTTTTCAAATTCTTAACTCGTAGACATTTCGTCAAATACATGCCAAGTACCCACAATACATTGACTTTATCAATACTTTGGCCAAACACATTGAGTATAAGTATTTCATCAAATACTTGGCATGGTTCCGAAAATGCCAAATTGCAATAGCACCTAGACTCCATAGAAAAGTTTCAATAAACCCTGTCCTAAAATATGTATATTTACATTATAACAATATTTATATGAAAATATGCATAATAATATTTATATTAACATATACTCAGATGTGGGTGTTAATAGTGGGAAGATGGCTAACGCGCTGACGTGGGACATGAGGTAGGATGTTTGGCCATGTATGTGGCAGAGCTTAGTACTTTCTTCATTTAAGCATCCTAATGATTACAAGGCAAGCTAGTGGTGGTGGCATGGGATTAAATACTTGGAGGTGGTACGAGCTCTTGGTTTATAGTCAGATAATGACCTATGGATTAATAATGTTCCAAGATGACAAACCTACTGGAAGTATGGTCTTGGTTTTGAATATGAGGAGTGATCCGCCTGTTCTAATGGTGTCTTTGTTTGTTCATCAGGTCGTTCTTCATGACAACATGGTGGATTGGGGATATTTTGGTAGTTCTAAGTTGGGGGAGTTGCGGGATGGTGGTAGGAAGGTCGAATTCCGAGTTGATAGAGGAAATAGGTGTAATGGGTTTGTTCCAATGGCCCCTAAAGGTCACCTCGAGAGAAGTAGGGGGAAGGTTAAGGCAGAGAATGTGGCTCCCCAAGCGTCGAGGCAACAAATTAGGGCTACAGAGGCTGGAAATTTCTTTCAGAGTTTCATTCCCTTGGGGATTAAAGAGGATATAAAGGAGGTCGAGGAGAGTATTTGGGAATATATGGAATGCAAGAATCCCTTTGTTGAATTTGATGTCGTGGTGGATTGGGTGCAGGACCTTGGCTCTACAAGAAGCCATCTAGCCATGCACGAGAGGATGGTTGCATTTTTTTGGGTGATGAAGGGTATTTTGGATAGGGTGTTGATGGAAAAAAAATCTAAGGAGTAGGGTGACGAGGATTTGGTGAGAGTGTGGAAAGAGAATAATTATGATTGTAAGCTTATGCACACGAAAATTGATGTGCTTGCTAGTAAACTAGTGGTTCATTTTTCCTCTCATGTGCCTTTGTATGTTGATGGCGGCTTGTCGACACTGAGGATGGTTGGTTCATCCATTGGCATGCTTGTTTCAGGCTCATCTTCTGCTCCAGGTCGTTCGATGGTTGTCTCCGAGAAGCATGGTTGATTTCCAGGTGTCTGTTCATTCCCTTGTTTTGTTTCCGATGGTTTATATGCTGGTGTTTAATAGTGTTTGGGTCTGGTTTAGTTATGTTTTATGTCAATGATCGAGAGATATGGGTTTAATGTATGGTCTATCTATGGGGTCCATGACCGGAGCTATGACTGATTAATTTGTATATGGTTGTTGGATACAAATGTAATGCGTAAGAGTCAATTTTGGTCTGACTGTCGAAGAGATAGGCCTTTGCAGGGGTTGGTAGTGAAAGTTGCTTGTTTTTAGTTTGTAGTCTCTCGTTCTATGTGGTGGAAATAAAGGATCTGGTTATGTTTGTGTGGTAATCAAACCCTGTTGAGGCATATACTCTTGGATGTTGTAACACTATTTTGTATATGTTAATATAATTATGACTTGCTTACAAAAAAGAATTATATTAACATATAATTTTAAACTTTTTTTTTTTAAATACTTTTGAATTTATAATTATATCTTAATAAAAATTAAGATATATTATTTATTATAAATATTATAATATTTTAAAATTTGGTGTGATGTAAGTGTTACTTAATTTTCAACATCTCCTTTATATTACAAGCCTCTCGATGTAAAAGGTAAATCTATTTGATAGACACTATATTGTTTTAGAACCTCGCAAATTTATGATTAAAGTGATATGGTAATGTCCCTTTGCTTATTTAGAGGTGGCCTTAACAGAATTAAGGACCTCACAAAGTTATGATTAAAGTGATATGGTAATGTCCCTTTGCTTATTTAGAGGTGGCCTTAAGAGAATTAAGGATTATAAATTTGATAAACAAACTTAAGGTTTGGAGGCTTCGCCATATATTTAGGACGAATTATGTTTATCACATTCATATAGACTTATTATTGATCATTTCAATGAGATTAGTTTTGATAAAAAAATTATTTTGTATTTATTGCAGGGTTTTCACTTAGTGAAACAATTCCATAGCGTCTTTATTCATGGGATATTAAAGAATATCTCTAATTTCACTAGATATTGATAAATACCTACCAAAATCATTTTTTCATTCCCCTCCTAATATTCATTTTAAATTCAAAAAACCTTATTTTTCACAATTTAAAAACTCCCATTTATGAATGCAATACCTGCAATATATTGACCTTATTTTTCACAATTTAAAAACTCTCCTTTATGAATGAAAGTGATAAGATATTGGTCAACAAGATGAATCCCCATGATATTTATAGGTCATCGTTACTTGTTGAAACAAAATTGCATAGCAATGTACTACCTGTTAAGTTTAGGGAAAATTCTCCAAATTGTTCTTTGGATGTGCACTTCACGCATTAATCCTATCTAGACTTAAAAACTAAAATTGATTGTAACCACCTTTCTCCATGTACAACTAATCTCAATCTTTGTTGCGCCGAGAGGCACTCTACAGCCCAGTATGGGGGAGTTTGTCAAGTACTTTTTACTTTTAATACAAAGTAACCAAAAGAAATAATACAAAGTAAAAAGTAATAAATATTATGTCGGCCATAAACAAAAAAGAATAATACAAAGTAAAAAGTAAATATGAGACTTAAACTAGAGATTTTAGAGCTTAGGATTAGGTGGCTCAGGTATTGTATTCAAGGAGCTATTCAAGGAGAGGTTTGCACCTCGGAGATTTGATCCCTCTCTACTCTTAATAAAACCAAGGATTTGGATCTATACTGGTCTTTATTCCATTTAGAATAACAATACAAAGTTACCTCTGTTAATATTTGTAATTAATTGAAGTGTAAATTAACTATAACATTATAGGTTTCATGCTTACAAGTATCATACTTGATTGGGAAACAATGAATAAAGGCCCACATCTTGACCCTATTCAGTAGCTCCTTGCGCCTACGGCGTTAGCCAAGCTGTCCTTGTAATCAAGGGGACCTCTAATAAAATAACAGGACGAAAGGAAAAATATTTACTATTTTAATTAACTTAGAAGGCAAACCCTAAATTTTGTATTGACTTATACTTTATTGTCGCATAAGGGCATAATGTCTTCGAGATCGAGAACGATAAAAACGCCATATTGTCATATATTTCAACGTCTTTCAAAGCCCGTGAGCACGCAACTTTCATATGAAGTGTTTCCAAAAATGAAAGACCGAGAGGCGAAGAATGGTACTTTTCTTGAATGTTGAATGTTGGCTTCCACAACCCATGCCCAACGTCCTTCAAACCCTGTGACTTGTCTCTATTGATTGGACTTTAATGGAGCATAAGGGTGAGGCATCCCAGTGACCATTAAAAATTAAGAATCAGTGCATCATTCACCTTTCTCTGTAGTGTAGCATAACGTATACGTTGGAATACAAATATTTCAACGATCATCACTGTCTTCACATTTAATATCTTGACATAAACAAAGTGTCAATGGAATCCATATATTTCACTGAATAGGTTGAATGCATATATTTCAATGAAGATCACGGTCTTTAGTGCATCATTCACCTTTCTTTGTAGTGTAGCAAAACATATACGTTGAATCAACGTCTTTCAAAGCCCGTCAGCACGCAACTTTCATATGAAGTGTTTCCAAAAATGAAAGACCGAGAGACGAAGAATGGTACTTTTCTTGAATGTTGAACGTTGAATGTTGGCTTCCACAACCCATGCCCAACGTCCTTCAAACCCTGTGACTTGTCTCTATTGATTGGACTTTAATGGAACATAAGGGTGAGGCATCCCAGTGACCATTAAAAATTAAGAATCAGTGCATCATTCACCTTTCTCTATAGTGTAGCATAACGTATACGTTGGAATACAAATATTTCAACGATCATCACTGTCTTCACATTTAATATCTTGACATAAACAAAGTGTCAATGGAATCCATATATTTCACTGAATAGGTTGAATGCATATATTTCAATGAAGATCACGGTCTTTAGTGCATCATTCACCTTTCTTTGTAGTGTAGCAAAACGTATACGTTGAATCAACGTCTTTCAAAGCCCGTGAGCACGCAACTTTCATATGAAGTGTTTCCAAAAATGAAAGACCGAGAGACGAAGAATGGTACTTTTCTTGAATGTTGAATGCTGGCTTCCACAACCCATGCCCAACGTCCTTCAAACCCTGTGACTTGTCTCTATTGATTGGACTTTAATGGAGCATAAGGGTGAGGCATCCCAGTGACCATTAAAATTTAAGAATCAGTGCATCATTCACCTTTCTCTTCAAACCCTGTGACTTGTCTCTATTGATTGGACTTTAATGGAGCATAAGGGTGAGGCATCCCAGTGACCATTAAAATTTAAGAATCAGTGCATCATTCACCTTTCTAACGTATACGTTGGAATACAAATATTTCAACGATCATCACTGTCTTCACATTTCATATCTTGACATAAACAAAGTGTCAATGGAATCCATATATTTCACTGAATAGGTTGAATGCATATATTTCAATGAAGATCACGGTCATTAGTGCATCATTCACCTTTCTTTGTAGTGTAGCAAAACGTATACGTTGAATCAGGCTTCAAATTTGAAGCCTTCAGGGCCTTAGGGCCTTTCAGAGGCCATTTTAAACGTCATAGAAGTCCACCTCAAATTTTACCATGCAAAAAAAATTTAATTTCATTGTAAGCCCTTTAATAATTAAATTAACCACTATTGTTTAAAAATCATCGATGGATCATGGACCATTGGTCCTCTAATAATATAATTGGCCAGCTTACATGGACGGGCTTACAATGTGCAACCCATGGCTTGAAAGCTTCTAAGTTCTCGTGTTAGCGGCGAAGGCTTACGTGTTTAACACATTTAATGGCAGCAATAACTTTATTAAACATGGTTGGTGGCTCATGCGTGTTGCTGACAGTGGGATCACCAAGTTACCAGTTATCACATACCAATTCATGACTTCTGACTCCATGAGTTAATTGAGTATTCAATGTATAATATATTATGTTAATGTGCCCCAAATTTGGCATTTCAAACAAACTCCACAATCCAGAAACTTCTTGTAATGTTGTAGGTTGCCGCTTCTTTCTTGTGGCCCCTGCCCATGGCCCTATGTTTTCTTTGTTGTATCAAGTCAATACTACGGCTCCTGAGTCCCACCTTGTGTTTTCTTTGTTGTATCAAGTCAATGCTCCAATCCCATGCTTCCGTCGATCTGACCATCGATATATAATATTACAGGAATACAAACAAGCTTTTGCTTATACCCCTGCTCCACCGTGGTTGAGCTACTTCCAAGTTCCACTACCCTATCTCCTCCAGTCCTCTAGGAGAGTTTGCACAGTAAATCTACCAATGTCAACCTGCCATAAACATATATAAAGAAATTTGTTTTCTTTGAGGAGCTCAACTTCAAGGCTGACTGGATTGCTGACATCCTATGAATTTACAGGTATGTACATCATTTTATCCATTCATGATCCCATCAATTATTTAATTTTTTTTATTTGATTAAAATTCTATAACTTCAAAGTTCAAACACAATATTATTATTTGATTAAAATTTTGTAACTTCAAACGACCCTTGAAGGCTTCAAATTTGAAGCCTGGACCAGAGAGTGGGTTTGTCACAAATCTCCGTTAGAGATTGTTCATAACAACATTTATAGATTCCCAACCTCAACAACAACAACAATTGCTTCTTTCTTCATATGTTCTCTATACACGCATATGATTCCATGTGCTCCTTTTCTTGCGCTATTTTCCTTTGTCGCCCGATCGAATTTCTTGAGAATTTAGCCGCCCTTTAACTTTCCTGAAATGGAGGGGATAAGGAAGACCATTGTTTTCACTCTGAAACCAAGTGCTTCCCTGCACAGCTACCACTAGCCACGGTTGCAGCCCTACGTGAAACATATGTGTCCACTACGCCCCCCAGCTTTACCAAAAATCCTGGGGATTTGGTGAAGTTCCCGCTCTGCCAGCCTCCATGCATCTAGTTAATGAGTCAGATCAAGAATCCAGACTTTGTATATAAAAGTGTATTGCATGAGCCATTTTCCCCAATTGTGTAGTTGTCGACTCGACACTCTGGTACACGGTTTAAGATTCTTAGGATTTATTAATATGAAAACCGCCGATGCTACTATACTTACAATCCCAACTAGCTATCGAATTTCAATATGATTAAGAATATGCAACAACATCTGGTGAAGGACAATGCTGAAAGCTGGCAATTTTCATAGAATGCCCAATGCCCACTCTTGTGTTCGACTGTACGAACTGTGACAAAAAAAAAATTGTAATCTTGATTTTTAGAATGGCAGTGCTACTTTACCTTTTGATTTTGTTGCCCTTATCGATTGGTCTTGAATAGAACATAAACTTCAACCATATAACAAGAACTTCAAACATCTATGCATCTCCTCTCTACTTGGTCCGCCTATGTTTTACTTATGCTTCACAACCCATCCTCTACTCTGTCATACCACAGAGTTATTATGTATAACGAGATCTAGGGGAGGGCTATAGGGAAGAAGTAGGCAGGGTCCTTCATTAGCTATTGAGAACAAAATCCTCCTGGAGTCCGATAGTTCTCTTTGCTCAAACCATAACATAGCATGCAACATGTAAGGAGTGTTTAAACTTATTCTATCCCAAGTACGTGTGGCATTCATAGATTTGAATGAAAAATTAAAACATATATCGTTGTCATTGGCATTCAATTCTGTTGTAGGGTACAAATGAGAGTGACAAAGAAACTTGCTTATGGTTTTCAATCCAATCCAACTTCTTTGTTGAATTGTTCTCTCTGATAGACTTGCGTGAAGGAGGATTATAAATGGAATAGGAAACACATATGTTTGATAGAGATGCATGAAAGTGAATTATGGTCCTCAATTCAACGAAGTTAAAAAAGGTTACCATTCATATTCTTTCCCTTCACCTTTTTACTGCCTTTCTGCATACATCTCTATTGCTCACTAATTTAGCAGCAGATACAGAGCAGAGTCAATGTCCAATGTTTTTGGCTTCTGAAACAATTTCTTCCTTTTTTGGCTTACATGATCATTTTTCCATTGTTAAGTGGGCTAGATTTTATGTAGGTTGGAATTTATAGTAGTTTGAAGAACCGTCGCTAGTGATTTACAAAGATTGAACTTTTCCAAGAATAAGCATCGTGTTGCTTTTAAAAGAGTTGAGGAACCCAATTCTTCATCGATCTTGTATTGTTCGAAGCAGCCTAGGAACCTATTTTAAGAGGCATTAAATTATATTATTATACTGGTTAAAAGTTGGATTGGAATTGGGCTAGCAAGCTAACTGTAGCTGTACTGATGCAGAAAAAAAGATCTATAAAATTAGTTATGGCAATTCACACTGAACATCTGGAAAGTGGATTTTCAGTGTGTCTCCTAAGTTATGTTTCACTAATAAATTCCTCATGTTTAGGCAGATCATGAAAGATTAAAATAGTATTAATTTTGGTTGTAAGGATGAAAGTTGGATTGGAATGGGGTTAGCAAGTTAACTGTATTATTATATTGGTTAAAATTTTAAGAGGCAAGATCAATTTAGGAAACTGCTGAGACGACAGAGGTGGCATTGTGGCTTAGAGACTGAGCCGCTAGATCGAGGTGAAATATGGTTGTGTTATATGACATATATAACGTTCAATGCTTCCATATCCACTGCAAAATAAAGCCTCTTGACTTTACTACGTAAGTAAACAATGAAATTTTGATGTACTAGTACATTTTCAAATGAAAAGAATGACTTATTTTTGCATGTTAGCATTGAAGGGTTCAATATCTCATAGCCCTTCAAAGTGAAATGGGACCCCACCCTTCAAATTTGATCCCTGGTTGGAATACAAATATTTCAACTATCATCACGGTCTTCACATTTAATATCTTGACATAAACAAAGTGTCAATGGAATCCATATATTTCAATGAATAGGTTGAATGTATATATTTCAACGAAGATCACGGTCTTCACATTTAATATCTTGACATACATCATTGAATTCAATGTTTTGGGGGTGTTTTGTTCATTATATTATTGTTATTAATCTTTATAAAGATATATTAAAGATAAGAAATTGAGAATGTAACCACATCTTAATCAAATAAAATATAAAAAGTTAGAGTTAAAAATATATCATTTTTCCAATGAAAAATGAATTATAAGTTTAATATTAAAATTTTTGATAGTAATTGCATTAAATTATCTTGGAAGGTCACGTTGAATAACTTGAAAATAACTTTTTTAAGTTCCTTGGGTCAAGGAATCTACTAAAGGGTTTGTCTTGAATCATCTAGGTCACATTGTTTTGGGACATTTCTCCTGCAATTTGAGCTTAAAATAGACTCTATTATGGTTGTGAGATTGAGAGATTTGTGTTTCCATGTGCACTTATTCACTATGCTAGTGATATGGTCATGGGCTATTTTCCTACTTGGCTTCAATAAAAGTAGGTTGAAGTAATATTTAGTTGCAGGTCACTCTAGAAGATTTGTTTGCGTGAAGATGATGATGCAGGTGTCCTTGGTCTCCTTCTTTAGGGACTAGGGGTGATGTGTATGGTCCTATATTCAAGGAATATGGTGATACCTTTAATATGGAGTTGATGGGAACAAACTTTTAGCTATGTAAGGGGAACTCTCTAATTTCAAAAAAATTAGACTTTGGTGTATCTAATTGGTGTAATGAGCCTGTCACTAATTAAAATATATATATGCATTGCAATACTAATGGAGATTCAATGAGAACAATGATATAGTTTCAGCCCATATGCACAAAAGATAAGATTTAAAGATGTCATCTTGAATGCCCCTATTTACCTATCTTTTGGAGAGATTCGATGCATCCAACGAGAAGTTGTGTGGACATAACTTGTAAATATCAACACTAGTTAACTAGATAGAGCAATGTTGAGGATCTAACATAATAGTGGGAGTGGATCCTATTATATGTATGATGCATAGAAAACCTAAGTCAAAGATATGGGTACACTTGAGATGACCAATTTGAAGGGTGTCCATTAGCATACACCCATGAATTATCAACACAACCTAGAAGACCAAATAAACAATGAGAGGACCATGTCGAAATTTGTAAGAATGATGCTACATGAACCTATACTCTTTGTGTGGATGTGTTTAGAAATCATTAAAGCAAGAAATCTCTCTATATAATGCCAATATTTAAAATGAATAATAAGGTCCTCAGATATCACATCCACAACGAAGAGTGACTCGACTAATGAGTGAAAGAGACATATCTTTTCCCAAAGGTCCTAACATTGACATTGGAAACATTGCTTCTGAAGGGGAGCAATCATTGTGTAACCTTCACTTAAATGTGGCTCTACTACTAATGTCAAATTGAAGCATGGACAAAAAATAATACTCCTAAATATTTGCAATATGAGGCCATCTCTACCTACCCACCCATATAAATGAGAATGACATTAAATTTTCCTCTATCTTCAAAGTGTTGGAAGGCATGACTTTTGTTTTCCCCAGGTTCCTATAAATCCCATAGGAATCCACAAAATATCCCAACATGTCTAGTTGTTTCCGGAGGGATATTGTAAAGTGTGTCATAAAAGTAATTCCATAGCCTACTAAAAGAAAGAAACCATTTGTATTTCCTAGTGTGGCTATTATGATCTCCTATAGTTCAATCAATGTAGAGCCTAAAAGGTTTAAGTGTTAGGGATCTACCCTAACCCACCTTACTTTAGGAGGTAATCAAGTAAAGATGAGTAGTTCATAGTGGAAAATTAATTACTACAAAAATGGTATCTATGTTAATAAGACCCGCTATGCTGTTGGTACTCATTAATTATGAGACCAAATCAAGTAGTCAGGGTTTTGTGATATTGAAATCTTATTTAAAAGCTAGGAGGCTATGGATTGTTTAGTCAAGAATTGTTGTATTCGTATTTTTCCTCAAGTGAAAGGTCACCCAACCTTAAGATTTGAGTGAACACTTCTTTCTAAATTAATTATCATAATAAAATGGTTATTTCTACAACATCTCTTTTCTCTATTGTTGTGTTTGTTTTTTTTCACTATAATATTTTGGGAAGAGTCTAAGCCTTTGATGATTTCATCCAGAGAGCGAGATCGTACGACCATCACTATAAATATCTATATATAATGTGTTTTGTAAGTTTCAGGTTTAAGAGCACCATAAGTGGTATTAGAACACTTTCCTGAGTAAGAACACCTCCAAATATTTTGTAGATTATTTTTAGGCTAAAGACATGTTCTAGTGTATTTAAATAACATACAGATGTATCATTAGTGGGTAAACCTATGGTTTTGTAAGCATACACACACAAAATACAAGTGATAATAAGTCACATTTTTGGACACGCGTGTAACCTTTGTTGGTACCCCTTCGATTAGTACCACATTAGAAAACACGTGTATAGAAAATTTCACATTATCAAGTTCTAAATACACATTTTTACTGTAGTGGAGACTAAAAGAGGAATATGGAGATGCAAGACAATATGATAGTAGTGATAGTAGCTATACCATGCTAGAGAGTTTCGGCATATCCGCAAGAACATATGACAGTAAAGAGGACTTCCCCGATCCAACTATGCCAACAATTGCCACCAAGTATCCACTTTTAACCTCAAGGTTGATATTCCGAAGAGTGAATTTGGATTCCTCTTCATCCCAAAAGAAAGTACCATTTTCAACCACAATTGCAAGCTCTTTGCCTGGTGCTAACCTATCAACTGCCTCAAGATCAAGCTCCTTACTGTTCATATACTTGTCAAGTCTATCCAAGGACACCATGGCTTGTGTGAGAGATATTAAAGCTTGAGGAAAATTCCTAATGGGATCTTGAAGAATTTTAAAAATAGATGTTGCAGTGAACACATTCCCTGGTGTAAGATCCACTCCTACAAAAATACATGTAGTGAATGTCACCACTGAAACAAGTGAAGGTGTACTCCATACAGTAATTATATTTACTGAAATAGAATACATAAACTTGCAGAGCCATTCATATTCGGAATTCCTGAAAGAATGTACACGTGTTTGGAAATGGCCTTCCCATGCCTGAAGTTTGATAACCCTCATATAATTCAAAAATTCATTAGTTTCCTTCATTCGAAGATCACACATTTTAATTAATTGGAACTGATATCTCCTATTCCTCTTGGATCCCCAAGCTACAATGCCCATTATAAGTGCCATGCAAACAAAACCAGATAAAATTGAAACGCCCAAAACCCAAAACAGTATTGATAAAGAAACCCCAACTTGCAGAGGCATCATCCAAATGTAATGAAGCTGCAACATCATATCTGAAAGCTGTCGAGCATCCACTGCCATGTAATTTACAATCTGCCCAACACCATGAGATTTCCTAGCAGAACTAGACAATCTTAAACCCTTTCTGTATAAAGTCGTGATCAGAGTAGACCTTATCAACATCCCCAACTTTTGACACTTAAAGCTATACTGATGGGAACAGAGCCTCCGTTGATTTTGCTAAAAGAAGTATCAATACAAGCATGTAGCCCTCATAAGGAAAGCTTTGATCTCCAGATGTAAAATCAACAAGTTTTTGTATCAAAACTGGCCCAATACACATCACACATAGTTTTGCAATGGCTAGAGACGCAGTAATTGCAAGATTTGGCCAAAAGCATCGAAGCAATGTAAGGTGTACAGGGTGTTGATGTTCCACTATGTTATTAGGCCAGTTTAATTTAAAAATATCAAACATACTTTCAGCACTATACGATCCAAATACGATCCATGAAAGTGCTTGGACTAGTGTGTATGTTGCCTCAAGGTCATCCCACTTCATTGTAAGTCCCAGCCTCCCAAATCTCCAAATGCAAAGACCGATATGCAATAAAATTACAATTACTGTGACAACTAAAGTTGCTCTGAATTTGAGACTAACTTTGAGGCTCTGTTTCAGGCCCTAGAAACTAGTGTTTCTAGGGAGTGATTTTTCCCTTGAAAATATCCATCTTGAACAAAGTAATCTCTGCACCGAGTAATGAATAAAACAAGGTTGGATAAACAAAACCGTTAGGACACTGAAAATGAAAATTTTTATTACCAGCACTGAAATATTCTAGTTGGATTTTTGCAATTTTTATTACTGCCTGGAAGTGGACTTGTATGTAAAATTCTAGAAATGGTTTCTTATCAATACTGTTGGGAAAAATAACTTGCTGGGATAGCCAATTTATAACTTATTTACCAACCAATAAACAAACGATGCCATTGAGGCATATCATTTTTTTTTATAAACAAAATTCCTTTGCGATCGTAGATGAAAATGCCTACGACGGATGGACTGGCTTATCTACACTTTGCTTAAAAGGGTGGAGCTGTATTATTGGAACATAGCTCATCTAAAGAAAGTTGGTTTCATAATAAATACAGTTTGGAGCATATCATAGAGACATCTATTGAAAAGGAAAGTTGGTTTCATAATAAATACAGGTTGGAGCATATCATAGAGACATCTATTGAAAAGGATAAAAATATTCTGGATGACCATTGTGTTCCTCATGATGAAATTCAAAATTATTATTGGGTGCAAAGTCAATCGTCCTTGAAAAAATATCTTGTGGTTTATTCAAACCAAACATTTAGTTCATGTGATTTCCCATGGGCTATGAGAGGAAATATTTGTAAACATGTCATTAAATTGAGCATGTTGCAAGGATATGGTTCTAGGGAAATACATCAATTAGCTAGGTTGGATGTTAATGTTGATGTAGCAACTGGTGGATCTCCAATTATGGGACCGAATGATGACATTGTTGAGAATCAAAACATTGAGATTGCCTCAAATGAGAATTTTGATCCTATCATCAATGAGTTGGATGAGTGTGAACTTGGGAGATGTTAAGAATTGTTTGACAAATGAAATAAAAATATTCAAGTAGTAATGGTGCAACCTCCACATTCTATTTCAAGGGAAACCTGTGTATGATTTTGGCAAAAGTATTTATGGCAGTCCTGAAAATGTCAAAACCATGAGATCAATGATTGAACGATCTCTTCCAGGACAAAGTGTTAAAACAAGTAAAGCAAACCACAAGCTTATGTGATGTGTTAAGGCAGAGAGAGAATTTCGGACTGTGGAAATGGAGCCTCAAAGAGACTGTCGTTAGGACTTTAGGAGAAAACATTGATAGGGTGATACTTTAAAGTGTTAGGGATACATCCTAAGGGTGTCTAGATCTTGGATAATAGTGATAGAATGAACCCAACGTGTCCTTGTTTCCAATCTGCAGTGGATAGAGCCGAGATCATTTATGGTAAGCTAAAACTTGTCTCTAGGCTCAACGTTGGAAAGTCTTTGGTCTAGAATGGCAAGATGGGGTCCTAGGGTTATGATAGGGCCATAAATGAGGTCAAAGGAGCTCCCCTTAAATTGTTATATTAGTCAACAAACAAAGGGCTGAGAAACCTAATAGGCATAGTTCATGTTGGGAAAAGTTCATAACAAGAATAATTCCTATTAGGCAAAGTTCCTAACAGTAAGAGTTCCTGTTGGGAAAAGTTCCTGTCAGACACAGTTCCTGCTAGGAACAGTTCCTGTCATGCACAGTTTCTATTGGGAAAAGTTCTTGTCAGGCAAAGTTCCTGCTGGGCAAAGTTACTAACAAGAACAGTTTCCTCTTTGGAAAATTTCCTATCAATGGTAGCATTAAAGTTCCTATTGAACGAAGTTCTTGTCAGGAACAGTTCCTGTCATGCACAATTTCTATTGGGCAAAGTTCTTGTCAGGCACAGTTCGTGTTGGGAAAATTCCTAACAGGCACAGTTCCTGTTGGGAAAAATTATTTCATGTCTGACACAGTTCCTGTTGGGCAAAGTTCCTAACAGGCACGGTTCTTGTTAAGAAAAGTTCCTTTCAAGCACAATTCCTGTTGGGAAAAGTTCCTAACAAGCATACTTCCTCTTGGGAAAATTTTCTAACAGGGACAGTTCATGTTGGGAAAAGTTCCTAATAGGCACATGTCATGCACAATTTCTGTTGGGAAAAGTTCCTGTCAGGCATAGTTCCTATTGGGAAAAGTTCCTATCAAGAAGACTTCCTGTTGGGAAAATTTCCTGTCATGCACACTTCCTAATAGGCACAATTTCTCTTGGAACAAGTTCATATCAATGGTAGCATTAAAGTTCATGTCAGGCACAGTTCCTGTCAGGCAGAGTTCCTACTGGGCAAAGTTCCTAACAGGCATAGTTTCTGTTGGGAAAAAGTTTATAACAGGAACAGTTCCTGTTGGGAAAATTTCCTAATAGGCAGAGTTCCAATTGGGAAAAGTTCCTGATAGGCATAGTTCCTCTTGGGAAAAGTTCCTAATAGGCACAGTTCCTATTGGGAAAATTTTTTGTGAGGCACTATTCCTGTTGGGCAAAGTTCCTAACAGGCATAGTTCCTGTCATGCACAGTTTATGTTGGGAAAAGTTCTTGGCAGGAACCGTTCCTGTTGGGAAAAGTTCTAACAGGTAAAGTTCATGTTGGGAAAAGTTCCTATCAGGCACAGTTCCTATTTGGAAAAGTTCCTGCTGGGCAGAATTCCTATTGGGAAAAGTTCATGTCAAGCACAGTTTCTCTTGGGAAAAGTTCCTAACAGGCATAGTTCCTCTTGGGAAAATTTCCTATCAATGGTATCATTAAAATTCCTATCGAATGAAGTTCCTATCATGCATAGTTCCTGTTGGGAAAAGTTCTTGTCAAGCATAGTTCCTATTGGGAAAAGTTCCTAACAGGCACAGTTCCTATTGGGAAAAGTTCCTATGAGACACAGTTCCTATTGGGAAAAGTTCCTAATAGGCACAGTTCATGTTGGGCAAAGTTCCTAACATGCATAGTTCATGTTGGGAAAAATTCATAATGGGCACAGTTCTTGTTCGGAAAAGTTCCTAACAGGCACAATCATTTTAAACTAGAGGGTTTCCCTTCAGCGACAAAGAAATTCTAATTCAATTCCTCCATGACCATGAACCATGAAAGCTCTCCAAAGCCATGAAAAATCTAGCCACCATCATCGAAGAGATCCAACAAGCAAGCATCAATACAGGAAAATCCTCCTTAGGTAATTTCCATCACTTATTACACAAGCTCTCCACAATAGCATGGTTGTCTTCCCAAAAATTACAGTTGTCCTTATACCAATCCTCATAAGCATCTTCTAAATCATACCATGCATATCTATCTTGGTTATACTCTTCAATGGTTGAAGAATATGTGGTATCAATAACATAGTTCTCCTCAAATTTACAAATTGTATGCTTCATATCATTCAAATTTGCACATATTTCCTGTAAATATTTTGTAACCCACATTCGTTCCTCCTGGCATGTTCCATCACGTTCCCATTCTTCAACCATATGAGGATTTGAGGGTAGAGTTTTGCAAGGGCTATAGCATAATAGATATTGGATGAAAATATATCATATAATATTTCAAATCAAAGCTTGGGAAATCATTTATCCAATGGCATTTATCTAGTTTCAATTTGATCACCTTATCAAAAGTTATGTCCTTTGCAAGACCTGCAACCATTATCAAAAGCCTTAAAAATGAGCAAAGTTCAAAGTGCAATATTTCGTTGATTCAGACTCTGATTTAAGCAATTTGTTTTTTAAATAATGTATTTTTACAAGGAGAACACACATATACAATTACTTTCTACAAATTCTACCAAAAAGTACTTAGAAATTATATGAGTGTCGCAGTCCTCTGTTTCCTTTTGAAAACCTACAAAATATAAGAACACAATTCTCTCTTTTGGGCTAGGCAAAGTGCTCTAATACCGCTTGTTATATATCTTCTAGATATAAATATGAAATTACATAGAAGATATCAGGGATTTTCCACACTTTATTAACATCAAAACCCTTAAGGTAGGGCAACACTTTACAATTGATTCTTTTATGGAAGGAATCCACTCATGTTCACTTGATTCTTTGAGGGGGAAAGTTCCTATGAACTAATATCCAAATACAATTTACTCCACACATATTTATAAGGAGGACTCCATCGTTATTTATAAATCACAAGAGAACTCTAACCATAACAACCTTCTAACTACCTAGTGTACCTTCTTTAATAAGGCCCCTTTACATTTATTCGATAACTATCACAATGGACCTTATTTAATAATAACAGACATGGTGAGCCTAATCCACTTTACATTGAATGGCATCCATTATTATTACTCTAATGGTATTAAAATGGAGTATTACAATCTTAGAAAAGCACTATCCTAAGTGTGGTCTTAAGACTTGAACAAAAATGGGTTTTTTCAGTCATAGCATTCTCCATCTTTAAAGTTGCCTCATTTGGCTTGTAGCACTTTCATTAGATCTTAACCCATGTGATTGCTTGTTTCAAAATAGTCACTTTATGCTTGAGGGTGCATAAAGGTTCAAAACTCTTTATTTAGATCAACTTGAACTATGTGTCAATTGAAAATGTTATTAGGAACATGTATATATTTCTTAAAAGAAAATATTATGTCCTTTAATGCTTAGTGGTAATGCAAGCCTTAGGATTATTATTTCCAAGATTTCAAAAGGTCCATGATATCTAGGAACCATCTCGGCATAATTTCTCAATTTCAGTACAAATTTTTTTTCTTCTTCATTCTCAAAAAATGCAGTCCCACACAACGATATCTCTATGAGTTTCATTCATGTTAGCATAGATTTCTTACCAACCATGGGTCACCTTTAAACCATGTTAGCGTAGATTTCTTACCAACCATGGATCTTATTCATGTTTCATGTTCTTCTATCTCTTTCAACAGTTCTAGTCTATGTGTGATTTTTTCTGTTGAATCATCTTAGCGCACTAGATTGAAGCATTTTATACCATGCAATGCCTCAAATGGACATATATGGACATATTCCTAATGAAGGATGGAGTCCATTATTGTATGCAAACTCCACGAAATGCAAGTGGCCATCCCACTTTGGAAGATTTGTCCATACATACAATGTATGCAACATATCTTTGACAACATGTCACATTGTCTCAATTTGTACATCAATATACATATGATAGGCTATGCTAAAATCTAGTTGCATACAAGACACATGAATTGAACTCTTTCAGAAGTTTGGTATGGACTTTATGTCCTCCTTTGAAATAAAGCCATTGGCACACCATGTAGATGCATTGTTTCCTTCATAAACTTCACACATATTTTTGAAACCATTCCTCATGTTGTGTGTCAATAAATCCTCGGTTGGCTTCACTTCACACTTTGTTTCTTCTGTGTTTCATACGCCATCACAAAGTATAGATATAATTAATGTGTTTTTATTGTTCCATTAATTATAAAATAAGGGAAGTAAAACAACATAGCTACTTACAAAATTTTCAATTAACCCTTGATACCCCCAACATATTTTTACAACCCATACTTAATCCAATGTCAATCAAATGATCAGATGGCCCTTCACTGTATGCTAGCACCTATTGGAAAACATTCATGTATGATTTTAAATTAATTAAAATATAAACATCACACCAGATATAAAATCTGAATCAAACCACAAGTACTCACAAACTTTGCGATCAACATTTTTTTGCCTTGTCATCTCGGCTTATGCACTGAATGGATGCTATTTTCTTTTCTTTTCTGCTACAACAAAACAATTTAAAATTAGTATTTCATGTGATAATTAAATTAGTATTTCATGTGATAATTTAAACTTAGTATTTGTGGAGAAGGTTATGCTGAAGGAATTCATAATCAAGAGAGAGGAGCAGGAGCCCAGGGTCTGGTTATGACGGTGCCAGTGCAGGATAGGTATAGCTTTATGTACTTACTACATTTATCAATAAAGATTAGACATTCTTCCCTTTCCAAATAAATTTGTTTATGTTTATTGCAAATCTTGTTACAATTTGGTGTTACATTGTCTAATGAATATCAATCTCTTATTTGTAGTTAAATTCGTTTGAGGAAGGTTATGTGACTATTTTGCAGGTTGTTGCATTGGAGAACAAGAGGAGAAAGCTTGGATCAACCTTCTGAATAAGGTACACATTATCCTAAACCCTAATCCTTTTGCTTAATAACAATGTTTGCAGAACTTTATATGTCTATCTGATACCCCAATATGTTGGTAGTATTTCCCCTACTATTAGAACACTTTTCCTAACAATAGCTGCAGCGGTAGGTGAAATCAGGGGAGGTTTATGATGGTGGATTGGTGAATGTTGGATAGGTGGTGAAACCATAAGAGGGGATGGTTGTGGGTGACAATATAGACCCATTGGTTGTACAAGAGACGACACCACCCTAGGGGGGGAATGGGTATGCCAATCATGGGGGTAGGGTGCATAGTCATAGGAATCAACATGAACTATGGAAAAAATGGACTAAGAGGAAGATAATGAGGGATGGGTGGGTGTGGTGATGGGATGGGGGAAGATGGCACCTGCATAAACATATGTAATATGTTTGATTAGTAGAAATACATGTAAATTAACCATACAAAGACAACGAATTTCACATCAAATATGTAATTAATTTCACACATTTTACCTAGGTGAGGGGTGATTTGCTTAGCCTAGGTGGATACATATGCTCTATCTCTTTGGCAAGCACTTGTGGAAACAAAACAACATTAATATTGATTTCTCATAAATAACTTTGACAATTGCAACTAAATCAATTTTTAAATATTAAAATTATACACTCATTTAAATACATGTATGAGAGGTGTTGCAATATCCTTGTTTCTTCCATGGTAGGATCAAGGTTATGAGGACTAATTTTGTCCCACCATTATGTAGTTGTTTCATCTCAAAACAATTGTACATGCCAAAAAACATAAGTTGCATATAATTACTTTAAGCAATGTTTATCTAATAATTGTCAAATGTAAAGTTAAATATATACTCAATGACTTACCACCATTTACAAATCATACTAATCTTAGACAAACGACTATCTCATACATGATCCTCTGTCAAGTCCAAGGAAAGTATGCCTGTAGTGAGTGCATCAATGGGGTAATCCTCGGCTATTGGAAGAATCCTTTTCCTGATTGGTTGTCATGGAAGGTCCATGATTAGTGGGGCCTATAAGACCTGCACCTGGGGGTACTCGATATTGCTTTGATGGGTCATTTCTAGATTATGCCACACATGAATTGTGTAGTAATACACTATGTGTAAGATGTGATAAGGTAGTGGCGGTGTCAGCTAGGCAATCTAGTAACTACGTTGTCTATGGGGGGGAAGGGGGGGGTTAAGTGTATTCCTAGGATAAGGTGGCCCTTTCATTGAGTTATACATAGGAATTGGTATATCCTAGGAATATCCAAGACCAACCCCTTGAAACTCACTAATGTCAAAATATTTCACGAGGAGACCCAACACGAACTCAAGATATAGTTTATGAAGAAAATTTAGTGGAACCTACAATTTTTTGAAAACCATAAACCATTGACTCATCCAGTTTTGTTTCCATGGATTATATGTGCACCAATCCATTCAATGGTGGAATTTGTACAAATAAGGGTGTTGGTTGGTCTTGGGGTCAATGAGAAAACTAAAAATGGTTTGCTTTGAAATGTTCAAATCTTAGATTTGTTCTGTATTGAGACTGGTGGAATAGAACTGTCTCATCTTGGACCTATATTTAGTTATGCTCAACAATTGGCCATGGGTATTATCAACAAAGGCAATGTTGTTATTAAGGGATGTGGATAAGGATAGTCTCAATGGTTCCCTTGTGGTTCTAATCTCATGAAAAAAGGTTCTTAATTGGTTTAAATGTTAGTTAATTTGGCTTACTGTGATTGGGTTATCCTTGGGGTTAACGTTTACTTCTAGATTTGGTTCAGGGTTTTGTGTGCTTGTGTTATCCTCAAGGTTGTTGTTTGTTTGTGAGTTTGGTTCTTGGTTTTCTTCCATTATGATGGAGGAGAGACAATCTACATGTAAAAATAATGATTTTGATTAAATTATGATTCATTGACAATTGATTTTTTTTATTTTGTCACAAAAAAATCAAAGAAAAATGAAAATTTGGAAGAAAATTACATGGATGGATGGTTGGGATGCTTGATTGGTGGAGGAGGCATGTGCACATTGTGTATCATTGTCATGGAATCTGCATATGCCATGGAAAAGGGATAGAATGGTGAGAAAATGGGTCGCAGACTGTTTTTAATACATAGAGGAGTGCACACTTGTTATTAATGCGTGCGCATTATTAGCATGCTTGCATTATTATTGTGTGCATGCTTTGGGAATGTGCATGCGTTAATATCATGTGCACACTTTCAGAATGCGTGTGTTCCGTTATCCACATGGCTGCTTGCGTGAAGGTTTGGCATGTTATTACTGCGTGCACATTTTTGAAAGTGCATGCACACTGTTGTTGAATTCCAGCACTCACGTGCTTCTGTTGCAATGAAAGTGGGTACCATCTTCATGTAGGGACCCTTTACTAATGTGAAAAAGACAAAAAATCAAATATTTATAAAAAAAGGCGGGGAAAGAAGTTAGATTTTCCATGTCTATTATTGTAGAAGCAAAGTTGTTTTGTCTTTGAAAAAAGCACTTGTGTCGTGTCTATATTCACAAATGATTGGGTTTTATTATTGACCTTAGAAGCTTAACCATGATCCAAAGTTTGTAACTCCTCTAGTTTGTTACTCTTCGAATAACTATGGAGCAACCTTCATTGCCTCCTGCACTATTGGCATTATATCAATGTTCTATCTGCGGGTCTCAATTGTTTCCCAAGTTACAAATTGTGTCATGCTTATGTTCAAAGGAAGTTTAATCGTATGTCAGCCATGCCTTAGATTCCCTTATTTTTTGTGTCAACCTTCCCCATTATTAAGTTGTTCTCGGTAAATCATATACAATATTTATTAGTTCTAGTATAGAAAGGTCTCCATGAATTTCTTGCTAGAAGGTATTCTCCTATTCACTTCAACTCATTATCTAGGAGATAGACTTAGAATTGATAACATCTAGGGGATCACTTTCATCATTGGTGAGTTACCTTGCACTCAATAGATGACACCTAACCATTAGTTGTTAAGTGAGTGGTTTCCTTTTGTGCTTGATATCAAGACATCTATTCACACAGTGGGATCTGTGGTTTATCTTGGGTTCTATTTTCATCATTGTTGGAATTCCTCACCTTTCTCAATGGATTTCATTATCAATCATCACTAAGAGGGTCTTTGTTGTGCATTATTTACACTTGGTGCATGCGAGAGATGTACTCGATGGAGGAGTCCGTTTCGGGCTTACCTCACAAGTAAGGGAGTCATAATCCATTCATTATATACAAGTCAATAGTTATCCGTTTTGGTAGTCCCATCAACTTCCTTGCCTGATGAAAGTAACTAGTCCAGTTTTGCCAATGGAAGTCCGATTAAAGTAACTAGTTCAGGAGTGAGGAGCTTACTAGTATCTTCCTGCTCTTAACAACATCAGCATCTAGTAACAAATTGAACATAAGCACACCTTCAACTTCACTTCTAGACTATTTTACAGCCATTTGCCCATATATATATAATGTATTTTCTAAATTTATTACTACTGCAAAAACGTGTTGCTGCTCATAAGAGGGTTACCAGAAGAAGTAGGAAGGATTATATTTAGGAAAGCAAGACTTCCTTGTGTCTGATATGTAGTCCATGTAGCGTGTGATGATAGATCTTTTCCTTGTTTCACTGCTATGGAAATAACTAAAAATATAACTCTTATGTTGTCGGAAAGCTGAGTTAGATGGGATGGTTGTAGCCTGTAGGAGGGCATGAGGATGGGAAAAAGAAGCTTGGGTTGCGAGGAGGGCTTGAGGATGGGAAAAAGAAACTTTGGTTGCGAGAAAGATTACATGACAATTCCAATCTAAAATCTTAGGATTTTACCTGAGGATGTCATCATTTTGGGCTCTTCAGTGTACTGAGATGAGTTTCTTGAGGCACTCCAAAATGTTGGTGCTATGAATCGATGAAAGGAAGAACATAGAAGGAGTAGTGCAGGTTGGCTTTATGAATCGATGAAAGGAAGAACATAGTTGGTTGGAAGCTGGGTGAGATGTTTGCAATAGCATGAGTGAGATGTTTGCAATAGCATGATGGCTTATGCTGAACAAATATGGTATGGTGGTGAATATTGTTCACAGAGAGTTTGATAAAGTTAATTAAGTTAAACTTTGTCGTCCTAAAGTAGTTGGTATTTGTGGAGGTTGTCATCATAAGAGCTAAGTTATTGAAAGTGGAAACCAAAGAAAAGGAAAGATAATTAAACTAAACAATGAAAGAATATGAAAAGATGGTCCTCATTTTTTAAGAGAAAGGTGGTGACTTAATCTGTTTGGAAACACACACACTGATTGTTTCTCTTGGATGAGAGGACTGGTCACTCAAGTATGGAGAAACAGGAAAATGCTCATTCTACCACTATAAAATAAAAGCATGCATGCAAGGGTTACGTAGGTAAAACAATGATATTAACTTGAATCGTCTCCTTGGCAGAGCTGCCGTTATGAGAAATTACAGAAGGTGGATCACCAAGAATGAGGCTGCTACCAACTGGTATTCATCATCATCCAGCTAGGCATGTGGTGATCCAGGGTAGGAACCTGCAGGGGAAGGCGATCCATATTAATTCGATTTTGTGTGGGATTGTGATCAAATAACGACAGCAACAGATTCACATGATACTTGATAGGAATCGTGTAGGAAAAAACTGGCTTTTCATGCTTCTTCAGCCCAAATTTCTGGCATTCTCTTACGCTTTTCGTGCTTTATTTCCTCCTCCTCACATGCATTACATGTAGATGTTCTATCAACCCACCTCTGCAGGCAGACGTTAACGGCTGACATTGTCCACCATGCAGACGTTATCAATATTTCCGCTCTGGGAATACTGAATGTGCAGCTTGGAACCTGCAGCACCAACCCATGTCTCCAGGTACTTGTTAACCGCTACCATTGTCCACCGTGTAGACTTATAAAAATGTCGGCACCGACGAGAAAAGTTTGAACCAGTTCAAACCATGCATTCATTAAAACACTACATCGTTCGGACGGTCTCTAGAATGGGTATGGGAGGGGTCTAAAGGGCGTGGGATAATTGGCACTCAAATCGCGTCGCTTTTTTGGTGATTTGTTTTTTAGATATGGTTATAAAAACCGAGGAGTTGTAGTTTCATCTCATTTAATGTGGGAACTGTGTTTTTAGGGTTTTGACCCATTTTAAGACGATCCAAATTGTCAAAATTCCAATAAAATAACGAAAACTAGTGAAATTGTACCTTGCCAAAAACTTTTCCCTCGCCAGCAAGAACTATTTGAGTGCCAGTTATCAGAAGCCGATCTAAAGCATGCTTCATTTCAGGGATTGGGAGTTTTGACTAGATTATTAATAAACGTAACTTTCTCGTTTCTCACATTAAACGTCTCCTCGCTTAAAAGTATATATTTATTAAAGATATACATGTTGTTCAAGGATTGCCCATGTATTATTATTGAAAATTGGTAGGGACGATTTGAGTACCAGTTATTACACATTGGTCTAAAGCATGCTTCATTTCAAGGAATGGGAGTTTTGACTAGATTATTCTTAAAAGTATATTTTTATTAAAGATATACATGTGGTTCAAGGATTGTCCATGTATTATTTGAAAATTATGGTGGCTACTCAAGAACCAGTTTTAAAAATTGGAAAGCAATATATATATATATATATATATATAAACTCTATAGATCAAGTTAGTTTAAATAAACCACTATTCCTATAAAGTTGAAAATGTATATAAAGTGGAAAATGTATAAATGGTCATCAATACTCATGCTAAGCATGAGGGAGTGTTTAGTGTTTGTCATCTCTCAAAACTTGACTGAAAATGAAGTTCATTAATATTGATAAATATTTGATTTTATACTATTGAGAAAAGTGGCACATTTACATTTAATAAAAGGTGCGTTCTTTGATGTGTCTCGAATTTTTAGTTGAAGTTTTTATTAATTTTTAAAATAATGATATTGAAAAATAGTATAAATTTATCTTTGTAAGGTTTATAATTTTTTAAATTTCAAAAATCAATATATATTTTATTAATTAATTTCTTTTATTAAACTCTGGGAACCACTTCTCGATAGAATCAACTAAGGTCAAAAGAGATTCTAAAGACTACAAATCCTAGGAGATTAAAAATTAATGATGAGTTGGGATGGTTCCATTTCCAAGATCACAAATTTGACTTTTGAGCCTTTTATGAATAGAATATTGGAAGTAAAAAATCATTTTGATTTTGATCTTTCACTGAGATCAATTCAAAATTTAAAAAGAAGACTACCTATTTAAGTCAATGCTTTTGTTGTATGAAGGAAATTTGATAATTCAAAAATATGAGGAGGATTATTCATCTTTTGAATCTCTTTTTTTAATCTTTTGATCTTAGCTGGAATTAAGGAAATGTTAGTATTTAAAGAAAATCATTTTAATTTTATATTCTTCATTCATATTCATAGAGAGTTCAATTCAAAAGAAGACTACCTCTCTAAGCCAATGCTTTTGTTGTAGGAAGAAAATTTGATAATTCAAGATTATAAGGAGAATTATTTATCCTTTGAATCTCTTCTTTCTCTCTTTTGATTTTATGTGGGATTTATATTTAGGGATTTCTTTTCATTTGATGCTAGATGTAGGAAATGAGGGAACTTGGGCTTATATTTTGAAGGATGACTATAATAAGTAGACTCTGGTAGGTTATAGACTAGTTATAAACTTTGGTCACTAGATGAAAGGCTAATATGATGTATATTTTGATTTCAAGTTTGAATATCAAATATAAAGTGTTTTTTGGAAAAAGAAAAAAATTTCAAATTAAATTTGATGTGTTAATAGACTAATATGATGTATATTCTGATTTCAAGTTTGAATATCAAATATAAAGTTTTTCTTGGAAAAGAAAAAAAAAACTTTCAAATTAAATTTGATGTGTTAATAAAACTTTTACATGTTAATATAAAGTTGTAAATGTTAATATTAATTTAATAAAAAAATGTATGATATATATACATGTATGAAGTTTGAATTTGAAATTTTCTATATTTTATCATTACATAATTAAAATATTAATTTATACCTCAAAAAATTTATAAATAAGGGAGAAGGAGTGAGTATGAGTAAAATAATTTACACTATTTTAAGTGACTATATTAATGGCCAAAATTTTATAACAACCCACAAACCCTAGTCAAATAATTATAAATTAATGTATAATAATAATTAGTTTAACTAATGTATAATATTGTAAGCCAATGCAACAATCAAATAACTATGGCCTTTAACAATAACAATACTAATAGAAAACGTACAATAAATTAAGGTTATGAATTTCATTTTTTTCACCACTCTAAATACTTATAATAAATTATATATATTACAAGAAATATTTTAAATTATATTATTATAATTTAACTATAAATTAATTATGTTATTAACCAATGTATAATATTGTAAGGCAATGTAGCAAGCAAATAACTATGGCCTTTAACAATAATCATATTAGGTTTTTGAGGAACCTTGCTAGGGTTTGAGTAGTAGAAGGTTTTTCCAACCGCAATGGAGGAAGTTTATGGTCATCTGGTTGATTATTCAGACAAATCGGGGTAAAGCATCAACATCTTTTGTGTAGATGATGAAGTCAAATCATCCTCGGAGCAATCGAGGAGGTTATGTGGGCTAAGAAGCAATTGGGGTATTGAATCCTTTGTCCAGAAGGGGATGTCAAATGAAAGCCTTTTCACATGGTTCGAGTCATTTAGGGAGCAAGTAAGGCTGGAAGCTTTGAATCTAAGACCAAATAAAGAGAAGGGTGCGACCTAGGTAGATGGCTCCAAATTGGGGACTCACCCATGTGGGTGGGTGGATGATCTCATTTACATGCATGGATTGACAACAACATCAGCCGAAGGTAGGACTCCCAACCATAACCACCAAGATTCCCATGAAGATACATCAAATCCCTTGTTAAATCATGATGACTTTGGATGTGCGACCAGAGATTCCCAACAGGTTGATGGAGTTAGATTATCGGAGGTCAGTATTGGCGAGGGTATACTTTCTTCTGGTTCAAATCCAAAACGGGGAGGTTTTATTGGAAGCAGGTTGAAGCTGGAGGAATTGAAGGAATTTTATAATAAGCATAACCATGGCGGTGCAAGGAGAAAGAAGAAGAAGGTTCTTTCGAACAAAGGTTCTAGACTAGAGTTGGTCATAAGAAAGGATATTTCGGTGATGGAGATCCCTAGGTTTTCTAGTAGGATGTTGATAGGAAAATTCTGTGGAAGGCAAGTTTCTAAAGAGGTGGTGATGAGGTGGTTTGAATAAGCATGGAGGCAACTTGTGAATGATTTTCCTCAATTGTTATTCCTGGAAAGAGGATGGATTGGATTCGAGTTCAAAATAAAGGAGGAAACTGAAAAGATTTTGCACAGAGTGTGGTTGAACAGCGCTGTTCCTCTTGCAATAAAGCCATGGAATTTGTTGTTTGACCCCCATTATGATTATTTGGCCTCTTTTTAGATATGGGTGAAATTGCCATGCTTTCCCTTGTAGTTCTAGTCGTAGGAGGGGTTCAAGGAAATTGGAGATGCTATCGAGAGGTTTGTGGCAGTGGATGTAGATTTGTTTAATTCCTAGCATCAGTAAGTGGCAAGAATCCTAGTCAAGATAGACGCTAGGAAAGGATTGTGTGAGTCCATTGATTTAGCAGTGGGGGGTTGCATATTTACTTAGCACCTGGATTACCTGAATGTTCCATTCAGATGCGCATGTTGTCACCTCTCCAGATGTGTGGTAGTTGATTGGACTCTGAAATTCAAAAATAAAATCTGGAAAAGGAATGAAGTGACAGTAGTAGATGAAAGAGACTCATTCTATATCAATGAGGTACACAACATGTTGGGTTGTGAACGTAGGGTGGTGGAGAAGTTGGCTTAGGAAGAAGAGGTCATTCGTGGAAAAATATTGTCTATAGAGGAAGTGCTGTTAGAAAATAAAGAGACCATCACCTCGGGCTTTATGGAGGGATTGGAAATGTTTAACAACCAACTAGAGAGGGTCATGAATATGTGGTAGAGTAATGGGGAAAATATTATTGTTCCAGGGGAGGATTTGGAGTCAATATGTCTAGAGACGAATGTAGAAAGAAGGAAAAAATCGAGATAGAAACTTCTTTGCTCCAGGTCTTGGGAGAGCATCTTAGTGAGGATTTGGAAGGTGGTTAGGTTATCAGATTGGGATTAAATCCCTCCCAGAATTTACCTATGAATTTGTTGATGGAATCGAAAGGCAATAGTACATTTGGGAATAGTTCAAGGGGTCCTTATTTCCTTTGCTCTAGAACAAAGGGTATCCTTTCATTATGAGGGTGGAGAAGGGGAATCTCTCGAGCTCTCTTCCATCTAAAGCAAGAAAGATATCTATGATGTTTCTTGCTAGAGAATTAGCCAAAAGAGAATTTTATCAGGGAAGGAAGATGAAAATATCAGGGGTTCTTAGAGCAGGAAAACCCTTTAAAGGGTTTCCTTAATGATGATCTCCTCCATTAATCTTCAGGGCCTTCGAGGGAAGGCCAAATTAAATTCCCTCAAGTGACCGGTGGAGGTAGAGAACCATAAAATTTTGTTGATTCCATAAATGATGATGGTGGGATCAATGGCAGTTGCAATTTTGGAGAAGGCGTTTCCTCATATGATTTTTTTAGTGGTGGATTCAAAGGGTAGTGTTGATATATTTTAGTGTAGGGACTTGTCTACTCTTTTATCTATCCTTACTATGAATTGGTGAGATTCAATTGACAGAAATACATGCAACAATCAGTTAGTCCTTTGAGATTTCTAAGTAATTTTCAAGAAAATAGAAGGGAGGAAGAGAGTAGAATACCTCTTGAAGCTAGCCACTTGTAGAATATCCCCTTGCTTGAGCATCCATGGAATTTAGGCCTCCATTCACAACATCTTGCTAGGTTCTTACCTCTAGCGCTATCTCTAAGAACTTGAAAACTTTGCAAAACTTGAAATATATCTACCAAACTTGAATTTAAAACGAGATTTAAAACATAAATTCAAACTCGTATTTGGGGGGGAATTGAATTGCATCATATTAAATTGAGGAAAAATAAATACTTAAAACCTTGCTTTGGATGTGAATCCCTTCTCCTTTTCTTTGAGCCATCTTTCTCCATCCATGTGTTTGATCATCCAAGTGCTTTGTGTTGAAGATGAGCTTTCCAACCTTTAAATCTTCCAACATACCTTTACTCTCACTTTCTCCATTTTAATTTTCCCCAAATGCCTTTCTTTTATAGCATTGGGATTTGGGAAATCAGGGATCAAAATTCAATGTGGGATAATACATTTTTCCCAAATTTTGTTTTTCCATAAAAAATCCACTTTTCCATAGTTTTCCAGCATTTGACTTTGACTTTCCAGAATTTTTAGGGCAATTAATACATGTTTGATGTATTCTTTCCACTCCAGGAGTTGTAGAAATTCGGTTTTGGCCCTTTAAGTGGTCCTAGACTTGGCATATTTAGAGAAACCTTTGTCTTCACAAAATTATTCCTTTGCAGAAGCGGTGGTAAGATGAGAGATTAAATCTCTCAATTGTTCCTGATTTCTAGTCTTCATGTTGCGGGTGAATGGTAAAATGTGATTCTAAACTTCACTTGTTAAGGGTGTTAATTTGATTGTTAACAAATTACCCCTAATGTGTGAGGTCCGAAGCAGAGCTAAGGGCTGTAATACATTATCTCTTCATACTGATACTCTTTATTGATCAAGGTAGGATGGAAAAGTAGTCGCTCATAGGTGCATGATTAGGGAAAGCACCTACAAGCCAAACAAAGCAATTTACCAAATATACAAAGTCTTCCTAAGGTGGGTATACCCATGCTCAACAGTAAACCGGAATGGCCACAAACAATACACAGTGGATCCATGTCAAAAGTAAATTTTTCATAAGTGTAAACATGCACTTTGATGAGTGTGAGAACAAGGGCTTCATTGAACTTCCAACATGGTAGTTTAATCTTGCGCAACTCGGGCAATGCATCAATGAGTGATACAACTTTTTTCCCAAGGTATTCAATACGAACCGATGATAGTACATGTTTATATCATGTGAATATATGAGATGATGTTGAGCATAATAAAACACCATCTGATTACTGATCATTGATGTATACCGTTAACAGATGCGGAGAGACCCACCGATAATGATGATGGACTCCAAGGTACCGAGTACAAACTAGCAAGTTCGAATAGATGTTCTGAAGTTGAACACTTGTAGAATCAAATAATCAGGGATCATTAATGTATATCCACTTTCATTTGCAAGGAAACCTACCACTAATGACTGCAAGATCCATGGTACTCCAGGGTTTCTAGATCCATTTCTTAGATGATGATTTGGTGTCGATAGAAATAGATCCATCGGAAGGAGGGCATTAATGCATCCCAAATAAACCAATACGAAATAAAGATCAATAGTCTGATATAATTTAGTAGAGCTGCAATATCCGACACTATATACTAAAACAAGGAAGGCTGACATAATTGGTCAGAAATATTTGAGGAATGAACAAATAACATGATGCAGAATGGACACTTGGAAACATAGGAGTTGAGTAAATGACCTTAATAAATCTATTAATTCCATATGCATTAACGAAATCTCCATTGATGACGAGAAGGATAACCCATTGGTGAAGATCTATTCAAATTACTGGTACAGTTTCCTAAGGAAGATGTAAATGGTGTACTAATGACATATACCAAATTATGTGTTGTGTTCAAGGGCGAAAAGGACTGACTATTGCCATTTTTTCTAGAATACAATATGATATGATTCAATTCTCCCCCTTTTGGGATTTTTGTGTTTTTTAATTTATATGCCTTTTTCATTTATTAGCTCGAAAACTAATAAAGAAGGATATAATACATGGGAGGGAACGATTGTTGCATGGGCATACTCCTATATTTCAAGGGCATGGATCAAGCCAAGGAAAATATCCATATTGCAAACAAGGGCTTAGCTAGTTGTGTACACTCTTACGGATGTTCCCTCCATGGGTTGGCTATGTGAAGAAGGATTATGTGTCGACGGACAGTGAAATAATAACATGTAACTACGTTTATCCAATTTGGTATAATGGCCATGTAGGAATGGGGCAATGAGGTTTACTTCATGCTGAATCTTGTGAAAAATGCCAAAATCATAAATCACCATGAATTGTGATCTATCTCCAACTACCTTAATCGAATAGTTTGAATTGTCAATGTCTCTAAGTCCTATGATCTAATCTATTTCACTACCCAACCGTTTAATCAGAAACCGGTTTGGGCAATGAGGATTACTTCATGCTGAATCTTCTGAAAAATGCCAAAATCATAAATCACCATGAATCGTGGTCTATCTCCAACTACCTTAATCAAATAGTTTGAATTGTCAATGTCTCTAAGTCCTGTGATCTAATCCATTTCACTACCCAACCGTTTAATCAGAAACCGGTTCAATATGTGCGTTTAATATCTAAAAATAGTCGAAATTGAATAATTACACATTATCCTATCATTCAAATAGAAACTGTTATACATGTATGAGTAAATGACAAGTAACATACTCATTTTTTACCATACTATTTGTAGGTGTAGCCAATGGATGAGAGGAGGCATCTCCTCTCAGGATGGACTTCTAGAACCTGTGAACCATTATTTAGTGATCTGCTAGTTGTAAGTGAGTCTTCATGCCAAACCAGGAAATAGAAATGGTTCAAATGTTTTTGAATTTTCCAAATATTTTCATTTTTATGAAATTTTTTGGGTTTTATCTTGAAGAAAAAGAAACAAAAAGAGAAAAGTTTTTACACTATTCTTTTTTATGTGTGCAAAGTTCCTGCCAAAATGACTAGAACCTTAACACACTTTTTGGGTTATGATGTAACCTAGTTTGTTTTAGACATATGATTGTTATTTCGGCTTTTACTTATGTCGTTAAATTATTTGTTCAATTAAATTTCCATGAATAATGTACATGCTTGCTTCTTTTGGAATGATGTTAATGAATTAGATACCAATCAAGTACATATTTGGATAAGGAATCATCCAAACTATTAAGACTTCTAGAAACATGAATTCATTCAATGAGTTCAAATTATCGTTCTAAAATACGTACTCGTAGAAACTTTCTAAACTGTATAGGATGTCGAACCTAATATTGACCATTTAAGTGAGATACAACCAATTGCGTGTCTAGTTCGATGGTTATTCATCGAATTCCAAGGGTGTTAGCCTCGACAATAAGCTCAATGACTGTGTTGTATTCTGCAACATTACTAGTTATAGATCAGAGAAAGATGCCTCTTGAACTTAGAACTTGGTCATTAGGTGTGAAAATCACCCATGCGGTGAAGCAATGCTATGAGAACTACGAATGGTGCCATCCGCATATCCCACATATGTGAAGGTTTCTTGTGCCATCTTCCAAAGTGATAATGCCAAGCAAGATAAGTGTGTGCATGAAACAACTAAAGTACAAAAAATATATCCAAAGAATATTACATAATACAACAAGTTTTGTGAGGCATCAGTGCCTACGCGAAGTATTTCTTCAGATAAAGACTATTTTTGATCTCCGACAAAGGTTCCCCATCATGATTAACTAGTTCATAATATTCCCCTTTTAACATAGTTTTAACTACAAGTGGGCCAAACCATTTTGGTACAAATTTCCCTTTCCCTATTTTGTCTTGGTCTTGGTCATAAACTAAAACCAAATCTCCTTCAAAAAGTACTTGGGGATGGGCTGATTTGTCATATTGGGATTTAACCCTTTTCTTGTGTACTTCTACGATAAGAGAGGCCGCCCTTCTAGTTTCATCAAGAGAATGAAGATGGATGAGACTTTCTTCTTCTGCAGAAGTGTTGGTTAGGAGTTCTATTGCTAGTTTTAATGATGGGATTCCACATTCAATCGGAAACATTGCTTCTTATCCATAAACAAATTGGAAAGGAGTGAAACCAGTTGTGGTTTTAGCTGTGGTGCGATATGCTCAAAGAGTCGAAAACAACATTATGTGCTAGTTAGTCTTATTCTTATTAACCATTCGCTGGAACATGGTTTTCAAAACCTTGTTAATGGATTATACTTGTTCGTTGAATTGTTGATAGTATGGTGAGGAAAAATCCTGCCGCAATCCTAATCTGGTGGTAAGGTCATCCATAAAGGAATTCCTGAAATGTTTTCCGTTATCTGTGATGATCTCTTTGGGTACACCAAACATTGTTGTCACGTGATTGAATAATAAATATGCTACTCCCATACAGTTGAATGTAGGCATCGCCTCAACCCACTTGGTGAAGTCGTCCACTACTACTATGATGTAGTGGTGGCCATCGGTTGAAGGCAAGGTTGATTTTCATAAAATCAATGGCCCATTTTGAAAATGGACCCACAATTACTACAAGGTGTAATGGAGTAGGATGTGCACACATTTTCTTGTGTGTATTTGGCAATACTGACACTTTTTGACAGCATTTATGCAATCTTTAAAGATTGTCGGCCAAAAGTATCTTGCACACAAGATATTTTTTGCGGTTGATAACCCAGAAAGATGTCCGCCACATGCCCCAACATGGAAATCATTTAAAACGTGTTCAACTTCCTCATGTATTAAAAAATGTCTTAAGGTCATGTCCACTCCTCAATGGTACAAAGTATCCCCAATGATGAGGTATATTCATGCCTTATGTCGAATGTGATGTCGTTAGATGATAGAAAAATGAGGATCAATCCTTTGGGTTTGGAGATATATAATGAATGTTCCATACCAAGGATCCGATGTTGCGATGAGGAATACATGTTCATACTCCCAGGATTCAACACATATAGTGTCCTCTTTATCGCAAGGTAACTCAGACATTAGTTTTGCAAATGCTAACGACTTCTTGGATTTAACATTTATGAATTCAAGATCAAATTCTTGCAAAAGTACTATCTATTTTGAATACTTTTCCCCAATGATATGGAGGGAAAAAATGTGTTTCATGGGGTTCATTTCAACCACTATGGTAATTTTTGTTGGGAGTATATAATGTATAAGTCTTTGGATAGATGAACCACTGCCAAGGCCAACTTTTCAACCTCAGAATATCTCAATTCAGGACCTGCAAGGCCCTTACTAAGATAGTAAATAACATGTTCTTGTGATGATCCATCGTATTGTACCAATACCATTCCAATGTTGGAACTGCATGCTACCAAATATAGTAGAAAGCCTCTGCTAAAGTCTGGAGGACTAAGTACTCAGGATGAGACGAAGGATTTCTTTACTGCATCAAAGGTGCATTGATCTTGGTCATCACATACGAATAGTGCATATTTTTCAAGGAGACGCACGAAACCCTTAGCTATTTCGGCAAACTTAGCAACAAATAATCTCAAGAAATTTGCTTTCCCTTGTAAGCTTTGAAGTTGCCTAATTGTTTTTGGGGAAGGAAACTGTAATATTGCCTCCACCTTTAGGGGATCCACTATAATCCCTCATTTTGATACAATGAACCTAAGTAATCACCTAGATTCCACACAAAACATGCATCTATGTGGGTTCAAACTAATGTTGTAATTATGACATCGAATGAATAGGGCACGTAAATTTGCACTATGTTTGGCGCTTTTCTTAGATTTAGCTGCCAAGTCATCAAGATAAAATTCAAGAATTTTCTTAATATTGTGGAACACATATGACACGGCTCTTTGAAAAATGGACCCGACATTTTTAAGGCCGAATGGCATTTTCTGATATGAAAAAGTCCCCCAAGGGCATATGAAAGTTGTTTTGTGTTGGTATTCTTTCCTAATCTGGATCTGGTTGTAACCGGAGAATCCATCCATAAATGAAAATATTTCATTCCCATCACACTTGTCTATAATCTGATCAATAAAGGGTGTGGGATAATTATATTTGAGACAAGCCAAATTGAGATTCCTAAAGTCAGTACAGACATGGATTGTTCCTTGCTTCTTATAAACAAGAACGTGATTGGATACTCATTCAGTTAAAGGAATAGGGTATATGAAGCAATATTTTAATAGCTTTTCAACTTCTGCTTTTATGGAAGCCGATTTCTTAGAATTAACCAGATGTAACTTCTGTCGCACAATTTTAACATTGTCATAGGTTTTAATCTCGTTTCAACTATACTTGGATCGATGCCTGATATTTCTTCATAAGACCAAGCGAACACATTGTGAAACTCTTTAAATAGAGTAGTATATTGCATGATTTCCTCTGAAGAGAAATCGACAACTATATTGATGTTTTCGACGATGCCAAGCTTAATGGATATATCGATAGGAATGGTTTTCAAAATATTTTCCATGTTTCCTTCCGAAACCAAATTGTGTGTTTGGATAGGGCATTAGTATTTTTCCATGTCATCATCAAAGTAATTTTTTATGATTTTACCTCTAATGAGTCTGTCTTAGGAAGAAATGATGATCGATGATGCATATCCTCCCAGGGTCATTCAGATATGTTCATAACTTAAACGATGGCTTCGTCTAATGAAAAAGTATGGTCCAAGAGGTCATGAGTACTAGGAGTACTAATGGCCCATATAGGTGAAGTGTATGGATCATATTCCTCCATAGATGAAAACTGGAGCAGTATGAAGGGTGGATACTGCTAGTGGAATCGTGAAAGTTCCCATGAGGGAAGTATCTTTGAATATTCCTACACCAATATCCCAAATCATCGTTTTCGAATCTCCAACAGAAGGTACATTCGAGTGGAGACCAGTTTGAGGTGTGCAGTAGTCTAGTTGATCGATCATACCAATATTCCCTTGATGTGGGAACATAATCACTCGGAATAATAAATTCACTACCTCTATAATTGCATGTATCCAAGTACGTCCCAATAGAAAATTGTAATCTATGGGCGCCTCCACTACCTCAAAATCTACTTGAACTATTTTACCTCATAGTTCAGCTGAGAAAGACATGATAAGTTCATGAGGAGGGAATGAATGTCCATCAAATGCTTTGAGTATTGTGTGGGATGGTACTAAGGTGGGTGATCCCAAAGATTTCCATAATGCTAATCACATGACACAAGTTAAGGCTCCTTCATCCACAACAGTTCAAAAAATATTCTTACCATGTGAAGTCACTTTAATCTGAAATGTGATTTGTGACATAATCCTACATGTTGACTATTCTAAATCGAAAAATTATCAAATTGGTTTCAGATGGATCAATAGCACCAATAGAAGACAATAGTGCCTTTATTTGAGTAGGACAACTTTTCAAAACTTACAAGGCATACATGGCACAAGGATCTTGTGCTAAATATTCAAGCACATTGTAGTTTTGAGCACCTCGTTCATTATGATTGTGTTTTTTTCTATGGATAACCCCTTTTGGAGGTCGAGGTACTATGTTAATGGTTGGTTTATCAATCATTAGAGAATCACTAGGCTACGATACAACTGTTTTTGCATCATGTGATGGTTTATCGTAAGAACGAGCCTTTGTTTGAGATTTTATCTCATGTTCACCCATCATGGAGATGTTAGCATTCGGTGGATTTCCCCCTTGGGGGAGGGTTTTCCTGGTTCCCTCTTGGAGGAGGCATTGGCACTGCAGAAACCATTTGTTTTTATTGTGGGAAAGGTTGGGTTAGGACAACAAGTTGTTGTTTCCCTCCTCGTTGTGCCAACAGGAGATGAATGTCATCCATGTGAGAGAAAAGGTGAGTAGGATGATACCTTTGACAAATATTGCAAGGGTACTTTATTTTCTAGTTCTCCTGATTCCCCCATTGGGAATATTCACCTTGCTTCTCCTGTCCCATAATTAATATTTTTTATTTTTTTTCTTCTTTTTCCCTTTTGGGTCTATAGATTGAATCATAAGTACTTCAAATGTTTGGGTGGGAGTTGCGTATTATTGGAGGAGGCATTGGCACTGCAGAAACCATTTCTTTTTGTTGTGGGAAAGGTTGGGTTAGGACAACAAGTTGTTGTTTCCCTCCTCGTTGTGCCAACATGCGATGAATGTCATCCATGTGAGATCAAAGGTGAGTAGGATGATACCCTTGACAAATATTGCAAGGGTACTTTATTTTCTAGTTCTCCTGATTCCCCCATTGGGAATATTCACCTTGCTTCTCCTGTCCCATAATTAAGTTTTTTTTTTCTTCTTTTTCCCTTTTGGGTCTATAGATTGAATCATAAGTACTTGAGATGTTTGGGTGGGAGTTGTGTATTGTTGGTTTTCCTAGCCAGCTATGGGTTACGAATTTTGAACAGATACTTGTCCCATTTATTGGGTAATCCGCTCAATTTGGTTGACAGATCCAATCACACCATCGGCATGAGGTCCTTTTGGTGGCCTAGCTAGATCGGACGCAGGTCTTGCAACATGAGGTATTAAGTCATAAAGTGCGCCAAATTGTGAATATATCAAATCCATCTATTGGGCACTCTAAATGAGATATTATTCAATCATAGTTACATATTTGGAAAGAGTAAGAAATAATGATTTTATGAACCAATCCACTAGGAATTGATCCAAGATTTCATCTTTTATAAGCCTTCGGTGCCTCCTATATTCATGGATACGATCTGAGATGTGAGTAGAAGTGGACTTCCTAAACGAATTCAAAATTTTTGTACCTATCCCATAACGGATAGGTAATTGAAAATGTGTCAGAAATACCATAGCTAAAGATGAGAAATCTATGAATGTAATGTGAGGAAACTCAATGTACCATTTTGCAGCAGTTCCCGTGAGGGTCTGCTGAAACAACTGTAACCTAATACTATCATCAACTAGGGAATTGGATGAACACCAAAAATGAAATGTCATCACGTGATTTGATGGATCATCCCTTATCATTCATCGAAATTTGGTATATCCGAGGGTATTTTAGTTGGTATGGTTGGACACCCATTCAAATGTAGAATGGGTTCATTATTCAGTCGAGATAAATATGGTAGATTCAATGTGGCTAGAAACAATTATCTAACTGGTTCTGTAGCAATCGATTGGTAGACAGGTAAAGCTTGATTGCTTGATTGTTTTCATTATCCTTAGGCTTGAAAAGAATTCCAAGGAGGATTTCCTCCTTGTGGAGATTTCATCCAAAAATATTGGTTACTTCCTAGAAATTGTCCATTCCATTTTGGAACAAGGTGCATGGATGGATTGCCACCTTGCAGAGGTAGGTTCCAATAAGATAGGTTACTTGTCGAATCTGACCACTCCATTGATTATTTCCTTGGTTTTTATAAGTGTTCCAATTTTGATTTCCCCCTTCCGAAGGTGGTCCCCACTAAAATTGATTACTTCCTTGAATTTTCCCACGAATTGGGTTGATAAGTGGATTTCCCCCTGGCATGCTACCTATTGTGGGGTATGGGATTTCCCCTAGGAATTTTTCTAGAAAAATTTGAAGGATAACCCCCCAAGGAATTTCCACTCATCAGTGGAGGATAACCCCAATTAGAATTAATGTTCCAAGGCCCATTTCTTCCGCCAGGAATATTAACATTCCATGGTGAAGGGATTCCCCCATAAGTAGAACTTGGACAAGTGTTTGCTATTCCAAGAGGATTTTGGATTACTCCTTGTGTGTTGTGACCTTTATTAGCCAAAGCATATGGAAAACCCATTTTTGATAAGGCAAACCCTCTAGTAGGGATCCCTGCAGACAAAGTGGATGTACTTCCGATATTGGAATCCGAAACTGTACCAACGAGCATTGAATTTCTAGTTGAACTTGTGCTAATAACATGTATACTAACTATTGGGATTGATGTGTAGGACAAATTGGAAGTATTGCTACCTCCTACAACCATTTGAGGTTGCATTGATGTAGTCCCCTATGCTCCTGATGAAACCATAGGGTCAAGTGTTGAATTTTGCATGCTATTCAAATAATTGAAAATAGGATTGGTATAATCCAATCACTCACTAATATGAAGTACAACTAGTTCTGAAAGGTATCAAGGGTGGGTTTATGTGAGTTGCTGTTTTGTTTTCTATTGTTTCAATTTCAAATGGAGCAATATCATCAACTATTTATGTGTTTTCTTCGTTATGTAATGGTGAAATTTCAGTGTTTGTTTGATGTTATTCTTCTCTATAATTGTTAATTGAGTCTAGAAGTTGTTCATTTTCCAAGTCACTAAGGTTGGTTTCTTATATCTATCTTCGCGATTTAGAGGGGCCTTCAAATTCCTGTGACTCACCTCGCTGGAACCATGATTGGCAGATCAGGAGAGTATCCACTTTGAATATTTTGATAAAAGGATTTGTTTAAAAAGGTATACTTAATAAAAAATGTAATCAAACAATCCTAAAGGCAGTCTAGAATAAAAAAAATCAAAGTGTCCACACAGTAAAAATGTCCTATGAATCCAAGAAAGAAATCTACTTTACCAAAGGACTGAAGCTCAGTGAAAAGCTAGATTAGAGGGCCTTTTGAAACTAGTCAGCTTTTGAGGGATACCATGTATCAAACAATTACTAATAGCGAAGGTATGATACACAGTTACAATATTAAACTTTAATCTTCAAAGGTGCAATTATTGGTTCTTGACCAATCACCCTCCCAAGGAGTAAAAGATTCAAAGTCTATCTCAAGTACTGCAAGTGTCCCCCACTCACAATATCCTGTGTGATATCTTAGGAATAGTAACTAATGTTACCACTGCACAATCGACGATCGAGAGGAACAACTGTAAGTCTAGAAAAATCTCATAACTAGGTACTCTAGAAAGTGATGTCATCCCGAGGACTTGTCACTTACATGGAATTCCATGATGAGTTCATATCCCACCAAACAAGCAAGAGGGGGGGGGTACTGCCCTTACTTATCCAAGTTGACCTCGTGATTAACGCATGTTTTAGATGCACTTTCCCGACAAGCATTTTTTGCTACTAATGGATTTTAAACACTCAATAATCAATGTTAATTTCAAAAGTTTTGTGGCCCAGGAGTGTTAAATCTTCAATCATAATCTAGGGCCCTAGACTAACATTGTTGGTGATATGAAAATCAAATCTTGGTTAGTTTTAGATTAAATGCTGATTTTAAAGGTACTTTTCTTAGTTTCAGGGATGGCAATGAAACTGGTGGTGTGTAGACTCGAAATGTAGAATCAATCAATGCACAAATGCTCACTACTCTATTCTTCAGTTCGATGAATTCTCTAAACTAGTGAAGAATTAAAGGTTCATTGTAGGTCATTCAAACATGCAAGTTGCAAAATAGAATTACTTCTATGAATTTGAAAAAGAATTTTTCTAAAGAAATGATGTTTTTATTGTCACAAATTACTTAATTTCTTCTTTTCAATTTTGGCTTGCAAAATGCATAAAATTATTTCCGAATGTTTGAATGCGTTTACTAATCAAGTGAAGTTATTCATTGTCTTGAAAGGTGATACAAAATTTTGGTAGATTGTTTGAGGTTTTGGAACAATTCTCTCCTAAAGTATGATTAATTATTAATTTCAAAAATATTTTTAAACCAAAAAATTACCTCAACTGAAATGAATCCAACTCTTTACATGGGGGATCTTTGTTTCTTGTTTGCAGGGCCACCCAAAAGTGCAAGCAAAGGTGATACACAAATACCTTTGAAGTACTATGAATTAAATATTTACAATTGAGATATACTTTCTCATTCACAGGGCCGCCCGAAAACGCAAGCGAAGCGGATACTCGTAGCTCGAGAAATGTACTAAAAAATCAAATCTACTCTATTAAAAATTGATTTTCTATTGCAACTAATGCATCAAAAGACACCCTCATTAGCTTAAACCATCCCACCAATTGTTATCATACTCAATGAAAAATGATTAAGCTTCTGGAGTTTCAAAAGTACTAGAACTTCTTACTCTACCATGAAATCTAATTATCTACCATGAATCGATGTTGAGTTGTCAAAATTGCCTTGAAAGAAAAAGAAAGGCTAAATTGACCTGGTTGTAAGCTACAATTGACTTGACCAGTACTGAGATTGGCCTTACTTTACTTACGCTTTGAATCCTACCAGGCAGGTGACCCCCCACCTAGCCTCTGGGAATAGTATCCAGGCAGAGGGAGGGTAGGTAGGCATGAAAAATGGGTAAGGATTTTGGGGAATCATATTGACATATATAAGAAATGATGGATGATTTTAACTTATATAAGGAAGTGAAAGCCTAGTCATGCACCTGCCCAACTATCTAGAGAGAGAGCTCTATAGTTGGCATAGCCTACCATGGTGGTCTATATTACTCATCCTATCATGCTCATAAGTATTGATAGGACATAGCTAGGTAGGCCTCCCTCGATAGCACATGTTACTCTAAGCTAATTCATAAAGAAAGACTAGAAAACTTGATAGTCTATCATTAAAGACAAGTAATCCTGAGTCAAGGAACTCTCAAAATCACGTGTACAGAGTTTCAAGGAGATATGTGATGCATAGATTTCATGGGTGAGGAGAAAAGGTCCATCGGTGAAATTTATGATTTCTTTTTTCATTGACTTGTATCATTTGAAAAAAATTAGTCAATTGGATCTTTTGTGGCAAAGAATACAAAGGTGCTCTCATTGCTAGGTAAACCCAGTCAATTGGATTGTCCACTTACTCTCAAATGGAAGAAATTGTAATGAATTTATTGCTTTATTTCCCCTGAAATAGAGGTGGCGTAATGGATCCAACATTCAATGGGAATATTTTGAACTTTAAGGCACAATTTGAATATCTTTCGCGGGATTCATAGATCACGTTTCAGCTACATATACATGAGATAGAGGACCTAGTAATGTTAAAACATAAATCCACAAAAATAGAACTTTAATGGTTCATTAAATTACTTATTTTTTCGCATCCCCACTTGAACTGAAGTTATCACCAAGATTTATTTTCTGAATTGAATAATGAATGAATAATAGAAAAATGAGCTAAAACGTTACATTCAATTGTGATGGGAAAATTTAATGATCAATCGACCAAAAAATGTTGATTGTTGAATAGGGTAAGAAATTATCCGTACTTCAAATAATTACATATAAAGGCGATGCATGTTTTTTCAGCGATGTATACCAAGAAAACATGTAAACGCAAAGAAAACAAAGGAACAACACCAAGTGGACAATGTGCATGGAAGAGGAGAAACAAGTGGCTTCATGATTTCATTTTCTAATTTCCACATTTCCAATCTCTATTTATACTATATAATTGGGTGGTTCATAATTCTGAAAAATGCTAAGTGCATTGATCACCTCCTTTTCTAAATATTTTGTAGACACCAACAAAAAATGTAGTCACATAGTATGGTCGAGCTAGGGTAAAACAATATTAAAATGAAATGCACAGATGGAGTTCTTGGTCCAAGCAACACGGTAGAGGAAAATCTCATTTCATGGCGTAGATATGAAATATTGATACCATCACAACTCTCATAGTTGGGAGGGTTATTTCCTTATGTTTATACTTGTTGATGAATGAGATAGAAATCATTATGATGCGACATCAACACATTCAAGGATTATCACAACCTCCTTCATTTAGGTGCGATATGGGGTTTTGTTTAGCTTATACGATTCCTAGCACACCTAGTTCAATCAAAATCTTGTGGCACCTCTCTGCAGTAATAAATCAATGAGTGTTCATACTCATCAGAAAAACTAAACCCTAATAAATAACTGGTGTGCTTGGCTGGATATCCGAATAATGATCGATAATGAACACTAGTTGAAGGGTGTCCTCCTATCCAACCATTGGTAAGAGCCTTTTAGTCATGACCTTACACAAATCTCTAATTGTAAGTTACCATTAGTGCTTGTGCTTTTGCCAAAAAAATTCCTAGATCCTTTTGGCGCTTGTGCAAGTTTGGGTTCTTGTGATAGATGAACACTAGATGAATTATAGCATCAAGTGAATATCTTGTTGTACATGGATCAAAGGCCTATGCATGAAGAGGTTTATCATTAAGAACTAGTTCCTATTTATGTTTTCTTTAATGGCCACAATTTTTCCACTTCATCCTTTAATGAATGAAGCAATAACCTGTATTAGCAACTATATAGATAGAGACGTGTTTATGTCTCATATTTGTGTCCATATTGTCAATGCCTCTTTGACAATGAGTTTTATTTGGTTGTTATCATTACATATTTACTAATGTGTCTAGCCCGGTGGAGGTCTCGGGGTCAACATTTGAGAGATGTTTCTTGTAAGAAAAAGGTCTCGAGATCAAATCCCTGGGTGTTTATGCATAGATTGTAATAGGTCCTCACTCGATGCCCCCACTAGGTTAGGATCCATAATCAAAGCGGATGTTTTACCCCGTAGAAAGGATTGGCTTCCAAATGTTCTCTGAATTTTTTTTTTGGGGGGGGTTCTGTGGATGTAGTGAGCACTGATATCCGGTGTTGTGAACCACATGAAAAAAATAAATTTGCTAATGTGTTTGATGACTCAATCCAAACTCCTTTATGTTCCTATGGGGGATAGTGAATTATAGAAGGGATGGTGCAAGCTAATGTTAGTCTCTCGTAACACTTTAGTGGCAATGCAAACCTGGAAAAATAGTAATTTGTATTTGTGAAGTATCTCGAATAATCCTTGGAAGGATGATTCAAGATACTTCACAATGAATTTGAATATGGTGTAATAAGATGAAATGTAGTAAAATGAATTAGCTTTCCAAATATATATTTTGTTATTTATAGAAATTATGTATAACTAGGTGAAATTTGTGTTTTCCCAATATTGGTATGTTAAGTTTCATGTAAAAGATAGTGTATACGTGTTTATTAGTGAAACCTTGTAGTACCTAAATGATATAATTTCGGTACAAAAAATTGTAGAGATGTAGAGAACACATTCATCTAGTGCATGACTATTTTTTCAATATATATATATATATATATATTATGAAAGTCATTCTATTGTTGAAATGACAAGGAATTTTGTTAGTGTAGCCTAAAGGGGTCTTAACATTATCAAACAAATTTTATTGTTTTAGATCGTAAGTCTCAGTGTATTCTAGTGCATCATATAATTTTGGTAAAAAATACTTAAGGTGAAAAAAAGTTATAGCAGAAACAAAGGAGGTAAGTTTTTTAAGATTCTCGTATATGTCAAGCGAAAACTAAATTAAAAATAGTAAACAATATTATTATTATTTTAAATTATATAATCTACATAGTCGACTCTATATGGGTCTGTAGTTTCATAGATAATAGATTTGTCTAGAATATAGGAAAATAATGTCAATAACAAAGTTATAGAGAGATATCCTGAAAATGATAAGTTTTAATGAATTTGCAGTTCAAAGCACCAGGTTTGTCTTCCCAAATCAACCTAGTCAACAAACAAGTAATTTTTATGCCTATGAAATTCAAATTTAAAAATGCACACAAGTGCATTAGAAGCACACACACACTCTAAAAGTGTGCACGTGCTTTTATAATTAAAAAACATGCTTTAGTATTTTGGCCATAACCTCCTATCTAGGCATTTTTTTTGGAGTTCTTTAGCTCGTTGGAAAGGTATTGAAGAGATATACATGATTATATCATTATTATTTAAAGTTTATACAAAAAATTATTGCTTATTTTTAAAAAATAATAGAAAATAAATATTTAGGTCATGATCGATACCTGAAACAACTACATGGTCCCTCTAATAATAATAATTTGTGTTCAATGGTATTTGGGTGCTCTTATGAGGTTTTTTAAATGAGGGATAGGTTTTAGGAACATGGATATTGTAAGGGGAGGAAAAAAAGGTAATTAGGCTCTCAATGAAGCTCTAGGGCTCTTACACCATGAATAAGGACTCAAACCATCACACGATCCCTTTAAAGGGGATCTTTTTCCTCCAAGATGAGTATGATGGATCCTATAATTCCTTGGACACTAGGGATGGGTTTTAAGGCCTTTACAATGGGAGTGGGAGGAAAATAAGACATTCAATCCCTATATGAAGTCTCTAGGGACTAAAGACCATAAAAAAGTCCTAAAACCAAAAGACATGCACTGTATAGTATATCATTATCACTAAAGTGGGATATGGGTGGTGTTATGTGATTTTGTGCACTAGGGATGGGTCTTGGACCATACTTGGAGAATAAATTGAGGGAATTATATCCTAGGATTAGATTCTTGATGTAATTGGTGATGATAAAGGCCATGAACCGTAAAATACACCCTTTAAAGTGGATCTTTGGCATAAAAGATGGATATGGGCACAATCAAGAGTTTTTCCTAGTGGGATGGGTCTCAAGGCCTTGAATGGAGTCATCAGAGGAAATCAAGATTCATTTGTAGGTGTCTTAAGTATTTGGGAATGATGTTATAGGGAAGAAGACTGTGCTTTTTGCTCTAAAGAAACCATTAAGGATGTCATGTCCCCTCCCATCGATCTAATGCAAGGGAGAAAACATTACACTAAACTAGACTGTTTTTGCTTCTCAGCCCCATGATTTAATGTATAAATTCATACAAACATAATGCATATATGTGTGCAGATGCATGATTAAATTTGACACATCGGAATAAAATTATACTACACATCTAGAATGCATTCAACATATTCATGATAGCCATCAAAGAAAGACATTGCAGAATTAACAAAAAATAGTACTTATCTTGAAACAAAGTAGTCTCGAGCAACTGGCTATGCAACTGCAACGTTCCACCCAACCATAGGCCAGTTGTGCTCATCAATCTCTCAACACAACTGCCACCCCCGAGCTAGGCATGATTTCTACAAGGAAAACGGGAACAACAAACTCACACATAGCCAAATATACACCAAAATCAGCCAAGCCAATCCAGAGTTGGGTTTATCAGGCTGTTAAGGCAATAGAAGGGAATGAATTGCTAAGCTAGTGAGCTCAACCACAAAGCTATCGATACCTCTACAAGATCTATCTATCTTGGTACCCACAATACCTACACACCCAACACAAGGAAGTATTCCCTTCACTACTACACAGTCCCTTAGGCCATACCCTCCCTTCTAGTGCTCTTCAAGGTGTGCATAGAAGAGTAGCCAAGGCCCTTTTGATCTTTCTATGAGGTTACTCTCTTCACTAGGTTTATCAAGCCAATTCTAATCCTCTTCCACTTCTAATTTCTTACTCACAAGTTCAAACCAAAATAGGGATGCACATAACAACAAAACACAAGTGTTGGGTATGAAGAAAAACGTTTTGACTATGGGATGCCCAAAATGGGGTTTCCATGAGTTTCCAAAATTGTGGGCACCCAAAAAGAGACTGTTAGAGGGGGAGTAAACCCCTAGGGACCAAAATCGATTTCACCAAACGGTTTTGGGAATTCAAGGGGCAGAAACGACCTCTATAAACTCCTAAATCGTGCCTCTCTTCCTCCCAACCAGTATGCAACACAAAAACAAACTCCCAACTATGGAAAATGAAGGAAAAAGATGGAAAACGTGAAGGAGAATTCCCCACCTAGCTAAGACTGCGTGAGGGAGAAAAGACCATGGGTGAATAATGGCTTGGGCACAATTTCCTGGGTGTTTTCTTGTCATGGAAGCCAAAATACGATTTCCCAAATTGATGGCTTTCCCATACACGAAATTGGACAGCCATACCTCTCCATTCCCAATGCATTAACTACCTCAACCAACTCTTGGAAGAATTAAATGATTGGGTGCATAATTCAAAATGGGTAGTTGAGGGTATATGGGTTCTCTCATTGACGTTTGGATTAACACTATTGGCTCAAAGGTTTTAATATTTTCCCTCCCCATCTCTTGTTGCATTGCATAGTTAGTTGTGGGTATTTCATTAAAATTCATATTTACATGTCTTAATTTCTATTGTGCGTTGCTAGCATGAGAACCATATGCATCGATTTTTAATTGTAGATACATAAAACTCTGAATTGATGGCGAGGCCTTGGCCTTGAGCTCCTCACCATGATTTAATAACGATATTTACATCATTTACAATTTTAATGCAATAGGGTCAAAATCGGGATATTACAAAGGAATACAATTCCATGAACAATGCATCGAAGCACCACACATGACTTCCTAGGGGTATCCATGGTGCAATGTATTTAAGTCTTGTAACCTTGGGGACTTAGACACAATCAATGGAGGAAGATTGAAATATGATCCATAAAATAATCTTCCATCCATCTAGGGCTAAGAATTTTCCTCCACCAAACACACATGGCCTCCTAAGAGTATCACTGACCTATGATTGAGGATGTCGGTGCGATTATGTGGTTTTGAGTACTATGTAGATGTCTTAGGGCCCTAGGAATAATGTTCTAGGAAATAATACCATAGATTTGTCCCTAAAGTAACCCTTGAGACATCCAAAGCAATGAACAATGCATCAAAGCACCATCCATGACTTTGTAGGGATATTGTAATGACCCTTTTCTAAAAATTTGTGAAAATGCCCAATTTTTCAATTTTTTCCCAATTTTGACCTTTGACTAGTTTTGCTGTTTTGGCCTCCAAATTAACCCAAATGCTCCCAAATATTCTGTAAGGGTATGTGAATGATATTTAGACTTGAATGTTAGGTTCAGGGATAATTTATAACCCTAAAAATACTTCTACAAATTTGATTTATATTCTGGTCAATGTATGGTATTTTAACTAGCAATCTATGCATCAAATCCCCCCTGGGTAAACACTGAAATGGCCTCCCAAATGCTTCCAAACCCCATCAAATTTATGAAAAGAGATAGGGTATGTATTAAGGATGTTATTAAGGTCTCATGTGCATCATTAATTGATTATTATCTCTGTTCCAACCCTCTCCCATTCAGTTGCAAAAATCATCAATTCGACCCTTGGGGAAATGACACTATTTCTTCTCCCAATGCAATTAAACTATGTAAAGTATAGTTCATTAAAATTGTAAAACACATCCATGGAAATCTATTAATTATAAATGTATCAGATAATCATCCATTCATTCGAAATCATCATCATTATCATGATATACATCAATGTAGTGGGGAAATGGACATTGTTTGCTCATTAATCAACATTTTTGCATAAAATCAGTGGGTATTTCAACCTGAGACTTTCTGAATATGAAGAAAAGAGTATATGAAGCTATTACAATCATAAATACATTATATGAAGCTCTCCCAATGGTTACAAGTGCTCACCCAAAGCACAATCCCTCAAGGAGCATGAATATGCCTTCAAAACTGGAAATGGTGGAGAGAAAGTGATGCGCTAAACCAAACCATGAAACTTCCTGTAGCTACTACCTGCAAATAAAAACTCCATTAAAGCACCATGAAAGACTTGAGTGTCCTCTCCAAACACCAACTTGGATGGGAATCTTTCACCCTCGAAATTGGCTAAATGAAAGAAACTAGTCATCCACTAGCTCTCTCTTCACAAATGAAATTTTTCTCAAATCATCAAAATCCATTCTCATACTCGATTTCTACATTTTATAGCCAACGTTATCGTTCTAAGGGTCGAAATCCTCTCATTATCTTCTAGATATTTCCACTTAGGAAATATTCCACATTTGCTACTTGTCTCCTAGTTTCCAACCCTCCATCTTCTCCCAAATTCGAGTAGGAGTCTCTTTAGCTTCCCCCAACTCCATGAGCTCCTTCTTGAGCCTATTTTTGGTGCTGACATATCATAATGGTCAGGTGTAAGAATTCATATCTAAATTTTGTCATAGATGTCATAGATGCTTCATCATTGTTGTCATAAGACTAGGGAATCTAGCCCAAGTGTCCACTAGTCTCCAATTTGACTCTTCCTCTTCCATGGAGGTTACTATTCCATCACATTTCAACATAAGATTATCCATGCCATGTGTATGCCTTACCAACTCACCCAATAATGTTTTCCTTCCCATGGATTCGAAATGCCAAGTGATATTTTCCATGTGGTAGTGAGAAACCAAGCTAGTGGGGGTCCCACATCCTCCAAATGTCCTCAAAACCATTTGCCACCTATAATTCCTCTTGGATTCATTTATTCAACTTATTTATTAAATAATTGGACTATTATAATGTGTAAACATTATTCCTTTTCTCCCTTATTACAATTCCCAATGTCCTCATTCAACATAGGGAACTTGGTAGGATTGATGGGGATTGTCTGCTATACAATAATTTGAATGGGAACATTACAGTCCTCCCCACCCAAGATTGCTTGTCCTCAAGCAATTACAAATTAGGATGCTGCAAAATATTCTCCTCTTCCCATGTGGCATCTTCATTTGGTAGGTCCTTCCATTGTACTAGATATTCTTTGATAATTCTACTCCTCAACCTCCTTTTCCTGTGTCTTCAAAATATTTTCCGGAACAAGTGTGAGATGACCTTCATCATTCAAGGGAGGAAGTATTTTTGAAGTGATGATTTTCTGACCAAGGGATTTCTTGATACAAGAAACATGGAATACATTATGGATTTTACTCCCTTCCGGAAGTTCTAGTTCATATGCTACTTCTCCAATCTTCCGCACTACCTTGTATGGCCCATAGCACCTTGGTTTTAATTTTTCTGCTCCATTATTTTTGAGAGATGTTTGCTTATATGGATGCAACCTTAAATATACTAAATCATTGACCTGAAAGGTTCTTTCTTCCCTATGTCTATCAACATATTGTTTTTGCTGATTTTGAGCAACCTACAAATTGTCTTTCAAGAGCTTTAAAATGTCTTGGCTCTCTTCCACCCAATCGTTAGCCTTTGGGGATCTACTATCACCAAATATGATTTCATCAAATATAAGTGCATAATAACCATATAATTCTTTGAAAGGAGACATCCCTATTGACATATGATAAGTGGTGTTGTAGCAAAACTCACCCAAGTGTAGCCATTTTTTCCATGCTTTTTGTTGCTCTCCCACATATTTTCTTAGGTACCCTTCCAACCACTGATTCACCCTCTCTATTTGTCCATGAGTTTGTGGATGATAGCTGGTACTTGGAGTCAATTGAGTTCCCACCAATCAAAAAATTTATTTCCAAAAGGCACCCATGAATCTACTATCTCTGTCACTAACAATGCTCTTGGGGAGCCCATGCAATCTGAAGATTTCTTTGAAAAAAATACCAGCCACTTGTGCAGCACTAAAATATGATGTAATAGGAAAGAAATGAGCAAATTTTTTCAACCTATCCACTACCACATAGATGCAATCCTTACCCAAATATTTAGGCAAACCAGTGATGAAATCCATGGACATATTGTCCCATTTTTGCTCTGGAATGGGCAATGGTTGTAATAGCCCAGCTAGACATGTGAGTTCTGATTTGTTTTGTTGACATAATTTACATTCATTCACATATTTATGAACATCCTCCTTCAACCCTTTACAAAAAAACCTTTGCCTCAACTGTCTATAAGTTTTGAAGATCCCTAGATGGCCCGCTAATGGAGAATCATGTGCTTCTTGCAAAATTCGGTACTTGAGCTTTGAGTTCTGAACTAAATAAATTCTGCCCTTATAATATATCAACCCATTCAAAATCATGTAGTTATCATCCCCTTTCATTCCATCCAACACATCACAAGCAAATTTGTCTTTAGCATATTCAACTAGTAGCATGTTTTTTCAATCCTTGGCAATGTCCATGAGAGAAAAAGAAGGTCTTCTTGACAAAGCATCTGCTACTATATTATTCTTTCCCTTGGAATATTCAATATCAAAATCATAAGCTTTGATTTTTCTTACCCACTTTTGTTTCCTTTCATTTAGATCTTTTTGGGTGAGAAAGTGTCTTAGACTATTGTGGTCAGTTTTCACCACAAACTTGCTACCCACCAAGTATTGTCTGAATTTGGCCAATGCATGCATAATGGCCAACATTTATTTATCATAGATGGAGTAAGTTTTTTCATGAGACTACAACTTTCTGCTCTCAAAGGCTATGGGGTGTTGGCCTTGCTTTAGGACAACCCCTATTCCTCCACCTGAAGCATCACATTCCACAACAAAAGGTTTAGTAAAATTAGGAAGTGCAAGTATGGGACAACTACTCATTACCTCTTTCATTTTTTGGAAGGCCTTTTCAGCCTCTTCATCCCACTTTAAAGCATCCTTCTTAGTCAAATCATTGAGTGGAGAAGTCAACTTGGATAATCCCTTCACAAATTTTATATAGTGTGTGCATATGCCAATAAAACCCCTCAATTCGGTGATGTTTTTTGGTGATGGCCATTCTAAGATAGCCCTGATTTTTTCCATGTGTACCTTCACTCCTTGCCCAATAATGTGCCCAAGATATAGTAATTCTTTCATCCCAAATTCACACTTTGACAACTTAGCAAATAAGGACTCTTCTTGCAAAACTTTCAACACAATCTCTAACTGCTGCAAATGCTCTTCCCATGTTTTACTGTAAATGAGAATGTCATCAAAGAAAACCAAAACAAACCTTCTTAGTTGCTTGCAAAAGATCCTATTCATGCATGCTTGAAATGTGGCTGGAGCATTAGTTAACCCAAAAGGCATGACAAGAAATTCAAAATGACCATAATGACATCGAAAAGCAGTCTTTTGCACATCTTCATCTTTCATTCAAATTTGATGATACCCTGATCTAAGGTCAATTTTGGAGAAGTATTTGGCCCCATGTAGCTCATCCATGAGCTCATCAATCCTAGGAATAGGATACCTATTCTTGATAATATTTTTGTTCAAAGCTCTAAAATCTATGCACATTCTCAATGTTCCATCTTTTTTCTTCACTAGCACTACTGAAGAAGCATAAGGGATAGAGCTTGGTATAATGAGTCCCAACTCTAGGAGTTCTTGGATAGATTTTTCAATCTCATCTCTAAACTTTTTAGGATGTCTATAAGGTGGTATCTGAATGGGTGAAGTACCCTCCAAAATAATGCTATGCTCAACCCCCCTATCCGGTGGTCTACCATGTGGGAGGTCTCTAAAAACTTTTTCATATTTTTGCAAAAGTCTCTCTATCTCCTTTGGGTGTTCAACAACATTTATATTTGGCTTGGGAGATGTAATATGACATTCAACAACCCATTCTATGTCCCCATGCCTCAATACAGATCTCATACTATTGCAAGTCACTACTTGATTTGGATAAGTGTGCTGCGCTCTCACAACTCTTTGTACTTTTTTTGAATCTTGGAATTTCATTTCGGGAATTTGATAATTTACTGTATGCTCTCCTATTGAATACAGCCATTGCACTCCCAAAACCACATTAGTATCAGCAACATCAACCACATAAAACCTATCAACAAAAGTATAGTTACCTATGGTGACTTGCAGCTTTGGAACCCATGTTTTGCATTGCATTATGTTGTGACCGGGAATGACAACCGTGAAGCCATCAAATGGTTCAATAGGTATCTTTATTTTCTCCACCATATCTGCATCAATGAAGTTATGGGTGTCTCCTTCATCTACCAAAACTGAAGTTCTTTGTCCTTGTACCACACCCTTGCATCGGATAGTATGATAGCAAGGTACTGCTAAAAGTACTGCCATTCTTGCTTTGTCTAGTGAAGGCTGATTTTATTCTTGTCTTTCCTCTTCTACTGTTGTCTCATATGCCTCTTCTTGATCTGAAATATGTCCATCTTCATCCATGCCCCCATCATACCCCTCATTATCAGAAAATACTTCTATGTATTGAGCCTTTCCTTTAGTACATTTGTGACCCGGTGTCCATGGTTGGAAGCATGTGAAGCACAATTTTTTTTTCAAAGTTCATCCCTGTTTAGTCCTTATTTTTTATTTCTTTCAAATGAGTCTCTTTTTCAAGGTTTCTTATCATATCCATCCCTTTGCCAAGGTTTCCTTTCAAATTTATAGTTAGGCTTGGGAAGAAATCTCATTCTAGGAAGCACATTTTGGAGATCCCTAGTCAAGCTCATTGCATCTTTTAATGTAGTTGGCTTGTGGGATTTGTCCAAACCTTTTAAGGGTTCATCCAAACCTTTAGAGAACAGCAATACCAACCTTCCCATAGAGACATCAGCCACCTTAACTGATAGTTTTTGAAATTCCAACATATATTCAGTAGGGGTCCCAGTTTGCTTCAATTGAGCTAGTTCTTTGAAGGGCAATTATGGATCTTTTTGTTCAAATCTCTCTAGTACCCTGTCAACAAATTCTCCATATGTTTTAACCTGATTATGACCCAACGTTTTCAGCCCATGAAACCACCATTAATTGGAATCTCCTTCTAAATGCAAAATGGCCATTTTTAATGTATCCTCTTCCAACATAGGATTCAGCTGAAAATACACATCCAATTTTTGCACCCAAGTGTTAGCAGAATTTTGGGAAGAACCATCAAAAGTAGGAAGTGACATTTTACCAATAGCACTATTTAATTCTTTGTTTTGGAATGGACTCCTAGTGTCTTCCCTCCTTTTCATTTTATGTATAGCATCAATGTAGTCACTGAATGATAAACCTCTTTTACACTCTTCATTCAAAACATTCCAATCGTTTGCTAGTTTCTTACAATCCACCTCAATATTGGGCTCTTCTTTGGGTGTGAGAAATTTAGGGGCAGTATGCCTTTGTGTGCTTTGAAATTCATCAGGTCTATTATGAGGTCCTGTACTTGAGAGAATATGTTCACCCCCATTTTTCTTTTCTCCTGAGTGTGAACCACTAATATCTCCTATCATCCCTTTGCCTGAAAGTTGGCTACCCAATAATTCAAAACTTTTCATCATTTTTATACTCATCTCTAGAATGCTCATGGTAATTCCATCAAAACATGGTTTTAAGGCTTCAATAAATTCATCCTTATGTCTTAATTTTTCCTCCTCCTCTCTATCCATTGTTTTAGAAAAAAACTATTTTTCTGCTACTATCTCTTTTTCAACCAAAACTTCTTCAACTACTGATTCAAAGGGTGGTGGTTTATTTGTTTGGATTCTTGTTAATACCATCAGGTTCCAAGACCATGCTCTGATACCACTTGTAATGGCACTTTTCTAAAAATTTGTGAAAATGCCCAATTTTCCAATTTTTTCCCAATTTCGACCTTTGACTAGTTTTGTTGTTTTGGCCTCCAAATTAACCCAAATGCTCCCAAATATTCTATAAAGGTATATGAATGATATTTAGACTTGAATATTAGGTTCAGGGATTATTTATAACCCTCAAAATAATTCAGCAAATTTGATTTATATTCTGGTCAATGTATGGTATTTTAACTAGCAATTTTTGCCTCAAATCCCCCCTGGGTAAACACTGAAATGGCCTCCCAAATTCTTCCAAACCCCATCAAATTTATGAACAGAGGTAGGGGATGTATTAAGTATTTTATTAATTTCTCATTTGCATCATTAATTTATTATTATCTATGTTCCAACCCTCTCCCATTCAGCTACAAAAATCATAAATTCGATCCTTGGGGAAATGGCACTATTTCTTCTCCTAATGCAATTAAAATGAGTAAAAATACTTCAAATGCTCAATTACAGTACATGAAACTTGTAAAACACATCCATGTCTGTATATTAATCATAAATGTATCAGATAATCATCCATTCATTCGAAATCATCATCATTGTCATGCTATACATCAATGTAGTGGGGAAATGGACATTATTTGCTCATTAATCAACATTTTTGCATACAATCAGTGGGTATTTCGACCTAAGACTTTATGAATATGAATAATAGAGGATATTAATCTATTACAATCATAAATACATTATATGAATCTCTCCCAATGAGTACAAGTGCTCACCCAAAGCACAATCCCTTAAGGAGCATGAATATGCCTTCAAAACTGGAAATGGTGGAGAGAAAGTGTTGCACTAAACCAAACCATGAAAATTCCTATAGCTTCTACCTGAAAATACAAACTCCATTAAAGAACCATGAAATCCCTGAGTGGCCTCTCCAAACACCAACTTGGATGGGAATCTTTCACCCTCGAAATTGTCTAAGGCAAGAAACTAGTCATCCACTAGCTCTCTCTTCACAAATGCAATTTTTCTCAAATCATCAAAAGCCATTCTCATACTTTATTTATACATTTTATAACCAAAATTATCCTTCTAAGGGTCTAAATCCTCTCATTATCTTCTAGATATTTCCACTTAGGACATATTCCACATTTGCCACTTGTCTCCTTGTTTCCAACCCTCCATCTTCTCCCAAATTCGAGTAGGAGTCTCTCTAGCTTCCCCCAACTCCATGAGCGCCTTCTTGAGCCTATATTTGGGGCTGACATGTCATAATGGTCAGGTGTAAGAAGTCAAATCTGAATATTGTCATAGATGTGATAGATGCTTCATCATTGTTGTCATAAAACTAGGGAATCTAGTGCAAGTGTCCACTAGTCTCCAATTTGACTCTTCCTCTTCCATGGAGGTTACTATTCCATCACATTTTGACCTAATATGCTCCATGCCATGTGTATTCCTTACAAACTCACCCAATAATGTTTTCCTTCCCATGGATTTGAAGTGCCAGGTGAGATTTGCCATGTGGCAATGAGAAACCAAGCTAGTGGGGGTCCCACGTCCTCCAAATGTCCTCAAAACCATTTGCCACCTATAATTCCTATTGGATTAATTTATTCAACTTATTTCTTAAATAATTGGACTATTATAATGTGTAAACATCATTCCTTTTCTCCCTTATTACAATTCCCAATGTACCCATTCAACCTAGGGAACTTGGTAGGATTAATGGGGATTGTTTGCTATACAATTATTTGAATGGGGACATTACAGATATCCATGGCACTATGTATCTAGGTCTTGTGGCCTTGGAGCCTTCAACATGGTAAATGGACCATCCCTTTAGCCCTAAAATTATTGTTGAGGAATCCAAATCCATAAAAAATTCCTCAAACCACCACACATGAATTCATAAGGGTATCCTTGGAACTATTTTTCTAGGTCTTATGGCCTTGGGGCCTATGACATGATCAATAGAGGAAAATTGAACACGTTCCTAATGTTCCCACGTGCTCTTGGATGTATGTTTGGAGAGGGAGGAGAGAGATGAAGGGTCTTGTAGATGGAGAAAGAGAATGAGACCAGGGGATGGGGAAGTGTGATAGTTCAAGGGGGACGGAGAGAGTGAGTGAGTCAGAGTTGAAGAGGGAGGGACTTATAAATGGAGAGAGAAGAGAAGGGAGTGGGGAAGTGTGTTAGTTCAATGGGGGGAGATATTGAGTGAGTGAGAGGTATAGACGGAGAAAGAGATAGAGAGTGAGTGAGAGGATGAGGAGAGAGAGAGGGGGGGGGGGAGTGTGAGGGGGAGAGAGAGAAAGTCCGCACACACACATGAGAGAGAGAGAGAGAGAGAGAGAGAGAGAGAGAGAGAGATTTATGTAAGAGATATATGGAGAGAGGGGTAGAGTGAGATGCAAGTAGGGGGGAGATATAGAAAGAGAAAGGGAGAGATACATAAAGTGAAAAAAAGTGAGAGGAGGAGATAAATATAGGGAGGGGGGGTGGATAGAGAGAGAGAGAGAGAGGGAGGCAGAGACAGAGGATGTAGTAGTAGCGAGATATGGAGGATTGATTTGAAAGAGAGAAACGGGGAGAGAGAGAGATGAAGACTGAAATGGAGAGAGAGAGTGAGAGAGAGAGGTGGAGATTGAGAGGTAGAGAGAACAACAGGGGAGAGTGAGAGAGGGGGGGGGGAGAATGGGAGGTAGAGGAAAGTGATGACATAGGGGGAGAGAAGGGGGAAGGAGATAGTGAATATGGAATGGGAGAAAGGGATGGGGAGAGAGAGGGGGGTAGGTATGAGGGATTGAGAAAGAGAGAGAGGTGGTGAGTAAGAGGTAGAGAGAGCATGAGAGAGTGATGGTGGTGGAAAGAGTCATAGAGGGAGATAGAGGTAAGGAGAAAGAAGAGGAGAGAGGTGGAGAGAGGGAGACAGAGAGGGGGTAGAGGTAAAGAGGGGGGATAGTGGGAGATATAAATTTTACATAGAGAGGTGGAGAGTGAGACGGAGAGAGTGAAAGGTAGAGAGAAACAAAGAGGGTGAGAGAGATAGAGGAAGAGAGGAAGAGATAGAGAGAGAAAGAGTGGGGGAAGGGAGGAAGGGAGGAAGAGAGATAGATAGTGAGGGAGAGGAAGTTTTAGAGTGAGGGTGATAAAGGAAATTGAAAGATAAAGGGGAATATGGAGAGAGTGATAGAGGGAGGGAGAGAGAGAGTGGAGGGGGTAGGACAAAGGTTAAGAAGGAGAAAAAGATAGAGAGAGAGAGTTAGAGAGTGAGAAGGAGAGAGAATTAAAGGGTTTAGAGAGATGTGGGAAAGGATATAGGGGAATATGGAGGGGGAGAGAGAGGGATAAAGGGTGTGTTAGAGAGGAATGGGGAGAGAATCATTCGGAGGAGAGAGTCCCCAAATTGGATACATAATGTCAGGGATATCCTTGTGAAGTCATGTATCATTATTTAAGGAATTATTCATGTTTGTAGATGCCTCGATAGTGTCTTTAGGGCCAAAGGCATGGTATTATTCCTTGGAAAGTCCTTTCCAAGGCCCTCATATACCTACATACCACTAAAAAAAAACCTAATGGAACTAACATCCTTAATCATAGGCTAGTGATGCCCTTAGTAGGTCATGTGTGAATGGTGAAGGAAACCTTCTTAGACCTAGATGGGCAGAATATTCATTTAGGGCCTGATCTTTAGGTGTCCTCCACTAACCATGTGTAAGGATTCAAGGCCACATAATATAGATCTAGATACACATACCAATTCATGCATCCTTTTGGAGCTTGTGCAAGTTTGGGTTCTTGTGATAGATGAACACTAGATGAATTATAGCATCAAGTGAATATCTTGTTGTACATGGATCAAAGGCATATGCATGAAGAGGTTTTTCATTAAGAACTAGTTCCTATTTATGTTTTCTTTAATGGCTGCATTTTTTCCACTTCATCCTTTAATGAATGAAGCGATAACCTGTATTAGCAACTATATAGATAGAGACGTGTTTATGTCTCACATTTGTGTCCATATTGTCAATGCCTCTTTGACAATGAGTTTTATTTGGTTGTTATCATTACATATTTACTAATGTGTCTAGCCCGGTGGAGGTCTCGAGGTCAACATTTGAGAGATGTTTCTTGTAAGAAAAAGGTCTCGAGATCAAATCCCTGGGTTTCTATGCATAGATTGTAATAGGTCCTCACTCGATGCCCCCACTAGGTTAGGATCCATAATCAGAGTGGATGTTTTACCCCGTAGAAAGGATTGGCTTCCAAATGTTCTCTGAATTTTTTTTGGGGGGGTTCTGTGGATGTAGTGAGCACTGATATCCGGTGTTGTGAACCACATGAAAAAAAAAATTTGCTAATGTGTTTGATGACTCAATCCAAACTCCTTTATGTTCCTATGGGGGATAGTGAATTATAGAAGGGATGGTGCAAGTTAATGTTAGTCTCTTGTGACACTTTAGTGGCAATGCAAACCTGGAAAAATAGTAATTTGTATTTGTGAAGTATCTCGAATCATCCTTGGAAGGATGATTCAAGATACTTCACAATGAATTTGAATATGGTGTAATAAGATGAAATGTAGTAAAATGAATTAGCTTTCCAAATATATATTATTTTATTTATAGAAATTATGTATAACTAGGTGAAATTTGTGTTTTCCCAATATTGGTATGTTAAGTTTCATGTAAAATATAGTGTATATGTGTTTATTAGTGAAACCTTGCAGTACCTAAATGATATAATTTCAGTACAAAAAATTGTAGAGATGTAGAGAACACATTCATCTAGTGCATGACTATTTTTTCAATATATATATACATATATATATATATATATATATTATGAAAGTCATTCTATTGTTGAAATGACAAGGAATTTTGTTAGTGTAGCCTAAAGGGGTCTTAACATTATCAAACAAATTTTATTGTTTTAGATCATAAGTCTCAATGTATTTTAGTGCATCGTATAATTTTGGTAAAAAATACTTAAGGTGAAAAAACGTTATAGCAGAAACAAAGGAGGTAAGTTTTTTAAGATTCTCGTATATGTCAAGCAAAAACTATATTAAAAATAGTAAACAATATTATTATTTGGTTGTTCATCATTAATCCACAGTTCAGCAATTTAGAATGAGAGGAGATCTGTGGTAGAATTTTTCAATTCGACAGTTTCAAACCTTTTAAGCAGGTTCATCTTCAGGAGAAAGCAAATCTCGCTCTTTTTTTGCACTTGGATTGTGAAGTATAAATATGAATGTGTTTTTCATATTTCGGGTTAAGATGTAAGGTCAGTTTTTTATTTTTTATTTATTTATTTATTTTATTTTATTTTCTTTAATATTAGGGTTTGGTATTTTAAGGCTTTAATTTAATGCTTTGATCTATAGAATAATTTAATATTATCTTATTTAAATGTAGTTTTGAATGTTCAAGTGGACTTAATATTATATTGTGTATTATAATGTAACATTTAATATTGCAAAGTAAATTTTTTATTTTTTATTTATATTTTAATTTGTTCTATAATTTTCAAATTACTTATTAAGTTAGTTTACTATTATTTATTAAGTTAGTTTACCATTATTTATTTGTTTTTTATTTAATTTATAATTTATAATTTAATTATTAATCTAGTTTCCTATTGTGATTAAATTAATGGTTAAGTTATTTTTGTATTTAGGTTGTTAATACACTTCATTAATCTTTTTTGTAAGTTTTAAATAATAATTATTATGAATTAAATTTTTTATTAAATATTAAAGTTTTTTATTAGTTATTAATTTTTAGGTTTTAAATGCTTATTAATTAACAATTAATTGTTTGTTTTAAGTTTGTGAATGACAGGTTTCCAGGCTTCATTTAGTCTGAAACCATCATCGCGGTTGAAGTTTTTTACACATTTTTTGATTTCTATGGCTTCGCGGGTTTTCCTTTTGTAATACTGAGGGACAATGGCTAAAAATTTTGAGTCTTCAAGGCAAATATGATGTTTAGTGGTGTCAGCATGTTCGGCTATGGCTGAATTTTTTATTCTATCATGTTGCAAATCAGCACTATGCTCTTTTAGCCTAATTGCGATTGATCATCCACTTTCCCCTATGTAGGCATCACCACATGAACAAGGTGTTTTGTATACACCTTTTTGGTTCTTGGGATCAATGGGGTCCTTTGCTTTGTCAAGCATGGTTCTTAAGGAATTAGGAGGGGAGAACGACACCTGTATGTTTTTCTTCCTTAGAACATTGGCAATCTTGTTAGTAGTGCCATGTATGTATGGAAGAGTGACCTTAGGGAGAGTAATATCATTTTCTCTTTTCTTGGTTTTATTTTTGTTCTTCTTTATGTTGCGAAAAACTTTGTCAATCTCTCTTCCACTATATCCATTCTTTTTTAAGGATGTCTTAAGGTGTTTTAGCTCATCTTCCAAGTGATCAGTGTCTGAGACTCTCCATGCACGGGTAGCTAGGGTGTTTATAATTCTCGTTTTTTGGGCTGGATGATGGTGTGAGTCAGAATGAAGGTATCTGTCCATATGGGTTTGATTCCTGTATACCTGGTGAACGAGAGAACCATCGGGATTCTTTGTGATAAAAACATCCAAGAACGGAAGGGAGTTTTTTTCTTCTTTCTCCACGGTAAATTTTATACTGTCACATTCGCTGTTTAGGTGGTTTAAGAATTCTGCCAATTTATTTTCACCATGTGGCCAGTTACTAAATACATCATCAACAAATCTAAGCCACCACCTTGGTTTTTGAGGAAATGAATTGATTTCCTTTTCCTCAAAATCTTCCATGAACAGATTTGCGACGATTGGTGATAGTGGTGATCCCATAGCCACCCCTTCTGTTTGCTCATATATTTCACCTTGAAAGCAGAAGTAGGTTGACCTAAGGCAGATCTCAACTAGTTTAGCGATTTCAGGGTTAGATACCTTTACGACTTCAATGGCACCATCAATGGGAATTTTTGTGTATAGAGAGACGACATCATAGCTGATTAATAAATCATCATCCTCCACTTTCCACTCCTTCATTCTACTTACTAGTTGTGAGGAATCTTTAACGAATGAGAAGGACTTTCTGACCAAGGGTTTAAGGATTTTGGCCAAGTGCTTAGCTAGTTCGTACGTAGGTGATCCTATTTTGTTGACAATGGGTCTTAGTGGGATGCCAGATTTGTGTATCTTTGGTAAGCCATATATGAGTGGCATGATTCCATTCTTGGGAGTAATTTTCTTCTTTGTTTCATCGCTTAGAGAGGATTTTTTTTATCGCATTAGTAACATCTTTCACTACTTTCTTTATGGATATTTGGTTACTTTCTTGTAGCAGCCACTTTCTAAATGCTCAATCATTTTTTGTTGATAATCCTCGGTTTTCATGATGACTGTAGCATTTCCTTTATCTGCTTTGAGAACCATGATATCCTTCCTGTCTTTAAGTTTTTTTTAACACGACGTGTTCATAAAGTAGCCCTTGAGACATCCAAAGCAATGGACAATGCGTCAAAGCACCATCCATGAATTTGTAGGGATATTGTAATGACCCTTTTCTAAAAATTTGTGAAAATGCCCAATTTTCCAATTTTTTCCCAATTTCGACCTTTGACTAGTTTTGTTGTTTTGGCCTCCAAATTAACCCAAATGCTCCCAAATCTTCTGTAAGGGTATATGAATGATATTTAGACTTGAATATTAGGTTTAGGGATTATTTATAACCCTCAAAAGACTTCTGCAAATTTGATTTATATTCTGGTCAATGTATGGTATTTTAACTAGCAATTTATGCATCAAATCCCCCCTGGGTAAACACTAAAATGGCCTCCCAAATGCTTCCAAACCCCATCGAATTTATGAACAAAGGTAGGGGATGTATTAAGGATGTTATTAAGGTCTCATTTGCATCACTAATTCATTATTATATTTGTTCCAACCCTCTCCCATTCAGCTGCAAAAATCATCAATTCGACCCTTGGAGAAATGGCACTATTTCTTCTCCCAATGCAATTAAACTGAGTAAAAATACTTCAAATGCTCAAGTACAGTACATGAAACTTTTAAAATACATCCATGGAAGTCTATTAATCATAAATTTATCATAGAATCATCCATTCATTTGAAATCATCATCATTATCATGCTATACATCAATGTAGTGGGGAAATGGACATTGTTTGCTCATTAATCAACATTTTTGCATACAATCAGTGGGTATTTCAACCTGAGACTTTCTGAATATGAATAATAGAGTATATGAAGCTATTATAATCAGAAATACATTATATTAATATCTCCCAATGAGTACAAGTGCTCACCCAAAGCACAATCCCTCAAGGAGCATGAATATGCCTTCGAAACTGGAAATGGTGGAGAGAAAGTGCTACACTGAACCAAACCATGAAACTTCCTATAGCTTCTACCTGGAAATACAAAATCCATTAAATCACCCTTGAAATACCTGAGTGGCTTCTCCAAACACCAACTTGGATGGGAATCTTTCATCCTCGAAATTGGCTAAGGCGAGAAACTAGTCATCCACTAGCTCTCTCTTCACAAATGCAATTTTTCTCAAATCATCAAAATCCATTCTCATACTTGATTTATACATTTTATAACCAACATTAGCCTTCTAAGGGTCCAAATCCTCTCATTATATTCTATATATTTCCACTTAGGAAATATTCCACATTTGCCACTTGTCTCCTAGTTTCCAACCCTCCATCTTCTCCCAAATTCGAGTAGCAGTCTCTTTAGCTTCCACCAACTCCATGAGTGCCTTCTTAAGCCTATTTTTGGGGCTGACATGTCATAATGGTTAGGTGTAAGAATTCATATCTGAATCTTGTCATAGATGTCATAGATGCTTCATCATTGTTGTCATAAGACTAGGGAATCTAGCCCAAGTGTCCACTAATCTCCAATTTGACTCTTCCTCTTCCATGGAGGTTACTATTCCATCACATTTCCACCTAAGATGATCCATGCCATGTGTATGCCTTACCAACTCACCCAATAATGTTTTCCTTCCCATGGATTCTAAATTCCAAGTGAGATTTTCCATGTGGCAGTGAGAAACCAAGCTAGTGGGGGTCCCACAACCTCCAAATGTCCTCAAAACCATTTGCCACCTATAATTCCTCTTGGATTCATTTATTCAACTTATTTATTAAATACTTGGACTATTCTAATGTGTAAAAATTATTCCTTTTCTCCCTTATTACAATTCCCAATGTACCCATTCAACCTAGGGAACTTGGTAGGATTGATGGGGATTATCTACTATACAATTATTTGAATGGGGACACTACAGATATCCATGGAACTATGTATCTAGGTCTTGTGGCCTTGGAGCCTTCGACATGGTAAATGGACCATCCCTTTATCCCTAAAAGTATTGTTGAGGAATCCAAAGCCATAAAAAATTCCTCAAACCACCACACATAAATTCATAAGGGTATCCTTGGAACTATTTTTCTAGGTATTATGGCCTTGGGGCCTATGACATGATCAATAGAGGAAAATTGAACACGTTTCTAATGTTCCCACGTGCTCTTGGATGTATGTTTGGAGAGGAAGGAGAGAGATGAAGGGACTTGTATATGGAGAAAGAGAATGAGATTAGGGGATGGGGAAGTGTGATAGTTCAAGGGGGACGGAGAGAGTGAGTGAGTAAGAGTTGAAGAGGGAGGGACTTATAAATGGAGAGAGAGAGAGAAGGGAGTGGGGAAGAGTGTTAGTTCAATGGGGGAGAGATTGAGTGAGTGAGAGGTATAGACGGAGAAATAGATAGAGATTGAGTGAGAGGATGAGGAGAGAGAGAGGGGGGGGGAGTGTGAGGGGGAGAGAGAGAAAGTCTGCACACACGCATGAGAGAGAGAGAGAGAGATTTATGTAAGAGATAGATGGATAGAGGGGTAGAATGAGATGCAAGTAGGGGGGGAGATATAGAAAGAGAGAGGGAGAGATATATAAAGTGAAAAAAAGTGAGAGGAGGAGAGAAATATAGAGGGGGGGGGTAGAGAGAGAGAGAGAGAGAGAGAGAGAGAGAGAGGGAGGGAGGCAGAGAGAGAGGATGTAGTAGTAGCAATATATGGAGGGATAATTTGAAAGAGATAAATGGGGGGAGAGAGAGATGAAGACTGAAATGGAGAGAGAGAGAGAGAGAGAGGTGGAGAGCGAGAGGTAGAGAGAACAACAGGGGAGGGTGAGAGAGGGGGCGGAGAATGGGAGGTAGAGGAAAGTGATGAGATAGGGGGAGAGAAGGGGGAAGGAGATAGGGAATATGGAATGGGAGAAAGGGAGGGGGAGAGAGAGGGGGGGTAGGTATGGGGGATAGAGAAAGAGAGAGAGGTGGAGAGTAAGAGGTAGAGAGAGCATGAGAGAGTGATGGTGGTGGAAAGAGTCAGAGAGGGAGATAGAGGTAAGGAGAATGAATAGGAGAGAGGTGGAGAGAGGGAGACAGAGAGGGGGGTAGAGGTAAAGAGGGGGGATAGTGGGATATATAAGTTTTACATAGATAGGTGGAGAGTGAGAGGGAGAGATTGAAAGGTAGAGAGAAACAAAGAGGGTGAGAGAGATAGAGGAAGAGAGGAAGAGATAGAGAGAGAAAGAGTGTTGGAAGGGAGGAAGAGAGATAGATAGTGAGGGAGAGGAAGGTTTAGAGTGAGGGTGATAAAGGAAATTGAAAGATAAAGGGGAATATGGAGAGAGTTACAAAGGGAGGGAGAGAGAGAGTGGAGGGCGTAGGACAAAGGTTAAGAAGGAGAAAAAGATAGAGAGAGAGAGGTAGAGAGTGAGAAGGAGAGAGAATGAAAGGGTTTAGAGAGATGTGGGAAAGGATATAGGGGAATATGGAGGGGGAGAGAGGTATAAAGGGTGTGATAGAGAGGAATGGGGAGAGAAACATTTGGAGGAGAGAGTCCCCAAATTGGATACATAATGTCAGTGATAACCTTGCGAAGTCATGTGTCATTATTTAAGGAATTATTCATGGTTGTAGATGCCTCGATAGTGTCTTTAGGGCCAAAGGAATGGTATTATTCCTTGGAAAGTCCTTTCCAAGGCCCTCATATACCTACATACCACTAAAAAACAACCTAATGGAACTAACATCCTTAATTATAGGTTAGTGATGCCCTTAGTAGGTCATGTGTGAATGGTGAAGGAAACCTTCTTAGACCTGGATGGGCAAAATATTCACTTAGGGCCTGATCTTTAGTTGTCCTCCACTAACCATGTGTAAGGATTCAAGGCCACATAATATAGATCTAGATACACATACCAATTCATCCATGGTGATTCGAGGCATTGTTCATGCCTCTAAATGCCTCAATGATTTATTTAGAGCCAAAGGCATGGCTTTCTTCCTTGGAACATCATTCTCAAGGTTGTAAGACATGTACATACTAATGAAAACCACCTAATGGAATCAACATCCTTAGTCATAATCAAGAGGCCATGTTTGGTCAATGGATTCAACCTTCTTATCCTTGGATCGCTAGAGTATTACTTTAGGAACAAAGGTTCAGATCTCCTCCCATGAACATGTTAAAGGCCTTATGTCGCAAAGACTTGGGTACATAGAAACATGGATCCCCCTATGAAGTCACACGTGGCACTTTGAGGCATTGTCAATGGATTTGGATGCCTCAATGGTTTCTTTCGAGCCAAAGGCATGTTTTTCTTCATCAGAACATGATTCTTAAGTCCTTGACACATGTACATATTTCCCAAAACTACCTAATGGCATTAACATCCTAAATCATAGGCCAATTATAGATTCCATGCGTTGTTGGTGGAGTAAACCTCCTTAGCCCTAGATGGATAGAAGATTCATTTAGGGCCCAAGATTCAAGTCTCCTCCACTCACCATGTCCAAAGATAGAAGTCCCCAACTCTTGTACATAGTGCCACAGATATGATTGTGAAGTCACGTGTCTTACCTTGAGGAAGTGTGGATGGATTTATATGCCTAAATGGTTTCTTTAGGTCCAAATGCATGGTATTATTCCTTGGAACATCATTCCCAAGGTCTTGAGCCACCTACATACTTCTTAAAACAAAATAATGGGACCAACATCCTTAATCATAGGATAACGATACCCTTAAGAGGCCATGTGTGGTTGGTGGAGGAAACCTTCTTAGCCTTGAATGGCTATAATATTCCATAAGGGCCCATGCTTTAGGTCTCCTCCATTGACCATGTCTAAGTCTCTAAGGATACAAAACCTAGATATATAAACTTGTTGATACCCCTACAAAGTCATGTGTAGTGTTTTGGGGCATTCTTCATGGATTTTGATGCCTCAATGATTTCTTCAAGTCCAAACACATGGTCTTCTTCCCAAGAACATCATTCCCAAGGCCCTAAGACATCTAATACTACTCAAAACAACCTAATGACACCATCATCCTCAATCATAAGTCAATGATACTGCCAGGAGGCCATGTGTGCTTAGTGGAGGAAACCTTCTTATCCATATATCACTAGAATATTCTTTTAGGGCCTAAAGTTCAAGTATCCTCCTATGACCATGTCTAAGGCCCCATTTCCCCAAGACTTGTATACATAGAACCATAGATACTAATGCCAAATCATGTGTAGTGATTTGAGACAATGTTAATGGCTATAAATTCCTTAATGGTTTCTTTAGGGCCAAAGGAAAGGTCTTCTTCCACAAAATATTATTCCTAAGGCCCTAATACATGTAATTATTGCTCAAAAGCACCTAATAGAACTGATATCCTCAATCATAGGTCAATGATACCCTTAGGAGGCCATCTTTGGTTGATGTAGGAAACCTACTTAACCATGGATGGTTCTTTGAGGCATTGTTCATGGATTTGGATGCCTCAAGGGTTTATTTATGGATAAAGGTGTGTTCTTCTGCCTTGGAACAACATTCCTAGGGACCTAAGACACCTACATAATACTCAAAACCACTTAATGCAATCAACATCCTCAATCATAGGCCAATGATACTCTTAGGAGGTCATGTGTTTTTGGTGGAGGCAACCATATTAGAATTGGATGGATAGAGTATTCCTTTAGGGATCATGGATTAGGATTCCTCCATTGACCATGTCCAAGGCTCCATGCCCCCAAGACCTAAATACATAGCACCATTTATACCCATAAGAATTCATTTGTGGTGCTTCGATGCATTGTTCATGGATCTGGATGCCTTAATGGTTTATTTATAGCCAAAAGCATGGTATTATTCCCTAGAACATAATTCCCAAGGCCCTATGACACCTATAGAAGGATATTGATTTCCTCTAATGATAGCATTCTACCCTCTTCTACAATGTATCCTAAATAAGAAAAAGGTAGAGAGAGATAAGCAAAAAGGAGAGGGAAAAATATAATATTATGGTATTTTTGCGATAAATTTTGATCCCAATTTTGGAGTAGGGTGATCTTGGTATTGTTGGAAATATCTTGTCGAGGGATACAACTTTTGTGTTTTGAGCTTCGCAAGATTCCTCATGGTTTGGCTGGGGCAGTCATTTTAGTAAATCTGGGCATAAAGAATCTTAAAAAGCATCTTTCAAATGATGCTTTTTGAAAATCTTTAAAAAACATCTTTCAAAAGATGCTTTTCAAAGAGAAGCATCTTTTGAAAGATGCTTTTTAATATTATTTATGCCCAGATCTACTAAAATGCATGCCATGGCCAAACCATGAAGAATCTTGAGAATCTCAAAACAAGAAAGCCCCAATCCGAGTTCAAAATCAAAAGTTATCAAAAATACCATAATATTCTCTTTTTCTCTCTCATTTTTGCCTCTCTCTCTCTACCTTTTTCTTATTTAGGATACATTTTAGGCTTGGTAATTCCTTATTGATCCCACTATGAAAAAACTCTTAATTGTTCCCATTCCTTATTGATCCATTTTAAAGGGTGTATGTTATGGTTCATGTCCTTTATCATTGCCCATTACCTCAAAAATCTTATCTTAAGGTATATTTCCTTCCATTTATTCTCCAAGTATGGTCCAAGACCCATCTCTAGCACACAAAATCACATAATTCCACCCATATCCCACTTTAAGGATAATGATATCATATACAATGCATGTATTTTAGTTTGAGGACTTATTTATGGTCCTTGGTCCCTGGACATTTCATATAGGGCTTGAGGGTTCTATTTTCTTCCCACGCCCATTGTTAGGGCCTTGAAACCCATCCATGTTGTCCATTGAATTATATGAGCCATCATACTCATCTTGGAGGCCAAAAATCCCCTTTAAAGGGATCATGTGATGGTTTGAGTCCTCATTCATGGTGTAAGAGCCCTAGAGCTCCATTGAGATCCTAATTACCTTTTTTCCTCCCCTTACAATAGTCATGCTCCTAAAATCTATCTCTCATTTAAAAAACCTCATAAGAGAACCCAGATACCACTTAACACTGGAAATGTCATCATTAGAGGGACTATATAGTGATTTGAGGTATCGATCATGACCTAAACATATATTTTCGATTTTTTCCAAAAGAAGCAATTTTTTTGTATAAACATAAAATACTAATGATATAATCATGTAGATATCTTCAATACCTTCCAAGAATCTTTAAAGAACTCAAAACGCTGATGCATGGATAGGAAGTTATAGCCAAAATAATAAAGCATATTTTTGTAATCATAAAAGTGCAAGTGCATTTTTAGAGCACATACACGCTTTTGTAAAAACGTGTGTGTGTTCTTATGCATGCTTACTTGGAAAAATATGTGGTAGTGTGTGTGTTGGTTCAAAAGGCACTGAACCTATATTAAAATGAATGCGTGTATATTCTTGTGAATTCGCATGCATTCCTATGTGAGTGTGTTCATGAAATCCCCATTGTCACTTTTGAGGTCACCAATTTTGTGTGAGCACCCAAAAATATTTCTATAAATCTATTTAGCAACAATCACAATTTTGGGAGGACAGAGTTATAGAGACATTAATAAGAAATGAGCTTAGAGTTTGGTACTGGTTATCTATGGATTGAACCAAATAGAATATAATAGCTTCCCTTGTTGATGGATTCAAGAGGAGATATTGAATTGGGTGCTTGCATGTAGATGAATTCTTTCTCCTACCATAATTTATATATGATATGGTATATCTTATGTGGAGATGAATTTTTGTTGGTTCCATAACAAATGGAGATACCCAATCCATTTCGAATAGCTACCTAGAATAAGGCTCCTAGGTTCCGTCTTAGTGAACTTGTAATGAGCTATTGACTATGACGTCAAATGTATACATGTATTAGAAATGTCCTATAAATTTCTAGGTTACATAGAATATAATAGACTATTGAGCTTTGAATTGTAATTAACACCTCACCTATGCAAGTTTTCTTTTTTATGCCCAAAGAGCTTGGTATGTCACTGAGTCGTGATGCCCAAAGAACTTCACATGTCACTGAATCCAACGATTTCTTGGGATCCTCTTGTTCTTATAGTAGGTGAGTTCATGTGCTTTCCCAATCTTCTTGAACTTTTACTCTTGATTTGATCTTGTGTCTATGCATATATATAGACACAAAATATTTTTTCTCATAGGGTTGTTATTTGATTGTTGCTAAAGTAGTTCAAGTGAGTTCTTGCGTTTTCAAATTTTCTTGCACTTTTACTCTTGACTTGATCTTATGTCTGTGCATAGATCTAGACACAAAATATTTCTACTTGTAGATTTGTTATCTTATTGTTGCTAGAGATATTTCCAATTTAGTGATTTCTAGTGTGCACAAGAATAACAAATGTGTGATTTCTCTAGTTGCTTTTGAGATGATAATGAGACAGTTATAGTCATAATGGATTTCAAAACATGTCGCAACTTCATGCCATATGTGTGGTATTTGGAAACATGTGGCAACTTCATGCCATATGTGTGGTATTTGGAAATATGTGGCAACTTCATGCCATATGTATGTGGCAATATATTGTACTATAAGGTGGTGCATTGCCACATAGTATTACAAGGTCATGTGCTACTACCATATGATTCAAGAATATACCAGGAAGTACCAGAAGTACCATATGCGACAACTAACATTGTTGTAAGGAAATTACTTCTAACAGCTAATGTTAGAAAAGTAATGCTAGAAGTTAAAAGTAGTTCATTTACGTAATAAAAATTGCAATTGCAACAATGATGCATAGTTTTCAACAATGAAAACTATTAGCTTAATCTGGCAATTAAAGGGGAGTAATCTTTTTCAAATATGTAGTTGTATTTAGAATAATTATAAATTATATCATCTCATGATCCATGCAAAAATAAGTGAATCAAAACCCACCCCAATGTCCTTCAAACTGAGCTGAATAAGATTAGATCCATTAGTGAGAAATGATGATCAAATTGTAGCATGTTGTTAAGGCTCAATTCCCATTTATGCATTCTTATCCTAAGGTTTCCATTAAAACACTCCTAATCCTCTTTCCATTAAAACACTCATAATCCTCAACCAAAGAACATGAACTACCGCAATCTCCTTATCCTAAGGTTGTCATTAAGATACCCCTAATCCTCAATCAAGGAGCATGAACTACCACAACCTCCTTATCCTAAGGTTTGCCATCAAGACACTCCTAACCCTCAATCAAGAAGCATGAACTACCACAACCTTCTTTAGGAGGAAATAGCGGTCACTGACAATTTGACAGAGTTAGATAACATAAATGTTCTTACTTATCTGTTTTGTTTTGTTACGTTTGAATATATTGTGCTATTTCTTATCAAAGTGTTGTTTCGTGTAATATATGAATGTTGTTTACTAACTAATGATTAAATGCGTGGGTGACAGTGAAAATGATGTGTATCTTCGTATATTCAATAGAGTATACATATATGTAGTATTTGGGGTATATGTTACATAAGACGCGGGAATGATTATGCGATGGAATTGAAGATGGCTCATGTTCAATTTTCATACCTATAGTTTTTATTACAAATTCGAAATATTCCTGTAAACCCGAGGAATCTATTCAAATTCAAATGGCGATACTCACGCTAGTCTGCATCCCGGTGGCCAAGGAAAAGCAGCATGGCTGCCTTACAGACTGGTATCACACCGTAGTTTCAACACTAATGCCATTTTGGTAGAATCAGAGGTATGCGCAATTAAACACTGCAAACATATATTCAGGAATTCAGGTTCAGGTTGCCACTTAATCTGTTTGGAAGAAAACTCAAAAAACTCAAGTATGGAATAAAAAGAAAACGTTCATTCTATCACTTTATCTCAATATGAAACTAAACTAGTACATCTACTTGTGCCCGGTGAATATGATAAGTTACAAGTTAAGTGTTATGTGTCGTCGGTGAACATGATAAGTTAAGTTATAAGTTATATTTTGGTTTAATTTGCAGAAGCGTGGGTTTATTGGCCCTAGCATTTGTAGTTTATGTAATACGGCGACAGTGCATCTTTTTTTTTATTGTGATTTCAGCACTCAGGTTTGGGAGGTGATCCTCATCGGAAGGTTTTCCTTCTTGGACAAATCGATCCCTGTCAAATTTGTTACATGGTTGTCATAACGGCAATAACTATGTTGCTGAGATGTTTTGCCTTGTGCTGTGGGAGATTTGGAAGGCGAGGAATCTGGCAATATTTGAAGATAAACATATTCAGCCTAAATGGGTGGCAATGCGCTGGTGGCTCTGTTTGATGTGGGGGGAATCGTGGCTGACAATGATGATGAGCTTCTTCGCATTTGCAAGGCCCCCACTATGGTAATTTTGATGGGGCTTCGCAGGAGTCTGGATTACTTTGTGGTACGGGTGGGTTCATTACATTAAACCACGGTAATTTCTTTAATCTATGGATGAATTTTTGTTCGGGGACCAATACCAAAAGTGAACTTTGTGCACTTTGGATTATCCTATATTTTGCGAGGGTACGTAATCTGGAGCTGCGGCAGATTGTGGGTGATTCTCAAGTGGTAATCAACTGGATTAACCATTTTGGGCATGTCAATGTCGTGGCGCTCTCTCCTTGGCTTATCAAGATCAGATCTTTACAACCACTCTTTCCAAGTATCCAGTTTTTGCATGTACCTCGTGCTGAGAATGGTCATGCAGACTCTCTCTCGAAGTGTGCTCTTTTATCATTGGAAGGAACCCTGTTTTTTGAACTGGGCTAGCGATATCATTCGGGAAGAGGGCAACATTCACCTTTTTTTATCCATGTGTTTTACTTATTGTGCGTCATGCACTTTCCTTTATTTTGGTGCTCCTTGGTTGATGACCTTTCTTCTTGTGGCTCATTCTCTTGGTGACAGTTTTCTTGGCTCATTTGGTTGGGCGGTTTCTTTCTCATTGTGGCTGGGGGCAGCATGTTTTATGTGGACTTTATGTCTTGGCTCAGGGGTGTGAGTGTCTTTTCTTAGTCAGGTGGGGAGGGTTGTATTTGGGCACTACCTTTCTTCTACTTGTCAATAAAGTATAGCTATTTTTCTGATTGAAAAAAAAGTTAAGTGTGTGTTTATTTGTTCTTCATGTGTATTGGTAATCCCCTGTTTTCTATCTCTGAGTTACATATTGTCACCCACCTTCTTGAAGTTAAACTAATTGTCTCCCACAGCCCATTATCCATGCATCAAATGTTGTTTTTGAAAATCTTAAATTTTATAATTGCTTATTTTGATTTTGGAAGAGAGTCTATAAATTCTGTACAGTCTACTTTCTCTAAATTTTATACAATTTTGAAAAAACATATATGCTACTCCACCCCAACTTCTAAAATAATAGAGATTGAATTTGATGAACAAATTGCTACTCTTTACCGTTCTTCCATCATGAGAAAGTACATGGGGATCGACCAAGGGTGAGGTGAAAGTACATGGGGATCGACCAAGGGTGAGGCAGCTACTGACTGGGATTCGTGATCATCCAGCCCGGCATGTGGTGATCCAGAGTAGGAACCGGGCGAAGGCAATCATAATTCGAGGTGAAATAAACGAGAGCAAGAGCTTCACCTGATAGGAATCGTGTTGGAAAAAACTGGCCTTTCATGCTTTCTTACGCCCAAATTTCTTGAAAAACCTGGGTTTTCATGCATTTTTGCGTCCTCCTGGCATGCATGACATGAAGATTTCCATCAACCCACGTCTGCAGGCAATTGTTAACGGCTGACATTGTCCACCATGCAGACGTTACCAATATGTCCGCCCCGGGAATATTGACAGTGCAGCTTGGAACCAGCTGCAAGCATCAACCCAAGTCTTCGGGTAGTTGTTGTGTCCACCTTGTAGACTTACAGAAATGCCGGGCGCCGAAAGGAAAAGTTTGAACCGCCGCTTCATGTTAAATTCATGTTAAAGCTCGGCGTAGTTGAGAAGTTCTTTGGAATGGATTGTGGTAAGTGTCGAAAACGCGTGTAGAAAAGTGCTTCGTTTCATTTCTTCAGACAATCTAGGGATTGGGAACTTTGACTTTATTAAACATCATAATTAATTATATTTCTTTCACATTAACCGACTTCATAAAAAAAAATTATTAAAGGTTTTGATTTTGACTTGCGTTAAAAATTATGAAAACCTAAAAGATGATTCAAATTTCACTTCTCTTTTGAACTACTTGTATATTTATTTAAACTAACTTTTTTTTTATACTACTCATGCATTTATTTAAATTATACATATTATTGAATGACATCGATCTTCTTTTTCAAAGTACTCGTATTTATTTAAACCTAGCTTCCTTTTTAAAATACTCATACATTTATTTAAATTATACATATTATTGAACGACTTCCCATAGATACATCCTTAAATCTCTAATACTATGTACATATTGGTATTATTCAATTTATTTTCAAAAAAAAAAAATATATTTTTTAATTCAAAAATTTTCAATGGAAATAGATATCAATAGAAATATAAGACAACCCCTATCCTCCTCCCCTCAACCATTAACCACCCCATCTATCCATCTCTCTCTCTCCTCCTCCCCCTACCCCTAACTTCATCCTCTCTCTCTATATCTCTCCTCTTTGCACCCTTAACCCCCACCTCTCTCTCTCTCTCTCTCTCTCTCCCATCCTCCCCCTACCAATAACCTCGTCCCCTCTCTCTCTATATCTCCTCTCCCCACCTATTTCTCTCCCCCCTCCTACCCCTACCCCTACCCACCTCTCTCTCTCTCTCTCACACACACACACACACACAACCCCCTTCCTTCCCAAAACCCCAACCCCACTCCACCCCTTACCCCTATTCACTCCCCCCCACACCTCTCTCTCTCTCTCTACCCCCAATCGCCCAACTCCTCACCCTCGTACACCTACCACCCTCTCTCTCCTAATCCCCCTCCTCTACCACTAAACTCCCACCCAACTCTCTCCCTCTCTCTACCCCCCCCCCCCTCTCTCTCACTCTGTACCCTTAAATACCTATCTCTCTATCTCTCCTGATCTCCCTTCCCACTAACAACCCCTACTCATCTATATTTATCTCTCTTTGTCCCCCCTACTCATCCCACTACCAATAACCCCACTCCTCTCCATAAACCTTACTAACGCCCTCTCTTTCCCTCTCTCTTTGATACTCCATGCACCCCTGAATCCCACCTCCCCCCCCTCTCTCAATCAAGCCGCCAATACCCTCCCTCTCTCTCCTAATCCCCCCCTTATCACTAACCACCTACATCCCTCTATCTCTCTCTATCCTTATCTCCCCTACTCCTTCCCCTACCGTTAACCTCCCACCCTTCTCTCTCCTACCCTTACCACTGGCCACCCCCATTTCTCTCTCTCTGTCCTACCCCCTACCCCTAACCTTGTGTGTGTGTGTGTGTGTGTATACATAGATACATATACATACATACATACATACATACATATATATATAGATATAGATATAGATATATACCCCTAACTTCCAATCTCTCTCACTCTCCAAACCCCTAAAATCTCAATATATTTCTCTCTCACCCCTACTTCCCCTACCCATAACCCCCCACCACTAACCATCAACACTCCCCCTGTGATCTATCTCTCTCTAAACCCCTGACCCCCAATCTCTCTCTCTCTCTCTCTCTCCAAAGCCCCACTCCTCACCCTCCTACCCCTACCCCCCACTTTATCTCTCTCTCTCTCTCTCTATATATATATATATATATATATATCTCTATCCTACCACTAACGACCTCCCCATCCCTCTCTCTCTATATCCCTCCTCCCCGTACTCCCACCCACCCTTAACTATGCCCTCACTCTCTCTCTCTCTCGGTCTCTCACCTACTCCTACCACTAACAACCACCCCCCAATTCTGAGTGTGTGTTTGTGTGTAAACCCTAACTTTCGATCTCTCTCACTCTCTAAACCCCTAAACTCTCAATATATTTCTCTCTCTCTCTCTCATTCTCTCTACCCTTTATAACCACCCCCGATCTCTCTCTCTCTCTCTCTCTCTCTCTCTCTCTCTCCCCACAGCCACTAATAACCTCCCCATCCCTCTCTCTCTCTATCCCTCTCCCACCTACTACCCCTACCCTTAAGCACCCACCCACTCTCTCTCTCTCCCAGTCTCTCACCTACTCCTACCACTAACAACCACCTTCAGATCTCTCTCTCTCTCTCACCTTCTCCTACCACTAACCACCACCACTAGATATCTCTCTCTCCCTCTTTCTCTTTCTAAACCTATAAACCACATTCTCTCTCTTTCTCTCTCTCTAAACCTAACCCCCAATCTCTCTCTATCTATCTAAAACCCTATCTTCCAATCTCTCTTGCTCTCCAAACCCCAAAAACCTCAATATATTTCTCTCTCTCTCTCTCTCTCTCTCTCTCTCTCCCCTACTCCCCCTTGTAAATTTTTGAGCATTATTTAAATATACTTTAGGATCTTTGCTGAGAGAATAACATGTACAGTATATCAATGCATATCAATCATAGCAAGCATGTCAATCATCACAAGAAGCAAACATAAAAGACAATAGACACACAGAGTTTTTGTGGGGAAAACCCTAAGGTGAAAAACCCCACAACTTCCTCAGAGATAGATAGAGAAATAGTACAACCAAAGTACACAGAGATAGACTCCTCCTAGCAGCTGATCCTCCTCCTCACATGTGCGCCACTTTCCGAGTGATGGAAGAGTGAGTTATGAAGTGATCCAAATAAAGATCGGGAGATCTCTATTTATACTTGTCCTGACTGCCCAATAAACTTATGGGGCCGACTTGTCTAGCTTAGTACAATAACCCAATGTTAACTTAATCAGGGCCAACCCCACACATGGTGGTCTAATAACGCATCGGCAAGTTATGACACTTGCAACACTTGTCAATACAAATGACGACACTTCTATATGGAGGAATAATAACATCTCTATAGGAGTGCAATATACATAGATGAAATACATGGGTGAAATACATTCCGAAATTACATATATATCAACACTCCCTCTTAACTAGGAAAGTATTTCTTAACAGATCTACTAGAACAAGTCTTCTTCTCTAGATCATCATCAGCGAATCATCATCCTCGAATCATCGTCATCGTTATTGCTACTCCTATCTCAATCAATCTCTGAATCTACTCGTCATAGGAAGTTCTACAGAGCCAATCCTTTTTCATACTGGATGTAGGCCCACCATCTGCAGGTCTTCATCATCATTGGCTATACTATGGAATCCTCAGGACTTATTACGTGTGTCACAAAACCTGGCTGTAGCATTCCAGGCTGTTACAAGTACACAGCTCTACCTGTTGGATCTCCTAGGAGCACATTACATGTGACTGTCACAAAACCTTAAAAGAGTCTCTTGACTAGCAAGAACCCTAAAGAGCATCTGAGGCCTTTTTCATCCTGTCCAGATATCCGGGACTTATTACATGTGACCCCCACCACAAAACCTTAAAAGAGTGTCTTGTCAAGCAAGAACCCTAAAGAGCATCTGAGGCCTTTTTCATCCTATCCAGATCTCCAAGACTTATTACATGTGGTCATGGCAATGCCTCGAAAGAGCATCTGAGGCCTTTTTCATCCTGTCCAAATCTCCCAGGTCTACTTATATGCCATAGGACAAAACCTCGAAAGAGCGTTTTCCAAATCTCCTAGGGAGCTATTATATGCCAGCGGCAAAACCTAGCAAGAGAATCTGCAAACCTCCCAGGGCGCTATTATATGTCCTCCCAAAGCAAAACCTTGAAAGAGCATTTGCCAGATCTCCTAGGGAGCTATTATATGCCAGCGGCAAAACCTAGCAAGAGAATTTGCAAACCTCCCAGGGTGTTATTATATGCTTATCTGCACAACCTGACCATGGCCATAGAGTATCAACATGATACTCACCATACATCATCCTGATGTACACATGATCATCCCGATCATAATCACTGCATCGTCCTGACGCATGTCATCTGGAACAACATTCTGAAGCTCATCATCCATGATCATCCTAATCATATAATGCATCCACTTGATGCATACATAGTATCTACCTGATACATATCATAAACAATCTACCTGATCATACAATGTATCCACCTGATACATATACAAATACATGATCCACCTGATGATATCCAACATCCAACATGATGCATACATACATAAATGATCCAACTGATCATATTCAACATCCAACATGATGCATATATACATAAATGATCCAATTGATCATATCCAACATCCAACATGATGCATATACATATACATAGTAGTAATTGGAGCATCGTCTTGATGCTCATCATCCAACACTTACATCCACAACCATGTGAAGGATCCTCCTTCCAACATGCTTGGAATGGCTTCAGCAAATGTGTCCATCACTTCTTCCTCGAAGTGTCATCGATCTGGAGAACACCAGGCCTCTCTCTGAATTACTCGAACTTCACTTTGGCTAGTGGCTTCGTCAGCACATCTGCAATCTGCTCATCCGTCGCAACATACAGAAGCTTCACTACTCCTCTCTACACCATATCCCTGATATAGTTATATTTGATCTCTATGTGTTTCAACCTATCGTGGAACACTAGGTTCTCAGACAGCTTCACACAACTCTGGTTGTCACAAAAGATACTAGTAGCCTCCAGTGGGAGATCAAATAAATCAAACAGTAGCTTCCTAAGCCATAATGCCTCACAACTAGCCGAACAAGCTGCAACATACTCTGCTTCGGCTATACTCAATGCTACGCAAGACTACTTCCTGCTAAACCAAGACATCACACCTGATCCCATACTGAAGCAACATCCATAAGTGCTCTTCCTATTTACAGCACTGCCTGCCCAATCTAAATCAACATAACCCTGCAGGTTAAACTTTTGATTTGCATCATACTTGAGCCCATAATCAACTGTACCCTTCAGGAACCTCAAAATATGGTTTACAGCAACCAGGTGAACACTCCTCGGATCCATCAGGCTCAATGTGTTCACCGCAAAGCAAATATCTGGTCTCATGTTCGTCAGATATATCAAGAACCCAATCATTTGACGATACATAGTGACATCAACCGACTCAGATGAAGCATCACATAGAAGCTTCAGGTTCGATGCCATAGGTGTGGCCATGGCCTTGCAATCCATCATCCCAAACCTATTCAAGATCTCTACTGCATACTTCCCTTGTCCAAGGAATATTCCATCTGCACTCTGCCACACCTCCAAACCTAGAAAATAGTGCATCATCCCCAAGTCCTTCATTTCGAACTCGACAGCAAGCTTCCTCTTTGTATCAGCAATCAATCTATCTTCTCTTGTCACAAATAGGTCATCTACATACAAGAGTAGTATCACAGGACTTCCTTCCTCAACCTTGTAGTAAAGGTTGGAATCTGCTTTACTCTTGGTAAAGCCCAAACTAGATAGGAAACTGTCCATCCTACCATACCAAGTTCTAGGGGATTGCTTTAAGCCATACAAGGCTTTCTTCAATCTGCACACATATGACTCCTTGTCATGTGTTTCAAAACCAAGTGGATGTTCCACATACACTTCCTCTTCAACTACACCATTCAAGAAAGCAGTCTTGACATCCATCTGGTGTATCTTCCATTTCATTACTGCAGCCAGAGCAAGTACTTATCTGATGGAAGTGTACCTGGCTACAGGAGAAAAAGTTTCTTCATAATCTATTCCCTCTTTCTGAGAGAAGCCACGAGCTACGAATCTTGCCTTGTATTTCTCTATGCTACCATCTGCAGCATGCTTGATCTTGTAGATCCATTTGGAAGTCACAACAGACTTCCCTTCAGGTCTTAGGACTACATCCCAAACATCATTCTTCATTATTGATTGGTATTCTTCAATCATGGCATCCTTCCATTCTTTCTTTTCCATTGCTTCTTCATAACTGGAAGGTTCTTTGTTCATGATATCACAGAGTAAAGAAACATAGCTGGTATGTGATCTCGTCCTCTTCTTTGCTCTGTGTTCTTCTTCTGGAATGCCATACCTTTCTACATCTTGTATGAGCTCTCTAGCCCATGCAGGTTTCCTCTTGTGAGATTTATTCTCACGGGGTGGATCTATAGGTTCTTGCGGATCTTCAATTTCACGATCAACATATGGAATTACTTCAGTCATAGTAGTGTCTTGAAATCTAGTTTCCTTAGATTCTTCATGATCTTCAACAGGTGTCTTCCTTGATTTGATGAATGCTGAGTTTTCATCAAATGTCACATCCCTGTTGACATCAATCTTCTTGAACCCTGGAAAGTATATTCTGTAAGCCTTCGAGCTTTCACTGTAACCCACAAAGATACCATTCTTTCCTGAAGGATCTAACTTGGTCCTCTTTTCCTTTGGGACATGAGTGTATACTGGACAACCAAATATTCTGAGATGGCTGACTTCAAGTTTCATACCTGAGAAGACCTCTTTTAGTGTCTTGTTGTCCAATATCTTGTGGGGTGTTCTGTTCTGCACATATACAGCTGTCCTAGCTGCTTCTGCCCATAGATGCATAGGTAGATCCTGGTCATGCAGCATTTCCCTTGCTGCTTCCATGATTGTTCAATTCTTTCTTTCTGCAACTCCATTCTGTTGTGGATTGTAAGGAGTAGTCAACTCCCTCTTAATCCCTGAATCACTGCATAGCTTCTTGAAGTCACCTGAAGTGAATTATCCACCATTGTCAGATCTGAATGTTTTGATCTTCTTATCAGTTTGGTTCTCCATCAAGGTTTTGAATTCCTTGAACTTGTCAAACACTTCATCTTTGTTCTTCAAGAAGTAAACCCAAGTCTTCCTGGAAAAATCATCTATGAAAGAGACATAGTAAACATACCCACTCATAGAACTGGATGACATCGGACCACATACATCGAAGTGGATAATTTCCAAGATACTTTTTGCCTTGCTTTCACTACTTGGAAATGCCTTCTTTATGTTCTTTCCTTTTGCACTTCCTTTGCAAACACCTTCATGCTTGGTCTTGATTTTAGGAAGACCTTCTACAACTTTACTTGCAATTGGTAATGCTCTGTAGTGCATATGTGCAAGTCTTCTATGCCAAAGTTCACTTGGCTCCATGGAATCATGCACCATGGCATGTTTAGGTTGTTCCTTCAATTTATACAATCCTCCCTCTTGCTCTCCAATCACCACTGCATCATCTATGGTCTTTCCCTTTGGCCACATTAGAACTTGGCCATCCACAAATGCAACCCTCATACCTTTTCCATCCAATGCAAATATGGAGAGTAGGTTTTTCTCTAGCCTAGGTACATAAAGAACTTCTTTCATCTTTAAAGACTTCCCAGAATTTAGGTTGTAGGAGGCTTCACCACTTCCTTTGATGGGGTATTGATAGTCATCCCCAAGTTTCACTTTATGGGGTGATTCATGTTCAGATAGATTTACAAAAGATTCTTTAAACCCAGTCATGTGTTTGGAAGCCCCACTATCAATAAGCCAATCATTACATCCATGAGAAATAGTACCTGTGAGAGCAGAGATTAGAACATACTCTTCTTCGCTTGATGAGTCATCATCATCACTTTCTACTCTAGCCTTCTTCTTTAGAGGTTCATCATCCTCAGCAGCATGAGCATGATATCTCTTCTTGTTGTTCTTCTTGTTGTTGTTGAAGTTGTTGTTTTTCTTCTTGGGACAATCTGCAGCAAAGTGTCCCTTCTCATTGCATGTGAGGCACCTGAGATCTTTCTTCTCTCTAAGGTGATGGTGGTGTGAATATTTCTTGTTATAATATGGCTCTTTCTTAGGCTTGCTCCTTTTAGTGTAAGTTGCGAGAGCTTGGTCTTCATTTCCCATCTTTTCTTCTCGTGCTACAAGCCTTGCTTCTTCTTGAGAACATTCCTCCCACAGTCTACTGAAAGAGATCAATTTCTTTCTTCCACATATTCCTTGAATAAAAGAGTCCCATGACCTAGGTAGGCCATTTAGAGTGGTCATGACAACTTCACTATTGTCCACTACTTCATCCACAGCTTCAAGTTGTTCCTTGATATGAGAGACCTTGGAGAAGTAAGATTGAATGGTCTCTCCATTCAACAGCTTGACCCCTTTCAATTGATTCCGTAGAGTCATCTTCTGATTTATGTTCTTCCCTTCAAATAACTTGGTCAAAGAGTCAAACATCTCCTTGGGTGTCTTCAGAGATGACACATGTGGTATGAGATGGTCTTTGATAGAATCAACAATGATTCTCTTTGCCTTGACCAGGTTCTTCTTATGCAATGCTTTAGCTTCTTCATCCTCCAGGATGGGGACTTCAGAACTAATATATGTATCCAATTCATTTTCTTCTAGGATTAACCCAATCCTATACTTCCAAGCTCGGAAGTTATCAGCCCCTTCAAGCTTATCCTCAAGCTTGGTGTGGTGAGACATCTTTAAAGAGTACTTCAAATGGAAATAGAAAAGATTTAGATCTTACCACTTGATTTGTTGAAAACTGGATCTGGTCCCAGATTAGGGTTTGTCAAAGAAACCCTAAAAATTCAAAATTTGAATTTCAACTTTCTGAAAGGATAGGAAGATGCGCCTTAATGAGTTGATCATCCTAGTATACTCATAATTTGAGTTTTGGAAAGTTTCACCTTTCATAAATGCCTTTTAGTCTTTCTGGATTCACTAAGGATGACCCTGAATTAGGGTTTGAGTTTCCTGGAGATTTACCCAACCAAAAATCTCAATCCAAATCTCTAAACTTCTATTTTTCCAAGGAGCTTCCAGCTATGTCTTCAGATTTTAGAAATTCCTATTTTTGTGGAAACCCTAATTTTTAGGGCCAAAACTGAAAGTGCTCAGAATTGAATTATAATTGGATAGATAGATTCACCTTGCTGAGGAGAGTCAATATATCGTATTACTATTCCAAAATATGTGGAGAGAAACCCAATAAATAAGAAACCCTGGTTTCCACCACTGCACAATGTCTTCTTCTCAGGTTAGCTCTGATACCATGTTAATTTTTTAGCATTATTTCAATATACTCTAGGATCATTGCTGAGAGAATAACATGTACAGTATATCAATGCATATCAATCATAGCAAGCATGTCAATCATCACAAGAAGCAAACATAAGAGACAATAGACACACAGAGTTTCTGTGGGCAAAACCCTAAGGTGAAAAACCCCACAATTTCCTCAGAGATAGATAGAGCAATAGTACAACCAAAGTACACAGAGATAGACTACTCCTCTCAATTGATCCTCCTCCTCACATGTGAGCAACTTTCCGAGTGATGGAAGAGTGAGTTATGAAGTGATCCAAATAGAGATCGGGAGATCTCTATTTATACTTGTCTTGACTTCCCAATAAACTTATGGGGCCGACTTGTCTAGCTTAGTACAATAACCCAATGTTAACTTAATCAGGGCCGACCCCACACATGGTGGTCTAATAACCCATCGACAAGTTACGACACTGGCGACACTTGTCAATACAAATGACGACACTTCCGTATAGAGGAATAATAACATCTCTATAGGAGTACAATATGCATAGATGAAATACATGGGTGAAATACATTCCGAAGTTACATATACATCAACACCCCTACCCATAACCCCCCAGCATTAACCATTGACACTCCCCATGTGATCTCTCTTTATCTATCTTTCTCTCTAAACCCGTGACCCCCAATCTCTCTCTCTCTCTCTCTTTCTTTCTCTCCCTCTATCTCTACTAGTCTCTCACCTAATCCTACCACTAACCACCACCACCTAACTCTCTCCATACCCCATAAACAACCACTCACCCCCTACCCCTACCCTCACTATCTCTCTCTCCCCCTACTCCCCCTACTCCACCTACCCATAACCCTCCACTACCACCCATTGACACTTCCCTTATTATATATAATCCATCTCTCTCTCTCTCTCTCTCTCTCTCTACCATTAACCATGCCCCCAAAAATATATCTCTCTCTTTACCCCTAGCCCCACATATCCTACCACTAAATTCTATCCCCCTTCTCTCTCTCTCTCTGTGCACCACCTAACCCACACTCCCACTTCCTCTCTCTCTCCCCCCTACTCCTCCACTTAACTCCCTCCCCACCTACAACTAGAAACCCCTACCATCTCCTTATGCTACCATTAATCCCACCCATCTTCATCTCTCTACTACTCCTACTACCCCTAAACCCCCTCTCTTTCTATCTCTCTCAATCCCCCCTTGTCTACCTACCACTAACCCCTCATACTCTCTCAACCTTAACTCTCTCTCTCTCTCTCTCTCTCTCTCTCCCTCTCAACCCCTAACCCCCCCACGCCTCACCCTCCTACCCCTACCCCCCTCGCTCTATCTCATTCTCTCTCATATTATCCCTACCGCTAACCCCCCCCCCCCCACTCTCTCCCCAACCTTCTACCCACACCCCTACCCCTAACCACTCCTCTCTCTCTCTCTCCTTCTCTCATCCCCCCCTTTCTCTCCCTTCCTCCCTCCTTACCCATAATTGCGTAACCTCTCTTCCCCCCACGTTCAGAACATTAATTGTTTTGAAAGGGGTAGCATGGAAAAGGAAAAGGGGCTAAAATAGCGCGCGCACATTATTAGCGCGTGCATGCTATTTAAGAGTAACATCCTTCCAACCTACTCTCCATGCATTTAATGTTGTGAATGTTTAATAGTAAATGTTGTGAACATTCAGTAGGACACACACATGCTAATAGTGTGCATGTGCATTAATAACGCATGCACACTATTAGCGCGTGCTTGTTCATGTGTCTGACTAAGACGCATAATAACTTTTACTGTGCACCACTTCTTCCTCTCTTCATGCACTGTGTTCTAGTTCATGAGATTTTCATATTTTCATGGTATTGCTTACATATTGAACAACATTGTTTGGAAAATTGGAATGTTCTCAAACTTCTTGGACACACCAGCAACCATTAGAGGAAATTTGAGGTCTAAAATGGGCCTCCTAAGGAAAATAATAAAATAATTGTTGAAATAAAGAAAAAATAGTTAAAATAATAAAATAATATTTATTAATTTTGGAGGAAGAAAGAAAAAAACTACTTTTTTGTTCGTAGTTTCAACATATCTCCCTGTGTTTTTACTCAAATTTCGAGTGGGAGCACTTGTTTGATGTGGAATTAAATTAGGCATCCAACGAGTACCCACACTACATACTTTTGACAGACCTGGTACCCCAAAAATAAGAAATACCTGAAAAAAATGTGATGATGATGTTGTCATCACATTTTTTTCAGGTATTTCATGTTTTTGGGGCAGCGGGGTCCGTTAAAAGTATACAGTGTGGGTACGCAATGGGAACATACAAGTTTGGTTTTCCTCAAAGTTTGAACACCAATTTTAGTATCCCTTTTAACTAAATGGGATCTGCCAAACTTGGATATATTCAAAACCCTAAGTTGTCCCTTAAATCCTTTAGGGTGCGAGTTGTAACGAGCCATAGAATGGTGACTGTGGATCAGATTGAGAAACTGTCTAATCTGTTGGATTCAGGACATCGAGATAGTGCTAGGGGTGCCCATTGTAAGTTTTAAACCTTAACAGTGAAGTACAAACTTATACGATTCTTAAGCATTAACAGAAAATACACAATGGCACACACATTACACAGAGATTTTCACCTGGAAACCCTTAACCGGGAAAAAAACCAGCAAAACTTAGAGCCTCACAGCTCCTTTTTCATTATATGTTTTATTTAACCATGTACAATACAATAAATGGTATTCCGCAGCATCTAAAACCCTAATTCGTTTACCCGAAATTAGGTTACAACCCTAATCCCTTTTAATTGGGATTAGATAGAGTGCCGTAGGGATCGTGTTGTACATGCAGCGACCATGTGAAGAGATATAACATACCCAACACCCATCTCCTCTGGGTCCATGGCCCATTGATCATCTTTTAGGTCGATTTTGGAAACTGGGTTTTGCTAAGGGTCTATGCAATTTTTACACATAGGGGTAAAATTTGAAAAATCCTTGACCAGGAGCTTATGGATAGAGTTCTCATGTGGAACCTTCATACACACACTTGTTGGACCTCCTAGAACCTAGTTTTGTTGCACGATTAGAATTCTATGCCTTCGATTGGTATTCAACAAGTGTCCCTGAAATCCTTTTGGGTGCGAGTTTTAATGGGCCATAGAATGGTGATTGTTTATTGGATCGAGAAACCATCAAATTTGTTGGATTTGGTACATAAATATAGTGCTAAGGTTGCCCCTCTCCTCCGAGTCCATGGCCCATTGATCATCTTTTAGGTCGATTTTGGAAACTAGGGTTTGCTCAGTAAGGGATTATGCAATTTCTGCACATAGGGGTAAACTTTGAAAAATCCTTGACCAGGAGCTTATGAATAGCGTTCCCATGTGGAACCTTCCGAGACACAATTGTAGGACCTCCTAGAACCTAGTTTTGTTGCACAGTTGGAATTCTATGCCCTTATTTGGTATTCAACAAGTGATCCTGAAAGCCTTTTGGGTGTGAGTTGGAATGGGCCATAGAATGATGGTCGTTGCTTGGATCAAGAAATTGTTGAATCCATTGGATTTAGGACATCGGGATATTGCTAGGGGTGCCTATCTCCTTCGGGTTCATGGCCCATTAATCATCTTCTAGGTCGATTTTGGAAACCGGGGGTTTCGCTCAGTAAGGGTCTATGCAATTTTTGCACATAGGGGTCAACTTTGCAAAATCCTCAAACAAGAACTTGTGGCTAGAATTCCCACATGGAACCTTCCTAGAAGCACTTGTAGGACCTCCCTAAACCCAGTTTTGTTGCAGGGTTGGAATTTTATGCCCTTGGTAGGGATTGAACAAGTGTCCCTAAAGGCCTTTTGGGTGTGAGTTGTAATGGGACATAGAATGGTGACTATAGATCATATTTATGAACCGTTGACTCCATTGGATTTAGGACATCAGGATAGTGCTAGGTGTGCCCCTCTCCTATGGTTCCATGTCCCATTGATCATCTTGTAGGTCTATTTTGGAAACTAGGGTTTCACTCATTAAGGTACTATGCAATTTTTGCACATAGGGGTCAAATTTGCAAAATCATCAACTGAGAGATAATGGATAGCATTCCCATGTGGAACCTTCCTAGACACACTTGCAGGACCTCCCAGAACATGGTTTTGTTGCACGGTTGGAATTCTATGCCCCCGTTTGATATTCAACAAATGTCCCTAAAAGCCTTTGAGGTGCGAGTTGGAATGGGCCATAGAATTATGACCATTTCTCGGATCGATGAACCATCGACTCTGTTAGATTCGGGACATCAGGATAGTTCTAGGGATTCCCCTCTCCTCTGGGTCGATGGCTCATTCATCATCTTCTAGGTCGATTTTGGAAACTAGGGTTTCTCCCAGTAAGGGTCTATGCAATTTTTGTACATAGGGGTCAACTTTGCAAAATCCTCAACCGAGAACTTGTGGCTAGCATTCCCACATGGAACTTTCCTATACACACTTCTAGGACCTCCCGGAACCCAGTTTTGTTGTAGGGTTGGAATTCTATGCCCCTAGTAGAGATTGAACAAGTGTCCCTAAAATCCTTTTGGGTGCGAGTTGTAATGGGCCATAGAATGGTGACCGCATATCGGATCGACAAACCATCGAATCCATTGGATTTAGGAAATCCGGATAGTGATAGGGGTTCCCCTCTCCTCTGTGTCCATTGTCCATTGATCATCTTGTAGGTCGATTTTGGAAACTAGGGTTTTTCTGAATAAGGGACTATGCAATTTTTGCACATAGGGGTCAACTTTGCAAAATCCTCGACTGGGAGCTTATGGCTAGTGTTTCCATGTGGAACCTTCCTAGACACACTTGCAGGACCTCCCAGAACCTGGTTTTGTTGCAAGGTTGGAATTCTATGCCACGGTCGGTATTCACAGGTGTCCGTGAAAGCCTTTGGGGTGTGAGTTGGAACAAGCCATAGAATGATGACCGTTGCTCGGATCCACGAAAATTTGACTCTGCTGGATTCATGACATCAAGATAGTGTGAGGGGTACCCCTCTCCTTTGGTTCCATGACCCATTGATAATATTCTAGGTCAATTTGGAAAGTAGGGTTTCGCTCAGTAAAGGACTTTGTAATTATTGCACATAGGGGTCAACTTTGCAAATTCCTCGATCGAGAACTTGTGGCTAGTGTTCCCACATGGAACCTTCCTATAAACAGTTGCAATAATTCCTGAAACTTAGTTTTGTTGCAAGGTTAGAATTCTATGCCCCATGGTAGGGATTGAACATGTGTCCCTGAAAGCCTTTAGGGTGCGAGTTGCAACGGACCATATAATGGTGACGATGGCTCAGATATACAAACCGTCGAATTTGTTGGATTCGGGACATTGAATTTATGTTAGGGTTACACCTCTCCTTTAGGTCCAAGGCCTAGAGTTTACCTTATAGGACAATTTTGGAAACTAGGGTTTCGCTTAGTAAGGGTCTATGCATTTTTTGCACAAAGGGGTCAACTTTGCAATATTTTGATTTTGATTGTATAACTAGACATTCAAAGAGTGGCACTCAAATCCACCACATTCTACTCTTAATATATTTCTATGTCCTTAGTGTGCCACATCATTTGACACATCCTTAGTGTTCCACTATATTTTCATTTTGAGCAATTAATGTCATTTTTAAGAATTCAAAGTTCCAAATAAAGAAAAGGAGGTGGTGTTTCATCAATGATACCTCTCTAATCCTTTCTAGCTATATCACTTCCTTGAATTTTCCTTGTGGTTTCTTAGGAGCCACTTGCAAAAAAAAATTTGTTGGGATTTCTAATCTCTTTCATTTGAATTGGACAAGTATTCAAGTCATTTGTAAATTTTTGTGGGGTAAACAATTATTCATTTATGTGGGACACACGAGTGCATCAGTTGGGTGTGTCAACTATGTGCATCCTTTATGTTTGTTAGGTTCTTATGTGGGTAAGGTACTTATGTGTTCCACTTGGTTGGGTCAGTTGCTTGGGTGTGTTGGGTGCTTATGTGTGTTAGGTATGTTTCAAAGTGACTTAGGTAGTTACGATTAGGATGATTAGTAGGTTGTGTGTTGGGGGTTTGGGGGATAGTGGGTTAGCCATAAATGGTATTGTGGTATATGGATTACTGTTATAGGGGTTGCGTGGGTCAAGGTAAAAGATAAGTATCACCTATGTGAGAAAAATAAGTGTGTTTCATAGGTGTGCCATCTATGTGCATCCTTTAATATGTCCAATAGGTGCTTATGTAGGTTAGGTATTCATGTGCTTGAGTTAGATTGGTTTGTTCCTTATGTGGTCACTTTAGTACATTGGGTGCTTATGTGACTGAGGTGAAACATGAGATGCATTAGGTGGTTATAATTAATAGTGTTAGTGTGTTATGATAAAAAGGATTTGAATGTACTTGGTGAGTTGTGAGTGGGGATTATGATAAATGGATTATTGATTTAGGGTTCAAGGGTCATGTTAATAGGATAGTGTCACATTAAACTTATGTGCATGCCCATGTTCATTTTTTTATATGAGTGTCATCACAACAAAATTTAACCTACTTATATGGGTTGCATGAGTGCATCACATGTGTGTGGAAGTCTAGATGCATAGCATGTGTGTGTTTGTCCCACTTGTTAAGTTTTTATGTGGGTTAGGAGTTTATGTACATCACTTAGTTGTATTAGTTTCTTACTATGTAGGTTAAGTGTGTTAGTACATTGTGTGGATTAGGTGTGTCACTCACATCATTTCACACGTAATTTCATATAATTCGATTGTCATCAAGAACATGTTGTAAATGTGCATTGTTGTGGATACAATTTAACATTGTATATGTAATTTGATCATTATCAAGAACATTGTAAATGTGCATTATTGTAATTGTGCATTTTTCTCAATATTATAACTGATATATCCATGCAATCATCCAAGCTATAAAAAATTGGGAACGTTACGCATATAAACATTATTGGCCACACATGTATGATCACACATAAGACCGAACTGTGAAGATTTCAAGAGACAATCTGAAATATATAATATATCATGGAATTCATATAATACAAAAATAGAAGGCCATTGGATGGCCTTTCAATGTACATGTATCAATAAGGTCAATGATGTACATGTAAACAAAAGTACATCTGTCCACGATCACACATAAAAAAATCTAACTTTCTATTGTAAAAAAAGGTATGTATGTCCTAGAGTACACATCAAAACTCTAACTTCCCCTTTTTTTTTCCAGACTGTGATGCATCTTGTCTCTGTCTACGACCGATGTGCATCTCTAGCGACTGCAACTCAAAGATCATATTTATTGATCAGGTAATTGAAGTAATACTGAATCATTAACAAACTTAAAAAATTTAAAATAAGACTCAATTGCTTATAACAAAAAATCACTGAATCCATCTGAGGAATAGAGGTCTGTGGTGTCCTCCTCCTAGTTGAAAGCCTCTCCGCAATGGTGCTCTGCGAATAAAATATCCTATGTCAATTAGCTCAACAATTATCAACATGTATGTTTGATAAAGTACTAACCAATTTTATAATTGAAACATGTCTCACTAAAAAAATATGCTCTGGGACAGGAGACTGAGTGTCATCTGTAGCGAGCGGAGCCATAGGTTGAACATGAACCTGGGTCACATGCTCTACTGGACTAGACTGGGGCTACATTCGTCAAATAGTAAAATGGTTAAAAAGATCATGCATGTGCATACATAATACAAATGAATTGTACATGTACAAATATTCAAGTAGATACCTCTACATGGCTTGTTCCTATTGTACATGCAACCTGAATGGAAGCATCAACAACCCCGCTAATGTTTGGCATGGAGGACTCTCTAGCCTGATGTTGTAAACATGTGAAAAAAAAATATTAATAAAAACAAGTTGTGGACTTAATTGAAATCTAACCAACAACTATCATCGAAGGCTATGTAAATTACCATGGAATCGGTAGGTCCACCTGCTCTTTTTATGGAATAGGGCCATCTAGTGTAGACAAGACCCTTCTCTATGTTTGGACTGCGGGGAGAGCCAAACCAAATCGATGGTGGATTGAGTAGCATTAATGTCTTCAATCATAGAGTGATTTCGTAGTGAGACATGGACATGAACAAATGAAATAATATTTATTGAAAAGCTAACATGTTGTAATACTTACCTCTGCTTGGGATATATCTCCGCCATGGGAGGGATCACTATACCAAATTCTTGCCCCTCTGCAGAGCCAGATAACAAGGTCTACAATTTTAAATATTATAAATGTTAGCAATCTATAAAGGATTACCCTAAGAAAAAATAATTTGAACAAGATTAAGTCATTAACCATGTACTTACATTCCTGAAAAACTCATACAAGCCCATTGTGGATAATTCACTCAAATCAATGTCTCCTACAACCTGTTGAGAATGTGGTGCTTGCAACTTCAACAATTATAGATATTATACCATCTAATAAATTAATCAACTCACATGTATTAACAAAATGACATGTTGAAAATATGACCTCGGTATTGGTTGTTGCCGCCTCAAATACAACAACACCAGGTACACTACCACCCGCTGCATAAGCATCAAGATCTTGCAAGATTAAAAATTGTATATATTATTATTAACAATCTTTTAATGAGTACAATATGGGAAAAAGTAATTTGAACAACAAAATAATGTTTTAACCATGTCCTTACCTGACCAGAAGTCATCGTAGAGGTGCCATGTGTTGGTCCACGACCATAGTAGGTTTGGCCACACATAGTGCACATGTGTGGATCAATCTATGTCTCATGTGATGTAAGTCTATCCCCACTAGTGGATGGTCCTTTACCACTGGAAACTGATGGTTGTACCCCACGAGAGGAAGAGGTCCCTTCCTCGTCAATAGTTGTACTGTGGCATACAATGACCTGAGCTAGCATTAGAAATGCCTCCTGTGTCTAGGGTATCATCAAATGTGTTGGAGGGATGTTTGGCCTCGATAGCTAGCTATGAGGTGGAGGTATTGGTTGATTGGAATCTCTATGCCTAGCATTGGGATGGTTTTGGGGCATCGCCATACCAACGCCCTGGAACCCCAACATATCGAAATAGTTGGCATGTTTACCCATCACAAACTCATCATAAATTTTTCGAAGGAAGTATAGCGGTACTTACCTGTTGTTGTGTGGGGGAATGCCAAATACCATATACCATCGATCCATCAAGTTATCTCTGATTGGTGGAAAAACACACCACTCAATTGAAATATGTGCTCTAGTAGTCTTTGGAATGGGATTTGTTCCAGGTACTCTAAAAAGTGAATATATTTTCTCTTTGGTTATTTTTATTTTCTTCACTCATTCTAAGTCAATCCATTGGCATATTCTTGTCGTTTTGTTTCTCGGTATGATGCTATGTTGTACAACACATCGCTTGAGAAACTGATAGTATCCACAATAACATCTAGTGATATTTCCAATGAGTGGTGGAGTTCATCTCCACCCCTCCAACTTGTATTGATCTCTCTTAATCTCTTTGCATTCTGATCCATAATAGCCACTGCAATCATAAATACAAAAAAATTATCATTAGAAAAATACATATGGTATAATGGCATCTCTAAGCAATGGAAAATGTAAAACTAGTGTACAACAAATAACAACATAAACTGTTTATAATTTGAAATCTAAAATTGAACAAATTATACACTAAAGACTAAACATTTAACATTTTTCCATTTTAAATTCATGTCGTATTTGTGTATTAATTTCAATTTCTAGCTACATACATTAAATTTTCGAAGTGTATATGTTGACTGGGAATATTCTCTACCTTATTTTTAGGCTTGGATTATGAAGTTTCATCAAAACTGTAGGGTGTTGAGTAATGCCCTTGGAGGACCGGCTCCAAAATTCTGGGTAGAGGGAAGGGCTAGAGCCTAGAGCAGGGGGCACATCATGCTATTGATGAATAAAATCCCAATATAGGCAAGGATTTTGATATATGTAATTATTTGTTGTGGCGTGAATTTTTTTGGACTCTATAGACTATTTAGCATCTTTGTTTATATGAAATTTGGGGCATATATGGATTTCACCTGATGTTATTTTCATTGTATGCACTCTTTCTATATACACATGATAAACTTTGCATATTTGTTTATAGTGGTTTGGGATCTAGAATTCAACATAATTAATAGTTTTCAATATTTTAGGATTGCAAGGTTTCCACTGGATTCTATCATGTATGATATTATGTGATTGACATGTAATCAAACACATCAACCTCCCTATGATTCTTGATGTTGGTAGAGCCTATTGTTGAACTCCTCTTTCTTGACCCTAACCAAAATGCACCCTTCACTCAAGTGAAAACATTTATTAAGCATGTGAAGATTCTCTATCCTATTTTAAAACTTGTATTAGGAAGTTTCATCAAAACTATAAGGTGTTGGCTAGTGTCCTTGGAGGACCAACTTTAATATTCTGGGTAGAGGCAAGGGCTAGAGCCTAGAGGAGGGGTAAACGATGCTATTGATGAATAAAATCCCAATATTTGCAAGGAAATGATTTTGATATGTTACTATTTGTTGTGCCAGGATTTGTTTTGGCCTCTATAGTCAATTTAGCATCTTTGTTTATGTATTTTGGGAAAGATATCAATTGTACTTGAATTTTTTTTTAGCTGTAAGCAACCTTGCTATATACATGAGAATATTTAGATATTTGTGAATATTGTTTTGGATTCACAAGGATGCTTGAATGTATATATATATATATATATATATATATATATATTGAAATTGATTTGATTTTTACGAGTTAATTGAGGTTTTAATTTGTTTTGGGCATACAAATGTTTGGATTTATGGTCTAAATTTATTTTAGGGCATACAAATTTAAACATTTATGGATTCAATTGATTTTAGGGCATAAAAAAACAAACAAATATAGAAATTGGAAGGGTGGAATTTGGTTTAAATACTTGAGGTTGAAGAAATTGGTGCCCAAGGTGGAAAATTTGGGCCCTATACTTCAAAACGCATTCACCACTACTTGTTTCATCGTCATCATTGCTCAGTTGATGTCGTGGAGGAAATGACGGGCTCGACCCGTTTCAGGCATAAACCATGTTTTAAGAAACACATACACATTTATAAGATCATAACGCGTACTTGTTTATTAGCTCAAAACACGTACATGTTTTATAACTACATAGCGTGTACGTGTTCTCTTTAACTATCCTACTTGGCCTTCAACGTGGCAGGCTCAGGACTAGGTTTGGCAGGGTCGGGATTGCTTGGGATCAATTATCTTTTATGGAACTTGAATGGGTTTCTTGAATCTACCATTGCATCTAAAAGGTCCCTCTACTTTGCGCACTCACCCCTAGGCTATATTGGAAGAAACAAAAATGCCATGGACTCCAATACCATTCTCATGAAGGAAGAATTGTCCTACTCATCAGAGGAAGGAGAAATAGAGAAGGAAGATGTAAGAACACCTCCTCTTTGTCCTTCTTGTGGAATATTGCAAAAGGGAAACAAAGAGAAGAGATCCAAGACTTAGCTTACATCAACACTTCAAGGATGCAACAACCAAATTAGCTGGAACAAGAAGAAGAATACTAAGAGGATTGCATAGATCTAGACACAAAATATTTCTACCCATACGGTTGCTATCTTATTGTTGCTACAGTAGTTCTGGTGAGTTCCTATGCTTTCCAATCTTCTTGTACTTTTACTCTTAACTTGATCTTGTGTGTTTGTTCATAGATCTGGACACAAAATATTTCTACTCATAGAGTTGTTATCTTATTGTTGCTAGAGATATTTCCAGTAACAATTTCTGGTATGCACAAGAATAACAAATAGATGAATTCACTAATTTCTTTTGAGATGATAATGAGATAGTTGTGGCTATAATGGCTTTGAAAACATGTGGTAGCTTCATGCCATATGTATGGGCTTTGAAAACATGTGACAACTTCATGCCAGATGTATGTGGGAATATATTACTACAAAGTGGTGCATTGCCACATAGTATTACAAGGCAGTTCGTTGTTACCATATGCTTCAAGAATATACCAAAAGTATTGAAAGTGCCATATGGGAGAAGTAACATTGTTGTAAGGAGATTACTTCTAATAGTTAATGTTAGAAAAGTAATGCTAAAAGTTATCTAGCATCGCTTGGTTTCATAAAAATGCATTCAAAATGTCAACTTCATCGTAAGAATTTTAAGAACAATAAGCACTTTGCATCGATATGTAGCTATTTAATAAAAAGAAAAACTTGATTATTGGTTAAGAAAACAATATTTATATATTGTTTTGTCTATAAAAATAAATAAATGTTATTCATCCATTTCAATGGAAACATAGGATAAATTCTAAAAAAGTTGTTTATAGTTCTTGTCCAAATACGAATCTTTGAAACGACATGAACTATACCTTTTATAAATGTTTTGCTTGACCAAATTTCAAAAAATAGAATTTTCCAAACCGTTTTAAATAAAAATACAATACGCTTGTTCTTCCAACAAGGAAGTTTGTTTGAATGAAAGGGCATTTATTAGGCAGTGAGCGTTGTCCATTTGAATAAAATTTGTGTTTAAATGTTTTTCAAATAGAAAAAAATGATTTTAATAATATTTTTTTTTTTAAACTTTTGGTTACAATTTTTAGATTCTGAAATTTTGAATATTTTAATAATATTTGATGATATTAAATTTATTTCTACTATTAAAATACAATTAAATTTAAATTTTCAAATTAAAATTAACAAAATTCCAATAAAAAATTTCACCCACATTGAATTTCAAACAACTCCCCATAAATTCTTTGTGCATGATGCTTACGAATTGGCCATGTGCTCACGCGCTCTCTTTCCACATCGAACGAACACCAGCCCAAGAATCAAAATCAAGTTAACATTGCTAAATGTTGACTTTGTGAAGTAATGCTATCTCTCCCCATATAGTGTACTATATTTATTGTTTATTAATAATTCATATAAGTTAGAGTTGAAATGTGAATTATTTAAGTGGTAAATATATTTAATAAGTTAAAGTTGAAATGTGATTTATTTAAGTGGTAAATATATTTAATAATTAAGAATATATGTTTTTCTTCATGGTTATTAATTTAAAGTTAATGAAGATATATAAATGTTCGCATCGTCGTCATTATTAATAATGTCTACTGAAACCAAATACCAATAGTGAAATTAGTTTCCGAAAAGGATATTTTGTCAGCAAATAATAATATTTCAATATCTCCTTAAGATATGACTATCATTATTATTATTATCTATAATCTTAATAAAATAAAATGGAATAGTTTTATTAAAAAATAATATAATTTTAATAAAATAAAATAAAATAGTTTTATTAAAAAATAATATAAAAAATTACAAAGTCAAGGATATTGTGGTTTGTTGGGGTTAGATGGATTTCATTCCATTCACTTCTGGTTTGGATTACTAGTTGATGGTTTACTCCACCTACCATCCACGATATGTGAATATATATATATATATAATTAACGTTTAGATATTTTGGGTTTCTTTGAGCGAAACAATAAGATTAACCCGAGTGTAACAAATGTACAGCCGGGATTCATTTCATGGTTGTCGTATCTTATTATACTTAAATGCATCTTGATTAAGATTTAAATAAGCTTCAATTAAGTAGTGGTTAAAGAAAGAGGTAACAATAATGACAAAGGTTTAAGTGTGATTTTTTTTGTTTTATGTTTATATTAATTAGTGTTTATGTTATATCATAAATAGATAACTATAACAATCTGGTAATTATTTTACTCATGTTTAACCTTTATTTAATAGTTAGACATCTTCATAAAACTAAGTGGCTGACTACATTTATAGACATTCAGATCACTTTACTTGTACTTCATAAACTAAGTGGCAATAGTTTTATAAAAAATTGTGAAAATAACAATTTTCACAAACAATTTTAATGGACATTTATGAACATTTTAGAAAAAAACAATAAACCGTAATTTCGACAATGTGATTAGTTTTAAAGCGAAGCGTTTTGTTTCTCTTGATGGTGTGCCACGGGTACTTTATTGGGAAGAATGGATTGACGACAATTGCGTCTATTCTGGTTTCATAAACTCTTTTCTTTGAGAAACTTACTAGTCTATGTTTTGAGCCGAATGTCAATTAGACATTTTTTTGTTTGATAATGAAATGCAAATTAGACATTTTTTTGTTTGATAATGAAATGCAAATAGAATGCATAGGACAGATAGCTTATGTTTTGATATTGTTTATTGTTTAGAACAACATTGTTTTTTAACTAATAATACTCGAGAATCAAAATTTAAATGACTTAATGTGATATGTACTTTTTAATTTCTCAAAAATAACAAAAATATGTTTTTTTTTTTTTTTTTAAACGACACGTTTTGGGTTTCTTTTATCCTACTCGATCTCCACGTAATTGTTGTGTCCACCCGAAAAGAAAAGTTTGAACCGATTCATATTAAAACTCTGCATCGTTCAAAAGGTCTATGGAATGGATTGTGCAAGGAGTCAAACGCGTGTAGAAAGTTAGAAACTAGGCATTGGGAACTTTGACTTTATTACTCATCATACTTAATGATATTTGTTACACACTAGACGGCTCTTTCAATAAAAATCTTTATTAAAGACATGTATATATATTTATTAAAAATAAACATATTATTAAATGATTGAGTATCATGTACATATATAGATACTTAAATCTATACCAACTCTTCTATTAATACTTTATGTACATATGGTATTGATCAAGTAACTTCCTTAGATCTATTATCTATTTTTATAAGGCCTTGTTATTGATGTTTTAGAAAATTTGTTTTGTTATGTGTATTTGAGTGAGTCTAATGGTTAAGAACATGTGTTATCTTCGAGGAGGTCATAGGCTCAATTCTTAGGTCAATCTATGGGCTATTGGTATATGTGGATTGCGATTCATCGATTTTAACAACTATTGATTCATGGCTTCACCTCTCATGGGCTATGAGGGTTTTAACCATATAAAACATCAATGTGTTGATATGTGATCGAGATCTTAAACCAGTGTAGCCATGTGCATTAAAATATTTATTGATTCTAATATGTCTATGTATTTATGGGATGAGAGAGGTGTTCCATTGCAACCAAAGTGCTTCTTTTAGTTGGAAATGTTTTTTGTTTCACTCAAAAAAGTTTTTGTTTTCCGAAGATATGGCCATTTTACCAGATGTAGGCTCTTTTCCGTGCACTCTAAACAAACTTTGACAAATAAAAAGCAGAGTGGAAAGGGTTTTCTTAACTGTATATACTCTTTGTCGTGCACCTTCTACAAATTCGTTAAACAAAAAACAATGAGAAAACTTTCATTTATCAGGTAAGCTAACCAAGTAATAACCCCAAATTTGAGAAATTTTGGTTTCAAAATTTGTTGTTTTTGTTTTTTTGTAGTTGTGTAAAGTGTTTTGTAAACCAAAAAGCAAGTTTTTTGGGTAGGCACATTATCCATTAACAACAACCCATTCTCCTCCATAATATCACTAAATGTTTTTGTTTAACTCACTTAGTTGAAAGTTACTTCAATAAGTAATAGGTCTTGGGTTCAATTCTTTTTTTTTGTTACTTTTTGTAAGAGTTCATGTAAATTTAATTTATAAAGTAACCACATTGTAAAAGTGCCTCCCACTTGTTTTATAAAAGTGGGTCACTTATTTTAAAGTAACTTATTTGTAAAAGTGAGCTCATATGAAAAGTTAGTAAGGGGGGGATTCTTTACTACATTTTTTTGTACACATCACCATGTGGTTCAAGCTCTACCTATCATGTGGTCCCCTAGTTCCATTTATCCCTTTCTTAAAAAAGGTATAATTTTGACATCTAGAGTCTGTTTTCAGTGTCTTTTTTTTAACTTCCTATTTTTTCAAGATTTTTGCATCTGGATTATCACTTTATACTTTTGAAGTCATATTGCTTGCAAATCAATAATATGTCAAGTGTGAGTGATATTTTGTTTACAAGTAGCAACTATTTCCCATGGATAGCCCATGTGGAAGATGTTCTATGGAGTAGAGGACTTTACCAAATTACCGTGGGAAAAGAAATTGCCCCTATTAATGCTAATAATAAAATAAAATGGGATAATAAATGTTATAAAGCTCATGGATTAATCAAGGTGTTCATCTCTAATGAATTGTGATTCCACCTTCAAGGAATTAATGCATTAGATGCAACTTGGGAAAAGTTAAAAACTGTATTTGGAAAACACAATGAGATTGGAGGTCACCAACTTGCAATTGAGTTGGTTTCTTTAAATCCAAGTGATTTTTATTGCATTCAAGACTATCTGTCTATAATCAAAACACTTAAAAGGACTATGGAATAATTATAAATAACCCTCTCTCGAATATTTTTGTCATTCTTTGATTAGAGAGCAAGATAATTTTTTTTCGTCTTGCAATAGTCAACACTACATGTACATCTAGAAAAACTTTAGTGGAACAATAGAAGGATAAAACCAAGCATCCCAAGAAGAAAAATCCTTACAACAATAAGCATCCCAAACCCTCTTAGATAACTCATCCTTTTGTGGTAACAAGGGAATCAAATCACAAGGTCAAAATACTGAGCAACATTGCTATTTTTGTGGGAAAAAATGTTAATGTGGAATTGTTGAGGCCTCGGATGTGCAGGGTATGCAAAGTGCTGGAATGGGTTCCTAAGCTCTCAATAGAGAGGGGAAACCCAGACTGAAAGGCTTCAAAAGGACCTACCAAAGGACAGTTCTATCCCCAGCCTGTTTGGTGTAGTAATCTCCCACGGATATTCGGCCTCCACTGGCACTCTAAGAGTTGGTAGGTTTTGATCCAAATGATCAGTTCTCTAATGAAGAAAACAAAGTATAAAAGGTCTAAAACACAAATCTACTTGTAAGAATCTAAACTAGGTTAGATCTATCCTAAGAAGGTGTTTCGAAATAGGTGCAGATCAGCTTGATATATGAATAAATAAGATAATTTATCAATTATACAAAAATGTAGAAAAGATCAATGACTTATTCTGCTCAAGTTGTAATTAATTAATGAAAATCAACTAATGGCAAAATTGAGGTTTGTTATGCATTCAAGACTTAATCTGTTATTGATATGTTAATTGAAAAATTAAAACCATTTGTAACTTACTGAAAGAACCATTTGTAGAAATCGATAAAAGATTTTGATAGAATAAACTCTTTAAAACCTTCATAAATACATAAATCATAAGCAATGATAAACATAACTGTAGATCAATATGTTTAATAAATTGCAAATATTAAAACAGTATCAGATAAACAACTTGGAGGGAAATCACATTCATCAAATAAACTTGACAAATAAACAAAAGTGGATCTGAAAAATAACTTTACTGTATTTAATAACAGTTTGCAAGAAATTACAAGCTTGTATCAAAACAGAGCATCTCCAGCCTCTCCTACATATTTTTTCCTCCAAATTCCATCATCCCTCTCTACGAGAGATCATCTCTTTTAAATAAGAGTTACAAAACAATAATACAAGGAATAATTTCCCACAAACTGGGATTACAAAATAAAAAATAAACTAATGGCCTAGAAAAACTTGCCACTTGTCCCAAATATCTAACAAATCATCCACATTGTAATGTCCCCATTCAAATAATTGTATAGCAGACAGTCCCCATCAATCCTACCAAGTTCTCTAGGTTGAATGGGCACATTGGGAATTGTATTAAGGGAGCAAAGGAATAATGTTTATACATTAGAATAGTCCAAGTATTTAATAAATAAGTTGAATAAATGAATCCAAGAGGAATTATAGGTGGCAAATAGGTTTGAGGACATTTGGAGGATGTGGGACCCCCACTAGCTTGGTTTCTCACTGCCACATGGAAAATCTCACTTGCCATTTCGAATCCATGGGGAGGCAAACATTATTGGGTGAGTTGGTAAGGCATACACATGGAATTGAACATCTCAGGTCAAAATGGGATGGAATGGTAACCTCCATGGAAGAGGAAGAGTCAAATTTGAGGCTAGTGGACACTTGGGATAGATTCCCTAGTCTTATGAAAACAATGATGAAGCATCTATCCCATCTATGACAAAATTCAGATTTGACTTCTAACATCTGACCATTATGACATGTCAGCGCCAAAAATAGGCTCAAGGAAGGCGCTCATGGAGTTGGAGAAGCCAAAGAGACTCCAATTCGAATTTGGGAGAAGATGGAAGGTTGGAAACTAAGAGACAAGTGGCAAATGTGGAATATTTCCTAAGTGGAACTCTCTAGAAGATAATGAGAGGATTTCTACACTTAGAAGTCTAATGTTGGTTATAAAATTTAGAAATCAAGTATGAGAATGGCTTTTTATGATTTGAGAAAAATTGCATTTGTGAAGAGAGAGCTAGTGGATGACTAGTTTCTTGCCTTAGCCAATTTCGAGGGTGAAAGACTCCCATCCAAGTTGGTATTTGGAGAGGCCACTCAGGTATTTCATGGAGATTTAATGGAGTTTTATTTGCAGGTATTAGCTACAAGGAAGCTCGTATTTTTGTTTAGTGCATCCCCATCTCTCAACCATTTCCAGTTTCAAAGGCATATTCATGCTCCTTGAGGGAGGGTGTTTTTTGTGAGCTCTTGTGCTTCTTGGGAGAGATTCTCATTATGTATTTATGATTGTAATAGATTCATATCCTTTGTTCTTCATATTCATAAATTCTCAGGTCGAAATACCCACTGGTTGTGTGCAAAAATGTTGATTAATGAGCAAACAATGTCCATTTCCCCACTACATTGATGTATATCATTATAATGCTGATGATTTCGAATGAATGGATGATTCTCTGATACATTTATGATTAATAGAATACCATGGATGTATTTTACAAGTTTTATGTACTGTACTTAAGCATTTGAAGTATTTTTACTCAGTTTAATTGCATTGGGAGAACAAATAGTGCCATTTCCCTAAGGGTCGAATTGGGTATTTTTGAAGTTGAATGGGAGAGGGTTGGAACAGACATAATAATCAATTAATGGTACATTGGAAACCTTATTAACATCCTTAATACATTCCATACCTCTGTTCATAAATTAGAGGGAGTTTGGGAGCATTTGGGGAGCCAATTTTAGTACTTACCCTAGGGAGATTTGAACCCCAAATTACTAGTAAAATTGCATACTTGGACCCGAATCTTAAGAAAGTTTACAGAGGTCTTTTGGTGGCCATATATCATCCCTGAACATCATATTTAAGTCCTAATATCATTCATAAACCTTCCTTGAATATTTGGGACCACTTGGGGAAAAATTGGGACCTAGGCATCAAAACTAGTCAAAAGTCGAAATTGGGGAAAAATTGGAAAATTGGGCATTTTCATAAAATTTTGAAAAAGGGACATTACAAGTGGTATCAGAGCATGGTCTTGGCACCTAATGGTATTAACAAGAAGCCAAAAAATAAAACACCACCCTTTGAACCAGTAGTTGAAGAAGAGATAGTAGAAGAAAAAGAGTTTTTTTTCTAAAATAATGGGTAGAGAGGAGGATGAAGAATTAAGACAACAGGAGAAACTTATTGCAACCTTAGAACCATGTTTCTCTAGAATTTCCACTAATATATAAAGAATGGGTAACAAAGTGATGCAAGGATTGGAATTGTTGATCAATCAACTTGGAAGCAAAGGGGTGATAGGAGATAACGGTGATTCACACTCAGGAGAAAAGATAAAAGGGAGTGAGCATATTTTTTCAAGCACAGGACCACATAATAGAACTAATGAATTCCAAATCACACAAAGGCATACTGCACCTAAATTTCTCATACCCAAAGAAGAGCCTAACATTCAGATGGATAGTATTAAACTAGCAATTGATTGGAATGGATTGAGCGAAGAGTGTAAAAGAGGTTTACCATTCAGTGACTATATTGATGCTATACATAAAATGAAAAGGAGAGAAGACAATAGGAGTCCATTCCAAAACAAAGAATTAAATAGTGCTATTGGAAAAATGTCACTTCCTACTTTTGATGGTTCTTCTCAAAATTCTGCTAACACTTGGGTGCAAAAATGGGATATGTATTTTCAGTTGAATCCTATGTTGGAAGAGGATGCATTAAAAATGGCCATTTTGCATTTGGAAGGAGATTCCAATGAATGGTGGTTTCATGGGATGAAAACTTTGGGTCATAATTAGGTTAAAACATATGGAGAATTTGGTTACAGGTTACTAGAGAGATTTGAACAAAAAGATCTAGAATTTCCTTTCAAAGAACTAGCTCAATTGAAGCAAATTGGGACCCCTACTGAATATATGTTGGACTTTCAAAAATTATCAGTCAAGGTGGTTGATGTATCTATGGGAAGGTTGGTATTCTTGTTCACTGAAGGTTTGGTTGAACCCTTAAAAGGTTTGGTCAAATCCCACAAGCCAACTACATTAAAAGATGCAATGAGCTTGACTAGGGATCTCCAAAATGTGCTTCCTAGAATGAGATTTCCTCCCAAGCCTGACTTCAGAATTGAAAAGAAACCATGGAAAAGAGATGCACCTGATAAGAAGCCATGGAAAGAAGATGAATATGGAAATGATAAGAAAGAAGAACTAAGTAGGGAAGATCTCAGAAAGAAGAAATTGTGTTACTCATGCTTCCAATAGTGGGCACCAGGACATAAATGTGCTAAGGGAAAGTCCCAATTCATTGAAGTATTTGGTGATGAGGGATATGAATGGGGAATGGAGGAAGAAGGACATAATTCATCCCAAGAAGAGGGATATACTACAATAGAGGAAGGAAAACAAGAGGTGAAGCATCCCTCACCCACCAAAGTGAGAATGACAGTACTTTCAGTAGTACCTCGATATCACACAATTCGATGCAAGGGTGTGGTACTTGGACAAAGAACTTCAGTTTTGGTAGATGGAGGAGCCACACATAACTTCATTGATGCAGGCATGGTGGAGAAAAGAAAGATACCTATCGAACTATTCGATGGCTTCACAGTTTTCATTCCCGGTCATAACACAATGGAGTGCAAAACATGGATTCCACAGCTGCAAGTCACCGTAGGTAACTATACTTTTGTTGATAGTTTTTATGTGGTTGATGTTGTTGATACTAATGTGGTTTTGGGAGTGCAATGGTTGTATTCAATAGGAGAGCATACAGTAAATTATCAAATTTTGGAAATGAAATTTCAAGATTCAAAAGGAGTACTAAGGGTTGTGAGAGGGTAGCACACCTATCCGAATCAGGTGGTTTCTTTCCACAGCATGAAGCACTGGAATAGAAAGGTTTTGGGAGACATTACACATGGAAGGCCACCTCATAGAGTAGGGACAAGTTTGCAGCATGGTAAATTTAGATTGCTTGAGGGAAAGGAATCTTGGGTGGGGAGGATTGTAATGTCCCCATTCAAATAATTGTATAGCAGACAATCCCCATCAATCCTACCAAGTTCCCTAGGTTGAATGGGTACATTGGGAATTGTAATAAGGGAGAAAAGGAATAATGTTTATACATTATAATAGTCCAAGTATTTAATAAATAAGTTGAATAAATGAATACAAGAGGAATTATAGGTGGCAAATGGGTTTGAGGACATTTGGAGAATGTGGGACCCCCACTAGCTTGGTTTCTCACTGCCACATGGAAAATCTCACTTGCCATTTCAAATCCATGGGGAGGAAAACATTATTGGGTGAGTTGGTAAGGAATACACATGGCATTGAACATCTTAGGTCGAAATGGGACGGAATGGTAACCTCCATGGAAGAGGAAGAGTCAAATTGGAGGCTAGTGGACACTTGGACTAGATTCCCTAGTCTTATGAAAACAATGATGAAGCATCTATGACATCTATGACAAAATTCAGATTTGACTTCTAACATCTGACCATTATGACATGTCATCCCCAAAAATAGGCTCAAGGAAGGCGCTCATGGAGTTGGAGAAGCCAAAGAGACTCCAATTCGAATTTGGGAGAAGATGGAAGGTTGGAAACTAGGAGACAAGTGGCAAATGTGGAATATTTCCTAAGTAGAACTCTCTAGAAGCTAATGAGAGTATTTCGACCCTTAGAAGGCTAATGTTGGTTATAAAATGTAGAAATCAAGTATGAGAATGGCTTTTGATGATTTGAGAAAAATTGCATTTGTGAAGAGAGAGCTAGTGGATGAGTAGTTTCTTGCCTTAGCCAATTTCGAGGGTGAAAGATTCCCATCCAAGTTGGTGTTTGGAGAGGCCACTCAGGTCTTTCATGGAGCTTTAATGGATTTTTATTTGCAGGTATCAGCTACAGGGAAGCTCGTGTTTTTTTTTTAGTGCAGCCCCATCTCTCAACCATTTCCAGTTTCGAAGGCATATTCATGCTCCTTGAGGGAGGGCATTTTTGGTGAGCCCTTGTGCATCTTGGGAGAGCTTCTCATTATGTATTTCTGATTGTAATAGCTTCACATCCTCTGTTCTTCATATTCAGAAAGTCTCAGGTCGAAATACCCACTGGTTGTATGCAAAAATGTTGATTAATGAGCAAACAATGTCCATTTCCCCACTACATTGATGTATAGAATTATAATGCTGATGATTTCGAATGAATGGATGATTCTCTAATACATTTCTAATTAATAGACTGCCATGGATGTATTTTACAAGTTTGATGTACTATACTTGAGCATTTGAAGTATTTTTACTCAGTTTAATTGCGTTGGGAGAAGAAATAGTGTCATTTCTCCAAGGGTCGAATTGGGGATTTTTGCAGCTGAATGGGGGAGGGTTGGAACAAACATAATAATCAATTAATGGTACATTGGGAACCTTATTAAGATCCTTAATACATTCCATACCCATTTTCAAAAATTCGAGGGAGTTTGGGAGCATTTGGGGAGCCAATTTCAGTACTTACCCCAGGGGCACTTGGTGATGGAGACAAATTGGTGGTGTGGGACCCACACAAAGCTAGATTCCTCGTGCCACATGGCATCCTATTCTCACCCGTTCGAATCCAAGGTGGAGTCTAATGTTCTTGGGGAGGTGGAAGGTCAATATAATTGGAATGAATCAATTAAGGTCGAATTGGAGTGGAATATTAACTCCAATAGAAGAGGAAGAGGCATTTGAGAGATATTGAGACACTTGGGATAGATTCCCTAGCTTCTATGACAACAATGATGAAGATGCTATGAAACCTATGACACAAATCAGACCTGATGGAGGACATCTGACATTTATGGCATGGCAGGGAAAAACATATCCTCCAAGAGGGCGCACAAGGGAGTTAGGGAATCCAAAGATTCACCCATTCGAATTGAGTGAAGGAGGAGGCTAGGAATGGAGGGACAAGTGGCATACATTGGAATCTCTTCTTAATTTGAGTTGGCATGAATCTCATGGATTGAATTCGAGCTAAGGAGGTATTTGGAAGTTTATAAAAGTCAAGAACAAAGAAGGAGAGTAGATTTTTGTCATTTTACATTTTGCATTTGGAGAGGAGAGGTAGTAGAGTGCTATTCTACTTGCCTTAGCACCAATTTGGAGGGTGAAAGATTCCCATCCTAATTGGAAATTGGAGAGGCCATTCAGAAATTTAATTTGGAGCTAAAATGGAGTCCTTTGTTACAGGTTGAAGCTATAGGGGAGCTCGTGGTCACATCTATTTCAGCTTGCTTCTACAACCATTCTTCCATTTCTTGTCATATTCTTGCTCCTTGAGGAGAGGCACACTTGGTGAGGTGATGATCTCTTTGGAATATTTATTGAGGCCCCAAATATTTTTAATATGATATATATACTTTGTATTTAATTCTCAGAATACTTTCAGATCGAAACTCCAAGATATTTTATGTATAAATGCTAAACTATGAATAAATGGTGTCATTTCCCCAATACCTTGTTACTTGCACTTGAAGTGGTATCAAATTCAAATGGTTTAGTCAGAATATGATATAGTATTGTTGTATGGATTTCCATTAATATGATGAATAAGTCTCATATTCATTATAGACGCATTGCGAGCAATATTCTTAAGTTTCATAAACATTTGTGAAGAATTACTATCATTTCCCCGTATGTTAAAGCTAGTATACAAACATCTTCTTTATGGAAGTTGAAGAAGCCTATAGAAACTAATTGATGATGAATTGGGGAGACCATTGAAGTCCTTTATCAATACCATGTCTCTGTTTTGAAATTTGGGAAGGTCTTACAGTGTTTGGGAAGCCATCTCAGTCCCCTACCCTTAGGGGTTTTGAACCTCGATTTTGACTAGTAAAGTTCCCTATTTTTCCCTGATTATAAATGAATGTTGAAGAAGTGTTTTAAGAGTTTACAAGAATCCATAAGCCTCATTTACATGTCTGAATACATTCCAAACTCATTCAGACCCAATTCGGAACCATTTGGAGCCATTTGGGAAGCAGTTGAGTCAATACTAGTCTAAGGGTCGAATTGGACAAAAAGTGCAATTTATGAAGTGTTTGCACATTCTTAAAAAGGGACACTACAAGAATTATTAGAGCATGTTCCTTGCACCTGATGTGGATAACCATTTATGAAGACAATAAGACAAAGAAATCATCCCCCACACTTAGAACCGGAAACTGAAAGTGCTTTTGTTGAAGAGGAATAAATAGGAAAATAAGTGCATTTTGTTGAAACTATGGCTAGGGATGAGAAGGGAACCTCAGAGGATAAAGAGGAATTTACTAAATTCATTAAACCATTCTTTGAATACATGAAAAAATAGATCATGAAAGGGTTCTAATTGTTGGCTAGTCAACTTGGAAGCAAAGGAGCAATAGGAGGCAACGGTAGTTCTTCTTTTGAGGAAAAGAAGGCAATGGGTGAAAACATTTTCTCAAGGACAGGACCTCATAATAGACCTAATGAATTTAAAAGTTTAGTAAATCCTACTACACCTAAATTTATTGTGGCAAAAGAAGAATCTAACACCCAATTTTATATGCAGGAAGTTGTAAAGGAATGGGAAAAGTTGAGTGAAGATTGTAGAAGGACTCTACCCTTTGAGAAATACTTTAATGTTTCAAACAAACTCAAAATGAGGGAAGGTAATATGACTCCATTTCATAATAAAGAATTGAATTATGCCATTAGAAAAATTTCCTTTCCCACTTTTGATGGCTCATCTCAAAGTTCTGCAAATACTTGGGTACAAAAACCAGATGTGTATTTTTAGTTGAATCCAATGGTGGAAGAGGATGCTTTAAAAATGGCTATTTTGAATCTAGAAGGAGAAGCCAATGATTGGTGGTTCCATGGTCTGAAAAATTTGGGGCATGGTCAGGTTACAACATATGGAGAATTTGTTGACAGGGTATTAGAAATATTTGAGCAAAAAGACCCAGAATTGCCTTTCAAAGAACTAGCCCAATTGAAGCAAGTTGGAACCCCTGCTGAGTATATGTCGAAAATCCAAAGACTATCAGTCAAGGTGGATGATATCTCTATTGTAATATTAGTATTTCTCTTTACTGAAGGTTTGGATGAACCCTTAAAAATTTTAGTTAAATCCCACAAACCTAATTCATTAAAGGATGCCATGAACTTGGAAAAAGATTTGCAAAATGTGCTACCAATGACAAGGGTTCCCCCCAAGACCAACTTTCCTTCCTAATTCATATTTGCAAAGAAGCCATGGAAAGAAGATGAATTTGGAAAGGATAAGAAAGAGGGACCAAGCAGGGAAGAACTCAGAAGGAAGAAACTATGTTACACATGCTTCCAACCATGGGTACAAGGGCATACATGTGCTAAGGGAAAGGCACAATTCATTGAAGTATTTTATGATGATGAGTATGAAGGGGGTATTGAGGAAGGAGGAAATATTTCATACCAAGAATAGGGATATGCCATAATAGAAGAAGATAAAAAAAATAATATCATCCATTACCTGACAAAGGGAGACTAGCAGTGATTTTAGGAGTTCCTCATTTCCACACTATTCGATGCCAAGGAGTTGTACAAGGAAAACAGGTTTCAGTATTGGTAGATGGAGGAGCAACACATAATTTCATTGATGCAGCCATGGTGGAGAGGAGAAAGATACCTATTGAACTATTCGATGGCTTCACAACCATCATTCCAGGTCAGCATACTATGGAGTGCAAAACATGGATTCCAAAGCTACAACTCACCATAGGTAATTGCACATTTTTTGATAGCTTTTATGTGGTTGATGTTGTTGATACTAATGTGGTCTTGGGAGTGCAATGGTTGTACTCTATATGGGAACATACAGTGAAATATCAAATCCTTGAAATGAGATTCAAATATTCAGAAGGAAAACAAAGGGTATTGAGACGAATGCACACCTATCCGAATCAAGTAGTGTCATCCCACAACATGAAACACAAGCATGAAAAGGTTTTGGGAAACATTCCTCATGGGAGGCCACCTGATAGAGAAGGAAAAATTTTGCAGCATCCTAAATTGATATTGCTTGAGGGAAAGCAATATTGGGTGGGGAGGACTATAATGTCCCCATTCAAATAAATCTCAAGAAGGGAAAATTCCACCAATCTACTAGTTTCCTAGGTTGGGGTGGAAACATTAAATTTGTAATAAGGGAACTAATAAACCCCAAATGGAAATTAGATTGACATAAATATATTAAAAGGGGTTAAATAAATATTTATGATAGGAAATAAGGTGGCACTTGGTCATGGAGACACATTGGTGGTGTGGGACCCACACAAATCTAGATTCCTCATGCCACATGGCATCCTATTCTCACCCATTTGAATACAAGGTGGAGTCTAATGTTCTTGGGGATTTGGATGGTCAATATAATTGGCATGACTCAATAAAGGTCTAATTGGAGTGGAAGAGTAAATCCCATGGAAGAGGAAGAGGCATTTGAGAGATATTGAGACACTTGGGCTAGATTCCCTAGCTTCTATGACAACAAGATGCTATGAAACCTATGACACAAATCAGACCTGATGGATGAAATATGACATATATGGAATGTCAGGGCTAAAAATAGCCTCCAATAGGGCGCAAAAGGGATTTAGGGAAGCCAAAGAGTCACCCATTTAAATTGAGTGAAGGAGGAGGCTAGGAATAGAGGGACAAGTGGCATACATTGGAATTTATTCCTAATTTGAGTTGGCATGAATCTCATGGATGGAATTAGAGATAAGGAGATATTTTGAATTTTGTAAAATTCAATAACAAAGAAGGAGAGTATCTTTTTATCATTTTACATTTTTCATTTGGAGAGGAGAGCTAGTAGAGTGCTATTATACTTGCCTTAGCACCAATTTCGAGGGTGAAAGATTCCCATCCTAATTGGAAATTGGAGAGGTAATTTAGACCTTTAATTTGGAGCTACTATGGAGTCCTTTGTTACAGGTTGAAGCTACAGGGAAGCTCTTAGTAACATCTCTTTCAGCTTGCTTCTACAACCATTCTTCCATTTCTTATCATATTCTTGCTCCTTGAGGAGAGGCGCAGTTGGTGAGGTGACAATCTCTTTGGAATATTTCTTGAGGCCCCATATCTTTGTAATATGATATATATACTCTGTATTTACTGCTTAGAATACTTTTAGATTGAAACTCCAAGATATTTTATGTATAAATGCTAAACTATGAATAAATGGTGTCATTTCCCCAATACCTTGTTTTTTTTTTCCTTGAAAAAAAAGCGTAATTTTATTTCATCTTGCGAGTACAAAATTACATTTAGATCTTCATCACTCTTTAAGAGTGTAATTGTTGTTAAGAAATACCATTACATAATGCAGAAAGGCTTCTAGGATCCCATTTCAGTAATAACTTTTCAGCTTCGCAGAATAATAATGCAGGTGCCAAAGCACCCCAGAAACAAAAAAAAAACAAAAGTCTACATCTAAAAACCCCCTATTTCGGGGCAGCCATGAATGGATCAAATACAAAAGACCTGATCATAAAGAAACTAAAATGAACAAGCCAACACAAGAATATAAAATACGATATTCCCATAAAACTTGTAGTAGGAGAAGAGCCACCGGCTGCTGTTATGAAACCAAACAAAACATGAAGAGAAAAGTCCTTGACAACAGGCAAGTATTGGCTCCACTCGGAAATATTGCAGACGACGCCATCTCTGGATGCATGAGCCCATTGATAATTTCTCCCAACATCCTTTAATGGGAAATAGCCCACAAGATCCCATGCATCAACAAAAACCTAGTGTCATCGTCGTCGAAAGGATGAACACCCCAATGATCGACTACCTCATCGAGGGAGATGCTATCGCCGACAAGCTGGGGCTCGGAAGCTCAATAGTCTGCCTCAGCCACTTTCACCAAAGTGACAAGGATATTCCTCCCTGGTTCAGAATCCATGGCATAGAAAATCGTTGCCACCTCCACTGGTAAGAAGGATGTGCCCGCTACCCAATGGGTCGCTGCGCGAAGACGCCACCACCACTCCAATCATAGGAATAAATCGTCTATAAACACCATCAAGCAGCCATGTCATATAGCAATGCAACGCAGGGGATAAGGTGTGTAAAGTGACCATGGAAGGAACCATGGTCTCCAAGTAAATCTCGGCAGTCGATTATCATACCCTCTTCCCAATACCTTGTTACTTGCACTTGAAGTGGTATCAAATTCAAATGGTTCAGTAAAAATATGATATATTATTGTTGTATGGAGTGCCATTAATATTATGAAGAAGTTTCATTTTCATTATAGAAGCATTGGGAGAAATATTATTAAGTTTCACAACCATTTGTGAAGAATTACTATCATTTCCCCCTATGTTAAAGCTAGTATACAAACATCTGATTTATGGAAGTTGCAGAAGCCTATAGAAACTAATTGATGATGAATTGAAATCCCATTGAAGTACTTTATCAATTCCATGTCTCTTTTCTGAAATTTTGGAAGGTATTACAGTGTTTGGGAATCTATATTTGTCCCCTACCCTTGGGGGTTTTGAACCTCGATTTTGACTAGTAAAGTTCCCTATTTTTCCCTAATTATAAATTAAAGTTATAGAAGTGTTTTAAGAGTTTCCAAGAATCCATCAGACTCATTTACATGTGTGAATACCTTCCAAACTCATTAAGACCCAATTCAGAACCATTTGGAGCCATTAGGGAAGGAGTTGAGTCAATACTAGTCTAAGGGTCGAATTGGCCAAAAAGTGCAAATTTTCCTAGTGTTTGCAAATTCTTAAAAAGGGACACTACAAGATCTTAGTATTATGTTTCTTTCATAAATTATTTCTCTATAATTACATGGTTGTATTTTATGAGGAATAAATTTGAGGTCTTTGAAAGATTTAAAGAGTTCAAAACTCTTCTGGAAAATCATACTAGTAAAAGGATCAAGGAGCTAAGAACCAATAACGGATGAGAATTCTATGGAAAAGTGTTCAACTAGTTCTCTAGAAAGAATTATATAGCTCGACAAAACACAACTCCATATATGCCTCAACAGAACGGAATTTCTGAAAGAATGAACATAATGTTGATGGATAAATCTAGGAGCATACTCAGTGGTGAAAGAATTGTACAAGAATTATTGGAAGAGGAAGTCAATACGACATGTTACCTAGTGAATAGTTCGTCATCGATGGATCTATTAAACAAGAATCCATATGAGGAATGGGATGGTAAAGATACCTCTCTTACACATCTTAGAGTTTTTGGGTGTGAATCCTTTGTGCATAGCCCAAGGGAGAAAAGAACCAAACTCGACAACAAGTCAGCAAAATGCTTCTTCATCGAGTGCAAGGATGGAGTGAAAGGGTATAATCCATGGAATATTATTACAAGGAAGGAAGTTTATAGTAGATATGTGATCTTTATAGAATTCAAAGGCACTTCCAGATATGAAGAGGTTAAAAAAGAAAAACCAGAAAAACAAGATTTTGAAACAAATGATGAAAGTCTGGATTTAGGTGAGTCGATTGAATCTAGTAAAGAGGTGTAACAACAAACTTCATACATCTGGAGGTCTAGTTGAGCAAGGAGACAACCATAAAACTATATTCCACCCAAATTTCTCTATGTTTTTACATTATCTTCCCTAGAAGATGATCCCAGGTTAGTAAGGGAATCAATCTACTTGGGTAAACTATGGAAAAATTCCATCGAAGAGGAAATGGAACACTTGAGAAATAATGAAACATGGGATCTAGTCACATTACCAAATGGAAGAAAACCCATCGACAACAAGTGGGTGTTCAAGAAAAAATTGAATACAACAGGACAAGTCGAGGAGTACAAGGATCGACTGGTAGCGAAAGGGTATTCCCAAGTTGAGGGAGTAAAATTTGGTGAAATTTTCTCTCCTATTTATAAGTTAACTTGCATAAGGGTACTAATGTGTTTATTTGTAGCATTTGATCTTGAGATAGAAAAGATGGATGTAATGAGACCATTTCTTAATGGTGATCTTGAAGAAGAAATCTATATGAAGAAGCCTGAAGGTTTTGTAGTAGAAGGAGAAAAGGAGTTGGTCTACAAGCTCAAGATGTCTCTCTAAGGTCTAAAACAATCACCCAAGATGTGGTATTAGAAGTTTGATATGTATATTCAACAACTACGGTTTGTTATAAATCAGGCTAATGAGTGTGTGTATGGAAATAAATTCAGTGATCACTTTGTATATGCAGTGTTGTATGTCAATGATATGTTGTTGGTTGAGAATAACATGGATATGATTAAGGAGGTAAAACTTCAGCTATCTTCCAAAATCGAAATGAAGGATCTCAATGTAGAAAATTTCATTCTTTGAATGGAAATAAAGAGAGATCGAGTAGCTAGAATATTATGTTTAAGTTAGAGAAACGTATGTTGAGATAGTTTTGAAATGCTTCAACATGTAGGAGTGCAAATCAGTCAAGGTTCCCATTCCTGTGGGATTTAAGCAATATGTTGAGCAATGTCCTAAGACATAGGAATAAATTGAGTACATGCTGCATGTTCCCTATGCTAGAGATGTAGGTATTTTAATGTATGTTATGGTCTGTACTCAACCAAATATTTCCCATGTAGTGGAGTATTGAGCAAGTACATGTCGATTCCTAGAAAAGAGCATTGGATTGCATTCAAGATATTTTTTAGGTATCTGTGTGGCACAACAGATTATGCAATCTCTTATGGATGAGAACCTGAGGACAACAAGGAAATCAATGTTCATGGATTTTTCGATTCTGATTGGGATACAGATATCAACCAAGGACTATCGACCAATAGATATGGGTTCAAATTATTTGATAGAGAAGACAATTGGATGAGTAGGAGGCATTCAGTCATTGCAATGCTGACTAGTAAAATTGAATACATGACAGATAGTCATGCATGTAAGGAAGTTGTTTGGTTGCAGATATTATGCATAGAGGTTGGGTTTGGTCAACATGTTGTTAGGTTGGATTGTGACGGGCAGAGTGAAATATTCCTGGCAAATAACCCAACATATCATTAAAAAACAAATCACATTGATGTTCAATACCATTTTGTGAGAGAAATGGTGGAGAACCAAAAGGTGTTGATGGATAAGGTAGACATGGTGAAGAATGTTGCAGACTCACTAACCAAGTCGATGAGCATAGACAATTTTTCTTGGTTTAGGGAAATGATGGGATTTTTAGACCTGCTTAAGTGAACTGAAGTTCTGAATATCATGTTTATGCATTGAATTTCCAATTGGAATAGTTATTTGGTCAAAGGAAAATGATTGGTTGAAGGGAATTCGAAGGAACGACCAGAATCTCAACAGGTGTTCAACCAAGGTTAATCCAGTCAAGTTGACTATAACAAAATAACTTAAAGTGGTTATAAATTTATGGATTCCATTAATGATTTGTTGGTTTTATTGCATCTATAAATAATATGTAATGGCTATGGGGAAAGTATGGTGGAATGTAATGAAATATGATTTATGGTCTAGAAAATCATGGTTGTAAACATCGATTATGAGTGTTTGATTAATAGATGAGTGGAAAGATCATTGGTTTGTTGATTTTCCCTAGGACAAGGGTTTCCAAGGTAATTCCTGTGTGTTGTGTTCATGTGTTGTGTGCCATTGTTTTATGTCTAATTTTGTTTAACTATATGAATCAATTTGCAAGCCTATTGTAATCGGTATTAGAACCAACATAATTGTATGATCCAAGATAAGGGATTAAGTCTTCAATTTTTGGTTGAAACCATTGATTGTGCCAATTACATAGTTAATCACACTCCAACCAACACTCTAAAAGATATCATGTTGAAAAAACATGGAGTGACATTAAACTATATGTAATCCACTTTCATGTGTTTGGTAGTGAACCATGGGCTCACATTCTCAATGAAAAATAGAAATCCTAATATCCTATGAGTGAGAAGTGCATTTTTGTTGGATATTTTGAAGATGTAAAAGGTTATAGATTTCTTCAACTAAAATATAATGACATTATTATTATAAGAGATGTTAAATTAGATAAAAATATCTTAGTCTACAAACCTAATTCAATGTATGTTCCATCTTTGGCCTACAATCCATCTTTAGTGCTTATGCCACCTTCTATTCCCAACTTCTTTATTGTTGATCCTACCTCAATTTATTCTTCAAATGATTAAGCGAGGATGAAAACCCACCTCTTCTTTATCATAGGCCTCTAGTTAGGTCCATTTAACATGAACCTGCACCAAAAAAACCACTACCTAGATGGGTCCATAAAATATGTGAAGCAATTGTTGATCTTGTCAGTGATCCCAGAGATCAATGATGAAAATAACCACAATTCCAATGATCCTCTTCTCTTTTTTCTCAATTTTCAAAGACTCATGATCCAAAGTAATTTGTAGAAGCTTCTGTCCATCTAGATTGGGATGTAGCAATGAATGAAGAATATCATTCATTTCCTTAATGACAAATGATACTTGGGATCTCGTATCTCTTCCGAAAGCAAGAAAAATGGTTAAATATATAAATGGGTCTATAGAACTAAGTATGCACCAGATGGAAGTGTTTAAATCCTTAAGGATAGGTTATTTTCCAAAAACAATTTACTACATTGAAACTTTTTCCATTATTACCAAAATGAACTCCATTCGCCTTGTTCTTTTCCTTGTAACTTCACATAAATGGGAGGTCCATCAAATGGATGTCAAATATTCCTTCTTCCATGGGGATTTGCAAAAATAAATTGGTATGGAAAAACCTCCTGACTATGTTCAAAATGACTCCATCCTTGTTTTTCACCTTAAGAAATCTCTCTATGGCCCTAATCAATCTCCTTGAGCTTGGTATGCCAAAATGGATAGATTTCTCCTTTACATTAGTTTCTCTAGATGTAATTTTGACCCCAATGTCTATACTTATAAAGTAGGAAACCATCTCATAAAACTTGTTCTTTATGTTGATGTCCTTATTCTTACTGGAAGTGACCCTAAAATTTTAATCCGTGTGAATTCAATCCTTAAGAAAAAAATTGAAATTACTATCTTAGGACATTTGCCTTATTTCCTTGGTCTCCAAGTCTTGCAAATCCACGAAGAAATTTTTCTTTCTCAATCTGAGTATGCTTGGACCATCTTCATCTCTTTCACATGGAACATTGTTAACCAAGCGCTTCTTCCTTCTAGTCTAGAGTCAAAATGTATGCCACATGCACTACACTAGAAGTAGATGCTATGTCATACCATCAATTAGTTGGTAGTATTTTGTACTTGACTCATACCTATATTGATATTTCATTTTATATTGGTCTTGTTGCCTAATATACACAAACACTGCATGACAATCATTGGAAAGCAACAAAAAAGATACTTTGGTATATCAAGGGTAAAATTCAGTTTCGTATTCATTACAATTCAAGGGGAAATCCTTTGTTGGATAGCTACATTGATTCAAATTGGGTTGGAGACCCTAATGATGAGAATTCTACTACAAATTATGTTTTAAGTATTGGTTTTAGACCTATCACACAATCTTGTAAGAAACAACAAGATCTTACTCTTTATTTATCAAAAGAAGAGTATCGAGATGTAGTTAATGCAAGTCAAGAAGCTTTGTGGCTTCAACATTCTTTCAAAGTTTGGATTCGAACAATAGAATCCAACCACCCTTTGGTGTGATAATCAATGTGACATCAAGCTCTCCAAATATCCTTTAACATCATCGCGACAAACACATTGAGCTTCAAATGCACTTCATCATAAAAATTATTTAGGATTGCGTTCTTGATGTGTTATTTTTTCCTACAGATGATCAAGTTGCAAACATCTTCAAAAATTCTGTTATAGAAGTGAATTTTTTTAAACGTTGATATATGTAAGGAGTTCAAGAATTTTTCATTAATGGGGGATTGGATCTAATGCCTCCTTCCTTATCCTCTTATGTGACCTTTGTAAATCCTTCAATACATCCCAAGTTGTTTTTAAGGGGGGATGTTAGGATATCTAGCCACTTAGGAGTTAGTTAAGATCAACTTGGTCTAAAGTGTTTATAATCACGTGCATCATTATCATTGACATCGGCATCGTCATCATTGCCATCGTCCTATTCATCATCAACAAATTCATAGAAATAAAAAATATCATTATCATCATCATCATTGGCATCATCCTCGTCATCATAATTTTTATTGTTATCATTCTCATCATCAATTTAGTGCTCATTGTCATCATTATCATCTTATAGAAAAATCATCATCAACGCCAACATCATTGTCATCATATATAATTAGCATCATCTTCATATTGTTAGGGTCACTCAAGTTCCATTACGGTCACTTGAATAATGTTGGGGGTAATCAGATTCCTTTAAGGCCATTCAGGTGCCATTAAGGTCACTCAGATGCCATTTGCGTCATTTAGATGCCATTAGGATCAATCAAGATCAAATAGTGCTATAATCACATGCATCATCATAATTGAAATCAACATCATCTGTTATCCATCATCATCAACATCATACAAATTAACAATGACATTATCATCATCGTTAGTGACATTGTACACATCATCAGAATTTTCATCATCATAATCCTCATCATTGATGTAGTGCTCATTTTCATTATTATCATCTTATATTTAAATCATCATAAACGGTAACATCATTGTCAACATGCATCATTAGAATCATTTTCATGTGGTCAAGTTCACTAAAGTTCCATTAGGATCACTTGAATGTTGTTAGGGACAATTAGATTCAATTAGGTCCATATAGGTGTCATTAGGGTCACGTAGACGCCATTTGGGCCATTTAGGTTCCATTAGGATCAATCCAGATCAAATAGTGTTATAATCACATGCATCATCATCATTAACATCGACATCATCATCTTCATCATTGCCTTAGTCATTATTTTCAACATCATACAAATCAACAATATCATCATCGTCATCATTATTGACATTGTACCCATCATCATAATTTTCATCATCATTGTCCTCATAGTCGATGTAGTGCTCATTGTTATCATTGTCATCTTGTAGTCAAATCATCATCATTGCTAACATCATTCTCTTCATGCATCATTAGCATCACTGGTATGCTTCTAGGGTCACTCAAGTTCTAATGGGGTCACTCGAATGTTTTTAGGGACAACCGGATTCCATTAGAAGCACTCAAATGCCACTTGGGTCATTTAGGTACCATTAGGAGCAATAAGATCAAATAGTGCTATAAACACATGCATCATCATAATTAACATTGACAATATCATTATGATCATTTTCAACACCATACAAATCAACAATATCATCATTGAAATCATCATTAACATCATCATCATCATCAACGTCCTCATCATAGATGTAGTGCTCATTGTCATCATTTTCATATTGTATTCAAATCATCATCAACGTCAACATCATTGTCATCATGCATCATTAGCATCATTTTCATGTTGTTAGGGTCACTCAAGTTCCATTAGGGTCACATGAATATTGTTAGGGACAACTGGATTCCATTAGGGCTATTTAGGTTCCATTAGGGTCACTTAGATGCAATTTGGATAATTTAGGTTCCATTAGGATCAATCAAGGACAAATAGTTCTATAATCACATGCATCATCATCATTGACATCGATGTCGTCATTGTCGTCATCGCCCTAGTCATCATTGTCTACATCATACAAATCAACAAGATCATCATTGACATCATCTTCATCATCATCGTCCTAATTGTCGATGTAGTGCTCATTGCCATCTTTATCATCTTGTAGTAAAATCATCATCAATGCCAACATCATCATCATCATGCATCATTACCATCATCATCATGCTATTAGGTCACTCAAGTTTCATTAGGGTCACTCAAATGTTTTTAGGTACAACCAAATTCCTTAGGGCCATTTAGGTGCCATTAGGGCTACTCAGATGCCATTTGGGTCATTTAGGTTCCAATAATATCAATCAATATCAAATATTCTTATAATCACATGCATCATCATCATTGATATTGACATTTTCATATTCATCGTCATCCTATTCATCATTGTCAACATCATACCAATCAATAATATCATCATCATCCTCATCATCATAATTTTCACCGTCATCATCCTCATCATCGATGTAGTGCTCATTGTCATTGTTATCATCTTGTATTCAAATGATCATCAACACCAACATCATTGGCATCATGCATCATTAGTGTCATCATCATGTTGATAGGGTCACTTCAATGTTATCAGAAACAACTGGATGCCATTAGAACCATTTATGTTCCATTTGGGTTATTTAGGTTCCATTAGGATCAAGTAAGATCAAATAGTGCTATAACCACATGCATCATCATGATCGGCATCATCATCCTAATCATCATTGCCATAAGACATGCAGAGATAAAGACATCATCTAACATAACCTTAATTACCATAAGTAGGTGAGATAATCTTGATTGCAAACTCTAAGTAAGAAGTTGGGAGTGCAATTTAACTAATACTTTAATATAATCACACAATCTAGAATGGACTCTTGGGTAGTCAGCTTGTCCATTACGACACACACTATTAACATGATAACAAAAGACAATCATGGCGTACAAATATTTTAGTTGTCTTGAGGAAAATTCCAAATAAGCCTATCCTTACCTATAATATTTTAATATAAAATCACTTGGGGAAATATGGTGGCCAATTTAACTTGTGTGATATCATTGAGTCCCCTAAAAAATTTGTTTGTTCTCAAATAATTTTGAAAGGATCATACGCAGGTAGCAAGTTAGTTTCATCATACAAATCAACAATATCATAATATTCATCATAATTGACATCTTCCTCAACATCATCATCCTCATCGTTAATGTGGGCCTTATTGTTGTTGCTACCATATTGTAGTCAAATCATCATCAATGCCATCACCATTGTAATCATGCGTGATTAGCATCATTGTCATTTTTTTAGGGTCACTCAAGTTCCATTAGGGTCCCTCGAATTATGTAAGGGACAACCAGATGCCATTAGGGACATTTAGGTGCCATTAGGGTCACTTATATTCCATTTGGGTCATTTAGGTTCCATGAGTATCAATCAAGATCAAATAGTTCTATATAATCACATGCATCATCATCATCATTGACATTGACATCGTCATCCTCATCATCGTCCTAGTCATCATCGTCGAGATCATACAAATCAATAATATTATCATCATCATCATCATTCACATCGTCCTCGTCAACATAATTTTCATTCCGATCATCCTCATCGTAACTGTAGTGCCCATTTCCATCATTATCATCTTGTATTCAAATCATCATCAACGGAAACATCATTGTCATCATGCATCATGCATCATTAGCATCATCGTCATGTTGTTAGGGTCACTCAAATGTTGTTAGGGACAACCAAATTCCATTAGGGCCATTTAGGTCCCATTAGGGTCACTTAGATTCCATTTGGGTCATTGAGGTGCTATTAGGATCAATCAAGGTCAAATGGTGCTATAATCACATGCATAATCATCATTAGCATCGACATCATTTTCATCATCATCATGGACATCATCCTCATCATCATAATTTCCATCGTCATCGTCCTCATTGTCAATATAGTGCTTATTATTATCATTGTCATCTTGTATTCAAATCATCATCAATGCCAATATCATTGTCATCATGTATCATTAGCATCGTCATCATGTTATTAGGGTCACTCAAGTTCCATTAGGGTCAATTGAATGTTGTTGGGGATAATCAAATTTCATTATGGCCATTTAGGTGCCACTAAGGTCACTCAAATTTCATTTGGGTCATTTAGGTGCCATTTGGATCAATCAATATTAAATAGTTCTCTAATCACATGCATCATCATCATTAACATTGACATTGTTGTCATTGTCATCATCCGAGTCATCATCGCCAACATCATACAAATCAACAATATCATCATTGCCAACATCATTGAAAGTGTCCTCATCATCATAATTTTCATCGCCATCATCCTCATCGTCAATGTAGTGCTCATTTTCATAGTTATCATCTTGTAGTCAAATCATCATCAACACCAATGTTGTCATCATCATGAATCATTAACATCATTGGCATGTTGCTAGGGTCACTCAAGTTCCATTACGGTCACTTGATTGTTGTTAGGGATAGTCAGATTCCATTACGGCCATTTAGGTGTCATTAAGATCACTCAGATTCCATTTGGATCATTTAGGTTCCATTACAATCAATCAAGATCAAATAGTGATATAATCACATGCATCGCCATCACTGACATCATTGTCGACATCATACAATCAACAATATCATCATCGTCCTCATCATCATAATTTCATCGTCATCATCATCATCATTTATGCAGTGATCAGTGTCGTCATTATCATCTTGCAGTCAAATCATCATCATTGCAAATATCATTGTCATCGTGCATCATTAGCATCATTGTTGTGTTGTTAGGTTCAATCAAGTTCCATTAGGGTCATTTGAATGTTTTTAGGGATAACCATATGCCATTATGTCCATTTAGGTTCCATTAGGGTCACTAAGATTTCATTTGGGTCATTTAGGTGCTATTAGGATCAATCAAGATCAAATACTGGTTTAATCACATGCATCATCATCATTGACAATTACATCGTCATTGTCATAATTTTCCTAGTAATCATCATAAACATCATACAAATCAACAATATCATCATTGATATCCTCCTCTTCATCATAATTTTCATTGTCATCATCCTCGTCATCGATGTAGTGTTCATTGTCATAATTATCATCTTGTAGTTAAATGATCATCAACGCCATCATCATTGTCATCATGAATCATGAGGATCATCGCCATGTTGTTAGGGTCACTCAAGTTTCATTAGGGTCACTTGAATGGTGTTAGGGACAACCGAATGCCATTAGGGCCATTTAGATGCCATTAGGGTCACTCAGATGCCATTTGGGTCATTTAGGTGATTACAATAAAACAAGATCAAATAGTGCTATAATCACATGAATAATCATCATTGACATCGACATTGTCATCATTGTCATCATCAACATCATACAAATAAACAATATCATCATCGTAATCATTAACATTGTCCTCATCATCGATGCAGTGGTCATTGTCATTGTTATCATCTTGTAGTGAAATTATCATCAATGTCAACATTATTGGCATCATGCATCATTCGGCATCATCAACATGCTATTAGGGTCACTCGAATGTTGTTAGCGATAACCAGATTACATTAGGTTCATTTAGGTTCCATTAGGGTCACTTAGATTCCATTTGGGTCATTTAGGTGCCATTAGGATCAATCAAGATCAAATAGTGTTATAATTACATACATCATCATCATTGATAATGACATCATCACCGTCATCATCATCCTAGTCATCATCATCAACATCATACAAATCAACAATATCATCATCTTCATCATCATTGTCACCATCCTCATCATCGATGCAGTGCTTATTATCATTGATATCATCTTGTAGTCATCTCATCATCAACGCTAACATCATTTTCATCATGCATCATTAGCATCATTTTCATGTTGTTAGGGTCACTCAAATGTTGTTAGGGCCAACCAGATGCCATTAGGACCATATAGGTACCATTAGGATCACTCAAATTCTATTTGGGTCATATAGGTGCCACTAGGATCAATCAATATCAAATAGTGCTATAATCACATGCATCATAATCATCGACATCGACATTGGCATTTTCATCATTGTCCTAGTCATCCTCATCAACATCATACAAATCAACAATATCATCATCATCATTGACATTGTCCTCATCATCATAATTTTCAGCATAATCATCCTCATTGTTGATGTAGTGCTCATTGTCATCATTACCATATTGTTGTCAAATATTCATCAACACCAACATCAATGGACATGCATCAATGGCATCATCGTCATGTTGTTAGGGTCACTCAAGTTCCATTAGGGTCACTAAAAATTTGTTAGGGACAACTGCATTCCATTAGGTTCATTTAGGTGCCATTAAGGTCACTTAGATGCAATTTGGGTCATTTAGGTGCCATTAGGATCAATCATAATCAAATAGTACTATAATCACATGTATCATCATCATTGACATCGACATCATTGTCTTCATCATCGTCCTAGTCATCATCGTCAACATCATACAAATCAACAATATCATCATTGTCATCATCATAATTTTCATTGTCATCGTCCTCATTGTCAATGTAGTGTTCATTGTCATCATTATCATCTTGTAGTCAAATCATCAACAACGCTAATATCATTGGCATCATGCATCATTGGCATCATTGTCATGTTGTTAGGGTCACTCAAATGTTTTTAGGGACAACTGAATGCCATTAGGGTCACTCATATTCCATTTGGTTAATTTAGGTTTCATTAGGGCCAATCAAGACCAAATAGTGTTATAATCACATGCATCATCATCATGATTGACATCTACATCGACATCGTCATTGTCATCATCATCAACTTCATACAAGTCAACAACATCATCATCTTCATCATTATTGACATCGTCCTCGTCATCATATTTTTCGTCGACGTCATCGATGTAGTGCTCATTACCATCCTTATCATCTTGTATTCAAATCATCATCAACACCAACATCATTGTTATCATGCATCTCTAGCATCATTGTCATGATGTTAGGGTCACTCAAGCTCCATTATTGTCACTCGAATGTTGTTAGTGACAACCAGATTCCATTAGGGTCATTTAGGTGCCACTAGGGTCACTTGGATGCAATTTGGGTCATTTAAGTACCATTAGGATAAATCACAATCAAATAGTGCTATAATCACATGCATCATCATCATTGACATCGACATCATTGTAGTCAACATCGTCCTAGTAATCATTGTCAACATCATACAAATCAACAACAACATCATTGTCATCATCATTGATATTGTCCTCATCATCATAATTTCATTGTCATCGTCCTCATCGTTGATGCAGTGTTCATTGTTATCATTATCATCTTGTATTCAAATCATCATAGACACAACATCATTGGCATCAGGCATCATTAGCATCATCGTCATGCTATTAGGGTCACCCAAATATTTTTAGGGAAAACTGGATGCCATTTGAGTCATTTAGGTGCCATTAGGACCAATCAATACCAAATAGTGCTATAATCACATGCATAATCATCATTAACATCAAAATTGTCATCATCATCATCATCAACATCATACACATCAACAATATCATCATCTTCATCATCATTGACATCGTCCTCATCATAATAATTTTCATCGACATCATCCTCAACGTCGATGTAGTGCTCATTGTCACCCTTATCATCTTGTGGTCAATTTATCATCAACACCAACATCATTGTCATCATGCATCATTAGCATCATCTTCAAGTTGTTAGGGCCACTCAAGTTCCATTAGGGACAACCAGACACCATTAGGGCCAATTAGGTTCCATTATGGCCATTAAGATTCCATTTGGGTCATTTAGGTGGAATTATGATAAATTAATATGAAATAGAGCTATAATCACATGTATCTTCATCATTGGCATCGACATTATCATCGTCATCATCATCAACATCATACAAATCAACAATATCATCATTGGCATAGTCCTCATCAACATAATTTTCTTCATCATCGTCCTCATCGTCGATGTAGTGCTCATTGTCATCTTTAACCTAGACCTATTCAAATGTTAAAAATATAGGGTCAATACATTTTAGTGATTGTAATATTTCATGATAAAAGCTTAATTACAAAGGATATTTTCACCTAAGGGGGGATCTATGTGATGTTCATAGAGGAACCTCAACACATTAGACATATGTTATAAATAATAGGGATTTTTTCATTTAACATATAGTTATTTTGAAGAACTTGTAATATAAGAGGGGTTGCCTAAAATAAATCACATCTTATGTGGTCTTATTTGGAGCGATTTCATGTGGTCCTATGGTAAAATGAATTTTTAATTGCAGTCCTATAAGTTCTATCATCATGTATAACCATGCCTTCTTACCTATGTTTTGGTCAAGATATGGGGAATTTTAGATTGTAAATTTTGATGGATCATCAAACTCAATGGTTTGTACATATAAAGTGTCTTAAAAACTTAAGAGTACTTGCATGGATGATTGTTGGGTGCAGACACACTAGCTTTTTAAGTGATGTAGTGAAGCATAGTGTTGATCACACAAGTTGAATAGGTTAATCAATTTGGACCTTATTAAACAAGACACCATACGGTTTCTACGACATTTTCCTGAAATTTATTTTTGGGACATTTGGTCCATAGTTTTGTATCTTCTTAAGGACATTTTCTTGAAATATATTTTTGGACGCTTAATATGGTTTCTAGTAATTTCAAAACCTGTAATTTAATGAGTGGTGTTTTGATGTTAGGGATTAATGATAAGGGTATTTTGTTATAAAAGATGATATGGACTATTTAGATATCTAGAACCAATATGGCCTTGTAGCTTTGGTTATAGTTGGGTAGATGAGTCTTCCTTTATCTATGTACTCTTATGTTTTTTATAATATAAGAAGTAATTTTTCAAAAGAAAAACAATACAACAAAGTATTCAATGAATCTAGGGAATTAGGGTTCGTTGAACATGAAAACACAAATAAATGGGGGTGTCATTGCATAGTCTTCTTGTGTACAAAAAAAAGTTTGAATGAGGAGCTTGTGGAAGTGCTTTGGTCTGTATCTAGGGTTTCCCTTGCCACTAGCCTATAGAAATAGGTGAACCCTTGTACCCCTAGTTGGATTGTGCATTTTTGTCTCCAATTTCTAATGATGGCTTGTAACAAGAAGAAATCATACATCCCCTGGTTGATCTTAAGTAAAAGTGCCACCTCATTTTGGCCTATATCAACCCACATTGAGGTTTAGTGGTTTCAGTCTGTTAATGACTAATGCAAAATGGGAGAGGAGGGTGATTTAGAAATTGAGTTTAAATCCCTTGTTAGTGCCCTCAATCCACCCACAAAAGTGCATATTCTCCATTGGAAATTTGGCAAACGTCTAAAGGAACTTCCATATCTAGAGCTTTCTAGTCAGGAGACAAAAAGAAATTCCCTTTTATTGTTTGAAATAGATTTGATTGGGAATTTCTCAAGTCTCTGGCCTATCCCTAGAGCTATCAAAGCATGGATAGTAGAACATTCATCCCCCAAAATTCAAAGTCAAGTATCTCTTTCCGCATCAAGTCGAGGGTATTTTTTTTCTCTTCTCAAATAAGGAAGCCCAAGATTTTATTTTTCATCATGGACCATACTTCATGGGTTCTAAGGGTATGTATCTAGTTGCTTGGTCTCTAGATTTTAACCCAAAATAGGAGATATACTCAGTCCTTGTGTGAGATAGGTTGTCCCATTTTCCCTTAATTTTTTGGGAAGATGGAACCCTCATGGATATTGGGAATAAATTAGGAATATATATTGACAAAGAAAAACCAAAAGGAAACATTTTTTCTCATGCTTAAATTTGTGTGGAAGTTGAATTGGAGATGGGTCTGCCAGAATCTTTGCAAATCAATATTGAGCTCAGTGGTTTTATATGCAACCCCTAGGTTATGAACCAATTCCATTTAAATGTAATTGACAATGGGCATTTTGCCAAAAACTATCCTAAATCTCAAATAGTTCAATAGGTAGGTTCATAATAGAAGTTGAGCAGGTTCATAATAGAAGCTGTATTCATTCTCAAAAACAACAGTAGGCCCCTTCTTATTAACATGATGGTTTTAAGCGGGTTCAGACCAGATGTCGAAGCCCCAAACGCAAGGAAGCACATCATAGTAAGGTACCTCATGACGAAGGCTCCAAATTGATCCAAATCACCTTCAAAGTTATGGGGAATTTAGAGGAAGCGACAAAGGAAAGCAATGAGGAAAAACAAGAAGAATTAAATCATAGGAAAACAATGAGTCCTAAATCCTAAGTGGAATAAGAGAAAGTAGTTTTAGACAAAGATAAAAAAGAAAAGGAAGAAGGTGCAACAGCTGAAGATGAAGAAAAGAGGAAGAAGAGGCAATAGCAGAGGATGAAGAAGAGGAAACATAGAGTGACTCCGAGGTAGTAGAGAACAACTCAAAGGAAGCAATGAAGTAAGATGCAAATCTTTGGGTTTCTACCAAAAAAAACTCAACTTCTCTTTCCTATGCTGAAGTGTAAAGTAGCCTTGGATGGTTTTCTAACTCCACATGACAACTCTTATAAAGGGTGAAGATTTTTGTAATAATCACTATCCTCTTAGTATGAGAAGTGCTCTAAAACAAAATTATAATTAAAAATAAAAGGAATGTAATCATAGTCATTTTAAATTGATTCTTATTGTTCATTCAAGGATGCTAAATCAATATCCATCGCAATAAAAGAAATTAAAATCAAAATCAATAAAAAATCAAAATCATAATGTGTTTAACCTTTTTCATTGTTATTTACATGTTGCTCAAGTAGATTCTGTTATGTTGTTCAAGTAGATTTTGTTATGGACTATCAACACTAAAGATTGCGTAGTTATAATTACCTTGTTCTTAGCAGAGATTTCATGGTTATGTTTTCCTGACCATAAACATGGAAAATCAACAATAGTATCTAAAAATGCCAGACAAATTCTTGCAAGATCCATGGAAAATCAACAATCCACTTAATGGAACAACCAATTTCATTGAGCCATGAACGAGTTCCCATTGCTCTTACAATTTATAAACCGTCAATGCACCAAAACTGCGATATAGCACTGCAGTACAACTTTAATGATAATCAGATGGAATTCAATATTTCAATTTTGATTTGAATTCTTCACTCAAAACTTATTCCATATATGCGAAACAATCATTTAAGGGAACAAACTTTCTTAAGAAAATCTTCTTTGATCTAAGAATCCGTTAAACTAATATCTCCGTTACTTCTATCCTACGAAACTCTCACCCTTCCTCGGCCCTCTTCTGCGGGTGTATCATCCATATGCTTGGAGAGAAGGATGAACTGGAAACTGACATAATTTATCGTCATGGGAATCAGTACAAAACGTTGGTAGTTTCTTTCTGGACAAAATAATCAAACACAACTTTTAACCCAGAAATTATGGGCCACTGAATATTCAATACAAAGAAAATAGAAAGTTGCAGTACGAAGTTAGCGGTGGGAATGAGGAAAAATGTTTACAGGCCGGGAGAGGATCTTTTTATGGGTGAATTTGAACGTTTAGCCTCCTGAGCCATATGGAATGAAGAATCATGTGGAACAAGTCATAAGATTTTGGAGGCTGGTTCATAGCAAAATGTGTCTGAACTTGCTTGACTCTACTTTGCATCTGGACATACCTATCTATAGGGATGGATTGCAGTATGGTCTTGAGATTTGGTATTTCAGACAACGGAAGCTGAACAGAGAACGTTGTCCAATTCAGCACATCGCTGAAGGGAAGAACATAGTTTTTTGAAATTATGACGGGCACACATTCACTGTAAATTGCTTCCACAATTCGAGGGCTGGCCACTTCGTATCCACTTGGGCACAGGCAATATTTGCTCCTTTTCATAAAATCGAGATATGACAAACCCTGGGGGAGATATTCGTGGACTTGTATGTCATCATCACCCTTATCTTTCCAATACTTAAACAATGTTGGTCTCACAGGTCCATGGTTTCCGCCCGCAAAGAATGCAAGAATAGGCCTTTCTAGAGCTGGTAGACCACCAACCAAGCCAGTCATTTCACCTGTTTTCAGATTCATCTCTGGAAGTGTTGTATCTTTTGTAGGATTGAATCCTTCTGAGGTGTTGGCATTACACAGAACACGAATTGAATTGTTGTACAATAATGGATTTGACGCAGATGCAATCGGCGCCTGCAAATACCCCAAACAAAAACATGCAAGGCAATCAGAATTTTTGAGACTACTACTAATGACTGCATGTTAACGATATCGTCTAACAAGCACATCCACAACATAACCTAAAACTGGCCAGGTCATTCAATCTATGGATTTTTCTTAGCAATTTAGATCTACAACTTTAAGGAACATGACCTAAAACTGGCTAGGTCATTCAATCTATGGATTTTTCTTAGCAATTTAGGTCAACAACTTTAGATGATTTTAAATCTTTAGGACAGAAAATCCATAACAAAATACATACCCAGTCATGGCATGACAGCATGAAATGATCGGCGCCCAGACTCCGATTCCAGAACGGGTACTTGTTGGCAACCACATCAACATAATCTCTCACAAACCGTTTTAAGGGTTTGACATCATATGTATTGGGCTTGTAAATGTATCTCACCATCATATATATGCTAAAGGGTAGAAAATAAACATGGGCATCCTCTGGATCCAATGTCACAAACCGATTCCCCAGTTCAAGCTGATGAATGAATCTACCTTCCGTTGTATAGATACTCCTACAGGGCCCATCGTGTACCAGAGGCGGTTCCCCCTCTCGGTATATAAAAATCTTGAAACGCTTCACCATTTCACTATAACTCCTGATAACATAAACACCGAAAAGTGCAAATCCAGTAAATCTTACAAACAGCTATGACCAAAAGCATTAAAATATGATCAAGCAGATTAAGGATCCAAATATATAGTTGAAATAGAACTCTTACTGATGAAAGGCGTGGGCATTTAGGTAGATATCACCGGTGGCAACAGAGGAACCCCCCGGCTTTTGTTGTTTCTGTTCTCTGCGTAAAATCGCTTTCCTTATAGCTGCCCGAGCGCGTCTCAAGCCGAGTTCCACTTTCCCAATACCACGCCTCCATTTCTTCTGCTTCTACACTACCACACAGCTATTCTTTAATCCTATTCTACTCTGATAAAATCAAATATGTTGGGTATTACGCTAATTCCAATTTCTTAAATTTAACCAACCCATACAAACTTCTCTTTAAATCCTTAAATCTATTTAAATAAATTCCATAAACACTATATTATTTTATTTCTTTTAACCATGGGAATAGTAACCTTCCAAGGATATATTCAACAGCCCCCAACCAGATATACCAGTAACTTGTGACTCAGCAGGGGCCCAGAAGTCTCTAAACTCACCAGGGTGAGTCTCTATCTCAGGGATCACCTACCCAGCTACCCTTCAAGCCTTGTCACAAGGGGCCAATAAGCAACCCTACTCAGCCTGTTTTAAACCAAAAAAGTTAAGGATGCAACATTAAAGCTTCCTAAGAGGTCACCCATCCTAGTACTAGTCACCCATCCTAGTACTAGTCTAGCCCAAAGCACACTTAACTGCCGAGTTCTGATAAGATCCAATACATTAACCCTGGTATGATGGCACCCTTAAACACTATATTATTGCGCACATTCTCCCAAGAGGAGGGCCAGGAGCCTTGAGTTTTTCGGACTCAAGTTTTTTGTATGAAGGTCGATGATTTACCACCGTTACTATTTATGAAATATCGAAAAGTATCGTTGTGTTTCTCATCACTTATTCCCATTCCCATGTGAAAAAAAAAACTGTTGCATACAAGAATCAGAGATGATATTAACCTGGATTGTTTCATTGACAGAGCTTTTGTTACCAGGAATTGCAGCAGCTGATTCGACCAAGAGTGAAGCTCCTGCATATTGGGATTCATGATCCTGCATCCCGGCTTGGAGCAATGCAGACGAGGAACGACCAAGCGAAGGCACTCCATAATTCGAGTTCGTATCAGATTGCGCAAAAATAAACGACGACAGGCGATTGACTTGATAAGAATCGAAAAAGAAAAAACTGCCGAGGATTAGTAGAAGAGCGAACGGTAGACTCCACCTCAGGTCGCTGGCCCTCTCCATAACAGCCAGCCAGCCTTCAAAGGATCCCCCAACCCCACTTATACGGTAATAAACCCCAAGATTTCTCTGGTTCTCTTCCGCTTTTTATGCTTTTCTAGACAATGTAAATTCAACCCGTGATCTTAGCATTCCACAAATTACGGTCTTCGTTTTGTTTCAGTTTTCTTACGTTCCACGCGAGAAAAATGCTACGTTTTTACCGAGGTATGAATGCACTTGGTAACGGCAAACATCATAAAACTTACAGACCTTCAATAAATGCTCCCCCTCGACCCGTTTAGAATTATGAATGTGAATAAGGAAGCATTTATTAGGTCATTGCATTGCGACGGAGTTGGCCATGCTGGTAGCAAATATTTTGGTATCCGGAATTCAGTGATATAGACAGTTTTTAGTTGTCCGTTGAGATGTGGCTTAACTGTAAATAGGTGGGAGTTTTCTAACCGTTAGTAGGTAGGTGGGAGTTTTCTTTGACTCACTCACAGTTGATTTTTAAGCTTAAATTATGTGTTGTATTTAAAACTAAGAATCCTCAATGACATATGTTACTTTAGTAGAGTGATACAGTTTTCTATTAGTGATTTAGGTGATGGCTTGTGATAATTGGCACTTAAATTACCTTTTGTTGGTAGGGAAAATTTTCCCGCGAGACACACTTCTACTTTTTTTATTATTTTTTTGGAATTTGGACGATTTGAGTTGTTTTAAAATGGGCCAAAATCTCTAGAAACACAGTTTCATGATATAGTTTCATAGTAAATAGAGTGAAACTACAATTCCATCAGTTTTTATAACCAGATCTAAAGAACAAATCACCCAAAAAACAAAACAATTTAAATGCCAATTATCCCACGTCCTGATTTAGAATTGATTTCTAAAAAGTTTTTTTTATAAATGATTCAGCGTTGATTCCGAAAGTAACGATAACTTTGACTTAAAGTTACATATGTTCCATTTGTCGAGTGATAATCTATTAATTTTAAATCTTAAACCCCAATTCAAAGATAAAAATAAAAAAACTGTAAAAAGTTAAATTTTTAATTTTAATTTTTTTAAAATAAAAATAAAAAATAAAAGTATTTAAAATTAAATCTTTGAAATTTTTCCCATCTTTAAAAAAAAATATTATATCATGGTGAAATTTTAATCATATTTAATAAAAAACATTCATATATGTCATATAAGCATTTTTATGAGGGTGCATCATTATATGATTTAGACTTTAGGAGCTGTATTGATTGACCATCTCTTGTTTTGGATTTTCACTGGCCATTTGAATCCACAATAAAGTGAAAAAAAATGGAAGATGCATGATGTTTAATTTCGATTATTTAAATGATTATTAAATGGGTATATGGATATTTTGAAGGTTTTAATTATTATGAATATTTAGTATTCAAATGGTATCGTATAAACTTTTAATGCAAATTTAGTGTTCGATTTTACGGTGGATTTTGTTCGGTAATTTTTTTGATAAAATCTAAATTTTTACGTGTTTAAATTGTATTTTTGAATTCATAAATAGATTCAGCACCCTCAAATACCCCATGACACTCAAATTATGCAATTTCAATAATATTTAGACTACACCAACTTTTTAATGCAAGCATTTATTAAGAGTACTCATTATGTTTACTATATTTTTTTAAATAATCATTAAAATAGATATATGGACAAGTTTTAAGTATTATGCATGATTTATAATAAATATTAATAATAAAAATATGCAACCACAAAAAATAAATCTTAATGATTAAAAATGCTACCATAAAAAATAAATTAATATTTTTTGAGACAATTATTATTTTAAATTTATAATAAATATTAATTGTAAAAATATGCAACCTTAATGGTTAAAGTATGCTACCACAAAAAAATAAATTAATATTTTTAAAATCATTATTATTTTAAATTTGGTAGGAATTTTGTCTACATTCATAATGCTATTTGAAATAGACTCCAAAACTTATTTAAAAAATTGATCCATTTTAAAGAGATATGCAAAATAAACCAAGACATTCTCTTAAAGGAAAAAAACGGACTCACCCAAATGATGGAGTTTGTTTATTTATCAACTCAATTCATTGTAAAAAGTTACTATGATCACAAATATGCTCAATTTCGAAAAACCCATAAGACATGGTTCCACCAGTGATGACCTTGGATCATGGTGGAACTATGATCCATGGCTAAAATTAGCTCATGTTGCCCTACATTGACTTTATTGTGTTGAGATAATTGATGGGAGATTATCAATTGTGAAAATCAAGTTGGTTAATCTTGCTTTATTGCATATTCGAACACCTCACCTATTATCATGGAAAAAAGATTTCAAAGAATTATGTCAACAAAAAAAAATATAAGGTTTAAGAAAAAAGGTTAATTATTGAATAATAAATGAAACTGTTTAAAGATGAGATGATTTGACTTTTCATTTTTCATTAGAGAAATGGATTCAACTGTGGAAAACCCATTATGCATTTTTAACATTATTTTAACTTCATTTTGGAGAAAAATGGTAAAGAAGTCCAAATAGTCTAACCTTTAGAGTACTCTTTAATAAATTAATAAATGATGAGATAACGTGTCAAATTAAAGGGTAAACTGTATAATTTTTTAAAATCCTCCTTACAATTGTCAAACTCTGAAATTTTGGGTCTCCCACGGATTTTGTGGGTCATAGTGGAAAATAATTAAATAAATTACTAAGCCTGGGTTAATTTGATAAAAAATTTACCTTATGTAAATAAATAATTTATGGTGAGCCTAAATTTCATTTTATTTAATATTTCTAATAATTATTTATGAGTTGTCCATGGCTTAGATGGCCTAAGATGGCGCATCGGATGAGAATAAGGTAGATGAGTTGTCCCCCTAAAAAAAAATTAGAAGGAAAGCTGCTAAAAGCATTAAAAGCAGCCAAAAGCAAGAAAAGCACGAAAAGTAGCAACAAATCAAGAAATAACAAAAGCGAGAAAGCAAGCAAGAGGCCTTAGGAAAGTTTCAAATTCTAAGTTTGGCCAATTAGGGAGAATTCATGAGGCATGTGTGTCCAAAATTCGAAAGCAACTTGCAAAAGAAGCCTCCACTCATCACAAATTTGAATTTCCTAGATGACAAGCTCTAGAAGGAAGGAAAAAAAGTTGGAAGAGGTTAATAAAAGGATGATGAACACACCCTTTCACATCTTTTGTCACTTTGAGAAGTTTTCTTGAGAGCGTTGAGCATCTCATAGGCTTGGGTGATGTGCCCCTTTCCATGAATTGGGTGATGTTCCCCTTTGCAATCTTTGATCCAGCTTATAAGTTGAGCGATCTCTCCGTTGGATGTTTGAGGAAGAAGATGTCCAGTCTTCTTCACAAAGTGTAATGCATCCATTAGAGATTAAGTTGCAGTTCTGATACGAACTTCAAAGAATGAGATCAAGCTCCAGTTGATGAGGGATGAAACTAGTAGCAGTAGTGTTCCAATGCAGTGAGTTTCAATCAGTGAAGAGTGGGGATGGAAGGGTTGCACTCTCTATGAGTTTTTTATTGTTTTCCATGCACCTCTAGTGAGTTAAAATATAGTGATATTATGTTCATGGATCTAATATAGTGAAGAAAGAACTTTTTCTCATTCTCATATATTCAATCTTTGCTTCTATGTTGTAAAATCTCAAGGATTATGGACTTTTTGTACTTTTGACTTCCATAGACTATTGTTAACAACTCTTAAATTCTAATTTAAGTTTTCTTCCATTCAAAGGCATGATGTTATCTTCATGTATAATGTGTATTGATGAATTCATAACATTTATGGGTTATTTTTAAGTCTATATTATTTATAGTTGCGCTATGGTAAAGAAAAATGGAATAGTTTTGTGTTTGATGATCCTAATGATCAAATGAGTATCTAATTTTTAATGTACTAATCAGATTTGATGATACACTAACTGACTTCCCTACAAGACTTAAGGAAAAATAATGAAACTAGTGACTTGACTGACTATAGGAAGGAAATTTCAAACAACTCTGGAAGGGATGAAGATCATGCTAGATAATATATCCATTGCACAATGTACTGGGACCATTAATGTTTCAAACATCATCTATTCTGAAGTCTAATCCAAGGCTCTTGGGAACCTTAGCATATGAAAACTAGATCTTCAAGTTATTACTACCTAAGAACCAATGGTGACAGATTTTGACTCAAGAAGGCTTGAAAATATTAAATGACAGTCAAATATCATTCTAGCTTCAAAGTGGGAGAAGGATTCGAATTCTCAGTTTCAGACATGGAATGAGTAGATAAGAATTTTAAGTAACAACAACAATAGAAAGAACTCAATTTGGATTTGTGTAAGTTCATTTATTAATTAAACACTGAAAACTAGCTATTTTCCATGGCAATCTAGACTAGGCACAAAAGATGGATATGAAAGGAAGAATTTTCTTTATTAATTATGCAAAAAGGACTTCAAAGGTTTAAATTTACATCAATAACAACCATCAGTATCTGAAATACATGTCATAGAAATCTCAGGAAATAAATACTTAAGCCTAATAGGATTCTCCATCATAGAAATACTAGAAATCATTAGAATTTTGAATGGAAGGCTCTCTAATTTCTGCAACAAGCTTGAATTTCATTAGATGACTGCGGGACATGCAATAAACTCAATGATGAAGATTGGATGTCATCATCATCTCAGAAGAAGCAAGGGCACATCTCCCAGGTTGGACTAAGGGCACATCTCCCAAGTCAAAGAGGCAAAATTGCACTCAATTCAATTCTCAAACTGTAAACAAAACTAGTGGTAAGCACTCCTTATTTTATAGATTTGAGGTAGCATGTTGAGCAAGTCACCTAAGCTAATGTGCCCTCATGGAGTGGATAAGGATAGCTTGCTTCCAATATTTTCCTTTTTGCTTTGCTTTTTTCATTTGCTTTATCTTGCTTTTGATTTTCTATCATGTTTTTCTTCTTTTGAATGCTTTCTTCCTGCTTTTCTACCTTGTCCTGTTTTTTTGCATTATCGTATTTTTTCTTGATTTTTTGTCTTATCATGTTTTATGCTTTTATCTGCTTTATGATTTTCATGAACTTTGTTGCTTTTCTACCTTGTGCTATATTTTCTTTATTTTTCTTGATTTCCTAGCTTTGGATGCTTTCATCTTTTCTTTTCTTGCAAGTTACCTCTTGGTCAACCTTATCCTCTATGCGCCCTTATGGAGCATTATCCACTTAGTCCTTTGTAATAAAATATCTATTAATGAAAAATGATTTTCATCAAGTGCATTTCAAACTTTAAGAAAATAAAATTAACATCTTCTAATTAATTAATGACTAAACTATCAAAATTTACCCCAAGCAAATGATATTTTCTCCTCAACCCAAGGCATTGATTGGGTTGGTAACTCAATCAAATGAACATCAATGAGGGGAAATGACAGTCCTCCCCTCCCAATATTTCTTGTCCCCGAGCAATTTCAAACTTGGATGTTGTAAGATGTGTTATCCTTCCCATGTAGCACCCTCACTAGTAAGACCTTCCCATTGCACAAAATATTCCTTAATGATTCTACTTCTTAACTTCCTTTGTTGGACCTCCAAAATATTCTTTGGAACTAACACCAAATGTCCCTCATCATCAACAGGAGGAAAATATTTCGAAACTTTAACTTGTTTTCCTATTTCCTTCTTCAAATAAGACACATGGAAAACATTATGAATTTTACCTCCTGGGGGCAATTCTAACTCATATGCCATTTCACCGATCTTCCTTAAGACTTGGTATGGACCATAGAATCTTGGTTGTATCTTATCATCCCCTTTAGACTTCAATGAGGATTTTATATAGAGATGCAACCTCAAATATACCAGATCTCCTACTTGGAAGGTTCACTCCACTCTTTGCCTATCTGTATTCACCTTTTGTTTATTCTACACTACTAGCAAGTTGTCCTTGAGAGTCCTGAATATGTCTTGAATCTCTTGGATCCAATAATTTTCCTTTTGTGCCTTTTAATCACCAAATATCAGGTCAGCAAAAGTGGTTGCATCATATCCATATAGGGCCTTGAATGGTGACACTCCAATTGACAGATGAAAAATGGTGTTATAACAAAACTCTCCTAGATGTAGCCAAGTAGTCCATGTCTTTTGCTAACCAGTAACATAGTTTCTTAAGTACCCTTCGAGCCATTGGTTGTTACACCTAAAATCTTACCATCATGAGACTTAGTGTAATCATCCCTAAAGTTTCCTTGACTAAGTTATTGACCTTGAAGAGATATAAACCCATTCATACTAGGTTTTGAGAGGCAGGTTGTCCTCATGCAACCTGCAATGTCACAGGTTGTCTTCTTGCATCATGCGATTATGTCAGTTAATGGACAAAAATAGCTCCTTCGCACCCATTCTCGAAGCTAGCTGACATGGATCCCTATCCTTGACCTTTTGGGAGAGCTGGAACTCGGTTCCTAACCTCTTAGAAGGATCCCCTATCTCTCTCCTACCATATCTCAACCTACCCTATCTATATCATATCCACTTAGTCCTATATAAGTGAAGCTCACTCCCATTTCAAAGGGGAGGAAGTCTATAGTGTCTACATGTTGGTGAAATCATCTTAGAAGGGATCCCTACTCATCTATTGGGAGACTCACATTTCCTTGGGAGGCTTTGGCTTTGGTTTGATTGGATGAAGATTGCTACATCAAGTCAATGGTTGTAATCTTTCTATCCTATGTACTTCTCTTTTCAATACAGTAATATAATTGCTTTCCACCAAAATCTCATTATGCTAATGATATATTGCATAGTTTTCCTGCTTGACTGCTTACTTAGATCGATTATTGTATAGATGTGTTTCACTTGTTTTGTTGTCTTGTTACCTTGATAGGTTTTGCAGCTCAGATCTGAAGATTGTCAAGCTTGGAGCAGCATTCAAGGAGAAAAGGATTCGTGATCTGTAAGGTAAACGCATCTAATTCCTTGATCCTTAATTAGATCTAGGGAAGTTAATTATATTATGTCCTATTTGTTCTAGACTCGCATTGATCTAGGGATATCATGCCTCGAGTCCGCTCTTGGTAGATTGTCAGTCGAAAAAATCTGGCGACCATACTGGGGAATGAACATAGTTTTAGTTTTCAATTTGAATTCCATTTTCAGTTGATTTCTTTTTCCAGCCATCTAATTTGCCTCCTAAGTCTTTTTCACCATCATATCTTCACTTTGAAGAGTCTGTAGTTCTCCTATGAGTCTATACTCACTATTTTCAAACAATTTCATTGCTCATTATTTGGAGATTTGTTCATTTTTTGAACTTGGATCTCACCCATCGCACCGGGCAATGCAACCAGAGCATTGATTTGACCTATGCTTCTCTGTTTGTTGGCCTGTTGTTGCAACCCATCCACTAGTGTACTGCGACATCGTCGCACTTCCCGCACTGATGACTTACGACGATCGCTCTATGTATGAACACAGACTGCGTCGATCTATTAAAATTGGTATAAGGGCATCCCCCCTCCATTTTTTGAGTATTGGTTTGGTGTGCAGACCCCTTTGCACTGTACCTTCCAGGAAGAGACCTTTTTGTCCAGCAGTGTTTGATTTGGTTTGCTTCTGTTGGGTTTTTGGGTCTTTTGAGATTTGGATTCATGTTTGCCCTTTTGAGTCAAAACTAGTTTTTTGCTTGCATTTTTAAGCATGAATCGTGCATCCTATAGTCGTTTTGACCCATCTTAAGGTTTTGAGATCATTTTTGGTTTGGCATGATTGGCTTGTTTTAAAGACTTGAAGAGTGTGGGATATCCATGTATTTTTTAGCCTCTTTTTCTTGGGTTATGCATCTTGTTTCCTTTACATGCTAAGCTATCTAATGATTATTGGAAAAGATTGATTCTTTGTCTCCACTGTAGTTCAAAGGAAAGCTTGATTTTGTCACTCTTTTGCTATATTCAAGAAATTGGAAAACATAAGTATTCTTCTTGCTTTAATTTGATCATTTGAAATTCTTGGTCTCACATTCATAAGAAGAAGAAAGGCTTGTTTCAGATTTGTGTGCATTTGAGTTCGATAAGATTGTTAAGTGCTTTTCTTTTCCTTGCATTTTATTGGAAACGTTTCTAGAATTTTTCTTTCCATGGATTAGATGTGTCTTTTTCAAATGTAAAAAGATAGGAAATGAATTATAATTATTGCATTTGGTAGATTTTGAACCTTTCTTGAGTGCCTTTGAGTTGTTTGGGTGCTTGTCTATTTTTCTTTGGGAATTTCTGAATGATTAGAGTGTTGTAGATGTTCTCTCACTTTCTGTATATAGATATGAAAAGCATTTAGTTATCAAATTCCATTTTTGATACATGCATTTGAAAATTGAAAGTTCTTCATTATTTTGTCTTATGCATTGTTAAGATTTGTCGCATCTTTCATTCTCTTTGTGCTTTTTACCTGATTATTGCAGAAAGTTAGAGTTATTGCACTCTAGGAAGTAATTCTTCTTTTCGCTACTACTTAAGTATTTTTGGTTTGAAAGAAAGAAAAATCTCTCCTTACCTTAAGTAGTTTTCATTGAAAATGAAAGGAAAATGTGCATTATCATGTAGTTGAGGATTGCATTATGTTTACATTTATGAATTCACCTCATGCATCCACCTAACCATGCAAGATAAAATTAACGCTAGCTTAGGTTAAAATCATTTAGTAAATGTGTGTAAGTTAGAGACGTGTTCTGGCGTCTTTAAGTGTGGAAGCTGTCATTATTTTCCAGCACTGTATTCCGGGGGTATTGTAGTCTTCCATGTACTTATCGGTATATCGAAGCTCTTTCACGTACCCACCAAGTACTACGCCTACTTGGAATATATAGAAAGGTGTTTCATGTACTCGGTAGTATTTAGGAAGGTCTCATACCGTACAGTTGTGCATTAGACAACACCACTATAGATTTGAGCTCCCACGTACCTTGCATATATTGAGAGACACCATTAGGATTCCTGAAACCAATTGACTTAACCATTTGGCCGTCTTGGAAGAGAAATACACTGAGAACAACACTCGGGGATATTACTACGCATGTACAATCTAGGTAGTCGAGTATTCAGAAAAGGGTACAGTCCCAATCCTCCTTGTCGTGTTTTACTGTTGGACCCTGTGGTATATAACGATTTGCAAAGCCTTGACAACCCCATGAGGTTCCAGAATTTGAATACACTCCTATTCACATAGTTTGCTTGTTGCTTTTAGACTTGAGTAGTGTTTGATTTGTGTGGTACTGTAGAGACTCTTAGGAAGTTTAGATATGGGAGACTCTTATGGGACTACCAACCAAGAGGCCCCTTTCCAAGGTATGCCATTTGTTATTCCCCCTTGTGGAACTATTGGTCCTCCCTTTATGGCTACGTTGAGTCTTCCTGGATTGATGATAGGATTACCAGTATGGTTATTCTCCAATCTAGTTACACCAAGTGCACCAATTATGTCGAAGCTAGGTCCTCAATCACATGAGCAGCAATCTCATGGTGACCATTCTCCTTCTTCGTCGAAAGTTGAATCGGCTTCCGTCTCTTCTTCTCCTACTGAAAACTCTGATGTTAGTAAGAAGGCAGGTGAGAAGAAGAAGAAGAAGAAAAGAAAGATTAAGAAGAAGAGGGATAAGAAAGAGACTGAGCGTCAACATCTGCCTCTGATGGCACTCATTCTATGAGAACAACTCGTACGCCCAAGTTCCCTTGCAAACTTTGCAAGGGTGATCACCTTCTCAAGGATTGTTCGGGTCTTTCCCGTGTGTCAGAAGTGTGGTCTAAAAACCCCAAACCACTTGTATCATCAACCTCTGACCATCATGTTGATGATACTCCCTCGACTAGCGACCCATTGGTGAAGGGTCGGAAGAGTAGAGCTACAGACCCTTGCTATCTATGCAAGGGAATGCATTGTACTTACCTTTGTCCAAGCATGGATGAAGCTTCATGGTGGTTGGAAGATATTGCTAGTTCTCAATAGGTGCTTCCAACAAGCGATAGTAAGTTGTCCCTCGACCCCCTGCTGGTTGACCAAGTGATCGATTCAGTTTCATCTGTAATCAATCCCACTCTTCCTTCCGAGAGTGAAGTGATAGAGTCGATGTCATCTCCACTTGATCTCACTCTTCCATTGGAGAAAGTCTATACTGAAGCAGTCACCATGACACAATCTTCGTCTCATTCTTATCTTCCAAGTGAGAGTGAATTGGAAACCGTTGATGTTTTCCTAGTCAGTTCAGAATGTCCTAGGAAAGGGGAAACTCTATCCATTCCTATAGGACCCCCCCCAAGTACTGAGGTCATTTCCTTTGATTGGAATGGTCTAACAGAATGTCATCTTCCTTCGAGTATTCCTTTTCAAATATCTATAGGAGTTTTCGATAAAGAAATCTTTCGTATGATAGTTGATGAGGGAGTTTTTGTTAGTATTTTATCCTCAACTGCTTGGAAAACTATAGGTTCCCCTCAGCTTCTGCCAATAACTGACCATATTTTGGCCTTTAATTGAATTCCTACTCGACCTTTAGGGATCCTTCCTCAGTTACCTATCACTTTGGGATGGAAAAGTGTCTGTATTGATGTTATGGTGGTCCAAGGTCCTTTAGACTTTAATCTTCTCCTTAGACGAGATTATGTTTACACAAAGAAGGGTGTAGTGTCCTCACTCTTTCAAGTGACGTATTTTCCCCATCATGGGAATGTTGTGACCATTGATCAACTTTCCTTCGTGACACCCACTCATCATATGATTCCTAGTCATCATACTTCCCTAAATGTTCCATATGTTTTAGTGGTTTTTCCCCACTGAGGATGGGGGGTACAAGCATGGTTTATGTTATGTTTCAAGCTCATTAAAAAATGAAACTGACCCTCTCTAGCATAGTTTACCTTTGGTTTCAAGCTTGCATAAAAATGAAACCAATCCACTAGAGCATAGTTTTATTTTATTTTAAGCTCGTTAAAAAATGAAATAGACCCCTACAAGCATAGTTTTCTTTTGGTTTCAAGCTTGCGTAAAAATGAAATAGGTTTCCACATGAAACTGACCCTCAAGCATAGTTTTTCTTTGGTTTCAAGCTTGCATAAAAATGAAACCATCCATTCGAGCATAGTTTTATTCTATTTCAAGCTCATTAAAAAATGAGATAGACCCTCCCTAGCATAGTTTCCCTTTGGTTTCAAGCTTGCATAAAAATGAAACCAATCCACTAGAACGTAGTTTTATTCTATTTTAAGCTCATTAAAAATTGAAATAGACCCCTCTAAGCATAGTTTACCTTTGGTTTCAAGCTTGCATAAAAATGAAACCATCCACTCGAGCATAGTTTTATTCCATTTCAAGCTCGTTAAAAAATAAGATAGGCCCCCTCAAGCATAGTTATTTTCTATTTCAAGCTTGTGTAAAAATGAAATAGATCTCCCTCACATCAATTTGAGTCTCTCTCTAGAGTTAGAAATTGAACCTTCATTTCATCTGATTCTCGCTTTCCCCCCTTGGTGAACATTTTCATATTAGTAGCCAAGTTTGTAGTTGGGTTAGCAAGTAGCATTTTCAGAGGAAACGAAGCTTGGGGGGCATGCCACATGTCGCAACGTCAGCAATCATGTTGAGGGAACACCACCATGTTAATCCGCTAGCAATCATGCTAGGGTCATTTACCAACCTCTGGGCATCATGTTGGGAAGGAACCCGTCAATGGGCCTTAACCATGAACAGAGTTTACCTTTGGCTTCAAGCTCATTAAAAAATGAAACTAGTAGTTTGACAAGAGTTTACCTTTGGCTTCAAGCTCGTTAAAAAATGAAACTAGTAATTTGAGCATAGATTAGTCTTTGACTCCAAGCTCATTAAAAAATGGAATAGACGCCCCAAGAATAGTTCACCCTTGGTTTCAAGCTTGCATAAAAATGAGACCAGCTTCACTGAGCAAAGTTCTATTTCTGTTTCAAGCTCATTAAAAAATGAAACAACTCTTTTCCCTTTGAGTCGAGTCTTCTTGTAGACTTAGCACTCGAACCTTCTTTTCATCCGCCTATGCCTTAGGAAAATGAAATGAATCTTAGGGGGCATGTCTTCAACCTATAGAATTTACGTTGAAGTCAACTCGATCGCCTCTCCACATCATGTTAGAGCTAAGTCACGTAATTCCAACAATCATGCTGGGGGCACACACCAACCTCTGGATGCCATGTTGGGAAAAAGTTCACCATTGGGAATATTTTCGAGCATACTTTCCTTTTTTGGTTTTCGAGCTCATTAAACCAAGAAAATAATCCCGAGTTTTTTTCTATATCAAGCTCATTAAAAAAATGAAACAATACCTCTAGAAATCATGCTATAAGTAAGCCATCAGTTTCTTGTGCTGGGGGCAAACTTTCCAACCTCTAGCCATCATGTTGGGAAGAAACCTTCCAATGAGCATAATCCTGAGCATAGTTCATTTTTCTATTACAAGCTCGTCAAAAAATGAAGCAGACATCATGATCATTCTTCCAACCTATCTCAGAGCTCATTAAAAACAGTAAGATGGCATTTGAGCTTACTTTTCACTTTTTTCGTTCTCTGGTTGAAACATGAAAAGTGGTTTGATCTTAATTTTTACTTTTTCATGATCCAGTTCAAATATGAAAAATATTCTGAGTGCTTTTGATACCATTCTTGTGCTCGTTAAACATTTGAGTTAAAAAGGTGTGTCTAACGAGTATAGGTTTATCACTTTATCCGGCCTCGCTAGACTATTTACAGAAAAAAGAACTGTGCCGAGTTTACTTTTTCCTTTGTCGTACTCAGTCATCAACCATGACAAAGTTGTTCATGGAGTCCTTTTAAGCTCTTTTCAAACTCCCTAAATAGGAAAATATTGCCAAGCAAACTTGATGTTTTCATGCTTGTAAAAGCATTTGAATGATTGTCTTTCTGGTGATAGTTTACCCCCTTTTTCGGACCAGGAAGCACTATTTATGAAAAAGGAATACTCCAACGAACCATGGCTAGAAGAGTTCTGTCTCACGTTGTTTTACCCTTTTCCAAGCGAAGAGACTAACTTTACGAAAAAGTACCTTTTGGAGTCTTCTTTAGTTCTTTTCAGACTCTCTAAACATGAAATGACGCCTATTTTTCCTTCTCTGGACTCGTTAAAATTCAAACATCGAAGGGCCCATTTTGGGATGAACCCCTCCTTTCCTAGGTTCATAAAACATTTGGGATTGGACTCATCTATGAGATTAGATATACTGAGCATCTGGTTACCCTCATCAAGCTCGTCAAAAACACATGAGGCACTCATCAATCATGATGGGGAAAAAGGGAATATTTTGTGTTACATCTTAATTATGGCAGTACACAGTCACTCTTGAACATGGCACTAGTTTGCATTTGCATTCAGTACTTGGGTAATCCATTTGTCTCCAAGTCCTATCAATTCCGCGAGTCTTGTCACTCCTTTCGGTTGTCCAAAGAATGATTCCACCATCAGTTGCATTGGGAGTTAGTATCATTCTCGTCATGTCAATACTACCAAGTCATGCCATGCCCATGTTCAAGAGATCTTTCATTACTCATCATCTATAGTTAGTATACCTTCGATCATGTTGGTCTACCTTGAGTCAGTCTTGCACATTACTCTACCATCCGATCTACACCAAACATCTTTTATCGAGTTTCATATCGATGATGAGGGATTCATCATGGCCCTCCTTCGATGGGTTCATCCTCGTCGACTTCAAATCATCATCTGAGGATTGAAATTAGAAACCAACCAAGTACCTTGGGCCTGCATGCCTCAATGGCAGGTTACCTCGCTTTCAACATGAGTTTACCTCATTGACTCTTGATTGAAAGATTACATTAGGCGTTCGACTATAGCTCATTGATTCACACTTGATGATATACTGTGATGCCTTGGGGATCATTAACATCAATGGTGATTTCCCTCGCACTTGTTAACTATATACATGAATGACCGGAAATCAAGTGGTTTCTACCATGTTCGACTCCAAAACATTGTAATCACATGGATAGATTCGTATCATTGCGGGTTCAGCTTGAAGACCCTGGGGAAGTTATTTGCTACCCAGGTTGCGATGGAGATTGTTCGAGACACACAGATCCACTTTGTATTGGTTGTGGCTATGTTGTTAGTTCAGAGTTACATGGATCCACTTTTGTATTGGTCATGGCTATGTTATCATCTCATCATGGATCTATGATTGTGTCTAGTAGCCATGATTGTGTTCATTCGGTCATTACTACCATGGATCTGCAGTGTATTGGTCGGTAGCTATGTTTTCTGAGACCTGTGGATCTTAGGTCATTTCTACAGTAGCTCCTTCCAACCACCAAGTCCTTGCCATTTTTCTTACTACAAAGCATTTCACCTGTCTCATTCCATCAGCTTCATGCTTTGGGGGGGCATTCTATTACACCAAAATGTCGTCACCCTTGTGCAAGTGTCGCAAGTGTCGTGGGTGTTGCAAGTGTTCGTCACCCTTGTGCAAGTGTCGCAAGTGTCGTGAGTGTTGCAAGTGTCATCATCATGACCTAGTGTCATCACCATGACCTAGTGTCATCACCATGACCGTTGCAAGTGTCGTCATTATGACCAAGTGTCGTCATCATGACCATTGTGATAGTGTCATCATCTTTACCATTGTGTAAACTCTTTGCTTTCACCCCTATCCTCATTCTAGGCTAAAGCATGTTCAACTAAAAGTTCCCCCTATCTGCTTAACCTGGTTTTAGTAGGCTGTCGCACTTTGTCTTCCTACTGGGTGCGACAGACCCTCTCTGTCGTAGTTTATGCTCAGCTAGGATGAGACACTATCGCAGTTTTTCCTCCTACAAACAACGACGATCCCCTCTGTCGCTCTGTGTCCTCTACCAGGGTATGACGAGGTTGGTTAAAGGCTATTTTGGGGAGTCTCGAGGTCTTTCTAGAAGTTTGTTGAGGTGCAGGCCTATCCCTAGGCTCTAGCTGAGGTAGCATTTCGGTTCCTAACCTAATGGAAGGATCCCTTAACCATCTCCCCCTAATCCTTAACCTACCCTATCTCTTTAGCCCTATATAAACACCCACTCTCTCCATGGGAAAGTGAGAGGTTTATGGTATCCTTATGCTGGTAGAATCCATATTGGTGATTGGGAAGCTTGTACCACCTTCGAGGCTTGGTTTGGACATGTTGGATGGAGGATGTGACGTTGAGGCTTTGGTTGTAGCTTCATCCTTTCTATGTATTCCCACATTTTAATACAGTTAATATAATCTCTTTCCATGAATATTGTCTCATTGATGATGTTTAGAACTTTCTTCCTCGACTGTTAGTTTAGATCAGTTATTGTTTAGATATATTGTATTGCTTGTATCATTTCCATATTGTCTTGATAGGTCTTGCAGCTGGAGATCTGATGACGACAAGACTTGGTGCAACAACAAAGAGAAGGATCCGCGATCTGAAAAGGTATGATATCTAAGTACTTGATCTTTAACTAGATCTAGGAAATGAGTTTTGTATTCTATTTTATTTGTTCTAGATTCACTTGAACTAGGGATATCCGGCTCGCGTCCGCTTGAGTGGATTGTCCTATAATATTGGTTCACTCTCTCGGTTTGACCATCGGTCTTTGGATGGTATCTTGTACTCACGTCCAAACTTGTTCCCACCAACTTGAACAATTCTTGCCAGAAATTGCTAGTGAACTTGCTCTCTCTATCACTAATGATAGACTTGGGCATGCCATGAAGTTTGAAGACTTCTTTGATGAAAATTTCAGCCACTTGGATGGATGCAATATTGGTTTTGATAGAAAATAAATGTGCATACTTGGTTAGTCTATCAACCACAACAAAAATATTTTCTTTACCTTGTCTCCTGGGGAGTCCGGTGATGAAATCGATCCATACACTTTCCCATTTCTCCTCAAGGATAGGAAGGGGTTGTAGCATTCCAGCTGTATATGTTGTTCTACTTTGTTTTTTTTACATGCCACACATTCTATAACATACTCCATCACTTCCTTATTTAGGCTCTTCCAAGAGAACATTTCCCTCACTTTCCTGTATGTTTTCACAAACCCCGAATGTCTTGCTAGGGGCACATCATGGGAAGCCTCCAGGATCTTCATTTTTAATGAGGACTGCAGATTCAAGAAAATCCTATCCTTATAATAGATGAAATCATTAAGTATTTTGTAAGCATTATCATGAATTATTCCATCAAATAAATCACAAGCAAACTAATTCTTTGCATACTCTACTCCTAGTTGTTCCTTCCAGTCATCATGAAATTGCATCAATGCAAGTACAGGCTTCCTAGAGAGTGCATCGGCTACAATATTTAGCTTAACCTTCTTGTATTCAATGTCAAAGTCGAAATATTGGACCTTACTCACCCACTTTTATTTCCTATCATTCAACTCCTTTTGTGACAGGAAGTGTCTAAAGCTATTATGATCATTTTTTATGATGAACTTACCCCCCACAAGATATTTTCTGAACTTGACTAGTAGATGCATGATGGCTAGCATATTCTTGTCATAAATTGAGTATAGCCTCTCATGGGGCTACAAATTTCTACTTTCAAAGGCTATGGGATGCTTGTTTTGCATTAAGACAGCTCCAATCCAACTTCGTGAGGCATCACATTCAAGAACAAAAGGTTGAGAAAAATCTGGAAGTGCAAGAACATTACAACTACTCATTACCTCTTTCATTCTCTTGAATGCTTGTTCAGACTCCTCTGACCAACTAAAGGCTCATTTATTAGTGAGATCTATCAATGGTGATGATAACTTTGAAAATCATTTGACAAACTTTCGGTTATATGTACACAAACCAATGAACCCTCTCAATTCAGTAATATTTCTTGGGCTTGGCCAATCTAGAATTGCTTGGATCTTCTCCATGTGAACCTTAACTCCTTCTTTCCCAATCACATGACCAAGATATAAAATATCAGTCATTCCAAATTCACATTTGGATAGTTTAGCATACAAATATTGATCTTTCAAGATAGTTAGCACAATTTCCAAATGATGCAAATGCTCCTCCCAAGTTCTACTTTAAATCAGAATATCATCAAAGAAAAAAAGAACAAACTCATGGAGCTGCTTGTGAAACATTATGTTCATGCAAGATTGAAAGGTTGCTGGTGCATTAGTTAGGCCAGAAGGCATAACTAAATACTCAAAGTGCCCATGATGACATTGGAAGGCTGTCTTCTGAATGTCCTCCTCCCGCATACTTATTTGATGGTAACCAGAGCGAAGGTTAATCTTTGAAAAGTATTTGGCTCCGTGTAGTTCATCCATCATTTCATCAATCCTTGGAATAGGATATCTATTCTTGATGGTCTTTTTGTTCAGGGCTATGTTGTCTATACACATGCTCATGGTCCCATCCTTCTTTTTGACAAGAAATACAAATGATGCAAAAGGACATGAGCTTGGTCTAATGAATCCCAAGTCAAGTAGTTATTTGATGGTTCTCTCTATCTCATCCTTGAATATTTTTGGATGCTTGTAAGGATGGACCTTGATAGGTGATGTTCCTATATCCAATTCAATTATATGCTCCACTCCTCTATCGGGTGGCCTACCATGAGGAAGGCCCCCTAACACCTTATTTTTCTTTTGGAGAAGCTTTTGAATATCTTCCAAATATTGTGCTACTTCCAAAGAGGTGCCTTTAATAGCGATTAGGCACTCTGCATCCCCTTCAATGTCTCCATGCCTCAATAGAGATATCATACTATGTGTAGAAACTACTTTCTTTGGGTAGGTGTTGATCCCCCTTAATACTACCTCCTTTCCACCTTCATCTTGGAATATCATCTCAGTGACTTTGTAGTCTATGGTGTGCTTCCCAATATAATACAACCATTGCACTCCCAAAACCATATTAGTATCAGCCACATTCACAACATAAAATATATATGTCACAGTTTAATCTCCTATAGTGACTTGCAATTTATGAATCTATCTAGAACAATCCATAGAATGATTACCTGGGATTATGATAGTGAAGCCTTCAAACTTCTCAGTAGGAAACTTTATTCTTTCCACCAAAGATGAGTCAATGAATTTATGTGTTTCTCATCCATCCACCAACACAGTAACTGTTTTCGCTTTCACCACTCCTTTGAATCTAAGAGTGTGGAAGCGAGGTACTCTTGACAATACTACAATTTTGCTAACCTATGAAGGAGTTTCTTCTTCAACAGTCTCATAGGCCAATTCTGCATCTACTAGGACCTCTTCTTCTTCCTCTTCAAGTTCACTCTCTGAATAGACTTCAATATAGTGATATTTTCCCTTAGCACACCTGTGCCCCGGAACCCATGGTTCCTAAAAAGTGAAACACAACTTCCTTGTTCTCAATTCATCCTGATCTTTGGAGAAATTTTACTTCGTCGATATTCTCTGTTGGTTCAATCCACCAACTTATCTTCCTTAAGCTTCCAGTTTCTCTGCTCCGACTGTTCATACACTTGTTGGCCCGATCTATCGTCGACCACTTCGGCTGGCCTCTGGATGTCAGTTGGTTCCCTATCAACCAATATGAACTCTATCCTGTCAGCTTGTGCTCAGCTAATTGCGTCAATTCTCCTTTCGACACTTATTCTGAGGCTTTAGCTTTCGCCATTTCTCTTCCTGCCGTCTTTTGCCCGTCGACTAGACATCACTTCTTATCTGACTAGAGTCCGATTGATTCTCACTTATGTCAGGACTCGATTAGCTACTTCACTTTATGTGCTCACGCATTCCTACTGGTTGGATTTACTACATCGAACCAGCTCTACGACTCAACCATCGATCCCTCTAATCCCTCTGGTCTTTTGTTGTCTTCATCCTTTGACCACTTTGATGTAGTCGACATTCTTTATGTCGGCGTCGTCACCGACTCGCCTAATTCTCCCACTAGTCTCGAATCCGATACAACTTGTTCCTTCGAACAAAGTCTTCTCTCGCTCGTTCATTGACCTCTTACTTATCGACTTCCTACTGTCGACTATTCTCCTCAGTCTTCAACTATCTTCGTCGATCGCCATCGGCTCCCGACTACTTCCTTCCTTCCAATTGGCACCACCTTTGACTATTTCTCCACCTTGTCGATTGTCGGCCATCCATCACCTCTGGACCGAAAACCTCACGAATCTACTACTTGTGTCGATTGTCATCGCCCTTTGTCCGAGAGGTCATCAATTATCCTCTGGGCATCTTTTGTTGGTCATGTTCGACTTCTTTTCTTGGGCTTGGATGTCCCTGCATCCGAATCCTGGGGTAGGAAAAGAACTACGTCCTCGGTTCTAACCTTCCATTTTCATCGGCGTCGATTCCAGACTTGGTACCAAAAGAAACTTCGTCCATTCACTTCGTCTTCTCTCATCCATTTATCCTTTCTTGGATACTCCCTCATGGCCTCGACCATGGTGTCATTCCTACTCTAGAATTTGCAGTGTCCAATCCTATCACCACTTCCGACGAAGCACATAGATCCATTCCAACAGTCACTCCACCCAACTGTCTTCTGCACTGGAAAACTCTGTCCAGTTTCAATCGCACGGATGGCCCTCAACTCAGCGTTCATCCTGTGTCTTCTCTTTCTTATCGAACTCATGTCCGATCATTCTAGAACTTGTCGGTCCCGGTTGGTCTTTACGGTCGACATTATCTGTCGTGACAACTCGTTCTGTAGACTTGTTGACTTGTTTGGGGTGTTTCTTCTCCTCAGAAACTTTGTCGACATGTCTTCGACTAACCCGACTCTTTCGGATTTTATCCCCACTTCACTTGCCACATTGAACTAGGTGGTTTGCATCTCGACTGCAATTTCTTCCTCTATCTGCAACAGACTCACTACTACCATCGCAGAATCACCTTCCACTGCAAGTTTGTCTTCGACTTGCTTCATCTCTTCCGACCATGGATGTTGATTCTCATCCATGTCAATTGCTTCCTGGTATGGGTTCTTCATGGATCTCTTTCCAATCCTTTTGTCTATGCCCATGCATAGAGACTCTTCCGACTCATCAGTCGAAGTTCTTTCCTCTATGTGGCCTACTGGCAGACCTTCTTCTTGCTTTCTTTCCTCCATAGTGGTTGCTCCACTTTCTCCGTTGAAGTCGGTGGTTACACTCCTCCCACTTTCTACCTCAATTTTTTTAGTATTCTCTTCGACAAATTCATTTGTATTTTTGACATACACTTCATATCTACTTATGTGAAGGTCCTCGTCCACACTCACCTCATCGATCGCTTCTTCGACTGAAATCGTTACTTTCTCAGCAGTCATTTCACACAGTTGCACCTTCACTTCATCGGCGCTATGCTCGTCTGACTGTTCATGGGGTTCCTCACCCATCTTTTCCTCTGGTCTTGTTGACTCGACCATTTCTTCGAAATATTCCTTATCTTCCGGCTGGGTCCTCTCGTGGACATCTTCTAGCATCTTTCCTCTTTTGGGGAACATTCTTCAATCCCGTTCTCTCTTGTCGGGTTCCGACTGAATTCTGCTTCACATGCAGACTCCTCTCTGCATTCTTCAAGTAGCACCTTAGTCAGTTCTTCCATTCTTAGCTTGACCCATTGTTGAAATTCATCTATATCATCGATCGACAAGACTTTCTTCCCGGCCATCAGGGTATCTATCAACTCATCAGGGATAGAAGGTTCCTCAATGCCTTCTGCAGCCTCCCACGCTTCCACTTGGAGTGTTGTCTCTCTCAACACTCCACACATCCTCATCATGGCTGTCTGCTCCCTTGACATTGGGATTTCTTCACCCTTACACCATGTGGATTTCTACTGGACCCCTCAACTGAGTCTATCTCTTTTCGTCCCTTCGCCAACAGTTCTACCCAACTTTTCCACTGTAACTATTGTCTTCTGCGGGCTCAAATAGAGCTTCACTTCGCTGTTCAATCTCCTAGGTTTTACTTGGGATTTTCTTTTCTCCAGCAGGTGTCCCACAAAGCATTCCATGGTTGGTGTTCTTCCACTCTTCGAATCCTTGATCCTTTCGACTGTAACTCTACCCACAACCACAGCTATCGAGCTACAACTTTCACACTTCTCAGATTTCCTCTACTCTGCAACCCGGTTTTGGGAAACTCTACTCCTCCTCCTATGGAAGTTATCCCTTCAGTGACCTCGTTGGCATTCATCTCTACCCAACCGCAGCTAGAGCTGTTCTCCTTCTCCCAATTGCAATTGGACCTTTTCCACATGCGCACAACTCTACCCAACCGCAGCTGGAGCTGTCTACGCATTTGTAGTTTCTCCTATCCACAGGATATTGTCTCTTTAATAACGCTTGACACAAGGCAAGTTGGTATCACTACTTTTCTTCTTACGGGATTCTCTTCCCACTCTGATACCACTTGATGCAAGGAAAGTTGGTATCACCTCTTTTCTTCTCATAGGATTCTCTTCCCGCTCTGATACCACTTGACGCAAGGCAAGTTGGTATCACTGCTTTTCTTCACACAGGATTCTCTTCTCGCTCTAATACCACTTGACGCAAGGCAAGTTGGTATCACTGCTTTTATTCTCATAGGATTCTCTTCCCTCTCTGATACCACTTTATGCAAGGCAAGTTGGTATCACCGCTTTTCTTCTCACATGATTCTCTTCTCGCTCTGATACCACTTGACGCAAGGCAAGTTGGTATCATTGCTTTTCTTCTCACGAGATTCTCTTCCCGCGATGAGCGATCCCTCCCTTGTGCCTTCGCACTGGTCTTCTACTTTGCTTTGTTGCTGCTCCCTAGGTCCACTATGTTGCCTAAGACATCCTTCTCTACATCCGCCGCTCGATATCTGATCCGACAAATCCGTAGTTGTTAGTGCATCTTCCATGCTGCACAACCTCCTCCTATGGAAACACCTAGAATGTCTTCAACCACCTTCATAACTTCTCATAACTTCCTTAGAAACCCTGAATGGCTACCAAGTAATCCGCTTGACTTTATGTGCATCCTTATGACTTGCTGACAGTTGTCGGCCCCATCTCTTCCTTGACCATACTTCCTTTCGTCATCCTTCGACATACCCATCATCTTTACTTTGCTTGTGTGACTATCAATCTACCCCTTCCTCCACGCTTGGCTTTCGCCGCAAACCCGTTAGAGACAACATTCAATCACATGTCAACCTTCAATGCCTTACGCTGCTTCCTACTGTCTGTCAACCTTCGATATGTCGACTCTCAACCTCTATCCTCCTGTCGACCTCCTATCAACAACTTCTGCTTGATTTCCTGGATTCTACTTGCCATTCTTCACTTCTGCACCAGTGGTCGTCGGTACTCCCTCTTGGTCGATCTTCTTTGTTGGTTCAATCCACCAACTTATATTCCTTAAGCTTCTAATTTCTTTGCTCCAACTATTCAAATGCCTGTTGGCCCAATATGTCATCGACCACTTTGGCTGGCCTCTGGCTATCAGTCGGTTCCCTGTCAACCAATCTGAACTCTATCCTGTTGGCTTGCGCTCAGCTAACTGCGTCAATTCTCCTTTAGACACTTATTCTGCAGCTTCAACTTTTGCCATTTCTCTTCCTACTGTCTTTTTTCCATCGAATGGACACCACTTCTTCTCTAACCAACATCCAATTGATTCTCACTTCAGTCATGACTCAATCAACTGCTTCACTTTATGCGCTTGCACATTTCTCCTGGTTGGATTTACTACATCAAATGAGCTCTATAACTCAACCATCGATCCCTCTAATCCCTCTGGTATTTCCTCATTTTCATCCTTCAACCACTCTGATGCATTCATCATTCTTTACGTCGGCATCGTCATCGACTCGCCTAGTTCTCTGACTAGTCTCGATTCCGATACAACTTGTTCCTTCAACCGAAGCTTGCTCTCAATCGTTCATTGACCTCTTAATTGTTGACTTCCTATAGTTGACTATTCTCCTCAGCCTTCAACTATCATCGTTGGTCATCGTCGACTCCTGACTACTTCCTTCCTTCCGGTCGAAACCACCTTCGACCATTTCTCCACCTTGTCGATTTTTGGCCATCCGTCGCCTCTGGACCAGAAACCTCACAACTCTACTACTTGTGTCGATTGTCATCGGCCTTTTTCTGAGAGGTCGTCGACTGTACTCTGGGCATCTTCTATCAGTCATGTCCGATTGATTTTCTTGGACTTGGATGCCCTTGCATCAAATTCCTATTTCTAGAATTTTACCTTCTTCAGTTTCAAACCACAAGCCCCTTCTTGAATTTGGGCTTCCAGATCTAGGTGGTCCTCTTCCCTTTAAATTTTTTCCAACATGGATAAAAGAGTAAGAATTGTTCAAAATAGTAAAATAATCATGGAGTCCCTTTGTTTCTAGATCCCAAAGTTATATATGGGAGGAAAAAATCAAAGCTACCAATACAACCATTAAAAACTCGGAAAAATCCTGAAGTTATTCAATAGTTGTTCGAAGACAAAGGATACAGGATCTGGAAAAATTGCAAAAAGAAATGGAACATTGTGAAGTCACTGAAGAAATAATAGAAAAAGAGAAAATGTTGGGAGAAGAGATCCATAAATTGGAAAAAAAAAGGGAGGAAGAAGAATGGAGAATAAAATCCAGAAGTCTCTGGCTAAAGGCAGGAGACAAAAACACTAAATACTTTCATAACCAGCACAAAGAAAGAATGAGAAGAAACACCATTTTGGAATTGGAGACTGAAAATGAGGAAAAAATATCCTCCGTGGAAAGAATTAAAGAGGCTTCTTTTACACATTTTCAATCCTTCTACCAAGAAGATGAATAAAAAGATCTAGAGGACCATGAATCTCTCTGCAGACACATCCCCTCTCTCGTCTTGAGGGAGGAAAACACTCTCCTCCTTGAACAAATTTCGAAGGAAGAGGTCAAAGCATCCATATGGTCCTTACATCCAAAAAAGGCCCTTGGGCTAGACGGGTTCCCTATCTTCTTTTATAGAAGATATTGGAGTATTATCAAATATCATCTTTGCATAATGCTAAATTGTTCAAAGGGGAGAGACAAGCTTGGAGGGGCCTCAAACTCTTCCTTTATAGCCTTGGTTCCAAAAGAAAAAGAATCCTACTTTCTTAATGAGATTTCATCCCATCTCTCTTTGTAATGCCTCTTACAAGATTCTTACTAAAATTATAGCCAGTAGATTGAAGAATCTTAACCCCAATATTATCTTTGATAACCAAGGAGGATTTATAGTTGGAAAACAGATCACTTATAATATCATTTTGGTCCAAGAATCCATTCATTCTAGCTTTAGCAGACATGAAAAACATATGGAAATTAAATTGGATTTATTTAATGCTTTTGATAGGCTAAATCATGGTTTTCTCTTCAAAATATTCGAGCACTTTGGAATATCCTCAAACTTTATTAGGTGGATAGGAGTGTGCATAAGTCAAACATGGATAGCTCCTTCGGTAAATGGTAGGCCTACAAGTTTCTTCAAATCTTCATGGGGGTTAAGGCAGGGGTGTCCACTTTCCCCCTTCCTTTATATTATTGTAGTTGATGCATTGAGTAGGCATCTTAATTGGATTTATGAGTGTGGACAATTGTCTGGTATCATCATAACAAGTGTAGTACCCCTATTTTGACCCTTATGGTTATTGGCCTCAATGTAAATATTGTATGCAATGTGTGTCACCCTAGTGTGGAGCTCAATACCAAGGCCCCACTAGTGGATGTTCAGGTTTCAGTGCATAGGAAAGTATTTGATAGTGAATTATTCATGGGTTGTTAAGCCATGAAGAAATGTAAATGATGTAAATTTTAATATTTCAATAAAACAACTAAGGTACTGGCTATGGAGGCAATGTGAGAAATAGGGGTTGCGTATCCACTAGGGAGTTGTGAGGGGGTTGTGGGATGGGAACCCATGTTGTCACTTGTCCATTCATGAACCCATCTAACCTCCCATAACGTCATTAATGCAACTGTAAGAGAGTGGTTGAGAAATCGTCTCATGAAGTAGATGGAGTATGGAATAGACCTACGGACCCATATGGTAGAGGACGACCTGTGCTTGCGTTCCCCATAAAAAAATCCATGCCTAGGGAATCCATGCAACCTGTTCCCTATCCCGTGGTTAGGGAACATGAATTCATTTCATGTAGGCAAACTCATAAACCCACAGAAGAGAGAAAAGAGAACTAGATCAGGTCACAATTTTTTGGAGGCACAAATTGCAGATCTAAGTATTAGTAGAAAACCCTGTTTTAGAGCGGATAGTGGAAATATGTGAGGGAATTCACGTGGGAAGATTTTGAGAAAGACCCAAGAGTGGATTGAAGTGGGAAAAGGATCAAAGAGTTGGATTCCATAGTGGGACCAGTGAAAGATCAAGTATCCATTAGTTTAGAAGTCAAGACCAACCATACCTTCCTAGATCAGTGATGAGGGAAGGGGCGCCTGAGGGACTGTGTAGCAAAGAAGGGGACCTTACTCGGGATGACAATGGAGGTGATGGGGGTGCCTAGGTTTTCTGAATCCAAGGGGATATGCTTGTAGCTCTACGGTGGAGCTCAATGAGTTAGTAAACCCAGTCCCTACCTCCCCATTTGCTTGACAAACCCACTGTGTGTTGAATGCCTTGATTGAATTTGAACCAATGTTGTGAGTAAACCTGAGTGATACTCCTTAGTGGATACATAACCTCACCTCGGGGATGATCTCTGATTGCTGAAATAATAGAGGCTAGGAAGATATCTATGGTTGGGATGGAACGTTTAAGTCCATAGCTGGTTACTTGGTGGTTTTCTATTAAAAGATAAGTGCCTTGTGGTCTCTTAAATAATGATGTCTCATGTGTTTATGACTATGCTTATTACATACCCGTTATTGATTGAATGAATTTATATGTAAGTGGAACAATAGAAAGCTATGTATGAGTAGGGATGCATACTTAAGCTTTGCATATGAACCTATGTTTGTACTTGTTATTGTGCATGGGTTTAATGCATTACTGGTTTCACATATGCTAGATGTGTGTGCATTATATATGTCAAATGTATGATTTGGTTCAGATGGTTAGTAGGACTGATTGCCCAAGTATTATGTATTATGTTGTTGGGCATGTTATTGTTTTACTCTTGCACCTTGCATCTTCTTGTTATGTTAGTATTCATATATATATTCATGCTTGAGGAATAAGGCTAAATACATGTATGTCATTCCTCAATCTGTTAGGAGAAATAGACTATGTATAATCCCTTTCTAAGGGTGGATAATGCTTCAGTACCTTGTGTTTATGGATGTATGAACCTTCCTACATGAGTTATTGAGCATGCTTCTGCATATTTCCTTTTTATAATATCTTGTACTTACACATGTTACCCCTTGATGAATAGGGATAATTTTAAGGCTAAGAGGTGCAGTCTAGTCCAGTCAAGATTGTGATCAGGAGAATAGGCACCCTATGGACCAGATGAAGGAGAAAATATTTGGTAGAAGTGGAGCAGAACCCTGGCAAGAATAAGGTTTAATTCTTTTAAGTGGATTTATGGATAGAACTTCATTGGGAAATTTAGCATGATATGAGTGCTTAGATGGGGCAGGGATTTCACCACTGGATAGAGCTTACCAAGATATTTCCAATGGTACTGACCTTGTCTCATTTGGACCAAGGATGAGGAAGTTATGCCCCTCAGAAGTTGTGTGGAGAGTTACCATTGCAGGGGTGTGGTTCCGCATGCCCACATCTGCAATTGCGGATTGCAGATTGCGGAAAGGAAAGTTTTCCTTTGTGAAATTTTGCATTCCTGCATCCACAATGCGTATTGCGGATTTGCAGCTGCGGATTTTCATGTCCCAAAATTTTGCATTGGGTCACAATGGCCTAAGCCCCTTGGCCATACTCATGATAATTTGTCAAATTGATGCTAAGGGTCAAATAATTGCCAAGAATGAAGTCCAATTTAGTAATAATGTGAAATTATATCCAAATGGACAAGGTGGGTCACATTAAGAGAAATTCCCAATTCAAAGTTTGTAATATACCCATCCAAATGAACTGTCATGGAGGAAAATTACTAGTTCCCTAGGTTGGGGGTGGAAGCTTTGGGATTTGAAATAAGGGGGATAATAAATGATGTTTGAACATTAGATGGCATAAATATTTAATAAAGGAGATAAATAAATTAATACAATGGAAAATCAAAGTGGCAGTTGATCATGAAGACATATGGAGGATGTGGGACCCACGCAAGCTAGAGTTTTTATGCCACATGTCATACTCTTGTCATTTTGAATCCATAAGAATCCCAACATTATTGGGATGAGTTGGAAGGTCAATATACTTGGCATGACTCAATTAAGGTCGAATTGGAGTGGAAGAGTAACTCCCATGGAAGAGGAAGAGGCATTTTGGATCCAGTGAGACACTTGGACTAGATTCCCTAGCTCTATGACAACAATGATGAAGCTTCTATGACACCTATGACAAAAATAATACCTGAAGGCTGACATCTGAAATATATGACATGTCAGGGCTAAAAATATCCTCCAAGAGGGCACTCAAGTGAGTTAGGGCAGCCAAAGAGACACCAATTCAAATTTGGAGAAGGAGAGGGCAAGAATTGGAAGGACAAGTGGCATACTTGGGAATCTCTTCCCAAATTGAGTTGGCATGAAGCTCTTGGGAGGAATTTGACCCATGGAGGACCTTAGAAGTTTATAAAATACAATAAAAAAGAAGGATGGTAGATTTTTATCATTTTAGAATTTGCATTTGCATTTGGACAGGAGAACTAGTGGAGTGCTACTCTACTTGCCTTAGCACCAATTTCGAGGGTGAAAAATTCCCATCCTAGTTGGTAATTGGAAAGGCCATTCAAAAATTTCATTTGGAGATTTAATGGAGTATTTTTTTACAGGTTGAAGCTACAGGGAATCTCATGGTCACATCTCTTTCAGCTTGATTCTACAACCATTCTTCTATTTCTTGACATATGCTTGCTCCTTGAGGAGAGGCGCACTTGTTGAGGTGCTGAACTATTTAGGATAGATATTAAGGACCCATATATCTATAATATGATATATATACTTTTTTTTTACTGCTCAAAATACTTTCAGGGTGAAACTCAAAGATATTTGATGTGAAAATGCTAAACTATGAACAAATGGTGTCATTTCCCCAATACCTTCTTATTTGCACTTGAAGTGGTATCAAATTCGAATGGTTCAGTCAATTTATGATGTATTAATGTTTTATGTAGTTCCATTAATATGTTTAATAAGTTTCATATTCATTAAACAAGCATTTGGAGAAATATTCTTAATTGTCATAACCATTTGTGAAGAATTACTATCATTCCCCCCTATGTCGAACCTAGTCTTTTTGTATATGATTTAAGAGGGTTGTAGCAGACTCAATAAACTGAATGATTATGCATATGAGACTATATTTATGTCCCCCATATATCCCCTACCTCTGTTAAGAAATTAGAGAGGGTCCAATAGCATTTGGAGAGCCATTTCCAGCATTTACCCCATGGGGATTTGAACCCCAAATTGCTAGTCAAACTCCCTACTTTGGTCAGAATTTAAAGGAGAGTTTCAGTAGAATTTTGAAGAATATAAATCATCCATTAAAATCATAATTATTTACTAATATCATCCATACACCTTCTGTAACAATTTGGGAGCATTTGGAGTCATTTGGAGAGCAAGAGACCAATACTAGTCAAAGAGAAATTGCTAGTCAAACTCCCTACTTTGGCTAGAACTTAAAGGAGAGTTGCAGAAGCCTCTTGAAGACTATAAAGCATCCATGAACCTCATAATTATTTCCTAATATAATCCATACACCTTATATAACAATTTGGGATCATTTGGAGTCATTTGGAGACCAAGAGACCAATATTAGTCAAAGGTCGAACTAGTGGAAAAAGTTGAAAATTTTACCATTTTAATAAATTTAAAATAATGGAAATTATAGTGATATCAGAGCATGATATTGGCACCTGATGTGGTCTGATATTCATTAGGACAAGAATTCAGGGACCACCATTAGATATTGAAACCAAAAGTTCTTTTGTTGAAGAGGAAAAAGTAGGAAAAGAAGGGCAATTTTTTGAGGAAACTATGACTAGGGATGAAAAGGGAACCTCAAATGATAGTGAGGAGTTTATGAAACTCTTGAAAACACTCTTTGAATACATGAACAATCAGATGATGAAAGGATTCGAACTGCTGGCTAGCCAACTTGGGAGCAAAGGGGAAAGAGGAGGCAGCAGTAGTTCACATTTCGAGGAAAAGAAGGCAATGGGTGAGCATATTTTCTCAAGCACGGGACCCCATAATAGAGCTAATGAATTTAAAAGTGCATCAAGGCCTACCACACCTAAATTTCTTGATTCCAAAGAAAATATTAATACTCCAATTGATGTGCAATACATTCTAATTGAATGGAAAAATTTGAGTGAAAAGAGCAATGAAATATATGAAGCTTCAGGGAAGGAATGTATGTCCTACTTGAGGAGAGTTCTTGGGATTTTTTCAAAAAGAGATTCTAGATATATTGATCTTAAGGAAACCAAGGGGAAAAATGCACCAGCTTGCTTGAAGGAGCAAAAGGAAGAGACACATTCCACCTTGGACATGAATAAAAAAGCATCTACTGGTGGATGCTTGAACTATCAAGGACTACCTATTGATGGGTGCTCACACCTCTATGTTGGTGACATAGAGATCACTTTTGAAAGTGTTTCTGCAATCCAAACTTCCATAAAACATGAAAATGAAGACCTTTTAGCAGTTGAAGAAGAAACAAGATCAACTTCCCCATCACCACTTGAGCTTCATGAATTTTGTCCAAGTAAGAAGGAAGAAGAAGAGGAGGTCCCTCTACAAGAGCCTATTTTTCTTGAAGGATCATTAAAAATGAATGAAAACAATATCCAAGAGACCATTAGCATGATCCATGAAACTCAAGCATTAGTGTCAAATTCTTGTTGGAAGGTTTCTTCATTGAAGGATCCATCCTTCCTTGAAGACATGGAGAAGATTCAAAGAGCAATGTGCAACATCAAAGGTAATTTCATGTCTTTGCTTTTTGATAGAAACAATTTGGTTGATTTTAATGAATTTTTACATGATGCATACTTGAAGAATTATGAGGATATTCATAAACTCAAAATTCAAAATGAGCAACTTCTTGAAAGGTTGCAATATACTTGTTCTTCTTCCTATGTTTCAAATTTTCAGATGGTAGATTGCATGGAGGATTCTCATGACATGGTAAATCATGAAAAAAATGGAAAATTGCATGTGCTTGATGTGTTTGAAGATGATATTGATGAGATCCAAGCACTTGATGTGGTGGAAGAGGAACTTGAGTTTCCTCTTGGAAACGGTGACACAATTTTTGAAGAAGTGTATGATTCCACTACCTTGGAACCAACCGATGAGGAAAGTTTTGCACTTTTGAGGGAGATTCATGATCCTACCATTATGGAGCATTCACATGAGGACACTTCTGCACTTTCTGATCATTTGGGTGAGTTGGTTCATTCTCCTACATCCTACGCTTCCATATTTTGCAACATTCATCCTAATGAAGTATGGGTGAAAGGTTTATTTTTGATGGTGCCACATGAAACTCCTATCTGTCCTTTATATGATGACATTATTAGGGCCATTTCTTATTTACAATTGCAGAAGCATTCCTTATTACCTTATGATGAAACACATCTACATGGATGCACTTATGATGTTCACTTGAGTCACCTGAATACTCATGATTTTCCTTGCTCCTTGCTTAGTTCAATTGATATTGGAAGAAATTCATCCACTACTTGGGTGAAGAGATATATGATTGGAGAAAATTCTTATTGGCAGCAACATCCTTTGTTATTTTTTGATGATACACCTCTTCATGGATGCACAAATTCTACTTATGTGAGCCCCTTGAAGGCTTATTGTTTTCTTTGCTCCCTACTTGGTTCATATTTTAGTGGAGGTTCTTCATTCACTTCTTGGATGAAAGAACACATGGCTGATTATTTTGATGCATCTTACATCCTTTTGGATCAGCATTATAGGACATGGGATCCTCACCTATGTCATTGGATCAGATTTGGTTGGTCACTTGAAGCTTGTATGCACTTGGCAAATGGTGGTCTACTTACTTGGAGGTATAAGCACTTTCATGATTCTTTGATGAGGCATCTCCTTGATGTATATTTTTATTATGTTTTTATGTACTTTGATGATATATCTTCTGTACTCGTGATGTTTCAAAGAATGCATACAAGAAAATGGGATCCAGGAATTCTCTTTCTTGATCGTATGGGTTGGAGAGCACTCTTAATTGTTGGAGTGCAATACAAGCAATGGGACCCTGGGATAATTTTTAGTCCCATTGATTTCATATTTTTTGGGAAACAAGAAGTATGCGAGATGGATTCCCCACTTAATCAATTGATTTTAATCAGAGTAGTGCAGCAACAAGCATGGTGGTTCCTCTCTAAAATATTCATGGGATCTTGAAGACTGAAAGTTGGGAAACTCAGTGGCAACTTCAAGAATTATAGTGGTATCAGAAGGGGTTTCCAAAATATGAAAGAGGTAAAGAGTAATTGTGAAAACATGGTTTTGATGGATTTAATTAACATTTTGGTGTTTAGTGGTCATGTTACAGGGGATATCAACATGAAAAGGAAAATTCACACCTCCTTGCTTTTGGAAACACACAATTGTAGTGCATGGGTGGCTCTACTCAAGGTTCCATAAGAGAAGTTTTGGGAAGAAAATTTTTGGAAATAAAGTAGGTTCTTCCACACACATGTTTTGAAATTGCTTGAGGACAAGCAATATTGGGAAGGGAGGATTTGTCATGTCCCAAAATTTTGCATTGGGTCACAATGGCCTAAGCCCCTTGGCATTACTCATGATAGTTTGTCAAATTGGTGCTAAGGGTCAAATAATTTCCAAGAATGAAGTCCAAGTTAGTAATAATGTGAAATTATATCCAAATGGACAAGGTGGGTCACATTAAGAGAAATTCCCAATTCAAAGTTTGTAATATACCCATCCAAATGAATTGTCATGGAGGAAAATTACTAGTTCCCTAGGTTGGGGGTGGAAGCTTTGGAATTTGAAATAAGGGGGATAATAAATTATGTTTGAACATTAGAATGGAATAAATATTTAATAAAGGAGATAAATAAATAAATACAAGGGAAAATCAAAGTGGAAATTGATCATGAAGACACATGGAGGATGTGGGACCCACACAAGCTAGATTTTCTATGCAACATGTCATCCTCCTCTTGTCATTTCAAATCCATAAGAAGCCCAACATTCTTGGGATGAGTTGGAAGGTCAATAAACTTGGCATGACTCAATTAAGGTCGAATCGGAGTGGAAGAGTAACTCTCATGGAAGAGGAAGAGGCATTTTGGAGCTAGTGAGACACTTGGACTAGATTCCCTAGCTCTATGACAACAATGATGAAGATGTTATGACACCTATGACACAAATCAGACTTGAACGATGAAATCTGAAATATATGACATGTTAGTGCTAAAAATATCCTCCAAGAGGGATCTCAAGTGAGTTAGGTCAGCCAAAGAGACACCAATTCGAATTTGGAGAAGGAGAGGGATAGAATTGGAAGGACAAGTGGCATACTTGGGAATCTCTTCCCAACTTGAGTTGGCATGAATCTCTTGGGAGGGATTCGACCCATGGAGGACCTAATTATAAGTTTATAAAAGACAATAACAAATAAGGATGGTAGTTTTTGATCATTTTAGAATTTGCATTTTGCATTTGGAGAAGAGAGCTAGTGGAGTGCTACTCTACTTGCCTTAGCACCAATTTCGAGGGTGAAAGATTCCCACCCTAGTTGGTAATTGGAAAGGCCATTCAGAACTTTCATTTGGATATTTAATGGAGTATTTTGTTACAGGTTGAAGCTACATGTAATCTCATGGTCACATCTTTTTCAACTTGCTTCTACAACCATTCTTCTATTTCTTGGCATATTCTTGCTCCTTGATGAGAGGCGCACTTGTTGAGGTGATGAACTCTTTGGGATAGATCTTGAGGCCCCATATATTTGTAATATGATATATATACTTTGTTCTTACTTCTCAGAATACTTTCAGGTCGAAACTCAAATATATTTGATGTAAAAATGCTAAACTATGAACAAATGGTGTCATTTCCCCAATACCTTGTTATTTGCACTTGAAGTGGTATCAAATCCAAATGGTTCCGTAAATGTATGATGTATTAATGTTGTATGGATTTCCATTAATAATTTGAAGAAGTTTCATATTCATTATACAAGAATTTGGAGAAATATTCTTAAGTTTCATAACCATTTGTGAAGAATTACTATCATTCCCCCCTATGTCGAAACTAGTCTTTTTGTATCTGATTTAAGAGGATTGTATCAGAATCAATAAACCGAATGGTGATGCATATGAGAATACATTGATGTACCCTAGATATCCCCTCCTTCTATTCATAAATTTATAGGTTCCAATAGCATTTGGAGATCCATTTCCAGCATCTACCCCATGGGGATTTGAACCCCAAATTGCTAGTCAAACTCCCTACTTTATCCATAATTTAAAGGAGAGTTGTAGAATCCTTTTGAAGACTCTAAAGAATCCATTAACCTCATAATGATGTACTAATATCATCCATATCATTTTGTAACAATTTGGTAGCATTTGGAGTCATTTGGAGACCAAGAGACCAATACTAGTCAAAGAGAAATTGCTAGTCAAACTCCCTACTTTGGACAGAACTTAAAGGAGAGTTGCAGAAGCCTCTTTAAGACTCTAAAGCATCCCTGAACCTCATAATTATGTCCTAATATCATCCATACACCTTATATAACAATTTGGTATCATTTGGAGACCAAGAGACCAATACTAGTCAAAGGTTGAACTAGTGGAAAAAGTTGAAAATTTCACCATTTTAATAAATTTCAAATAAGGGACATTACAAGATTGCGGAAAGGTAATTTTTTCATTGTGAAATTCTGCATTATTGCATCCACAATGCGGATTGTGGATTCACAGTTGCGGATTGCGGAAATGTAAGCTTTTCATTTATGAAGTTTGGCACTTCCGCATCCACAATTGCAGGCTGTGGATTGTAGATTGCAGAAAGGTAAGATTTCCGGTTATAAAGTTTGGCACTTCCGCATCTGCAATTGAGGGTTGTGGATTAAGGATTGTGGATTGCGAATTGCAGAAAGGTAAGCTTTTTGGTTATGAATTTTACAACTTCCGCATCCACAATTGCATATTTCGAATTGCGGATTATGGTTTCGCCATTGCGGGTTGTGGATTGCAGATCCGAGTCATTTCAACTATGTTTGTGTATTCAGTCAAATTTGGAGAAAAAAATGTATCAGGGTCTCCCATGGCCATGGAGGTCAGTGGGGACATTAAGGATTGGTATTAAAGCTTCATTTACAGCATTGGGTTTGTATGGGCCAAAGTACAAGCTTAAAGGTTAGTCCAAGAGAGGCCGAGTTGGACTTGACCATAGATTCTGAAACAAATGAGAGCAGCGGGTATGTGAACCTGGTTCAATGGGAGTTGTTGCAATTCTCCAGGAGAGCTACGGAAGGCTGACTGGACCATGCAATTGGACCAGCTATTACATGGAAGAAGAATTTGATGCTATGAAAGGGAATTGGAAGGGAGAATTCATTAACCCCATTCTAATCTTGCGTTATATTTATGATTTTATATACAAAAAATCATAGCATGGAAATGCTGAAAATACGAGATGATTAGATAAATTGAAATAAATATGCAGTAGTATACATATTGCTAGATATTGCATAGTACATGAATATGAGAATTGTAGATTGGTAAAGCTAGTGATGTTTTACATATGCAATAAACCACTAATGACAAGTGTTGTGGTTGAATCCTGGTGGAAAATGCTGATGATGTTGTTGCATGTGACTAGTAAACTTATGAAGAAAGGTTGGTGCAACAGACCTATGATCATGAGGATTGGTGAAAGAACTGTGGAATCCTTGAAGCCAAGCTGACTAGGTAAAATAAAGAATGCTCATGGGAACTATGCAGGTATGATTTGTTTGTGCTGATGGTACAAGTGTTGAAGGATTGGGTAAGAATTCCTTGAACCATACCTTATAATCATAAGCTGGTATGCATGTATGGTTGAATGCACATGATGTGAATACCATACCACCATGGCATGGTAAGGTATGGAGTAGTAAGGGAAAATGACCTTCTACCATATTACTATTTAAATGTTAGAATGCATTCATATGAAGTTACATCATGCCATCTGTGTAGATTGGTTATGAGTTTAATAACTAAACAAGTAAGGGCCATATGTGTTTGGAATTGTAAGTGTGCACCAGAAGATTTGTAAACCTATGGTTGCATAAAGTGAATGCACATGAAAACTTTGTGTAAATGTTGTAAATGTTCATGCATAGGTGTGGGTGCACATGTTGAGATGCATTGTGTGAATGCATGGTTGTGATGTATGATCATTGCACATAAATAATAGATGGAATGATGAATTAGTGATAATTCTGAGATCATTTCATGAGCTGTTGGGAATGCAAGAGAAGGTTGTACAAAGGGAGTCATGAGGAGAGGACTACCAGAGTGCTCTGTTGGAAGGACAGAGTTACAAAAAAAATGATATGGCTGCATTTAAAGTTTTAAGCTCATTGTAGGGGACAATGTGAAATCTGATTTTGGCATGAACAGATTTGTAAATTTCGGATTTGTGATTTTGCTGATAATTACTAATGACTGTTTGGCTATTTGATAAGTGTCCCAAGAAGACACACTACATAAAGACCATGTGCAATAGCCTGTAGAATCCAAACTTCATGGGAAGGATCCCATGCTTTGGAAATGGATTTCAGGTGAAACGCCATTTTAAATCTTGATAATATATCAATTGAACTGCATGTGGTAAGCCATGCGAGTGAGGTGGTAAAGATTATGTCAGGAAGACATGTGTGGGTTACGAAATGTAAAAAGGAAATGGGCTGGAAAACCGAGGGACTCTCAACTCAGAGAAGGGAGCCCCCATTACTCACAAGTGAAGAGAGACTACATTTGCAAATGGATAAGTGTTATGTAAACCCTGGCTGATATGGAAATGAATGTCTAATTGTTAGACTTACTATGCAGAGCATGTTTTGATTTTATTTCCATTATGGAAGACTACTTGAGTATGATTAGGGGCCTACATGGCTCACATCAGTGATGGGTGCACACTTTTATGATGCTGAGTTATGTTAGGATTGTCAATATTGATTACGCCCTAAGGGAATGGATGCATACTGGTGTTCCAATAGTTGATAGTGAATGCTATGAAATATGTTTATTACAATTTTGGAGCAGCAATACTAATGAGCTTGTGTATCCATCTTGTGTTGAAAGATTGAACAAATGCAATTAGTGTTGTGCACTAAAGAAGCAAAGTGAAAAGGTTGTTATGAGGGGTTGCAGGGAAGGGTGTTATGTGCATGAAGGGTTGTGGCACGTGTGAAAGGTTGATGCAATCCTGAGGCAGAGTAGTAGATACTTGACCTATATGGTCGGTAGTGCAGTTTCCTACCATTGTCTTATGACCTAGACAGATGTGTTGGCTCGGAAATGGAGAGGGCCAACCAGGTATGGGACTGGTTGGGCACCACCAAGTGCTTGGTAAACCCAGTTGGTGTGAAGGTGTACTGGTTGGGCACTATAAAATAATTGATGTTGTGGAGAAGCATGTGTGCTAGTCATACATCCAAGTCCATAGGTGATCCCAAGGCTTGCAAAAGCGAAGAAGGACCCTGTGGACCAGAGAGGAAATGCACGATACAGATAAGTATTCAATTTCATTTATACTTGTTTGGAATAATTAAGATTTTAGGTATAAGCCTTCTAATAGCTAAGATGATACACTGTCATTTCTTGTTGGAAACCTTGGTCAAGTGCAGTAAGCAAGGACCCTGATAGGGATACAAATGCTTGGTAAATCCAGAGAGTAACTGGTTGGGTGCTACAAATGCTTGGTAAATCCAGAGAGTAACTGGTTGGGCACTACAAATGCTTGGTAAATCGAGAGAGTAACTGGTTGAGCGCTACAAATGCTTGGTAAATCCATAGAGTAACTGGTTGGGCACTACAAATGCTTGGTAAATCTAGAGAGTAACTAGTTGGGCGCTCCAAATGCTTGGTAAATCCAGAGAGTAACTAGTTGGGAGCTACAAATACCTAGTAAATCCATAGAGTAACTAGTTGGGCATTAACTACTTAATGTTGTGGAGCAGCTGACGTGCTGGACAAACATTCCTTAAATAATTGATAAACCCAGTCGGAGTACTGGATTAACATATTGCTAAAAGGGATGTCTGATAAACCCAGTTGATGTATTGGCTTGGAATTTCCTATTCGATGTTAAAATTCAATATGCTAAGACATAAAATAGAAACATTACATTCCATTTCACAATAATAGCATATACAGGATCACTGAAGAAACAACAAGCATAGCATAAACACAAGAGACAGAGATTTATCCTGGGAAACCCTCATGGGGTAGAAAACCCAGCAAAGCTTCCTCAATATAGATGACCAGCAATATACAAAGATGAAACCCTGAGACATGATCTCCTCCTCCACAATAGCAGACCTTTCCTCCACAAATGCGCTATCCTCAAGTGTATGAGTGTATCAAATGAGGAACACAACTCCTCTATTTATACACTACTCTAACATATCTTTTACACAAGTACACGTAGGCTCGTATTTAACCAATGGGTTGAATACCCCACTACAACTAACTGGGCCGACCCCTCTAGGGTGGTCTAATAACCCTTTGACCCACATAACACATACAGGGCCGGCCCCCACTAGGGAAGTCTAATAACCCGAGTTACCACATTCCGACGGAGGAATAAACATCTCCGGATATACAATAAGATCTTCAAGGAGGAATGAAACATCTCCAGAATAATAAAGTACAAATATAATATTCTTTGAAGTTACAATATCTCAACACTCCCCCTTAATGAGAAGGATATTATAACAGCAACTGCACAAGCAAGGAGTCATCAACATCATACATGATACATCTATAAATCATTGGAAGCTTTCTCAACATCATCAGTAACTCAAGCAGTTACTGGAACATCTTCAATACTGGAACATCAACATCTTCAGTACTGAGTCTTTATCTTCTGCAGCACTCGAACAACTACAACAACATCAACATCTGGATCCTCACGATCATCAGTATCATCATCTCACGAACATCAGTATCGTCATCTCACGATCATCAGCATCGTCATCACACGATCATCAACATCATCAGCATCGTCATCACATGATCATCAGCATCGTCATCATATGATCATCAGCATCGTCATCACAATCTACAACATCTGGATCATCACGATCTACAGCATCTGGATCATCTCGATCTACAGCATCTGGATCATCTCGATCTACAGCATCTGGATCATCTCGATCTACAGCATCTGGATCATCACGATCTACAACATCTAGATCATTTGTATTAGTATCCACACCAATACATCTATCATCAAAACATGTATTCTTACTAATACATATATCATCAAAAGCATGTAGTCTCACTAATACATCTATCATCAAAAGCATGTATTCTCACTAATACATTTATCATCAATAGCATGTATTCTCACTAATACATCTATTATCAAAAGCATGTATTCTCACTAATACATCTATCATCAAAAGCATGTATTCTCACTAATACATCTATCATCAATAGCATGTATTCTCACTAATACATAGCAGCATATCCTGCAACACACACGATCATATTACAGGATGACCAATCCCGCTCTCTTTAGGACATAGGTCCATGGATGATACAATCCAGATCAAGTTCCAGGATGATCAATCCTTATCACTTTAAGACAAGTCTCATGTCTAGGGACGATGCAATCCCATCATGTACATTTTGAACCCAGTTCATGGACGATGCAGTCCTCTCACATACATTTTGAACTGAGGTCCAGGGATGATGCAGTCCTATCTTCAATTCTCAAAGACATCAGTCTACGGATCAATTCTGGGACCTCATTCCGGGGACGATGCAATCCCCTGCCTGTTCATTCAGGACTTCATTATCGGAGACCCAGTCTACGGCTCTATTCTGGGACCTCAGTTCGGGGACGATGCAATCCCCTGCCTATTCATTCAGGACTTCATTATCGGAGACCCAGTCTATATCTCTATTCTGGGACCTCAGTCCGGGGACGATGCAATCCCCTGCCTATTCATTCAGGACTTCATTATCAAAGACCCAGTCTACGGCTCTATTCTGGGACCTCAGTCCAGGGACGATGCAATCCCCTGCCTGTTCATTCAGGACTTCATTATCGGAGACCCAGTCTACGGCTCTATTCTGGGACATTAGTCCGGGGACGATGCAATCCCCTACCTGTTCATTCAGGATTTCATTTATCGGAGACATCATGTCTACGGCTCTATTCTGGGACATCAGTCTGGGGATGATGCAATCCCCTACCTGTTAATTCAGGATTTCATTTATCGGAGACATCATGTCTACGGCTCTATTCTGGGACATCAGTCCAGGGACGATGCAATCCCCTACCTGTTAATTCAGGATTTCATTTATCGGAGACATACATCTACGGCTCTCTTTAGAACAGATGTTCAAGGATGATACAATCCCTTTTCTTTCTCGGAGACACCTGTCTATGGCTCACTTTAGAACATGTGTTCAAGGATGATACAATCCCTCTTCTTTCTCGGAGACACCTGTCTATGGCTCACTTTAGAACATGTGTTCAAGGATGATACAATCCCTCTTCTTTCTCGGATACACCTGTCTATGGTTCTCTTTAGGACTGAAGTCCAGGGATGATCCAATCCCCTCATGTCCACCAAGGACTTCATTCTCAAAGACATATGTCTACGGATCTCTTGAGGATGATGCAATCCTATCATGTCCACCAAGGACTTCATTCTCGAAGACATACGTCTATGTCTCTCTTGAGGATGATGCAATCCTATCATGTCCACCTTAGACCCTGTCTAAGGACCATCCACCAACCTCTCTGTCGGCATCACCAGTATAGGTATTCACATCATCGACCTCACTGTCGATGCAGGCAATCTCATCATAAGTGATCACATCACTCCCCCTTTCGAGGAGGGTCCTTCTATATTAAGTTTGTCTCGAAAAACTTTACTTGAGGTAGAGGTTTGGTTAGTACATCGGATCGGTAGAGGTTTGGTTAGTTCATTGGTAGCTTGTTACAAATTCGAACCTTAATTCCTATCTGCTCCATATCTCGTATATAGAAATGCCAGATCTCTATGTGCTTTTGACTTATCATGGAACACTGGATTCTTTGCCATTTTAGTACAACTCTGTTTGTCACATAGGATCATAGTTGGGTCCATCTCTAAGTCAAATAATTATGAAGCCATGTCATTTCACAATTAGCAGAGCAAGCAACCATATATTCCGCTTGTGCTAGACTACTTCCTACTAAACCACAAGATCATGGCTGATCCCAGACAATAACATCTTCTCGATGTGCTCTTCCTGTCTGATACACTTTCTTCTCAATCAATATCTGTGTAGCCAACTGAATTCATGATCTCCATAGATCAAAGTCTATTGTATCCTTTAGGTACCTTATCTCATGCTTTGCAACTAACAGGTGAACACTTCTAGTTTCCACTAGATACTGTCTCAAGGTGTTCACAGCAAAGCATATATCTGACTTAGTATTCGTTAGGCACATCAATGACTCAATAATTTGTCTTTACAGAGCTATATCCACTAACTCTAATGAGTCATCTGCTAAGAACTTCAAGTTGGAATTCATGAGAGTGGCCATTCCAACACATCAAGTTCTTTTAATATTTCTCAGCATACTTTCCCTGGTTGAGAAAGATTCCTTCTGAGCCTTGCCATACTTCCAGACCTAGGAAGTAATGCATCAATCTGAGATCTTTCATTTTTCATTTCTGCAACCATCTTCTTCTTTCTTTTCATGATCTGTTTCTCATTCCCTATCAGAAAGATATCATCTATATACAATAACAGTATAACCTTAAGGTAAAAGTTAGGAGCAACTTTACTTTTGGTAAAGCCCAAGCTTATCAAGAAACTGTCAATTTTTCCTTTTAGACTGAACATCATTCACACTCTGCATTGAATGATCTTCTGCATATCTATCTGTGCCATCTCTCGTTAGATGGGTCTACTGATATGAGCCTCAATATCATTCGAACTCTGTGGTGAGTTCCTTCTTGCATCCAAGTCATCTATGTATAGAAACCATATTCAACCTTATAGCAAATATTGAGATCCACATCACTCATGGTGATCATTAAGCTCATCAATTGATTATTGATCCTGAGTACCCATACAGAACCTGATTCACACTTCTTCTTTAATTACACCATACTTGGAGCAAACATCTCATCATGATTCTCTTCCCCTTTCTAAGAGAATCTTCTAGCCACGAGCCTTCTATATTTTGTTTGATTTTTGAACATCTATCACTTGTACGGTGTCCATCATTCTTCATGACCTTTCCTACAAATCAAAATTAAGTGCATGATTAGTAATACTTCATAATCATCAAATCATATTGACATGATAACCTATTATGCATACAGATATCATTTACATAGTTATGCAACTAATTTGACCAATACTTTGGCACAACACCTTCCCATATCCTGTATGCATACAGTGGCTATCTAGATGCCTTCCATCTCTACCAGAACATACTATCGAGAGTGTGCATAGCTCTCAGTATGTCAGCAAAGAGGTTTCATTCTAGACAAGCAACAATGGAATGTTTGTCCAACTTACCAATCACAAGCATATTAGTAGTATACTGTTCAATGTTCTATGAATGTTTACACTCAGCATCATATATTCTAGGAATACAAATATGCATACAACCTATTATAGGCAATATCATTACTATTTCAAATAACAACTCAAATACTTATCTTTTATGTTTGTGTGGTTGCCTCCCGCTTGATCTTTTGTATGTCTTCTGAACTTCTATTCATTATGTACCACTGTGCATGCTCAAGTGTGCACTAGTGTCATCCTCATGATCTCATACACAAACATACATTTCATTAGTATATTATAAACATTATCAAAATATCTAAATAGTCTTGAATGATCATAGGTAATAAACATTAGTATTCAAGATTTCAGGGAAGACTTCGTTTACTCATGCATATCATCAATCAAGATAAAAGACATAATATGCATAATCCCTTGATTACTAACTTTATGAATAAGCATATCTAATCATGCCAAGTATACTTATATAGGGGATCCTTGACATAGGAAAACATACCTGGATTAGTATACCTGCTTAGTTATGTACAACATACCTAAACAATCTCTTCAATGATTTAGAGATCCTGAGCTAGAACCTGCATGTCTCATAGGTTAAGCACAATATATCAAAGTCATACATACCTCGTAAGTAGAACAAATATTATGGATGAGTCTTTGTCTTCATGTGGAACTTGATTTGTCTTTCGTGATGTACCTGAATCTTGTTAGCAGACAACATCAACCTCACACAACACCATAATGCATTAGTACAATCATATAACCCTAATCAATGAATGTCTTCGATCATTCACATGCATTCATACTGTTACTAGGGTGATAAGATAAGTCTAACATTGATCAATATTGTACTAACAAATAATATGAAGACAAACACATTATGAACTTAATCAAGAATCAGATTTCAAGACATACCTGAACCTTCTTAAGTCATACCTGTCGAGACTTCTTGTAGTCTTCTTATGTAGGGCCTTAGCCTCAACTCCCCCTGAAACTTGATCTTGATCTTGATTAGGGTTTGCTAGAGAAACCCTAAAAATTCAATCTTTGACTTTCACACTTCTGAATGGATGGAAGAATGTGTCTTGCTGAGCTGATCAAACTATCATTCTTCAATTTTGAAATCTCCAAAATTTGACCCCTCAAAATTACCTTTGAAACTTCTGGACAGGAACCTGAACTAGGGTTTGATGAAGCCCATCCTTCTATCCAATCAAAAGGTTTAATCCAAGGCTCTAAACTCTTATTTTTCTGAGAAGCTTCCAGCCGTGGTTACAGACTTCAAAAATTCCAACTTTTGTTGAAGCCCTAATTTTCCATCTTTCTGATCAAAATCCCGAAGTAGGGTTTGATCAATCCCGGTCTTCTACCCAACCAAAAATTTGATCTTGGTCTCTAAATTTTGATTTTCCTAAGTAGCATTCAGCCATGGACTCTGATTCCAAAAATTCTAACTTTCTCTGAAACCCTAAATTCCGGAAGCCATGAATAAAGGTGCTCCAAAAATAATTCTATTTTGACAGAAATATGCACCTGATTGTTTCTGCTATAACTCTGAAATTTTTGCTTCACAGGGTCTGAAAACCTTTTCTGCAGTAGCCTGTCCTGTCATCTTTCCATCCTGACAGGTCTGACCTCAATTGGATTTTCTGAGAGAGAGTTATGCCAACTGTCGCAACGTGACTTGTTTATGGGATAAAACAGGAGAGCGAACTTGTACGGTGTTCCACGTGTCACTGGTTCACCTTCGGCCTCTGAAAAAGTTTCCTGAGATAGTACAGTCTGTGTACTACTTGTCACTTTTTACGAAATTTCATTTGGAGCTTCCTAGCCCAAATTATGCCAAGTGTCGCAACGTGACCTGCTTATGGGATAAAACAGCAGATCGAACTTGTACGGAGTGCCACATGTCACTGGTTCACCTTCGGCCTCTGAAAAAGTTTTCTAATATAGCACATTCTGTGTACTACCTGTCACTTTTTATGAAATTTCATTTGGAGCTTCCTATCCCAAGTTATGACTTTTTTTCCAAGGTCACCTGATTTTGACTGAGATCTGGAAGAGGAAGAAACCCTAACTTGTACTGATCATAACTTACAAAGTACAACGAATATGAGGATGCCCTTTGGACACAAGGTACCTGGGGATGTTATCTTCGACCTGTAAACTTTTCAGACCCTGAAACTTTGCCAAAATGGATTTATAGCGAAAGTTCCACGATGACTGGTTTTTGCTATGTAAAACCCTAACCTTCAAATTGTCGTAAGTAAAGCAAGTGTCGTAAGTGCCATACCTTGTCTTCCTTCAGGTTAGCTCTGATACCATGTTAAAATTCAATATGCTAAGACATAAAATAGAAGCATTACATTCCATTTCACAATAATAGAATATACAGGATCACTGAAGAAACAACAAGCATAGCATAAACACAAGAGACAGAGATTTATCCTGGGAAACCCTCATGGGGTAGAAAACCCAGCAAAGCTTCCTTAATATAGATGACCAGCAATATACAAAGATGAAACCCTGAGACATGATCTCCTCCTCCACAATAGCAGACCTATCCTCCACAAATGCGCTATCCTCAAGTGTATGAGTGTATCAAATGAGGAACACACCTCCTCTATTTATACACTACTCTGGCATATCTTTTACACAAGTACACGTAGGCTCGTATTTAACCAATGGGTTAAATACCCCACTACAACTGACTGGACCGACCCCTCTAGGGTGGTCTAATAACCCTTTGACCCACATAACACATACAGGGTTGACCCCCACTAGGGAAGTCTAATAACCCGAGTTACCACATTCCGACGGAGGAATAAACATCTCCGGATATACAATAAGATCTTCAAGGAGGAATGAAACATCTCCAGAATAATAAAGTACAAATATAATATTCTTTGAAGTTACGATATCTCAACATTCGAATGGTTGTGGAGGAGCCTGCGTGCTAGCCCAACATTCATTATTACACCCACGGGAAATCCAAGGCTTGTAAAACAAAGAAGGATCCTGTGGAATAAAGTGAAGACATCCAATACAGCTAAGTATTTGGTTATCTTACAGCTTCTTGCTTATTTAATATGAATATACATGTGTATGTGATCTGATTATGATTCCTTAGACTCTTTCTTAAGGATAAACCCTATGAAAACAACTAAACATGTGAATTGATTCAATGTTTGAGTGTAGTTATTACTCGAAGCAAGGACTATGAAGGCATCCTAAGGATGCATGTAGACATGTAATTGTCCCGGAAGAGATCAGCATGAGTAGCAATGAGGAAAATGGTGCTAGTGGACTTGTGTGGGTCCTAACAACCAAATTTTCTGTGGGAAATCATGGGGAAGATTTTCCTGGATGAGAGGCTCGAGACAGACCTTAGACACTAAGTGTCATAGCCAAGAAAGGGCAAGTCAAGCATTCACGATGAAGTGAAAGAGGATAAGAGCATGAAAACCACAGTGGTGGTGTGGGTTCCAGAATGGAACAAGACTAAGAGGAGAAAACTATTACTGCTCTCTCTTTCCTTTTATTGATGCATTTGTAAAAACTGAAAATTGTTTGATGCATGTCATCACTTGAAATGATTGTGTTAATTGCTGGAAATTATTGTGAATGTTGAACTAATGAATTCCCTGTGAAATGATGAACATGAATGAGTTCATTTGCATGTTGGGAAAGCATGAAACATGTGGAAGTGTTTGGATAAAGCATGAACTCCCTATGTCAATTTGGAAGGTGATTGACTGATCTTAATGTTTATATTATGTTTGGCCTAACAGAAATTGCAATGATGAATTTCACAGGTGATAAACTGAAAGCAATTGGTTACAACTGTTATAAGACCAATGGAGCTAGCAAGCCAGTGTGGGTTGTTTTGCACATTAACCATGGAAGCAGACCAGAGACTATTGGATTTGGCTGAAAACCTACTCCAAACAATTTCCAAGACCCAAGAAAATCTTGGATAGATGCTCAAGCTACAGAAGCAGTAGAATGACATGAACCACAAGGTTTTGCAGGACTCTATTCGCCTGCAAAGGGAGGTTAAAGAGCATTCTGGAAACCCTCAATAGTGGAAAGGATAGTGGATCGATTAAGAAGCATTCATCTAATCATCCCATTAAGAAATTTTCTAGGAAGGAAGGCTCCAAGGAAAGTGAGTGGGTAAAGATAAATCAGCCAATGAAATGTTGGAAATATGGAGGAGAGCATTTCCACTGCAACTGCCCAACATGAAGCAACAAGAAAGCTATCAACCATGAATATTTTAGGCTTGTAGATCAGTTGAGAATCAAGGAAAAATAAGGGATTGCTGTGGAGAAATTCCCACCCACAGAGCTGGAAGATCACATCCAACGGGGAAGCTTGTGGGAACCAAAGGACTTGGTCCTGGAAGTTCCAAGTAAAAGGATGTGATGCAGGGGAAAACCTGCAACCTTTTTGCAATTTTGGATATGTATAAATTATAAATGTAATCCTAAGTAATGGAACACTGAGGATGGTGTTATTTTAAGGGAGGGGGATTTGTAGTACCCATATTTTGACCCTTATGGTTATTGGCCTCAATGTAAATATTGTATGCAATGTGTGTCACCCTAATGTGGAGCTCAAGGCCAAGGCCACACTAGTGGATGTTCAGGTTTTAGTGCATAGGAAAGTATTTGAAAGTGGATTATTCATGCGCTATTAAGCCATGAAGAAATGTAAATGATGTAAATATTAATATTTCAATAGAACACCTAAGGGACTAGCTATGGAGGCAATGTGCGAAATAGGGGTTGCGTATCTAGTAGGGAGTGGTGAGGGGGTTGTGGGCTAGGACCCCATGTTGCCACTTATCCATTCATGAACCCATCTGACCTCCCATAACACCATTAATGCAACTGTAATAGAGTGGTTGAGAAATCGGCTCATGAAGTCGATGGAGTATGGAACAGACCTATGGACCTGTATGGCAGGGGACGACCTATGCTTGCGTTCCCCGTAAACCACTCCATGCCTGGAGAATCTGCGCAACCTGTTTCCTATCCCATGGTTAGGGAAGAAATTCATTTAATGCAGGAAGACTCACGGACCCGTAGAAGAGAGGAAAGAGAACCATAGGTCATGATTCTGTGGAGGCACAAATCACAGAGCCATGTATTACCAGAAAACCCTGTTTTAGAGAGGATAGAGGAAACTTGTGAGGGGATTCATGTGGAAAATTTTTGGGAAAGATCCAAGAGTGGATTGAAGTGGGAAAACGATCAAAGAGTTGGATTCTAGAGTGGGACCAATGAAAGCTCAAGTATCTATTGGTTTAGAAGTTAGGACCAGCCATACCTGCCTAGATCAGTGTTGAGGGAAGGGGCACCTAAGGGACTGTGTAGCAGATAAGGGGACCTTAATCAGGATGAAAGTGGAGGTGATGTGGGTGCATGGGATGTTTGAAGCCAAGGGGATATGCTTGTAGCTCTATGGTGGAGCTCAATGAGTTAGTAAACTCAATCCCTACCTCCCCATTTGCTTGACAAACCCATTGTGTGTTGAATGGCTTGATTGACTGTGAACCAATGTTGTGAGTAAACCTGAGTGATACTCCTTAGTGTATACATAGCCCCAGTTCGGGGGTGGTCTCTGATTGCTGAAATAATAGAGGCTAGGCAAATATCTATGGATGGGATGGACTATTGCATTCCATAGCCGATTACTTGGTGTTTTTTTATTAAAAGATAAGTGCCTTGTGGTCTCTTGAATAAGGATGCCTCATGTGTTTATGACTATGCTTATTACATACCAGTTATTGATTGAATGAATTTATATGGAAGTGGAACACTAGAAAGCTATGTATGAGTAGGAATGTATACTTAAGCTTTGCATCTGAACATGTGTTTGAAGTTGTTGTTGTGCATGGGTTTAATGCATTACTGGTTTCACATATGCTAGACGTGTGTGCATTATATATGTCAAATGCAAAAATGGTTCAGATGGTTAGTATGACTGATTTCCCAAGTATTATGTACTATGTTGTTGGGCATGTTATTGCTTTACTCCTGCACCTTACATCTTCTTGTTATGTTAGTATTCATATATATATTCAAGCTTGAGGAATAAGGCTAAATACATGTATGTCATTCCTCAATTTGTTAGGAGAAATAAACTATGTATAATCCCTTTCTAAGGGTGGATAATGCTTCAGTACCTTGTGTTTATGGATGTATGGACCTTCCTACATGAGTTATTGTGCATGCTTCTACATATTGCCTTTTTATACTATGTTGTACTTACATATGTTACCCCTTAATGAATAGGGATAAGTTCAAGGCTAATAGGTGTAGTCTAGTCTAGTCAAGACTGTGATCAAGAGAATAGGCACCCTGTGGACTAGATGAAGGAGAAAAGATTTGGCAGAAGTGGAGAAGAAACCTAGGAGGAATAAGGTTTAAGTATTTTAAGTGGAGTTATGGACAGAAATTCAGTGGGAAATTTAGCATGATATGAATGCTCATATGGGGAAGGGATTTCACCACTGGATATAGCTCACCAAGAGCTTTCCAGTGGTACCAACCTTGTCTCATTTGGACCAAGGATGAGGAAGTTATGCCGCTCAGAAGTTGTGTGGAGAGTTACCATTGTAGGGGTGTAGTTCCGCATGCCCGCATCCCCAATTGTGGATTGTGGATTGCGGAAAGGAAAGTTTTCCATTGTGAAATTTTGCATTTCTACATCCGCAATGCAGATTGCGGATTGCGAATTCGCGGTTGTGGATTGCGGATTATGGAAAGGTAAGTTTTCCGTTGTGAAATTCTGCATTCTCGCATCCGCAATGTAGATTATGGATTGTAGATTGCGGATTCACGGTTGTGCATTTCAGATTGCGGAAAGGTAAGCTTTCCGGTTATGAAGTTTGGCACTTTTGCATCCACAATTGCGGGTTGCGGATTGCGGATCCGTTGTTGCGGATTGTGGATTGCGGAAAGGTAAGCTTTTCGATTATGAAGTTTGGCACTTCTGCATCTGCAATTGCGGGTTGCGAATTGGGGATTTTGGATCCGCTGTTGCGGATTGCGGATTGCGGAAAGGTAAGCTTTCGGTTATGAATTTTGTCACTTCAGCATCTGCAATTGCGGATTGTGGATTGCAGATTCGCAGTTGTGGGTTGTGGATCCAAGTCATTTCAATTGTGTGTGTGTATTCAGTCAAATTTGGAGAAAAAAAATGTATCAAGGTCTCCCATGGCCATGGAGGTCAGTGGGGACGTTACAACAAGAGGGGTAAGAGTCGCCAATCATGCTCAATTTTTTTACAACATTATTCTCCTTGGAAGTGCCACATCTTTTACAGCAAATACTTTTAAATCGGCTCTTTATTCCTTTTTGAATGCCTCTGGAGGGCTGACAAACAAAGAAAAATGTAAAATATACAGTTGGAACTTCTCTCCTCAACAAATGTCTGAGATCTATAGAATCCTTAGATTCCAAGGAATCAATAACTAGACCTCCTTTAAATACCTTGGCATTCCTATTACTTTGAAGAAAAGCATCACTAGGGCCTGGAAAGAATTGCTGCAAAAAATAAAAAAATCGTATCCTCTCTTGGGGATTCAAATGGTTGAACCTCACAGGGAAAATAAATCTTCTAAAAGAAACTATGTATTCTATGCGAATTTTTCTATGCTCTTCCCTCCTTGCCCTGGTGATGTTTTTGAATAATTTGAGAAAAAATATTAGGAGTTTCCTTTAGCAATGTGGAAAGGAAGGAAGTAATAAATTCCATTTATTTAAATGGGAAACTGTCAGGAATGAGACTAGCAAAGGAGGTGTTTCCATAAGAGATCCAAGGCTAGTTAACATGGCTATGGGAGGAAAAATTATATGGAGACTCGTCACGGGGAAAAATGATTGGTGGAAGAAAGCTATCTGTAAGAAATACCTTAAATTCCCAAGGATGAGATGTTTGGACCGAGAAATTGGAGGGAATGTCTCCAGAATATGGGATCTTTGTAAAGTGGTTTCCAATCTAGTTCAAGAGGAACTTCACTGGATACCCAACAATAGAAAGAAGATTAACATCTAGAGTGATAGGACCTTGAAAAACCCCCCTCTTGAAGATCTTGAGGAGTTTAAGGAAATAAAGGAGTGGTTAATTGAAAAAGGATTCAACACTTTGTGCGATCTCTCAAGATGGCACACAAATGGGAATTGGAAGAGCTGGAAGAGAATCAAGATTCCTGAGCACTTTAGTATTATATTCAACAAACTCATTCTTGAATTAAATGGGAGGGCACCAGTTCATAAAAATGAAAGGGACTCCAGAGGCTGGGCGAAAAAAGGAAAGTATAGTGTGAAGGAAGGATACAGAACTTTGCTAAACGATATGTTGGCTCCCCCTTATGATGGGATTTGGAAATGCATCTAGAAGCCAGAATGTACCCCTAAATTGAATTCCTTTTCATGGTTCCTGGTACATGGGAAAATTATCACAGCAAAGAACCTGAGAAAACGGGGTATTGAAGGCCCTAATAGATGCATCCTTTGTAAATCATAGGAGGAATAGATTCAGGACCTGTTCATAGAATGTCAATTTTCAAAAAATGTTTGGGATGATTTCATGAAGGAACTTGGGCATATACTTCCAGAACAAGTTAGCATATTCTATAGGGGATGGGAATTTTTCTATCCCAAGATTCTAAAGTATAAAAATATTTTGAAGAAACTATGGAGTGCAACTGCCAAATATATAAACTGGAAGATTTGGCTCTCAAGGAACAAGGAAATCGTCAAAGGAAGAAAAGTTGAAGTCAAAAGAGTTGCATTGAAATCTCAAATGAAAATGAAGGAATTCTTCTTCTCACGGAGAAAATACATACTGGGAACTGAATCTCTCTCTTCTATTGAACTTAGATGGGTTCATAACTTTGTGGGTCCAATCTCCCTTCAGTCCAAATTTTATCTCAAAAACTATTGTTGGGTCATTGATCTCTCTTCTCGAGATTTTCAATCCTGGGTCAAGACTTAGAAAAAGTTCTATTTGTTATTTGATGGGGCCTTGAAAGGAAATCTAGGGGAGGAAGGTGCGGGTGGAGTCATCTTTGATATAGGTGGAAATGCTATTAAAACTTATGCTTGGGGTCTGGGAAAGAGACCGAATAATTATGTTGAGTGGATGGTGTTGTCTCAAGGAATAGAGTGTATGTATGACCTTCAGGTAGAGGAATTCATTGTTTGTGGGGACTCTTGAATTGTCATTCAATCCATGAACAAACTGATTCACAGGAAATTAGTAAAGAATAGCATTCAAAAAATAATTATTAATTATTTTCCCAACCTCTCTCACATTAAAGTTTATCATATTAGAAGGGGGTTACACACTAAGGCAAATCGCTTGGCCAACGTCGGTGTTAGGCTCAAGGAAGGGGAGTTATGTCTAGATAGTCATCACACCATTCCCAAATAGTGTTGCAACTTCCAATACGCCACTTGATGTCTACATTGCCTAATAAAACGTGCCATAAAGGTGAAGGTTTCTTCTAGATACACAGATTGATAGATGGAAGGTTATAGATTTCCTCTAGCATGGATAGATCTGGACTCTTCTATTCCCCATTAAATTCACACAATCCCTACTATGCTAAGCAGATGGGAATTTGGTATGAAAATTACAGTAGAATGATGGATTTTCCACAGCTAATAATTCAGAGGGAGGATATATGGGAGATTCAGTTTCTCTTTCCTCATCTTCTACACTTTGAAAACACTACATGCAATGAGAATTCTCTGGATATCAAAGACATTGATATGGTGGAGAAAGGTTTCTCGAGGATGAAAGGTTCAAACCCAAGTCACCCTAAGGAAGACTCTGGATGGAATTACGTTGCGTAGGAGATTAATGCTCTCAAGGAAGGAATGATGGACCTCCGAAAGAACTGGTGTATTTTTTAAGTGACTAAGGACTGCTCGCAGGAATAAAAGCAGACGAGGTTGGATTTGATTCATTTTAAATGTGCTTGGAGGATGTTGAAACCGGATATCACATTTAGACTGGGGAAGTGGAAGAGTTGAAGAGGACTGTGGAATAAATGGATCAATTTCTGAGTGCAAAGCTGGACAAGGTTTGTGGAAATTTGGTGGATTTGCGTCGGATTATACAAAGTGAAAACATGAACATTGTTGAACGTCATGCGAGTTGGTACAAATAGTTGAAAGAGATAATGGAAGAATTGCAGGTTTACGTTAACAGACTTTACCCTTGGAACCATGAACCAGAAGGAGAACATGCAGAGGACTCCCCCATGGACAAGGCATCAGTTTCTCATCCTCAAGTAGAAGAAGTTAAAGCTCGGGAATGAAGTCTTTTTCTCTCCCTTTTGATTTACAGCTCTAGATGTTTTTTTGTATAATCTCGGTTGGATAGTTTATAAGAGTTTACACAGTCGAAATTAGGAGGTCAAATTTTGTTAAATTATGTAAAACTGTTGAGCAGATGGAAATATTGGTAGCTCTGTACTGCAATGAAACTTTGTTTTTTGGACTATTGGCCTTATTTTGCACCCCTAAGGGTGTATGTATCTTTCCTTTTATATAATATAAATCATTTTCTCGTTCCTGTTAAAAAAATGATGAAAATCATATTATTGTTAGGATATTAAGAGACTTAGAAGTTAGTCAAGATCAACATGGTATAATGTGTCTTTAGGTAAATTGTGTTTCTTTAGTATGTATCCATGCATTTGTGCTTATGTAATATAATTGTCATGATATGTTCTAGACATAGAGTGATATGGCGATTCATCTTCACCTCGATCTTAACAACTATTTTTTTAACATAAATGATTAAAGGATTTATATTAAAAAGGCTAAGGAAAACATTATCATCCATGAAGAAAACATTACGAAATTCTCTGCACAGGGTCAGGGGATTCAAAATTGCCTCAACCATTGATATCCAAACAAAAAATTGTTCCATCAATATAACTCGGCTCCTATAGCATCCAATATACCATCCTAATAATAAAACAAAGCTACATAACATTAACAACAAAGAATTGACGGCAACATGGAACCTCATGCATTATGAGTTTCCTTCTCGTCTTGTTTTGGAAAGGAGTAGGAATCTTCAAAATTAACCAAATTTGTATGTTTAATAGTGTTAAATTCCATCATGTTTGAATTGGAAAATTCCCCAATGCTTGAGTTCCTTCAAAAATCAAGCTCTTGAATGTAATATTGATGTTTATCATGGTTCGAATCCAATTGCACCAACTACTCGACCTACTCAACTACTTTCCTATCTAGCCTCTCATGGAATTTCTCCTCAAGTTCCATTTGGAAGCTCATTCACTCCATCATTTTTTCAATTCGATCCAACTTCCCTTTCAATTCACCTCACAATTTTCCTTAAACTCTATATTTCCCCCACCGCATGCTGCAAATCCACCACCCTGCCTTTCCCTCTCTCCATCGTGTTATTGTAACCTATGGGGAAAGCACCAACTTCTTTTTCAACCATAGGGTAATACAATCCCTTCACCACCCACCAAATCACACTTTCAAACCACCTCACACAAGCCAATCCCAACACAACCATTGTAATGGAAGATCCAGACCAAAGGAGGATTTCATTTCCTTCCTACCACATCCAAGACTCATCCTTCTTAATGTAAATCACCATCCTTAAGAATAGGCCCACACAATTAATGTTAATACCTAAATGTTGGCACATTACCCCCTATAGTGTGGTTCATTACATATTATTGATGTCAAATTGGGTCTATTAGTGGTAATTTTCATTAGTATTATTATATTAGTTATGTCGGCTTGTGTCCATTAGTTGTAAGTGTACCTCTTTGTCTCCTATATATAGGAAGGATACATTTTCATTTGAATCATCTCATATTGTCTTGTATTGTGTATGTACTACATTGTTTAAGGACGTTTCCCCTTGAAAGAGGCTTTCTATTCATATATTTTATTCATTATTAAGGCATGGATTACTCTTTTTGTTCTATCTATGCTCTTTTTGGGAATTGGTTGCATAAAATTTGGTATCAAAGCTTGGACATTGTTTCCAAAATGAGTCATTGTGGAATTTTCAGTAAAAAAATTTCCTAGGAAGTTTCAGACCAAAAAACTCGCAAGGGATTCAAATGACACATTAGGATATCTTGGGTTCGATTTTTTGATCTTAACTCATTATAGGTTCAGATTTATACTCAATGGAAGTTAGGGTTTCTAACTAGTCCAAAAACTAGTCTTAAAATATGTGTTCTAGGAAAAACAGTTATATATGGAGCATGCAAGATCCAAATTGAGTGAGACTTGTTGCATCATAAATAAGGTATACCACACTATATTAGGTATAAATTTCATAATTAGAATAAAAAACGTGGACATGTGGCAAGCTATACACTCCCTCTCTTCTGAAAAGGAAAAAAATAACAAGTGTTAGGAAAATTGTCACAACTATTTTTTGGCACATCCAAATTCAAAGAAAACTGTGGAATTGAAAGAGGAAATATCAAGATACCACAGGCCAATTCATACTCAGAAATGCCAAAATTTTATGGGTACCTTAGTTGGAATGTCAGATAAAAAATCAGTCTTCAAATCGGGGTTTGAAAACGGTACACCATTTTAAATTTGAATATTTTTTTGTAGAAGGATCTATTTGAGGTAAACCCAAGGTGTGATTTCTATTTATATTGTTCAAAATTTCACCAAAAGGTAGTGGAAAAAATCACACTCCACTTAAACCATCTAAATATTCATCCATGACCTACGATGAAAGTGAAGACCTATCTTTTTGGGTATCCAAGTTGGAAGATTCGATTAAATTGTCTATGAAAATTATTGATTTAGTTAATATGGAGAATAAGATGGGAGATATAATGGGTGAAAGGATAGGACAGATGGAGAATAAAATAGAGGAAAAAATGGTAAGTATTGCTAATTTGATACATAATCTAGAGGAAAAGCTTCCTAAATGTGTGGAATGGGCCTAATTTAGGGAAGATAGAGATAGTGTCCATTTTGAGCAGCCGTCCCTTAATAAGCATAATACAAGAGGATTTGATTCTAATCATGGAATTAATTAGGGATGGTCCCCAAGCGGTATCCAACTCCCCAAGATTGACTTGAGGAATTTTGATGGCAAGGACCCCATAACATGGATCTTTCATATGGAGCAATTCTTTGATATACTTACCTTTTGCATCTTTATATTTAGAACCTAAGTAGTTTGTGTGGTAACAATGGCTTTGTGAACACAAAAAGAACTCCATTATCTCTTGGTCCATTTTCACATAAGAATCGATATCATATCATGATGATCTTAAGAGTAATTCCTTATTTAAAAATTTGATAAATCTAAGGCAAAAGGGTCCAGTAATCAAGCACATTCAATAATTTCAAAAGTTTAGTCTTAGAGTGGAGGGAATACCAGATGATAAATTCTTGAATATCTTTATTAGAACCTTGAAGGATAAGATCAAACATGAGGTGTTCCTCCTTGAACCAACATCTTTAGAGAAGGCTTTCATGGTGGCAAGAAAGGTTAAATGTAAAAATATGGTGGTGGATACTAGAAGAACCACCTCCAACACATATACAAAGAATAATGTTCCTTGTTCTAACCCACCTCAAAGTTTGACACCTCAACAATTGGATTAAAGAAGAGAAAAAGGTGTATGCTTTTATTGTGACAGCAAGTATAGTAAGGGACATAAGTGTGGTGAGAAGAAATTATTCTACAGAGATTTTGAAGAGGAAGAAGAAAAATAATAGGAACCATCTCCAACTGATGAAATAGAAGAGATTACCCGTGAAGAGATTACTCCTACCATATCTTGTCATGCATTGGCAGGAATTAGGACTCCTCAAACTCTCAAGATCGAAGGATATATCAAAAAGAAAAATGTAATAGTGTTGATTGATTATGGTGGTACTCATAATTTCATTCATTGTAAATTAGTCAAAGTTCTCAATTGCATTGTATATCTACCACCATAATTTCAAGTAATTATTGCAGATGGAAGAACTATCAATTGATTAGGGAAATTCCATAATATCAATCTTACTATGGGGTAATATGTATTGAATAGTCCTATGATTGATATCCCAATGGGTGGTGTTGATGTTTTCTTAGGTTTTCAATGGTTACAATCATTGGGAACAATGGATTTTAATTTTCAATAACTTTTCATGAAATTTTCTTGTGAAGGAAAAGAATTTGAATTAAGGGGTATCGCAGGGAATGCAAGAAAGGGGGCCCTCTCTAATGGTATGACAAAATTGTTGAAAAAGGGACATCGAGGTGTAATTGCAAAATTATGATCACTAGATGTTCAAACATCTAAGCCTCTTATTCCCCTGGATCTCCAAAGGGTCATTGATAAGCACTCCAAGGTGTTTGAATATATTCCAAAAGTTCTTCCACATATTCAAGATTTTGATCATGATATTCACTTAATTCCAGGAAGTGTTTCTCCTAACATTAGACCTTACATATACCGCGATGTCTAGAAGAGTGAAATTGAGCATATGGTTGAGGAAATATTAGAAGCTGGCATAATCAGGCCTAGACAAAATTCTTACTCTACACCAGTGATAATGGTACACGAGGAGGGATCATGGCGTATGTGTCTAGATTATAGAGAGCTCAACAAGATCACCATTAAATATAAGTTTTCAATTCCTTCCATTAATGAATTGTTAGATGAACTACATGGTGCAATTTACTTCACAAATTTGGATCTCTATTCAGGGTATCATCATATTAGAGTGAAGGAAGAAGACATCCCAAAAACAACATTCAGAACTCATGAAGGTCATTATGATTTTTTGGTCATGCATTTTGGCCTTACAAACGCACCTTCCACATTTCAAGGTTTGATGAATTCCATTTTCAATCCCTTCCTTAGAAAATTTGTGTTGTTATTTTTTGATGATATACTAATCTATAACAAGTCTTGGGAAGAAAGTGTTCAACATGTTGACAGGCTTCTACAACTACTAAAGGAGAAAAAAAAAAACCTTCCAAATGTTTCTTTGGGGCGAATGAGGTAGATTATTTGGGTCATATTGTATCTCATGAAGGTGTCAAGGTACACCCTACCAAAATTAAAGCCATGATGGACTACTTGATTCCCAAAACCTTGAAGAATACTAGAGGATTCTTAGGCTTGACAACGTACTACCGCAAGTTTGTTTGGAACTATGGAAGAATAGTAGCACCTTCAACAACATTTTTGAAGAAGGAAGCATTTCCGTGGAATCCAAAGGAAACTCAAGCATTTGAACAAATTAAAGAGGAAATGTGGAAAGCTCCTCTTTTGAACACACCTAACATCATAAAACCTTCATTTTGGGATGTGATGCCTTAGGAAATGGAATCAATGTTGTTCTAATGAAGGAAGGATGGCCCCTTGCATTCGAAAGTCAACCAGTTAAGGGAAAGAACTTACATAAACCCATTTATGAGAAGCAAATGGTGGAAATACTATGTGCACTTAAGCAATGGCATCCTTACCTAATAAGTAGTCACTTTAAGGTCAAAACAGGTCATGATAGTCTTAAATACTTCTTGAAACAAATACTATCTTCAGAAGAACAACAAAAATGGGTAACCAATATGTTGGGATATGACTTTGAAATCATCTATAAAAAAATAACCAAGATGTGGTGGTAGATGCACTCTCCAGAAAAGATGAGGATGTTGAGGCATTACCTTCTGTGATTTAAATTATACAACCCTATTGGGCATTAGTAGAAAGGGAAGAATGGAAGAATGACCTATATGTGAGGACACTAATTCAAAAGATACAAAATGATCCCAGTGTATCAGATAATTTTTGTGGAAAAATGAATCACTATGGTATAAGGATCACCTATATATATGTAAGAAATCCCAAATCAAACAAAAGATCCTTTTGGAATTACACACCTCTCCTGTAGTAGGGCACTTAGGATTCCTAAAAATGTACGATGGGTTCAAGAAGGAATTATTTTGGGAAGGTATTAAATCTGATGTTCAAAGGTTCATGGTAGAATGTTTGGTTTTCCAACAAAATAAGGTTGAAACAGTTAAGACCCCAGGTCTTTTACAACCATTATAAATACCTTGTCAGTGATGGGAATAAGTCTCAATAGATTTAATGACAGGACTACCCAAGTCATAAGGGAAGAATGTTATTATGGTGGTTGTTGATAGACTCACGAAGTATGCACGCTTTTGTACACTCTCTCGCCACTACAAGAAAAAATTCTTTGGTGAGGGGCAAAAAATGTCACCATAACCTCATTGGCGATGCTCAAAAGGGCCTATGTCACCAAAAACTAAATGTCACCAAAGGCATTGTAGCCAAAGTAAAGGACATATGGAGACACACTAGGTTCATCACCAAAAATCATTATTAGTGATGGTTAGTAACTGTCGCAAATTACAAAGAAAAGCAATGACATATCTTTAATGACTGTCACCATAACCTCATTGGTGATGGTCAAAATGGCCTTCGTCACCAAAAATTGAACGTCACCAAAGCTAGCATAGCCAAAATTAAAGGAGATATGGAGACAAACTAGGTCCATCACCAATAATCATTATTAGTGATTCTTAGTGACCATTGCCAATTCCAAAGGAAAACAATGACAATCACCATAACCTCAATGGAAACGGTTAAAAGAACCTTTGTCACCCAAAATTGAATTTCTCTAAAGGCGGCGTAGCCAAAAGTAAAGGATATATGGAGACACGCTAGGCCCATCACCAATAATCATTATTAGTGATGGTCATTGATCGTAGCCAATGCCAAAGAACAACAGTGACTTATCTTTAATGATTGTCACCATAACCTCATTAGCGATGCACGATAAAGGACCATCACCATTTCTATTCAATTTTAAAAAAAATATAACGAACCTTTAAGGATAGTCACCAAAGTTTCATTAATGGTGATGGTCACAAAATTAAACATCACTGTTAATTTCTGCAATGGTGATGTGCACCGAATTAAATGTCACCATTGACTTTTTCAATAGTGATGGTCACAAAATTAAGCAACAACGTTAATTTCTGCAATGGTGACATGCACAGAATTAAATGTCACCATTGAATTATTCAATGGTGACATGCACAAAAATGAATAAACCAACATTTATCCCTAAAGTCTGCACCTTGACTGCTAAAGGGAAAATCTAGGTAACTTAGAAAATAAATGGTTTAAATATTGATTTGATGTTGATTGACGGATTCTATTTGGCCTAAGGTTGAGTATCAAACAAGGTTTTCAATAGGTTTTTCAATTGGAAGATTGTGACTTCATAGGCATGCTCAAAATGGTCATGTCAAATTATTGGGGGTGGAAAATGATGGGTGAAACAGTAGACAAAAATATCACAAACAACAATATTTTGTTTACAAGTGAAATATTGAAGATAGACCAATGGCTATAGGAAATAAACAAGACAATCCTGTGATTTGATCTGCAAAACAAGCAATACATAGTTCTGCCTTGCTATTTTATCTACATACAATGAAACATTTTAAAGCTATGCAAAATCACATTGCATTCAATATAGATTGCTAATGAAATAAATGAAGATTCAAACCATGCCACAAGAGAATTGATCAATGAAGACAATCTAATTTTTATTTCCCCTAGAAAATTCTCTAAAATACAAAATAAGTGAAGTAATAACAGTTTTTGTTCTACCAACAACCCCTTTCTTTACATAAACCAACCCTTTTAAAAGATACATTAGCCAAAAAAATTGCATCTCATATCCACTTCAAAAGGATCAACTTTCTAATTTAAGTCTTAGGTCAAATATACATGGATATGATATAAGCATGACACCTAGACTTGACCTAGATAAATATCTGAAACTTCTAAAACTATTACATTGGAATATGAAACAGAAAGTGAGAGTATATATGAATTAAATATATCACTAATTAAGGTTCACTAACCAAAATTACAAAACAAAACTGCGTTGGTTGTGAGAATTCTGCAGCGTATCTTGATAATTGTTGAAACCAATGCTGCAAAACATAAGCCTTGCGTTGACTGTAGATCCACATTATGATCCTCCTTGTACCAAAAAACTACTGCAATAGTTAGATGATCAAACCTAATATGTTGGAGTCTGCAAGGCGTCCTGTAAGACCTGAGTTCCAATCTCTTCCATAATTCCTAGCCTATCACGGCTCAATTGAGTCTTTTGATTTTCTTGTAGATACTTATCTCTCCAATACCTCTTTTTCATTTTCAATGCCTTTTTCTTCTTTGATATTCTTTGGGAAAAATCACATAACTTATCATGATTGATAATCAACCTATTCATCTTATTTTTCACAATGACATTCTTCATTAAAGGATCTTTGTTTTCTTGCTCCAAATACTTTATCCTTTCCTTAGCAGCATTCAATTTCTTCCTTCTGACTTTGTGTTTATGACCCTTTAATAGAATAGATTTTCCTGTGTCAACCTATTCCTGAGACTCAACATTTGAATATAAATTTGAAGAAGAGCCTTATTTATTTTTTTGTTTACTTGTCAATGACTCATCTTGAGAGTCAATTCCAAGCACATTAAGAAAACAATTAATGGTCTTATCCATGTTGTCCAAAAATTTAGCTAACTTTTCCTCCTTTTCAATAGATTGATCATAATCTTCTTCGATAGATTGTACATATTTTGATTTTTGAGACTATTTAGATTTTGATTTCATCCTAGAGATCCTTCTATCTTTTGTAACTATTTGAAGAGACCCCAAAGATGTATGATTTTCCATTTTTCCTCCTATTTCCTCTGGAGAATTTTCTAGATCAATAACTTCTTTATTTTTCAAGGATGGATCAAGAATATCCCTTTTATTTAATATGTACTTATTAAGTTCCCTAGTGAAAAGCCACCTTGATGAATATCCATGTGCTAAGTCTATTTTTTTCCTAGGAACACTTTTTTTTTCTTTTCTTGGAAGAATTTTCTAAGGGATCGGTTATTTTAAAATTTTCAGCTTCAGGAATAAACCCTTCTTCTACAACATCTAGCTCAGAAACCATACCTGCATTTTTCCCCTATTTATAATTTCTATAATAACTTGTTTCCACTTTCCTTCTGTGATGAGGAAACTGTAGAATATGTCTAGGTACATCTCTCTTCTTGTGAGATAGAACCAACTCAAATTCAAATCCTAAGAAGAATATAAAATGATCCCATGTTCGATTGACTTGACCAAGTTATTCAAGGATCACCAGCTTGATTAAGGCTCGGTGATAAATAGTATGTTGTGATTTTGTAGGGTTGTATATAACCTTATTCAAAATTTTGGTGAGGCTTCTAAACAAGAATAAAGGAATATTAAGTTGATAATCACCAGTAATATGTAGTAAAACCTGCATTTGATACAAATATACAAATGAATATTGAACTTCCCCTGTAAATAATTTCTAAATCCAATAAATAACCTCCTTCCATTATTTCTTTAAACAAACCCTAGGTATACCCTTTCACTATAATGTCCCTTTTTTTATATTTATTAAAATAGTGAAATTTTCAACTTTTTTCCCTAGTTCGACCTTTGACTAGTTTTGATGTCTAGGTCTCCAAATTGCTCCAAATGCTCCCAAATATTCATAGAAGGTGCATGACTGATATTAGGAATTTATTATGATGTTCATGGATTATTTAGTACCATCAAAATACTTCTTCAAACTCCTTTAAGATTCTGGCCAATGTATGGAATTTTACTAGCAATTTGGGGTTCAAATCCCCCCAGGGTAAATGCTGAATATGGCTCTCCAAATGCTTCCAAACCCACTCGAATTTATGAAAAGAGGAAGGGTATTTCTAAGGTACAATATTAAGGTCTCATGTGCATCATTATTCAGTTTTTGAAGTCTGTTATAATCCTCTTCCAACAACTACAAAATCACTAGTTTCGACCTTGGGGGAAATGGCATTAAATCTTCTTCAAATAGTATAAAACTAAGTAAGATGACTCCAAATGCTTAAGTATTGAACATGAAACTTGTGAATATCATTAATTAAATTAAATTAATTATAAGTACATCATATAAATTATCTTCCATTCGAATACATCAATATTTCATTGCTATACATCAAGATAGTGGGGAAATGGTACCATTTGTTCATTAAAAATCAGATTTATACATTTCCACTTGAAGTCTGGACCTGAAAATTTCTTAAGATTAAGAGCAGAGAATTTACTTTGTAATAAAAAATAAATGGGGCATTATAAGCTCCCCCAAAGAGTACAATAGCTCACCAAAAGCGCCTCTCCTCAAGGATCAAGAATATGCAATGAAAACTAGAAATAGTTTAAGGAGTGAGATGCATTAGAAGAAACCACTAGATGACCTATAGATTACACCTGAAAATAAATACTCCATTAAATCTCCCATGAAAGGTCGTACTGGCCTTTTCAAACACCAACTAGGATGGGAATCTTTCACCCTCAAAATTGTCTAAGGCAAGTAGATCAGTTTTCCACTAGCTCTCTTCACAAATGCAAATTATCAAAATGGTCAAAATACCTTCTCTTGGTTGATCCCTGTATTTTATAAAAATCCTTAGCCTTCTAAGGCTCCAAATCCATCCAAAGACTCCAAGCCAATTCGAATTTGGGAGTGGTTCGTGATTTTCCATGTGTCCTCCCCTTCCTAGCCTTCCACCTTCCACCAATTCGAGTATGAGTCCTTTGGGATTCCCTAACTCCCATGAGCGCCCTCTTGGCTGCTATATTTAGGCATGACATGTCATAATTTTCATATGTCAACAATCAGGTCTGAAATTTGTCATAGGTTTCATAGCATCTTCATCATTTTTGTCATATAAGTTAGGGAATCTAGTCCAAGTGTTCACTAACTCCTCATTTGACTCTTCCTCTTCTATGAGAGTTACATATCCATCAAAGTTAGACCTATGATGCATATTTCCAAGTTTATGATCCTTCTAAATCCTCCCAAGAACCTTAGGCTTCCCATGGATTCGAATTTACAAGAGGAGGATGCCATGTGGCACATAATTTCTATCTTGTGTGGGCCCCACAACCTCCATGTGTCTTCATGAACCATTGCCACTTTGATTTTTTCTTGTATTTATTTATTAATCTCCATTATTAAATATTTATTCCATTCTAATGTCCAAACACCATTTATTATCTCCCTTATTACAAATCCTCATGTCTCCATCCAACCTAGGGAACTGGTAGGATTGATGGAATTTCCTTGTTATGAATTTATTTGAATGGGGACATTAATATCCTCCCCACCCAAGATTGCTTGTCCTCAATAAATTTAAGATTTAGATGCTGCAAAATTTGTTCCTCCTCCCATGTGGAATATTCACTTGGAATATCCTTCCATTGCACCAAGTATTCTTTGATAGTTCTGCTCCTTATCCTTCTTTTTTTTTTTTTTTTTTTTTTTTTTTTTTTTTTTTTTTTTTTTTTTTTTTTTTTTTTTTTTTTTTTTTTTTTTTTTTTTTTTTCTGAAATGACAATATGCTGACCAATGTATTTTTTGAGACATGAAACATGAAATACATTATGGATTTTACTTCCTTCTGGAAGTTCTAACTCATATGCTACCTCTCCAACCTTCCAAACTACCTTGTAGGGACCATAATATCTTGGTTTTAGCTTTTCTGCTCCCTTTTTTTTCAAGGGTGTTTGTTTATATGGATGCAACCTCAAATATACCAAATCATTGACCTGAAAGGTCCTTTATTCCCTATGTTGATCTGCATATTGTTTTTGTTGATTTTGGGCCACCTGCAAGTTGTCTTTCAAGAGCTTCAAAATTTCTTGGCTCTCTTCCACCCAATATTTAGCTTTTGGGGCTCTACTATAACCAAATATAAGCTCAAAAAAATTAAGTGCATAATAACCATATAATGCTTTGAAAGGAGACATTCCTATTGACATATGAAAGGTGGTGTTGTAACAAAACTCACCCAAGTGTAGCCATTTTTCCCATGCTTTTTGCTGCTCTCCCACATAGTTCCTTAGGTACCCTTCCAACTATTGATTCACCCTCTCTGTTTGGAAATCAGTTTGTGGATGATATCTTGTGCTTGAAGTCAATTGAGTTCCTACCAATCTGAAAATTTCTTGCCAAAAAGCACCCATGAATCTACTATCTCTATCATTCACAATGCTCTTTGGGAGCCCATGCAATCTGAATATTTCTTTAAGGAAACTTTTATCCACTTGTGTAGCATTAAAAGATGATGTAATAGCAAAGAAATGAGCAAATTTGGTCAACCTATACACTACCACATATATGCAATCATTTCCCAAATATTTGGGCAAACCTGTGATGAAGGCCATTGAAATATTCTCCCATTTTTGTTTCGGAATGGGAAATGGTTGCAATAAACAAGCTGGGCATGTAAGTTTTGATTTTTTTTGCTAACATACCTTACATTCATTCACATATTTCAGAACATCTTCCTTCATCCCCTTCCAAAAAAACCTTTGCATTAATTGCCTATAAGTTTTCTAGATCCCCAGATGGCCAGCTAGTGGGGAATCATATGCTTCTTGCAAAATCTTGTACTTTAGTTTTGAATTTTGAACCAAATAAATTCTTCCCTTATAATATATAATCCCATTCAAAATATTGTAGTTATCATCCCCTTTGACCCCATCTAATACATCACAAGCAAATCCATCTTTTGCATATTCAACCATTAGCATGTTTTTCCAATTTTTTGCAATGTCCATGAGAGAAAAAGAAGGTCTTCTAGATAATGCATCGGATACAATGTTATTCTTTCCTTTCACATATTCAATATAAAAATAAAAATCTTGGATCCTTCTTACCCACTTTTGTTTCCTCTCATTCAGACATTTTTGGGTGAGGAAGTGCCTTAGACTATTGTGATCAGTTTTCACCACAAACTTGTTTCCCATCGAGTATTGTCTAAACTTGGCCAATGCATGCATGATGGCCAACATTTATTTTTCATAGATGGAGTAAATATTTTCACGTGGCTGCAAATTTCTTCTCTCAAAGGCTATAGGGTGTTGGCCTTGCTTTAGGACAACCCTTATCCCTTCACCTAAAGCATCACATTCCAAAACAAAAGGTTTAGTAAAATCATGTAATGCAAGTATTGGACAACTACTCATTACCTCTTTGAGTTTTTGGAAGACCTTTTCAGCCTCCTGATCCCACTTGAAAGCATCTTTCTTTGTCAAATCAGTGAGTGGAGAAGTCATTTTGGAGAACCCTCACTAGTATATTTGAACCCAAAATACGACGAGCAAATCTAATGACCTCCGACGAAATGGACTGTGTCGTCGGATTTTTCTTTCAAAATTACTTTTTTTGTTTTTTTTTTTTAAATTTCGAGACCCATCCGTCAGATATCTGACGTAATTTTGAATATCCGACGAGGCTCGTAGGATATCCTACGGCTTTGTGAATATCCGATGCGTTATTCGGGTATCCGACTCTTTGGATGTCGGATAACAGACTTCATTTCGAACCTGAGAGGAAGTCGGATATCCAACGAATTTTTCCCAACGGTAACTAGATTATTGTCGTCGGATATCCGACTTAGGTTTGACTTTTTGACTTTTAAAATTTATAAATATCTAAACATTCCGACATGTTTGCTATACAAGCAACGCTTTGCGAATGTTTTTTTTGTTCGATGGACTGTTTTTCGTTGTTTTTGTTATTCAAGTGAGCAAATTACTATGGAGCTTCATTTTCTAAGATCGATAATCTTCATTTAAGCTCTTTACGAGAAAATGTCAACTATGAATATTCCTGATCTAGACGAACAAAATCGACAATTACTTGCTAGATTGTGGGAAGGAGTTGAAAGAAGGGGTGATGGTAAATGCTATTGTCCATGTAATCAATGCAGGGGCTTTAAGAGGAGAATAATTTTGATCACAATAGCCACAAAACATTGGAGGGAGCATGGGCACGCCGAGGGGGGACATGAATACCATCCATTTGTAAGTTTTGCATTATATATGTTTTTATTTTGATTGCTTTTGTAAATTTATGTATTATTATAATATTTCTTATTTTTGACCAACAGTACAATTGGTCATTGTTCTTTTCATCCCAACAGTACAAAATTTGTTAAATTTTTAATGTATCACATAAATTTTTACATTTTGCACTTGAAATTTTTACATTTTGCATTTGAATTTCTTATATTAACTTTTATCTATTGATTGTTTCATGTATTTATAAAGGAAAGACATCCTACAACATATCGTCCAGATCAACAAGTGCTTCCAGAACAAGTACCGGAGGAACATGGAGCTATGAATATTAATGGAGAACAAGTTAATGATCACATTGAAGAAGATAGTGATACTGATAACATAGTTGAAGATGATGTTACAAATACTTTGATCCATGATTCATTTAAAGTTGGAATGGATGATGATGATGATCATGAAAATGATGAACATTTTGATTATATTCATGGTACACCTCTTCTTGATAAGGCATATGAACCCCTTTATGATGGCTCCAAGACAAATCTTCTCTCTGCTATATTGTTGGTAATGAACTTGAAGGTTATGAATGGTCTTTCAAACATATCAGTCACATGGATGTTAAGGTATGTAATATATTCCATCACAAAATATATATGATTTTCATGTATTTTATTGTTAATTCATATATAATTCAAATTACTACAAATGAAATTTGTTTCATTAATATTATTTCTATATTATATTAACTAGATTTTTATTTTTATTTGTTGTAGCATGATAGGTGAATATTTGTTACCACTGTCAAATATTTTACCTCGCACATATCGAGATTTATCTGCCATCATGAAAGAAATTGGAATGCAGTATGAAGCAATTCATGCATGCCGTGATGATCATGTTCTTTATTACAACCAGCATGAATTTGCAACAGAATGTCCTGAATGGCATATCAGTAGATATCACACAGATCAAGTAACTAAAAAGGTGCCTCGCAAGGTTCTACGTTATATTCCCATTATTCCCCATTTGCAACGATTTTTCAGGTGCAAAAACATAGCGCAGTTTATGGATTACCATGCACGGAATAGAAGTCAAGATGACATTATTCGGATGCCTGCAGATGGGTTTGCATTTATAGATATGGAGGAAAAATGGCCTCACTTTAAAGACGAACCTCGTAATCTTAGGATTTCTTTGGCAACATATGGTGTCAATCCTTTTGCAGAGATGAGATCTATTTACTCGGTGTGGCCTATTTTTGTTATCAACAACAACATTCCTCCATGGTTGACAATAAAGAGGGAGCACATAATGTTGTCGATGATTATTCCAGGTACGAACACTGCAGTTTTTTTATTGCAGTGGTATATTCTCATTTGTCGTTTTTTGTCTCATAATGTTATATATATATTTAAAGTTTTTCTATTGCAAAATATGGTTTATATATCTAAATGGTACATCTCATAATCAAAATATTTATTTTATATGTTCAAATCAATCAGGTAAGTACCAAGTCAAAGATATGAATGTATATATCGAACCTCTTATTGATGAGCTACTGAAGTTATGGAATGGCATCACTATGTATGACTTATCTAGACCAATACGACAAAGGCAATTCCAATTCCATGCAATGCTTGTATGGACAATACATGATGCCCCAGGGTTAACCCATTTCTGTGGTATGTAATTATAAGTTCCACTTTAGTTGCATTTAATTTTATGAACTACTAGTTAGTATAATACGCATGCATTTTTTTCTAAATAATCCAGTCATTTTTTATATAATTATAATAGACAATATTGATATTCCATCTTTTTATTTAGGTCTTCAGACAAAGGGGAAATTTGCATGTCCAGTTTGTGGTCCTAAGATCAAATCTCATCGTTCAAAAAGCTTAGGAAAGGAGGTGTTTGATGAGTATAGGCACTTCCTCTCCAAGAATCATAGGTATTGAACACCGAAAAACATCTTTTCAATGGCAAGCAAGAGACTGCATTAAAACCAAAGAGAATGACAGCTCAGCTATGGAAGTTGCAATATAATAGAAATTGTCAAGGTACGTATAATCAATCATTGTATATGATCATATTGTATTTTATTATATTGTGTGTTGTTTAGCGTAATTGACATTGATTTAATATTTAATTTCATCATTGTCATTCATGTGATCATCATGAAGGCATTAATGGGCTTCCACGAGGAATGAAAAGTTATCCTAGACAATTTAGTAGGTTTCCCTACTATGAGCACCTACAAATTGCTCATCTATTTGATACAATGCATATCGGAAAGAATGTGCTGAAACATTATGGCGAATCTTGGATGGAAGGAGTGACAAAGAAAAAATTGTCAAAATTTGCAAAGACATTCAAGATAACAACCATGCAATGAAAGACGACATTCAATTTCATAGCAACGGAGAGAAAATTAATATAAAATCACTTCCATGGATGTTAATGGAATAGCAAAGTAATGTTGTAAAAGAAGTCATTCGAAAAATTAAATTTCCCACCGGATTTTGTGCGAACATGAAGAATATCATAACAAAGAAAGGTGATTTTGCGGGGGTGAAAATGCACGATTGGCATGTCTTCATGTAGGTAATAATTAATATGGTATGCATTTAATAATTATTTTTTTCTTTTTCTAGTACTCTTATTCGATATACTGAAACTATTTGTATATTATTGTTACAGTATGTTCTACCTCTCTCTATCCCTGACAACTTCGACAACAATGTCAAGCAAATAATATATAGTCTTGGTAAATACATTAGGTAAGTGGTAATTTTTCAATGTGCTTACTGTTTGTTTAATTCAACATAGAACTTATTCTTAATTTGATTTTCATTATCTACTTCATGTTACGTAATATAATGACTTTTTTCTTTAATTTCTTGATTGGGTTGTCATGTCACTTGTAGATGGTTGTCATCTAAAGAATTCCATAAAGAAGACATAAAGTATTGGAGGAGAGAAATTCCTCGTCTCATGTGTGAAATGCAGAAGCATCTACCTTCAACATTTTTCAATGCACAGGAACACTACCTCATACACCAAGTTGAGGAGATTGAACTGTGTGAACCTTCACACTCAAGGTCCATGTGGATGGTTGAGAGGCACTTGAAATTTATGAAAGGTTTGGTCAGACAACGAGCATATGCTGAGGGTTCTACGATGGAGGGATATATGGTATACCAAAACATATTGTACATTAGTGAATATCTTCCTATATTGGCGTCAAAGCTCAATTAAACAATAAAATGAATGAAAGTCTAACAATTATCCCTGTGGACATTGTTTTGAAAGTTTGAAATAAATGCACTTGTCACAGTGCCTTCACTCCAAAAACATGTGCTATAGAGATTGTATACTTATCAGGCATGCTGGGAATATGCCCATATCTCACTATCACCACCACTTCAGTAAGATATGCCCATAATTTCTGTTGTTTGCATGGCTGCAATTATGTGACCTCTAACCTTCTTAATAACTCCTCATCCATATACCTTCTTCCTCTAACAATCTACCTTCCTCTTCTTCCTCAACTGAAAGCAAATCCTCTCTAAGAGATATTGACCACTCTAATATTAAAGTTATGCAACAATAGCTGAGAATTCCTAGTTGTCTTCCCATAGATGAACTTTGCCTCACTTTCCACCAACTACACCTTTGAACTAACAATTGCTATGTCCTTCACAACTCAAAAACCTATTACACATCGATATGGATATGGATTGCTAATAAAAAGTTCTAACGTGGATCTTTGCAAGGTATCCACAATCTTTACTTTGTCAATCATTTGATATCTTGCTTAATAGACTTGCTCTATCATAGGAATTGTGAAGGGGTCAAGGTGGATATAGATCCTTAAACTAGAGTATTTTACTATTTAGCCTTTGAGATTCCTCTTAGAAGGTGGTGAGATAAATAAACAACAAAGTTCCCGATTAAAGGTCAGTGTGTGTGAGATTCCTCTTAAACTAAGTTTTCATATTTGTTGTAGAGGCATGCCAATGGTAATACCATAACTATTTATGAGCATTACATTATAGAGGAACCATTCACGTCACAGTTATTTATGTGCTTTGCATTATAGAGGATCCATGCATGACATAACCAACTTTATAGATTCTATACCTAAAACATTTAGTGCCTTAATCTGAGCTAAAGCAATTCTATGAGCCATTATAAAAGAGTAGTGAATATAGAAAAATGGGAAGAAGAGGATAAATAGAATGGGGTAATCAGGGTCATGAGAATGATAATTTATAAAGTAAGGGGTCCAAGGGTTTTCCACAAGAAATTCCTACTGAAATTAAAAGCCCATATCTAATCAAGGGGCAAGGGAATCCTCCATCTCCATGTCACAAGTAAATCTGTACAATTTTAGAAATTGTCTCTTATGAAACAAGATCAACACCACTCCTAGCTATCACATCACACCACTCTTCACTCTTCACTCTAGCTCTCGTGCTTAGAATTCATGTGCACCTCCTTCACTTTTGTAGAACAAAAGATAGGGGAGTTACAAGTTACATTTTATATAGAAATCAGCTCTAGAAAAATCAAATTAGCATATTGAATATGCACCAACAATCACTTGTCTTTCTATTATAGTAGAAAAGAGAATTTCATAATCCAAAATCAGAGTCTCCCAAGCTTACTATACAAAACCAACCACCTTCTCACAACCTCATAAAGCAATACACTTTAAATAGGATACCCTAGCTATCACATCACACCACTCTTCACTCTAGCTCTCATGCTTAGAAGTCATGTGCACCTCCTTCTCTTTTATGGAACAACAGAGAGGGGAGTTATAGGTAAAAACATTATTCTAGGTCCACAAAAGAGAATGGTTCCGCAAGTGGATCATTCCACCTTGACAAGGTCCATTTTAACGGTTAACATAACCAACTCATGCGTCTCACATGGGCTAAGGTATGTGGTGACATGAAAACTTGTGCCAAGCATGCTTCTCCAAGTAACTAACTCAAGTAGTTCACCCCACATGTGTCAAGGTGGGAAGCTGAAAGTTTTAGTTATTCTGAAATTGTAATTGTGTATTCTTAGTGCATAATAAAGGAAAGTGTAGCAATATCTATTTTGTATCATTTATTCCATCTCCATGTGATGTTGCTGCACATAATATTTTCTCTGTGTGTTGTTCTTGTAGCTGCAATTCCATGCTTTTTTGTGTAGGTTCCCATGAAGGCTGGGGAGTGCAAGGCTTATCCTCCATAGTGATACATTGCTCCTTGTTGCAATCACTACCCTAGCCTAAATTTTTGTTTGATGCTGGACAATCTATATTCCACACATCGATTTCCCTATCTGGTTTAACTAATGCTCTAGATACAGGTTGGTATAGAGGTATTTTATGTCCAAGGGAACAATATTAGTGCTTGTTGGCTTGAACCTTGATGAAGTATCACATCCTTTGTATCCAAACTGCAGAGAATTGTTCTTAGTTTGTTTCCATATGTGCAGCTTTGAGTTTTTATCCCATGTATCCTAACCTTACTATCTAAGGATGGTATGTTTCTCCATGTTATTAGCCGGGCCAATAAATGGGAAAGGAATTGAATACCATTCTTGTTAGGAGTGTGTGTGTAATGTGTGAAGTTTGCAAAATGACAAAAGAATAAGTGGACAGATTCTAGCTGTGCATATGAGTGAATAGGAAATGATAGGCCATTTCGGAAACAAAGGGATGAATTTGATTCATAAAAGAGCCAAATCACTAAATGGTCTATCCCTTATCTCAAGCTTACATATGTTTATACAACTTGATAGAACACATGCATCCCAATGTCACTATCACCAACAAAAGCAACACTAAGCCTCTCCAAACACTTTACATAAGTACCAGACGACCAAAAGTCATTATTTTTATGCATACCACTCAAAGACAAACAAAACTGAGTGAGAAGTAAGCATTTTTGTTTCTTGCAATAGTGACTAATGTTGCATTTGTTGTTTCACAATAAAAAAAACATAGTACAAAGGTGATCCTAGGATAAGAGCTTGAAGTATCCATAAGTCCTTCCTCTATCACAATGCCTTAATCATTAGGTCTGGTGGAAAAACATGCAATTCCTACAAATTTTTGCAAGTTGAGGAGATGATTTCAAGCCCTTTATCTTAATTTTAATCCAATACATGTAGTTGCTGACAATTATAAGCCTAATGTGTAGCCAAGATAAAACTAGAATTTGAGATACAACTAGTGAACTTCCAAATAGATTGGTGGGATATCTTGCCAGTGAAATTCCGAATTTGCAACATATGATAAGCACTTTAACCCCATAGTGCTCATCATTTCCTCCATTCTTAAGAAGAAGTTGTCCCCAGTTTCTATTGTAGATGGAAAAATTGTTGCTTGAATTTGTACTGGGACTTGGGAGATCCATTTATCTTGCAAAGGAAGGTTTCCTTTTCTTTCAATAGAACATGACTTTTAAAGGAGCCCCTTTTGCACTCCCACATTGTATCAACACCTTTGTACTTAGGGGTCCCATTGACCTAATTTTGTAATTAACTTATCTTACCTTCCAGCTTTGAATTTTCTGTTTCGCAGATGCATGTTTAACTGTGGACCCTAGCAATCATGATCCCTTTTGTTGTACTTATGTCGATTGTGAATGCAAAAGAATGAATTTTTAATGAGTTAAAGTATGATTACTACACCACATAACTTGAGCTGTAGTCGAAGTGACTTGAATTTGGTGAATAGATTTTGGATTGTGACAAATATTCTTGGGCTTATACTTATGAGATCATTCTGTAATTTAAGTCTCCTAGCATATATTAAATGGGTTTTAAATTGAAATAATGTGTCCTACCATACACGATTATTCACAATATCACAATGTCATGCTTATGCTTGCTAATTAGGTTTAAAAATTGTCATGCATTTTAGTCATTAGAAGTAGAAGAAAGTTATTGTTAATGGATTCATTTAATTTGAAAGAGTAGTTATAGTTTGAAAGAACTCTCTCCTTACCTTAGCTAGCATTCATTGAAAGGAAGGCTTATTTTATTCATATGCATTTGCATGGTTTGAGTCAGTCATCACACCACGAGTTTCACTTCCACCACCCGATTGAGTAATACAACCACCAAAATTTACACCCCTAACTAAACACACCATAATCTCACTTGAGGAGAAAAAGAATTTGCTAGTTAGGTAGGACACCGGGGATAGGCATCCAAATAATCCCCCCTTGTCATTATCATCTGAGACATAGTTGTTGTCCTCTAGGGTACCAAAATCCTCTAGTATTTGTTGACATAGTCATACGCCAGTTTGTGGAGGGGCCTCCTGTTGTTTCAGGGGTTAAACCGCCGTGAGATCGAGAACCAGGCGAACTATGTGGAATGCCGCACTCCACTTAGCCCTAAGGCAACATCAATCATTGTCTTCCTTGTATTCTCCGGCCACCATATTGGTGATACAAGGGTGATAAGGCAAAAGCGTCGAAAACCTTTTCTGACGTGTCATGAACGAGGTAGCTTAGTGACTTTTCTACTAGGGATCTTTTACCCAGGATCCCTTTCGGTAGAGGGATATCCTTCAAATTCGGTCTCTCACTTCGTATTGTTCGACTTGGATTTCATCACTTTTGCGAAGGATACGATTTGTTGAGGTCTCCAGCTCCTAGTTAGGAATTTTGCTTGCATTTTCACCATTTTAGAGGGTCTTTTTCTTTTTAGAGCTACTTGTTGGAATTTTGGCCGTTTTTCTTTCAGCTCGCTTACTGTGACATCGGTCCCAGTACAGTTTTTTGAGCTTGTTTTTTTGGCCTGTGAGCCTTGTCTTTTCATAGCTCCCCTTCTGCACGCTCGATTTCTTTAGGGTTTTTGAGTTCATACATGGTAGTTACCAATACTTATTTGATGATGTGTGATGTCCTCTTCTCCTAGGTCTTCGAGATGGTTGAGTTAGATGGTCTTCTGAAGGGACTGAACACCACTTCATGGAGCCACTAACGCTTGACCGTAGGAGTAATCTAGAGGACCACGTGATCACATCACTCGTGTGGACTTTTCTGTTTACTGTGATGATGGTCTTTCAATTTATATGGAACAATGGTACATTTGAGAGACAGATGAATGGTTGTACCCCACCTTGGTTGATTGTCTTATGGTCCTTTCATTTTGTCGATAATATTTTTGTGGTACCTTTCCTTTTACCTTTTGGGTGTTTTATTGATATTGGGATATCTTGTGATTTGTACCACCTTTTATGTTTTAGGTCTTGTGGGTTGTTAGGAACCCATGTCTTTACTTTGTTAGTATATTGTTGTTGGACGCATATGCTTTGTAAGTCGTCCCGTAGTATTTGTTGATCCATAGTTTATATTAGCCCATAATATTGACCCATAGTATTGGACGCATATGCTTTGTAAGTCATCCCATAGTATTATATGTTCCATGGTTTTGACTCATAGTATTAGCGCCTAGACTTAGCCCATGGTTTGTATTGACACATAGTATTGACCCATGGTATTGGCACCTAGACTTAGTATATAAGTGTGTGTTGAGGCCTATGAAGGCACCGTGAAGTTAATTGTATTGAGCTTGCTCAAAGGAGGTTGCCCCCTCGAAGTGGCTCGTGATCAATATAAAAGTGATTATGAGTCTATTATTTCTGATATCTCGTGTATTTGCATTAATTAATTATTGCAAGTTCATCACATCTCGTATTAGAGCACTTTCTTGGGCTCATTAGGTGGAATTTCTGCCAATTTTTTTTTTCACATCTGTTGCAGCTTCGGAGTTGGGAATAATCCCTATCTGCTTAAATGTGGGAAGTACTTGGGCATAAGCCCTAAAACTCATTGTGAGGAGTACCACATGAACCCCAAAGTAGCTGACCCATTGAGAGGACCTGCCAGCGAAAAGGCAACGACCCCTACCTGATTGACTAGTTCCCACCCGTGAGGTAAACCAAGAGCTGTCATTTGTGGCAAAGCGGTTATCAGTTTTACCCGAGCCATGGAGTGAGGGGTACTGCCCCAATATGCAAGCCGTCAAACAGCATTGGTGGCCGAGTGAAACACCTGAACTGTTAGGAAGCCGTACATACCTGGGGTCCATATCTATTTTTAGTTGAACTATTGCCGATCACTTCCGCTCCAGATCCAGCCATTTCAGATCTATTCTGAAATTCGTTCCAGATCTAGTCGCCATTTTCGATCCCTTCCACGCCGCTGTTGCCAATCCATTTCTGGAAAAAAAATAAAAAAAATAAAATTGTTTTTCGGCCATATCTCCCTTGTTTCAACTCTATTTTCCCTGAAACTTCACTGACATCCCTGCAATCCCATTCTGCATATTTCATTCCTGAAGACCCTATCCCAAATTCCAAATTCCACTTTCCAAGACCAGAAATCCCACATTTGTCTATTTTTAGGGTTTGCCATAACTTCTTCAATTTTCACCCGATTGCCTTCAAATTTTACCATAGAGTTCCCGCTTCTGAAATCCCTATTTTTTGCTTCCCTGTCCCTCAGAAAATGTCGAAAACCTAGTCAAACCCCAATTACCCCTCTAAGTTTTTCCCAAATCCAAATTTCCCCTTACTAAATACGTTTGTGTTTGTGTTTTTCTATCCATTCCCCCCCCCACAAAAATAAAATAAAATTACTGGTTATGGTTGTCACTCGCACAGGAGCAAACACCATGGAGGAAACACTTGCAGCCATCCAAACCAAACTCCAAGATCTGGATGAAAAATTTCTCAGCCTCCATCTTCAGCATTCAGCCATGGACAATAACCGACAGCCAGAATCTTTTGCAGCCACTGGGTTCTCTTCTTCCAGCAATTTTCGTGGGCCAAAGCTTGATTTTTCTCGCTTCAATGGTACTGATCCGACTGTATGGATATACCGAGAAGAACAATACTTCAGTCTGCATAATACTTTTGATGTCCAGAAAGTTCCACTTGTATCATTTCATTTGGAACAGGAAGCCCTTCAATGGTACCGTTGGTACCTCAAAGCTCATCCTGAGCCAAACTGGAAAGATTTTTGCCAACTCCTTTTGCCACGATTTGGTCCTAGTGCTTTTGACGACTTCACAGGAGCACTCACTAAAATTCACCAAACTAGCACAGTGAGAGAGTATCAGACGGAATTTGAGAAACTAGCCAATCACACAGAAGGATTGTCTGATGAATTATACAGGAGTTGTTTTATCAGTGGTCTCAAGGATGAAATCCGCTCAGAGGTCAAAATGTTTTGTCTCAACACAATGATGGAAGTCCTAGGGTTGGCTAAGCTAGCCGAGGACAAGATCGCAACTCAAAAACGCTCCAAACCCACCTTTGTTCCCTTCAGAAATATGGGTTCCCAACGACCTCCCATCACGCCTGCTCCTCAACCAACTCCTATCAAGCAATTGTCTGAAACAAAGATGTAGGCACGCCGAGAAAAAGGGCTTTGTTATAATTTTGATGAGAAATTCACTCGGGGACATAGATGTGTTCAACAAAATCTCTATCTCTTGGATGTGGATTCTTCGCCTACCTCAGAACTTGATGAAGAAGCTCCAGATACAGTAGATGATCAAGTCGACTTTCAACACCCGCCTGTTGACACCCCATCTCAAGACGACCCACCCGAGATCTCTCTCCATGCTGTAACTGACTTCACCACCCCACAAACAATGCAAGTTAGGGGATACTTCAAGAATATCCCTCTTACCATACTCATTGATTCTGGTAGCACTCATAACTTCATTGATCCTCGGATTGCCAAACAGGCTGATTGTTTTGTCCATCCTTGCTCCAACTTTGAAGTCATGGTTGCCAATGGAGGCACCTTACCTTGCCAGGGGAAGTGTCACAATGTGCATATCTCTATGGAATATTATAACCTGTGCTCTCACATGTTTTCCTTATCCTTAGGCGGATGTGATGTGGTTTTGGGCGTTCAATGGTTACGCACACTTGACCCCATCTTATGGGATTTTGCTGAATTTTGGATGCATTTTTCAGTCAATGGGGCACAACACAAATTTATGGGCTTACAACCAAGGTCTCTCTGCATCATCAGTTCACATCGCCTGGAAAAAACACTCAAGAAGAATTCACATGGTGTCATCGCTCAGCTCCATTCCATTCAGATGCACCCATCAAAAGTCTCCACTACTTCCTTGGATAGATATGCAGGTGTCTTTGCTGAACCAATGAGCTTGTTACCTTCAAGAGACCTTTCCGGTAAGAATTTAGCCGCATCTACCTCTCAGCAGGAAATGATGACTATTTTGCATACAATACAGAAGTAGCAGCCATCCCTATTTGGGAATTATTTCTGCATCAAGACTGATCTCCAGAGTCTGGAAACTTTCCTGGAACAACGGGTCTCCTCCCCAACACACCTAAAATGGGTTATCCAACTCATGGGTTATGACTATGCGACCACTTACCAAAAGGGTAAGGACAATATGGTGGAAGATGCTCCTCCTCACACATTTGATGACCCAGCTTCTCTTATAGCTATTTCTCTACCTATTCCAAATTGGTTGCAATATGTTCAATGGGGCTATCTCTTCTATGAACTCCATGCTTCTTCATCAGTAAGGCACTCTGGGTTCCTCAAAACGTATGACCAGGAACAATGTAACTTCTTTTGGCAGGGACTCAAAAGGACAATTCAACGGATGGTGGTTGACTGTGATACTTTCGAGGTCAACAAGGGTGAAACGACCCTCCTTTCGGGACTGCTCGAACCCTTGCCCATCCCTCCACAGATTTGGAAAACTATTTCTATGGATTTCCTAGAAGCGCTCTAGTGGTATAGTACCACATCTCAAAAGACACCATATGAAGCAGTCTCTGGACAGGCACCACCAGTTCTCCTTCCATACACCTTCAGCAGCTCCCCAGTTCAGGAAATTGACTCAATTCTTCGAAACCGTGATCAGCTTCTTCTCATTCTACAGGACAATTTTCACATGGCAAGAATTCGACTGAAACAACAATCCGATCAGCACCGTTCTGAGCGCACTTTTCACATCGCTGATATGGTTCTTCTTCGTCTACAACCTTCCATGCAATCCTCCCTAAAACTCCAAAGGCGCCAGTGGCCCAGAATGCAACCCGAGGATGCTACAGGGGACCCACTCCTTCAGATTCTGCATCAATTTCCACATCTAAAGCTTTGAGGACAAATCTTTTTCTAAGGGAGAGGGGATGTTAGGAACCCATGTCTTTACTTTGTTAGTATATTGTTGTTGGACGCATATGCTTTGTAAGTCGTCCCGTAGTATTTGTTGATCCATAGTTTATATTAGCCCATAGTATTGACCCATAGTATTGGACGCATATGCTTTGTAAGTCGTCCCATAGTATTATATGTCCCATGGTTTTGACTCATAGTATTGGCGCCTAGACTTAGCCCATGGTTTGTATTGACACATAGTATTGACCCATGGTATTGGCACCTAGACTTAGTATATAAGTGTGTGTTGAGGCCTATGAAGGCACAGTGAATTTAATTGTATTGAGCTTGCTCAAAGGAGGTTTCCCCCTCGAAGTGGCTCGTGATCAATATAAAAGTGATTATGAGTCTATTATTTCTGATATCTCATGTATTTGCATTAATTAATTATTGCAGGTTCATCACATGGGTACTATGGTAGTTTGTCCACATTTGAGGTACACCCACTTTCTACAAATTGTTATGAGTCTTTATACCCACTTCATACCACCCTCCTGACCTTAGTTAGGAAGATTGCATGCTATCATACCTTTTGGTGGTACTATTTGAGTTACAAGAGGTAGTTACAAGGAGCTATTGCATATATGAGGTAGTTACAAGGAGATATTGCATATATTGATTTGTACCACCTTTTATGTTTTTGGTCTTGTGGTTATAACTATGGTAGTTTGTCCATGTTTGAGGTAGTGTACACCCCCTTAGTCCCAAGGGTTATGAGTCTTTATACCCATTCTTTTTTTTTTACTTGTACCTTACTAGTTGGTCTTTGTACTGAGCCTTTTTACTGTCACTGAATTTCTTTGATTGACCGTACCATAGCCCAGTCATCTCTCTCTCTCTGGTTTGTACTATCCCTATCATAGGGTCACTTGGTTCCTAGAGTTGACTGGCCTCTAAGAGGCACAGTCATTTATGAAAGTAACTCTTCTGAGTATATTACAGGAAACGCCTACACTAAGGTAATCAAATATGTGGTAAATAGTTTTCATTAAGTAGCCAGGACTTGTAGCATTAGAGGAGATCCTGTAATGTGTATGTGTAGTGTTACACATGTGTGTTACATGTGTGATGTAGCGTTAAATCAAATAGTAAAAAAAAACTCATAAATATTGCATGACTTTCTACTCTTAAGAAAGATAAATTGGTCGTCTTCTGATCATCACTTGAATGCCTACATGTTGACAAAGGGAATGAGGATCAAGTAAAATTATAAAAGGCGATACACATCAAATTTTAAGAGGCACTATGCCTTGCGGTTGAATCTGAACTTTTTTCCAATGGTGTAGGTAGAACCAAACAGGTATTTGTCTGATCTGTCTTCCTCGAGTGAGGGGAGTTTAGGAAGGCTAGAGGAAAGTGAGACATCCAGTAGGTCTAGAAGAATTGTATCAACTAGATGTCCAAAAATTGAAAGAAGATTCCATAGACGGAATGAATTTTTTCACGATCAAGGGGGGGCATTTTCCTATGGTGATGAGACAAAAGACGACAAAGAGGTGCCCTTGAGGTATAGGCATTTAGTGAAACAATGGATACTGAAGGATCTTCCTCCACCGAAAACTGATTTTTGTGTGAACGAGAGGAGATATCGAATTGCACCGTCATCGATACATGGTTTCGGGTTGTTTTCCATGGATTGCATCTTGGTCGGTTACAGGACATGTACAGAATTGATGGAGTATGTTGGACCCATATACAACTAGAACGATTGGATGCGCCTTGTCCGATATACAAAAAGTATGCATAGCTATGGATTGTCAACAAACTACTTACAATTGAAAGACAAAAATCAAAATAAAGGAGGAACGTTGTACATGGATGGAAGGCCAAAGGCCACAGGGAATATTGCGGGGTTTATAAACAGTTCACAACCAAGGTCTCCAATTAAGCAACCAAACTATGAATTTAAGGGGCGTGAAGGAAACCGTGTTTTTGTAGTTGCTATTAAAATAATATCTGTAGGGGATGAGTTGCTTATTAATTACCCTGTGAACCGAGTAGATACAAACAAGGTTACTATAAAAAAATTTACCCAACCTTTTAGTAATAAATTAAACATCATAAGGATTTTTTGTTAGTTTATTTCGTTTAAATTTCCCATATTTACTTTGCAGGCCAATCATCGGGATAAATACCTACCAACAAATGGTTGGAGGAGTACTTCTTCCTCGACGGAGCAGGTATACATCTTTCTAATAGTACAAATATAATAAGAAAAAAGAGTTTTTATTTGCTTTTTTTTTCCATTAGTAATAACTAGGTTTGTTTTATTTAATGTTATTTATATTTGATGCAGAACGTTGATCGGGAAATACACCCGTCGAATGTTGATCAAACGACAACACCCTCGGGGCAACAGGTAGACCTGATTTGAATTGTACAATTAAAATATGTCAAACATTTTTAGCATTATATTAATGTTTCAATGAATATTTTGTTTTCATTTACGTAATTTTCTAGTCTATGTTTTTTATGCAGGTCGGTTCCGTAAGGTCGGCCACACCAGCGTCCGCACAATGGGTATACATCTTTGTAATATTAAAAATATAATATGAATAATAATTTTTTTGATTTGTTTTATCATGAATAGTTTTGGAATCATTTAGGTGACTTTGTAATGTCCCTTGTAAGGAATTTTATTAAAATTGCAATTTTCCACTTTTTTTCCCTAGTTCGACCTTTGACTAGTTTTGATCTCTAGGTCCCAAATTTGCCCCAAATGATCCCAAATATTCTGAGAAGGTATATGAATGATATTAGAACATAAATATGTGTTTCAAGTATGCCTTTGGACCTTTAAAATACTTTTGCAAATCCTCTTTCAATTCTGATCAATGTAGGTAATTTTACTAGTGATTTTCCTTTGACTATTATTGGTCTCTAGGTCTCAAATTGACTCCAAATGCCTTCAAATATTCAAGGAAGGTGTATGAATGATATTAGAACTTGAATATGATTTTTATGGATGATATATGGCCACCAAAAGACCTCTGAAAACTCTCTTAAGATTCTGGACCAATTATGCAATTTTACTAGTAATTTGGGGTTCAAATCCCCTTGGGGTAAGTACTGAAAATGGCTTCCCAAATGCCTCCAAACCCACTCAAATTTATGAAAATAGGTATGTACTGTGTTAATTATGTTATTAAAGTCTCATCTTCACCATTAATGGATTATTACAATTGTCCTCACCCTCTCCCATTCAACTGCAAAAATCCCCAATTCGACCCTTGGGGAAATCGCACTATTTCACCTCCCAATACAACTAAACTAAGTAACAATGCTTCAAATGCTCAAGTACAGTACATGAAAATTCTAGAATACATCCATGTCAGTATATTGATCACAAATATATCGTAGAATAATCCATTCATTCCAAATCATCAGCATTACATTGATTCACAACAAGGTAGTGGGGAAATGACACTGTTCTTTCATTAAAATTGAGATTTATACATTTCTACTTGGAATTTCGACCTGAAACTTTCTGGAGATGAAGAACAGAGTATTCTCTTCATATTACAAAAGAAATGGGGCATTAAAATATTTCCCAAAGAGTACAATATCTCACCAAACATGCCCTCCCTCAAGGATCAAAAATATGACATCAAAACTGGAAATGGTTGAAGGAGTGAGATACAATAGAAGAAACCATGAGCTGACCTATAGATTACACCTGCAAATAAAGACTCCATTAAAGCTCCAAATGAAATTTCTTAATGGCCTTTCCAATTACCAACTTGGATGGGAATCTTTCACCCTCAAAATTAGCTAAGGCAAGAAACTAGTCATCCACTAGCTCTCCCGCTTCACAAATGCAATTGCAAATTATACAAATGATAAAAAACTGCTTTACTTCTTTTTTATTGACATTTATAAAGTTCTAATGTCCCCCATGGGTCGAATTCCTTCAAAGAGACTCATGCCAACTCAAGTTGAAAAGAGATTCCAAATAACGCCACTTGTACACCAATTTCTAGTCTCCCACTTCCACCAAATCACATGTGGAAGCATCTTAGCTGCCATAACACCTTTGAGAGCCCTCTTGGAGTCTATTTTTAGCCCTTAAATGTCATATATGTCATATCTCAGCCTTCAGGTCTGATTTGTGTCATAGGTGTCATAACATCTTCATCATTGTTATCATAGAGCTAGGGAATCTAGCCCAAGTGTCTCACTAGCTCCAAATTGCCTCTTCCTCTATATTTCGACCTTGGATGAGTCATGCCATGAATAATACCTTTTGTACTCCCCCAAGTATGTTACCTTTCACTTTGAATTCGAATTGGTGAGAGAATGATGCCAAGTGTAGTGGGGAAATCTAGCCATATGTGGGTCCTACTTCCTCCATGTGTCTTCATGATCAAATTCCACTTTGACATTCACTTGTATATATTTATTTATCTCCTTTATTAAATATTTATGCTATTCTAATGTTCAAACATCATTTATTATCCCCATTATTCCAAATCCCAAATCTTCCACCCCAAACCTAGGAAACTAGTAATTTTCCTCCTTGGAAATTATTTGACATTTAGCATCAATTTGACAAACTCTAATGAATAGGGCCAATGTTATTAGGCCATTTTGACCCAATGCCAAATTTGAGACATGACAAATCCTCCCTTCCCAATATTGCTTGTCCTCAAGTAATTTCAAACATGGGTGTTGAAGAACCTGCTTTCTGTATAATTCTTTGAAGTTGCCATTGAATTGCCCAACCTTGAATCTTTGAGTTTTCATGAATATTTTAGAGAGGAACCACCGTGCTTGCTACTGCACTACTTTGATAAAAATCACTTTATTTAGTGGTAAATCCATATCCCATACTTCTTGTTTCCCCAAAAAAATTGAAACCAATGAGACAAAAATTATTCCAGGATCCCATTGCTTGTATTGCACCCGAACAATTAAGAGTGCTCTCCAACCCATACCATAAGACAAGAGGATTCTTGGATCTCATTTTCTTGTATGCATTCTTCCAAACATCACGAGTACAAAATATATATCATCAAAGTACATAACTACATAATGAAAATTAATATCAAGGAGGTGCTTCATCAAAGAATCATGAAAGTGCTTATACCTCCAAGCAAGTAGACCACCGTTTTCCAAGTGCATACAAGCTTCAAGTGACCAATCAAATCTGCTCCAATGACATAGGTTAGGATCCCATGTCCTATAAAGCTGCTCCAAAAGGATGTGATATGCATCAAAATATTCCGCCATGTATTCTTTCATCCAAGAAGTGAATGAAGAATCTCCACTAAAATCTGAACCAAATAATGAGCAGAAAAAACAAGGAGACTTCAAATGACTCAAAGAAGTCTCACCCATACAACCCTGAATGTGATCATCATAAATATATAACAAAGTATGTCTTTTCCAACAAAAATGTTCTCCAATCATAAATCTATTCACCCAAGTGTTGGATGAAGTTCCTCCAACATCAAATGAATCAAGTGTTGAGCAAGAAAAACCATGAGTCTTCAAGTGACTCAAATGCATATCATAGGTGCATCCATGTAGATGTGCATCATCATAAAGTAACAAAGGATTCTGCTGCAAATATGAATAAGAATGTGCTCCAACCATATCATCATAAAAAGTAAATCTAGGAGTTCCATACTCCTCATGTGGCACCATCAAAAAGAACCCTTTCACCCCTACTTCATTGAGACTAATGTTGCAAAACATGGAATTGTAGGATGTAGGAGAATGACCCAAATCACCCAAATGATCAAAAAGTACAAAAGTTTCATCATGGTAAGGATCCATATGGGTAGTATCATGCATCTCCTTCAAAAGTGTGAACTCTTTGTCATAATTTGGTTCCAATGTAGAGGAATCATGCTCTTCTTTAAGAATTGCATAACCTTCATCAAGAGAATTTTCAAATTCCTCTTCCACCACATAAAGTGTTTGGATCTCTTTAAGTTCATCTTCAAACACATCAAGAACATTCAAATTTTCACATTTCTCATGATCCACCATGTCATGAGAATCCTCCAAACAATCTACCATTTGACAATCTGAAACATAGGAGGAAAAACAAGTATCTTGCAACTTTTCAAGAAGTTGCTCATTTTGAATTGCGAGCTTATGATTATCCTCATTATTCTTCAAGTATACATCATGTAACAATTCATTAACCTCAAACAAATGGTTTCTATCAAAAATCAAAGACATGAAATTACCTTTGATGTGGCACATTGCTCTTTGAATCTTCTCCATGTCTTCAAGGAAGGATGTTTCCTCCAATGAAGTAGCTCTCCAAAACGAATTTGACACCAATGCTTGAGTGTCATGGAGAATGTTGAAGGACTATTGGATCTTCTTTTCATTCATCTTTAAGGACCCTTCAAGAAAATGAGGCTCTTGCAAATGAACCTCCTCATCTTCTTCATTTTTTCTTGGACCAACTTCATGAAGCTCAAGTAGTGATGGTGAAGTTGATCTTGGTTCTTCTTCAACTGCTACAAGGTCTTCATTATCATTCTTCATGAAACTTGTACTTGTAGAAACACTTTCAAAAGTGATCTCTATGTCACCAACATAGAGGTGTGATCACCCATCAGTAGGTACTCTTTCATAGTTTACGCATCCATCAGTAGATGCTCTTTGGTTCATGTCTAAGCTAGAAGGTGTCTCGAAATGATCTTCCATATTTTCAATAGAATATTCTTCATGCTCTTGTGATGTCTCTTCCTTTTTCTCCTTAAATAAGGCTGATGCATTTTGACCCTTGTTTTCCTTAGGATCAGTATATTTTGAATCTCTTCTTGAATAAATCTCAAAAGCTCTCCTCAAGGAGGACATCATTTCATGCACACATATATGATACTCGCTCCAAGAATTTTCACAAGAAGGGAATAAACCTTTCTTCACTAACTCCACATATTCATTTTTGGGCCTATTTTCAAAAACATGTTCAGCATAGTACTCAAAAGACATGGCATTTTGTGTATTTTTGCTTGAAGCAAGATATTCTTGATATTTTTGATATTGTTGGGACATGGTTTCATATTTTTCTCTCCATATTTGAAACTCGCTCATAGAATTATCCTTAGTTGGTGTAAGTACTGAAAATGGCTTCCCAAATGCCTCCAAACCCACTCAAATTTATGAAAATAGGTATTTATTGTGTTAAGTATATTATTAAAGTCTCATATGCACAATTAATGGATTATTACAACTGTCCTCACCCTCTCCCATTCAACTGCAAAAATCCCCAATTCGACCGTTGGGGAAATGGCACTATTTCACCTCCCAATACAACTAAACTGAGTAACAATGCTTCAAATACTCAAGTACAGTACATGAAAAATGTATAATACATCCATGGAAGTATATTGATCACAACTATATCATAGAATCATCCATTCATTCAAAATCATCAACATTACATTGATTCACAACAAGGTAGTGGGGAAATGACACTGTTCTTTCATTAAAATTGAGATTTATACATTTCTACTTGGAATTTCGACCTGAAACTTTCTGGAGTTGAAGAAAAGAGTATTTAATTCATATTACAAAAGAAATGGGGCATTATAAGATTCTCCAAAGAGTACAATAGCTCACCAAAAATGCCCTCCCTCAAGGATCAAGAATATGCCATCAAAACTGGAAATGGTTGAAGGAGTTAGCTGCAATAGAAGAAACCATGAGCTGCCCTTTAACTTACACCTGCAAATAAAGACTCCATTAAAGCTCCAAATGAAAGGTCTGAATGGCCTTTCCAATTACCAACTTGGATGGGAATCTTTCACCCTTGAAATTGGCTAATGCAAGAAACTAGTCATCCACTAGCTCTCCCTCTTCACAAATGCAATTGTAAATTCTACAAATGATAAAAAGCTGCTTTCATTATTTTTTATTGACATTTATAAAGTTCTAATGTCCTCCATGGGTCGAATTCCTTCCAAGAGACTCATGCCAACTCAAGTTGGAAAGAGATTCCAAAGAACGCCACTTGTACACCAATTCCTAGTCTCCCACTTCCACCAAATCACATGTGGAAGCATCTTAGCTGCCCTAAAACCCTTGATCACCCTCTTGGAGTCTATTTTTAGACTTGAGATGTCATAAATGTCATATTTCAGCCTTCAAATCTGATTTGTGTCATAGGTGTCATAGCATCTTCATCATTGTTGTCATAGAGCTAGGGAATCTAGCCCAAGTGTCTCACTAGCTCCAAATTGCCTCTTCCTCTTCCATGGGAGTTACTCTTCCTCTATATTTCGACCTTGGATGAGTCATTCCATGAATAATACCTTTTTGACTCCCCCAAGTATTTTACCTTTCACCTTGAATTCAAATTGGTGAGATAATGATGCCAAGTGTAGTGGGGAAATCTAGCCATATGTGGCTCCCACTTCCTCCATGCGTCTTCATGATCAAATTCCACTTTTATTTTCCCTTGTATATATTTATTTATCTACTTTATTAAATATTTATGCCATTATAATGTTCAAACATCATTTATTATCTCCATTATTCCAAATCCCAAAGCTTCCACCCCAAACCTAGAAAACTAGTAATTTTCCTCCTTGGCAATTATTTGACCTTTAGCATCAATTTCACAAACTCTAATGAATAGGTCCAATGTTATTAGGACATTTTGACCCAATGCCAAATTCTGGACATGACAAATCCTCCCTTCCCAATATTGCTTGTCCTCAAGCAATTTCAAACATGGGTGTTGAAGAACCTACTTTCTGTATAATTCTTTGAAGTTGCCATTGAATTGCCCAACCTTGAATCTTTGAGTTTCCATGAAGATTTTAGAGAGGAACCACCCTGCTTGCTGCTGCACTAGTCTGATAAAAACCACTTTATTTAGTGGGAAATCCATCTCCCATACTTCTTGTTTCCCCAAAAAAATTGAAACCAATGAGACAAAAATTATTCCAGGATCCCATTGTTTGTATTGCACCCGAACAATTAAGAGTGCTCTCCAACCCATACCATCAGATAAGAGGATTCCTGGATCCCATTTTCTTGTATGCATTCTTCCAAACATCATGAGTACAAAATATATATCATCAAAGTACATAACTACATAACGAAAATTAATATCAAGAAGGTGCTTCATCAAAGAATCATGAAAGTGCTTATACCTCCAAGCAAGTAGACCACCATTTTCCAAATGCATACAAGCTTCAAGTGACCAATCAAATCTGCTCCAATGACATAGGTTAGGATCCCATGTCCTATAAAGCTACTCCAAAAGGATGTGATATGCATCAAAATATTCCGCCATGTTATCTTTCATCCAAAAAGTGAATGAAGAATCTCCACTAAAATCTGAACCAAATAATGAGCAGAAAAAACAAGGAGACTTCAAATGACTCAAAGAAGTCTCACCCATACATCCCTTAATGTGATCATCATAAAGATATAACAAAGTATGTCTCTTCCAACAAAAATTTTCTCCAATCATAAATCTATTCACCCAAGTGTTGGATGAAGTTCCTCCAACATCAAATGAATCAAGTGTTGAGTAAGAAAAACCATGAGTCTTCAAGTGACTCAAATGCATATCATGGTGCATCCATGTAGATGTGCATCATCATAAAGTAACAAAGGATGCCGCTGCAAATGTGAATAAGAATGTGCTCCAACCATATCATCATAAAAAATAAATCTAGGAGTTCCATACTCCTCATGTGGCACCATAAAAAAGAACCCTTTCACCCCTACTTCATTGAGACTAATGTTGCAAAACATGGAATTGTAGGATGTAGGAGAATGACCCAAATCACCAAAATGATCAAAAAGTACAGAAGTTTCATCACGGGAAGAATCCATATGGGTAGTATCATGCAGCTCCTTCAAAAGTGTGAACTCTTTTTCATAGTTTGATTCCAATGTAGAGGAATCATGCTCTTCTTTAACAATTGCATAACCTTCATCAAGAGATCATTCAAATTCCTCTTCCACCACATCAAGTGTTTGGATCTCTTCAAGTTCATCTTCAAACACATCAAGAACATTCAAGTTTTCACATTTCTCATGATCCACCATGTCATGAGAATCCTCCAAACAATCTACTATTTGACAATCTGAAACATAGGAGGAAAAACAAGTATCTTGCAACTTTTCAAGAAGTTGCTCATTTTGAATTGTGAGCTTATAATTATCCTCATTATTCTTCAAGTATGCATCATGTAACAATTCATTAAGCTCAAACAAATGGTTTCTGTCAAAAATCAAAGACATGAAATTACCTTTGATGTGGCACATTACTTTTTGAATCTTCTCAATGTCTTCAAAGAAGGATGTTTCCCCCAATGAAGTAGCTCTCCAACGAGAATTTGACACCAATGCTTGAGTGTCATGGAGAATGTTGAGGGACTCTTGGATCTTATTTTCATTCATCTTTAAGGACCCTTCAAGAAAATGAGGCTCTTGCAAATGAACCTCCTCATCTTCTTCATTTTTTCTTGGACCAACTTCATGAAGCTCAAGTAGTGATGGGGAAGTTGATCTTGGTTCTTCTTCAACTGCTACAAGGTCTTCATTATCATGCTTAATGAAACTTGTACTTGTAGAAACACTTTCAAAAGTGATCTCTATGTCACCAACATAGAGGTTTGAGCACCCATCAGTAGGTACTCCATAGTTTAAGCATCCATCAGTAGATGCTCTTTGGTTCATGTCTAAGCTAGAAGGTGTCTCGAAATGATCTTCCATATTTTCAATAGAATCTTCTTCATTCTCTTGTGATGTCTCTTCCTTTTGATCCTTAAAGAAAGCTGATGCATTTTTCCCATTGTTTTCCTTAGGACTAGTATATTTGGAATCTCTTCTTGAATAATTCTCAAAAGCTCTCCTCAAGGAGGACATCATTTCATGCACACATATATGATACTCGCTCCAAGGGATTTTACAAGAAGGGAATAAATTTTTCTTCACTAACTCCGAATCTTCATTTTTGGGCCTATTTTCAAAAACATGTTCAGCATAGTACTCAAAAGACATGGCATTTTGTGTATTTTTGCTCGAAGCAAGATATTCTTTATATTTTTGATATTGTTGGGGCATAGTTTTATATTTTTCTCTCCATATTTGGAACTCGCTCATAGAATTATCCTTAGTTGGTGTGACACACTCATATTCATCAAATATAAAGTCATAAGAATAATATTCATTTATCTTGAAATTGTAATAAGTGTTGCATGATGGCACCTCTTCCTTGTACCATTCACATTCTGCTTCATATTGCTCATAAGCATCTGCATATTCCTCATAAGAATCGTACTCATAGGATTCATCATAATACTAAGCCATGGCTTCCAATTATTCTTGAATGTATGTACCTAACCCACAGGTGCAAGGACCATGCTCTGATACCACTGTAATGTCCCTTGTTAGGAATTTTATTAAAATTTCAATTTTCCACATTTTTTCCCTATTTCGACCTTTGACTAGTTTTGATCTCTAGGTCCCAAATTTGCCCCAAATGATCCCAAATATTCTGAGAAGATATATGAATGATATTAGAACATAAATATGTGTTTCAAGGATGACTTTGGTCCTTTAAAATACTTCTTCAAATCCTCTTTAAATTCTGATCAATGTAGGTAACTTTACTAGTGATTTTCCTTTGACTAGTATTGGTCTCTAGGTCTCAAATTGACTCCAAATGCCTTCAAATATTCAAGAAAGGTGTATGAATGATATTAGAACTTGAATATGATTTTTATGGATTATATATGACCACAAAAATACCTCTGAAAACTCTCTTAATATTTTGGACCAATTATGCAATTTTACTAGTAATTTGTGGTTCAAATCCCCTTGGGGTAAGTACTGAAAATGGCTTCCCAAATGCCTCCAAACCCACTCAAATTTATGAAAATAGGTATGTAATATGTTAATTATGTTATTAAAGTATCATATGCACCATTAATGGATTATTACAACTGTCCTCACCCTCTCCCATTCAACTGCAAAAATCCCCAATTCGACCCTTGGGGAAATCGCACTATTTCACCTCCCAATACAACTAAACTGAGTAACAATGCTTCAAATGCTCAAGTACAGTACATGAAAATTGTATAATACATCCATGGCAGTATATTGATCACAAATATATCATATAATCATCCATTCATTCGAAATCATCAGCATTACATTGATTCACAACAAGGTAGTGGGGAAATGACACTGTTCTTTCATTAAAATTGAGATTTATACATTTCTTCTTGGAATTTTGACCTGAAACTTTATGGAGATGAAGAATAGAGTATTTAATTCATATTACAAAATAAATCGGGCATTAAAATCTTCCCCAAATAGTACAATAGCTCACCAAAAACGCCCTCCCTCAAGGATCAAGAATATGCCATCAAAACTGGAAATGGTTGAAGGAGTGAGCTGCAATAGAAGAAACCATGAGCTGACCTATAGCTTAAAAATACAAATAAAGACTCCATTAAAGCTCCAAATGAAATGTTTGAATGGCCTTTCCAATTACCAACTTGGATGGGAATCTTTCACCCTTGAAATTGGCTAAGGCAAGAAACTAGTCATCACTAGCTCTCCCTCTTCACAGATGCAATTGTAAATTCTACAAATGATCAAAAGCTGATTTCCTTGATTTCTATTGACATTTATAAAGTTCTAATGTCCTCCATGGGTCAAATTCCTTCCAAGAGAATCATGCCAACTGAAGTTGGAAAGAGATTCCAAAGAACGCCACTTGTACACCAATTCCTAGTCTCCCACTTCCACCAAATCACATGTGGAAGCATCTTAGATTCCCTAACACCCTTGAGCGCCCTCTTGGAGTCTATTTTTATCCGTGACATGTCTTATATGTCATATGTCAGCCTTCAGGTCTAATTTTTGTCACAGGTGTCATAGCATCTTCATCATTGTTGTCATAGAGCTAGGGAATTTAGCCCAAGTGTCTCACTAGCTCCAAATTGCCTCTTCCTCTTCCATGGGAGTTACTCTTCCTCTATATTTCGACCTTGGATGAGTCATGCCATTAATAATACCTTTTGGACTCCCCCAAGTATGTTACCTTTCACCTTGAATTCGAATTGGTGAGAGAATGATGCTAAGTGTAGTGGGGAAATCTAGCCATATGTGGGTCCCACTTCCTCCATGTGTCTTCATGATGAAATTCTACTTTGATTTTCACTTGTATATATTTATTTATCTCGTTTATTAAATATTTATGCCATTCTAATGTTCAAACATAATTTATTATCCCCATTATTCCAAATCCCAAAGCTTCCACTCCAAACCTAGGAAACTAGTAATTTTCCTCCTTGGCAATTATTTGACCTTTAGCATCAATTTGACAAACTCTAATGAATATGGCCAATGTTATTAGTCCATTTTGACCCAATTCCAAATTTGGGACATGACAAGTCCTCCCTTCCCAATATTGCTTGTCCTCAAGCAATTTCAAACATGGGTGTTGAAGAACCTGCTTTCTGTATAATTCTTTGAAGTTGCCATTGAATTGTCCAACCTTGAATCTTTGAGTTTCCGTAAAGATTTTAGAGAGGAACCACCCTGCTTGTTGCTGCACTACACTGATAAAAATCACTTTATTTAGTGGGAAATCTATCTCCTGTACTTCTTGTTTCCCCAAAAAAATTGAAACCATTGAGACAAAAATTATTCCAGGATCCCATTGTTTGTATTGCAACCGAACAATTAAGAGTGCTCTCCAACCCATACCATCAGATAAGAGGATTCCTAGATCCCATTTTCTTGCATGTATTCTTCCAAACATCATGAGTACAAAATATATATCATCAAAGTACATAACAACATAATGAAAATTAATATCAAGGAGGTGCTTCATCAAAGAATCATGAAAGTGCTTATACCTCCAAGCAAGTAGACCACCGTTTTCCAAATGCATACAAGCTTCAAGTGACCAATCAAATCTGCTCCAATGACATAGGTTAGGATCCCATGTCCTATAAAGCTTCTCCAAAAGGATGTGATATGCATCAAAATATTCCGCCATGTATTCTTTCATCCAAGAAGTGAATGAAGAATCTCCACTAAAATATGAACCAAATAATGAGCAGACAAAACAAGGAGACTTCAAATGACTCAAAGAAGTCTCACCCATACATCCTTGAATGTGATCATCATAAAGATATAAAAAAGTATGTCTCTTCCAACAAAAATGTTCTCCAATCATAAATCTTTTCACCCAAGTGTTGGATGAAGTTCCTCCAACATCAAATGAATCAAGTGTTGAGCAAGAAAAACCATGAGTCTTCAAGTGACTCAAATGCATATAATAGATGTATCCATGTAGATGTGCATAATCATAAAGTAACAAAGGATGATGCTGCAAATGTGAATAAGAATGTGCTCCAACCATATAATCACAAAAAGTAAATCTAGGAGTTCCATACTCCTAATGTGGCACCATAAAAAAGAACCCTTTCACTCCTACTTTATTAAGACTAATGTTGCAAAACATGGAATTGTAGGATGTAGGAGAATGACCCAAATCACCCAAATGATAAAAAAGTACAAAAGTTTCATCATGGGAAGGATCCATATGGGTAGTATCATGCAGCTCCTTCAAAAGTGTGAACTCTTTGTCATAGTTTGGTTTCAATGTAGAGGAATCATGCTCTTCTTTAAGAATTGCATAACCTTCATCAAGAGATAATTCAAATTCCTCTTCCACCACATCAAGTGTTTGGATCTCTTCAAGTTCATCTTCAAACACATAAAGAACATTCAAATTTTCACATTTCTCATGATCCACTATGTCATGAGAATCCTCCAAACAATCTACCATTTGACAATCTGAAACATAGGAGGAAAAACAAGTATCTTGCAACTTTTCAAGAAGTTGCTCATTTTGAATTGTGAACTTATGATTATCATCATTATTCTTGAATTATGCATCATGTAACAATTCATTAAGCTCAAACAAATGGTTTCTATCAAAAATCAAAGACATGAAATTACCTTTGATGTGACACATTGCTCTTTGAATCTTCTCCATGTCTTCAAGGAAGGATGTTTCCTCCAATGAAGTAGCTCTCCAACAAGAATTTGACACCAATGCTTAAGTGTCATGGAAAATGTTGAGGGACTCTTGGATCTTCTTTTCATTCATCTTTAAGGACCCTTCAAGAAAATGAGGCTCTTGCAAATGAACCTCCTCATCTTCTTCATTTTTTCTTGGACCAACTTCATGAAGCTCAAGTAGTGATGGGGAAGTTGATCTTGGTTCTTCTTCAACTGCTACAAGGTCTTCATTATCATGCTTAATGAAACTTGTACTTGTAGAAACACTTTCAAAAGTGATCTCTATGTAACCAACATAGAGGTGTCAGCACCCATCAGTAGGTACTCCTTCATAGTTTAAGCATCCATCAGTAGATGCTCTTTGGTTCATGTCTAAGCTAGAAGGTGTCTCGAAATGATCTTCAATATTTTCAATAGAATCTTCTTCATGCTCTTGTGATGTCTCTTCCTTTTGCTCCTTAAATAAAGCTGATGCATTTTGCCCCTTGTTTTCCTTAGGATCAGTATATTTGGAATCTCTTCTTGAATAAATCTCAAAAGCTCTCCTCAAGGAGGACATCATTTCATGCACACATATATGATACTCGCTCCAAGGATTTTTACAAGAAGGGAATAAACCTTTCTTCACTAACTCCGAATCTTCATTTTTGGGCCTATTTACAAAAACATGTTCAGCATAGTACTCAAAAGACATGGCATTTTGTGTATTTTTGCTCGAAGCAAGATATTCTTGATATTGTTGATATTGTTGGGGCAAGGTTTTATATTTTTCTCTCCATATTTGGAACTCGCTCATAGAATTATCCTTAGTTGGTGTGACACACTCATATTCATCAAATCTAAAGTCATAAGAATAATATTCATTTCTCTTTAAATTGTAATAAGTGTTACATGATGGCACCTCTTCCTCGTACCATTCACATTCTGCTTCATATTGCTCATAAGCATATGCATATTCCTCATAAGAATTGTACTCATAGGATTCATCATAATAGTAAAACATGGCTGCCAATTAATCTTGAATGTATGTACCTAACCCACAGGTGCAAGGACCATGCTCTGATACGACTGTAATGTCCCTTGTAAGGAATTTTATTAAAATTGCAATTTTCCACTTTTTTTTCCCTAGTTCGACCTTTGACTAGTTTTGATCTCTAAGTCCCAAATTTGCCCCAAATGATCCCAAATATTCTGAGAAGGTATATGAATGATATTATAACATAAATATGTGTTTCATGGATTCCTTTGGACCTTTAAAATACTTCTGCAAATCCTCTTTCAATTCTGATCAATGTAGGTAACTTTAGTAGTCATTTTCCTTTGACTAGTATTGGTCTCTAGGTCTCAAATTGACTCCAAATGCCTTCAAATATTCAAGGAAGGTGTATGAATGATATTAGAAATTGAATATGATTTTTATGGATGATATATGGCCACCAAAATACCTCTGAAAACTCTCTTAATATTCTGGACCAATTATGCAATTTTACTAGTAATTTGGGGTTCAAATCCCCTTGGGGTAATTACTGAAAATGGCTTCCCAAATGCCTCCAAACCCACTCAAATTTATGAAAATAGGTATGTGATGTGTTAATTATGTTATTAAATTCTCATATGCACAATTAATGGATTATTACAACTGTCCTCACCCTCTCCCATTCAACTGCAAAAATCCCCAATTCGACCCTTGGGAAAATCGCACTATTTCACCTCCCAATACAACTAAACTGAGTAACAATGCTTCAAATGCTCAAGTACAGTACATGAAAATTGTATAATACATCCATTGAATTATATTGATCACAAATATATCATAGAATCATCTATTTATTCGAAATCATCAGCATTACATTGATTCACAACAAGGTAGTGGGGAAATGACACTGTTCTTTCATTAAAATTGAGATTTATACATTTCTACTTGGAATTTTGACCTAAAAATTTCTGGAGATGAAGAATAGAGTATTTAATTCATATTACAAAATAAATGGGGCATTAAAATCTTCCCCAAAGTGTACAATAGCTCACCAAAAATGCCCTCCCTCAAGGATCAAGAATATGCCATCAAAACTGGAAATGGTTGAAGGAGTGAGCTGCAATAGAAGAAACCATGAGCTGCCCTGTAGCTTACACCTGCAAATAAAGACTCCATTAAAGCTCCAAATGAAAGGTCTGAATGGTCTTTCCAATTACCAACTTGGATGGGAATCTTTCACCCTTGAAATTGGCTAAGGCAAGAAACTAGTCAATCACTAGCTCTCCCTCTTCACAAATGCAATTATGTATTCTACAAATTATCAAAAGCTACTTTCCTTGTTTTTTATTTACATTTATAAAGTTGTAATTTCCTCCATGGGTTGAATTCCTTCCAAGAGACTCATGCCAACTGAAGTTGGAAAGAGATTCCAAAGAACGCTACTTGTACACCAATTCCTAGTCTTCCACTTCCACCAAATCACATGTGGAAGCATCTTAGCTACCCTAACACCCTTGAGTGCCCTATTGGAGTCTATTTTTAGCCCTGACATGTCATATATGTCATATTTCAGCCTTCAAGTCTTATTTGTGTTATAGGTGTCATAGCATCTTCATCATTGTTGTCATAGAGCTAGGGAATCTAGCCCAAGTGTCTCACTAGCTCCAAATTGCCTCTTCCTCTTCCATGGGAGTTACTCTTCCTCTATATTTCGACCTCGGATGAGTCATGCCATGAATAATACCTTTTGTACTCCCCCAATTATGTTACCTTTCACCTTGAATTCGAATTGGTGAGAGATTGATGCCAAGTGTAGTGGGGAAATCTAGCCATATGTGGGTCCCACTTCCTCCATGTGTCTTCATGATCAAATTCCACTTTGATTTTCACTTGTATATATTTATTTATCTCCTTTATTAAATATTTATGCCATTCTAATGTTCAAACATCATTTATTATCCACATTATTCCAAATCCCAAAGCTTCCACCCCAAACCTAGGAAACTAGTAATTTTCCTCCTTGGCAATTATTTGACCTTTAGCATCAATTTCACAAACTCTAATGAATAGGGCCAATGTTATTAGTCCATTTTGAACCAATGCCAAATTCTGGACATGACAAATCCTCCCTTCCCAATATTGCTTGTCCTCAAGCAATTTCAAACATGGGTGTTGAAGAACCTGCTTTTTGTATAATTCTTTGAAGTTGCCATTGAATTGCCCAACCTTGAACCTTTGAGTTTCCATGATTATTTTAGAGAGGAACCACCCTGCTTGCTGCTTCACTACTCGGACAAAAATCACTTTATTTAGTGGGAAATCCATTTCCCGTACTTATTGTTTCCCCAAAAAAATTGAAACCACTGAGACAAAAATTATTCCAGGATCCCATTGCTTCTATTGCACCCGAACAATTAAGAGTGCTCTCCAACCCATACCATCAGATAAGAGGATTCCTGGATCCCATTTTCTTGTATGCATTCTTCCAAACATCATGAGTAAAAAATATATATCATCAAAGTACATAACTACATAATGAAAATTAATATCAAGGAGGTGCTTCATCAAAGAATCATGAAAGTGCTTATACCTCCAAGCAAGTAGACCACCGTTTTCCAAGTGCATACAAGCTTCAAGTGACCAATCAAATATGCTCCAATGACATAGGTTAGGATCCCATGTCCTATAAAGCTACTCCAAAAGGATGTGATATGCATCAAAATATTCCGCCATGTATTATTTCATCCAAGAAGTGAATGAAGAATCTCCACTAAAATATGAACCAAATAATGAGCAGACAAAACAAGGAGACTTCAAATGACTCAAAGAAGTCTCACCCATACATCCCTGAATGTGATCATCATAAAGATATAACAAAGTATGTCTTTTCCAACAAAAATGTTCTCCAATCATAAATCTTTTCACCCAAGTGTTGGATGAAGTTCCTCCAACATCAAATGAATCAAGTGTTGAGCAAGAAAAACCATGAGTCTTCAAGTGACTCAAATGCATATCATTGTGCATCCATGTAGATGTGCATCATCATAAAGTAACAAAGGATGCTGCTGCAAATGTGAATAAGAATGTGCTCCAACCATATCATCATAAAAAATAAATCTAGGAGTTCCATACTCCTCATGTAGCACCATAAAAAAGAACCCTTTCACCCCTACTTCATTGAGACTAATGTTGCAAAACATGGAATTGTAGGATGTAGGAGAATGACCCAAATCACCCAAATGATCAAAAAGTACAGAAGTTTCATCATGGCAAGGATCCATATGGGTAGTATCATGCAGCTCCTTCAAAAGTGTGAACTCTTTGTCATAGTTTGGTTCCAATGTAGAGGAATCATGCTCTTCTTTAAGAATTGCATAACCTTCATCAAGAGACAATTCAAATTCCTCTTCCACCACATCAAGTGTTTGGATCTCTTCAAGTTCATATTCAAACACATCAAGAACATTCAAATTTTCACATTTCTCATGATCCACCATGTCATGAGAATCCTCCAAACAATCTACCATTTGACAATCTGAAACATAGGAGGAAAAACAAGTATCTTGCAACTTTTCAAGAAGTTGCTCATTTTGAATTGTGAGCTTATGATTATCCTCATTATTCTTCAAGTATGCATCATGTAACAATTCATTAACCTCAAACAAATGGTTTCTATCAAAAATCAAAGACATGAAATTACCTTTGATGTGGCACATTGCTCTTTGAATCTTCTCCATGTCTTCAAGGAAGGATGTTTCGTCCAATGAAGTAGCTCTCCAACAAGAATTTGACACCAATGCTTGAGTGTCATGGAGAATGTTGAGGGACTCTTGGATCTTCTTTTCATTCATCTTTAAGGACCCTTCAAGAAAATGAGGCTCTTGCAAATGAATCTCCTCATCTTCTTCATTTTTTCTTGGACCAACTTCATGAAGCTCAAGTAGTGATGGGGAAGTTGATCTTGGTTCTTCTTCAACTGCTACAAGGTCTTCATTATCATGCTTAATGAAACTTGTACTTGTAAAAACACTTTCAAAATTGATCTCTATGTCACCAACATAGAGGTGTGAGCACCCATCAGTAGGTACTCCTTCGTAGTTTAAGCATCCATTAGTAGATACTCTTTGGTTCATGTCTAAGCTAGAAGGTGTCTCGAAATGATTTTCCACATTTTCAATAGAATCTTCTTCATGCTCTTGTGATGTCTCTTCCTTTTGCTCCTTAAAGTAAGATGATGCATTTTTACCCTTGTTTTCCTTAGGATCAGTATATTTGGAATCTCTTCTCAAATAAATCTCAAAAGCTCTCCTCAAGGAGGATATCATTTCATGCACACATATATGATACTCGCTCCAAGGGTTCTTACAAGAAGGGCATAAACCTTTCTTCACTAACTCTACATCTTAATTTTTGGGCCTATTTTAAAAAGCATGTTCAACATAGTACTTAAAAGACATGGCATTTTGTGTATTTTTGCTCGAAGCAAGATATTCTTGATATTTTTTATATTGTTGGGGCAAGGTTTTATATTCTTCTCTCCATATTTGGAACTCGCTCATAGAATTATCCTTAGTTGGTGTGACACACTCATATTCATCAAATCTAAACTCATAAGAATAATCTTTATTTCTCTTGAAATTGTAATAAGTGTTGCATGATGGCACCTCTTCCTCGTACCATTCACATTTTGCTTCATATTGCTCATAAGCATCTGCATATTCCTCATAAGAATTGTACTCATAGGATTCATCATAATAGTAAGACATGGCTGTAAATTATTCTTGAATGTATGTACCTAATCCACAGGTGTAACGACCATGCTCTGATACCACCGTAATGTCCCTTGTTAGGAAGTTTATTAAAATTGCAATTTTCCACTTTTTTCCCTAGTTCGACCTTTGACTAGTTTTGATCTCTAGGTCCCAAATTTGCCCCAAATGATACCAAATATTCTGAGAAGGTATATTAATGATATTAGAACATAATTATGTGTTTCAGGGATGCCTTTGGACCTTTAAAATACTTCTGCAAATCCTCTTTCAATTCTGATCAATGTAGGTAACTTTACTAGTGATTTTCCTTTGACTAGTATTGGTCTCTAGGTCTCAAATTGACTCCAAATGCCTTCAAATATTCAAGGAAGGTGTATGAATGATATTATAACTTGAATATGATTTTTATGGATGATATATGGCCACCAAAATACCTCTGAAAACTCTCTTAAGATTCTGGATCAATTATGCAATTTTACTAGTAATTTGGGGTTCAAATCCCCTTGGGGTAAGTACTGAAAATGGCTTCCCAAATGCCTCCAAACCCATTCAAATTTATGAACATAGGTATGTAATGTGTTAAGTATGTTATTAAATTCTCATATGAACCATTAATGGATTATTACAACTCTCCTCACCATCTCCCATTCAACTGCAAAAATCTCCAATTCGACCCTTGGGGAAATGGCACTATTTCACCTCCCAATACAACTAAACTGAGTAACAATGCTTCAAATGCTCGAGTACAATACATGAAAATTGTAGAATACATCCATGGCAGTATATTGATCACAAATATATCAGAGAATCATCCATTTATTCGAAATCATCAGCATTACATTGATTCACAACAAGGTAGTGGGGAAATGACACTGTTCTTTCATTAAAATTGAGATTTATACATTTCTACTTGGAATTTCGACCTGAAACTTTCTAGAGATGAAGAACAGAATATTTAATTCATATTACAAAATAAATGGGGCATTAAAACATTCCCCAAAGAGTACAATAGCTCACCAAAAACGCCCTCCCTCAAGGATCAAGAATATGCCATCAAAACTGGAAATGGTTGAAGGAGTGAGCTGCAATAGAAGAAACCATGAGTTGCCCTATATCTTACACCTACAAATAAACACTCCATTAAAGCTCCAAATGAAAGGTATGAATGGCCTTTCCAATTACCATCTTGGATGGGAATCTTTCACCCTTGAAATTGGCTAAAGCGAGAAACTAGTCATCCACTAGCTCTCCCTCTTCACAAATGCAATTGTAAATTCTACAAATGATAAAAAGATGCTTTCCTTGTTTTTTATTGACATTTATAAAGTTGTAATGTCCTCCATGGGTCGAATTCCTTCCAAGAGACTCATGCCAACTCAAGTTGGAAAGAGATTCCAAAGAACGCCACTTGTACACCAATTCCTAGTCTCCCACTTCCACCAAATCACATGTGGAAGCATCTTAGCTTCCCTAACACCCTTGAGCACCCTCTTGGAGTCTATTTTTTATACCTTACATGTCATATATGTCATATGTCAGCCTTCAGGTCTGATTTGTGTCATAGGTGTCATAGCATCTTCATCATTGTTGTCATAGAGCTAGGGAATCTAGTCCAAGTGTCTCACTAGCTCCAAATTTCCTCTTCCTCTTCCATGGGAGTTACTCTTCCTCTTTATTTCGACCTTGGATGAGTCATGCCATGAATAATACCTTTTGGACTCCCCCAAGTATGTTACCTTCCACCTTCAATTCAAATTGGTGAGAGAATGATGCCAAGTGTAGTGGGGAAATCTAGCCATATGTGGGTCCCACTTCCTCCATGTGTCTTCATGATCAAATTCCACTTTGATTTTTACTTGTATATTTTTATTTATCTACTTTATTAAATATTTATGCCATTCTAATTTTCAAACATCATTTATTATCCCCATTATTCCAAATCCCAAAGCTTCCACCCCAAACCTAGGAAACTAGTAATTTTCCTCCTTGGAAATTATTTGACCTTTAGCATCAATTTGACAAACTCTAATGAATAGGGCCAATGTTATTAGGCCATTTTGACCCAATGCCAAATTTGGGACATGACAGGCTTTCACTATGTTTTTTTATTAGGATGTTGTTAGGGGCAGCACCTAGATATTAGCAGATCGGGGCAAGTCGCCTATGACCATTGATCCAATGAGTGGATCATGATCCTCGAGGTCGCAGGTATAATTCATTTCAATTGTACCAATATAATATGTAGCATAATGTTAATTTTGTTATGGTTTTTCGTGTGTATACTGGTTTCGTTATGATAATGTAAACCGTGTTGTAATTTTACGAATCCATCATGATACATATGTTATGTTAATATATAATTTGGAATCTATCAATAGAGAACTCAGTAAAGCTTTGTATATGTTTGTTGCAGCCCACTAGTGAATCGTAGTATGAATCAACATCACAAGATTTTTCATTAGAACCTGAAGTGGCAAAGGTGCTTCACGATTGCGAAAAAATTGGTGAATCCACACACCCGCTAAAGATGGCAGAGAAATTGTTGAATAGATATACTACGGAAATCCTTTCTCTACTAATCCAAGTTCTGCAGACAAGCGCAATTATAGAAAGGATTGTATTGTTGGAACATAGATCTAATAACTTGCAAGTAAGTTGAGGAATCTTGAATCATAGAATAATTCATTTAAATCTTTATAATGTTCTCTTTTATATGATAGTATTGAACGTCTAAGATGTGGTGTGTATTTACAGAATTATAAGGGACCACACAATATTGGTCAAGGTGGTGTTGGCCCCAACGAGGCTCGTGGAGAGACTTCGCATCATGACCAAATGACTCCACGTAGTTCGAATCCTTCGCCATTGTTGTCGACCGAACAGTCGGCAACACGTTTCGGAACACCACGGACTCCCGTTGTGAGCACAACAGCCGCTACTGACCAACACACAACAGATCGTCCACAAGAAGGGGTCGACACCGAGTCCCCTATCAATTTTGATGTCGAAGAAGCTACATTTTTAGGATCTTCCCATGTCAAAAGCACGGGAACACTGGAGACAACATTTTTGGTGGACGAAGATCTCATCCCAATAAAGATACCGACGATCTCAGGTAATTAATCATAGTTGATCAGGTTAATTAGTGTTTATAATTTCATTGTAATATACCGATAAAACATTTTTTATCAACTAATTATGATCATGGCATGATCATTGTGCAGGAAACAATGTTTTCTATAAACATATGAATGACTTTTGCTTGGATATATTTGGGCCCACCATCCGAACAAGGTGGGATAGACAACCGAAACATTTAAAAGATGAACTCACTAATCGGTTGGTTGGCCTGTTTGGGGAGAAAACCTTCAGTCATGCCAATGTCTTGAAAAAGGCTTGTCAACATGTGAAGGTTGTCCAAGACAAATATAGGACATACCTCGAAAAAAACCATAGGTATGATCACCCACGAATGATTCCAACAATGGAGTGGAGATCTCTAGTGGAAGATGGAAAGGAGAAGGCTCCGAGAAGAGAAGGCAAGCTAACACCAGGCACAGGGAGGTATGCAATACTTTCCGCAATGTAATTCTAAACCTTATTATCCTTGATTTCTATATCGAACTTGGAACATCTAACATATTTCAACACTTGCATAGGCTACCAGACACATCAAAGGCCACAAAGGCAAGACTAGAAAAAATAGGTCAGCACAAGCTTGGCCCTGGTGGTTATTCAAATTTGGCGGCACAGATTGTAAGTTTCGAGAAACCAACAATGAATACAAATAATAAATTGAAAATTATTTTTCATTTTATTGCACCGTAAAATGTTAATTAATGACGATAAGCAAATATGCAGGCTGATCGATTCAATGAAGTACCCACAGAGGAAGACATGAAGCTTGGATTCCAGGAAGGCTTTGGAGCTGTTGTTGAATGTAGAAGAAGCTTATCTGGGCAAACACAGTCTTGTGGTACCAATCCATCCAGTGCACAGGTATATAGAATCTATATAGTTTAATGAAGATTTGTCGCTTGTGGAATACTTTCGTTCCAAATACTTGATGTAAAATATTGACTCTGTTTTTAACAGGAAAGTAATGATCCCATTAGTGTCGAGGAGGGACAACAACAAATCGATGATCAAGCTTCAAATCCTGGTAATGAATTTATTCATATGCTAAATTTTATGTATAGCATTGCAAATGGTGACCATTAATTGTAGTTCACCGTATTTCAACTGCAGAGCATGTAGAGGGTGAAACTGTACAGGTTGAGACTGGACAAGAACATCAACAACATGATTTGGTCACACCTGGTAAAAAAACACCTTCGTAATGAATTTTTTTAAATGAAAAACTTGTCATTACAATAGCAAAATATAACAATGTAACATTTTCACATCGTTGCAGCAAATCCGAACCCCTTGCCGCAAAATCCACGTCTAGAACAACAATCAGTTAGGATATTGAAAACATCACCAAAAGTGCCTGCTAAAGAACCAAGAACTAGAAGAGAAAGTCCAGATGATGTAGATGGTCCTCTTATAGATTATATGCCACTGAAGAGAAGAAAAACTTATAAAAAGGACGGGAAAAACAAAATCTAAATATTTTTGATAACAATATATCGTCCACTATTTTTGGTCTAATGAATGAATGAATGGTTTAATGAATGTTCTAATGTTTTAATGATTCAGTGTAGTAAACTGTTACCTTCATTAAATTTCAAATTTTATTGAATGAATGTGTTGACTGAATGATTAATGAATGGTGTATTGAATGTTATCTTTTATTGAATGAATGTGTTGATCGACTGAAACGATGGTTTAGTGAATGTTAGCATTTATTGAATGAATAATGGATGAAAGTTCATGATGAAATATAGATGAATTTTCACATATTTGTTTTTTCAAGTACATGCATTGGGTAAGGGGAATTGAGAGTGATGTGAAGGGGGGGGCATAAGAGCTTCCACCTTCACCTGGTTGGCCTTGTTCAGTAGAGAATATGAAATTATTCTCGAAATAGAGAGGAGCTCAATGAATGGTTATGATGCTGGCTTTCTACAACCCACTCGCGTGTTGTCTAAATTTGACAATTTCTTGGAGCTTGTTGTGATTTTTGGTTGATCCTCATAACCAATTTCCAGTTTCCACAACATCAAAGGTTGAGTAAATGATGCACTGGAATCAATATCCTTAACCTTCTCTTTAATTTCCTTGGAATCAATATCCTTAACCTCACATTAAACCCTTCAAAATTGGTATATTTACCATTCAAGGCTGGATTCTTCTGAAGCATGATATTTGCAACTAAGCTAGCATACACTGACAACAATTAGAGACATGTTGCTTGTTGTCAATGTTAATCTTTTTTTTAGGAATGCAACTTTACCATAATGGCTCCTCCTACACTAGGGAATTAAAGTCAACAGCAAATTAAAGAAAACTTATAGTTTGCATCGAAAAAATAACAAGGTATGAACTGAACTGAGGAGATTCGAACCTGCGACCTATGTCTAGTCCCAAGGCTACCACCTTCAAGCTTGAAGTGAAGCTAGCAAGGGCGACCACCTTAAAGCTCGATTCATTCTGCATGCATTTCACAATGGGAGATGGCGGGCTACCACATTCAACCTTGATTCATTCTGTATGCATTTCACTATGCAATCCTCTCGGATTCTCATTGTGTTTTCCCTCTATTAGTATATCAATTCGGTATGAGCCACGTGTTGAGCCCAGAATTGGCCCCTTTTTAATCATCCTTAATCATCTTTCCTGCCCCTGTCCTACACCACTTATCATGTTAATCAGACCTGTTGTCCTTACATTATTCCCTCAAGTTGCCAAGGTATGACTGATCATTGCTTTATCTTATGAATGCTTATGATTGTGATAATTAAAGTTGTTTATCTCTCAATTGTGCTAACATGTGATGATTTATGAAGGTAGTTGAGATAAGTGGGCTACAGGAAGGTGGGGCTGAACAAGTCTTGAAAGGTGTTCGCTGCTTGCAAAGGGATCCTCAGGGCTTGAATCATCAATTAAGGCACATGGTTCTAATACAACATCCTAGGTGGAGCTGTGACAGGGCAGCTATAACAGAATGCACTATCTTGAGTATGTTGCTGCTCGAGTCTAGTTGTGATCTGAAAGGATCGCCACTCTTGGGTCAATCGACAGCTTTCTCATATTTTTATGTCTCTATTCTGCCACGTATTGTAACAGCTAGTTATTTAGGGCACCTGAAGATCAGAGATCTTCATGGCTGCCCAATTATAGGATTGGATGTTATGATTTGTATGTATAAATATGGGGAGTTGCCTCGACCCAGGGGGTTGAACAACAAATAATTAATTCATTGTATTAGCAACAAAATCAACTGTGTAATCATACTTCTGTTAATATAAGGAGTTACCCTCGAGTTAAAGGAGCTTGCGTTGTTCAGCCAACATCTCTGTGTGAAGGCTGGGCCCATCTTCCACAGAGATTACTGAGTTAAATTAGGATTCTTTAATTTATTGTTGTGTGATGCTTTGTTCATGATATTTCTTTTGTACGCAGCAGTAGTAGTTTTTGTGTGGATTTTCAGTATAGTTAAGATTATATTTCCTTGAGATTGGTAAATGGTGCAGAGTAACAGTCAACTGAGTAGGGCTTGCTTTATGCGTTTCATTTGGCAGTTGTACATAGCCTTGTTCATCTTACAGTTAAGTTGTGATCCCATGAGCCCTTTTACAATTTATCTTTCTTGTATGATTGTTGATTTTCATTCCTGCAATTCAATTTCTTAGAACAACTGAACTCAATCCCTTGCAATTGAATTTCTAGATTAATATTCAGTTTCTGCTTATGGTTTTTAAGAGTGATCAGATTGAAGAAGTGAGTTACTTGTTCTAGGATGTGAATAGGATTTCTTTGTATCTGCAATTGTCTTTGAAGCTTATTTGATTTCTTGTTGATGCATGGTGGAATAGTAATTAGACAGCAACTGGGCTTACACAGCTCCTTGGGATGAACATAGTTGTTAGAGTATAACAGTATTCAATTATAGTGATTTGGTGTTTAAGCATAGACTATGCATTTATCCTTTGAAATAAAAAGACTTTCTCGGTTTGACAATAAATCTCGTATGCTCTGTGTGTTGGTAATAAATTATTTGCATATAGGGAGCTTGACATTTTGGCGTCGTTGCCGAGGAAGGATAAAAATTAAACATTGATCATTAGTTGCATCTGGTAATTGTTTCTAGTCAGTCTTTTTTTTGTTGAAATGATTTGGTTCGCATGAATACAAGGAGGGTAAAACGCGATCACCTCCCAACTCCCAAAACCCCATAAATTACTAACAGCGCAGGTGGTTCGGGTCATGGTCGAGGACAACAATTGGGCAGAAGAACATTCATCAACGATCTTGTTGACATAACTGATTCATCCACCAGGGATCGTCATCAAGAAACTCCTATCAGATGAAACCCTACCGATTTTGGAACGCCAACGTCCACAGTGGAGAATACAGGAGCAGCCGTGACTCCCTCATATACCCCTGCTAAGGAAGGTACAGCTGACGCAGCTGTTACAACTGAGGAATACGCAGCTGTCACAACTGAAGAATACGCAGCTGTTACAACTGAGGAGTACGCAGCTGTCACAACTGAAGAATACGCAGCTGTTACAACTGAGGAGTATGTAGCTGCTACAACTGAAGAATATGCAGCTGTTACAACTGAGGCAAAGAACGCGGGAACGAACGAAGAAGAGGATACAGAAGAAAAGATGAATAACAGACATGAGACCGAAGAGGAAGAGGCAGTGGTAGAATACCATCATGAAAATTACTCCCTGCCAGAAGGAACTACGGATACATTACAATTTCCAATTCAGTAGCCAAAAGGGACAGCTCCTATGAAGAACATCTCACCATCGGTGTTGCCTTGTTTCCATGGCAGGGCGGCAGAAGATCCAGACGAATTCCTTTTTGAATTTGATATCCTCTGTCGCAGCTATGACTATGTTACAGATGCCCAAAAGCTGGAACTTTTTCCCGCCACCCTGAAGGACAATGGATTACGATGGTTCATGAGCCTTGGGGGAGGAACTATTGCTAATTGTAATAAGATGAAGCAAGTATTCCTGGAGAAATATCAAGAATATTGCAACACCAGGGACAAAAGAGAGGAATTATTCAAGATGGTGCAGAAGGAGGATGAAAGTCTAGAGGATTTTGTAGAAAGGCTGCTGTACAATGTGCAAAGAGCCGGGAAGACGAACATGGGGCTGGACGTGCTCAAGATAATCTTGCTTTGAGGGATCAGGGATGATTGTTTAGACATGTTAAATCTGATAGGAAAGGGAGATATCTCCAAAGAACCTTTTGAGACGATTGTGGAATTATGTAAGAGATACTCCATGGGATCTTCCAGGAATAATAAGCGAGATAAACGGGATAAGCTGGAGCATGATGTCTTCGACAGAACTCAGAAGTCATCCAATGGAGGAGCTACATGTGTAGAGATAGGAAATCTCCTTGAAAATTTTAAAACAAAAATGATGAGCTCCATTTCTTCAGAGATTGATGTCCTAAAGGCCAAACAAAAACAGGCAGTGGAGGATCTCACACTAGGTGTGTTCTGTCCCCGATGTAGAAAGAATCACCCGCTGAAAGAATGCCCTCTTGAAAAAATACAAGTATGTCAGCTGTGTGAGCTGAACCATGACATGAAGGAATGTCCCACACTTCCCCAAGTAAAGGCTGTTCTGCAGGCATCAACTCCAGAAGTGGAATCAGCCTATTTCATTGCACAGAAGAAACCTTGGCAGCCTCAAAATCAAGGTATGCCCCTGGACTCGTTTCCATTTTTGAATAATATGAGCAATTGGAATAATAACATGCAAAATGTGAATACACAATTCCATTCAAATTATGCTCAGTGGAATCCTCCCCAACCTGCAATGCAAAATTTTAATTCATGGGGTCCTTGGACACAGCCACCACATCAACCTACGTCGTGGTCTCCTGGATGGAGGAACTTTCCTCTCGGGAACCAGTTCCCTCAACCACCCCCACCTCAACAGTCACCATATTCTCCTCCATACCCTCAATTTCCTCAATTTCCTCAATATCCTCAATACCCACCTCAGCAGTCGCAGCTGCAGCTGCAGAATAATCCTGTTCCTAATATACCAATATGGCCTCAGTTGCCTGCCCAACCTAATCTTAACCCGAATAATAAAACAGTCCATCAATTGGAAACTATCAATATGTCGGCTTACTCTCTCTCCCCTGTACCTTGTAATGATATTCGTCTACGATATGGGAAGATAATAGAACCTGTAATTACAGAAGATATTCCACCTTCTGTGCATGAAAAAGGAGAGAGTTCACAGCATCCATCTGATCCGTTTCCTATCACTAAAGGTGTTGAGCATCCCTTAGATGGGATGGCTGAAACATTAAATGAGAAATCAGATAATACGCAGCCTACCCAGCTGGTAAGGCAACCACCATACCCTGAGAGACTAATGCTACCAAAAATAGGGGGGCAACCTCAGTTCAACCTCCTAGGAGAGTTGAAGAATCTTTACGTTAAAATCCCCCTTCTGCAAGCCCTTCAAGACGTGCCTATTTATGCTAAAACCGTTCGAGACCTGTGCACTAAGAAACCAGGGAGGAAACCTAGAGACCCTCCCACTGTTCATGTCATAGGGAATTTATCTGCTTTAATAACAGGAAAAACCCCTGTGACCAAGTATGACGAACCTGGCAATCCTACTGTCACTGTACATATAGGACAAACGTAGATACCCAACGTGCTAGTTGACTTAGGAGCAGCGATCAATGTCATAACAATTGAGACTATAAGGAAGCTTGGACTCACTAATTTTAGGCCGACCCCTACTATATTAGAATTGGCAGACAGATCCACCATTAGACCCGAAGGGATTCTGGACGACCTTGTCATCTTAGTAGATTCATGGGAATACCCTGCTGACTTTCTGATATTGCAACCAAAATCATAGCTGGGAGGACATCCATTGATCCTGGGGAGGCCTTGGTTGGCCACAGTTGATGCTTGCATCAGCTGTCGATCTGGGTCCATGACTATATCTGATGGTACAGAGATTAAAAACCTCACCCTGTATCCTCCAGCTCGGCCAAGTTTAGAGGCTGAAACTTCTCTTTGGATAGAGCAGGAGGAGGAGGAGGATGTTCAGCAACTTTTAACAATAGGGAAGGCCTTAACTTTAAAAAAAAAAATAGAAGACGATGCCATCAGTACTTTCATTAGCGAACCTACTTCAGTGGATAAAGAAGTTTATCAAATCCTGAACATTACCCTTGGTAAGGAAGAACAAGAAAATCTTACGGAAGAAGTAGTAGTCGGTGACGCAAACATAATCCCAGTTTTGAAAAATTCAAGAAGTATTCCTATTGAGGTAGAGCCTGGAAGGACTTTGAACATCAACCCTGGTCTATCCTCAGAAGAAGAGACGCGCCTAATCAGTCTCTTGAAGGAACATAAGGGGGAATTCGCCTAGGAGTATATAGACATGAGGGGTATTCCCTCTAATCTGTGCACCCACCATATTTATATTAAAAATGATTCCCGGCTGGTCTGTCAAACCCAATGACGCATGAACCCCAATCTGAGGGATATAGTGAAGGAGGAAATCCAAAAACTTTTGGAAGCAAGATTTATATATCCTATTTCAGATAGTGAATGGGTTTCCCCACTAGTAATTGTGCCCAAGAAAAATGGTAAATGGAGAGTCTGTGTGGATTATAGGGAGCTGAACAAAGCTACACAAAAGGATCATTTCCCTCTTCCCTTTATTGATCAGGTACTTGATACCCTATCAGGGAAGAAGTTCTTCTCCTTCTTAGATGGGTTCAGTGGGTACAACCAAATTTAGATTGCTCCTGAGGACCAGGATAAGACCACCTTCACTTGCCCCTGGGGAATGTTTGCTTATAGGGTGCTTCCCTTTGGTTTATGTAATGCACCAGCAACGTTCCAAAGAGCTGTAATTGGCATATTCTATGAATTAGTTAATGATAGTATGGAAGTCTTTATGGATGATTTTACTCCCTATGGCAAGGACTTTGAGGAAGCACTGGAAAATTTAAAGAAGGTTTTAATTTGCTGTGAACAAGCTCGCCTCTCATTAAGTACTGAAAAATGCCATATGATGATGAGTGAGGGGGTGGTATTAGGACATTTCATCTCTACCGATGGCATTCAGGTGGATCCTTCAAAAATTAAGGTGATAAAAAATATACCAACTCCTTCAACTCAGAAGGAGGTGCGAAGTTTTTTGGGACATGCTGGATATTATCAGAGATTTATAGAAAACTTCTCCAAACTTGCTTCTCCTTTGTTTTATTTGTTAATGAAGGATGCACAGTTTGTGTGGAGTGAAACATGCTAGACAGTGCTTGACAAGCTTAAAGAGAAGCTATCCACAACTCCTATCTTAAGGGGACCTAATTGGACCCTACCCTTCCACATTTCTTCAGATGCCTCTAATGTCGCCATTGGAGCAGTATTAGGACAGCAGGATGGTCAAGTACCTTATGCCATCTATTATGTTAGTAAAAACTTAGCCCCTGTTGAACTTAATTATACTGTTACTGAAAAAGAATTCCTTGCTATTGTTTACTCTATTAATAAATTTCGGCATTACATTACTGGGTATCCTACGTTTGTGCACATTGATCACTCTGCCATTAAATATTTAATGAATAAACCTGTCACCAATGCCAGAGTGACCAGGTGGCTCTTATTATTGCAGGAATTTGATATTACCATTATAGATAAACCTGGAAAAGAAAATGCTGTTGCTGATTTTTTATCACGTTTTACTAACAGTGATGACAGTTCGCCTGTTGAGGATTCTTTTCCAGATGAACATTTATTCGCACTATCAGCTCATTCCCCTTGGTATGCAGACGTTGCTAATTATTTGGTCGCAGGAAAGCTCCCGCCACACATGTCTAAATGAGAGAAGAGAAAAATTATCCAGCAAAGTGCCAGGTATTGTTGGCTCAATGGTCATCTCTTTTACACAGGACCCGATCTTGAGATTAGGAGATGTGTAAGGGAAGATGAGATCTTTCATATACTGAAGGCCTGTCATGATGAACCTTGTGGAGGACACTTTGCAGACAAAAGAACAGGGCATAAAGCGCTGCGGATGGGCTACTATTGGCCGACTCTGTTCAGGGATGCTAAAAGATATGTTCAGTCCTGTGACAACTGCCAAAGGATGGGCCAACCTAATAAAACAGATCAGATGCCTTTACAGCCCCAAGTGGTACTTGAACCGTTTGATATATGGGCATTGGATTTTGTTGGCCCTACCAGCCCTCCTTCCAGACAGAAGGTTTACATTCTGGTTTGTACTGATTACATGACCAAGTGGGTAGAGGCTGTAGCTTTGGCTAAGGCTAATGACCAGGCGGTGATTTATTTTTTGTACAGTGAAATCGTTACCCGCTTTGGGGTAACAAAGGAAGTAGTTACCGATGGGGGACCGCAATTCATCTCACACCAATTTGAATCCTTGCTCCGGAAGTATCATGTGTAGCATAGGATAGCTTCACCTTACCACCCCCAGGCCAATGGTCAGGTGGAAAGTACTAATAAAGTTATTGAAGCAATCCTTACTAAAACAGTTAAAAGCCATCGAAAGGATTGGGCTGACAGGATTCCAAAAGCACTGTGGGCATATCGCACAACTTGGTGCAACACCACAGGGTTTTCTCCCTATGATCTGGTGTATGGAAAGAGTGCCATCTTTCCAATTGAGTTTGAGATCAAAACCCTGAAAACAGCCACAGAAATGAGTCTGGATGTAACAGAATCCCAGAGGAGAAGATTGAATCAATTAAACGAATTAGATGAGAAACGATTAGCTGCAGTAGATCATACTGTGTTGCTTCAGCAACAGAGATCCAACTGGCATGACCGATTTATTAAAAAGAAAATTTTCTGTGAGGGAGACTGGGTGCTATTATACGAATCCAAATTCAAGAAGGATTTTAAAGGTAAATTACGTACAAGATGGCTGGGTCCATATTTGGTCGACAGGGTATTTGACAACGACACTATTTGCCTGGTAACCATTGATGAAAACCATATACCATTACTTGCTAATGGCCACATACTGCGACTGTATCATAAGCCCATCTCGAAAGATGCATTCATTTTGCAAATTGCCGCCGATCCAGATTATCAGCTGGCACCAGAGCAGGAATTTCTCTCTGCCTTTGCCAATCCTTAAACTGGAAATCGTATTCATTAGAGAAATTTTGAGGTCAAAAAATGGCCTCAAAACAAAGAAAATGTACTATAAAAAACAACCAATCACATTCTAGTAGATGACATCATCCCCCTTGGTGAGATGGCATTGCATGAGTTAAGAATGCTTATTTGTCAAATTTTCTATGGTGGATGAAAACACATAGTTAACCAAGGTAGTGGTGTAAGTACTTTTCAGTCATAAAGTAAAATACTCATAATGATAGTCTTTTCATAAAATAATATTATTGTCATTTTCAAGTAAAGTACTCATAATGAATGTCTTTTCACACTTTCTCATAAAATAATATTATTGTCTTTTTCAAGTGAAGTACTCTTAATTCATAAAGAAAGTCATTTCACATTTTTTTATAAAATAATATATTATCATTTTTATGTTTTTAATTTTAAATTATATATTCACTCCATTTTATTTAATAACATAATGTTAAACTAATAAATAATAATAATAATAATACAATGTGGATTATAATAATATTATTAACATTTTACATGTAAATAAATTCTCAATTAAATTACATTATATTAAATTCATGAGAAATAAAATTAAAAAAATAGCTCTTAAAAATATTTTTTATTATTTAATTTCATTTGCAAGTTCAAGACAAATAAATGCTAAAGGACAATAAATTTTTGGGAATTTACAATGAATCTTAGTCACATCAATGTAGACTTATTTTATTAATTTTATTTCTAGTTAATTTTGAAAAGCAACTCAACCATGGTTATTTATATTGTGCATAGAAAATAGTGTGGGAGGTGACTTGTCATATATACCTACCCCATAAAACCCCCAATTCTTAATATTTTAATATATCTCATATTTTTGTAGTACATCTCTTAGGAGGCCCTTTTTTGACCTCAAAATCTCTCTAATGTTAAATTGTTATACATAAATAATTTCCTGCTGTAGCGTATAATTATTGTTTTTTTTTTTCTCTTTGCATTTGATCTTTTCGTTTGCTGTTATTTTTCAAAAAATTTCAAGGAAGCACCAGGAGAACGACCAGATTGGGCCCGTCAAGCAAGAGTCTCCCTGTTCCGTCCTGTGTTGTATTTCCCTTTTGCCTTAAAAAAAAAAATAAAAAAAATCCAGTAGCTGCGACATATTTTCCGGCAGCTGCAACATCTTTTCCTGCAGCTGCAATACCTTTTCCGGCAACCGCGATATCGTTTCCCATCAACCGTAAAATAATTTTCCCCGCGGCCGAAAATCCTTTTTCCCGGCAGCTGCAACATTTTTCCTGGAAGCTGCAACATCGGCAGCTGCAACACCATGTCCCAGTTGCTGCCACCTCATTTCCCAGCGGCTGCCACATCATTTCCCAGTGGCCGTAATATCCTTTTTCCCTGCAGCTGCAACATTTTTCCTGGCAGCTGCAACATCGGCAGCTGCAACATCTTTTTCGGCAGCTGTAACACCATGTCCCAGTGGCTTCCACCTCATTTCCCAACGGCTACCACATCATTTCCCAGCGGCCGTAATATCCTTTTTCCCGGCAGCTGCGACATTTTTTTTCTGGCAGCTGCAACATCCTTTTCGGCAGCTGCAACACCATGTCCCAGCGGCTACCACCTCATTTCCCAGTGGCTGCCATATCATTTCCCAGCGACCGTAATATCCTTTTTCCCGGCTGCTGTGAATCTTTTTTGGCGGCTGCAACATCCTTTTCGGTAGCCGTGAACTGTTTCCTACGTGGCTGCCATATTGTTTTTTCGACGGTTGTAAAGTTTCTTTCCCGGCAGCCATGAACTGTTTTCCAGCGGCTGCAACATTGATGGCTTCAAATTATTTCCTGGCGACTGTGACATATCTCTCGGCGCCCTGACTTTTTCCCGGCAGCCGTAAACCCTTTTTCCCAGCAGCCGTAAACCCTTTTTCCCGGTAGCTTCAACAACTTTTCCCGGCAGCTGCAACATCATGTCACAGCGGCTGCAACATCATTTCCCAGCATCTGCAATATCGTTTCCCGTCAATCGTAAAATTATTTTCCCAGCGGCCGTAAACCCTTTTTCCCGGCAGTTGTGAATCATTTCCTGGCAGCTGCAACATCATGTCACAGCAGCTGCAACATCTCTTTCAGCGGCTGCAACATTTTTTCCCGGCAGCTGTGAACCATTTCCCAGCGATGGCAATATTGTTTTTCTGACGAACGTAAAACCTCTTTCCCGGCTGCCGTGAACCATTTTCCGGTAGCTGCAATGTTAAATTTTCCGAATTTACTTCAATCTGATCTAGGATCTTAACTGAGAGAACAACATATATAGCATATCTACAGCATATCAATCATGGAGACAATAATGCAAGCACACAAGAGACACAAAGATTTAATTGGGGAAAACCATAAAGGTGAAAAACCCCAATAACTTCCTCAGAGATAGATAGAGCAATGATACAACCAACCATGAGAGATAGACATAATCTAGCTGCAGATCCTCCTCCTCCATAAGTGCGCCACTCCTCCTTGAGTGCATGTGTGAGAAGTGAGTGAACAAATAGAGTGCCTCCCGCACTCTATTTATACTTGACTTGACTTGCCTTTTTACCTAACTCATGTAGGCTCGAACTTAACCACATAACATAATGCTGACTGGGCCGACCCCCAATAGGGTGGTCTAATAACCCTTAGACCCACATGGCCGACCCCCAATAGGGTGGTTTAATAACCCTTTGACCCACATGACTTATACAGGGCCGACCCCAAACAAGGTGGTCTAATAACCCATCAAGTATAAGTTATGACACTTACAATATAAATGACGACACTTCCGTATAGAGGAATAATAACATCTCTATAGGAATACAATATACATATATGTGAAATACATTCCTAAGTTACATATACATCAACACTCCCTCTTAACTAGGAAGGTATTTCTTAGCACAGTTCTTCTAGCACAAGTCATCTTCTCTGGATCATCGTCACTAGATAATCGTCATCGAGTCATCATCATCGTCACTGCTGCTGCTATCTCAATCAATCTCTGAATCTACTCGTCATAGGAAGTTCTACAGAGCCAGTCCTTTTTCATACTGGATGTAGGCCCACCACCTGCAGGTCTTCATCATCACTGGCCATACTGTGGAATCCTTAGGACTTATTACGTGCGTCACAAAACCTCGAAAGAGCATCCCAGGCTGTTACGAGCACACAGCTCTACCTATAGGATCTCCCAGGGCGCTATTACATGTGACCCCACCACAAAACCTCGAAAGAGCATCCCAGGATGTTACGGGTACACAACTCTGACCTGTAGGATCTCCCAGGGCGTTATTATATGTGGTCATGGCAAAACCTCGCAAGATCATCCTAGGACTGATTACGGGCACACAGCCCAACCTATCAGATCTCCCAAGGCGCTATTATATGCCATAGGACAAAACCTCGCAAGAGCATCTGCCAGATATCCCAGGGCGCTATTACATGCCATAGGCAAAACCTCGAAAGACTATCTGCAGATCTCCCAGGGCACCGAATTACATGTCCTCCTAGAGCAAAACCTCGAAAGAGCATTTGCCAGATGTCCTAGGGCACCGATATTACATGCCATAGGCAAAACCTCGAAAGACCATCTGCAAATCTCCTAGGGCACTGGATTACATGCTCATCTGCACAACCTAATCCACGGCCACAGAGTATCACCCTGATACTCACTATACATCATCCTGATGTATCCATGATCATCCTGATCATCATCACTGCAACGTCCTGCTGCATGTCATCTGGAGCAACATCCTGAAGCTCGTCATCTATGATCATCCTGATCATCACTGCAACATCCTGCTGCATGTCATCTGGAGCAACATCCTGAAGCTCATCATCTATCCCGATCATCACTGCAACATCCTGCTGCATGTCATCATACTTGATCCACCTGATCATCAATGCATCTTCCTGATGCATACCAAGTATCTACCTGATACATATCATCATACATGATCCTCCTGATCATCAATGCATCTACCTGATTCATACCAAGTATCTACCTAATACATATCATCATACATGATCCTCCTGATCATCAATGTATCCACCTGATACAAATACAAATACATGATACATATCACCATACATGATCCACCTGATCATACAATGTATCCACCTGATACATATACAGATACATGGTCCAAGCATCCAACAGGATGCATATACAAAGTACATACACCTGATCCAACTGATCATATCCAGCATCTAACATGATGCATACATACATAAATGATCCAACTGATCATATCCAACATCCAACATGATGCGTACATACATACATAAAAATGATCCAACTGATCATATCAAGCAGAAACCATAACATCATCCTGACGCTCATCATCCAGCACTTACATCCACAGCCATGTGAAGGATCCACCTTCCAACATGCTTGGAATGGCTTCAGCAAATGTGTCCATCACTTCTTCCTCGAAGTGTCCTCGATCTGAAGAACGCTAAGCCTCTCTCTGAAGAACTCAAACTTCACTCTGGCTAGTGGCTTCGTCAGCACATCTGCAATCTGCTCATCCGTCACAACATACAGGAGCTTCACAGCTCCTCTCTGCACCATATCCCTGATATAGTGATATTTGATCTCTATGTGTTTCGACCTGTCATGAAACACTGGGTTCTCGGACAGCTTCACACAAATCTAGTTATCATAGAAGATACCAGTAGCCTCCAACGGGAGATCAAATAACTCATATAGTAGCTTCCGTAGCCATACTGACTCACAACTAGCTGAACAGACTGCAACATACTCTGCCTCAGCTGTACTCAGTGCTACGCAGGACTGCTTCCTGCTAAACCAAGAGATCACACCTGATCCCATACTGAAGCAACACCCAGATGTGCTCTTCCTATCTGCAGCACTGCCAGCCCAATCTGAATCAACATAACCCTGCAGGTTAAACTTTTGATTCTCCTCATACCTGAGCCCATAATCCACTGTACCCTTCAGGTACCTCAGAACATGCTTTACAACAACCAGGTGAACACTCCTCGGATCCGTCAGGAATTGGCTCAATGTGTTCACAGCAAAGCAAATGTCTGGTCTCGTGTTCGTCAGGTACATCAAGGAACCAATCATATGACGATACATAGAGACATCAATCGGCTCAGATGAAGTATCACATAGAAGCTTCAGATTCGATGTCATAGGTGTGGCCATGGCCTTGCAATCCATCATCCCAAACCTCTTCAGGATCTCTACTGCATACTTCCCTTGTCCAAGGAAGATTCCTTCTGCACTCTGCCACACCTCCATGCCAAAAACAAATAGTGCATCATCCCCAAGTTCTTCATCTCGAACTTGGCAGCAAGCTTCCGCTGCGTGTCGGCAATCAATCTATCTTCACCTGTAACAAACAGGTTATCCACATACAAAAGTAGTATCACTGGATTGCCTTCCTCAACCTTGTAGTCAAGGTTGGAATTCGCTTTACTCTTGGTAAAGCCCAAACTGGATAGAAAGCTGTCTATCCTACCATACCAAGTTCTGCACACATATCTGACTAAACCATGCTGTCTTGAAATCCATCTGGTGCATCTTCTATTTCATCACTTTTATATTTCTCAATGCTGCCATCTGCAATATGCTTGATCTGATAGTTCCATTTGGAAGTCATAACAAACTTCCCTTCACGTCTTGGGATTGCAACCCAAACATCATTCTTCATGATCGATGGATCATGGCATTCCATTTCTTCATCCCAGATCCTGGGAACTTCAATATCTTCAATAGATATCTTTGTTGCTGGAACAAATGTTGTAGTCCTTTTGTAGGTGAAGATATACGGTCTTTCCTACAAAACAGGTTAAATTGCATGATTAGAAACATCTCATAATTTTCAGAACAAATTCTTACACATAAAGAAATATGTCATACAGTCATGCAATTATCTTAGCCAATGCTTCAATACAACATTTATCCATATTCCGTAACTTTCTAGATGCCTTCCAATCTCTACCAGAACATTGTTCAGAGTGTGCACAACTCCCAACATGTCAGCAAAGAGGTTTCATTCTAGATAAGTAGCAATGGAATGTTGTACAGTGCCATAGGCCACTTACCCATGTATATTAGTAATATACTGTTCATCAATGCAACTATTCTAATATGCACAATACATATCCTAAGTCTAGGAACATGAGCATATACATCATTGAAAATTTTTATTTAAACAAACAAATATGCAAGAAATTAAAATACTTATCTTTGTTTGTTCGTTGGGTGGACTCCCTCTGAGTCTTTGCTTCCTTACAGGAGCTGCTGGAGTCCTAATCTGCAGTAGCTTCTTCTACACCTTTCTGTTGTGGAATGTAGAGAGATGGTCAACTCCCTCTGAATATTTGCATCCTTTCATAAACCACTGGAGTGTACTCCCTCTTGATCTTTGCTCCCTGGATTACCTGTCCTTGAACTTATATACATTCTCGATCCCTATGCATGCTTGTTAGTATCATCATTGTGTTATCCTCTAGGTCTAATATAAAATCATACATTCATTAGTATACTATTAAAACACAACAATCTCAAGCATGTATAGTCATGATCATTTCAAACAAAAATAATAAGCATTATCATTCAAGGTTTATGTAGGATTCTTATGGTTAGTCAAATTATAAGAAGCATAACATGTCTAAACCTATAATTACTCAAACCTATGACTCTTTAGTTGAATCATCACTCAAGATAAGAGATATAATATGCATAAAACCTGTGATTATTCGAACCTATACCTTCATGATTCTTTTGGTTAGTCATATCATCAATTATGGTAAGAAACATAATATGCATATAGCCATGACTTATTCAAACCTATGACTTCATGAATAATCATTATCAAACAACACAACAGTATAAGATCCTAACACAAGGTAGGATTCTATCTTGATATAGGAAAAACATACCTGGATTAGCATGCTAGCTATTTATGTCTAACATACTCACATGATGTCTTCTTGTTCTTCTTCAATGACTTGTGCTAGTAACCTGTATATCTCATAGGTTAACTATTATAAAACCAAGTTATACATACCTCGTAAATGAATCTTCTTATGTAAAGCCTTAGCCTTATCTCCCTCTGAAACAGAAACTCCTTCACTTATGCAGGTGACCAATCCATCTTCTTCTAGGATTAACCCTATCCACTTGATTTGAAAGAACTGGACCTGGAGCTAGATATGGGTTTGTCAGAGAAACCCCAAAAATTCAAACTTTGAATTTCAAACTTCTGAAAGGATAGAAATATGCGCCTTGATGAGCTGATCAAACTGGTATATTCAGAATTTGAAAACTACAAAGTTTCACTCTCAATTTTTCCTTTGAAACTTCCGAATTCACTGGACGTGACCCTGAACTGGGGTTTGATCCAAATCTCTAAGCTTCTATTTTTTTGAGGATCTTCTATCCATGGTCACAGATTTCAAAAATTCCCATTTTTACAGAAGCAATAATTTTCCACTTTCCTGATCAAAGTCCCGAACTAGGGTCTGATCAAGCCTGGCCTTCTGCCCAACCAAAAATTCTGATCTTGGTCTCTAAATTTTTATTTTTATGAGTAGCATTCAGCCGTGGTCTCCGATTACAAAAATTCCAACTTTCTCCAAAGCCCTAAATTCCGGAAGCCATGAATGAAGGTACCAAAAAATAATTCTGTTTTGATAGAAATATGTACCTGATTGTTTCTGGTGTAACTCCGAAATTTTTGATCCACAGGGTCTGAAAAAGTTTCCTGAGATAGCCTGGCCTGTTATCTTTCCATCCTGACAAGTCTGACCTCAATTGGATTTTCTGAGAGAGAGTTATGCCAAATGTCGCAACGTGACCTATTTTGGGATAATACAGGAGATCGACCTTGTACGGCATGCCACGTGTCACTGTTTCAACTTCGGACTCTGAAAACCTTTTCTGAGATATCTCGGTCTGTTATCTTTCCATCCTGACAGGTCTGACCTCAATTGGATTCTCTGAGAGAGAGTTATGCCAAGTGTCGTAACGTGACCTGTTTATGGGATAATACAGGAGAGCGAACCTGTACGGAATGCCACGTGTCACTGGTTCACCTTCGGCCTCTGCAAAATTTTTCTGAGATAGTACAGTCTGTTTAATACCTATCACTTTTTACAAAATTTCATTTGGAGCTTCCTATCCCAAGTTATGACCTTTTTCCCAAGGTCACCTGATTTTGACTCAGATCTGGAAGAGGCAGAAACCCTATATTGCACAGATCATAAATCACAAAGTACAACGAATTAGAGGTTTTCCTTTGGACACAAGGTACCTGGAGATTTCATCTTCATCCTGTAACAATTTCAGATCTGAAAACTTTGCCAAAACGGATTTATAGTGAAAGTGCTATGATGACTGGTTTTTGCTATATCAAGCCCTATCATCGTAAGTGCAACAAGTGTCATACATGCCATATCATGCCTTCTTTCAGGCTAGCTCTGATACCATGTTAAATTTTCTGAATTTACTTCAATATGATCTAGGATCTTAACTGAGAGAACAACATGTACAGCATATCTACAGCATATCAATCATGGAGACAATAATGCAAGCACACAAGAGACACAAAGATTTACTTGGGAAAAACCATAAAGGTGAAAAACCCCAATAACTTCCTCAGAGATAGATAGAGCAATGATACAACCAACCATGATAGATAGACATAATCTAGCTGCAGATCCTCCTCCTCCATAAGTGCGCCACTCCTCCTTGAGTGCATGTGTGAGAAGTGAGTGAACAAATAGAGTGCCTCCCGCACTCTATTTATACTTGACTTGACTTGCCTTTTTACCTAACTCATGTAGGCTCGAACTTAACCACATAACATAATGCTGACTGGGCCGACCCCCAATAGGGTGGTCTAATAACCCTTAGACCCACATGGCCAACCCCCAATAGGGTGGTCTAATAACCCTTTGACCCACATGACTTATACAGGGCCGACCCCAAACAAGGTGGTCTAATAACCCATCAAGTATAAGTTATGACACTTACAATATAAATGACGACACTTCCGTATAGAGGAATAATAACATCTCTATAGGAATACAATATACATATATGTGAAATACATTCCGAAGTTACATATACATCAACATGCAACATATCCTCCGACGGCTGCAACATATTTCCCGGCAAACTGCGACATATTTCCCGTCGCCATAAAACTTTTCCGTGACAGCCGTAATTTTTCCTAATGCCGTAAATTCTTTTCCCGGCTGTCATGAATCATTTTTCGGTGGCTGCAACTTCTTTCCTGGTAGCTGCAACATATTTCCTGGTGGCTGAAACATCTTTTTCTTCGGCTATGATATCATTTCTGGCAACTTGCAGTGGTAACTTCTGTGTTAATGGAAGAATTGCTCCAAACCTGCTAAACTATGGCTCTGGTTCATCTCAATCGTGCCGGCGAAATCAGCATTCCGATCTCGAGGATGTGATGGCTTGTGTTTCATTGGCAGAAGGAATTATTGCATTACTTATGACTGTGCACGAGTCTGGCTCCGCAACATCACAACTGCAAGCTCCACCATTCTCCGCAGGCGATCCGACGCTCAGTATTATGAGGTATGGCTTTTATTTATCATGCGATTAAGTGTTGATATCATTTAAACAATATCAGTCGTACCTTCACTCGTACTACCATTATACCTGATTAAACCTTTCCCTCGTACGACATAAACACTAATAACTGCCACCTTCCCCAATTCGACATGGAAATTTCAAACGTTTTTCTGTGCTCAACTTTCCAAATTTGCCCATTCTCTCAACGTCTCTGCTCAGTGATTCGTGCATCCTCTGTGTTGCAACTTCCATTCTGGGATCCTGTAATCTGTGGAATAGAAACTTCAACTTGCAGCCAGGACCATGGGTATTCTAGTTCGCCATGAACCTTTCAATACATGAGAAATCAGGAGAAATCTTCAAGTTCTTGCCATCTTTCAAGCCGTCGGCTGGCTCGAATTTTTTGAGCAACTAGATGGATTCGATCGGGACGCAGCCTTGCAATTTGCTTTGAATCTTACCAAAACTCACTCCACGGTGTGGGGGCTGCACATAGAAGTCTCCGAGACCATTATATCCGAGGTTACAGCCATCCCGCTGGTGGGAAAACCATGGTTTAACCGACAAGTCCTTGCAACGACTGCACGGGAAGAATTTTTACTCGCAGGGGAGCAAGTCGAATCATCCAGAAGAGGGATTGCACTAAACTCACTGCCGCGGCCATGGGACCAGGTTGCTATCTTTCTCAAGAAGTACATTACTTGTGAAGGTAGATATCAAACTATGTATAACTCTAAACTTCCTTTGCTTTCTCATCTCCGCCATGGCATTTTACTGAACATTCCATATTATTTACTGCATGACTTCCATCATATGGCAGCATTTGTTCAGTCTGCTAAGCACCCACTTTCCTCTCTCACCCACCATAGCCTTATCAAATTAATCATTGTAAGAACCCTTGCCCAGCATCATATAACTTGGGAACAATTCCTAGTTCGAGCTCAGCAACCCGTTCCTTTGCGGTTTGTCCCATTACAGCAGATACGAGTTCCACCACAACAGGAGGACCGAAGTCCCTCCACTGAAGTTGGGGGGGGATGAAATTGCAGAAGAACAGCAACCAGGGACACAAGCTGGCCATCTGGGGGGGATGAAACTATATTAGAGGAATAACAATTGGGGGCACAATTAGAGCCATTTGGAGGAGATGAAACTCCGGCACAAGCTGAGCCATTTGGAGGAGATGAAACTCCATTACCAACAGAGCCATTTGGGGGAAATGAAACTCCATCATAGGCAAAAACATTGGGGGAAGGTATAGATAAAAATCTGGTGGAAAATGTAGACAATAGGGCAGTTCCGACAGCAGAAGGTGAAATTGGAGCAGCATTAAATGCTGCAACAATGGAACCTGAAGATGACAGTGCCAGGGAAATAGCAAAGAATATTGAGCTGGTAACAATTGAGTCCTCACCTGAGTGGGAAGGAGGAGCTGTAATTGAAGAAGAACAGCATGACAGGCAAGAAAATATTCCTTCAACCTCAGATTTGATTCCCTATGTACTAGCTTCACAAAAGAAAACACCACAAAAGAAAAGAAAGAGAGCAATTAATGAATTTAACATAACCTCACCTATCATAAAGAAAAGAACTAGATCAGCCACAGCAGCAGAGGAAGCCAGAAAAAGATGGGAAACCCTAGAGGCACAGGTTGAGCCCCCAATCCTTGTACTAAGACCAATGGATGCTCCACGAAGACCAGTGGAGGAAGAACCTGGAATTGAAGGACTTATGGCTGAGAACGCAATGTTAAAAGAGGACCTCCAAGTACTTAGAAGGGAGTTGGAAATCTAGAAGGAAACCTGCAGAAAACAGGGTGAAAGAAAAATGTATACATTGATAGAGGCTGTAGACCAACTGGAGGGATCAGATTTTGCTGAGCCTGGCAAGAAAGATGAACGAGTAATTTGTCCCACCTGTGGAGAAATCTTCAAGGAAGCAGGACACAAAATTATACTTATCACTTACTCAGCACAACAACCCGCGGCCACAATAGAGGAAGCAGCAGAAAAAGAAGGTGTTGCCACACAAGAACCAGCATCTTTGAATATCCTTGCTAAAGCTGCCACTTCCCATGACATAGAGATTAGAGAACAGATAGGAGAAGAACATGGGATGGTGGACACTCTGGAGCTTAATAAGGAATATACTGTAACTCCAGAATCTTCCCATGATACAGAGATTATAGAGCAGATGGGAGAAGAACCTGGAATGGAGGACACTCTGGAGGCCAATGAAGAATTCTATACGGTAACCCCAGAATGCTCCCAGGACACAGAAATTTTAGAAGAAGAGACACAAAGGCAGGACAGTGATAAACTGGAACAGGATGCTGTAACACAAGAACCAGCAAACCTGAATATACTTGTCCAATCGGCCAAAAAGATGGGAGAAGAACCTGGGACATAGGACATTCTGGAGTTTAATGATGAACTCTAGGTTGTAACCCCAGAGGACTCCCATGACACATATATCATAGGAGAAGAGTTGCAACAACAGGAGGATGAAGAGGCAAGCCAGGATGTTGCTACACAAGAACCAACATCCTTGGAAGCTGCAGCAGGAACTCCTGAATTTCATTTAAAATATAACCCTGGAGTGGATATCATTCCTGATACATAGTGGAGTGAAGATGAATAGGTACAGACACCATTCTCAGGTGACACCGAAATCTTGGAGGAGGAGATGTACAATGAGAAAGATATCCAATCTCAACAGCAGAAGGACAAAGAAGACACTGTTACACAAGAACCAGTGTCTCTAAAAGCAATGAGGGTAGCTGCTGAAGAGAGTCTAAAGGATGTTGCTGTCACACAAGAACCAACAACTCTCTTATTAAATTTAGATGTGCTAGAAGACACTGCCCCACAAGAACCAGTGCTTCTAACTACTGGAAATGTCATTGATTTAGATTCAGATTAAATATTTCCTTTCAACCCCCCAGGCACAGCATAATGAGACTGCAGGAAGATTCCCACTACACCAACTGCATTTTCAGACACCAACAAGTAGCAGTGGAAGGGGAACAGTGATGCTGGAAGGTATTGGGTTACTCACAGAGGCTTTTCAAAAGACAGTTAAGGTGCCTGAGTTTCCTACAATTCTTCCTCTCTCCTTGGATAGAGCTCAGTACAGGACTCAGATTCTGAATGATGTAGGTTGTTGCATGAAGACATGCAACAAGGTAGTTGGGGGGAGATGTTGAGCCCAGAATTGGCCCCTTTTTAATCATCCTTAATCATATTTCCTGCCCCTGTCCTACACCACTTATCATGTTAATCAGACCTGTTGTCCTTACTTTATTCCCTCAAGTTGCCAAGGTATGACTGATCATTGCTTTATCTTATTAATGCTTATGATTGTGATAATTAAAGCTGTTTATCTCTCAATTGTGCTAACATGTGATGATTTATGAAGCTAGTTGAGATAAGTGGGCTGCAGGAAGGTGGGGCTGAACAAGTCTTGAAAGGTGTTTGCTACTTACAAAGGGATCCTCGGGGCTCGAATCATCAATTAAGGCACATGGTTCTAATACAACATCCTAGGTGGAGCTGTGATAGGGCAGTTGTAACAGAATGCGCTATCTTGAGTATGTTGTTGCTCGAGTCTAGTTGTGATCTGGAACGATCGCCACTCTTGGGTCAATCGACAGCTTTCTCATATTTTTATGTCTCTATTCTGCCACATATTGTAACAACTAGTTATTTAGGGCGCCTAAAGATCAGAGATCTTCATGGCTGCCCAATTATAGGATTGGATGTTATGATTTGTATGTATAAATATGGGGAGTTGCCTCGACCCAGGGGGTTGAACAACAGATAATTAATTCATTGTATTAGCAACAAAAGCAACTGTGTAATCATTCTTCTATTAATACAAGGAGTTACCCTCGAGTTAAAGGAGCTTGCATTTTTCAGCCAGTGTCTCTGTGTGAAGGCTGGGCCTGTCTTCCACAGAGATTGCTAAGTTAAATTAGGATTCTTTAATTTATTGTTGTGTGATGCTTTGTTCATGATATTTTTTTTGTACGCAGCAGTAGTAGTTTTTGTGTGGATTTTCAGTATAGTTAAGATTATATTTCCTTGAGATTGGTAAATGGTGCAGAGTAAAAGTCGTCTGAGTAGGGCTTGCTTTATGCATTTCATTTGGCAGTTGTACACAGCCTTGTTCATCTTACAGTTAAGTTGTGATCCCATGAGCCCTTTTACAATTTATATTTCTTGTATGATTGTTGATTTTCATTCCTGCAATTCAATTTCTTAGAACAGCTGAACTCAATCCCTTGCAATTGAATTTCTAGATTAATATTCAGTTTCTGCTTATGGTTTTTAAGAGTGATCAGATTGAAGAAGTGAGTTACTTGTTCTAGGATGTGAATAGGATTTCTTTGTATCTGCAATTGTCTTTGAAGCTTATTTTATTTCTTGTTGATGCATGGTGGAATAGTAATTAGACAGCAATTGGGCTTACACAGCTCCTTGGGATGAACATAGTTGTTAGAGTATAACAATATTCAATTATAGTGATTTGGTGTTTAATCATAGACTGTGCATTTATCCTTTGAAATAAAAAGACTTTCTCGGGTTGACAATAAATCTCGTATGCTCTGTGTGTTGGTAATAAATTATCTGCATATAGGGAGCTCGACACCACGCCCACCGTCCGAGGAGTGTTTCCGCAGTCTTGAGTTCCAGCCTGACAACGGTGACGATTCATTCTATATTTACGTTTCCCTTAAGCTGCAATATGGAAAACTCATAATTCACTATCAAGATTTCTTTGACCGTCAGCTTTTTCAGAAAAACCTTAATAGTGAACTATGAGTTTGTCATTTGCAGCCGAAGGGAAACGCAATACCATGAATCGTCAACCGTTTCTAGGCTAAAACTGAAGACCGCGGAAACACTCATTGGACGGCGGACGTGGGTCATACTGCATTGATAAACTAAGTGATGGAAAATGCAATGGGAATTTGAGAGGGTTGCATAGTGAAATGCATGCAGAATAAATAAAGAGTGGGTGTCGAGAGAAATGGTTTTGGGGCGTCATATGAGAGGAAATGGCGATGGGAATTGATTGATAAGGTCAAGTTTGAAGGTGGTATCCTTGGGACTAGACATAGGTCGCAGGTTCAAATCTCGTCTGAATATTTTTTATAACAATATATCATCCACGATTTTTGGCCTAATTAATGAATGAATGGTTTAATGAATTTTCTAATGTTTTAATGATTTAGTGTAGTAAACTGTTACCTTTATTGAATTTTAGCTTTTATTGAATGAATGTGTTGACTGAACGATTAATGAATGGTTTATTGAATGTTATATTTTATTGAATGAATGTGTGGATCAACAGAAACAATGGTTTAGTGAATGTTAGCATTTATTGAATAAATAATGGATGAAAGTTCATGATAAAATATGGATGAATTTGCACATATTTGTTTTTTTCGAGTGCATGCATTGGGTATGGGGAATTGAGAGTGATGTAAGGGGGGGAGGGGCCATAAGAGCTTCCACCTTCATGTGGTTGGCCCTGTTCAGTAGAGAATATGAAATTATTCTCAAAACAGAGAGGAGCTCAATGAATGGCTACGAAGCTGGCTTTCTACAACCCACTCGCGTGTCGTTTAAATTTTGACAATTTCTTGGAGCTTGTTGTGATTTTTGGTTGCTCCTCATAACCAATTTCGAGTTTCCATAACTTCAAAGGTTGAGTAAATGATGCACTGGAATCAATATCCTTAACCTTCTCTTTAATTTTCTTGGAATCAATATCCAGCTTAACCTCAAATAAATATAAGTGAACAAAAGAAAATGCAAGAAAGAGATTAAACTTGCAAAATATAACACTTGTATTAATAAATTCAAAAAGAGAGAGTAATGTTCATGGGCCTCTTGGAGAGGATGAGATCCTTTGAGAAAAGCTTCAATACAATACCAATCTTTGACAAAACAATATACATCCTTCTAGCGCTATAAATATTTTCTTAATAACTACCAAAACCCTAACTACATGCAATCTCAAAATTAATGACTACCAACCACCTACTAGTTCTTATTTAATAAAAATGAGCCTTTTACATTAAGTAACTACCCATTAACTATCCAATGAGCCTTATTCAAAGAATATGATCTCATACATGAATATAAAAACTCCTCAATATACCAAATTAGAGAAGTTAGGTAAGAGTACCTTGACACATAAGCATAGGGATTAGAGAACATGTATTCAATATGAAAAGTTTTATTTCAAAAATGTTATTTTTTTTTAAATGTATTGGGTAGTCACTTAACCGACAACCTAATCCCGATGACCACAAGGTAATATCCGACGGTTTTACAATACTTCAGACGGCTCGGAACGTCGAATCCATTTTTTTTTGTATGGCATCCACGTCGCTTAACCAACAACCTATCCGACGAACGCAGGGTAATATCCGACGCTTGTGCCATACTTCCAATCGCTCGGAACGTCGGATCCGCCTTTTTTTGTATGGCATACACGTCGCTTAACCGATGACTGAACCGACGCATAATCTATGGCAAAAGGATGGTATCCGACCAATATTGGAAGTTAATGTTGTCTCATATCCGACAACCTGTGAAGTTGAAGGAAGTCGGTTAACCGACGAGGTAGGTAGTTGAATATTCGATGTCTTCAACTATGTCAGATTTTAGCTGATATCCCATCGATGGTAAAAAAAGACTGAAATTGTCAGATAGGTGACCATAGGTTGTAGCAAATTCGACTTTTTCATCGTCGGATTTTGGGTCAAAAAAAACTTAGTGCCTTTCACAAACTTCCTATAATAGGTGCATATTCCAATGAATCCTCTTAATTCTGTGATGTTTTTTGGTGATGGCCATTCAAGGATAGCCCTTATCTTTTCCATGTGCACTTTCAATCCTTCTTGTCCAATAATGTACCCAAGATACAAGAGTTCCTTCATCCCAAATTCACATTTAGACAACTTAGCAAACAAGGACTGTTCATGCAAAATTTTCAACACAACCTCTAAATGATGCAAATGCTCTTCCCAATTTTTGTTGTAAATGAGAATGTCATCAAAGAAGACCAAAACAAATTTTCTGAGCTGCTTGCAAAAAATCTTATTCATGCATGCCTGGAATGTGGGTGGATCATTAGTTAATCCAAAAGGCATAACAAGAAACTCAAAGTGACCATAGTGGCATCTAAAAGCAGTATTTTGCACATCTTCTTCCTTCATTCGAATTTGATGGTAACCTGATCTAAGGTCAATTTTAGAGAAATATTTTTCCCCAAATAGATCATCCCTGAGCTCATCAATTCTAGGAATAGGATACATATTCTTGATTGTCTTCTTGTTCAAAACTCTAAAGTCTATGCACATTCTCAAGTTTCCATCTCTTTTCTTCACTAACACTACTGGAGAAGCATAAGGGATAGAGCTTGGTCTAATGAATCCCAACTCTAGGAGTTCTTGGATGGCCTTTTCAATCTCATCTCTGAATTTCTTTGGATGTCTATAGGGTGGTATTTTGATGGGTGAAGTACCCTCCTCCAAAAAAATGTTGTGCTCAACCCCATTATCAGGTGGTCTACCATGTAGAAGATCTCTAAAAACTTTTTCATATTTTTGTAGGAGTTGCTCTATCTCCTTTGGGTGTTCAACAACATTTATGTTTGGATTGGGAGATGTGATGTGACATTCAACAACCCATTCAATATCTCCATGCCTCAATATAGACCTCATACTATGTGAAGTCACCACTTGATTTGGATAGGTGTGCTGCCCTCTCACAACCCTTAGTATTCCTTTCGAATCTTGGAATATTGATAACAGTAATTAGTGCAGGGTTGTGTCTACACTAGTTTAATTATTTTGCTAAGAGATGGTGAGTCTCTACATCAGAGATGAACATATTATAACAAGTTACCTTAAATTCTAGATTCATTCATCAATTAAGATAAGCAAATTTAAGATCTACAGCCTTTTAAAAGTTTAAATCACACAATACAAGCAACATCTAAACATTATAATGGCAGAAACTAATTGAATCAATTCATGCTGAAACAATGGAGAAGGTACATAATTACTAAGAATCCTAGTGTGAATGCCTCCTCCCTTGCCATAAGTTATCCTTCCTTCACCCTTGCTCTTGAAGAATTGGAGCTCTTCTTCCTCCTTCAAAATCTCCTCAACATGCGTTTGCTTTTTTTATCTCCTTTTTACCATGCCCCAAATCCTTTCTTATATATCATTGCGAAATGGGCCTTACGGTTCTCTTTTGAGTGTGGGATAATCCCCTTTCATGATTTTAGATCATTTTCACTTAAAAAACCCTTTTTTCCATAGTTTTTAGGCTTTTTGCACCACTTAGAATGATTTTAAGCACAATTAATGCATTTTAATGCATTTCTCAGAGAGGATTCATCTCTGAATGAACTTGTGACATGTCTTCCTGTTGTAGGTGCATGGTAAACATATGCTTCATCTGTCACATGACTAAGGGTGTCAATTTGATTGTTAACAGATTCCCCCTAATGTGTGAGGTCCGAAGTAGAGCTAAGGTCCGAAATACATTACTGAAATGTATACTCGGTATACTGATACTCTTTATACTGATACTCTTTATCGTTCAAAGCAAGGACAAGAGAAGGAAAAATCATAGACACAGGATTGAGGATCACACCTGAAAAACATAGCAATTTCTCAAATATATAATATCTTCCTAAGGCAGGCATACCCATTCTCATCAGTAAACAAGCATGGCCACGAACAATACACAGTGGATCCATGTCAAAAGAATTTTTTTCTGAAATGTAAACATGCACTTTGATGAGTGCGAGAACAAAGTCTTTATTAAACTTCTGACATGGAAGTCTAATCTTGCGTAGCTCGGGAAGTGCATCGATGAGTGATACAACTGTTTTTCCCAAGGTCTTTAATACAAAGTGACGATAGTACGAGTTTACATCATGCGAATAAGTGATATGATGTCGAGCATAATAAAACACCATCTGATTACTAGTCATTGATGTATACCGTTAACAGATGTGAAGAGACCCACCGATAATGATGATGGAGTCTAAGGTACTGAGTACAAATTGGCAAGTGCGAATAGATGTTCTAAAGTCAAACACTAGTAGAATCAAACAATCAGGGGTTATTGATGTATACCCACTGTCATTTGCAAGGAAACATGCCACTAATGACTGCAAGATCCAAGGTACTCTTGGGTTTCTAGATCCATGTCCTAGACAATGATTTGATGTCGATAGGAATAGATCCATCGGAAGGAGGGAATTGATGCATCCCACATCAACCGATACGAAACAAAGATCAATAGTATGATGTAATTTGGTAGAAATGCAAGATCCAACACTGTATACTAACACAAGGAAGGCCGACATGATTGGTCAGGAATATTTGAGGAATGGCTGACTTGGTTTGGACTTCTTTTGAACACATAACACGACACAGAATGGAAATTTGGAAACATAGGACTTTGAGTAACCAAACTTAATGAAATACGCTAATTCCAGATGCATTAACAAAAGCTCCATTGGTAACAGGAAGGATAACCCATCGGTGGAGATCTGTTCAAAATACTGGTACAGTTTCCTTAGGCAAATGCAGATGGTGTACTGACCACGGATACAATATTATGTGTCATGTTCAAGGGTGACAAGGACTGATTGTTGTCGTTTTCTTCAAAGTTTATAATATGAAGTGATTCAAGTCTCTCCCTTTTTGGATTTTTGTGTTTTCCAATTTTTTTTAACCTTTTTTCATTTATTAGCTTGAAAAAAGAATAAAGCATGCTATGATACATTAGAGGAAATGAGTGTCTCAAGGGCATGCGCCTAAATGTCAAGGGCATGGGTCAGGCCAAGGAAAAGATCTGTATTGCAAACAAGGGCTGAGCTAGTTATGTACACTCTTACAGATGTTTCCTCCATGGGTATGGATCAAATATACATAAGGAATGGCTTATAGGCATCTTGTAACAAAAAGTAACTATACAGGAAAATAAGCAACATAAGCATTACGCAACGAAGTAGTTTGCATGGATGTTCAAGTGGATATTTTAATGCAAGCTTATGTAAAATGATAAAAAAATTGGGAGCCCATTAGGATGTGGTCATAAATGTATGAAAGAGAGATATGTGGTCTCAAACTCCAAGTCATGATGGGACTAATAGGGATCTCGGGCCTATAAGAATAACTCAGCATGGGCACCAAAATGGTAATGGGGTGCTGACTAGGGTGTCCCATGTTCGGTAGTATCTTCTGTCGGAATGGTGGAAAATATAGATATGAAGGGTGGACCCACCAATTTCCAACAGGTTTGACCCTATGGCAAGTTTGGGTTGCAAAAGGTTCAAATGCATCTTCACAAAGGGATGGCCTAAACCTATATGCAAGTTTCCAAATATACCAAATAATATCGAGGAACATGCATATCATGCTCCTATACTTGGGTATATTTATATCAAGTATGCTCCCAATGGCCCCACAAAATATGTCCTTAGGTGGGTACAACCAAATTTTTACAACTTCAGGGATATCTTCAATTGATGATCAAATGTAATCCAAGAAGTCATGTGAGCTGGGAGATCTCACAGCCCAAATGGGCCAGGTAACTGAATCATATTCCTCCATCAAGGGAAGATTTTGATCTGAATCTACCGAAGCTATTTGAGTAGCTTGGTTTGAAACTTCTACGATAGATAGAGGTGATCCAAATGCTTTCCAACATGGAAATGGCATTACACAAGTTGAGATCTCTTCATCTACTATGGTTAGACAGATGTTCTTACCATGAGTCGTTACTTTAATCTGAAAAGCAACTTCAGAAAGGATCCTACATATTGAATGTTCTATGTCTGATGTGGTCAAAGTCTCATTGGATGGATCAACGGCACCAATGGTAGACAATAGTTCCTTTCTTTGCATAGAATGACATTGCAATACCTCCAAGGCCGACATGGCACATGGTACTTGAGCTAGGTCCTCAAGAATGTTACCATTCTGAGCAACTCGCTTGTTAGGCTTATGCATTGTTCTATGTAGAACACCTTTGGGGGGGTATGGTACTAAGTCTATGGTTGGTTTCTCAATGTAGAGATAACCGCTTGGCTATGATTCCGATTGATACGATGTACTAGGAGAGACATTATAAGAATCAAGTCTTGTTTGAATGTTCATCTCATGATCACACATGAAGACATGGGCATTAGGATCATTGCCCCCTTGCGGGGGGTTGGTTGGTTGCCCCCTCGCGAGGGTACCGGTGTCAAAATAGTGGGTTGTTGTTGCCCACTGCATTGAAGCATAATTGGTGCATCTATTTTCCTAGAGTTAGCATCTCGCTTACTCTTGTGCTTCTTCTTCTTTTTTCTAAGGTCTATGGATGAGACTATGAGGATGTTAGAATTGTTGGAAGGATCGACAGGTTCCTACATTTCCTGGCCAGTTGTGGGTTGCGAATTCTGAATAGAAACTTTTCCCAGATGTGGGGTAATATGTTCAGGATGGTTAACGGAATCCGTCATGCCATTGACATGAGATTCATGTGATATCCTAGCTGGATCGAACGCAGGTCTTGCAGGTTGGTTCCCAAAAGATTGGTTACTTTCTAGAATCTGACTAGTCCATGGTGGAATGGGGTTAATAGTTGGATTTCCCCCTTGCAGGGTTAGGCCCAAAAAAGTTTGGTTATTTTCGAGAACCTGACCACTCCATTAATGTGGTTCTTGGGTGTGATAAGAATTCCAAGGTGGGTTTCCCATTTGCGGAGGTTGACTCCAAGAAGTTTGGCTACTTCCTTAAACATGATCAATGGGTGGATTGCCTCCTTACAGAGGTGGGGCCCAAGAAGATTGGTTACTTCCTAGGTCCCAACCACACCATGGAGGTTGAACTTGGTATTGAAAATCATTCCAAGGTTGACTTCCTCCTTATGGAGGTGGCATCCAAAAAGATTGGTTACTTGGTGAATGTTGCCTAGTCCATTGTGAACTAGGTTACAAGTATGGATTTCCCCCTTGCGGAGCTACGTTCGATGGAGATTGGTTACTTGGTGGAACATTACCATTCCATTGCGGGATATTATTAAAGGGTGGATTGCCCCCTTGCGGGGGTATGTTCCATTGAGATTGGTTACTTGGTGGAACATTACCACTCCATTATTGGTTAGGATTCATGGGTGGATTTCCCCCTTGCGGGGGTTGGCCCCAATTAGATTGGTTACTAGTTGGAATCAGACCACTCCATTGAAGGTTTCATTGGTTTAGATCAGCATTCCAAGGTTGATTTCCTCCTTGCGAAGGTGGTCCCCAAGAAGATTGGATACTTCCTGAAACCTCCCCACTCCATTGATGAATGGGGTTGATAGGTGGATTGCTGCTAAACATTGTGCTAGGATAAGTCAGAGGATAACCCATCGGGGCATTCCCACTAATCTGAGGAGCATATCCCCAATTGGCATAAATGTTCCATGGTTCATTACTTCTGCCAGGAATATTACCATTCCATGGTGAAGGGTTTCCCCTAGAAGTAGAATTTGGACAAGTGTTTTGCAACCCATGAGGATTTTGGTTTACTCCTTGTGTGTTTTGACTTTGATTAGCCGAACCATATGGAAAACCAATGTTTGTTAAGGAATACCCTTCAGTAGGGATTGATGTAAAGGCCAAATTGGAAGTATTGCTAGCTCCAGCAATTGTTTGATGTTGCGACGATGTAGTCCCTTATGCTCCTGATGAAGCCATGGGGTCACTTGTTGGATTGTGTATGTCATTCAAACTTTCAAAAAGAGTTTTGATATCACCCACTGACTCACGAATAGTAAGTGCAACTGGTTCTGAAAGACTCATCAAAGGAGGAATTTCATGAGCATGTGTGTGATGCTTCAATGTTTCAATTTCAACTAGAGTAAGATTATCAACTATGTCTATATTCAGTTCGTGATGTGACGATGAATTCTCAGTGTTGATTTAATGTTGTTCTTCTCGAGTAATGTTAATTGAGTTGAAAATCATTTCTGTTTCCAAGTAATTAGAATGTGGTTTTTGTGTCTGTCTCTCCAATGTAGCAGGGCCTTCAATTTATAGTGACTCACCTTGTTGTCGCCGTGACTGGTGGATCGAGAGAGTAGCCACTTCTAAGAAGTTGATAAAAGGATGTGTTTAAAATGATAGTTTGAATCAAATAATCCTAAGGCAGTCTAGACTCAAAAAATGAAAAGTTTCCACACAGTAAAAATTCCCTAGAAATTTCAAGCAAGCAAACTTACTCTTTCAAAGAACCAAAGCTCAGTGAAAAGCTGGATTAGAGGGCCTTCTGAAACTAGTAGTTGTTGAGGGATGCTAGGCCTCAGACAATTGCTAGCAGCGAAGGTATGGAAAACAGTTACAATAAACTTAATTTCTAGGGGTGCAAGCATTGGTTCCTGACCAATCACCCTACCAAGGAGTAAAAGTTCCAAAGTCTGTCTCATGTATCGCAAGTGTGTCCCACTTACAATAGCCTATGTGATATCCTAGGAATAGCCACTAAAGTTACCATTTCACAATCGACGATCGGGCGAAACAGTCATAAGTCAAGACAACTCTCATAACCAAAAACTCTAGAAAAGTGATGTCACCCCGAGGACTTGTCACTTCACATAGAATCCCCTCAATAAGCTCATGTCCCACTAAATAAGAAAGAAGGGGGAACCACCCTTTCTTATCCAGATTGACCTCGTGCTTGACGCATGTTTCCGAAGCACTTTCCCAACAAGCGTTTTTTGATACTAATGGATTTTATCTCAGTAATCAATGCTAGTTTCAAAGTTTTGCATCCCAGGAGTGTTAACTCTCCAAACCTAATCCAGGGCACTAACCTAAACTTGTTGGTGATATGAAAATCAAAAGTTTGTCAATTTTAGATTAAGCACCAATTTTTAGTGGAAGTTTGCTTAGTCTCAAGAGTGGGAGCGAAACTGGTGGTGTTTCGACTCGAAAACAAAATGAACCACATAATGCAAGATGCTCACTATGCTATTTTTCAGTTCGATGAATATCCTAACTGAAGGAAGAGTAATAGGTTCATGAGCTTCTTTCAGACATGCAAATTTTTTGGTAGATTTCTTATGGTCATGCATAGTTTTTCAGAAATATGGATAATAATTGATGTTTGATGACCAATGTAACCCAAACAGATATCTCAAGTAAAAGTGAATCTAATTCTATTACATGGGGGATCTCTATTTCTCATTCACAAGATCGCCCGAAATCCCAAGTGAAGAGGATACGTAGAGCCCTTTGGAATGGTTGTGAATTAAATCCTAGACTGTTACACTTGAGATCCACTTTCTCATTCACAAGATCGCCTGAAAGCCCAAGTGAAGAGGATACAGTGGCTCGAAAAACTATTTGCAAAAATTAAATCTACTTTGTTACACATGAGATCCACTTTCTCATTCACAAGATCGCCATAAGGTGCGAGTGAAGAGGATATGGTGGCTCGATATAAGATGCTTGAAAAATCAAATCTTAGACTATTACACTTGAGATCCACTTTCTCATTCACAAGATCGCCATAAGGCCCATGTGAAGAGGATATGGTGGCTCATGCACAATTTATCACAAGAAAATTGAAATATGACACTACAATCCTCTCTATTTGTGCATAAAGATCATGAAAATACTAACCAAAACAAAATTAACTAAATTAAAGTTTACATTCAGTTTTGGAGGGAAAATATTTTCAAAATAACTCAAAGAGTAATGTTCAATGTTTAGTTTTTCAATGCAAATGTGTGTGGATGGTTCCTTCAAAGGTATACAATTCCAAGCATATCCAAACTTTTCAAGCTTAAAAAAAAAAAAAACATTTTTTTTCTTTTGTTCAACACTAAAGATTTGAAATTTTATTTATTTATTTATTTTGTTTTTGTGTAATCCAAATTTAAAGATTTTAAATGAATTATGCAAGGAAAATTTAAATTTTTTAAAATTTTGGTCTTGTAATCCAAAACTAAAAAGTTTGAATTACACAAAAAATAAAAAAAATTAGTCTTATAATCCAAAACTAAAGAGTTTGAATTATGCAAAAAAAATTTTAAAAAATCAAATTTTGGAAATGAGTGTTTTGATAAAATATGAAAAAGGGCCTTAGTGGTTTTGGTGCTCAAGGTTCACTCAAAATTCAAATTCAAGATGGTTTGAAAAGTACCAAAATACGTTGACCAAGACGCCTTTACTAGGAGCTTAACACGCAGGCTTTCAAATGCTGGACAGAGGTTAAAGCTTCACACGCAGAGGTTAACATTCAGAAGTTGAAGCTCCACATTTAGAGTTTCAAGATCTTCCAGATCTTTGCAGGGTTGAAGCTTTCACGCATAGCTATGAGGAGCATGGCAGAGTTTTATGAAGACGCACATATTTTACAAATCTTTACTCGCTGACACCTTCAGAATTTAAATAACACGCAAGGAGTTAGATACTTTGATTGCTTTGCAGTGCAGCTTTAATGGCCAAGTTTTAATGGATGAGGTTCATCCCAAATGAATGTTGAGATTAATGCTGAAATTCTTGAACACTGGTCTTCTTGGCATGTTGAAGATTTCCAAGGTTATGCCCTCATGCTAGAAATGATCCACGCAGAGGGTAAGTGCTCACTTAGGGTTTGAAGGCAAAGAGATGAATATCTACACGCAGGAGGTGAGGTCCACGCAGGGGCAGTATAAGATCCATGCAGAAGTTCAGATGCACGTTAATATTTTAGGTTTTCAAGCAAATCTTTAAAGTTTGCAAGCTGAGGGTGGGAATTTGTACATGTAGAGCATGTTGAATACGTTTAAAGATATACACGCGGAGTTTGGAGATAAACGTGCTAAGCTTCAAAAGATGCATTTAACCAAAAATTCACCACGTAGAGCATTTTGATTCAAGGTAAACTTATGTAGGGTATTACGCAGAGTGTAAACACTGGTTTTAAAGATCTTCAAGGTTTAGACACACGTAGATTTCTAAATAAATCACGCTACCAGCTCTCAAAAACCAAGAAACTCCAAAATCCAAACACTAAACAAGTCAAAAAACTCAGATCTGAATGCAAATTGGGATAGTTTGATGACTTAAAGGTGTAGTTAGGCTAATACTGAGCTTCTTATGTTAGATCTAAGGTTCTTTTAATGATCTTTAAGCTACAAAGGAGCATATCTGAAGGAAGAACACCTAAAAATTGAAGAAATTTCAAGAAATTTCAACAAGCAGTATGGTCACCAATCTGATAACAATAATTAGTGAAGGGTTTTGTCTACACTAGTTTAACTATTTTGCTAAGAGATGGTGAGTCTCTACGTCAGAGATGAACAGATTATCACAAGTTACCTTAAAATCTAGATTCATTCATCAATTAAGATAAGCAAATTTAAGATCTACAACCATTTAAAAGTTTAAATCACACAATACAAGCAACATCTAAACATTATAATGGGAGAAACTTGAATCAATTCATGCTAAAACAATGGAGAAGGTACATAATTACCAGGAATCCTGGTGTGAATTCATCCTCCCTTGCCATAAGTTCTCCTTCCTTCACCCTTGCTCTTGAAGAATTGGATCTCTTCTTCCTCCTTCAGAATCTCCTCAGCATGCCTTTGCTTTTTTTTTTATCTCCTTTTTACCATGCCACAAAGCCTTTCTTATATAGCATTGGGAAATGGGCCTTAGGCTTCTCTTTTGAGTGTGTGATAATCCCCTTTCATGATTTTATATTATTTTCACTTAAAAACCCCTTTTTCCATAGTTTTTAGGCTTTTTGCACCACTTAGAATGATTTTAATCACAATTAATGCATTTTAATGCATTTCTTAGAGAGGATTCGTCTCTGAATGAACTTGTGTCATGTCTTCCTGCTGTAGGTGCATGGTAAACATATGCTTCATCTGTCACATGACTTCATCTGTCACATGACTAAGGGTGTCAATTTGATTTTTAACAAATTTCATTTCATAAATTTGATAGGTTATTGTTTTCTCCCCTATAGAGTACAGCCATTGCACTCCCAAAACCACATTAGTATCAACAACATCAACCACATAAAAGCTATCATAAAAAGTATAGTTACCTATGGTGATTTGCAGCTTTGGAACCCATGTTTTGCACTCCATTGTGTTGTGACTTGGAATGACAACTATGAAGCCATCAAATGGGTCAGTAGGTATCTTCCTTCTCTCCACCATGTCTGCATCATAAATTTATGTGTGGCTCCTCCATATACCAAAACTAAGGTCCTTTGTCCTAGTACCACACCCTTGCATCAAATAGTGTGATAACGAGGCATTGCTGAAAGTACTGCCATTCTTACTTTGTTAGGTAAGGGCTGAATTTCTTCTTGTTTCCCTTCTTCTACTATATCATATCCCTCTTCTTTATCTAAAATATTTCCTTCTTCATCCATACCCCCTTCATACTCATCATTATCAGAAAATATTTCAATGTATTGAGCCTTTCCCTCGGTACATTTGTGCCCCGTTGCCCATGGCTGAAAGCATGTGTAGCACATTTTTTTTCTTATAAGTTCTTCCCTGTTTAATCCCTCTTTCCTATTCTTTTCAAATGTATCCATTTTCCAAGGCTTCTTTTCAAATGCATCTCTTTTCCAAGGCTTCTTTTCAAATCTATAGCCTTGGGAGGAAATCTAGTTCTAGGAAGCACATTTTGGAGGTCTCTAGTCAAGCTCATAGCATCCTTTAATGTAGTTGGTTTATGGGATTTAACTAAACCTTTTAAGGGTTAAGCCAAACCTTCAGTGAACAACAATACTAACCTTCCCATGGATACATCAGTCACCTTGACCGATAACTTTTGAAATTCTAACATGTAATCAACAGGAGTTCCCACTTGCTTAAATTGGGCTAGTTCTTTGAAAGGTAATTCTAGGTCTTTTTGCTCAAATCTCTCTAACACCCTGTCAACAAATTCTCCATATGTAGTAACCTTATCATGTCCCAAATTTTTCAGACCATGGAACCACCATTCATTGGCATCTCCTTCTAGATGCAAAATTTCCATTTTTAAGGCATCCTCTTCCACCATTGGATTCAGCTGAAAATACACATCTCGTTTTTGCACCCAACTGTTAGCAGAACTTTGAGAGGAACCATCAAAAGTAGGAAGTGGCATTTTACCAATAGCATTAATTAATTCTTTGTTTTGGAATAGATCCCTATTATCCTCCCCCTTCTTGAGTTTGTTTGAGATAGTAAAGTATTGGTCAAATGGTAGAGTCCTTCTGCAATCCTCACTCAACTTTTCCCATTCTTTTACCAATTCATCCATGTCAAATGGGGTGTTAGGATCTTCTTTGGGCACAAGAAATTTAGGTGCAGTAGGACTTGGTGTGCTCTGAAATTCATTAGGTATATTATGGGGTCCTATACTTGAGAAAATATGCCCACCCATTGTCTTATTTTCTTTTGAATGTGAACTACTGCTGCCTCCCATTACTCCTTTGCCTCCAGGTTGGCTAGCCATCAATTCAAATCCTTTCATCATCTGTTTGTTCATGTCTCTGATGCCACTTGAAAGGTATTCAAAAAAATTATGATTGTAATAAATTCCTCCTCATGTTCTGAGGTTTCCTTTCCATTCTTAGGAATGGTTTCAACAATATACTCTTCTTCTCGTACTACTTCCTCTTCAACTTGAGGTTATAAGGGTGGTGGATTATTTATTTGGCTGATTTTTAAGACCATCAAGTGCCAAGATCATGCTCTAATACCACTTGTAATGTCCCTTTTTTTAAATTTATTAAAATAGTGAAATTTTCAACTTTTTTTCCCTAGTTCGACCTTTGACTAGTTTTGATGTCTAGGTCTCCAAATGCTCCCAAATATTCAGAGAAAGTGTATGAATGATATTAGGAATTGATTATGATGTTCAGGGACTATTTAGGACCATAAAAATACTTCTGAAAACTCATTTAATATTCTGGCCAAGGTATGGAATTTTACTAGCAATTTGGGGTTCAAATCCCCCCAAGGTAAATGTTGAATATGGCTCTCCAAATGCTTCCAAACCCACTCGAATTTATGAACAGAGGAAGGGGATGTCTAAGGGACAATATTAAGGTCTAATTTTCATCATTATTCAGTTTTTGAAGTCTGTTATAATCCTCTCCCAACAGCTACAAAATCACTAGTTTCGGCCTTGGGGGAAATGGCATTAAATCTTCTTCAAATAGTATAAAACTAAGTAAGATGACTCCAAATGCTTAAGTACTGAACATTAAAATTGTGAAGCTCATTAATAACAGTCCATTAATCATAAATACATCGTATAAATTATCTTCCGTTCGAATACATCAATATTCCATTGCTATAAATCAAGATAGTGGGGAAATGGCACCATTTGTTCATTAAAAATCTTATTTATACATTTCCACTTTCTGAAGATGAATAACATATCATTTACTTCATATTAAAAAATAAATGGGGCATTATAATCTCCCTCAGAGAGTACAATATTTCACCAAAATCACCTTTCCTCAAGGATCAAGAATATGCAATGAAAACTGGAAATGGTTGAAGGAGTGAGATGCATTAGAAGAAAACACGAGCTTACCTATAGCTTAAACCTGCAAATAAATACTCCATTAAATATCCCATGAAATTTCTAAGTGGCCTTTCCAAACACCAACTAGGATGGGAATCTTTCACCCTCGAAATTAGCTAAGGCAAGTAGATCAGTTTTCCACTAGCTCTCTTCACAAATGCAAAATCTCAAAATGGTCAAAATCCCTTCTCTTGGTTGATCCCTGTATTTTATAAACATCCTTAGCCTTCTAAGGTTCCAAATCCATCAAAAGACTCCAAGCCAATTTGAATTTGGGAGTGGTTCATGATTTTCCACATGTGCTCCCCTTCCTAGCCTTTCACCTTCCACCAATTCGAGTATGAGTCCTTTGGGATTCCCTAACTTCCATGAGCTCCCTCTTGGCTGATATATTTAGGCCTGACCTGTCATAATGGTTAGATGTTAGCAATCAGGTCTGCAATTTGCATAGGTGTCATAGAATCTTCATCATTTTTGTCATATAGGTTAGGGAATCTAGTCCAAGTGTTCACTAACTCTTCATTTGACTCTTCCTCTTCTATGGGAGTTACATCTCCATCAAAATTTGACCTAAGATGCATATTTCCAAGTGTTTGATCCTTCTAAATCCTCACAAGATCCTTATGCTTCCCATGGATTCGAATTTACAAGAGGAGGATGCCATGTGGCATAGAATTTCTAGCTTGTGTGGGCCCCACAACCTCCATGTGTCTTCATGAACCATTGCCACTTTGATTTTCTCTTGTATTTATTTATTCATCTCCTTTATTAAATATTTATTCCATTCTAATGTCCAAACACCATTTATTGGCTCCCTTATTACAAATCCTCGTGTCTCCATCCAACCTAGGGAACTGGTAGGATTGATGGAATTTCCTTGTTATGAATTTATTTGAATGGGGACATATTGGCCCGATTTTGTGACCAAGGCCAACGAAGGAGAGATAACCCACACAGGTCACTTACAGCAGCTTCCGATGTGTTTGAAATAGCTAACTCTCACAAGAATAAAGGCCCTGCTACCTTTATGATATGCTCCCCAGAAAGGGAGTCTCTCAATCTGGTTGTCTAAATTCTTAAAAATGTAACTAAAACCCTAAGATGCAAGTTAACCTAATCTATGATGCAATTAAAAATTGAAACACGGAAAATTTAGTAGCTCCTAAACTGTAAACAACACTTTAGTAGCTCCTAAAAAGTCATGTAGATTGTAATTACGAAATAAAATCTAAGTAAAACTTCTAATTAATCTATTTCTAAAATTACCTATCCTAACTATCATGATTTAAAAAAACAATGTGTGATGCATAAAGAGTATGATTTAATTATAGTTTATTTAAAGAAATTCAAATAAAATATAATTTTTTAAGCACATCAACATATTCAAAATCGAATAATTAACAAATTAATTACTGATTTACATGTTGCTTATCTGTGACTGACCCAAACATTCAAACACAATGAAATTAGTCATTCTAAGCAAATAAACATAAGATTTTAAGTACAAGAATGTATGAAGAAAATGTGTTAAAAAACATTCTATCCAACAAATAAGTAAAGAACAACAACAAAGTACAATCTCACTAAAATTGTTGAAAGAATCTTGAAACAGTAATAGCAGCACTACAACGTTCTCTTGAGTACACTCTATTAGTTGAATCTCTCGTTGAAATGTCTTTGCAGTATCTGGAAACTATCAATGCAGAGTCTTCCTGTAACCTACATAAATAATATGCAGATTTTAGAATGAGTAAAGGCAGGCTATATGTCTTTTAATTTTAATAACAACTATCTCGTAAAAAAAATTCAATCTATGCAGATTCTTAATTTGTGGCAACTTGCATAACAGGATTAATTTGTCACGTGTACGCATATCCCTCTCACTACAGTCTCATTTCGTTAGCAAGCATGAACATGGAATTCTACGATCTCATAAAAAGAACTTTTTTTTTTCATAGAAAAATATAACTTACTATTAATATGCGAAATAGTAAAATATGTCCAACTGTCAAGTCACTGCTCAAATACATGCCAATCAGCCAATATATAGTCCCCGGAACAAACCGGTTATATCATCAATATGTAAATCAAGTGTTCTGTCTAAAGCAGCCATCAAATGCTGCCATAACCCATAGACATACTGCCATGTGTCCAATAACATCAGATAAGCAAAAAACCATAACATCACAAATATATGCATCACATAATATGTCCAAAAGTATAACTGTCCATAAAATATAGTAATCGGTAACACCCCTGCAGGGAATGAAGTGTAATACGGATATTACACCCTATCTGAGTCATCGTCTGCATGCGGATGTGATAAGGCCGCAAAAATATATGGGAGATAATATATATATGCCCAACAAGATATTGAGCGTATCAAGTATCTGCACAAGAAAACTACAAAAACAAATGAGTAGCCAGCCGCATAAATAACCTATGGAAAAAATAGAGCAATATATGACTCCCTCAAGACCATTGTAATGAATAGGAACCATGAGAAAACAGCAAATCATCCCGCCATTCCTGCCAAATGATGACCCCAGGCTGTGAGATGAGGGCTCGTTTCGAGAGCATATCCGCCTCCAGATTGACCTCCCGGAAGATATGTTCATAATGAATGTGCTCAAATTCAAGCATGAGCTTTCTAGCCTCCTCCAACCAGTGTTTGAGCAGAAGAACATTCAGAGAGGCAATACCTTTAGCCCAGTTGATAATGGTCAGCGAGTCACCAAAAATGACCAGGGAGGAAATCGACCGCTTCCGGGCACAAAATAATAAGAGCCATAGGGCGCATATCTCACTTCGAGTGTTTGTACCATTACCCAGGTTCAGCCAATAATGAACAGAGATAGTATTGGTGATGTGAATGGTAGCTCCGGCTCCCCCAGTGCCATTCAAACGGGCCGCAGCCCCATCAAAAAAGCCACAGGGAAAGACTAGAATAGGAGGAGTCAAACGATTCACCAATGTCCGCGTACTCGTGCCAACCCTCCCACCAAATGCAGATAGGTATTCCTTGTGAGCAGCAATGATCTTATTGCATAATGTTGCACAATGTGGTTTCAGATCCTCGAAAATGTAAGCGTTGCGACCACGCCACACTTCCCATATCATGAAGAAAGGAAGTTCGACTCCGTCAGAGTGAAGGCTCGTCCAAGCCTCCATCCACTCAGCAAATGATTGTACCCCCCAACAGAATCGAATGCCGGATCGGTGAGCCACCTGTTCCCAAAGTTCCTGTATGAAAGAACATGCCGAGAATATATGATCCACAGTCTCCACGGCATCGTGACAGAGTGAACACCATCCCGGTCCACAGAAACCACGGCGACATAAGTTATCCCACGTGAGGATGCGGTTTGATAAAGCCAGCCAAATAAAACATTTTACTTTGGGAGGAATGACCAGTTTCCATATATATGGTTCCCACCAACAGATGTCAGCGCAGGAATCAGCAAACAGAGCCTCATAGACCGATTTAGCAGATGGCACCCCTGTTGCTACATCCCAAGACCAGGCCAATGTATCGGGCTTATCAGATAGTAGTGTATTAGATTGATAAAGAGGCCCAATATAACCGTCCCACTCCAAAGCCATAGCGCCATATAATCCAAGCTGAGTGGCCGATAGCCAATGGGGCCGTCCCCCCCCGTACTGACCCATCGCATGAGCCAGGGTGTAATAGCCATTTGAACTGAGATGTGCCCTCAACTCAGAAGACAATGTATGCTCGTAAGGACCACCCAGGATCGGGTCAAGACCCAGTTTTATGTCGCGACCATTTCCTGGTTGCCAGGCAATCCATTGAGAAATGATTTTTAAGGATCCAAGTAATCCGCTCCAGATATTGGATACCCCCACCGTGACCGGCCGATTCCCCCGGAGCCAGACGATAACAGGAGTGTTCTTCAAGTACTTGGCTCGCATAATACGACCCCATACAGAGTTGTTAAAAAGGGCACGCCACAAGCTCTTCGCATGCAGGGCCGTGACAAAATAATCTAAGTTCTTTATATTCCAGCCCCCCAAATTCCAGGGACGAGCCAACTTGTCCCAACCAATAAGGTGATATTTTTCCTGTCCACCACAGCCAGACCATAAGAAATTGTACAACTTTCGTCGAATTTGGCATAGAACAGACCGTGGGACTTTGCAGAGTGTAAACCAGTACACTCCCAGGTTCTGAAGAACCGCTTTTGCTAGCGTGAGTCTGCCCCCCAGGGAAAGATTGCGGTAGCTCCAATGACTGATACGTCCCTCGAAACGCCGAATGAGCCAGCCCCAATCCTTCACCAAATAGTTAGACGGTTTTATAAAGAAGCCAAGATATTTCGTACCAGCCTCCAGCTCCAAGAAATTTAAGGGAAATATTGCACCAATGGAGTTTTCAACCTCCCCCAATAGAGAGTGTTTGATGAATCGTGACTTGTTATAATTGATGATCATACCAGAAACCGAGCAGAACAGTTCCAGTATCCCTTTATGCTGAGCCCACTCCTCAAGAGTTCCAATACCGAAGAGCATTACATCATCCACAAACAGGGAGTGTGAGACAGAAATATCACCGGTAATATGTATGCCTTGTATCCTTCCATCCCTCTTGGCTGAATGTATAGATAAACTCAGGCCTTCAATGACCAAGAGGAAGAGAAGAGGTGATAGAGGACAACCCTGTCGAAGACCCCTAGTGGCCTTGAAGAAATCAGTGGGTAGACCATTGACCAGCACTGCATAATTTACAGAGGTAACACAAGCCATAATCCATTTCATCACCCTCCAGGGCAGCCCAATTTGAATCAGTATAAATTTCAGGAAGTTCCAGTTCACCCGATCATATGCTTTCACCAGATCCAGCTGTAGAGTAAGGGCAGAAAGATGTTTCTTTTTAATAGTGTGGAAAACTTCCTGTGTCACCCCCACAGCATCGTGTATCTGTCGTCCTTGCAAGAAGCCATATTGTTCAGCTGAAATGTGTTTTGATAATATCGGTTTGATCCGGTCAGCAATAACTTTTGCAATAATCTTGTAGACCAAATTACATAGTGCTATAGGACGGAACGCATTATAATTATCGGGGTGAGATGACTTCGGTATAAGAGTCAGATATGTGGAGTTGAGAGCCCCAGATACAGCACCTTGACGCCGGGATTCCTCAACTGCCTCCCAGATGTCCGCCCCCATAATATCAAAGAAGTGTAAAAAAAGTTCAACGGTCCACCCATCCGGACCCGGAGCCTTATCTTTGGAGAACCCACGCAAAGTACATTCCACTTCAGCCAGTGTGACCTCCAAGTATATATTATCCCCCTCCTCCTCATTGAACATGCGCGGGTATTCTTTGATAACTTTAAATTGCTCCGCCATAGAGGTATTTTTTGGATCACAATAGTATTCCTGGAAGTGGTGAACAGCTTCCCCCATCAATTCGTCCGCCCCCCATATCCGCCGACCACTGTGGTCATTAAGATCCCATATAGTATTTTGCATCCGCCGAGAGTCAGCAAACTGATGAAAAAATTTTGTATTCTGGTCACCTGACTTGATCCAAATAGCCCTACTCTTCATACGCCAGGACTCCTCTTGAATAAGAAGGATACCCAGTTTACAGCTCTCCAGCGAGGAAAACTTCAGTGCATCATCAGGGCTGAAATCAATCCCATTGGATCCCAGCATCATCGTGGTCAATTCCAATTCAATCTCCTTCAGTTCGCGGCACATATCAGCTTTTTTGTTTTTTTCCCATCTAATAGTGTGGTCCTTTAAGGTCTTCAGCTTCACCGCCAGCTTGTCCATGGCTGAGCGTTCCCCCGTAACATCTGCCTGTAGCCACCAGTTCCGCACATTCTGAGTGTATTCCCCATCCAGGAGCCAAGTAGAATTGAATTTAAAAGGATAGCATTTGTGCCCGGCTTCCACCTCAAATTGCAGAATAATAGGTAGATGGTCGCTGATTTTTATTTGATGGGTCCAGGATCTGTAATTATGTAGACCATCCAACATAGATTCAGAGACAAGAAACCGGTCAATGCGTTTCTGAATCAGCAAATGTCCACCCCTACCATTAGACCATGTGGGAGCCATCGGGCATGGCACAATGTCTACAAGTGAGAATTTCATGAAGAGTTGTTTGAAGAAAGGTCCCATCGTGTCTCTACGTGCCATTGATCCCCAGACTTCCCCATCATCCCAAGTGAAGTTGAGGTCCCCCGCCACGATTAGGTTTTCCAGCTCCAGCAAATGATTTGAGACCGCCTCATTCCAGAAAGTCAATCGGTCAGCATATGGCCCATAACAGTTGATGATATTGACGTTTTTATCAGACCCTCTGATACAGCCCGATACTAAGATGCCCATTGAAGTGATAGAGGGGTCCAGTCTCAAAACCGCTGGATTCCAAGCAGCTAAAAGACCACCCGATAGACCATCTGCATCGGCGGTGCAAACCATCCACCCCGGTTTGACTTTATTAAAGAAAATACGAGCCCTTTCACCACAAACCATAGTTTCCTGCAACAGTACCAGATCAGGATTTGTAATTTGAAGTACTCTCTTGAGGGCTAATTGTTTGGGAAGCCCCCCCACCCCCCGGATATTTAGGGAGAAAAAGATCATTTTCGAACCCTTGCAAGGGCTTTCAATCCTCTAAGAGCCCGAGTATCAGTGGATAAGGGGGAATGCACAGTAACACAGGCATCCACAATCCCCCCTGTGGAAGCCTTCTTATTTTTCCTGGCGCTCCTCGTTTTCAGAGGGGAGAGTTCCAGAGCCAGTCCACCCCTACGGGCTCCTTTGAGAATACAAGAGTCCCCCGTAGTACCAATATCATTTACAGTTTTTGTTGTCCCCTCCCCCCCCAAAACGATGGCAGACACTTCATTATCCCCCCCCCCACCATCTTTCAGGATCAACGTCCTACCAACTGGCCGGTTTTTGTAGAAAGTAGGAATGGGAGCCTTCTTAACCATCTCTGAATAGGAAGGTATAAGTAATACCCTGTCACCAGGCTCAGCAGCGATTGTCGGCCCTTTAGCCAAATCGACCACCGGAGCCCCCACCTCGGGCCCCCCAGGTTCAGTATCAGTCCCCACCAGAGGTTCAAACAAGGATAACGACCCCCCACCCGTCACACCATCACCCCGTGGCATCAAAGGGGCGTCAATATCACTGGATATAATCACGGTCGGAGTGTCTGTAAGAGGTATCCCGGGAGATACCGAATTATCAGGAGGAGTGAATATTTGTTCCGCCGAAAGCCCACTCCCAGGCAGTCCGGTCCCCGTGTCGTGTCTACCCACACCCCCAGTTTCGTTTGGTATATATTCAGTACCAGAAGATGAGGAATTCATTTGTTGTTTGCGGCTCATGTAATTCCCATTATTACCATGATTTAAATCAAGTGCATTTATAAATGATATATCCAATTCATTCAGTGTATGAAAAAAATTTGGGTCTTGTGATTCTAACTTACGGAATAGTGCTGATTCCGGAGCATCCAGTGTGGGGACACGGTTGGAGAAGCCGTCCATCGACCCCGTGGTATCTCGCTCAATATCACTACCATCATCAGACGACCAGAAAGGACCACCATCCTTGCGACGCCCAGAAGAAGCAGGTGCCGTGCACTGTCGCCACAAATGCCCCACCTCCTTGCAGTTGGAACAGCGAAAAGGAATGCCCCAATAATCAATGGTCTGTGTAAAAATCCGGCCACGCCAACGGATGTTTAGAACATCAATTAAGCCCAGAGAAATGTCCACCTCCACGAGGACCCGTCCCATGCGTCTATCAAAACCGTTCAAATGCTCATCATCCACATGCAGAAATCTCCCCAAACAGTTACCAATAGCCTCAAAGGCCCCCCGGTTCCAAAGGGCGAGGGGGAGTCCAGGCAAAAGAACCCACAAATGACGAAGGCGCACCGAGGCAGTTTCAGGATCAAAATCTGTCTGCCATTTCTGCAACATTAAACTTCCAGAGCCGTGTAACCAAACTCTATCCAGAATGAGAGTGCACTGTGTCTCTTCTTCGAATTTGAAACCATACCACCCACAAGCCATGGCGAAAATCTGTGGAGTGTAATTAAGCAGGGGCCGCCACTTCGCCGTGACCCAAGCCACAATATCTCTCCGGTTCATAGCATGGTAAGAAAATTTCCCCACAAGAACGGTCATGTTTGCCTCTACGACCTCCTCCAGTCCAATGTCACGTCCAACAGTCAGCCAAGACTCACCAGGGCGCCGAAAATACCTCTCATTCAGCCGACGAGCCGCACGGGAGGATGAACCAGGGTTAGGTATGTTGCCCATCTCCGAGAGTTCCTTTCCACTGCCCACGGAGGGGTCCGACCCCCCCGAACCGCCAAGTGTTCTACGCCCAGCCGAGTGTCTTCTATAGACCTTGCCACGCGGAGCATTTCGACGACCACCAGGGTTCAGGGCCCTCTTGCCCTTTAACATTTCCCGGAAATGTTCGTCCGACTGAAATAACCCTGCCTCTTCAATCATATAATCGGACACATTCAAGCTGCCGTCTTCCGGGATGTTGGGTTCCGGCACCAAATCTCCATAAACGGTAGCCATTGCTAACCCCAAAGCGAAACCCCGATGTACCGACCCGGATACCCGTCCAGCAGTTTGTTAACCCGGAAAAACGTGAGATTTATGGAAAAAAAACGGCAACCCATAACCATAAATAGCAATACCGCCGTGGAACAGTCCCGTAAACCCCGTTCAGCAGTGTATAACCCGGAAAACGTGAGGTATATGAAGGATTGCGACAACCCTATTCCAGCAGACCGCGTCCGAGCACGGGTGTGATCATTATAAAGGAAACGGCAAAAACTTTCCAGCAAATAATAACCAAAACAGGGAGATTTTTTGAATGGAGCGGATATACCCAGAAAAAGTTTAATATGAAAAAACCAGGCCGCACACCTCGGACGTCCACACGACCCCCACGCGCCAGAGAATGACAGATCCGGATCTCAAGGATCCGGCCCCCCGACAGCGTCTAAAAACGACCGCAATTGATGAAAACCATCCCCAGACAGGGCATAAAACCGCTTTCCGACAGTTTTAACCGAAAACATTCGAAGCCAGGTTTACAGTTTTAGCCGAAAACATTCGAAGCCAGGTTTACGCCGCAGCCCCAGTTCACCGCCGTAAGCATCCCTGGTCAGGAAACCCTAGGTTTTCACCAGCGGAACCCTCATCTCATAAAAAGAACTTGCCAAGTAAAACAAATAATATCGTGGGACCTTCCACCTTTATCGAGGTTTAGTGTAACGTATTAACCTCTCATATTTTAATGAAAGCGTGAGAAGGCTAGGTCTCATCCGTCACGTGTTTACTTATTATGTTGAGTGCTTTTAAATTCATCTCCATAAGAATATTTTGCAAGTTTAGAATCATACCGATAAAGTGTAAGTACATCATAAATTAATTTTAAAAAGTGTCAAAATATTATTAAGAAATCAAACCTAAGTTTATTTTAAAAAATTGGCATTTTTTTTTAAGTAATGATGTCATTCTTAAATTTCTCTTCACATGTAATTCTAATAGGTAGCCTTTTGTCTTTAAACGGTCTTCCCAAAAATACTTTTCCATTATGATATTTTATGAAAAATATATAATTTTGATACTATAAAAGGTAATCATAATATATTATTAGCATCAAATTAAAATTAATAATATATTTGTTTTGGGGGTTGACAACTTTATTTATAGGAAATCAATAGATTAAAGACACTATTTTAAAGGCTCCTCAAAAAATTTCAATGAATCATTCATATTTGAAACTAAAAACTTGCTTTTACTAATAAAATCTTCTATATGGATTAAAATCATAAAATTAAGCTTGCAGTTAATCAATTATGATTTTTTACGGTACTCATAAATTCAATTATAATGTAAGATCAAAAATTAGTGAGACCATCAAAAAAACATGCTGATGAAATGAAAGCAAACCAAGACATAAAATAGGACCAAATAATCTCTAATAAAGTCATGCATTGAGTTGTTGCAAAACCAAGAATCCAAGAGAGGCAAAATGACCAAATCCTTAAAGCCATAAAAATAATCGCCAAAGGACAAGTGGAGAGTATGAATCAAAGGAAGAAAGAAAAGAAATCACCTACCAAATCAAGCAAGATACAAAATGAAAAGAAATCAAAAACTAAATATTTACAAAATTCTAATGGGGCACCCTTTATTTTGTAAAAAATTAAAGGGAGTTGTTGGGGTGCCAACAGGACATTACATTCACCAATCAAGATCTTGAAAATTTGGTGTTAAAAAATGATTGTAGCTTGAAACTGAGAAATTTTGGCGTTTAAACCAATGCTCCCCTGCAATAGGAACCTTATTACTATAACAATTGTGTCTTCTATCACTAGAAAATTCAGATCCCCTGTCGTAGCAATTTGGCCATCAAAACCTGATGCAAAGGATTTATCCATGGCATCATGATATCCATGCAACCTTTGACAAAATTATAACCACCCTATAGCCCTAAACTTATCTATGAACTCAGGATATGCCTCAATAACCTATGCTCAAAGGGGTTCATGTCGCTTCAGTTGGCCACTAGGATTTGGGGATGACATGGATGTGAGGTGTTGAAACTACAGCATTCATAAAACATTAAAACTCTTACCCACTGGAGACATAAAGTATTATGAGATTTCAAAACATAAAATTTGAAATTTATGAGCAAACGAAATTAGAATTCATATCCCACTACATCATTATAACAAATAATGTAGTGGTACAATTAAAACATCAATCACACCATTGGATATGACTTAGATAATATTGGACAATTCTTAGCAGTACAATTCACTAAACTTCATGATTATGCATGATCAATGCAATCCATTGAGTTCAACATATCATGACATTCAATCAGTTAAATCCCAATGTAAATTATTTACAAAAACTTTAGTATTGCTGCAAACTTCACAATTTTGTAGCGATAAACCCTGAAATTCCTTCAGTCTCGCTGCATAATTGATTTTGTAGCATTTTTTTCCCAAAAACAGCCAGTTCTGCTACAAAATTGGCATTCTGATTACTGAGATGGTAAAATCATCATTATTGTAGAACCTAGCTAAAATTAGGCTACCAAAATGAAGGGGAGTAAAGGAAAGATGTTCTTCACTAGTGAAAATAATGCATGCAACTACTCACCATGATCCACTTCATCTAAATTAATGAGATCTTGTAAACATGATCAATGGTGTCTAAACACCCCTATACCTCCACTAACACTATACATTAACTGAACCACTCCAGTCAAATCCTTATTAAGTTTCCTTTGTAATTATATGAAAGATAACTTAGCTACAACTTTACTTATGCAAAAGAAAAAGTAGGACTGGTCGTATCCTGATCTCCTACAGTTAAAGAACTGTTTTAGCAGGGTTTTCTTCCTCTCTCCACTGAAAACCACAATGCCCACAACTTTGGCCTCCCTACAACATTGATTGGTTGTTGTTGCAATAATATTTTTTTATTTTATTTTATAGCTTTTCACCCAAACTAGTTGGATTTGTGCCCAGATCCAATGGTTGGTTTCTGACATTTTTTGCACTTGTTGCAAAACCCTTTACCTATTGAGATGGTTTAAGAAGAGGAAAATAAGAAGAGGTGTATTTACTCAAGGGGTGGGGAACATATATTCCCATAAGGTTGTGTAAATAAATAGACATAAAAAGCACTGAAAGATGAAATTATAATTAACAAGAAATTCTCGTTCCCCTTACCAAAGTCAAGGAGCAGCTATATACCAAAGTGGAATAAAATGTAAAAATTGGAAACAATAACAACAACTAACTAGAATATTTTTCAAAATATGAACACCATGAGGACCAGCAATGTGATGGGGTTATATATTCTGAGCAAGAGAATAAAAACATAATAGGGTTGTGGATGTTAATAGGGGTTACTCACCTGCAAAGACTGAGAAACAACCCCCAATATTGAAAAATTATAGATCCCTTAGTTCAAAAGAGATGAATTACGATCTCTTCTAGAATGATTATTAACTAGTAGATCACATACCAAGTAGATCCAAGTAGGCAAATCCAATTAATATAATTGAAATCCTACATCATTCAAATGCAACAGTATGCCTTCATGTTGAGGATATTTCATTTCCATATAAAGGATCAAACAAGAACCATTGCACAAGTATTCTCAACAACAAGAACTCTAAAGTTGTAAAGAGAAGAAACTTAGAATTTGAGTTACCCATATTCATACTAATAACAATTTCAGGAAAAACTCTTGTATATTTTATATGGCCTTTGAAGGTACCCCAATCAACCAATTCCATGCAAGGAAATTTGGCTTGCATATCTTGTTATCAATGAAAAATCTCCTGCAACAATTTCAAGGTTGGTTGGAGCCAACCAATGCATGCAAGACACCATGCAAAACTTTACGCTTGTCTTCTACAAATTAATTGTGCTAGAGCTAATGCACACAGTCACCATAGCCAGACCATTTGTATGATTGAAAAATAATAGTTAACAATTCCAAAGGGTGAAAGATTTGGCTAAAGGGTAATTGGCTAAACAATTACTGTAGTTATTGTTAACTCTTAAAACATGGAATAAATTTACCTGATCAAATCAACATATCTCCTTTTTTATTCTTTGGATGAGGTTGGAAATATTACCCTCTTAAGGAGATGAGGATATAAGCATGTATCTTATGATTATAACGAAATATCCAGTGACCACAAGCTTCCCAATTCATCTGGAATCCATGACTTTAAGACCTTAGTAGAAGGAAAGAGTGGAAGTTCTTGTTTGAGTTAATTTCGTCAACAGTTACACCCCAAAATGCATGGGAATTTTGAGAGCTTCAAAGGCATGTTAACAACCCTTTCTAATAAAGAAGTTGGTATTTCAAAAGGAAATGGAATTTCCATCTTTGGGCTTATTGGGGCAGTAGTGAAAATAATTTTTCTATCATGGTAGTGGAATAACTATGAAGCATCTAATAACAGTAAAGTGAGAAATTAAACTACCATATATCTCACTCATGTTGCCACAGAAAGGGAGGCTAAGGTAGAATGCATGACTCTGGAATACTACTATGGACATTGGATAGGTTAAATATGCTTATGTGAAGCGTATAGGACTCTTCCTGTGATTTTTTCTAACCTTTAAACACAGAATGACTAAGGAACATATTGAAGGTACAATGGAAGAAATGGACAGGGGGATTATGTTAAAAGTAGAATTTTTGGAAGGGAATGTAGGAATAGTAAGCACATCTAAAAAAAAATTGCATGGATTGGAGACTTTAGTATTGTCCTAAAATAAGAAATTACCAATCTGTTGAAGGTTTCGATTAAAATGGTAGGGGACTTTCATTAATCAGCATAAACACTGTCACTATTGCAGTAGCTATTTTGCTTACTAGTCATTGATATTAATAGCTTCAAATGCAAGAGGAGACAAATTGTTTGACACAACTAATTTCAAATGGTTATAATCTTAATACTCGAGCATGACTTGACTAGAAAGAGCCTTATGGAACTATTTTATTATTCCAATTGTTCTAATTTCCTTGAAGTGGCTCATAAATAACATTAATTTCTACCTTTGCTTGGATCAATTGGTAGAAAGGGTTTCTCATGAAGTTCTTAGCAGGATAAATGTAATAATTTGAATTATACATCAACATTCAACATAACACATGGAAAGGATATTGTGAGCTTCTTCTTGGGATTCCTACAAAGTATATAATATGATGTTTTCATTATACATTCTTTATAACGATATATATATGATGTGTTAGCATAAAAATTGACCCCTTTAAAAAAACATTTACCCACGCTGAGATTGCACCAATTTGTATAGCCCATCGTCACCTTCGAATTTCATTTGCACCAAATTTACCATCTTCTCATCATGTCAAACATCCAATATGTTTCATCTTGTGCTGCAAAAAATATATATAATTTCATTTGAATTTTTATATTTTAAATATAAATTAAAATGAATCAATTTATTTTTTTTCTATGAAAAAAGAGCGATCCTGCTTTATATTAAGTAGAAACTTTTTACATGACCATGTACGTATCACGATATTGATTTTTCATCACATATCATATCATAAATAAAAAAGACAGATGTAACATATACATCCATGGGTAACGATCAAAAGATCAAAATAAGAGAGTTCATGGTGTCCATTACAACCATATACAACATCAGAATAAATGATCAAAATACTATAGTCCATGGACCGTATTGAATAGCATGATCATGATCTTGTGTCCATGTCTGCCATAAACCCTCATCAAGTCGTAGAACCCTCTTAGATAGACCATCTGCCTGTTGATTTTGTTCTCGATAAATATGGAAGAAAGAGATATGCAGAAAAGTAGAATCTAGCCTGGATACATCCTCAAAAATGGGAGTCAACATAAGATTATGTGGCTTCCATCGAGAATTCATCCACTGAATGATGAGGGAAGAATCCCCCAATATCTAAATGCATTGGACATCCTTAGCAATAGCCACGTGAAGAATAATTTTCAGTTCCAATAGCTCAACAGGGTTGTTGGTGCTATTACATGTAGATGCAGCAAATTTGAACTAGTGAGTAGGGTTGAAATAAATAACACCGCCAACACCTCCATGGGAAGGTGTCCCTTGCGCAACACCATCAAAATAGCCCCATGGAATGTCCCTATTAATAAATTCCTCCATAACAAAACAAGTGCGTGGAGGCCCAGGATCATGGAAATGTTCCTGCACCACCGCCAAGCTGCGCAAAGCATAGATCGTGGGAGGTATAAAGTGTCCTGAAAAATAGATAGATTCCTCACCTTCCAGGTGTTCCAGATCACAATATAGGGAATAGATGGATAAGAGTGTGTGTATGGAGAATATTTCCATCCATTAAGTGCCTCCAAAATAGTGGGACCAACCCACTGATGTTGAATGCCTGATAGCAAAAGAAATTGCTACCATAAGCCTTGTACATAGTCGCAATTGATGAGGAGGTGAGTGCTTGATTCATATTGCGCCATGAAAAGAGGACAACACCCTGGACCTTCAAGAAAAAAACGTTGAAGCCGATCCCAAGAAGGTAATCGAACAATAAGAGTCTCCCATGCAAAGAACTTGATCTTGAGGGGGCAAGCTAAATTCCACAGTGCGTCATGCCACCATCATTGATATTGGATTTGTCGGTTGGTACACAAAATCATATATCCAATCAACGGTGAATATGTCCCATCGGCCTAATCTAGGTGCCACCGCAAACAATCTAGGACCTGGGTAAGGCGAATTGAGCTATCCCTTAAGCCCTGTAGATATCGGTCCCATAAAATCTATTCCTGTCCCTGAAAATGATGATATTAAGCATCCTGCCAACCCTGAATTTGCACAGTCGAGTTGGTCAGATTATCAATATGTGACAAGAAAAATTTACCTTGTTGTTGCAGCTTCAATACCATAGGGTACGGAAGTCGATAGTTATCCCCGCATCCGATCCACGGATCGATGCCAATACACACACATCTACCATCACCGATCAAGCACTGGAGCCCTTCAGCAATAAGATGAAAGGTGCGTAGTACATCCCTCCACATCATGGAGGATGGTCGATTACAAATGCCCCCTCTTATGAACCAATCCTCCACAGACAAAGGAATAATATACTTGGTTTTAATGATCATAGTCCATAGGTTGTCGACAGTGAGTAATCGCCAAATATTCTTAGCCACTAAAGCCTTCCCGAAAGTCCCAAGTTGTTTAATGCCCAAACCACCCCACACTTTGGGTAAGGTGATGTTGTCCCAAGCAATCCAGTGAAATGATTTAGATTCCATCCCTTTCCATAAAAAATTACAATAAATATTCTGTATAGTATTGAGAGTATTAGTAGGGATGATATCCAGTGATAACCAATATATAGGTATCACTTCCAATACCGCCTTGATGAGAATAAGGCGCCCCCCTTTCGATAGCCAATGGTTGCACCAGTGGGGAATCTTCTTCTCTATATGCTCAATCATCCAAACCGAGTCCTTGATTCCATATGAATTATATCGAATGATAGAGCGAATATAGGGGAGACCCCCATTGACATCAACAATAGTAAATGGAATCTGTCTGGTGATCCATTCCATCATCCCAACCTCCAATTTGAAAAAAGAAATGGTGGACTTTAGGTAATTGAAATTCATTCTAGTGGCCGCAGTAAAAAGCCTGAGAATATCGATAATGCAGAGTATGTTTCCACAAGAGCCATCAGTGAAAATCATGATATCATTGACAAACAAGATATGGGAGATGAAGAGGCTAGTAGATATTTGAATCCCCTTAAATGAGCATTGTCCCTTTGCTTTATGCAGGGAACAACTGAGACCCTCAACAATCAGGAGAAATAATAAAGGGGAAAGTGGGAAGCCCTGGCGAAGCCCCCGTTCAGGTCAAAAAAAGTGGATGCAGAAGCATTAACAATAACTAAAAAAGAAATAGACTGAACAGATGCCATAATCCAATTGACCATAATCAGAGGAAAACCAACCTAGAAGAAAGACAATCGAAGGAAGGTCCAATTCACCTGATCATACCTGCGGAGATCAATCTTGAGAATAGCAGCCAGTATCTTCTTGATTTTGGCTGAGTGAAGTATCTCTTGAGTGGATCCGATAGAATCTTGTATCAAGCGGCCTTTTAATAAAGCATGTTATTCCATCGAGATTCCCGCAGATAAGATACCCTTAATCCGATTGGCCACCACCTTCGTAGTGATTTTGTAAAAGGAGTTGTAGAGCGAAATGGGCCGATAATCATAAAATGTCAGTCCCTTGTATTTTTTGGGTATCAAAGCGATGAATGTAGCATTGGTGGCAGCTAGAATCCTTCCCTTGATCCTAGATTCTTCCACGACCGCAAGTATGTCCGATTCAAACAAGTCCATAAAGGCATCAAAGAACTCAATGACCCATCCATCGGGCCCAGGGCTCTTATCATGTTGCATCTTCCCAATATTGACCTTTACCTCCTTCATGGTGACAGGCGTAGTGAGAGAAATACCATCCTCGGCAGAAACCATCGAAGGATAGTTCCCCAATAAACTCAACATCTATGCCATCGAAGCACCCTGTGGCTAGGCATAAACCTCTTTGAAATGTCTAGTTCCCATAACACTGAGATTATGAAAACCTGATTGTAAATTGCCCTTGTCATCCCTCAGATCCCAAATAGTATTAACATATTGCCTGTGCTTCACATGATTGTGAAAATATTTAGTATTGGAATCCCCATCCTGTATCCAGAGCACTCTGCTCTTTAACCGAGCTATAGCCTCATTGTCAAATAAAATCTCCTTTCTGCGCTTTTCCAGTGACAGGATGTCCGCTTTTTTATGGGAAGAAGAGTAACCCGTAGGATGGGAAGAGTAGAAGGATTCCAAAACAGCTTCAATATGATCAATCTCATCAATGATCTCTAGATTTCGTCTCTTTATCCATGGAATTACATTTGTTTTTATCCTATAGAGATTATTGTTGAACTGTATAGCCGTCGATGAAGAAGATGTTGCATCCTATGGTTGCCATTCCTTGACAATCATGTCATGAAATTCAGAATCCATAAGCCATCTCGTATCAAACTTAAAGGGACATGTAGGTACCTTGGAGCTCTAGCATAGATCCAATAGAATTGGGTGGTGATCATAATCACCCCCAATCCCAATCCATTGTCGAACCAGAGATGCAGAATGTAATAAACCTTCATTGACCAGAAACTAGTCCAGTCACTTAGAAATATGTGCCTCTCCATCCCTCATGTTCCTCCAGGTAGGGCGCATCTGTATTAGAGGGATATCAAAAAGCGATTTAGTGGTGAGAAGAGTACTGAAAAATTCCGTCAAGGGATCCTGGAAAGCATGTGAAACCCAAATGTCAGCAGTGCCTATAGTAAAATTAAGACCACCTTCGATGAACAATCGATCAACCATAAACAAGCTTCTAGATAAAAAAAAACTATCCCAAAATGTTTCCCTCTGTGCATATGGTTCGTAGACGGTCACCAACATGTAAGCCAACCCTGCCTCCCTTGAAAAGAGCACTGAACCAAGTACAAGCTTCTAGATAAAAAAACTATCCCAAAAGGTCTCCCTCTGTGCATATGGGCCATAGATGTTCACCAACGTGTAAGCCAACCCTGTCTCCCTTGAAAAGAGCATTGAACCAAGTACCGACCGAAGAGCCCAAGAGTTAAGAAGTAGAAAACTAGCATTAATCCAGCCTATCATTAGGCCGCTAGATCTCCCATCTACATCTGTCGTCATATATATATATATATATATAAAGGCTTTGTTCCATACCTATCTCTAAGTCTAAAAATATTTTGTTTTAATACCATATATATGACTAAATTGAATGCCAATTCCAATTCCAATATCAAGTCATAAAGCCAAGACATCAACAAAGTGTACCACTAACTCACCATCCAAGTATTAATTCAAGTCCAACTGTAAAGCACTTGAGGGAAATCCCACATGCATGGAGCCAAATCTTCATACATTACACGGTGACTAAAGCTATGGGAACTCATCCATATAAAGTGTCTTATATAAAATCATTACAACGCATGTGGGATAGACTTTCAAGTGTCCTGTCCAACAGAGCGCACAGAGCCCACTGGGGGGGAGAACATTACACTCATACCTAATGCCACGAGGACTGCATGGGTGTTATGACTATATTCGAAGTTCCATCGAATGTCAAATGTCCAATTCAACCATTGATAAGAGTTGTGGAAGAGGCTCAAGCTACAATGAAAAATATTTGAGAGATTCCATTTTGCAGCAGAATACAAGACATACAATAAAATATGGGTAAAGAAGCTAGGATCTCATTTGGTGAATGAATACTCTTATGTCAAAGTGAAACACACATCAAACTAACATTACAAATCACCTAAGTGTGAACTCAATGCTATCAATTATTATAATTGAAACCAAATATGTCGAGAAGATGCCAGACAGATACATAACATTTAATATCAAGTTGAGGGTTCCTATAGTATTCAATATATTCGACAAGTCTTTAATACTCCAGCAAAGAGACTCTTGGATCCATGGCAATTGTTTTCATCTTCAAGTGAACATGAAAGGGTTGTATGGAAAACGCATTACAAATGAGATTGTAGAGTGTAATGACATGGCACTCCTATCACTTCCTCTTCTGTTCATTGGATGCATGAATAACCATGGATTCATCTTGTACTCAAAATAATTAACCCTAATTTAACCCTCCAATTTAACCCTAATTATTATTATTATTTTTGTAAAATAATTACAATTATGTAAATAGGCCATGGTGAGGATCTCAAAGCCAAGGCCCCACCAGTGGACCTCGAGTCAGTATCATGATTATGAGTCTTAGTTAAGACTACAAAATTAAGAAAAGTAAACGCGACTAAACGATAAACGACCGAACCCATCCAAAAGAAAAGATCAGATGGCAGACAAGCCATGAGAATCTTAGGGTGCCATACGAATAGAGTTTAGCCCTAAGTAGAAGACTTAAACTACTATAATTAAATAGTAAACTTATGTGGACTCGACCTAATTCTACGCATCAACCTACCATCCTAAAGGGAAAATCTAACGGCTGTTATAACAATTGGGTGACTTGCGACAAAGATCTAAGTAACAAGTCTTATGATAAATGATGAAGCCATTTGCCATTAAGATACTTTGACCTAATTGTCCTAATCCATTATGCGTAAGCCATGAAAATGGACCTTATATATATGTGTGTGTGTGTGTGTGTGTGTGTAGCGGGAGATATCATATACATATTTACAATTATATAAGATTATAGTTGAGGTCATTATTAAATTATTATGATTGAAATGAGTGTGTTTTATAGCCATAAGAAAGGAAAATAAATAGTTATAATAACTATTAAATACATACTATATATATGTGTGTCTTGAACAAATACTGAGGCTGAAGGATGGTATGAGATCTTAAAATATATCTAGAAATAGATAATTTATCCATGAGAAAATTGTTGACTAGAATCATTAAATGATGAAATCCTATCTATGTCATGGGAGCTATTAAACATATAAAAGAAATGGAATTTTATACTTAAATAAATAATATGTGTATACCTATTTTCACTAGGGTTATATTTTTACATCCCATGTATCTGAATATATAGAATAGAGTAATGGCCATTCCGCCATTGCTATGATAATGGAGAACGTGTGCTCCTCGAGATACCTCACGATGGGGAGATAGTGGATGTTTTTGTGGGAGCAGGTCCCCGTAGTGGGGTATCCAATCCATTTGAGCGCCACTTGTTCCTCTGATTGATGCGTTAGACGTTAGAGGTACCAGGTGTTACTCCAAGGAGAGTGGGGTTGTTCTTCTTAAGGAGGGAGTAAAGTCAAATGTGGGAAATGGGGGCAGAGAGTGATAGCACCTCTGCGTCAGAGTGATAATTTTCGGGACTCTGCGTTCGAATATGGGTAGAGGCACTCCGACTCAGGGAAAAGAGTTAGCCATTACAGTAGAAATGTTACCCCCCCACAGTGATTCTTGTGGGAGAGGAAATGGGCGGCCTCAACGGAGAAGACCAGCTCGACTTCTAGCTCAGTTCGACCTCTGCATCAATTGTGATGGGAATACGAACTCAGTGATAAAAATGCGATCCATTTCTCTCGTCGATTGTATGCGATTTCTGTTCTACCTATTTTATAAAGCAATCTCTGCACACGGGGTTTACCTTTTGGGGAAGATTTACATAAGGATGTATCATCGGTCTCTTACTCCATTGGTGGCATCGATAGGAAAGATTACAGTAACTTAGTTTGGAGCGTGGTACCACAAATGAAAGGCTTATGGTGGGCATGCTTGTGCTGGAGAAACCGGCACTGGAGAATTCCTGCGAGGAGAAGTTATGGGTTTATATACATTACCACGGTGAATGATGCAAGTTTTTATTCCTTTCTAAATACTCACACAGTGCTGGTATGTGGCTAACCTTGTTCTGGTTTATTAATGTTTATGTCTGTGTGATTGCTGCTTCGCATAAGCTTTTGTATTCTGGCATTATGTTGTTACATCATTATGGAAAGGGAAGGCGCTGAGGTAGCCAATCCCTATAAAAATTTCAAGGACCATATCTCACTACAGGAGTGCTAGATCATGCATCCATGCCATGGTTTTTTTATTTCATAGAAAGGGAATGAGTTCCTGTAGGCTCCTATTACATACTTTTCATATTATATATGCCCCTATTCATAGCACTGGGGTTGGGAGCTTGATCCTGTACACTTCTCTTAGATTATACATATGTGTTGCATGTCAGTGCGTTTGGGGGCATACACAGTGGTTCAAGGAAGGACCCATTTGCATCCTCTAACTTATATATTTTATCTGATAAACATGTCAGGTTTGGCATAGCGCTGAGGGTTGGGAGCTAGACCCGTCGACCTCTAAATATACATTTTGTGATAAATGTTCCAGGTTTGATGTAGCGCGGATGTCTGGGAAGGAATCCCTATATATCTTCTTCATAAGATACTCTTATCATACATGTTGAGGCGGGTTTGCACAATGTGCAGGCTTGGGAAAGAACCAAGGTAGGACGACTCGAAATCAAAGACCGATCTCCATGAAAACGAACTTGGCAAAATTTTGAACAGAGGTATTCCGGGTATACTTCTGCAAACCCACAGTTTGGGTCATTATACTACCATCTCATTGATCGTGGTGTTATTCATATATTTATGCCTTTGGAAACAGATCTGAGCACCCACAGGGCTTTTTGCTTTAGTGTGACTGTAGTTTACTTCTAGATCTCTGTCGTCTTCGCAGTTTCTTCTAAAGGAAATTCATTTATAGTGTCTGCAACGAGTGGGCGATCCCTCCTTTGTGAGGATTGAACCTAGAACAATTGTTTTTGTAGGTATGTGTGTCATCCCCAGTTGTTGCGCACAGTTGGGTGATTCCTCATCTATGAGAATTGACCCCTGGATCTTGCATCTGAGCGTTAACCTTTTGCGTGATCCGTGTTTGTGTGGGCGTCCTCAACATTAGAACGCTAACTGTTTTTGTTATTTCAGTAAGCTGTAACAATTGCTAACAGAAGGCATGTAAGCGGTATTGGTTAACAAAATTTTAGTGCTAGACTTTTGCAGAAACTATCCCTCTGTTAGTACGACCCTGCTTGTTGGGTGAAGAGATGAGTTTTGCGCCGCAATGGAAAAATGGTAGCTACTCACTTTCATATTACTAAATGATCTCCTCATTTTCATCATCAATATATATATATATGTGTGTGTGTGTGTGTGTGTGTGTGTGTGTGTGTGTGTGTTAGAGTTATGAGGGTGGAAAGATAATTTCCTTATGACGTAGTATTTGGGTTATTTATTTCATTACTAGATCGGATCGACCTTTCCCTTGTGTGACAATATAACTATGACTCAGTTGTATTTTTACTGCCTATATATGTATACTTATGTAGATATGGTGCATTAAGCTCGGTATCAGTCCTAGCTAGGTCATTCTCTTAAACATTCTATGGTTCTTATTTTAACAGTTGCAATCTACTGTTTAGTGCCCTGCTCATAAGATATTAGACATATATAAATATAGGAATGTGTTGGAGTCACATTTCAACCCTTCTTGATAATATTTCGTTGGCAACCATTAAATACTTGTGTAGGTATCTACTCGTTTGCTATACTACTCCAACGCAGAAAAGTTTATATAAATTCGTAGTTGGACAGAACAACATATATGTTCTTTGAATTAAATATGATTAATTGATTTCCAAGTAATTCCTCTCTAGGGAGAGTATTGAATCACCATTACACCTTACATATGAAACGGTTAATAATGTGTTTCGAGCGCTAGTTAATTATCATCTAGTTTTGCGGGAGAACTTCAAATCATTGAGTTGCATCTCATAAAATCCCCTGAGAAAAGAGTTTGAATAAAAAATATCGTTCTTATAAGAGTAAGGAATGCATAAGAATGTTTCCCTAATTGTGTACACATTGAAGAGGAATGGTATAACCCTTAGACTATGAGAATGACGAAGCCAATACTTGTACTAAAGTTGTTAAATGTTGACTTGTTATACATGATATATTCAGAGATAGAACTCTAAGATGTCTTGAAGATACTCTCGGTGAGAGAGGTTAATGAAACTTCTTGGTTGCTGTTTGTAAACCAGGAGTCTTGTTGTAGCAATTATGTTTCTCTTGTAATTCTACTACTTCTTCTCTAATAAAAAAAGATGCACACACTTTTGTGGACTAGCCCGTGTACGGGTGAACCATGTTACTCTTGGTCTCCTTATGTTTTCTTATGGTATTCCTCAATGTGTCTATGCGTATAAGTACTTAAATTCCTTCTTAAATGTTTATGATAATGCCAATATGTTCACTTTATGATTATGTTAATATTATGATGTTTTCCTGGATCGATCAACTGATAAAGATGTACACATGCATTTCATCTATTCTGTCGATGTTGACCTTCTTTATGCAAGTGAATGTTTCAGCAATTGATAACTCCTAATGTGCCGTTATTTTGCCTCATTAGTTGCTTTATGAGATTGATAATGACAGCTAAATATGGAAAACGGTTCAGTGAAAGTATAATCATAGTCGTGCTATCTAGCTAAAATGTCGCATGATTTCAAGGAATTGTTTGGTTATGTAGACATATGTTGTCAAGAGAATAATTAAATTCTAAGATGTTGCTCTATTATTTATAATGTTTAAAAGTTGAAAAGGGGTTACGTCATTACTCGTCATTACGACATGTATGGATCGATGACCACAAAATCCAAGCACTACTATATTTTTCTGTGTTGTAATTATCTAGGCAATTAAATAATTGCGAGATGTTTAAATGTCGTTTTTATTTTTAAATAGTAATTTTAAAATGCCAGAAGTTTATGCTTCCGTGTAGTAGTTATGAGTAAATAGACCTTTTGGAAGGATTTTTAAATTTTTATGAAATTCGGGTATGTGACAGTGTTATGAGTATATTCGAAGTTCCATCGAATGTCAAATGTCCAATTCAACCATTAATAAGAGTTGTGGAAGAGGCTCAGGCTACAATGAAAAATATTTGAGAGATTCCATTTTGCAGCAGAATACGAGACATAGAATAAAATATGGGTAAAGAAGCTAGGATCTCATTTGGTGAATGAATACTCTTATGTCAAAGTGAAACACACATCAAAATGACATTACAAAGCACCTAAGTATGAACTCAATGCTATCAATTATTATAATTGAAACCAAATCTGCCGAGAAGATGCCAAACAGATATATAACATCAAATATCAAGTTGAGGGTTCCTATAGTATTCAATATATTCAGCAAGTCTTTAATACTCTAGCAAAGAGACTCTTGGATCCATGGCAATTGTTTTCATCTTCAAGTGAACATGAAAGGGTTGTATGGAAAACGCATTACAAATGAGATTGTAGAGTGTAATGACATGGCACTCCTATCACTTCCTCTTCTATTCATTAGATGCATGAATAACCATGGATTCATCTTGTACTCAAAGTTAAGAATGAAAAATGAGTTATGCTCAAGATTGGAATTATTATTTTCACTAAGGCCAATAAAGGATTTTACTTGGGTTCCTTGGTTCCTTATGTGAACAGGTCAAGGAATTAATATTTGAAGTATAAGCCAAAGAATCTTCTGTCTGTTGCAGACTCGTTAAATATAATGGTTGAGAATTAACACAAATATACTAGGAAAAAATTTATTTTGAAAGAATTGGAACACAGTTGTAGAGCATGGCTAAGATGAATGTGAATCTTGTTTGTTATAAAGACCACAATTTTCCTGTGGGATGTTCAGTTTAGCTCCATTGGACACTATTTTGTAAGTTTTTCACATGATAAAATTGCTATATTTTGGTCAATGGAGAGAATTCAACCTATACATATCTTAGAAGGGTGTCTATCTGATGTTGATTATGTATAGTGGCATGTGAATTGCAATTATATTGTTGCTGGATTAAGTAACAAAACTGTCAGATTATGGGATTTGCAAAGCAGTGAATGTGTGCACATGTTTCTTGGATATTGAGGTATAGTCTTTGCTTCTCGATGGGTTTTTTTAAGCGAATGAGTTCAGAATGTTTCAAAGGTCCTTTTGGTGGGATTATGATCCAATCTGGATGCACTGGACTCATATCATTGGTTTAATATTTATACCCTTCCTGTATTGGGTGGGCTAGAAAAACATTTTAAAGTTTGATTGCTTGATGGAGTTTTTACCTTAGATGGAAATCATTGTTATAAAATAATGGTTTCAATGAGAGCCTTGGATTCAACTCTTTCTCAACACAACAATCATTGTTACCATCAGCGTTGAGTAAGAGTTGAATCCAAGGCTAGCTACGAAGGTCCATCTATCAAATTCTCTTAAATTTGGACCACAACAACTAATTTGAGATTATTAAAAATGAAGTTCATTATTTTTGATGAGGTTAATGTGCCGAGGTATTGACATGTTTGAACCTATTTGGCTAATTAACCGTGAGTTTTCATCTTGATGTGCTATGGACCAAATACACTAAGGATTTGTAGGTGTTGTATTTAGTTCATCCTTGTTTTTATATAAAATGCACAAATTAGCGCCCCCACCCTGGATTCTCGACTTGAGAGGTTAAGGTCGATGGATTATAGATATTGGCAAGCCAATATTAACTAAACTATGTTATACGCCAACCATCCAGATTAAATATGGAAAAATGAACAAGTTTTTAATTTTGACATTTATGTCTTCCAGTGAATAATTTTACCAGACATATATTTTAATTAATTCCAGCACTTTCGTGCTCAGAGCTTCAGAGCTTCGATTTGATGATTGTTATTCTGTGTTTTTCTCTTGTGAATCTGTCTTATTTCTCCTTATCTGAAATCAGAGGTGATTGTTGCACTGCATTATTCATCACAATGTTACATATCTAATGGCAGCAGAGATTCTGATGTTTATTGCCTAAACCTGGCATTGGCACTTCTTTTCCTTGGCTCTCTTGGCCTCATAAAGACCTAGGTATTTCCTGGGCCATTTCAAGACCTCCAGATCCATAGAAGAATATCCGTAGCTAACCTATGTCCATCTATCATATTCTCTTAAATTTGGACCACAACAGCTAATTTGAGATGATTGAAAAAGAAGTTCATTATTTCTGATGAGGTTAATGTGCCGAGGTATTTACATTTTCGAACCTAATTAACTGCGATTTTTCATCTTGATGTGATCTAGACCAAATCCACTAAGGATTTGTTGATAACAGTATTTAGTGCAAGGTTGTGTCTACACTAGTTTAACTATCTTGCTAAGAGGTGGTGAGTCTCTACGTCAGAAATGAAAAGATTATTTCAAGCATCTACAGATCTAGATTCATTCATTAAAACTCATTAAGATCTAAAATCATTTAGGAATTAAAATCATGCATGATAAGCATAAAAAACTCTTAAATGGCAGAAACTTGAATCAATTCATGCTAAAACAATGGAGAAGATACATGATACCAGGAATCCTGGTGTGAGTACCTCCTCCCTTGCCATAAGTTCTCCTTCCTTCACCCTTGCTTTTGAAGACTTGGAGCTCTTTTCCTTCCTTCAGAATCTCCTCAGCATGCCTTTGCTCTTTTTATCTCCTTTTACCATGCCTCCCATGCCTTTCTTATATAGCATTGGGAAATGGGCCTTAAGCTTTTCTTCTAAATGTGGGATTAGTCATTTTCCCCATTTTGATTATTTTCAAGTGAAAACCCACTTTTGAATAGTTTTTAGGCTTTTTGCACCACTTAGAATGTTTTAAGCACAATTAATGCATTTCTCAGAGAGGATTCGTCTTTGATTGAACTTGTGTCATGACTTTCCTGTCGTAGGTGCATGGTAAACATATGTTGCTCCTTCACTTAGTTAAGGGTGTCAATTTGATTGTTAACAGATGCCCCCTAATGTGTGAGGTTTGAAGCAGAGCTAAGGGCCAAAATACATTACTGAAATTTATACTCAATGTACTGATAATCATTATATTGATACTCTTTGTACTGATACTCTTTATCGTTCAAAGAAAGGATAAGGGAAGGAAAACTTATGGGCACAGGATTGAGGATCACACCTGCAAAACATAGCAATTTCTCAAATATATAATATCTTCCTGAGGCGGGCATACCCATGCTCATGAAATTCCTCCTTTGATGAGTCTTTTAGAACCAGTTACACTTACTATCCGTGAGTCACTAGGTGATATCAAACCTCTTTCTGAAAATTTGAATGACATGCACAAATCAACAAGGGACCACATGGCTTTCTCAAACATTGGTTTTCTATATGGATCAGCTAATCAGGGTCAACACACACAAGGAGTAAACCAGATTTCTCGTGGTCTACAAAACACTTCTCCAAATTCTACTTCTGGGGGCAACCCTTCACCATGGAATGGTAATATTCCTAGCGGAAGCAATGAAGCATGGAACATTTATGCCCATTGGGGCTATGCTCCTCATATTAGTGGAAATGCCCTGAGGGGTTATCCTCCGATTTATCCTAGCACAATACCTAGCGGAAATCCACCTATCAACCCCATTCTGCCATGGAGTGGGAAGGTTTCAGGAAGTATCCAATCTTCTTGGGGCCCACCTTCGCAAGGAGGATATCAACCTTGGAACGCTTATCCAAACCAAGGAAATAGTATGGTCGCCATTCTGATAACAGTATTTAGTGCAGGGTTGTGTCTACACTAGTTTAACTATCTTGCTGAGAGGTGGTGAGTCTCTACGTCATAAATGAAAAGATTATTACAAGCATATACAGATCTAGATTCATTCATTAAAACTCATTAAGATCTAAAATCATTTAGGAATTAAAATCATGCATGATAAGCATAAAAAACTCTTAAATGGAAGAAACTTGAATCCTTTCATGCTGAAACAATGGAGAAGATACATGATTACCAAGAATCCTGGTGTGAGTACCTCCTCCCTTGCCATAAGTTCTGCTTCCTTCACCCTTGCTTTTGAAGACTTGGAGCTCTTTTCCTTCCTTCAAAATCTCCTCAGCATGCCTTTTCTCTTTTTATCTCATTCTACCATGCCTCCCATGCCTTTCTTATATAACATTGGGAAATCGGCCTTAGAATTTTCTTCTAAATGTGGGATTAGTCATTTTCCTCATTTTGATTATTTTCAAGTGAAAACCCACTTTTGAAAAGTTTTTAGGATTTTTGCACCACTTAGAATGTTTTAAGCACAATTAATGCATTTTAATGCATTTCTCAGAGAGGATTCGTCTCTAATTGAACCTGTGTCATGAATTTCCTGTCGCATGTGCATGGTAAACATATGTTGCTCCATCACTTAGTTAAGGGTGTCAATTTGATTGTTAACAGATGCCCCCTAATGTGTGAGGTCCGAAGCAGAGCTAAGGGCCGAAAAACATTACTGAAATTTATACTTGGTGTACTAATACTCTTTATCGTTCAAAGCAAGGATAAGGGAAGGAAAACTCACGGGTGCAGGATTGAGGATCACACCTGCAAAACATAGCAATTTCTCAAATATATAATATCTTCCTGAGGCGGGCATACCCATGCTCATGAAATTCCTCCTTTGATGAGTCTTTCAGAACCAATTGCACTTACTATCCGTGAGTCACTGGGTGATATCAAACCTCTTTCTGGAAATTTGAATGACATGCACAAATCCACAAGGGACCACATGGCTTTCTCAAACATTGGTTTTCCAAATGGATCAACTAATCAGGGTCAACACACACAAGGAGTAAACCAGAGTCCTCGTGGTCTACAAAACACTTGTCCAAATTCTACTTCCGGGGGAAACCCTTCACCATGGAATGGTAATATTCCTGGTGGAAGCAATGGACCATGGAACATTTATGCCAATTGGGGCTATGCTCCTCAGATTAGTGGAAATGCCCCGGGGGGTTATCCTCTAATTTATCCTAGCACAATACCTAGTGGAAATCCATCTGTCAACCCCATTCCGCCATGGAGTGGGGAGGTTTCACGAAGTATCCAATCTTCCTGGGGCCCACCTTTGCAAGGAGGATATCAACCTTGGAACGCTTATCCAAACCAAGGAAATGATATGGTTTCCATTCTGATAACAGTATTTAGTGCAGGGTTGTGTCTACACTAGTTTAACTATCTTGCTAAGAGGTGGTGAGTCTCTATGTCAGAAATGAAAAGATTATTACAAGCATCTACAGATCTGGATTCATTCATTAAAACTCATTAAGATCTAAAATCATTTAGGAATTGAAATCATGCATGATAAGCATAAAAAACTCTTAAATGGCAGAAACTTGAATCAATTCATGCTAAAACAATGGAGAAGATACATGATTACCAGGAATCCTAGTGTGAGTACCTCCTCCCTTGCCATAAGTTCTCCTTCTTTCACCCTTGCTTTTGAAGACTTGGAGCTCTTTTCCTTCCTTTAGAATCTCCTCAGCATGCCTTTGCTCTTTTTATCTCCTTTTACCATGCCTCCCATGCATTTCTTATATAGCATTGGGAAATGGGCCTTAGGCTTTTCTTCTAAATGTGGGAATAGTCATTTTCCTCATTTTGATTATTTTCAAGTGAAAACCCACTTTTGAATAGTTTTTAGGCTTTTTGCACCACTTAGAATGTTTTAAGCACAATTAATGCATTTTAATGCATTTCTCAGAGAGGATTCATCTCTGATTGAACTTGTGTCATGACTTTCCTATCGCAGGTGCATGGTAAACATATGTTGCTCCGTCACTTAGTTAAGGGTGTCAATTTGATTGTTAACAATTGTAGGTGTTGTATTTAGTTCATCCTTGTTGTTATATAAAATCCAAAAATAAGTGCCCCCACCCTCAATTCTTGACCTGAGAGGTTAAGCTGGATGGATTATAGATATTGGTTAATGTCAATGAATTGGTTGACCATTGGTCAACCAATGGTTGATCATTGATTATTAATATTATTAATATTATTATTGGTTAACCATTTATTATTGTTATCATTAATTTGTATTATTATTAATTAATATGGCTTGCTAATTATTAACATAATAATTATTATAATAATAAAAACTCAGCAATCCTTATTATTATTTTTTAAATTATTTTATTTTTATAAAACACTATTCATGAGACACATGAATGTAGTTGGAGCATTGGTGAGACCAAACGGCACCACCAAAAACTCATAATGTCCATACCTTGTTCTAAAGGTTGTATTGTGAATATCTTCTTCCTTGATTCTCACTTGATGGTAACCATACCTCAAGTCAATCTTTGAGAATACCTTTTCCCCTCTCATTTGATAAAAAAGATCATCAATTTGAGGCAAGGGTTATTCGTTCTTCACGGTAACCTTGTTAAGCTTCATGTAATCAATACATTACCTAAGAGTTCCATCCTTATTTTTCACAAAAAATACGGTTGCTCCCCATGGACATGCACTTGGACGAACATACTTCTTTTCCAACAATTCTTTTAATTGCATTTTAAGCTCTAATAATTTTGGGGTACTCATCTTATAAGGTGTATTAGAAACTGGTGCAGCTCCTGTAACAAGATCAATTGTAAAATCAATGTCTCTCTTTGTAGGAAGTCCTGGAACTTTGATCAGGAAACACATCCTTGAATTCTTGCAAAATAGAATGGTGTTCCAACTTAGGAATTTCATTTTCTATTTTCTCCAAAACATGAGCTACATACAATTGGAAACCTTTCCTACAAAATTTCTTCAACTACATGGCTGAAATCTTCCTAGCATAAACTACCTTTGGAATGCCCTTTACAAACCTTGGGTTTCCTTCTTCATTAATACATTCAAAAGTCTTGTTGTAGAAATCAAGTTTAACTCTATGGACTTCCAACCAATCTATTCCAATGAGAATATCATAGGAACCAAGTGGGAAAACATTCAAATTTGCAAAAGTGTTCAGTCCACCCATTTCTAATGGACATTTATCCACGATTCGCTAACCTTCCTCTTGGTTCCAGTGGCTACTTGAACTAACCATGACTTACTATGATTTGATTTCTTAAAAGCACAAATCTCAACAATTTTAGGACTAATATAACTATGAGTATATCCAGGGTCAATCAAAATATAAATAGATTGCTTAGCACTCTTACCTTAAACTTCAACCACTGACGAATGATGGATGTCTTAGCGGTCCTCTAGTGCTGCATAAATCCTAGGGACAGTCCTTCCACTTGAGCCACTGTTTCAGCTCCTTGGATGTTGTGAACTTGCTTTGAGCTCCCATTTTGATGTGGACAGTTCCTAAGCATGTGGTCCCCTCCACATCCCCAACATTGAAGTGTCTCTTTTGTCTTGTCTCCCATCATTATAGTTGGTTTAGTTACACCCAATGGTGGCTTCCTTGGTTGATTTCTGAATTGAGGAGGCTTGAACCCCTTTTTCCTTTGGTCAAACTTTTCATTTTTCTTATCCTTCCATGCCTTATCAAATTTTGGTTTGTTTTATTTTTATCATAACAATATTTGGATTTCTTTGATTTTTCCATCATAGTACCTTTCAAAAAGGTACTTTTCCTTGAAGTACTTCTTGAACTACTTCTAGACAATCTTCCTTTCATTGATCCTCTTTACTTGCCTAAGGTGTTCCCACCATATCGATGCCCTTTCATTTAGATTGAATATGGCCACTCTTGCCTTCATATTTCCTTAATAGACTTGGACTTGGAAATACTTCCTCATCCCAAGAAGCCAAGCCTTAGCCTCTTGACCATATTTTACCTCACCATCAAATGTAGGAGGTTTGGCCTTCTTAAATTATCCAGGTGAGTTGTTCTTGGAAGACCTCTTTCTCTTGTTCCTCGGATATGAAGAGATTGAACCTTCAATGGATTCTTTAGAGTCAGATGTCTCACTAGGAGATATTTATGGAGTATATGTCCTATCTCTAGAAATCCTTCTTGAACTATGGTACCTCTTGTGGGAATTCCTCCTTGAGCTACTCCCACTCTTTTCCTGATTTTTTAAATTATGCCCATGGTTTATCTTCCTTTGAATTTCTGTCAATATTTTAAGCATAGATACATTCAACTGATTTTGTTCCTCTTGGGATCTAATCGGTCTTTCACTGTCTTTTCTACAACTCTGCAGTTCCACCCTTATGCTCCTCATGGTTTCTGCAATGTATGGGGGATTTTCTTGGTTTCTTCTACCATTAGATTCTATCTCTACATTCTCAACCTATATATTCTCTCCCATTGCATGAGCCTCAACTTCATAAGGATCCTGTGCATCCTCCATGATGATACTCTTTTTCTTGGTCCAACTAAGATCAAAGTTTCCCAACTGCACTAGACTGAAATGTTGACCCAAACTAACACTGATATGATTTTGAATTTGTAAAAGTGTTTATAAACACATTTGTTAGTTGCATTATATTCTCATAAAATTACAAAATTGTTTTCATGCATTTTGGGAACAATCCATATTAACAATTTCTGTCAAATCACAAAATTTCCTCATAATCAACAACGTCTTATGGGGAGGATGGGGGTCAAGGGGGATTATCCCCTTGTGGCTTCCTCCACTACAAGGTGGGTCAAGGGAAGCACCCTCGTTTTTTTTGTTGTAAATCCTTTGCTTTCATGCAATCTAGCACATAAGATTGAATGCATTTTTCGATCTCGGGCAACAAAAAATCAATTGTGAAAAATGTTGTTTTTCCTCTAATCTATGCCCTTTAGATGCCACCTACATTGCCTTACCACTGTCAGTGATAAGCGGTTTAGGGATCATGGAAGAGTGGTTTCCTGAAATTGCTTTTACATGCATGAATGCATGAGAGGGTGACACGTGGATGGGGTGGTTTTCTTTCAGGGTCACGAAAATTAATTAACCTTCGTGCACTTTCATGGGCCTGAATCACTCTCATCCGTCGATCAAATATGCACGATCCTCCTAGACTGACATGACCGATGCGGGTCCCATAACCCTTGACATCTTCGCACATCATGTCCAAACCCCACATCAGATCACTTCCCTTCAGGACGAAATTGGTTTCAAGATCCGAGGAGAGTGGCTTCCTAGACCCTCTTTTGCCAACCTGAATGCACAAGAAAGTGACATGCCATATGGCCATTTACCACTTTAGGATCATGCTGATATGTTATCCTTCATGCATGTTCAATTCCCTGAAACATTGTGAGTTGTTGATCTTGATCTACACGATCTCCCACAACTGGCATGACTGACGAGGGTCCCATCCCTTCTAACGTTACTGCCTGTCATACCTCCCCACATCACATCACTTCCTGTTGAAACAAAAGCTCGTTTCAGGATCTGTAGGAAGTGGTTTCTTAAGAACACTTTTGCAAGCTTGAATGCATGAGAGGATGGAACGTGGATGGGGTGGTTTTCATTTAGGGTCGTGAAAAAAAATTAACTCTCATGCACCTTCGCAAGCCTGAATCATTATCGACCGTCGATCTGCACCACTGCTCAACGATCAGATATTCTTTGCCGCAGGGATCCATCACTTACGATCAACTGTGCACATGTATCTGATTTGGTTGGTTCACCTCACACCTTCTTCTCATGTAGCTCCTCCACCTCATACCTCTTTCCCATGTGGTTCCTCCACGTCATCCTGCCACCTGGCACTGGTGGGTTCCAACTAAACTTTTCTCAATTTTTAAAATTTCAAGTTCATGCAAATTTTTCATTCACCAATAAGGGGATTGATTTGAAATTAATTCAAACTTAATCCCATCCCCTTAAGTGCCATTTAACATAAAAGTATCCCTACACAACCATTTTTTATTCTTTTGCTTGTAAATGGTGATGTTTGGTCCGTATAGCTCTGGTATTGCAACCAGAAGCTCTAATACCACTCTATAACGTCTCCCTTTCCCAATCCGGCCATCGGGAGGGGAATATAGTTGAATTTGGGCTCTCATATTTCGCCCCAAATCCATAATACAAATTTCAACATATACAATGTGTGCATAAACGTAAATAAACATGCAGAATAGAATTAAAATCTATCCACACACATCTAGCATGAAAATACAAGAATAAACATTACATGCATCAAATAAAAACATTTCAAATTCAAATGTGTGAGAATACTTCTCTTTATCCAATGCAGATCCAAACAATTGGTTGTGTAAGAGCGATTTTCCATCCAACCATAGGCACTCCATCCAGCATATACTCTTTCTACTGGGAGGCCACCCCCAAGCTGGGATATGAGGCCACCAAGGCAAAGGAAACACCTACAGGCTTCTCTCTTTTAGCCCACAACCCATTATGCTCTCTATACTTATCCAAATGCTCATACATAGCTCTACAGGGATCTCACTCAGTCTTCACATTCTTCCCTTCCACAATACCTTCCCCACACAACACCCTTCTTGGCTCAGGCATGCACTTCACCGATCCACGGTTCTCTTGGGTGATCCATCTTGCCTGGTGCTTCTAGTGTGTGCATAGAAGAATTCCAATATGATATTGGCTGCTATAGAACCACCTGTAGCTTCAATTTGTGGCTTCTCAAGCACATTTGAGCAGTAGAACTTAATGAGTGAGGGTTCCTTGCTTTCCCAACCTCTCTTCTCACCTACAATCATCAATTTTCACTTCCAAATCTGCAGCATGGTCTCCAAATTCAAATTTATGGGTTCAAAACAACATGGTAAGTTCATGGACAACAATGGAGAGCTCTGCCTAGTGTAGATTAGCGTGCAAGTATGAGAGACTGAGGGTTGACTCCAAGGGATATGAGAAAATGGTGAAAATACAACTGACATAAATTCTGACAGTAGAAGAAAGGACTCCTGGAAGCTACAGACTAACTTTTGTCATAACAAAAATGTCACAAAAGTGTAGTCAGCCCCATGCTTCAATAACTACATGAGGTGAATTTCCCCACCAACCCCACACATGCATTCAATGATTGGAGAATAGTCAAAAAGGAGGTAACTGGCTTATTCAAGGCACATGACAGAATTTGGGTGAGTTCTAAGGTTGACACTTGGAAGCGAGGATTTAGTCTCCCCTAAACCCCTTTTCCACTTCCCCTCTAGTGGAATCATAGCCTCTTTGTTTCTCTTTACACATCCATTGTTGGACCATTTTATTATTTATGCACATAATATTTACATATATTCTAAATCAGCATAAAATCCAACCGAACAGTCCAAATAAAATATATACATCATACATGCCTATCCATTCACTAGTCAGGCCTTGGCCTTGAGCTCCGCACTAGGAATTCACACTAGCATATTTACATCATTTACATAATTTTGGATAAATACATTCCAAGTCAAAAATAGGGGTATTAAACTACATGGCTTGTTGTTGGGGATCAGAATACAAAAAAAATTCATAGATCTGGAAACTATTGCAAAATATTGAACACAATTTGAGATTGAAAGATCCTACAAGGAATGAAATCTTAGGGATTCAAGATATTGCAACACTTAGTGTATCCCACTTCTCTATCCTGCTAAAGGATACTAAAAGGAATAACATCCAGGAAATTATCCTCAAAATCATCTCATGCTATCCGATGATGATTGAAGAAGCTGACAATGATTTATTGTTCCAAGAGATATCCAAGGAGGAGTTGTTCTGGGTTATGGATTCCTTTCAAAAGGAAGGGATTTTGGGCCCAACGGATGGACCATAGAGTTCAAGACAATTGATATTGTGCAATGAGTATGGTAATCAACTATGAAAAATAGGGGATCTTTACTTTTGGCATGAGAGAACGTTCCTCAAGAGAAATTGTTGGATTGTTTAACATCCCTATGAAGGACTTCAACTTTGGTTTTAAGTACCTAGGTTTTATTATCAAGCCCAATAATTATCAGATAGGGGATTGGAATTGGCTAGTTGAAACAATAGAAGAAAGAATGAATCCACTAGTTCAATAGGTGGATCTTACATAGTGGTCGAATTGCATTGATTAAAGTTGTTGTTGAAGCAATATCGATTTACTGGCACTTCTTGGTAGATATCCCAAAAGGAATCTTGGCTAAGATTAAAAATATTTGTGCCAAATCCTTATGGAAAGGCAGTCCCGAATACAAGGGATCCCACTTGGCTCAGTGGAAACTAAGCCCCTCTCTACCAAGGGAAGGGATGCAATAGTGTGAATAACACTTATTAAACCACGACCCATATTGAGAACAACTTGTGATTCTCATAGTGTTGCATCTAGGAAATGCCTTCTAGGAAACTTCCACACTGCTCGGGAACATTTTTGCACTACTTTTTCTAACACTGCCCATTGCCAATAAGAAAGACACAAAATTTGGCCTTGACAAGCACAACATTTGGCCTCATGTGGGGGTCATTCAAAAACCAATATACCCTATATAGGGGGAGCATATTGCTAGACTATAAGAGGTGGTTGCCTATATCTAGGAGATAGTTACATTTCTTTCTTTTCTTTTTTTTCATAATAGTGTAATAGGTATGGTCAATGATGCATATGGAAAAATGATATTGATCCTATTTAGACTCAAAAATATTTGTGAAGTGGATTAGATCAATTGGAAAAGACATATGAATTATGACAAGAAGCATGGTGTTAGTGGTTCAATATCATTTAATAAGACCAATTGGAAATAATTGGATGAAAATGGCATTAAATAAGTGAGGGAAAAGGACAACAAATTACTAGGAAAATGGGTTTTCAAAATCGAGGTCATGAGCAAAAATTGCCATGCAATATATAGTGCCACATTTTTGTTTGGTTATGTTTTATATCCAATCAAAAGGATGACCTTAATTATGTATCAACCTATTTAGCATGAGCAAATTTTGAGGAGCCCTTACATGTATACGTCTAGGCATCTCTGGTTAGGGTATCTAAAGAAGATGGATAGAGTTTTTGGTTCTTTGAATAAACAATGAAAATACCCTTAGATATCGTAATAGATGGGGCATTGGAAGATATATATGGTGACATACATTGTTTTACCATCACCAAAAACATCACCAAAAAAGTATTGGTGAGGGTCCTTCAAGGATCATCACCAAAAATATAATTAGCAACTAGCTTTTAGAAACCCTCACCATAAGTCTCACCAAAGAGAGAATTGGCAATAGAATTTTAATTACCATCACTAAAAGTGTCGTTGAAAAGGGATTTGGTGACGGGATTTAAAGAAATCTAACCAAAAGTAGTTATGGCAACAATTTTTTATAGCTCGTTACCATAAGTAACTTTGGTGATGACTTTTTAAGGTCCATCACGGGCATGACCATCACCAAAATGTATTTGGTGATGGGATCTAAAAATTTATCACCAAAAGTACTTACAACGACGATTCAATTTTTCATAGCCCATCACTATAAGTGACTTTGGTGACAATCTTTTAAGGTCTTTCACAGGTATGATCATCACCAAAAAGGGATTTGGTGACAGAGTTTAAAGAACTATCACCAAAAGCACTTATAACAACATTTTTCATAGCCCGTCACCATAAGCAACTTTGGTGGCAATCGTTTAAGGTCCATCACAAGCATGACCATCACTAAGACCTTTTTTTCTTGTAGTGCACCCTTTTAATTCAAGCACAGTTGTTGTAACCTTCATGTAAATAGTTCAAAAGTTACATCGAAACCTGAATATTATTGTAAGTGATAGAGATCCAATTTTCACTGAAAAACTTTGGACTGAATTATTTTCTTGTTTGGGTACCCAATTGGATCACATTTCTTCTTATCATCCTCAATCCGATGGGAAAATTGAGATAGTGAACAAATTTTTGGAAATATATCTTCATTTCTTTGCATTTGATAAACAAACACAGTGAGTGAAATGGTTATCTTTGGAAAAATGGTGGTACAATAATTCCTTCCATACGTCATAAAAAATGTCTCCATTTATGGAACTTTATGGGTACCATCCTCCATCTATCACATCTCCCTTTAAAGGAAAATATAAATTTCAAGATGTGGAATATCACCTAGATCACCAACAAGAATTTCTCTAGTTACTATAGGACAACCTAGCTATGTCAAAAAACAAGATGAAACAACAATCATATCAACATCGCAGTGAAAGGAGTTTTGAAGAAGGGAATTGTGTGTTTATGAGGATGCAACCTTACAAATAGATGTCCCTCAAGCAACTAAATAAAGAAAATAAGTTAGCACCCAAGTAATATGGTCCTTATAAAGTGTTGGAAAAGATTGGTAGTATGGCTTACAAATTGGAGCTCCCTTCATCTTCAAGGGTACACCTAGTTTCCATGTTTCTTGCTTAAAGAAGGTAATAGAAGATAAGTTCTCAATTCAAACTATCTTGTCGGAGCTTAATGAAGAAGGAACATTCATATTGGAACCTGAACAAATCACTGAAACAAACACCAAACAACTACGTAATCGGGTTGTTATGGAGTACCTCATCAAGTGGAAGAACTTACCAATTGAAGATTCAACATGGGAATATGAGTCCTCCATACAAAATCATCCACAACTAATCAAGCGTTGAGGACAACACTTATTTGAAGGGGAGGGGCATGTTAATCCTTCAATGTTGGCACATTACCCCCTATATTATGGCACATTACCCCCTATATTATGGCACATTACATATTATTGATGTCGGCTTGGTCTATTAGTGGTAATTTTTCATTAGCATTATTATATTAGTTATGTCGACTTGGGTCCAATAGTTGTAAGTGTACCTCTTTGTATCCTGTATAAAGGAAGGAGTCCTTTTCATTTGAATCATCTCATCGTGTCTTGTCTTGTCTTGTGTACTTAGTACGTTGTGTAAGGAGGTTTCCCCCTCAAAGAGGCTTGCTATCCATCTCTTTTCTTCATTATTAAGGCATGGATTACTCTTTTGGGAATATATATGCTATCTTCATTCTCTTTCTCAGACTTGGTTGCATAACAATCATCCAAATTCTCATTACTCATACATTTGAAACAAACATCATGTCACATGAGAAGAATAGATCCCACCCCTAAATGAGCTACCTTGATAATGATGAAATTCATCCATGAACTTGGATTTATCTCATCAATGTCTGCAAACTCCACATCAAACGTCACAATGTCCCTCTTGTGAAAATCCTCATAGCAGATCTAAGAGATGATGTATACCTCACAAGAGAATGATTATGATTAAGCAAGAAAATAGAAGAAGAGTGGTCAATATAGTATAATGAGCAACATAATAATATGGTACAGTAGAACTCAGATAGAAGCAATAATACTTCACACACACTAGTTCATTAATCACAAATGGACAAATAATAATACAATGCATGAGGAATTCGAATGCCTAAGGTGGCAATTCGAATTAGCCTTCATGGAGTGATCAAAAGATCATTGGAGTGTCATCGGAGCACAACTGGTGTCATGGGAGCACAACTAGAAGTCTTCATCATCATCAGTGGAGTCATCAATGCTCAAGCAACTGTCAACCATCAGTCAAACTGAGTCTGGTAGGTGTAACTCAGTGTAACTCAATGTAACTAAGTGTAACTAAGTGTAACTGAGTATAAACTAAAGACAACTGGAATGGTAGGTGAAGAAGGGCACATTAAGCAACTGGAGGGCTAAAAATGAATAGTGAGAAGCTCCTGGGGGCTGGATAACTGAGGGATAGGTGCTGGACTAGTGACTGGGATGCGTGTAGAATGCATGCAAACCCTAGAATGCATGCAAACCCTAGAATGCATGCAAACCCTAAAAGTGCATGCATGACTGAAAATGTAAATGATCAAAATACTGGTGGGACTAGGATGGAGTATAGGAATATCCTAACACCCCCCCTTAATCCATCCTGGGCCCTGGTAACTAAGACCAAAGGTCACCCAATACAATGAATAATAACAGTCAATAAACCAAGGAAGTAGGAAAATTTCATGGGAAACATACCCCCTCCTCAAAAACAGACTGTAAGGCACACACAAAAATAAATGCTCCAAACTCAAGTAGGTGTGATGCTTGGTCATATGTCTGGAGGTATCTTCTTCTTGGGAAGAAATGGATCATGCTCAAAAAACATGTGCTTGTACTTGCTCTTCAGATCGAATGTGATGAGAACAAATCCAAAAGTATGAGGATGATCCTTGAACCTGTGATTTGAATCAGCTGACGTAGGATCAAAATCATGAATCTATAGATAGTCTTTTGTCTTCTCCTTTGAACCATCATGGGTGAGATTATGCCAAAAAGAACCATCAAATAATAATTGCTTGAAATCCAAATCAGATTTAAGACTTGAAGAATAGTTTCTTGAGATCTCCTTTGAACCAGCAGGGGTGAGATCAAAACTATCATATGCATGAGAAATTATCCCAAGCGAATGGCAATGGTTTCTTGAGATCTCCTTTGAACCATAAGAGGTGAGATCAAAACCAATGGATGCATGAGAAATTATCTCAAGCGGGTGGCAATGGACATATTCTTCAATAACCTTCTGAAAGCATGAATTAATGATCATATAGTAGTAAATAAGAGATGATTGCTTGAGAGGAGCGAATGCATTACCTCCAATAGCTGATTTTACCTCCGAAATAATCATGTGATCATGATGCAAACCAACAGACTCTGGTGCAAGAGAGGATTTAGGACCTTCTGCAATATTTAGAGTGTGAGTTGGCACAGAAAGAGAAGAAAGTTGGAGCATGAGTGCAGAATCTGCAAGTTCTTTGTCAACAACTTCAATATGAGCTGATAATGGTTCATGATCTGAGAGACCATCAAGGGGAGTGAATGCATCACTTTGCTTGCTTTCGAATGGGTTTGGACCAATCCCTTCATTCCTTCTGCCAAATATTACATCCAAGTGAGCCCATAACTCTCTTGGAGTTTCAACACCATCACGGTATTCGAAATGAAATCTCAGGTATTTAGGCAAAGAAAGCATCATTGCTCCAAAGGCTCCATCACCTTTATTTAACCAATCAATCTTCTCTTCAGGGGATTTGAACTCTCTTTCAAAATAATAATCAAAGAGATCATGGCTCTTCAAATATGCTATCATTCTTGGTTTCCATTCATCATAGTTGAATAGAGAAAGAGGAGTAATTCCTGATGGATACATAGAAGCTGTAGAAGACCTACAAAAACAATATAGAATAACTGCAACTGCTACTGCTGCAAAAATGCAGAAACTGCTGCAACTGCTACACTCGAAATCTTGGTAATAACCTGCAAAAAACTCTCAAGAATGGAGATAAACAATACTCTCAACATGCTCTGATACCATGTGAAAATCCTCACAGTAGATCTAAGAGATGATGTATACCTCACAAGAGAATGATTATGATTAAGCAAGAACATAGAAGAAGAGTGGTCAATACAGTATAATGAGCAACAGAATAATATGGTACAGTAGAACTCGGATAGAAGCAATAATACTTCACACACACCAGTTCATTAATCACAAATGGACAAATAAATAATACAATGCATGAGGAATTCAAATTCCGAAGGTGGCAATTCGAATTAGCCTGCATGGAGTGATCAAAAGATAACTGGAGTGTCACCGGAGCACAACTGGAAGTCTTCATCATCATCAGTGGAGTCATCAATGCTCAAGTAACTGTCAACCATTATTCAAACTGAGTTTGGTAGGTGTAATTGAGTGTAACTCAGTGTAACTAAGTGTAACTGAGTGTAACTAAGTATAAACTGAAGACAACTGGAATGGTATGTGAAGAAGGGCGAGTTGCTTCCTAAAATCAAGGAAGAAAGGCGCATTAAGCAACTGGAGGGCTAAAACTGAATAGTGAGAAGCTCCTGGGGGCTGGATAACTGAGGGCTAGGTGCTGGATTGATGACTGGGATGCGTGCAAAATGCATGCAAACCCTAAAAGTGCATGCATGACTGAAAATGTAAATGATCAAAATACTGGTGGGACTAGGATGGAGTATAGGAATATCCTAACACCTCTCGTGAACCAGAGCAGGAAATATTCGACAAAGCAGAAGCATGCAGGGAAATGATGCCTTGAGAGTGTGAATTAAATGGTAGAAATATGATAACCTTCCAAGAAAAATCATGGCCACGTGCCACTCTTGTCCCATGCAGACTTCAAGTTTTAAATAGTTGTTTGAATACTTAGTTAACTTAATTCACCCCACGTGCATGCCAATGACAAAGAGTCCCAAACCAATACCATCACCAAATGCTAAGGAATCCACCTCCATTGTCATGGATCATTGTGTTGCACTAGAATACCTTTGTCTTAATGGTAGGCTTCATTGGATAATTTATCTACCAAGTTTTTGTTGCATTTTCGATTATGCCAATAAGAGAGATCTCTAATGTGTTGAAATTTCCTCTCCATTCTAGTTAGAATATGATTTTGCATCATTTAAGGCTGAAGAGAGCCATTGCTGAGATGTTTGATGACTAGGAGAGAATCCCCAAGAACCATCAAATGAGTTATCACCATTAATGAAATTATCTTTGATCCACAATAAAGGGTGTATATCTCAGCAAAATTATTGGCGATATATCCAAGTCCCTAGGAGAACTGGAACACTTCTTTCCCTCTATGATTGAAGAGAGCCCCTCTCGCACCTACCACACCTAATCTTAAGGGATATTGATTCATGGCTTAACACCCAATTGGTCCATGATCTCTATTTAAAGAGAATGGAGAGTCATTTGCTTGATGATCGACTGTGAGAAACTCATATGTAATTTTTTTCCTTTGCATAATATATTGCCTCAAGTAGTTATTTGGCTAGGGTTGTGGACTATTTCCCTCTTTGAGGGTTTTAACCACGTAAAACATCAGTGCATTGATCTGTGATAGTTTTGTGTGAGTGGTTTCTCAAGGTGTTCAATATTTTGGAAATATCTTATGTTAGTTGAACATGGTATCAAAGCTCTTATGAAGTTTCAATTTCGTTGTTGATCGATATCTTGAACTGGGTTTCCATATGCATCAAAGGATTTCTAGTTCCTGGTAATTGTGTGCATTTATGTGTTGATATGGGTGTTCCATTGTGTCTAGAGCACTGATTTCAATTGGAAATGCTTCTTGTTTCACTCGAAAAGGATTCTTTTTTCCCAAGATATGATCATTTTACTAGACCCAAAGCTATATTGTTTACAATTATAGCTTTTTTTTAAATAGGCATGTGTATGCTCTTTGTCGTGTGCTTTGTCCAAACTCGACAAATCTGAAACATAGTAGAAAGGGTTTTCTTTACTATGTATGCCCTTTTTTGTGCACCTTATGCAAACTCGGTAAACCATAAACAATGAGAAAACTTACATTTTATAGGTAAGCTTACCAAGGAATAACCCTAAATATGAGAAATTTCAATTTGGAAATTTTATTTTTTTGTTTTTTGTGGTTGTATAAAGTGTCATGCAGGCTAAAAATCAAGGCTTTTTGGGTAGGCACGCTCTCCCACAACAACAACAATTTCATTATCCTCCATAATATTACTAAATATTTTTCTTAACTCACTTGGTTGAAAGTTACTTTAAAAAGTAAGAGGTCTTGGGTTCAAGTACTTATTTTTGTTACATTTTGTAAAAGTTCATATAACTTTAATTTATAAATTAACCTTATTGTAAAAGTACTTCCAACTTGTTTTATAAAAGTGGGTAGCTTAATTTAAAAAGTAATTTATTTAAAAGTGAGTCTATAGACAAAGTTAGTAAGATGGGGGGATTATCTCCACATTGTGATCCCATCACCACGTGGATCAACCCCTGCTTTCCACATGACCCCTTGGCTCTTTTTTATGCCTTTTTTCAAAAGGGAATAACTTTGACATCCAGAGTCCATTTTCACTGTCGTTTCTTTTTAAACTACTTATTTTTTCAAGATCTTTGCATCTAGACCATCAATTTCTACTTTTGAAGCCATATTAATTGCATATTACTATATGGTCTCTCCATGTGATATTCTGCTTACCAATACTAACTACTTCTCATGGAAGGCATATATGGAGGATCTCCTACGAAGTAGGGGACTTTATGAGATTAAAATGGGAACAAAAACTACCCCCATTGGTGACAATAAGAAAATAAAATGGGACAATAAATGTGACAAAGGTGGTGGATTAATTGGGATGTCAATTTCTAATGAGTTACGATTCCACATTCAAGGAATTGGCAAACTAGATAAGGATTGGGAAAAATTGGAAATTGTGCTCAATAAACACAATGATATTTGAGGTCACCATCTTGAAAATGAGTTGGTTTCTTTAAATCCAAGTGATTTTTCTCGCATTCGATACTATATATCTAAATTCAAAACCATTAGAACCTCAGTTGAAGAATGCAAAATAGCTAAGCCAAAAAAGCAATTTCTTTATGTTATCCTTTCTAAGCTTGGCCATGCTTATTATATTTGTGTATCTACCTTTCACTCCATGAAAGAATCTCTAGGGACTAACTATACACAACCCACTCTTGAATATTTTTGTGATTTCTTGATTGGAGAGAAAGATAAGCTCATACATCTTGGAGCAATCAACGATGTTGATACATCTAGAAAATCCTTCATGTCACAATAGAAGAATAAATCCAAGAATCCCAAGAAGCAACATCCTTGAAACAATAAGAAAAATAAGGGTCCCAAACCCTATAAGACAACTAATCCTTCCAATGGTGACAAGGGAACCAAATCGAAAGATAAGAAGACTAAGCGCCATTAAATGTTTTGCAGGAAAGATGGTCATGTGGAATCTAAATGTTTTAAGAAGATGGCAGCCTTGGAAGAAACAATGAAGAAGCACAACATCAACCTTGATTCGTCTTCTAACTCTACAACTCATAGACATGCAATTTCTACTTCTAGCTTTTCTTTCAATGCATATTCTTCATCTTTTTCTAATTAAAAGCTCATTGATTTTGGGCATATTATTATATGGTTAAGGATAAATCCATTTTTTCTACTCTAAATAAGCGTAACACCAAACAAATATTTGTTGGTGATGATATATCTCTTATTGTTGTAGTATCTGGAACAATTCAGCTAGATGTTTATCAATTCAATGATGTATTATGTGTTCCAAGAATTTCCTACAGTTTTTTATCAGTATATCAATACACTCATTCTCATGAAGGTAAGACTATAGAGTTTACACCTCACCAAGTTACCCTCTAGGATTTCAAATATCCTAAGCATGTCCTAGCAATTGGAATTGTTGATGATATTACTAGGTTGTATAGCTTCAACAAATTTGGGTCATCACCTTTTCCATCAGTTTTTGTTGCTCATAGATATGACTTGAGAAATATTTGGCATGGGAGAGTTGGTCATTAAAAATATCACTCATTACAACAACTAAGTAATCAAAAAATGGTGACTAGTCTTTCTCTCATCTCCTACAAAGATGGTGTTTGTCCCGAGTGTGTTCTCGACAATATCATCGGGATAGTTTTGAAAAAAAATCCTCTTGGCGTTCCTTGACCCCCGTGTATATTGTTCACAATTATTTATGTGGACTACTTCTTTCTTTGGCTTCAAGTATTTATTAACATTGATTGATGAGTTCTCCAGACACACTTGGGTTTACATCTTAAAACTTAAGAGTGAATTTTTTGACAAGTTTTTTGCCTACAAGGCCCTTTTAGAGAAACAATTTGGACATCAAATACACAAGTTAAGAACATATAATGGAGGCGAATATGTAAACAACATTTTTACTAATTAATGCGGTGCACAATGAATTCAGATGCAACATAATGTTCCATATACACCATAGCAAAATGGTTTTACTGAGATAAAGAATCACGCATTAAAAGAAATGTTTAATTGTATGATCCAAGCTAATGGATTAAGTCTTCAATTTTGGTCTAAAACCATTAATAGTGCCAATTACATAGTCAATCACACTCCCACTAAGGATATAAAAGATATAACACCGAAAGAAGCATGAAGTAACATTAAACTAGATGTAATCCATTTATGTGTGTTTGGTAGTGAAGCATGGCCTCACATTCCCAATGAAAATGGAAAGCATTACAGCCTAAGAGTGAAAAGTGCATATTTGTTGGATATTCTGAAGATTTAAAAGGATATAGACCTTTTCAACCAAAATCCAATGACATGATTATTAGAAGAGATGTTAAATTTGATGAAAATATCTCAGCATGCGAACCTAATGTGGCATTTGTGCCATCTGTGGCCTGTGAGCCATCTTCAACGATTGTGTTACCTTCTACTCCCAACTTATTTGATAGTGTTCCCACTGTAGATTCTTATTTTGATGATGATAGTGAGGATGAAAATCCACCTCTGCATGCTCATTTTCGTCCAGTTTCACAAGCACAACTACTTCCTCAATGGTTTCTTACAACATACAAGGCAACTGGTGATTTTGTCAGTGATCCTATAGATCAACATCAAACATGTTCATAGTTCGAGGGAACCTTTTCTCTTTTGGATCAAGTTTCAGAGACTCATGATCCATAAATGTTTGCAGAAGCTTCAAGCCATCCATATTGGGATGCAGATATGGATGAAGAATATAGTTCCTTAATGTCAAATGATACTCGGGATCTTGTACCTCTTCTGATAGGAATAAAACTTATCAGATGGAAATGGGTATATAGAACTAAGAATGCATTCGATGGAAGTGTTGAAAGACTTAAGAAAAGATTAGTTTCCAAAGGATTTTCCCAAGTTGAAGGAATTGACTACAATGAAACATTTTCCCCTATCGCCAAAATGAACTCCATCCGCCTTGTTCTTTCCCTTTCCGCTTTCCATAAATGGGATTTCCATCAAATGGATGTTAATTCCACCTTCTTGCATGGAGATTTGCAAGAAGAAATTTACATTGAACAACCTCCTGGATATGTTCATAATGACTCCAACCTTGTTTTTTGCCTTAAGAAATCTCTCTATGGCCTTAAGCAAGCTCCTCGAGCTTGGTATGCAAAAATGTATAGCTTTCTCCTTGACAATGGATTTTCTAGACGCCATTTTGACCCCAATTTCTATACCAAGAAAGTAGGAAACCATCTCATCATCCTTGTTCTCTATGTTGATGACCTTTTCTATGACTGGTAGTGACCATAACCTTTTAAACCATGTGAAATCTAGCCTTAAGAAGAAATTTGAAAGGATAGAATTAGGACATTTGCACTATTTTCTTGGCCTCCAAGTCCTATAAACCAAGGACAAAAAGAAATTTCAGTCTAGGTATGAGTATGACCTTCTTCGTCACTTTCACATAGATGATTGTAAACCATCCCCATATGCCTTCCAATATAGAGTCAAACTTACTGCCGCTTGCGCTTTACCCAAAGTAGATGCCACCTTATATTATCAGCTAGTTGGTTGTCTCTTATAATTGACTCATATCCATCCTAATATTCCCTTTGTCATTGGCCTTGTTGCTCGGTATATGTAAATGTCCCATGAAAACCATTGGAAAGCAGTGAAAAGGATACTTCGATATATCTAGGGTTTGGGATTCATTATAGTTTAGGGGGGGATTCTTTGTTGGTTCGTTTCAATGATTCAAATTAAGCCAACAAACCTAATGATAAGAAGTATACTGCAGGTTATATTTTCAGTCTCGGTTCAAGACTTGTCACTTGGGCCTGTAAGAAACAACAAGATCTTGCTCTTTCTTTAGCAAAAGTATCGAGCTATAGCTAATGCAAGTCAGAGGAGATGGAACCCATATATGTGACAATAATACTGCTATAAACCACTCCCAATGTTGCACATCATGAATCTCAAACGAAAAACATGTCCAACAAAATTTTAAATCTTTGGTCATAATCCCATATTGTTTCTCCATGATGTTGTTTTATATCCTTTCTTTCTGTTCTACATTGAGACTACAATTTAGATTTCTAAAACTCTTTCAACATTGTCTGCTTAATCTCATCCAATAATCAAGCAACTCCTGGTGTAGTTGTACTCTTATAATTCATATACCAAGTTAGAGCATGATCTCCCTATGTCGTTTCCATCTACATTATATTTTCTTTCTATTTGGTTACTTTCTTCATAGCCCACACTGCATCACATGTGAACCGATGTTTTTCTGCATCGTCCCTTCTAGTCCCATGAAAGACCAAAAGTATCAATATTGAATCGGTCATAAATCCTACCATGTTCAACCTTCTTACCACTCTTCCACTTTTTCATTGATTCCATACTCCTTGTAATCTCTATTGTAAAATTTTCCTAACTTCTTCTTCAACTAAACTTTCTGCTTCTTTTTTAAAAACACGAGGGGGGAGGGTTCAAGAGGGGGGTTATACAATTACACTACACCATACTCTTATCTACTGGATCTGGATGAATCCTTGAGTCTCAACTCATTAAATACTTCTATCATTCCCAAAATATCGTCATCATCTATTGATTATGTTATAGAAGGACTCGCCACAATCTCACGGCACTAAGATCCTCTATCACTTTCCTCTGATTCCTCTACCTCATATCCTCTCCACTAGGTTTTAGAATCACTCACCTTCTCTTCTTCCGCATCTTCCTGTAATGTGTCCTCTTCTATGTCATGCCTCTTCGATGGATTATCTCATTCCTCCTCCATTACTTCTATGCCTTCCTCTGGTGCTCCACACTCTTCATCATGCCCCTATGGCATGTCCCTATTTTTGTTTGCTGCTAAAAATCATTCTTCAACATCCTCTCTATCACTCCCTATATTATCCATCTTAACCTTCCATATAGCTTCTTTCAGTGCATTCCTTCTTTCATATCTTTCTTCCCTTCTTCTTCTCTATTCATCTGGTTCCATCTCTACTTTCTTTCTTCTTCCCTACTTCATGGCTTCTCCCATATTCTCTCCCTCACCTCCCCTAGCACATGGGGTTTTACTCTTCCATATTGTCTAGTTCTATGTGCATAATCCCTTTTCAACAAACAACATTTTTATCCATGTAAGGATCTCTACTAATAGTCTCCTGCTAGGTTTTGTCTCAAATTTGTCTCTTGCGCAATCAAAGGATTTGTTATACATAATAGAAAAATATATTATATAAACTTCTTTAATTATGTTGAACCATAAATCTATAACCCTTGTCCACTTGTTTATCTAAAATATTCAACCTATCTTTAGTTTCTTGATCCCATACAATCACTTCTTGACTCCTCCACACCACATTAAGTTCTTCTTGTATTTTTACCCATTCATATGATAAGCAATGAAATTCAGCAAAGAAAATTTCATGTTTCTGAATATATGTACCTTTATAGCCATCATTGAGGACCAATGTTCAGGTTTCAAGTCTCCTTCTATGTAAATTTCTCTTCTTTATTAGTCAACAAGTTCTACAGTTCCTCCCTTGTAGGTTCCCAACTCATACTTATTCAAACCTTTTCAGGTCTTGACAACATAATCAATTGTTGGCATAAAACTTAAACCCTAGGTTCTAAATCCATAACCAACAATACCCCTATGAGAATCAAAATTTTCAATACCCAAAAGGGTAAGGTCTCACCCAAGACTCTCATAGGGATTACTGAGACTGAAATAAGGCTAAGAATGAAATTGTTCCACAACAACACATTCTCCATAATTTATAGATAATCAATATTGTAACCTAAACAATATTATAATCAAGCACAGTCCAACACAAACGTCATTGCCTCAATACATGATTATTCATTCATCAATGATAAGCATGTTAAATAGTACATCTGGTAATACTATTTTTCATTCATTCACATTTTATTCTTAACCATAGGTCACATATAGGAACAAACCCAAAATAGTCCCATAATTTCAGTATTTATATAAAATATGAGACAATTATCAGTCTCTCAACTATATTTTAACTAATACCAATGACTTGACTTATCCTTAACATATATTTCTACTACGCAAGTCACTATATAAAATCCTGCTTAAGCTGATACAAAATATATTGCACAAGCTTAATACAAAACATACTGTGCGGCCTATTACAAAATGTTTTACAGAAGTTATAACAATATAACTAATACAATGCCAACAAGAAGCCTTGTGGCTTCAACAGATCCTTTCAAAATTTGGATTTGAGTAGCAACATACAACTACCCTTTGGTGTGATAATCAAAGTGCCATCAATATCACCAAAGATCCAATTCAACATAAGCGTAACAAACACATTGAGCTACAGATGCACTTCATCAAAAAGCTTATTCAAGATCGCGTTCTTGAAGTGCTCTTTTTCCTTACAATTGATCAAGTTGTAAGCATATTCACAAAGTCTCTTACATAAGAAAAATTATCTAAACATCAATATATGTTATGAGTTCAAGAATTTGTCATTAAGTGGGGATAGTCTTGTTGTAGGCACAACAGATCCCATGTTTTCTCTAAAACATGGGAGCCCAATTCCATAACAAAGAGTAACTTAATCATTTTTGGGGTTGTTTAGCCTCTTTGCCATTTATTTTGTTGCCTTTGATTGAATTTAATTAAGTTAGTTAATTTTTCTTTCTCAAATTAGGCTTGTTTGTGTGTTTTCGAGAAGTTGAGGAAATAAGTTTTGGGTTGAATTTTCAATCATCCCGCAACCCGCAATTGCGGATTGCGGGCATTTGTATTTACATTTCGAGTTTTCCCTTCCGCAACACGCAACCCACAAATGGCGGATTGCGGGATGCAGAAAAGGGTTTTGAAAGTTGCACATAAATTTTTATTCCCGCAACCCACAACCCACAAACTGCGGATTACGGGATGCGGAAAGACCCTTTTGAATAAGGATTGGCTTATACTCCCCGCAACCCGCAACCCACAAATTGCAGGATGCAGGAGTATTTTCACCTCGCATTGTGTTTACGTTCCGCAACCCGCAACTTCCAGATTGTGGAATGCAGAAGAGTGTGCATATTCTTGGCATGCTGCATCTTGCATGGCATCTCGACCGTTAAATATGCAGTAATCCAACGGCCATGATTGCATCTGGCGAAATGATTTCAATTTTTTATTTTTGGCGCTAGGTTCGTCGTTTTCAAACGTTGATCTGGTTTTTGTCTGCGTTATGCTTGATCAAACATGAAGTCCTTGAATCCAATGATTACTTAATGATTAAAACTCTAAGATTCGACTGTTAATTTCATGTATTATTATGCAAATTTACTTCATCTCACACCAAATTTCAATTGATGCATCACTGACTGATATTTCGCTCATAGAAACTTTAATTGAAAATTGAAATCATGTGAGTTGGTTACACTCAATTGATGTCAAATCATGTGGTTTTATGTCCTATAAGCGCTGTTATGGATAATCTGTTGGTTTACGATCACATATGCAAAATTTGGATTGATAATTAGATATCTCTGTTAACAATTGAATGCTGTGAGTAAAATGCAAGGAGTTTCTCATATTCTTGTCGAGCATTCTTTTGAAAAAGAGCCTTAGCCAGTGGAATACTCTGAACCTATCCCTGCACCATTTGACGTTGATGTTTCTGATGGTAGCACAGATAGTGAGGAGGAAGATGACAGGGTTCAATTCATATATGAAAAATTCTTTTCAACAAGCAGAAGAGGGGTGATAAAGAGTACAATGATCAAGATAACACAATTGTTCGGGACTTGATTATCAATTTGCCAACTGTGTGTCCCGCAATTCCTTCCGAGGAGGATCCGCTAGCTGATTTCTTGGTCTTTGAAGACATATCCAGTCCTCGTGAATCTAGGGAAGATTTTATATCTTCCTCGTCAACTATCCCCAATAGCTCGTGATCTATCTTGATTCTCCTTGACTGATGACAGGATGTCCTAGAAGATATGTGGTGCAATCTTTTGAATTGTATGATGCCCAATTTGGGATCCGAATTGGTTATTATTCCTACATATAAGGATAGTTAGATATTGTAGGCCAAGAAGTAATCTTGTCTTGGCCATTTTAGGATAGTGTAGTTTTGATGATCCCGGCTCTATGGGATATTTGATCCTGAATTATCACTTTGTAATTACTATTTAAGAGATTTTAGATCTCATAGCAAGAGGGGGATGGTTAGGGGATAGAATCGCCAAAATAGACTAGAGACACTCTGTTGTTACAGACTATGTAATGTTTTGCAGGCCTTAATACACAGTTAGTTTTCTTCAGCTACCTCTTCTGTTATAATTTGTCAAATGTCTTTGATGGATTGTGATTTTGCTTTGATACATTCACAAATACTGTTTATTGTTTGCAATCAGTAATTTGCATTGGTTTATAGTTCAAATTTCTCTTGATTTATGATCTCTGCAATTAATGTTTTGAATGAATGCCTTCATCTAAAACATTTTATCTATTTCTGCAAATGATTCACAGTATTCATTAAGTTAATGTTAATTTGTCAATTAACATTCCAGATTCAAGATAAGCTTGTATGCACTTCATTCTTGAGTTATTATTGGTTGAATGTTTTCAATTAATTATTTCTTAAGCCGCTGAATCAAGATCCAGGTTTGCATGTTTGTCAAATTGGTGAAAGGACTTAGTAATTTTCAGATCAAGTTATCTTGTACACAAACAAATTATTCCTGTTAGAATAGTCCCGACTTAAATTAGATTTCTTTTTCAAGTTAGACTAACTCTTAGGATTAGATAAGCTTTCTCGTCTTTCTTATATGAAGACAGATCCTACTTAGGATCAAACACACCTAAGTGCCAGCGGAGCCCTTTGTATCTGTGGGTGTTAACCACACCAACAGCTTGAGGATAGGGTAAAACTTGAATAGGATTATCTGAAGCCTTTGGCTGGGTTTTCATCCCCTATTGTTTGCCTTGAACACCATTCCAGCACATGCTCAACCGAGGCATCAACAAATAGTGCTAGAAGGAGGGCCATGTACCAAACATGCCTAAACAAAACTTAGATAGACCTTCTCCAGTAAGAGCACCGGTTGTTACATGTAGCCATACTCAAGCTTCAACGTCAACAGAACAACCAATACAAAATTCCCAAAATATTCTTGCCACCCCTGTCATAGGACAAGAAACTAGGAGGGATGATATTATTATTGTATCACCCACAAGAGGACCCCTCACACTTGAGCATATTCTTAAACGTTCCTCTGATAGTGTTTCTAGGTTACAACAAAGAGTCGTTGATCAACACAATATAGGACTAGCAACAATTCAAGATCACCAGAACAGTGGTCCTCAAGTCAATAATTCTGATAATCAGAACTCAGGCGACCAGAATCCTGAACAACGTAATTCACCCCGCCACAATTTTCTCCCCAATTTTAACCTTGACACATTGTTTGGGGAAGCACAAGAAGATCAACCGCAAGTGACAACTAGTGGAACACCACCGCCAACTCCTCCGTCTTTGTCTTCTTCATCTGAAGAATCCTCAGATATTGATTCATCCTCGAGCTCATCTTCAGAGAACATACACATGGCTCAAGGTCAAAACAGACCCGGGTTGGACCATGATGGAATTTTTATCCTAGGAGATCAACATAGAATGCCCCAAAATCCTGAAAAATGGCTTCCTAAGTTCGATCTTGATGAAAATTCAGCTGCAATCGATCAGATTAAGAAATTTATGCAAGACATCAAGCTTAGAAATGTGGTCCATGAGGATATAGTTTGTAGTTTATTCCCATATACTTTCCAAGGGAAAGCATCCATTTGGTACTTTTCCCTAGAAGCTAGGTCTATCACTTCATGGCATGACTTTGAGAAGATATTCATGCAAAATTTTGGAGATGATAAAACACCGAAGACTTGGTAATTGATCTGTCTTCTATGAAAATCCGAGGTAAAGAAAGAGTAAAAGATTATAATCATAGATTTTCCTATCTAAAAAATAGAATCCTTGACACTCTTCTTCCTATAGAAGAAATCCTGGTTGCATACTATGTGAAACATTTGCCGGTCCCCATAGCTATGTGGGTGAAATGGGCACACAAGGAGGCCTTTGTTGAGGCCATTCAGGTTGAGAAGGATATTTTCAGTTTAAAAGATAACCCAGATACTTTAGCTGATCAACCTTCCACGTCATGAAAGAAAACTGATGTTCCTACAAAACCCGTTGCACAAGATAATGACCCTTTTGAAATGGGTGACATGAAGAAAATTCTCCAGAGGATTTCTAACGAAATGGTTGACCTCAAGAGAACTAATACTGAAAACCAGAACACAAACAGAGGGCTCAATAGACAACAATTTAGAAGGCCCTATAAACCTCAACAAAACAAGGTCCCACCCAATCTTGAGGAAGGGTTGAACTCTGAGGAAATTTTTTCTATTTTCAAAGCCTTAGTTTCAGAACCCCATCATTCTCCTCATCACCCAAAACAAGAACTACAGGAGAATCAAGATCCTGAACCCCTGGATGAGGAAGAAGACCAACATGTTAATACCATTAGTTTCTTTTCAGAACTTCCCATGGTCAAGGAAGAAGAAGAGCCTAAAATAGTGTTTAACGTCCCACATCCCTACAATACGAGGAGTAAAGGGAAACCAACTCAACAAGCTTCTACCTCCACACCCACAATGAACAGAGTCAAAACCACCATGCAAAAGGATACACTTATTCCTGAGATAGAATACAACTTGATTGATGACTTAAAGAAGATGAAAGCTAATATCTTTGTATTTGAACTTTTGAAGATCCCTGCTATGGGGGACAGATTGCCTAAAAGTATAATTGTCAACAAACCTAGGGAGACTGAAAACAGTAATCTGGAGACATACGCTAAAACCAGCAGTTCAAAACCTATTGGGAAAAGGACTCCTCCCTTTTTGTTAACCTTTGAGATATTTAATAGGAATGTTCATAATTGTATGGTGGACTCAGGGGCTTCTTCCAATGTAATTCCCTTATCAGTTTGCAAAAAATGAAATGCTGCTTGGGAACCATGTCCTAATCAGATTGTTCAGCTAGATAGATCCAAAGTGAAAGTAGTAGGGGAACTAAGAAATGTTATGTTAACTTTATCCGCTAACCCCAGGATCCATCAAACAGTGGACATCGTTGTGGTTGATATCCCAGATATGTATGGGATGTGGCTGAGTAGAGATTGGTCGAAAAAACTTAAGGGTTACTATGCAACCAATTGGTCTCACTTGTGGCTTCCTTATAATAGGCGGCCAAACAGGATAAAGATTAGCAGGGAGCCTTATATGAAGCAGATTGTTACAGATTTGAATGACCCCAGTGAGCTAGCTGCATACTTCAGCTCACATATGGAACATTTCACTTTTGATACATTTTTCGGAGACTTACCTGCAGATTTGTCACCTATAGAGAGTGCACAGAAACACTCTCAGATTGTCAATTTTACATATGTTCCATTATCAGGTGATATTGTACATCATGTATATAGTGTGAATACCAATTTTAAGCTAGATTTGAATGCATGGACTTTGTTTTTCGATGGTTCCAGATTTAAAGATGGAGCTGGTGCAGGTTGTGTCCTCATTGATCCCAAAGGTACCAAAACCATGATTGCCTGCAGGCTGGAATTCGAATGTACCAATAATATTGTTGAGTACGAATCCTTGGTCCAGGGACTCAGGAAAGCAATCGATATGAATTCCCAGGTAATTCAGTGTTATGGAGACTCAAAAATAATAGTTAAGCGGGTAAGAAACAAGATTCATTGCATATCTCCTCATTTGCTTAATTATCGAAATTTAGTAAGGGACTTAACTAATTCTTTCACTACTTTTAACATTAAGTCTGTCCCAAGATCTCAGAATTTCGATGATGACATGCTAGCTAATACTGCGTCCAGGATGATACCTCCAGAAGGTTTGTCAGCAGATACCTTTTCTATTGAATTAATGTACTTCGATCCCGGATAATATAACCAGTTGGAAAGTGTTTAATGATGATCAGCAGATTCTATATTTTCTTATAGCTCAGGACACGTTTCAAGATGTTTCCATTGATGAAAGCGAGCATGAAAAATATTTAGTTGATCCCACTTACACTGCCAGTTTGATTCCTAAGTCAATTGTCAACTTGGAAAATTTCTATGACCTCCAAGATAATTTCAAGCAGAAGGTAAATTGTAAGACTCGGAGCTCTTCTCTAAGTTATGAACAAGTGAATTTGGGAAGTGAGCAGAACCCTTGCATGGTTAACCTAGGGGTTGACTGTTCACCCGATGAAAAAAGAGCTTTTATCAAGTTATGCAGAGAATTTAAGGATGTCTTTGCTTGGACATACGACGAGCTGAAAACCTTCAACACTAATATTATGCATCACAATATACCGATGAAGCCAGACACTAAACCTTACTAGCAGAAGCTCAAGAAGATGCATCCTATCTTGGAACCTTTTGTCAAGAAGGAGCTAGAAAAGCTCCTTGTAGCAAGAATTATTTTTCCGGTCAAGCATACGCAGTGGATTGCTAATTTAGTACTAGTTCACAAGAAAAATGGTGACATTAGGCTCTGTGTTGAATTTAGAAATCTTAATAAAGCTTCCGAGAAAGATAATTACCCTGTTCCCCCTATGGAACAGATCTTACAGAGAGTTGCAAGTTCAAAAATGTTTTCCCTCCTCGATGGTTTTTCAGGGTATAACCAGGTTTTGGTTGCGCCTGATGATCAATTAAAAACAGCTTTCAGGACCCCTTAGGGAACTTTTGCCTACAGGCGAATTCCATTCGGGTTAATAAATGTAGGCGCTACATTCCAGTGAGCAATGGACATAGCCTTTAGGGGACTTATGCATGATTTTGTTGTTGTATACTTAGATGGAATTACTATCTTTTCAGAAAACGACATGAGCATTTATTTTCCCTGAAACAGGTATTCGAACATTGCAGAAGATACGGAATTTCACTCAATCCTAAGAAATCTATCTTCGCAGTGACTGAAGGAAAGCTGCTGGGCTTTATTATTTCCAAAGAAGGTATGATTATTGATCCGGAACGCACAGAGGCCATCGCAAGGATCGGATTGCCAGGTATGCGCAAAGCCATGCAATCTTTCCTTGGTAAGATAAATTTTGTTTACAGATTTGTCCCTAACTTTGTGCAAATTGTTAAACCTTTACAATTAATTATCAAGAACGATGCTTTTACTGAGATTAGGAAGGCTATTGCAGAAGCTCCTGCTCTTATGTCTCTTGACTTCAGTAAGGATTTTATTTTATATACTTTTTCTACTAACTTTTCTTATGCTATTGTTCTTACATAGAAGCACCCAGACAATCTCAAGATTCCTATTTCGTTTATGAGTTCAACGTTTAAGGGCGCAAAGTTAAACTAATCCCAAATAGACAAACAATCTTATGCGGTTTATAAATCAGTTAATCATTTTAGACCATACTTATTGAAGTCTAGAACTAAAGTAATTGTGCCCTATGCAACGATAAAAAATGTTCTGATACAAAAGGAATTGGGGGAGAAAAGAGCTCACTGGATGACAGCTCTACAAGAATACAATTTAGAAATAAGACCAGCAAAAATAGTGAAAGGTCAAGGTTTGTGTTTTCCTACCACTCAGTCGAATGATCCTCTAAAATAACAAGTTGAGTGCGAGCAAGAAGAAGGCACCTCAGTAGGTTCTGTCAATGTGATCACTACCCAAGCATCTGATTGGTATGATGATATTAAATTTTTCTTAACTCATGGGTACGCTTCTGAATCCCTTGACTTCAGAAAATGAAGAGCCTTAAGATTAAAACAAGCACCATACCAATTCATAAATGGTGTATTATTTAGAAAACATCATGATGGTGTTTTCCTTAGATGTCTAGAGAAATCTCAAACTGAGAATATTCTTTTGGAATTTCATGCAGGACCTGTAGGAGGACATTTTTCTGGACAAACCACTGCCCACAAGATCTTAAGAGCGGGTTACTATTGGCCTACTTTGTTTAGAGATTCCTATGCTTACGCGAGAAGATGTGAACCTTGTCAGAAGTGTGATGGAAAAATGAAGAAGCCTGCGTTTCCTCTGCATCCTATCACAGTTCAATTCCCATTCCAGCAATGGGGTCTAGATTTTGTCAGACCTATTAAGCCTCCCTCTTATCTGCAGCACAAATATATTTTGACAACTACGGACTACTTCACCAGATGGGTAGAAGTAGTCCCTCTTAGACAAGCAAACACGAGCCAAGTAATTTCATTTCTTGAAAGTTAGATAGTTACAAGGTTTGGTGCTCTGGAATTCCTAGTATTTGACAATGCTTCATACTTCTCCTCTTTTGAATTGACTCAATATGCCCTTGAAAAAGGGATAGAATTAAAATTTTCTGCCAATTATTATCCACGGGGAAATGGATTAGTAGAGTCTTCTAATAAGAATATAATTAACAGCTTAAAGAAGACAGTGGCTACTCACCATAAGAATTGTCACATTCAGTTACACAATGCTCTTTGGGCAGACTGTGTCACTCCTAAAGCGGCCATTGGAAACTCCCCTTACTTCCTATTTTATGGTAAGGAGGTTGTCTTACCATCCAACCTCATGATCCCTTCCCTGCAGCTCACACAGTCTGTGCAGGAAAGTGACTCTTCCCCGCTCCAACACAGAATTGATACATTACTCAAACTAGAAGAGGATAGGGAAAAGTCTAAAAGCAAGTTGTACAAACACCAACAGCTTGTGAAGAGATGGTTCGATGAGAAGTATTCATCTTACGGGGAGTTCTCTGTGGGGGACTTAGTTTTAAAATGGGACAAGCAACATAAGGACAAAAATGATTATACTAAGTTCCAACGCTTGTGGCTAGGACCTTTCATTGTTACAGAAAAGATTGGTCCTAGTACTGTCTGGTTACAAACACTAGAAGGTTTTGCAAAAACCTATCCAGTGAATGTCCAACTGCTCAAGAAGTACTTTGTTTGAGGAGAGCATGTTGGTCCACTTGTACATAGAGTGTGGTTTGTTTCTTTTCCTTTGATTTTGATTGATTTCCTTTTTCTTTTGATTCTTCTTAATAAGTTTGCACGTTTGAAAAAAGTTGTTGATCAATGTTTCTCTGAGACTAACACAATCTGAATTTTTCAGGTAGCATGCCAACTTCTTTTCCTTTCAGCCTATGTCAGAAAATGCTCTTCATGGAACCAAACAGTCAATTTTTGCAGAGTCTTGATCGATATCTTCCCACTATCATCAACATCTTTTAAATATTTGTCTGATTAATTGTAGTTGAAGAGCAAACTAGAGTTTCTTACTTTGAGTTTCATGAGTAAATGGCATAATATTTTATAGCCTGGTTAGACTTATCTATTCTGGATACCATGCTGATCACCTTGTTAATAATTTATTTCAATTAAAGTAGATTACAAGATGGGGGGTCTCATTACGAGCTAGCCCATTATGATCATAAATGTTTAAGTAGAATGACATCTTCACATCAAGTCACCAAACTTGGGAGATGACTTTCAGCTCTAGCTAGAAGGTGGAAGATCCTATCACAGGTCGGTCCATTCATGATCTGCAAAGCATTAGTGAGTAACATTGCTGTCATGTGGTCACCAAGCCATGGTAGTGTCTTGTAATCTATGCATTAATAAAACTTTGTTTTCTTATAAGATGCTTTGTTGTATATAAGGATAAGGGGGGTCTTATTACAAGCCATCCCTACCATGATCATGGATTTGATTTTGGACTGAAATTGCCACTTATGGTCACCAAGCCATGGTAATTGCTTTCATCTTAGAAAACTGGAAGACAAGAAGTCTCTTGGCCGAGTTAGCTTGTTCAGATTCCTAATCAAGTTTGTGAATGGCATTGTCACTATCTGATCACCAAGTCATGGAAATGCCCTTATATCAACAAAACTCTTATTTATTAAAAAAAAAAAGGAGAAAAAGAAATATACATGTACATAAATGAATAATTAATGAAGCCAAGGTGATTCATGTATTTTAATCTAGAATGGATCTGAGTTTATTCCAAAGGTTAATCATAAATCTACCCTTCCATGATTACATAAAGGTATAAGATTTATGTTTTCTCCTAGACTACCTTACTAGATTAAATATTATCGTTAATTGGTTTTGGATGGGAATGTATTGATCATATCCCTAACTCTACTGTTTTGATTGTGTTTTCATGAGATCATTTTGTAGATTGCAGGTTGAAAATGAGTTGGTTGGCATGTCTGCTTTATAACTAAGGGTTTCATTTACAGAGATAACTTGTTCTTCCCAGCCAGTCACCATTTGTTGTAGGCACAACAGATCCCATGTTTTATCTAAAACATGGGAGCCCCAATTCCATAACAAAGAGTAACTTAATCATTTTTGGGGTTGTTCAACCTCTTTGCCATTTATTTTGCTGCCTTTGATTGAATTTAATTAAGTTAGTTAATTTTTCTTTCTCAAATTATGTTTTTTGTGTGTTTTTGAGAAGTTGTGGAAATAAGTTTTGGGTTGAATTTTCAATCATCCCGCAACCCGCATTTGTATTTACATTTCTAGTTTTCCCTTTCGCAACCTACAACCCGCAAATGGCGGATTGCGGGATGCGGAAAAGTGTTTTGAAAGTTGCACGTAAATTTTTATTCCCGCAACCCGCAACCCGCAAACTACGGATTGCGGGATGCAGAACGAACCTTTTGAATAAGGATTGGCTTATACTCCTCGCAACCCACAAATTGTAGGATGCGGGAGTATTTTCACCTCGCATTGTGTTTACGTTCCACAACCCGCAACTTGCGGATTGCGAAAGAGTGTGCATATTCTTGAATAATGAGTACCCGCACTTGGCATGCCGCATCTCGCATCCCGACCTTCAAATATGCAGTGATCCAACGGCCATGATTGCATCTGGCAAAATGATTTCAATTTTCGATTTTTGGTGCTTGGTTCCTCGTTTTCAAACGTTGATCTGGTTTTTGTCTGTGTTATGCTTGATCAAACATGAAGTCCTTGAATCCAATGATTACTTAATGATTAAAACTCTGAGATTTGACTATTAATTTCATGTGTTATTATGCAAATTTACTTCATCTGATGCCAAATTTCAATTGATGCATCACTGACTAATATTTCGCTCGCAGAAACTTTAATTGCAAATTGTAATCATGCTAGTTGGTTACACTCAATTGATGTCAAATCCTGTGGTTTTATGTCCTAAAAGGGTTGTTATGGATAATCTATTGGTTTACGATCATATATGCAAATTTTGGATTGATAATTGGATATCTCTGTTAACAATTGAATGCCGTGAGTAAAATGCAAGGAGTTTATCATATTCTTGTCGAGCATTCTTTCTAAAAAGATCCTCAGCCAATGGAATACTCTAAACCTATCCCTGTACCATTTGACGCTGATGTTTCTGATGGTAGCACAGATAGTGAGGAGGAATATGACAGGGTTCAATTCATATATGAAAAACTTCTTTTCAACAAGCAGAAGAGGGGTGATAAAGAGTACAGTGATCAAGATTACACAATTGTCCGGGACTTGATTATCAATTTGCCACTTGTGTGTCCCACTTTTCCTTCCAAGGAGGATCTGCTAGCTGATTTCTCGATCTTTGAAGACATATTTGGTCCTCGTGAATCTAGGGAATATTTTATATGTTCTTCTTCCGTTATCTCCAATATCTTGTGATCTATCTTGATTCTCCTCGACTGATGACAGGATGTTCTCGAAGATATGTGGTGCAATATTTTGAATTGTATTATGGCCAATTTGGGGTCCAAATTGATTATTGTTCCTACGTATAAGGATAGTTAGATATTGTGGGCCAAGAAGTAATCTTGTCTTGGACATTTTAGGATAGTGTAGTTTTGATGATCCCAGCTCTGTGGGAGATTTGATCCTGAATTATCACTTTGTAATTATTATTTAAGAAATTTTAGATCTCATAGCAAGAGGGGGATGGTTAGGGGACAGAATCGCCAAAAGATATTGGAGACACTCTGTTGTTGCGTACTATGTAATGTTTTGCATGTCGTAATACATAGTTAGTTTTCTTCAGCTACCTCTTCTGTTAGTTTTTTTGTATTGTGATTTTGCTTTAATACATTCACAAATATGTTAGTTTTCCAGCATTTAATTCAATCTGATCTAGGATCTTAACTGAGAGAACAACATGTACAGCATATCAAACACAAGAGACAAGAGACACAAAGCATTTCACCAGGGAAAACCAAGAAGGTGAAAAACCCCGCAACTTCCTCAGAGATAGAATAAGCACCAATACAAAGATCACAAAGATCAAACCCCAAAATAAGAGATAGTCTCCTAGCAGTAACTCCTCCACTTGTGCGCACTCCTCCTCTCTCTCACTAATGCAAAGTGAGTGAGTGTGTGAATGGATAGAATGAGAGACACGCACTCTCTATTTATACAATGACTTGACCTTCCTTTTACTATAATTGAGCCAACCTCCCTTAGGAGAGTCTAATAACCCATTTCCACTTGTCACTGGGCCTACCCCACTAGGGTGGTCTAATAACCCTTTAACCCACATGACTCATACAGGGCCGACCCATCCAAGGTGATCTAATAACCCATCAAATATATGTTACGACACTTACAAGATAACTTGCGACACTACTTCAGGGTCTAATGCCCTGTCATACATGGGAGGATGGACCTCAATGACTTTACATGACTCAAGTACAATAATGACTTCTCCTACCTAGAGGAACAAACATCTCCGTTGGAGTTACAACAATAGAATACAAATGACGACACTTCCGATCGGAGGAATAAGACATCTTCGTCGAGGATACAATGTAATACATACAGTATACAAGTGAATATCTTCTGAAGTTACAAATACATCAACACTCCCTCTTAACTAGGAAGCTATTCTCTTGACACAGGTCATCAATACACATAGGCACAAGTCTTCAATTTTGGAGTTGGATCATCGTCACTGGATCACAGAGCATCATCGTCACTGTTGTTGTACTCATCATCTTGATCACTCGTCATATTCATCGTATCTGGCCATCCTATGGAATCTTCAGGGCTGATTATGTGAGTCAACAAAACCTTGAAAGAGCATCCCAGGACTTTTACGAGCTTACTTCTCAACCTATTGAATCTCCCAAGATATTTTACATGTGACCTTCACAAAACCTTAAAAGAGTATCTTGCAACCTGTAAGATCTCTAAAGAGCATCCCAGGATCTTTTCCATGCGTAGCACAACTTGTCCGGATCTCCAGGATCTTTCACATGTGAACTCGCAAAACCTTAAAAGAGTATCTTGCATCCTGCAAATTCTTTAAAGAGCATCCCAGGATCTTTTCCGTGCCTAGCACAACTTGTCTGGATCTCCAGGATCTTTTCTATGCGACCCTTGAAAAACCTTAAAAGAGTATATTGCATCCTACAAGATCTCTAAAGAGCATCCTAGGATCTTTTAAGTGCCTAGCACAACCTATCCGGATCTCCAGGATCTTTTCTATGCAACTGCACAACCTGTCCATGGCAAGAGAGTATCATCTTGATACTCATGATCATATTTATTATCATCATACAGTACATCATCCTGATGCACATCATCATCACATGATCACCCTAATCATATACATAGCATCATTGTTACGGAGAAAACTTCCTATGGCTTGGGGTAGATCACAACAGACAATTGACTACCAGAAATTAACTCAATTCTCAATGCTATGCTATACAAATGGCAATGCTAAGATAATGAAGAGTATAACCAACCTTGATCCAAACGTTTGATGTAGATCCCCATTGGAGCTTTCAACTCGTGCACTTGAACCTACAAATTAGTCTTGACACCCAATATACCACAAGCGCATATAATATATAAATGACATTAACATCATCAATAGCAATGGTCCATGATATCATAAGTAAATGCAACCCAATGTAATATAAACAACATTCACAGCATTAATGGACGAGAATATGAGTATTTCTATTAATAAATAACAAGAAGTCCAATGCGATACGACCTCTTGTTGGCAACCAATCTGAACCGAGAACTGGGTCTCTCCAGTTGTGCCTCCACCACTTCAATCCTCCATGGAATGGCAAACTCAAACTATGATAGGAGTTTGGAAGGTGAACATAAGAGGTTCACAACAACAAGGATCAATGAGTGTAGACTCAAGATGCGGAAAAAATACACTAGAGTTGTCTTGCTCTCTCTTCTTCTTCCTTCCATATGCCATATGTGCTCAATATATAGTCCTCCCAAAGGTAAGTGAAAGGACACATCAAGGCGTTACTAGAAAAATGGAGGGCCAAAGGTCACCCTAAGACTGCTTTTTGGGAGTAAATATTCATTTACTAGTGATTTTTACCATTTTACTTGTCACCCGCGGGCTATAGTGGTGCAGCTCGCGGGTACGCTGGCTAAAGTGGAACAGCTAGCGTATAGGAAGAAAAATAGGGAAATAGTGTATCTGAAGGATATAAAGTGGATTTGAGTCAATAAAATGGATCCTAAAGGCCAAAGAGTGTTGATGCTCACAAGGTGGAAAATTATGTTGTAACAGATGCCCCCTAATGTGTGAGGTCAGAGAATGGTGCTACGATGGCCAAAATACATTATAAATCTCAAAAGTGGAGTGATGGAGACACAAGTGGAAGGAGAAGATCGCTCGTCATAATACAATAGTATCTTTGAATATATGTCAGTATAGTACAACAATCTGATACAATGGCCATGAATAGGAAGTACATAATGAATATCTGTCATAAGTTACCATAGCCATGATCCCTCTACCATACGATATGGTCTCCTGTCGGAAAGGAAACAACTGGTGCAAACTGCTGATATCTGAGAGGTGATATCTCAGATATAAATTCATAATCATAAGCAGCATACAGAATGCCACTATCGCCTGGGGTCTTCTACACAAATCGTCTACGGTGCAAGTCCCATCAAGTGAATAAAGGAGTTGAGGTCGAACCTGATGTGACATCGTCTGATTACCGGTCAATGATGTATACCGTTAACAGACGCGAGATAACCCACCAATAATTAAAATGGGCATCAAGGCACACAGTACAATCATCAAAGTGTGAATAGATGTGGTGAAGTCGAACACTAAGATGAATCCATCGATCAGGAGACATTGATGTATTCCCAAAACTGTCGATGGCGAGAGAACCTACCACTAATGACTGCAAGCCTCAAGGTACTCAACCGAACTCTAAGCCTCAAGTTCCAGAATAAATGGGTTGAGGTCGACGGAACGAGACTCGTTGGAAGGAGGGCATCAAGGCATCCCCCATCAACTAGCACGAGGTACCAACTACGCTGAAAGATTTGGAAGAACTCAGGTGAAACGGACTGACTCAATAAGGATGGCCGACATGCAATAGTCAAGAGATTTGAGGAGTCGCCAACTCCGGTTTCAGGACTTCCTTTGAACAAGAGCATGAGCAGATGGATAGACTCAGGCAGCATAGACTCGATATATACTGTGTGATGCAAGAGGCATCAACAAAGGGATCCATAATGAATGGAATCCTAACCAATTGGTGGAGTAAACTGAGAAATAAGTACAGCTCCTAAGGTCCAACTATAGTCCCGACTCATAATGTATGGAGTGAAATGAATGCTCTGTTCAAAGGCGACACAACAACTGTTGTCTCTCTTTAGGATTGGGAGTCCTTTGTAGTTACGCCATGACTTTGCGATAAAGACTCATACTCTACTTTGTCTTATGCTAGCCATCTCCCATAAGGACTCCCCCTATTATATCAAGTTTTGATTGTATTGCATAATCCTGCTTGCCACTTGAGTCTTGTGCTGGCTCCCGCTTACTCAGTTGTTAGCTTGGTGCCTGAGCACTTTTCCCTATCCATCCCTGCAGAGCTTCCATTTTCCCTTCGCAATTTGATGACCTTTTGACCCTGAGGGAACACCCCCCGAGTGTCCACATCCTGCACATGCTTCCTTGCATTGATCATAGGTATGTTCCACTGCTTGGGACTAGTCTGCTCACTATTTGAAATTCGTTCCCTCAATTGTTGTACTATAAGCAATTTTATTTTTCAAGCTTTTCCAAATATGAAAAAGACCAAAAAATTCTCACCTTCCAAATGCCATATGTGCTTAATATATAGTCCTCCCAAAGGTAAGTGAAAGGACACATCGAGGCATTACTGGGAAAATGGAGGGCCAAAGGTCACCCTAAGACTGCTTTTTGGGAGTAAATATTCATTTACTAGTGCTTTTTACCATTTTACTTGTCACCCATGGGCTATAGTGGTGCAGCTCGCGGGTACGCTGGCTAAAGTGGAACAGCTACCGTACAGGAAGAAAAATAGGGAAATAGTGTATCTGAAGGATATAAAGTGGATCTAAGTCAGTAAAATGGATCCTAAAGGCCAAAGAGTATTGATGCTCACAAGGTGGAAAATTACGTTGTAATAATCATCCCGATGCATATCATCTGGAGCATCATCCCGGTGCTCATCACCACATGATCATCCTGATCATCATCATAGCATCGTCCTGATGCATATCATCTGGAGCATCGTCCTAATGCTCATCACACAACACTTACATCCACAGCCATGGGAAGGATCCTCCTACCACCATGCTTGGAATGGCTCTTACAAATATGTCCCATCACTTCCTCATCAAAGTATCTTCTATCTGAAGAACACCAAGCCTCTCTCTGAAGTACTCGAACTTCACCCTGGCTAGTGGTTTGGTCAACACATCTGCAATCTGCTCATATGTCGCAACATACTAGAGCTTCACTACTCCTCTCTGCACCATATCCTTGATATAGTGATATTTGATCTCGATATGCTTCAACTTGTCATGGAACACTGGGTTCTCTGACAACTTCACACAACTCTGGATGTCACAATAAATACAAGTAGCATCCAAATGGAGATCAAATAAATCAGATAGTAGCTTCCTTAGCCATACTGCCTCACAACTAGCTGAACAAACTGCGACATACTCTGATTCGGCTGTACTCAGTGCTACGTAGGATTGCTTCCTGCTAAACCAATAGATCACACCTGATCCCATACTAAAGAAGCACCCTGAAGTGCTCTTCTTATCTGCAATAGTGCCTGCTCAATCTGAATCAACATAACCCTCCAGTTTAAACTTTTGATTCGCATCATACTTGAGCCCATAATCAAGCGTACCCTTACGGTACCTCAGAATATGCTTTACAGCAATTAGGTGAACATGTCTAGGATCCATCAGGAACTGGCTCAATGTGTTCACCACAAAGCAAATTTCAGGTCTCGTGTTCGTCAGGTACATTAAGGACCCAATCATCTGACGATACATCGTGGCATCAACCGACTCTGATGAAGCATCACTAAATAGCTTCAGGTTCAATCCCATAGGTGTGGCCATGGCCTTGCAGTCCATTATCTCGAACCACTTCAGGATCTCTACTGCATACTTCCCTTGTCCAAGGAAGATTCCATCTGCACTCTGCCACACCTCCATACCTAGAAAGTAATGTATCATACCCAAGTCCTTCATCTCGAACTTGGAAGCAAGCTTCCTCTTTGTATTAGCAATCAACTCAATCTCACCTATCACAAACAGGTCATCTACATACAGTAGGAGTATCATTGGATTGCCTTCCTCAACCTTTTAGTAAAGGTTGGAATCCGCTTTACTCTTGGTAAATCCCAAACTAGTCAGGAAGTTGTCAATCCTGCCATACCATGTCCTGGGTGCTTGTTTCAAACCACACAAGGCTTTCTTTAATTTGCACACATGTGACTCCCTGTCATGTTTCTCAAATCCGAGTGGCTGCTCCACATACACTTCCTCTTCGACTACACCATTAAATAAATTTGTCTTGACATCCATCTGGTGTATTTTCCACTTCATCACTACAGCCAAAGCAAGTACTGTTTTGATGGAAGGGTATCTGGCTACAGGTGCAAAATTTTCTTCATAATTTATCCCTTCTTTCTGGGAGAAGCCACAAGCCACAAACCTTGCCTTATATTTCTCTATGCTACCATCTGCAGCATGCTTGATCTTGTAGATCCACTTGGAAGTCACAACAGACTTCCATTTTGGTCTCGGGACCACATCCCAGACATCATTTTTCATGATCGACTGGTACTCCGCGATCATGGAATCCTTCCATTACTGCATCCCGGATCCTGTGAACTTCAGATTCTTCAATATATTCAATAGATAGTTTTCTTCAACTTCGTTGTTGGAACAAATGTCGTTGTCCTTCTTTTGTAGGTGATTGTACACGATCTTTCCTACAAGTCAAATTCAATTGCATGATTAGAAACATCTCATAGTTTTCAGAACAAAATTTTACACATAAAGACATATGTCATACAATCATGCAATTATCTTAGCCAATGCTTCAATACAACATTCATCCATATCCCGTATTCATATGGTAACTTTCTAGATGCCTTCCATCTCTACCAGAACATTGTTAATAGTGTGCACTACTCCCAACATGTCAGCAAACAGGTTTCATTCTAGATAAGTAGCAATGGAATGTTGTACAGTACCATAGGCCACTTATCCATTACTTGCATATTAGTAGTATCTTGTTCATTAATGCAACTTTTCTAAAATGCATAATATACATCCTAAATCTAGGAACATAAGTATGTACATGACTAAACAACATCATTTAAGTAATCATATATACAGGAAATAACAATTCAAATACTTATCTTTGTTTGCTTGTTGGGTGGACTCCCTCTCAATCTTTGCTTCCTTGCAGGAACTACTGGAGTGTTCTCCCTCTTGATATTTGCTTCCTGGATTATCTTTCTTTGAACTTATATCCATCCTGGACCACTATGCATACTTAAGTGTGCACAAGTGTCATCATTGTGTCATCCTCAAGATCTCATACATAATCATACATGCATTAGTATAATCTCAATACTATCAAAACATTATGATTCTAAATAATCTTAAACATGTAAGGTCATGATTATTTCATATACAAGTAATTTATCACAAGCATTAGTATTCAAGGTTTCAGGGAGGACTTCTTTTACTCATGCATATTCTTATTTGACCATAGGACTCTTCTAGTTTGTCATATCATCAATCAAAGTGAGAAACATAATATGCATAAACCCATGATTACTCAAACTTATAACTTCATGAATAATCATTATCAATCATACAAAAGTATATTTATATAAGATCCTAACACAAGGTAGGATTCTAACTTGATATAGGAAAAACATACATGGATTATCATGTTTTCTAGTTATGTCTAACATACCCACATAATGTCTTCTTGTTCTCTTCAATGACTTGTGCTAGTAACCTGCATATCTCATAAGTTAACTATTGTAGAACCAAATTATACATACCTCGTAAGTAGAGCTTCTATGTGATCAATTGTTATGGATAAGTCTTTGTCTTCATGTCACCATGGTTATATGTTCTTGATCTAGAACTTGACTTGGCTTTCTTGATGTACCTTTCATGTTAGCGGACAACATCATCCTCATACAACACCACAGTGCATTAGTACAATCATAAGTGTCATAACCCTAATCAATAAATGTCTTCTATCATTCACATGCATTCATACTTTTACTAAGGTGATAAGACAAGTCTAAAATTGATCAAGATTGTACTAACCTCAATAATATGAAGACAAGCATATCATAAACTTAATCATGAACAGATTTCAAAACATACCTGTATCTCCTCAAGTCATACTTGTCAGGATTGCTTGTAGTATTCTTATGTAAGGCCTTAGCCTCATCTCCCTATGGAACTAGAATCTATTCACTTATGTAGGTGTCCAATTCATCCTCTTCTAGGATTAACCCAATCCACTTTGATTTGCTAAAACTGGATCTGGAGCTGGCTAGGGTTTGACAGAGAAACCCTAAAAATCCAAACTTGGAATTGCAAACTTTTGTCTAGACAAGGAGATGCATTTGACTGAGGCGAGCAAACTAGCGTGCTCATATTTTGAAAACTTCAAAAATTGACCCTCCAAAATTGACTTGTGAATTTCGGATCTGCAGCTTCTCTCAAATTCTGGTTTTCTGGTCAAAATCCCGAACTAGGGTTTGATGGAGCTCGGGGTTCTGCCCAACCAAAAACTTTGATCTTGGTCTCTAAATTTCAATTTTGATGAGGAGCATTCATCCGTGGTCTCAGATTCCAAAATTCCATCCTCTGTCAAAATCCCTAATTTCCCACAGCAGTGACGAGCCAAAAATGAAAGTGCTCAGAATCCAATTCTGTTTGGACAGAAATATATGCCATATTGTTTCTGGTGTAACTCTAAAATTTTAGATACTCCGAGTCTGAAACTTCATCCTATGGTAGAATTACTTGTCATCTTTCCAACCCCACAGATATGACCTCAAATGGATTCTCTATGAGCTAGATATTCCAAGTGTCGCAACATGACCTGTTTATAGGAAGAAACAACATAGCGAACTTGTACGGAGTTCCACGTGTCACTGTTTCAACTTCGGCCTCTGAAAAGAGGACTTGTGAAACTAAATTCCATTCACTAACTAACACTTTTTATGGAATTCCATTTCGAGCTTCCTATCCCGATATATGACCTTTGTGCCTAGGTAACTTGTTTAGGGATTAAATATGGAAGAGGAAAAAACCCTAACTTGTATGGATCATATCTCTGAAATTTCAACGAATCTGAGGCTGAGCTTCAGACACAAGGTACATGAATATTTCATCTTTGTCTTGTAAAATTTTCAGATCTTGAACCTTCTCCAAAAGTGATTTATAGCGAAAGTGCCACGATGACTAGTTTTTACTATATCAAGCCCTAGCTTCCAATTTGTCGCAAGTGCAACAAATATCATAAATGCCATACAATGCCTTCCTTCAGGCTAGCTCTGATACTATGTTAGTTTTTCGTCATTTAATTCAATCTGATCTAGGATCTTAACTAAGAGAACAACATGTACAACATATCAAACACAAGAGACAAGAGACAAAGCATTTCACTGGGCAAAACCAAGAAGGTGAAATAACCTGCAACTTCCTCATAGATAGAATAAGCACCAATACAAAGATCACAAAGATCAAACCCCAAAACAAGAGATAGTCTCCTAGCAGCAACTCCTCCTCCACTTGTGCGCACTCCTCCTCTCTCTCACTAATGCGAAGTGAGTGAGTGTGTGAATGGATAGAATGAGAGACACACACTCTCTATTTATATAATGACTTGACCTTCCTTTTACTATAACTGGGCTGACCTCCATTAGGAGAGTCTAATAACCCATTACCACTTGTCACTGGGCCTACCCCACTAGGGTGGTCTAATAACCCTTTAACCCACATGACTCATACAGGGCCGACCCCTCCAAGTGGTCTAATAACCCATCAAATATATGTTACGACACTTACAATATAACTTGCGACACTACTTCAGGGTCTAATGCCCTGTCATACATGGGAGGATGGACCTCAATGACTTTACATGACTCAAGTACAATAATGACTTCTCCGACCTAGAGGAACAAACATCTCCGTCGGAGGTACAACAATAGAATACAAATGACAACACTTCCAATCGGAGGAATAAGACATCTTCGTTGGGGATACAATGTAATACATACAGTATACAAGTGAATATATTCTGAAGTTACAAATACATCAACACTCCCTCTTAACTAGGAAGGTATTCTCTTGACACAGGTCATCAATACATATAGGCACAAGTCTTCAATTTTGGAGTTGGATCATCGTCACTGGATCACAGAGCATCATCGTCACTGCTGTTGTACTCGTCATCTTGATCACTGGTGCTATCTCTCAATTCTTCTCGTCATAGGAAGTTCTACAGAGCCATCAATTTTTCATGTTGGTTGTAGGCCTAGCCTCCTATAGGTCTTCATCGTATATGGCCATCCTGTGGAATCCTCCTCTCTCTCACTAATGCGAAGTGAGTGAGTGTGTGAATGGGTCTAATGCCCTGTCATACATGGGAGGATGGACCTCAATGACTTTACATGACTCAAGTACAATAATGACTTCTCCGACGTATAGGAACAAACATCTCCGTCGGAGGTACAACATTAGAATACAAATGACAGCACTTCCTATCGGAGGAATAAGACATCTTCATCAGGGATACAATGTAATACATACAATATATAAGTGAATATCTTCTGAAGTTACAAATACATCAACAAAATACTGTTTATTGTTTGCAATCAGTAATTTGCATTGGTTTGTAGTTCAGATTTCTCTTGATTTATGATCTCTGCATTTAATGTTTTGAATGAATGTCTTCATCTAAATTTTTTTATCTATTTCTGCAAATGATTCACAGTAATCATTAAGTTAATGTTAATTTGTCAATTAACATTCCAGATTTAGGATAAGCTTGTATGCACTTCATTCTTAAGTTATTATTGGTTGAATGTTTTCAATTAATTATTTCTTAAGCTCTGAACCAAGATCCAGTTTTGCATGTTTGTCAAATTGGTAAAAGGACTTAGTAATTTTCAGATCAAGTTATCTTGTACACAAACAAATTATTCGTGTTAGAATAGGCTTGACTTAAACTAGATTTCTTTTTCAAGGTAGACTAACTCTTAGGATTAGATAAGCTTTCTCATCTTTCCTTACAGGAAGACAGATCCTACTTAGGATCAAACACACCTAAGTGCCAGCGGAGGCCTTTGTATATGTGGGTGTTAACCACACCAAACAGCTCGAGGATAGGGTAAAACTTGTGTAGGATTATATGAAGCCTTTGGTTGGGTTTTCATCCCCTATTGTTTTCCTTGAACACCATTGCAACACATGTTCAACTGAGGCATCAACAAAGCTCTATTGTCTCCTTCGGTCTCCTATTGTGTCACCTTTGTAAATCCTTCTATCATTTACCAAGTTTTTCTTAAGGGGGGGCTATTGTGGGAAAAATAGCCATAAAGGGTGATCCATCCCAAAAATCAATTGGTGCCATCAACTAGTGCCTAGTCCCAGTCAACCCATTTTTTGGATCTTAGTCACATGAACTGAGTCGACCCTGCAGATTAGTCGATCCATTGATTAAGTCATCAAATTAGTCGACCCACGCAATCTTCTAAAAGATTTGTTCATCATACATGCCCTATGGCATTTGATGACTCTGACACATGTCAAATGACATTTTGAATAGTTAGAAGGAATTGGAAAGACATCATCGACATGGAAATGGTGTCTCTTCGTCTTCTTCTAGCTGACAAATGGGAAGAAGATAGTTTGTCTCCTCAATCAAAGTATAATTGGTTCTTTGTAACTGAAACATGGTGGGTAGACACCCAAGCATCCCTTGTATTTGTATATATATATATATATATGTAAGACCAAATATGAAAGGGTTCCTCATTCTTGATTGCACTAAGATGACTCCTAGAAGAGAAGGCTTGATTGGTTCCTCATGGCTCCTTCATTCGACATCCATTCATGTAAACAAGACTTTCAACTCAGTATTCCTTGATACAAGGTTGGCTTATAGACTTAAGAAACCAATGTACCACAGATGACTACTTAATAAAACGAGAGGTTTGACCCTTGGGGTTTCCCTGTTATCAATTCATGTCTTGCATTTTCACATGAATGGTTTTATCTATTTCTCTTAGTCATTTTTGTTTGGTAATTGTCTACATTGATTTTCTTGTCCAGTCTAAGTATCATTAGCTTCCTTCATAGCATAGCTTGACTCATTCAGTTGACTTGGTTCTCCACTTTTCGACTCCTTGGGCGACATGAATCATTGGTATCAGATCACTCTAGTCTGCTCTAGCCCTACTTGATACTACTTGCATAGTTAGAAAACTTATGCATGTTCAAACATGCTCTAAGACCCAGTTATTTAACTTTTCATTATTCCTTTTCACTCATGACATGTATATATGTGCATACATATGTATGTATATATACATGTGTATATATATGTATGTACATATACATATATGTGTGTATGTGCATATTGATGGGTCATGAGTTAAAAGGCATAATGAAGAGTTATGTCCCAAGTGCTTATTATTATTATTATATAGCTTTATATTCATTACAAATCAATTAGAGCAACATTGTTGGATAGAACCATGGAGAAAAGAAAATGAATGAGCATGTAGCTCATGAAGGAGAAAAGGAAGGCCATTGATCCTGGAAAAGAAAAGAAGAGGATAAATAATTCATTGGGTAACATATAATAGCCCTTAGCTCTTGGAGAAGAATACAAATTGAAGAAGATCCCACATACACTATGGGGAAAGAAGACCATTTGCAACAAATTTATAGGAAAGCAATAATTCACTTATGCCAAAGAGAGCTTTATTGAGCTTTGTGTGGTTGTTGTAAACCCAACTAAGACTTAGAATGGGGGCTATCCTATAAGGGCTTGGCCCTATTATGTTATTTTGTAATTTTTGTAATAGTAAGATACAATTTGAATGCCTTTGTAAGTTCTAGTTTGAACCTAATTAAGAAACCTTTTGTTGTTATTTTCCTTTTGTTGTTGGTTCATGGATAAGTCTTTAATTGCTTCCCTGCCTTGTTTAAGGTTTTTTACCATGCTTGTGGGAGTGCCTTGCACTCTATTTATATGAATTCTTGGAGACATGAGTGTAGTGTTGTGTGGAAGATTTATAACAGGAGAATGAGATATGTTTTTTTTTCATATTGCACCATTTGGTATCAATGCAAGAGATTTCTTACTAAATTACAACTATAGTCACTTGAAAATATTGGGTAGATATCGTGGGAGAAACAACTCCATTCAGGTTTTATGTGTAGAGTTGAAAGAGAAAGAAAGGACAACTCCAGCACATAGGCTGGGTAGGCATTCTGAGTGATTGAATTGCAAATTTTGCTTCTCATGTTGTGAAGAATAACTTCAATAGATATTTGGGTAGACGTTGTTGTGAATTCAAAGTTCACATATTGAAAGTGGACCATAGTTAAGTGGAAAGTTGGAGATAAATATGAAATCTACATGTTTTTAAAATGTGTTCGTAGACTTGAAAGGATGGACAACTCCGACAATTGATTTGGTTAGAGCTATAAATTAGAGGATAAACCATGACACAAAAAGAAAAATAGTTCTCAACAAAGAGGAAGTCACGGGTAGAGAAGATGAATATGGACCTCATATAGAAGGAGGTGGGAAATTTGTGTGGGAAACTAGAGGCCATGGAGGAGGTAATGGGAGTTAAAACAATGAATAGGAAGCTTAGGGTCAAGGCCATAACATATGAAGTTGAAGTTGAGAAGGCCCTATAAGAGGAGGTGTAGTGAATATTCAAATTAATTATAACCTTGGAGAAGGCCTAGAAAGGAAATAAAAGGGAAGAACGTATACAAGACAAAGGTATGATAGCTTTAAGAAAAATCTATGAATGAATTGCTAGTGAAAGAGAAATGAATTGAATAATCCTTCCTTGTATAGGAGATAGTAAATGTGAGAAGTCTCCATGATGAAGTGGAGAAGAAAAGAGATGAATACCATGTATCTCTTGGGGTGCATGACCATTTGCAAAAGGAATAGAATCAACTAATGATTTTCTATACAACAATGATGGAAGAAGACCTCCAAGTAGATAAGGAGGATAGTGAAGAAGACGGTGAGGTTGTTGAGACCAACATTTGTGCATTTGACGAGGAAGATCCATTAGAGGAGGTTCCTTTGGGAAACCAAACTTTAGGTAATAGTTTGCTAGTTGGTAATTATATAGGTAAAAGATATGGGAGCAAGGGAAGTCTATAATTGAGGAAGCATATTATTGAGTTGTCAATAGTGAGAGAAGAAATATCTATGAAAGAAGAAGAGCTTGTTGACAAAGGCGAGAAAAGTGCACATGATAATATGGACAAGGAATAATTAACTCATGTTGAATTCGGTGAAGTTAAAAGATTATCAAATTAGAAACAATGAAGGGAATTACAATTCAAGAGAAGATTATAAAATATGAAGAGGATCTAGAGGTGACAACCATGTTAGCCTTGTAGGGGATAGAGAAGAAGGAAATGATGAGGATTCCAAATATGAATTCAAATCTAAAGTTTTAGGATTCTAAGTGTAGGAGGAATGAGAAGATGAAAAGTTCCAAAAGGAAGATGGACAAAGGAATGAAGAGAAAAATCTATGAGCATAGGTTAAGTTACAAGCGAGGGAGGCATACATAGGGGTTGTAATTGCAATGATGAAGGTGCAAGAGAAGATGAATCTCAGGGATAAAGGAGGGAACCATGATGGAGTTCCAAGGATCCAAAGTAGCGGGAGTAAGGAGGAGATGGAGGATGATGCAAACCAAATAACTTTAGATCCAAATGAAGTAGAAAAGGATCTTCGCACTAAGGTGGAGATGGAAGAAGAGAGTTAGGTCCATATCATTGACAATATTTCAGAAGAAAACAAGGCTGAATAGGGTATTATGACAACAATTATGCAAGAAGAATGGATATTGCATGTCATTGAGTACATGTTAGAGGAGGAAATGGATAATGAATTTGCAGTTGTATGCATGCAAGGAATATTTGAATTTCAATCAACTAGTAAAGTGGAAGAAGAACCAACAAAAGAGGTGCACATTGAATTTGAAAATTTCTTGGTGGAATCTTGTTCTTTCAATGCAAGAGCCTAATTGCAGAGAGATCAAGTGGCTACAGAAGTTCCAACAAAAGATAAATCAGTGTGTACTTTTGTTTTCCATAAAGTGCATTGTTGTGCTTTCTTCACAAGTACCGAAGTTATGTGCATTGCAACACATATCTAAGAAAAACCCATTGTTGTTGAGTAGTTTGATGAAGTAGAGGTTTTCCATTCAAGAATGACAATGGACATGGAAGGAAATGATGGAAAAGAGGAAGGAACTTTGGAAAATACAAAAGATGCAACAATGTAGAATATGCCCACAGTTGCAAAAATGCGGGTTACACTTGGGAAATTGTGACCCTAAAATAGGAAAAGGGGCATTGTGAAGAGTTGCATATGCATTGGATCACAAATATGGTTTAGCAGAGAGCCATTGGTGAGATTTGTGCTAATGGAGAAGATAAAGAGGACAACAAAAATATTTCAGCGAGGAAGAATGATGCGTGATTTATGAATCAAGAATTGAAGGTAGATCACATCGAGATGATGACCAATGAGTCTAATTTGTAGTATAGTGGGTTGAAAGGGAAAGCACCTATAGTGAAAGTGTATGTGGGAAGTGTCGCTTCCTTAATCGCTTGTTATATTTTCACTAGAGATATGGAAAACATGTGAAATATTTCACAATAGTGAGAAAATATCATGGAGATGAATTAGCTTATTGATATTGAACATGTCCATGCAAGCAAAAATCTAGATTGGGTAGAGACAAAAGAAGTTAAGAAAAATACAACCTTGATGAATTTGCAACAATGGAGGTTGCAACCCCCCCCAAAAAAAGAACTGGGAGAATAGGGAATGATGATGTCCTTGTATAATCCAGGCTTGGTGATGTGTTGGGAAAATTAAAGGTAGATGTAGAAGAGGCACTAATGAGTGCAAGGGTGAAGGACAAGAGAACAATAAAGAAATACACATAATTGGACATAGATTTGCATTTCTCCTTGAGATTTCCTATGTAAACTGATTTATATGAAGCCATATCACTCCATGAGACAAATTATTGCAAATAAATAAGAGTACTTTGAGGAAATAGAAGAAGATTCTTAATATTGGAGTGTAGAACCAATAATGGTTCATGGTGTGATCTAGAGAAATAAAAGAATGATGCACTTTCTTGTTATTGCATACATGTTAGGGTGGCATGACCATAGGGGGAGTGGACAAAAAATATTTGGCCATCACTTGCAGCCTCAACATGAGATCATGATTCTCAACTTTCCCTTGTCAGTAGTATGTGCAAAAGCATAATCTTGGGAGAGTCCATGGATTTGCTTGTAGGAGAAAGAACTGCAGGGAGAGCTACATTCCTTAGTCATCATATCCTTCTATTGTGATTGACCATTGGGAAACTTGTGGATCTTTGGGAGGTATAAATGAGGAAAAACTCAAAGAGTGTCCAAGGAAACACTAATGTCAGAATCTATCTCTCTTAAGATTGACCACTAATGTAGTAGTTAGTGGATAAAACATCAATTACAAGTCAAGGTGATAAGAGGGCCCATGTTTCTTGACCGTCCACATGACAATTTGATGACAAATTAAGTGATCCATATCGTAGCTGGCATTGTTGTCAAATGTCGACATCTACTGCAACAAGCCATCGTCGACATAAATCTGACGAGTTTTGACTAGACACGACTTCGACACACTCCGTGACTTTGACACACTCCATGACTTTGACACAAATTTGGCAAGTTGTCGAACTGCAACATGACTTCGACATGTTCAACAACCTCACAGTTTCGCGACGTCGATATACAACATCAACCTGTGACTTGCGCAACACCATCTTGTGAGTTGTGACTGTCGAACTTCAACAGATTGTCTCTTTGTCTTCCAGTCGACTGTAATGGTTGAACTACCGAACTGTTCTAACTTCTTTTGTAACTGAACATAACGAGAAAGCACCCAAGCATCTCAGCACTCTCTATATAAGCATGTAAACTATTGTAATATACATAAGAATATAATCAATCAATGGTCTCATATCCAGTAATAGAATATCAATTCACATTCCTGCATATTGTCTGTGTACATTTGTGTTCTGTATGTGTAGTGTAATCTTGCTTTGCGCTTTTTGTTTCATAAGTTTCCGCCATAACAGATCTGACTCATTCAGTCGAACTGTTTTACCCCTCGCGCTTCCTAGCCACATGCGGATCATTGGTATTAGATCACTCAGCTTTGTTCATGCTTAAGTTTGCATAGACACTTCCAGCGAAGTTACCGACTTATGCATGTTCAAACACGTTCGCAATCTCAGCAATCCAAGCAAACACTACCTCCAGAAATGACAAAAGAAACAGACGATAGACATGCATCCGATGAGACAACACAGCTTGACTCGAAAATGAACTAAAATGTTCTCCCAGTTCAATGAGATTCTCACATGATTTGCTTCGACATCTGGAGGATTTTCAACGAGAACTCACTCCGATAAAATCAGCCCCTTCAAAGTGCAAATGAATTTGGACATACCAAATCTTCAAGGAAAGATTGACGTGGAATCCATCGACAATTGAGTACAACAATTGGAATCCTATTACTCTGTGAGTCAACTCTCAGAAGCTAACAAGATCACCATTTCATCCTTAAAGATGTCAACATCTGTGCACTATTTGTGGGAGAACCTATCGACAAAGATGGAGAAAAGCGGAGACCCCATCGACACATGGGATAAATTCATCAAACACATCTGAAAAGAATTTTACCATCCCAAATACCTCGAGCAACAGTATAAGAAGTGGCAGCAGCTAAGGCAATGGAAAGACCAATCAGTACAGAGTTACACTGACGAGTTCTATCGACTCATGGCTAGACTTGGGATCCAAGAAGAAGATAATTGCTTGTTCTGAAGTACATTAGCGGATTGCCCTAGTATATTCAACAAGAGATGGAATTTTTGACTGTCATTACGCTTGCGGATGCATTCCACTATGCCACCAAAATCGAAACAAAGCAGAAAGGGAAAGCACACTTCGTGAGAAAGCTAACATCAGGACGACCACCTAACAAGAAGACACCAGCTGACTTCGACAAGTCGAAATATTCTTATTCGATTCTGCCAAAGCCAGATCACGACAAAATCCTTTTCAGAAAATGGAACGTAGAAAAAAATACCAACCAGAAAATGGTGCGATTACCACCACTCATCTTGGCATGATATGTTTGAATGCAAAGCTTGGAAGAAATTTTTGGAAAAAGTGTCGACATCCGACGCGTTCGACAAGACAGTGGAAGAATCTAATCCATACACAACAACCCTTCTGACATCGACATTGACCACTCCAGTGGCATCGACTATCGTCGACAAGGAGGAACGAGAGTGCCTGTTCCATACACGGATATGGGTCCAGCACAACCCAATACATCTGATCATGGACAATGAGATCCAGAAGAACTTCATTTCTAAAGATCTTGTGAAGAAACTAGGTCTTGTCACCACTCTGCATCCTCAGCCTTACAACATTGGTTGGATGAAGGATGGACAGAAACTATGGATCACCTGACAATGCAAACTTTCCTGCTTCACAAATCCTTTTGAAGATGAAGTACTCTGCGACGTAGCACCACTCTCCATAGTCGCCGCCTTGTTTGGGAAACCTTACCTATGGGATCGCCATGGAATTTATCAGTCACGACCGCAGAAGGTGATTGTCAAAATCCAGAATTGATGGTACAGCATTCCAGAGCGACGACCTACACCAACGGTTTCCATGTTATCTACTAAACAGACAAAGAAGCTCACCAATCATGCTCAGAAGTTCACGTTAATCATGATCAAACTGCAACATTCTAAGAAGACTGCAGTGACAAGTCGACTCACCGAACAGTGCAGCTCCCGACAGAAGCAGTTGATCGACAACATTCTCGACGAGTATCATAGTTTATTCCAAGAGCTGGACGGCTTACCTCAACATTTCCAGGTAAAACACTCCATTGAACTTGCTCCTGGTTCTTCTTTTCCTAACATATCTGTTTACAGAAGATCCATTATCGAAAATGAAGAGATTCACAGACAAATCCAAGATTTGATCGACAAAGGTCATATCTGACCCAGCTCCTCCCCTTGTGGAAGTCCAGCCGTCCTCGTTCCAAAGAAATATGGGACTTGGCGCATGTGCATCGACTACAGGGCACTCAACAAAATTTCGGTAAAGAATCACTACCCTCTGCCACAGATAGACGAGCTCATCGACTGTCTGGAAGGTGCTAAATTCTTTACTAAGCTCGACCTCGACTCGAGATATCATCAAATTCCAATTGATCCCTCAGATATGTGGGGAAATTATTTCAAGACCAAGGAAGGATTGTTTGAATGGTTAGTCATTCCTTTCGACTTAACCAATGCACCTGCGACCTTCATGTGATACATGGACAACATTCTGCAACCTTTCATCGGAAAATGGGTCATTGTCTATCTCGACAACATATTGATTTTCAGTCGATCATGGGAAGAACATGTCAGATAGCTTCGACAAGTCCTCGACACTCTCCAGCAACATCGATTTTACTTGAACATGGACAAGTGCACCTTTGCGATGAACAACATCAAATATTTGGGGTATGTAATTAACTTTGTAGGCATTCATGTTGATCCAGACAAAGTACAGATCCTCAAATATTGGCCCATTCCTCAAAGCATTCAAGAACTAAGAAGTTTTCTTGGTTTGGAGAATTTCTATCGACGATTCATACTCGGATTTAGTCAAATAGATTGGCCCTTGAATCAGTTGACGAAGGGAAATGGAAAAATTGTCTTCAAATGGACATCGACACAACAAGAATATTTTGAAAAACTCAAGTACGAGCTCTGCACTGCACCAATACTTGTGTTACCTGATTTGCATTAGCCCTTTGATATTGAGATGAACGCATCGGACTATGCCTTGCGCATAGTGATCACTCAGTCTGGTCACCCAGTCGCTTTTCATTCTGAAACTTTTAACAACGCAGTTAGAAGATATTCGACGTATGAAAAATAACTGTACACCATTGTGCAAGCTCTAAAGCAATGGAGGCATTACATCCTTGGAAAGGAAATGATCATCCTCACTGACCATAATCCTATACAATTCTCTCTGACCCAGTCAAAACTACAAACAACTCGATAGCTCAAGTGGATTAATTATCTACAACAATTCCAGTTGGTGATTAAGTATCAGAAAGGTAAAGCTAACGTCATCGTCGATTGTCTAAGTCGACCACCCGTTACTCTCCTTTCACAGTGATGAGTATGCAGGGATACAACACGATCGCTTGGACTCAATTGTATCAGGACGACAATGAATTTTCCATAGTCTATCAACAACTATAGACCAACAAATCGTCGACCTTCGACTATTTCCTGAAAGACACCATGCTATACAAGCTTGGACAGCTTTGTGTACTGACTGGTGAGAATCGAAAGCAACTCATTTGGGACGTGCACTACAGCAAGACTACGAGACATTTTGGAGTGAAAAAGACACTTGCTATTCTCCAGAAGTATTTCTTTTGGCCTACACTTAAAATCGACGTCAAGAGGTACATTCGATCATGAGTGGTTTGTGCCATTGCTAAACCACCTAATCGACGACAGGGATTGTACACACCTCTTCCAGTTCCTAGCCGACCATGGCAATCTATTTCTATGGACTACTTGACGGGATATCCTACTACCAAACATAATCACAATGCAATCTTAGTAGTAGTCGACAGATTTTCTAGGATGGCCATTCTCATTCCATGTAAGAAGACTACGATAGTGCAACAGACTGCTCAACTCTTCTTTACACATGTTTGGAAACACTTTGGTTTACCCACAACTATTACTTCTGACCGACATGCCAGATTCGTCAACATATTTTGGAAGACTCTCTGGCAACAGTTGGACACACGAGTCTCATTGTCAACAAATTTCCATCCTCAGACCGATGGACAGACGAAAGTTGTGAATTGTTTGGTAGTACAATTGCTTCGCATGTACAACCAAAAGCATCGACGCACATGGGATGAAATTCTTCCATACATACAACACAGTTACAATCGTGTGCAGCACAGCTCTACAGGAAAGAGTCCATTTGAGATCTGTTACGGATTTCAACCCTCAACGCCTATCAACTTGATCATCTCCTCGACACAGCCAAACGCCAACACCAGCTACAGCTAGCGAGAAGTTGACAAAGCCTCAAAGTTTCGAGATCAAATCTACAACATCCAGAAGCAAGCACGAGAAATGTTGCAATGAGCAAACGAGAAAGCTAAGGCTCGACACGACAAGCATCGTATCCCTTGGTCATTCCAAATTGGGGATAAGGTATGGCTATATCTCAAGAAGGATCACTTCACTGGTCCATTCAAGAAGCTAAAGCCTTTGCGGTATGGTTCGTACAGTATTCTTCGATAGATTGGCGAAAATGCTTTCCGGCTTGACATTCCTGCATGCCTAGGTCTGCATCCAGTATTCAATGTGGATCTACTTCGACCCTACTATGCACCACTATTGGAACAGAACGACTTACCGACAGTAGAACCTGACGACATCAATACAGATGTTCAGGAGCCTCTTCCTTGTGACACAATTGTGGGACGATGCGTACGCCATACAAGGACGAACACAATTCCCTTGTTTCAGGTTGCTAAATCCGAACATATCTCAGCACAAGGAAAGTGGTACTCTGCTACTGAACTAACCGACAAGTTTCCTCACCTTCACGAGCACAAAATGGGGACCATTGTTTCTTAAGGAAGGAGGTTTGATCCATATCGCAACTGGCATTGTTTTCAAATGTTGACATCTACTGCGACAAGCCATTGTCGACACAACTCCAATGAGTTTCGACTAGACACGACTTCGACACACTCTGCGACTTTGACAAAACTTTTTACAAGTTGTCGAACTTCGACGTGACTTCGACACATTCAACGACCTCACAGTTTCACAACGTCGACATACAGCGTTGACCTATGACTTGCACAACACCATCTTGTGACTTGCGACTGTCAAACTTCGACAGATTATGTCTTCCAGTCGATTGTAACGGTTGAACTGCCGAACCGTTCTAACTTCTTTTGTAACTGAACGTAACGGGAAAGCACCCAAGCGTCTCAACACTCTCTATATAAGCATGTAAACTATTGTAATATACATAAGCATAGAATCAATTGATGATCTCATATCTAGTAATAGAAGATCAGTTCGCATTCCTGCATATTGTTTGTGTACATTTGTGTTCGCCTGTGTAGTGTAATCTTGCTTTGCACCTTCTATTTCATAAGCTTCTGCTATAACAGAGTCGATTCATTCAATCGAACTGTTGTCCCCCTCGTGCTTCCTGGCCATGTGCGGATCATTAAGAAAGGACATGTGCTCCTTATAAACTCCTCCATGTGACTACTTCATGCTCCAAGTCAACATCCTTTATGATGGTAAATGTGGTCATTGAACATTAATTGGGTAGGAATCAAGAGAAAAGGCCACAAAAAATAAGACAATTGTTGTGAACCAACCCAGTTCACACACAAGCTATACATAAGAATAGGAAAAATAAATAATCCATAATGGATAAAAATAAATATTTAATGAGTATTATGAATAAGATGAATACAAATATAAAAGGGCCCGTATATATAATCATTAAAGGGCATCTTGGGGACTCTTCATAAAGAGTTGCAACCGTTAATAATAAATATTAATTTTATCTATTATTATTTATTTTGTATTTCTTTCTATATATTTTATGTTCATAACAACAAAATTGAAGAGACAAAGAGAGATATAGAACACACAAAAAACAGAAGAATAAAAGACAAAGGGAGGAGAGAATGAAAGAAAACATATAAAAAGAGTGAGAGAAATGAAAGAAGAGAGAAATATAAGTGAGAGGGAAACTATGGGAAAACAAAAATAATTTGGTTCTAGTAGAGGATGTTGAGTAAAACCATTTGTCGGGAAGAAAGGATTATTTCCAATGACAATGTTAGGTAGAATTGCAGATGAAAGAAAAGAATGAGCTTGTAGCTTGTGAAGGAGTGAAGGAAGGGCAACGAGAGTGGAGAAGTGCGGAAGAGAAGTAACAATTAGGTAAAGCAGAAGAGGCCACAACTCTTAGAGGAGAACCAAACTTGAAGAGGAACCCATATCTACTAAGTGGAAAGAAGACCAATTTGTAGCAAATTTACAAGTAATAATTTAATTATGCCAAAGAGAAAGTTGTTCAATTTTGTACACGGTTGATGGAAACCCAACTAAGACTCTAATCGTCGATCATGTTGTGAAGAAGAGATTGGCCCTATTATGTTCTATGATAATTGTTGCAACAACAAGAGCCCATTGATGTTGTAAGGATTTGTAAATTTCAATGACAATGTAAAGAAACCTATGTTGTTGTTTACCTCCCATTGTTGGCGCATGCATGTGTTTTTAATTGGTCCCCTCTATTGTTTTTACTTACTTTTGTTGCTTGTGGGAGTACTCTACACTTTGGCTATGTCTATCCTTCAATCACTAAATGTTGACGTGTGGAGGTTTCTGTTGTCGTCTTACACCATTCTAGGAAATCCTAGTGCTTAGAAGGAAATCCCATAATCGTGTTTGCTAAGTTGTTCAAGCAAAGAAAGGAAATGTCTATGATTGTGTTTGCTAAGTTGTTCAAACAAAGAAATCCCATAATCATATTTGCTAAGTTGTTCCAGCAAAGGCAAGGAAATGTCTATGATTGTGTTTGCTAAGTTGTTCAAGCAAAGATTAAAAAATTCCCTATAATCGTGTTTGCTAAGTTGTTCAAACACACATAAAGAAAAGCTCCCTCTTCTAACAAAAGTCCACCAACCTTGAATGAAGAAATGATCGATGTACTTGTCCCTTTTGTCGAACCCTTCACCACCTATAACGATCGTGATGAGTCACCCTCCCCCTCCAATGCGTGATTGCTTCCTACTGCTGCCTGATAATTTTTTGACATTATTTTTTATATAAAGTCGATATTTATCACTCCGAGCCAACTTCTTTGCTGGACAGTTGCTGGCTAGTCTTCGCATCACGTATGTGGAGTATTTATTTTGCTTTCAATTGCATTGTCATATCAAATATGAGCGTTTTTCTTTCAACTCCAAGTCTTTAAGAAGGGAATCGAAGGCCAAACCTTCCACTCGAGTTATCGGTCACAACTACCTGCAGACGTGGGTTGATAGTAGTCTGCATGCACGCGAGGAGAAAGAAATATATAACAGAAACAGAAACAAATTACTCTTTTTGTGGAATTATCAGATCTTGGATTGATTCCGTTACTATCGAATTTGCTCAATTTGTCTCAGAAAGCATGATAATCGGAAGAGAGCGCCAGAAATTTGGGTGTTTAGTGCCATATAAGTGGCCGTCGGGATGTGCCATGAGGGCTGGCTATTATGGAGTGGGTGCGCGACTTGAGGTGGAGTCTAGCCCTGGTTTTTGTTTTGTTCCTCGCCAGTTTTTCCCTATTCGATTCACACCATGTCGATATTTTGTTATCGTTTATTTCGCCACAATCTCAAACCAGGCTAGAGGATCATGAATCCCTTGGAATTCCTTGGAACAAAAGCTCCGTCGATGAGGTAATTCAAGTTTTTACATATGTCGTCCTTGAGTTTATTATTATATATATAGTTGTAGAATAATATTCATGGTTGATTTAATGGCAATAGAATAGAATTGAATTTCTGAGTGGGTATGCCTGAAGCAGAATCAGGGGAGGCATGGTGTTTCCAAGGTGGAAATCGGCCTGAGACGTGCTCGGGCAGCCATAATGAAAGCGATTTTGCACAGGGAACAAAAACAGGAGCCAGGGGATTCCTATGTTATCACTGGTGACATCTACCGAAACGCCCATGCCTTTCATCGGTACAAGTTTTATTTCAACTATATATGTGAAACTTGAATCTCGTTGATCATATCTTAATCCCTGAATTTTGGTCACTGTTAGCAAGACTTGTTTGATTTGAATTTTTCCATGTTTATGTGATCAGGAGTTATAGGGAAATGGAGAAGCGTTTCAAGGTTTTCGTATACCCAGAGGGGGAACCGCCTCTGGTACACATTGGGCCGTGTAAAAATCTCTATACGACGGAAGGCAGGTTCATTGACGAGATTGAACTGGGGAGTCGGTTCAGGACATCGAATCCGGAGGATGCCTATGTTTATTTTCTACCCTTTAGCATAACTATGATGGTGACCTACATTTACAAGCCCAAGACATATGATATCACGCCCTTGAAAAGGTTTATGGCAGATTACATTAATGTGGTTGCCAACAAGTACCCGTTCTGGAACCGAAGTCTGGGGAGCGATCATTTCATGTTGTCATGCCACGACTGGGTATGTATGAATTCCGTTTATCTTCCTGGGTACGCTCCCATTTTTAATTTTCTTCATTTCATTTGTTTTGGAAAGAAAAACCAACTCTTGATCTCCATATTGCTTGGATAATTCTCAGTTAAAGCCCATAGAAGGATGCATCACAATATAACTTGGGAGTTATGATAGACTCCCCAAAGTCTACTTCTAGAGCATAGTTCCACTTACATTTCTATAAAGCCAACCAACCATGTACTAAAACCCCACTACCCCAAGTGCAAGGACATTGTATTTGAATGTGATGACATGGGAAGCACGTGGTCTAGTTTACTATAATCAGCATAGGACCTAAGGTTCTGCCTAAGAATCTTTGAAGTAACATGTCCCAAAATTTTCAAAGCAGTATGTCCAAAAATTTTCAATCCCGCTCCATCAAGAAACAATTGTTTTGAATGAGCATAGGTTCGATTTTCGATCCCTTCCTGTATGGGCTCTGTCTAAGAATCTTTGAAGCAGCATGACCTAAAAGTTCCAATCTTGCTTCACCCAAAAATAATTGTTCTCTATGAGTAAAGGTTCAATTCTCAATCCATTCATGTATAAGCTCTGCCTAAGAATCTTTGAAGCTACAAGTCCTAAAAAAAAATTCCTAAGCAACATGACCGATTCTCAATCCATTCTTCTATAGGCTTGCCTAAGAATCTTTGGAGAAACATGTACCAAAAATTTCCATCGTACTCCCAAAAATAATTTATTTTTAAATGAGCTTAGGTTCAATTCTTAATTCATTCTATTGTATGGCCTTTGCCTAAGAATCTTCGAAGCAACATGTCCCAAAAATGTCCATTTCGCTCCACCCAAAAATAATTGTTTTGATTGAGCATAGGTTTGATTCTCAATCCATTTGTGAGTTGGCTTTGCCTAAGAATCTTTGAAGCACCATGTCCCCCATGGTAAGCTTATGTAAGTCTACCATAATTGGTTTGAATGGCCTTATGCTTGTGAATGTAATCTTGGAAGCTACATATCTCAAAAAGTTTTGAGCCTGCTCTACCCCAGTTTTTTTACTGACCATAAGTTCAATTCTCAATCCATTCTATCGTATGGCCTTTGCCTAAGGTTCGGCCTAAGAATCTTCAAAGCAACATGTCCCAAATTTTTCCATTTCACTCACCCGAAAATAATTTGTTTTGAATGAACATAGATTTGATTCTCAATCCATTCGTGAATTGGCTTTACCTAAGAGTCTTCGAAGCAATATGCTCCCTAGTGGTAAGCTGATGTAAGTCTACCATAAATGTTTTGAATGGCCTTATGTTTGTGTACGTAATTTTGGAAGCTACATGTCTCAAAAGTTTTGAACCTGGTACACCCTAAAATAATTTTTTTGACTGGACATAAGTTCAATTCTCAATCTATTTCTGTATGGTCCTGCTTAAGAATCTTCGAAACATGTCCCAAAAGTTTCAATTTTGCTCATCCCAAAATACTTGTTTTGAATGACCTTATGTTTGTGTATATAATCTTTAAAGCAACATGTCTCAGAAGTGTTGAACCCACTCCACTCAAAAATAAATTTTTTTATGAGCACTGGTTTGATTCTTATTCCAACGCTGTATGAGCTTTGTCTAAAAACACTTCAAAGCAGCATGTCCCAAAAGTTCTGATCATGCTCCACCCAAAAATAATTGTTTTGAATTAGCTTATGTTTGTGTATGTAAACTATCTTCATTTAGGATGGGCAGGGAGCAAGGGCTGTAAAATGTAAACATAAAGTCATTTTAGGATGGGCAGGGAATAGAGGCAATATTAAGTATGGTTTTATCTGGTAGCCTTGATTAGTAAGGCCATTTCTATTTCATTTTCCTATTTCTAAGCTTTTTGTTTATATTGTTGTGGAATAGGGAAATCACCTAGAAAGATGTGCTTGTTAGATGATATCGTTGCATGCAGGCATTAGTAGTAGTCTTGAATATTCTAATTGCATTGCATGTTTTTTCTTTTGGTATATGCAGGCACCGATTGCATCTATTGCAAATCCATATTTGTACAATAATTCAATTCGTGTTCTTTGTAATGCCAACTCTTCAGAAGGATTCAATCCCATAAAAGATGCAACACTTCCAGAGATGAATTTGCTAACAGGTCTAATGACTGGCTTGGTTGGTGGTCAATCTGCTCTGGAGAGGCCTATTCTTGCATTCTTTGCAGGCGGAAACCATGGACCTGTGAGACCCATATTGTTTAAGTACTGGAAAGAGGGCACTGATGATGATATACAGGTCCGTGAACGTGTCCCCAAGGGATTGTCTTATCATGATTTTCTGAAGAAGAGCAGATATTGCCTCTGCCCAAGTGGATTCGAAGTGGCCAGCCCTCGAATTGTAGAGGCGATTTACAGTGAATGTGTGCCTGTCCTAATTTCACAAAACTATGTTCTTCCCTTCAGTGATGTGCTTAATTGGACAAGTTTCTCTGTTCAGGTTCCCTTGTCTGAAATACCAAATCTCAAGACCATACTCCAATCCATCCCTGTAAATAAGTATGTCCAGATGCAAAAAAAAGTCAAGCAAGTTCAGAAACATTTTCTTATAAACCAGCCTCCAAAGCCTTATGACATGTTCCACATGATTCTTCATTCCATATGGCTGAGGAGGCTAAACATTCAAATTAGTTAGCGTATAAAAGATCCCCTTTCCTGTACACATTTCCCCAAAATACTCACCGCCTTCTCAGCAACTTTCTGTTTTCATCGCATTGATTAGTAAGTAGCAAATAATTTCCAGCTTAACAGTTACTGGATTGTTTTGCTGATATCAGCGTTGCACTGATACTCATGCTGGTAAAAGAGATCAGTTTCCAATCCTTCCATCTTTCTAAGGATATGCATGACATGCCAATGGAAGAACAAATTTTGCTGTTAGACTTCCATGGATTTGCAATGATTACGCAGACAGAGACACAGTACAGAGCTACAGCTTCTTGTTGAATAAAAGTCATTTCAATGAATTGATTGAATTTGGGCTGTTTGGTTGTGCAAGTCTCTGAGAGTTCCCTAGTAAGTACTTAATGGAATATGGAATGGAAAGGATGTTTGTTTTCTATCATTTCTTCGTTGGTAAAGGAAGCAAGCTAGTATTCTTTCTCAGGCAATGGCATTTGCAAGGTGTCAAGCAATTTAATTGCTCAAATCCTGCTACACTTTATTATCAATCCGGGATTTGTAAACTGATGAAATGCTAGCAAAATATATGCAAAGGGAAGAAGACTAACAGCAAAAATACTAAGCTATCCTAGAATGCTAACAAGTGAAGTAAAAGATAATTGTGCTTCATAAGTCAACTCAGGAATCAAGATCAGATATTAGAATTATACTTGTTCATTAATCTAGTCACAGTCTTTTATTTCTGTAGGAGATATTCCTGCAACAATCTTTCATAGAGTTTTTTTAATAATCTAAACAAACTTGTTCATTAATCTAGTCACAGTCTTTTATTTCTGTACGAGATATTCCTGCAACAATCTTTCATACAGTTTTTTTAATAATCTAAACAATTCCTTGATCTTTAGAAAGCATTAACATTCATACCAAATTAAAGAAAGCAAAACCAGAAATCATATCACTGTTGATCCAACCTCTATAACACAAATGCATTTACTTTGAAAAGCATCAGCATTCATGTAACACAGAAATCTCCTAATTGTTGTTCCAAGTTCCATAACACAGGTGTATTTAAGAAATTCATGTAACAATTATTAATACAAATTCCTGTAACACACACTCCAGACTACCCCACACCACGGAATTCCGGCACTCACTTTAATTAGAATCTAAAAAGCATAAATAATATATAGAGTAAAAGCATGAACAAGATATGAACCTCAAGAAAGCAATCAAATGTGGAAAAGTAATAGATTAATCTATGAAATAACAAAGCAACTAAATATGCGAATGCATAAATGAATTGCTATTAAATAAAACTAAGATGAAATGCTATTAAAGAAAACTAACAATATGCAGTGCATACCCTAGTCAGAGGGCCCTCCTGGTCAAGGATGCACTAAAGTAAAACTACAATAGGCTAAGCAGCAAGAAACGACATCACAAGAGAAGGTGTCCATATATTATCTTCAGCAGAAATGTTCGGAACAACTACAATGTCACACAGTGATCTCTTCAACACTCTTATTTAAACAAAACTTAGCCAACCATTTACTTTAATTTCAAACAGGGGATATACTTGTCACGCTAAATCGTCCAGAATAAACCGCAGTAGGTGGAGAATTGAACAAGGATCCATTTCGTTACGAATTCCATGTCGTGGGACAAGCATGGAATTTGTTCCATCATTTATTACCACACTAGATCCTCGATTTAGACTCTGTTGACCGCTTTCTTTGACCAAAGGTTGATGATCTCCGCGATGAGGATAGGATTGGCTGATCGGAAGAAAACCATCTTGACCTATCTGGAAACAAAACCCATATCACCATTTTGGGTTTAGCACAGTGCTGCAATGCGAATCCACGATTTCGTTACCGGATTTGTAAAACCTGTTACAGGAAGTCTGCACCTTTTTTTTTGTGACAATGTTAAGCACAACGAGTTCACATCTAAATATTAATAAAAAACAATGGGAATAAAATGAAACAATTAAGAATTACTTTATAAGGCTCTTCAAGTGTATCCCTAGGCTTCGGAGGAAGGAAGGCAGTGGAGTACAAAACCAGCCATGGAAAGGTATGCCTGAGCAATTCTTGTGTAAATTGCATTTTTCTGCTGGTAGAAGATGATTTTGCACACGAATGTGTAATAGGGACAAGTCTGCTGTCTACCACTATTCCCTATTCCCCATGGAGTAAAATATGATGACAAAGGGAATGTTGGCTACCACTTCACTATAAGGAAGAAGGAGATTTTCCTCCCGTTTGTTTCGACAAAAGAAATCACACACTCCATATGGAACTTGGAGTATGATTCTACAAAGCACTTGAAGAATCTGATAAAAGAAAAGGGAGAACAAATTAGAGCCATACAGAAGGTAAAGCACCTGCATAATTGAAGAAGAATTAAAGATTCTTGAGAAAAAGAAATTGGAACGGAATATGCAAGTAAGGTATGTCATAGCACCCCAAATGCATTATGGCACAGAAAGCAATTTTGGGTAAGTCTTAAATACAAAGAAGGATACCGAGGAAATCCAAGTAAAAGCAGGGCAATTTCCATGAACAAAGAACACAGAAGCCTTTGTAGAAAAGAAATTAAAAACTTATTAAGTAAATGACTCATCCATAACTCAAGGAGTACATGGTCCTATGCATCCTTCTACGTGAACAAACATTCAGAACAAATCCAAGGAGTGCTAAGGATGGTAATTAACTACAAGCCAGTAAACGATGCTTTGGAATGGGTCAGGTATCCAATTCCAAACAAATCAGATTTGATCAAAAGAATTGCAGGAGCTAAAATATTTTCCAAATTCGATTTAAAATCCAGTTCCTGGCAGATTGGGATTAAGCCAGAAGATCAGTTCAAAACAACATTTAATGTGCCACATGGGCAATATGAATGGAAGGTAATGCCTTTCGGATTGAAGAATGCCCCTTCTGAATTCCAAAGAATTATGGAATCTGTTCAAGAACCTTATATGGATTGGCTCATGGTTTATATTGATGAAATGCTCGTATTTTCTAAATCCATTGAAGAACATATTAAGCACCTCAGAATTTTGCTTCATGTTCTCTACAGGAATGGATTTGTGTTGTCAGAAAAGAAGATGAAGTTATTCCAAACCGAGATCGAGTTTCCGGGACAGAAGATAAAGAATGGAAAGATAGAAGTTCAGCAGCATGTTGTTGATTTTGCAGACAAATTTCCAGATGTCATTCTGGAAAAGAAGGAGTTACAAAGGTTTTTAGGATGTCTAAATTATGTAGCAACCTACTATGAGAATTGTGCACACAGGAAGCTTCTAAACAAAAGGCTAGGAACAAGCCCACCTCCTTGGTCGCAGAAGCACACAGAGACAGTCCGAAGGATAAAGGCTAAGGTGCATTAGAGAAATTTTGAGGTCAAAAAATGGCCTCAAAACAAAGAAAATGTACTATAAAAAAAAACCAATCACATTCTAGTAGATGACATCATCCCCCTTGGTGAGGTGGAATTGCATGAGTTAAGAATGCTTATTTGTCAAATTTTCTATGGTGGGTGAAAACACATAGTTAACCAAGGTAGTGGTGTAAGTACTTTTAAGTCATAAAGTAAAGTACTCATAATGATAGTCTTTTCATAAAATAATATTATTGTCATTTTCAAGTAAAGTACTCATAATGAATGTCTTTTCACACTTTCTCATAAAATAATATTATTGTCATTTTCAAATGAAATACTCTTAATTCATAAAGAAAGTCCTTTCACATTTTTTTATAAAATAACATATTATCATTTTATGCTTTTAATTTTAAATTATATATTCACTATATTCTATTTAATAACATAATGTCAAACTAATAAATAATAATAATAGATTTAATAAATAATAATAATAATAATACAATGTAGATTATAATAATATTATTAACATTTTACATGTAAATAAATTTTCAATTAAATTACATTATTTTAAATTCATAAGAAAAGTACTAAATATAAAAAAGTCAACATAAAATTAAAAAAATAGCTCTTAAAAATATTTTTTATTATTTAATTTCATTTGCAAGTTCAAGACAAATAAATGCTAAAGGACAATAAATTTTTGGGATTTTACAATGAATCTTAGTCACATCAATGTAGACTTATTTTATTAATTTTATTTCTAGTAAATTTTGAAAAGCAACTCAACCATGGTTATTTATATTGTGCATAAAAAATAGTGTGGGAGGTGACTTGTCATATATACCTACCCCATAAAACCCTCAATTCATAATATTTTAATATATCTCATATTTTTGTAGTACATCTCTTAGGAGGCCATTTTTTTACCTCAAAATCTCTCCAATGAAAACTCTACCTATACTGCATATCATAGATGAAAATCTTGGAAACGAGTGCATCAAAAGAAGGATGGGGAGCTATACTAAAACAGTGCTGGAAGAATTGTGATGGCATTGATGAAGAAATAGTCTGGTATGCATCTGGACTATGGAATGGTGAACAAAGAAAGTACCACACCATCGATAAGGAAATCAAAGCATATCTGAATGCTATACAGAAGTTTGAAATTCATTTAATGAATAAGAAGTTCCTGATCCGAACAGACAACCAAGCCATGAAATTTGTTTTGGAAAATCCCACTAGTAATTCTACTGCAAAAGCTAAGTTTGCCAGATTGAAAGCCATGTTTTCTCAGTACGAATTTGAAATCAAGCGCATCAAGGGAACTTAGAATTGTATTGTAGATTTCCTTCCAAGAGAACACCTACAGACCAATTATGGAGTCACAGCCCCAACCTGCATGATGATGATAAAATAATGGTATGATGGAGCATATTTATGTAGGTATGTAGATGATGAGATGAGATGAGATGAGATGGGAAGACTATACAGAACAATGGAATCCCACCTGATAGCTAAGATCCACAGAGGTATTAGATGAAATCCTACAACACCCAAACCTGCTGATAAATCTAGTACCAGAACAAAGGAGATATCCAACATCCACCTGTGAGATTCCTAACATGGTTTATGGCCGAAAACTCAGAAAGGTCGTTGGTGCCTCCCATGTGTCACAGACCAATTTTCAGGATCTCAGACTTATCAGTACTGAGTTAGTAGGAGGGCAAGTCCAACATCAATATTACTGTCTCAATCACATGAGAACTTTAGCTTCCTAGCCCGGGAATAATCAATTTCCCCCTCACTGATGTGAACTATGAGAAGTACAAGAAATTGTGGTGATGATTTCTGAAAAAAGATAACCAGGACCAATAGTACTTCACACTAATAAAGTTTGGATTGCAAAGGACTCATGTGTTGAATGGCATCCCTGAGTGGACATATTGTTGGTGGAATGATTTTGGACTAAGTAGAAGCGGAGTGGACCTTACAATAATACAACACGAGCATGTCAGATTATGTATCCCATGCTCAAAGGTCAAGGACATGAATACCAATTAAGTTTGTGATGATACACATCTAATTCATACATTTGTGTATAATAAATTTTAGTGGCTAGTAAAAATAAAGATTTGAGTACAGACACCAGAGGCCTCTACACTTGGTAGACTGGACGACATCTCAATGTTGGGCTTGCTTCTCTCTTGTCTGAATATCTACAACTCACGAGCTTGCTACCTTTCTTCAATCACTCCTTAAATTTTCGAGCATGCATGACGACTCCTCCTTGAGACTTACATTGTGATTGACTGTTATTCATGACCAAATGATGAATCTTGCAAGATAGCTAGGGAATTGCAAATATGGGCTTTCGGGTGATACGACTTAGACGGTCCAGAAATAGGCAATCTATGAACTGGGAATGGTACCCATAATTTTATTAATCTTTGCAGTGGAAATATTACAGAGCTTTTTCACACATAAGACTCAGAGTGTTTTCTGGTGCTATATTATACCTATGAAGACAATTCGTAGAGCATATTCACAACTCTCATACTGCACTTCTAAAATTGATCTTTCTGATGCAATGTGTTTAGACTAGGCTGCACTTGCAGAGCATACTTGACCAAAAATCCTAAAGACTCTAGGCTTCTCCTTCTCTTGGATGCAGATGCCAAATGAGAGGGAGATCCCTTTATTTATAGATTTGGATAAGAGATCCTTCAAGAACATGAAAGCAAGGAATCTTTATCAAATCATCCTTAAGATCTGATTTTCCATAATATTCATCTGAGATGTGGGTCAATCCGCACCAAATGTCGGGGAAGTGCCCTAAGTCTCAAGACGAATGTACGAAAAAGAGGAATCTCGAGTCTTTTCAGTATCATACGAAGATCTCATATCTGATCACAGAGCAAGGTGGAGATTTCAGGGAATCCCACGGAAACCATTATGACTCTTAAAACAAAGTGGAGATTTCAAGGAATCCCACGGAAACCATTATGACTCTTAATACAAAGTGGATATTTCAAGGAATCCCACGGAAACCATTATTCAAAGAAATTATAATCAAGTCGCTCATATGGCCAATGGATCATATCATCATACGGATGTCCGAAACTCTGTTCATTTGATGGGTCCCACATTTTTGTATATGTGCTCCTTACAATAATTCTCTGTCTTTTCCGTGTTTGTACTCAAATCTTTATTTTTACTAGCCATTGAAATTTATTATACACAAATGTATGAAGTAGATGTGTATCATCACAAACTTCACTATTATTCATGTCCTTGGACTTTGAGCATGGGATACAGAATCTGGTGTGCCCATGTTGTATTATTGTAGGGTTCACTTCGCTTCTGCTTAGTCCAAAATCATTCCACCAACAATGTGTCCACTCAGGGATGTCATTCAACACATGAGTCCTTTGTAGTCCAAACTTTATTCATGTGAAGTACTCTTGGTCCCAGTTATCTTTTTCCAGGAATCACCAACACAATTTCTTGTACTTCTCATAGTTCACATCAGTGAGGGGGAAATTGAAAGTGGGATTATTCCCTGGCCAGGAAGCTAAATTTCTCATGTGATTGATACAGTAATATTGTTGTTGGACCTGTCCTCCTACTGACTCAATAATGATAAGTCTGAGATCCTAAAAATTGGTCTGCAACACATGGGAGGCATCAATGACCTACCTGAGTTGTCGGCCATAAACCATGTTAGGAATCTCATAGTTGGATGTTGGATATATCCTATGTTCTGGCACCTTTCATCTAATACCTATGTCAATCTTAGCTGCTAGGTAGGATTCCATTGTTATGTATAGTCTTCCCAAATCATCTCATCATCTACATATCTGCATGAATCTGCTCCATCATACCATTCTGTTATCATCATCATGTAGGTTGGGATTGTGACACCATAATAATTTGGTCTGTAGGTGCTCTCTTGTAAGGAAATATACAATACAATTTTGAGTTCCCTATTATTTTCCATGATGAAGCTTAATATGTTCTTCAATGGATTTAGAAAATACTAGTATGCCATCAATATAAACCATGAGCCCATCCATATAAGGTTCTAGAACAAATTCCATAGTTCTCTGGAATTCAGAAGGGGCATTCTTCAATCCGAAAGGCATTACCTTCCATTCATACTACCCATGTGGCACATTAAATGTTGTTTTGAACTGATCTTTTGGCTTAATACCAATCTGCAAGAAACCAGATTTTAAATCGAATTTGGAAAATATTTTAGCTCCTACAATTATTTTGATCAAATCTGATTTGTTTGGAATTGGATACCTGACCCATTCCAAAGAATCATTTACTGGCTTGTAGTAAATTGCCATCCTTGGCACTCCTCGGATTTGTTCTAAATGTTTGTTCACATAGAAGGCTGCACATGACCATGGACTCCTTGAGTTCTGGATGAGTCCTTTACTTAATAATTCTTTAATCTATTTTCTGCAGAGACTTATGTATTCTTTGTTCATGGGAATTTCCCTGCTTTTACTTGGATTGCCTCGGTATCCTTATTTGTATTTAAGACTTACCCGGAATTGCTTTCTATTCCAAAATTCATTTGGGGTGCTATGACATACCTTACTTGCATATTCTATCCCAATTTCTCTAATCTTCTTTTGTTTCTCAGGAGTCTTTAATTCTTCTTCAATTCTGAGCAGGTGCTTTACCTTCTTTATGGCTCTAATGTGTTCTCCCTTATCTTTTATCTGATTCTTCAGGTGCTTTGTAGGATCATACTCAAAGTTCCATATGGAGTGTGTGATTTCTTCTGTCGAAACAAACAGGAGGAAAATATCCTTCTTCCTTATAGTGAAGTGGTATCCAACATTCCCTTTGTCATCATATTTTACTCTGTGGGGAATAGTGGTGGACAACAGACTTGTCCCTATTACACATTCATGTGAAAAATCATCTTCTACCAACAGAAAAATGAAATTTACACACAAATTGCTCAAGCATACCTTTCCATGGCTAGTTTTGTACTCCACTTCCTTCCTTCCTTCCTCTGAAGCCTCTGACTGGGGCTTGGCATGGATCCCAATAGTTTGGATCAACATATTTTCTTTTAAGAAAACATATGTATGCTCCTGAGTCAATTAGAGCTAGGATTGTTATTTCATCTTCATACACCTTGATCTTTATTTTCACTATCGTTTTTTTGATGGACATCCATGATAAGGTGCATATCATCCTTTTCAGGTGGCAGTTCCCTTTGGGAAGATACAACTTCTTCTTTTAGTCGTTCGACTACATTTATGAGTTCCTTGACTTCTTGTACCAGCTTCAGATGTTCTTTGTGAAGTGTTTCCAAGTCTATTCTTTGTGGGTCTTGGTGCATGTTCGTGAGTAGTGGATACACATTTTTCTCCATGGTGGGGAGATCTGCTGCTTTCCATTTCCACTTATTTTCTTCTTTATCTGAATCATCTTGTTCTTCTTCATAATTGTGTACATACTTTCTTCTGAATTTTCCTTTGGGGATTTCTTTTCCTTTTCCCTTCTTATCATCAAGAAATATTTTGTTAAATCTATTTACGAGCTCGTCCTTATCCTTTCCTTCTTTCATCTGGGCTATTACACGTTTCATTAGGACCTTTGGATCTTCTTATGTGTCAGCCATGAAGTAGTTTACTTCTTCTGACTATGTTTCTGACGATGATCCCTTTTTTATGTTGTTTGGTCCATGCAGAGAATAATATTTGTTCATCAGAGTGGGGAGAGTTTCTTGATTCATATGTTTCTTGGTCTTCCTTGTATTCTTGGAAGGTTCCTCCACACTTGAATGGCCTGTCATACATTTGTTGGATATGCATCAATTCAACATCTTCTGCAGAGCTAGATTCATATTCAAGAGTATCTGATTCTGTTATTTCTACATACATCAGGCCTTGGTGTCTACGATGGCCTCTGAAGTTATCGTATATTGGCTCAGATTTAGGGAACACCTTTTTCTCTATTTATCCATGTTCTTTCTCCCCTTTTCTTGCTGTGATAATCTTGGGATTTTTTATGACATTCTGGAGCAGTATGGCCTTCTTTTCCACAATAGAAGCATCTGATTTTCCTTTTCCTCCTTCTTTCCTATATTTTGTTTCTTTCTTCTCATGAGCTCGATCCTTTTGTTTGTAGTAAGCCTCTTCTGCTTGCCACATATTGTTTTGTCTTCTTTTTTACCTTTTGTGAAATGGCTTTCGTTGTGTTGTCCATTTGTAATCATGTTTGCTCTTCTTATGTGAAGCTTTTTGTGGTTCTATTCCAAACATTCAGCAAACTTCCCCCCCCATGAAAATAAGATTTGTGGGTAAGATCGCTTTCAATTTGTTTAGCTTCACAATACCGAAGAAATATTTTTTCAATAGCAACACGGAACTGACCCCAAGTATGGCAGGTGAGATCTGTTGAATAAAATATATGTTATTAATTTCAACACTTAATTGTCAACCCAAGGCTCATAAGTTTCAAGGTGCTAGCACTGTATGTGTAGGACTAGAGCCCTAATCTACTCTAGTCTAGCCTAATGCCGACATACACTAACAAACAAATGAAATTTCAATGCGAGAAATTAAAGTACTGGAATCTATAGTGCAGAAATTAAATTAAGAAACTAGGTGCAAAGAATTAATTAACAAAAATGAAACTAAACTAAACGCAAGAAAAAATACAAGAAACTAAACTATGCTAACGGATTCACATCAAAATCTTTCTAAACTTAGAATCCACCCCTTACAACAATGACAAAATGACAAAATAGAAACATAAACATGTATGTACAAAATTAAAAATTAATTACAAAATATGAACTCTATTAAATATTTAAAAATATACAAAATTCTATCCAAATTAAAAAGTATCAAAATGAACTAATATATATACAAATTCCAAAATGTACAAATTCTGATAAGTAAAAAAAAATACCAATTATTTTACAAAACGAATTTAATACCTCATCACAAAAAAAGAAAACATACTATTTACAGAATTATAAAATATTAAATACACACTTTGAAAAATCTATTAATTTCAATTTACAAAATATGGAAACAAGATATTAATTATTTACCAAATACTATTTCTTTACAACATGCAATACTAGTTACATAATTATAAATTGTTAACTGTGCACACTTTACAATATATAGCAAAAATAAATCTATTAATTACAAGTGATGAAATGAAAACTAAACGTGAAAAAATGTTTGACTTATCATACCAAAAAGGTTATAGTTGCACATATGCCCAAATACTTTAGAATTACATTGCAGTTTGTCGTTCTGCCTCCAATGCTTTTCGTGTTAAGAAATCCATTCCTAATGCTCTCTATGTTTGCAGGATTCGGCTTCACAATCAAACAGAATTCACCTCAATGTTTCGAGAATAAATAATAAGTTGATATGGTAACAATTTATGAGGTGAAGTGCTTCCAAAATAACCATTTATCAATACAGGACACAAAGTGTGATTAAAAAGTTTTGTGCAACCGAATGACATTTCAAACAACATTCTAGGATCAGATTTAATACATCAACTCTAAAGGATGGATTACAGTGCGTTTGAGGGCAAGAAATATTAAACCTACAGGAAAAACATCTAAATAAACAGATCGTTTAATATTGAGATCACAATACTCTTAATTCGGTTTGCAAATACTGATTAGCCGGTAATTGGGGAGGTTTATGAGCAGGCCAAATAAAAGATAGTGTTGAGCCAAAAGATCCCATCTTGTACTTTCATATTCAAAAGCATGTGGTCAACATGTGGGATAAACTTAATGTTCCACTCCATGCATTAGCCTATGTCTTTACACGAAAATATTATTCTCTATCTTGGTTGGAGAAACCAGCGCTTGGGGGTGGGGTCAGGAGAAAACCCCACACAGATGCATAGGTACAGGCTGGGTACATGCAAGCTATATACAAGTTGGTCCTTGCTGAAGAGGAGAGCGCCATATTTCGTGTTGAATTGAGAAAATACCTTAGTCAACATGGGGTGTTCGCTAGTCTGCATGCAAACAAAGATCGAGATAGATTGGTTCCTATCGAGTGGTGGAACATGTATGGCTCCGCCACCACACAATTGCATAAATTGGCCATCAGAGTGCTTTCACAAGTGGTTAATAGTTCTTCTGTAGAGAGGTGTTGGAGCACCTATAGTTTCATCCACGGCGTGAAAAGAAACAACCTTAATTAAAACCGGGTAGAAAGATTGGTTTTTGTACAGTAAAACTTGAGGTTGTTGTCTCATTATTGTGAACGTTCCAAAAGCGACAGAACATATCTTACTTGGGACAAAAACCCGGAGGAGAAAATTTGGAGGATGGAGCCATGGTTTTAGAGCACATGGAAGCTGAAATTTTGGGTGATGATGATGGTGACCGTGCAACAACAACAACAAAGATGCCACCCCCCTCCAGTAGCAGTGTTCCAGTCCCACCTGTACTAGTTTTTCCTCTATCTTCACATCCTCTATCCTCTCATGGGGGTCGTGTATCTATTGGGCGTGGTTCATGACCACTTCCACATACTCTGGATGAGGAGGCTAGCAGTGCTCATAGATCATAAGAAAAGAAATTAGAAGTTTCGTGTGGCAAGAGGAAATATTAGTACTTGTCTTTTTCTAGTTTTTCATTACTTTGAAAATTGTAACTATTGACTCTTTAATATTTCTTATGGTGACTCTAGATGACTCTATGAAATATTTTGAAAACATCATATGACAAATTATGTTTGATGTTTGATGTTGAAACTAGAATGGTGAACCTACCTTTGAAGTTCATTGCTTGCAACTTTGCACTATTAACTACATAATAGCATATTATAATTGTTTGAAGTTTTGAACTGTGGTCATTAGTAATTACTAATGAATATGTGCTTTGTGAATCGTTTCATTTCATGGTTGATCATTAAATCATTTGATATTGTGACTTGTCTATTATAGTTTGGTAACTTTGGTTACAAGAGATATGAGTTTGAAACTTTGATGAGTCATGAGTCATGAGAAATGTTATATATTGAAAATGGTTGATGTTATGGCTGATAATTGATCAATTGATGACAATGCTATATAGTTTAATCCATGTTTTTTTATTTTTTTGTAACTAATTCGACATTCTACATGGTTTTTTTGACATATATGCATCAATATATATAAAATATATATTATATAAAAAAACTCTCCTAAAAAGGCTCCCACCTCAGAAGCTTTTGAAAATTTCACTTTTCACTTCACTCCCGCTTCCCGCTACCTCTCTACGCCTCCAACAGTGTAGAACCAAGTATCTCTCTGAGATGCAAATGGAGTGTTGAAAAAAAATTCATTTATACCAACATTACAATGTGAAACAATAAAGTGAGTAGATTAAGGAGCTTTACCAGACTCATGAGATTTACCTTTATCTCCTTTCTTTTGGTTATGCTTCTCTTTAATCATCTCATGTGGATCCCAATAATGTTTTGTATCATGTCCATTCTTGTCACAATGGCCATAGTGAAGATCGGTTCTCTTGTTTTGATTGTTTCTACCTCCTTGCTTCTGAAATCCTTTCTTCCATGTCCTATGTTACATGGTACCAGTACCAACGCACATTCAGATGTTTTCCCAAGGAGAGGGGTCATATTTTTCTTCAGGGCCATGATGGGTGTATTATCAGTACTTTTTGAGAGGTGGTTATGTTTAGACCCTTTGGTCCTTCCTTTAGGAGTACTATGGCTTAGTGGAATTATTGAATGCCCCATGTAGGGGATTTTAGCCATGAGGTTGGTTTCCATGGATGCTAGGGTCAGGTCACTAGGTCACGTGACACCCTACTTGTTTTCTACACCGATGATAGTATTCCAGCTCTGAGGCGCTTTCCTCCTCTTCCGGTCATCCTCTGCACCCATCCTATCCCCTTTCTAGCAGAGTGCCCTCTCTCTTTGGTCCATTTCCAGTGATGATGTCATCCTTGGTCACCAGGCCCACATGCTTGTAGAGGGGGGACGTTGAGGTTTTTTCATCATTTTTGGGGTTAGATGGGGCATGACGATCCCCCCCTACTTACTCCACCTTTTGGAGTGAATCCTTTTGTTCAATTTTAGTCATTTTTATTAGTTTTTAGGAACCTAGGTGAAAATACCCCAAGTAGCCATCTTTTAGACTATTTTATATTATTTCATGTTATATTTTTACATTGACATTTATTTGTCCTGATGGCCTGGTTATTTTGTAAAAGTGAGTTGAGAACACTATAAATACAACTCCTCACTTAATTTGTAAATCTTAACACATGGGATAAATTAAAATATGTTTCTCTTTTACCCAATATAGGCTCCTTGGATGTGATGCACACCTCTTGAAGTAGGCTCTTCTTTAGCTTGTGGATGGAATTAGATGCATTTCTAGGGTTTTTTGCTCATGCTTGGTGGATTCTAGGAATTGTTGGAACAACACAAAGCTCAAGTAAGTCTATTTTTAGTCTTGCTTGGTGAAGTTAGGTGAATTCTTGCTTCTTGATGATTGAATGGTGGCCATAGAGCTGCATTTTTTCTAACTAGGGAACTTTTTTCTACCTTCTATCTTCTTTGCATGGTGGAAAATGCTCCCTAGAGGAGGTTTTCCCTAGTTTGGCCTTGGATCTCTAATTTTTCCCTAGATTAGGATCCTATAATGAACACGGGGGGTTGTTGTAGAAAGGCCTAGTTTAGTAGCCAAAGAGAAATTACTCCAAGAGGGAGGCTGGTCACCTCTCCTCTAGGCCCAGGGTTAAGGGTCTCATCCATTAAAACCCTAGTTATCAATATTTTACCAAATTACTCTCTCATAAGCATATGTAAATATTACATTTCATGTTCCTTTAGGTTATTAGGTTAGGTCTATAATTTATTGTTTTCAATTAGGTTTATTTATTTATTTATGTTTATTGTCACAAAAAACCCTAAAAATATATATAAAATACTAAAACCTAAAAAACAGTCATAAACCCTAGCCTTTCCCTTTTTCCCTAGGCCTCATGGCCTTCTCCTTATTCCCCTAAAGACATCGCGCTCTCCTTGGTTGATCTCGGCCTCCCTTTTCCTTTTTCCAACACCCTCGGTTTCCCATTCTACACCCTCGTCCCTCCTATTTCACCCTCAGCCACTCCTTACAGGCCCCCCTCCTTCCTCGACCAACTCTTACCAGCCCTCTAGGCCTTCCCTATAGGCCCTCGGCCTCTCATCTATAGGGCTTTCTCTCCCTTTGGAATCCCCTTACAAGGTTGTAGAAGCCTCCCAGCTATCCTTCACATCCCTCTCCTCCAATTTTTTGAGGTATGCTACTATAGAAGAATTCCTCACATTCTTTGCAGCCCCAAACCTGCCACCAAAAGACATCAAACGGACCATATAAGAGGTTATTAAAGGACAACAATACTTGCAACAAAAATATTTTTACATTGTTGGCATAAAAGATTGAGAATACCACTGTGTGAATGCTACAGGACTGTAATATCAGTCCTAATATACTTAGCTAAATTATTCAATTTGATGTGGTTTGTCATCTCAGTTTGTTAATTATTGTTTGAATATAATTGAAATGGATATAATCAATACCATCTCAGTTTGTTAATTATTGTTTGAATATCATTGTCTACTACTGCAAATTACTGTCATAAATAGACTGTTGCTATTGAACTTACTATTGGATACCTTTTAATTACATTAATACAACAGTACATGTACCTTGTTTATTCACTAGATGAATGATCACAAGTTTTACGATAAATTTTGTGTGGTTAACGCTTTTCTAGTGACATTGATACACTTGTTTTACATCTACTACATTTATATTTATATAGTATTTCTTCTTCATTATGTAGTTGACTCCTTAAAGGCACTGGTCACTAATTCAATTGTGTAGAAGATATAGTGTGGTTGCCTAAGTGTCTTGTAGAATAGATAAAAGATCTCTCCCCTTGGAGGTCACGACACTCTGAAGAAGTTGGAAGTGTGGCTTAGGTGACATTGGGTCACAATCTCCTTACATTTGTCTATTGGACACTATCCCTGCTAGTTTTTCTGGTAACATCCTCTCTTACTGCTTTCTCCTTTAGAAGAACCATTTAATTGATTCTTCCCATTCTGGTCAAGGTACAAGGTCTCTCTAGTGGGATGAACTGTCTTCTTTCCACAGGCTTTCTCTCTTATTGAAATCTTCTTCACCAGAGTGTCAAAGCTAAGGTCTTTCAAGTTACCACTAGCTTGAAGAAATTCAAGATGGTGTGAATATGTGGGGTAGAGGAACTTGATGAAGGCAGTGAGAGGGAGTTTTGTCTTCACACCTGTAGCATCAATGTCATGCATGATTTCTCTAACCTCATATGCTACATTCATGGGATCATTGTCCTTCACCTCTAGGTTGAAGAGCCTCAATAGTAACTAAACTAGCTCCAATTCTACCTATGAGTCATACAAATCCTTTAAATTCTTCAAAGCATCATAAGAAGTTTTGGAAAATGAGATGTTCCAACTCACCTTTTCACTTATTGTAGCAGCAATCAATGCATATGCCTTCTTGTCTCTACTCTTCCATATGGCAAATATATTTGTCTGTTGTAGGTTGTTTAGGTGTAGTACGTGTAGCACCATACGCTCCATCAAAAATTTGTCCTTCACAAATGTCGTCCCATAGGCCATTGAAGATGAGGGTATGCTTGATATTCCTCAACCATTTTGAATAGTTTCCTTTTTCCAATGAGCACTACTCCAACAATGGAAACCAAAGGATGCATCTTTGACAATACAAGCCTCTATAATGAAAAACACAGTCTCTGCAGTAGCTAGTACTGTGATACAATTTAAACAATAAAAGGTGTAGGTCTAAGTATCTACAAATAGCTTACAGTACAGTTCTTTCTCAATACAATAATTATTTTGGAATCAAAGATTTCTATGACAGCGGATGCAAGTCATGTCAGCTCACAAATGAGGTTAAAACTAAAAATCCAACGATATGTGGGGAGAGGACTATAATAAGGGTGTGGCTTGCTCCACATGGAAAAGGAAAACCCTTAAAAAACACTAGATCACTCCTCTGACAACAATACGACTCATTTGAAAGTGGATCGGCCCTTCCATTTGGCATCAAAATGCTGGACGCTGTCTTAGATTGGAGTAATGTTGTTTCTTTGTGCTGCCACAGGTCTTCCCAAGGCTCCAAATGATGACCTTTCAAGGATCTTTGACTGATGTTTCAACTTTTTGGCACAATTTTTACTTCAAAGACTAAATCATATCTCATGTATATTATTGTTTGAGGGCACACAATACACCTAGACTTCCCTAAACAACATGCAACTGAGAATTCAAGGCTCTTACCACTGCTTCCTATGCCCATAAATGAAATTTAACATTCAAATTTGGCCCAAAACTCTCCAAAGCTCATTTTTTGTTGTTGTTCATCACTTTTTAGGGTTGTAACATGCCTAGAATGGAGGTAGTAGTGCTCAGGTTTTATAAATGACCTTCTTTATCGTTGTTTTAATGGTTGAGATATTCCTATATCTTCCCGTCATTGTGTTTTAGCTTCAAAACATGCCCATATTGAAATTTGAGGTTGTTTGAGGGCTAAGAAGTGCCCAAAATTACCTTTTAGGGGGGCCTATTGACGGTGGAAATTGTGCCCAGAACCTCCCAAAAACGACCCAAAATTTGACATACTGCTTCTTTTGTTTCTTTTCATACTCAAAAATTCAATTAACCAACATGATTCATGATGAGCCCCAAATTAGGTACTTTATAATCCTTTTTATGCCACACAAGCACAATAATGGGTATGGAAAATGCCTTTGTTTGTGGGGTTTAATGATTCGTTTTGATTGTTTGATAGAGTAGTTTAGAGGTTATTCTTTTATACTTAAATCATTTTCTATGAGATAATTATATGGAAATAAGTGTGTATGAACAGGCGTAGGTAATCTAAGAGACAACCATCACATCCAACGCGAGGACTGAAAGACCATAAGTGACTCAGCGCCCTTTTTCCTAATTTGTAGAAGAGAACTCCTGTTCAGCATAATCGGAATTTAAAGCATAGAGTTAGGTTATGTTTAAAAATAGATATATATATATATGGGCCTCTTGGTTAGCAAGAGGTTCCTATTGGCATTTTTGTAGAACTTATCTTCAGCACATGTTATTCGAGACAATTCTTTGTTAAGACTTTTCTGAACATGAGATTACGGTTTTAATGGAAGAAGTGATGTTGTTTCAAGCTTTGTGTTCATAAGACTTTTCCCACTCCTGAAATACGAGTTGGAGAGAGCCCCTCCAACACGTAGTTCAGTAGCTTCATTTTTATTTCAGGTATTTCTCATATGTCCTGTTAATTGATTTAAGCATCATCGTATATGGAGTACTTGACAATGGTTTGAATGACATGGTTTTATTTCAGTTCAATGATTATTTCATTTCAGCACTTTTTATCTGTAGTTCGTCAACATTGATTCTGTAGTTCTACAATACGCTTCCTATAGTCCTGTGCATGCGTAATTACCTCTGTTTTCTAGCTCGCTATATTAATTTTAGACAATGATTTAGATCTGCGATGCCATGAATATTTCTTTTATCTGAGTTTAGTTACATAGGAGTTAATTGTTTTAGTCTTTGGATTTGAATAGAGTAAATGATTATCACTTTCAGCATTGGATTCGAATAGATCAAGTTTGATTAATTTTCAATATTGAATTTCTAGTTAGACTTCCAGTTTTCAGTATTTTATTTCTAAGATCAAGTTTCCAAAGCTTTCAACATTCTATTTCCTAGATTAGATTTACAACCTTCCAACATTTAATTCTTAGCATAAAGATCTATTAGTTTCAAGCATTTCTAGTTTATAAATTTACAATATTTCATATTCTTTCATTCGTTGTTTAAGAGCAGATCACTTCCATTTCCTTTTCGAGAAACCTTCAAGATACACCCCATCATCCTAAAACAACGAAGACTATCCTATAGAGCACATACAGTGCTTAGCATCTCTTAATTTTGTACGCTCCCAGGTCGATAATTAGAATATGCTTCCGGTTTAGCTACCCTAATTAGGTATCCATTCCTGGAGTCCACCACTTTTTGGCACCGTTGCCGGAGAGGTGCTTAATCCATAGGAGACATCTTTGAAAAAAAACACACACAAAAACAACCAGAAACATAAATTTTTTACCATGAATGCCTAGATGACAGAGAGATATATTTGGATACTTTCTGCCTGCCCTCCCTATCAGCAACAACAGTTCTGATAATTCTCAATTTGAGTTCCTTAACTCAAAAGAAGAGGTTGATTCTAGCTACAACCCACACAGAGATAACTTCTTTGCTATCTCTAGCTCAAATACCACTATGGCAAAGGAAGAGGATGAACCTAGAAAACTGTTCACTTTTCCTATCAGTGTACCTCTTGGAGATGCCAGGATGAAGAATATAAACCCTAATAACCTACCAAACTTCCATGGCCTAACCTCAGAGGATCCTGACACATGCCTATTTGAGTTTGAGGTAGTTTGTAGGTCATTTGGCTACACCACTAATGCACAAAAAATAAGACTCTTTCCTTCTACATTGAAAGATTTATCACTCAGATGGTTTATGAGCCTAAAAGGGAACAACATTTTTACATGGGACCAAATGAAACAAACTTTCCTAGAAAAATACAGGGACTACTGTAAGGCAAAAGATACAAGAGATGAAATCTTTAGAATGCAACAAGGAGAAAGAGAATCCTTAGAAGATTATGCACAACGATTTCAACTCAGCTACAAACGAGCTAGTCACTGCACCTTATATCAAGAATCATTGAAACTTGTCCTTCTTAGGGGGACAAAAGAAGAAAATCTAGAAGTTTTGAACCTTCTGGGAGATGGAGATATATTCCAGAAAACTTATGACCAAATCCTGCAAATTTTCAAAAACTATTCTAGATCTAGGAAAGGTAAAAGTGGAACAAGGGATTCACACCCATTTACTGGGGGATCAGCATCTTCAGGACCAAATCTTACAAATTCTGATTTAGGGAACCTCCTTAATGATATGAAGACTGATATCCTACAATCCCTGGCCATGCAACTTGATGCACTTCAAATAAAAAATAAACAGGACGAAATAAACCAAGCATTGGAAGTCTTTTGTCCACGATGTAGAAAAAAACACGAGAAAGGGCAGTGCACACTAAACACCATAGAAATATGTGGCCTTTGCACTGACAATCACTCCACTGATAAATTTCCTTTGTTACCCTCTTGCAAAACTGCTATTCAAGAGCCCACAACTGAAGGTGCAATAGAACAACTCTGTTTCGTCAATCAAAGGAGAAATAATTTTGCTAGGCCTTACCAATCCAACAACCAAGCCTACTATAATCAAGGAAGTAACCAGCAAAATTGGAACTTAGTACCAGTCCCATGGCCATCTCAGCCAAGTCCAAACTAGTGGCAGCAAATCCAACCATATCAACAACCTTATTACCCACAATCTTACTCTCCATACCCCCCACCTTTTGCTCAGCCAACCACGAATTATGGAAATCAATATCCTTATTCATCAAACTGGAGGGCTCCATTGCAGCAGCCACTCATCATGTCGCCCCCACAAAACCAACCACCTCCTAGACCTCCACCAATCCCTGCCCAGCCGATTCCAAACCTTAACAACAACATGCCAAGACAACAACAGACCTATAACACTAAAATCATGCAGTTCCCTACTTATGTAGTGGATACCCTGGAAATAAATGAAATTAATCTTAGGTCTGGGAAAACATTGCAAAACACACACACACAGGATAATCAAGGAGATGAGGCTCGTGAACAAACAACACAACCTCAAATTCAACATCCAGATGATCCAAGCCCTCGAGAAGAAGAAATTCGGCCACAAACACAAAATAGAAACCCTCCATTCCCTTAAAAACTTATACGAAATACTAAAGAAGAAGAGGAAAATGCGATTCTGAACAAATTGAAGAACTTAAACATCCAGATTCCAATTTTACAGGACATAAGAGATGTGCCAATCTGTAACAAGTTTATTAAAGAGAATTGTTTGAAAAGGCCTGGCAGAAGAAGACGTGAACCACCAACCATAAATGTAGTAGGCCAGTTAGCAGATTTAATGCTAGGTGTCGTTGTTAACCCCAAATATCTTGATCCAGGCAACCCAGTAATAAACGTGACCATCAACAAACATATCGCCAGCAACCTAATTGACTTAGGGGCTGCAATAAATGTGATGAATAGGAATACCATGATAGCCCTGGGACTCCAAGCGATGGTCAGACCAACAACTACCGCCCTACAGCTAGCTGACACATCCACAGTAAAACCTGAAGGGATGCTCGAAGACATAATTATCAATATCGAATCCTAGGAATACCCAGCTGACTTCATAGTCATCTAAGTGAAAAGAAAACTAAGTGGCTACCCAATAATACTAGGGAGACCCTGGCTGGCAAGTGCAGATGCCTACATAGGGAGCAGATCGGGCAACATGACAATCACTAGTGGCCAAGCTAGGAAGAAAATGATGATTTATCCTCCAGCAAGGAAGTCTTCAGACCTAGAATATCAGGACTGGACAGACGATTATGATGACACATCCAACAAAAACATATGACCTGTCCTTACAATTGAAGCTGTCGTATCACTAAAAGCCATCGACGAAGATAGTCATTTAGATAGGTTTATTCAAAATGCTTCTTCTAATCAGAATATGTTTTAATATTTTCTTGGCACAGGTTAGCAGTAAGGAGAGGAAACATTAAACCACGATCCCGACAGAATGTGGGAAGAGGTACTCACACTTGAACAACATCCAATTCAGATAAAAACAGTTGAGATAATGCCTGGAAGGACAGTTAATATTAACTCCAATTTGGAGCCAGGACAAGAATAACAGTTACTGAAGGTACTAATAGACAACAACAAATCCTTTGCATGGACATACACTGACATGAAGGGTATCCATCCAGACATCTGCAAACATTACATTTACATAAAGGAAGGTGTTGTTCCTATCAGACAACCACAAAGAAGACTGAACCCAACATTAAAGGACATAATTAAGATGGAATTACAAAAGTTGTTAGATGCATGGTTCATATACCCAATATCAGATAGTGAGTGGGTATCACCATTGGTCATAGTTCCTAAAAAAGGATGAAAGTAGAGGATTTGTGTGGACTACAAAGAGCTAAATAAGGAAACCAAGAAAGATCATTTCCCTCTCCCATTTATCGACCAAGTACCGGACACATTAGCTGGGAACAGATTTTTCTCATTCTTGGATGGGTTCAGTGGGTACATCCAAATCGTCATTCACCCAACTGATCAGGACAAAACAACATTCACATTCCCATGGGGCAATTATGCATACAGAGTGCTTCCCTTTGGGCTCTGTAATGCCCCAGCAACGTTTCAAAGGGCAATCTTAAGCATCTTCTCTGATTTTATAAATGACTAAATGGAGGTCTACATGGATGACTTCACACCCTGTGGACATAATTTTGACCAAGCACTAAAACATATAGAATTTGTTTTAAAAAAATGTATCGAGATGAGCTTATGCCTCAACAACGATAAATGTAGAATGATCACGGAAGAAGGCATCGTGCTTGGACACCATATTTCACAGAGAGGAATTGAGGTTGATCAGGAAAAAGTCACAGTCATCAGAACATTGCCACCACCTGTGAAACAGAGAGATGTGAGAAGTTTTCTTGGACAAACAGGATACTACAGAAGATTCATTGAGAGTTATAGCAAAATTGTTGCACCAATGTTTGCTCTGCTTACAAAAGACATAATTTATTTGGACAAAACATTGTATGTTATCATTTGACAAACTAAAGGAGAAAACAATTACAGCGCCAGTACTCCAAGGACCAAATTGGGCACTTCCATTCCACATCCATTCTGATGCATCAGATAAGGCCATTGGATCGGTCCTTGGTCAAGAAAGAGACAAGAATCCATATGCCATATACTATATCAACAAAAATATGGCAGAAGCATAATTAAATTATACAGTCACAGAGAAGGATTTTTTGGCTGTCATACATGCCATTAACAAATTCAGGCACTACATAATTGGATACCAAGTTTTTGTCCACACATACCATTCAACAATCAGGTATCTCATGAACAAGCCTAATACAAGTTCACGAATCATTAGATGGCTACTCCTCCTACAAGAGTTTGACATCACAATTCTGGATAAGCCAGGAAAAAACAATGTTGTGGCTGATTTTCTGTCTAGGCTCACACATGGACAAGACAATGAACTAGTAAATGATAATTTTTCTGATGAGCATCATTTTGCAATCTCCACAAGAAGCCCATGGTTTGCTGACATAGCAAACTACTTGGTGTCTTCTAAATTCCCACAACATTACAGCCACCAAGAAAAGAATAAAATCATAAGGCGAAGTGCCACCTACACATGGATAGAGGGAATGCTTTTCAAAAAAGGACCAGACCAAATATTGAGGAGATGTATCAGAGAAGATGAAGTCCATGACATATTGCATGCCACTCATGACATTATGCTGCAAAGAGAACAACCTATAAAATATTGCAGACTGGATATTATTGGCCAACACTCCACAAGGACACCTATGAATATGTTTCACATTGTGATGATTGTCAATGAATGGGGAAGCCTACACAAAGAGAAGAAATGCCTATCCATCCACAAATATCATTGGAACCATTTGAGAAATGGGGATTTGATTTCGTTGGCCCATTTAACCCACAATCAAATCAGAAAAGCTACATCTTAGTATGCACTGACTACCTTACAAAGTGGGAAAAAGTAGCAGCACATGCAGCAACAAATGAAACTAATGTGGAATTTTTTTTTACATAACAAATCTTCCATAGATTTGGAGTCCCACGAGAGCTAGTTTCTGACCAAGGCCCACAATTTACATCCAACCTCATAGAGGACTTGCTTTGAAGAAACAAGGTTAAACATAGAAAATCTACTCTCTACCACCCTCAGGCTAATGGTCAAGCCGAAGTGACAAATAGAGAAATAGAAAGGATCTTGACAAAAACTGTACAACTCCACAAAAGAGATTGGGCAAACCGACTAAGGGAGGCAGTTTGGGCTTATAATACTACATGGAAGACAACAACATGCTTCACCCGATATGAGCTAGTCTATGGAAAGAAAATAATGTTTCCCATTGAGTTTGAGATCAAAACATTGAGGATTGTAGCTGAGTTGAACATGCAACTTTCAGACATCCAGTAAGAACGAATACTACAATTAAATCAGATGGATGAGAAACGCCAATAGGCACTTGGCCACACTGAAATCATTCAGCAACAAAGAAGAAATGGCATGACAAGAACATCAGGCAGAAGAAGTTCAAAGAAGGTGACTGGGCACTACTCTATGTCTCCATATTTCACACATTTAAAGGCAAACTGACAACCAGATGGCTCGGACCCTACATCATTGAAAACATCTATGACAATGGAGCTGTCAGAATTACAACAATAGATGAGGAAAAGTTTCCCATGATTGTGAATGGACATAGACTCAAACTCTATAAAACACCAAAATCTAGAGAAGAGTTCGCAAAGACACTCTATCAGTAGCATCTAATGCTGATAGAGAGCCTAGAACATCACTGAAAATTTCTTGATTCTGAAAAAAAAAAAAAAAAATGATTGAAAAAAAATTGAAAAAAAAAAAATTGAAAAAAGAGATGAAAAAAATCAAAAGAAAAAAGAAAATGAAAAAAATAGAAAAAAATGGAAAGAAAAAAATGAAAAAAGAAAGAGGTAAATACAAAAATCCACTCAGGTTCTCACAAACAAAGTTGATGAACTTTATTCATCCCTACGCAAAACCAAAAAGCAAATGTCAAGCGAGCCAGGAAGCCAAATCAAGCGATCCAGGAAGCAAAAACATGCGAAACAACAAACAAAATCAAGCGATCCAGCCAACATTTGGCAGCAGAATAGAAAGCAAACATCAAAATCACAACAACCAAACATCAGCTTTCAGAATCTAAATCAAGCGAGCCAACAATCTAAATCAAGAGAGCCAGTAGTCAATTCAAGCGAGCCAGAACACCAGCAAGCAAATCACCATTTGGAGCATCACTACAACACAATGTTGAACACTAAGGAAAGTCATATTAGCGAAGCTTGCACGAAAATCAAGCAAACAAAGGCAGCAATTCCAACAGAAAAGTAGAAAAAGGGAAAAAAGATGCGACTACCGACACGCCCAAAATCACTACAGACAGAGCTGAACTCAACTACAAAATTCCACGCCCATGCAATAAAGAACGAATTATACAACCAGGTACGCAAAGCATGGAAGGTAATCACTTAACTCTCTATTTATTTTCAAATCGAATTATAATCCCCACAAAAACGGTTATTTTCCGAAGCTGAAGGCAACTTATAAATTAAATCAGCGGCACGGTTCAGAAGTAACGACACAGAATCATGATTACCTACTTCGGGCATGTCAGAAGATGACAACATTCGCATCTAGCTGCTATATCCCAAAATGATCAAAGCGGCAGTGCATGGTACAATGATGGAAGGAAATGCAGGGTGAAATAATGAAAAGGAATGTATAAGGAAACAAGTACGATGCATGAAGATCGGGATAAGTGCGTGAAAACAGCTAAATAAGGTAGCATAATCTACAAAAAGACCCAGTCTTGCAATACAAGCTTTCCAGAAGCAGGAAACCGAAAATTTGTGTTGTCACTCATCCAGCAAGCTGCCCTCGAACCTGTGATCAATCCCGGCCAGTTGAGGTAAGTCAGCCACACTCAAAGTTTTTGGTTTGTCGATTATAGTAGAAAATTCAAGATGACAAAGGGGTTCAAAAAGAGTGAACCAGAGGATCACAAGCCCATTTATGAAAACCCACAGGTTTTATCAATCCTTTGTAATCTGGGCTGGATTCCCTTCATCTCAAGGCTGAGAGGGTCTAATACAGAGGTGGCTTTATAATTCGCAAAGAACTTGAAGCACATCAAAGATGAACAGTTCATCACCCGAGTAAGGGGACTACGTATCAGACTGGATGAGGAGGAAATTGCAAAATATACAGGGCTTCCCATGGGTCTGCACTGGAGCAGGGATGACCAGGAATCCAATCATAAGGCAAAGGCATCCTTCTTCGGACCAGGAGAAGTCTATGAAGAGGACAAAAATGGAGTCAAGAGAGTCACCATGCCAGCACCCTGGGATGAAATAGCTGCCGTCATTCAGAAATATGTAACGTGTATAGGGAGGCTGAGCTATGTCCCTCTCTTCCATTTCTGAATTTTGGAGCTTCTGAGATACAGGAGCCATATCACAGCAAATAAAAACATCAACATTCCCTATTATCTTCTCCAATCTCTGGGAGAAATGAGTAAAAAGGTAATTCAAGGAAAAGAAGATACGCTAGCCCACCATGGGCTAATCAAATTGATAATTTGTGAAGAATTAATGGTACAGGTTCGAGAAATTTCATGGGAGGAGTTTGTGGTAATCTCAGCAAATGATGTGCAGAGAATGAGGGGTACACTTAATGTAGGCATACCCCTAGCTTCAGGGTCAAAAGAAAAATCCACTTCTGTATCAGGAGCCAAGAGAAAGATCGACCTGGATAGCAACAATGAAGTTATGGCCGATACCTTGATTAAAATAAAACATTCAAAATATGCCTCCCGCCAAAAAGAAGCAGGGGTTTCCACCAGCAAGCAAGGGGTGAAACAGCAAAGTAAGAGGATCCCACAGCAGCCCAAGAACGAACAGGCAAAGAAGGAAGAAAAATGCCAAGCCCCATAATTCAAAACCTATCTGACAATGATGACAAGTGGGTAGACTAGGACGACCCAACTACACCAGAAGAACATGATGATTACCAATGGAACCCCACTGGTCAAAATGTAGACCCTGCTGATCAAAATGTAAACCCTGGAGACACTGACCAGCTAGCCGAGGCACTGACGAAATTAGCAAAAGTTAGGGATGAGTTGGCAACATTAAAAATTGAAGCAAGGATTCAGAGAAGCCAGCCAACTTCACGAGCACCCCCACTATTTGTACAGGAGAAGACCCAGATATTGAAGATGCATCACATAGGGGAATTGAAGCTGGAAGAACAACAAAATGCAGCACTGAGGGAGAAATTGGGCCAAGCTCGGACATAATTGGCTCAGAAGGACCAGAAAATCCAGCAATTAGAGGATACATTGACTGTCACTACAAAAATCTATGATGAAATATTGCAACTCAGACCACCATCCAAGATCTATACGATCTACTTAAAGGAAAAGGGGGGAAAGTTCCAGCTGCAGAGGTTAAAACAAGGCCTTCCTGTGGAATTGAACACTCCAAAGGAATTTTTGGACACTTCTCTGAACTGCACAGAGTTGGAAAAGGATCAAATGTGCGAGTTCTTCTTGCACAACTTCGTGGTGTCGAGTTCACCTAATTGGTAACCTAATCCCTACATAGGCGAATTCCAGCTAAGAACATTATGCTCCTGGATGAACCATGAGGTAGAGAGGGCACAAGATGATAATCTATATCTTGCAGAGGAGTGGAAAAACCCATTATGGATCAGGGGTGAGGCAACTCATCCTGAAAAAGTCATTCAGGACCACCAAACTATCACCACGGATGAAGAGTTGATTCCTATATTGCTTGAAAAATAGTAGGAGGCAGTCACGCATTTTGATCTTACCCTTCGATGCACATACAAGGAGGTATAGGAGGCCATCAGTGAGAGGTGGGCAAGAATTGCAGAGGGTTCGAAGAAAAAGGAGCCTCACTCCCCCCTCAGGTTAGAAACGGCACTCACTAAGGCCAAATTATACAGGGAATCCTTGATCAAACACCAGCTCCGATGGATAGGAATGAAGCTCAGTCCACCGTTCTTTCTCCCATTAAGTATCAGAACACAGAATGACGAGGAGGAAGAAAAAAGAACATGGGCTAGAGATGACCGAACCCATGGCTATCATAGGCAGGTAGGGGCTCCTAGAATCGTTGCTTGGGACATCAGAGAAGCTATCCATGAACAAAATGTGTCACGCAAGGATGGGTGAATCCTTCAGTTTGGGGGAGATGATGAGCCCCAAATTAGGTACTTTATAATCCTTTTTATGCCACACAAGCACAATAATGGATATGGAAAATGCCTTTTGTTTTTGGGGTTTAATGATTCGTTTTGATTATTTGATAGAGTAGTTTAGAGGTTATTCTTTTATGCTTAAAAGCGTTTTCTATGAGATAATTATATGGAAATAAGTGTGTATGAGCAGGCGCAATTAATCTAAGAGACAACTATCAATTCCAGCGTGAGGACTGAAAGACCATAAGTGGCTCAACGCCCTTTTTCGTGATTTGTAGAAGAGAACTCCTGTTCAGCATAATCGACATTTAAAGCATAGAGTTAGGTTATGTTTAAAAATAGATATATATATATATGGGCCTCTTGGTTAGCAAGAGGTTCCTTTTGGCATTTTTGTAGAACTTATCTTCAACACATGTTATTTGAGACAATTCTGTGTTAATACTTTTCTAAACATGAGATTACGATTTTACTAGAAGAAGTGATGTTGTTTCAAGCTTTGTGTTCATAAGACTTTTCCCACTCCTGAAATACGAGTTGGAGAGGGCCCCTCCAACACATAGGTCAGGAGCTTCATTTTTATTTCAGGTATTTCTCATATGTCCTGTTAATTGATTTAATCATCATCGTATATGGAGTACTTGACAATGGTTTGAATGACATGGTTTTATTTCAGTTCAACGATTATTTCATTTCAACACTTTTTATCTGTAGTTCGTCAACATTGATTCTGTAGTTCTACAATACGCTTCTTGTAGTCCTGTACACGCATTCTGTGCAGGCGTAATTACCTTTGTTTTCCAGCTCGCTATATTAATTTTAGACAATGATTTAGATCTACGATGCCATGAATATTTCTTTTATCTGAGTTCAGTTACATAGGAGTTAATTGTTTTAGTCTTTGGATTTGAATAGAGTAAATGATTATCACTTTTAGCATTGGATTCGAATAGATCAAGTTTGATTAATTTTCAGTATTGAATTTCTAGTTAGACTTCCATTTTTCAATATTTTATTTCTAAGATCAAGTTTCCCAAGCTTTCAGCATTCTATTTCCTAGATTAGATTTACTGTCTTTCAACATTTAATTCTTAGCATAAAGATCTATTAGTTTCAAGCATTTCTAGTTTATAAATTTACAATATTTTCATATTCTTTCATTCGTTGTTTAAGAGAAGATCACTTCCATTTCCTTTTCGACAAACCTTCAAGATACACCCCATCATCCTAAACGACAAAGATTATCTTATAGAGCACATACAGTGCTTAGCATCTCTTAAGTTTGTACGCTCCCTGGTCTATAATTAAAGTATGCTTCCGGTTTAGCTACCCTAATTACGTATCCATTCCTGGAGTCCACCAATTCAAACATCCATCTACAACATCATTGTTAGGGAATCATCAAATTACTAAGGAATGAACCAACAAAACATCATCATGGCATGTCACCCCCTCAAGAGTGATCAAAATCACATGTGGACACCCATACAAAATGGGGGTTAATGTTTATGGAAAATCCATCAGTGCGGACACTAAACGATCTCCCTAGTGCAAATGGTTCGGATGTAGAACAAAAACATTGCAGAATACAGAGATCTTTCCTAGATTAACTAAATTGAAAAAGGTATGAAGGAATGACTTACCTTATGATTGTAGTGCTACCTCCTTGCTTGATGTAGCTCCTAATATTCAGCTGCAAGACAATGCACAAACAAGTGGAAACATACAAATACCAATAATAATGATATGCAATATGGATTAGTCTAAACTAGTAGTCAAAGAAACCAATTCTAAAGACATTAATACAACAAGACTTTATGGAAAGAATCAATATTACCATAAATGAAAAAAATACATAGGGAGATATTAAAACCAAGATTTGATGTTGTAACTTCTTCCAAATGGTCCTAGCCTCAAATATCCAAGCTTCTTTCCTCCTAATGGATGAAAGGGAATAAGCTCCAGCATAATTTCACTAGCGTTTAAGTGCTCTATATTTCTCCTCCTTAACTATGAAGAGAGGGCTTGCATATATAGGCCTAAAGGGATAGAATAGGTTGAGTATTTGTGGGAGAAGTTCAAGGTATCATCCCAAATGGTAAGGGGATCGAGTGCCATGTTTCCTAGTTCATAGGGATAAGCCTCCATGAAGCCATAGTTTCTATAAGCCGCTCAAAGCTTCTCTTTTTCCTTTTAAATTGACAGTGCCTCACTTTTTCCAAAGGTAACTTGCGTCTTTGAGGAATGACGCACTCTGTTCAAAGGTGGAATGTGTTAGTGACGTGCTTTGTCAATGTGCAGAGTGCGTCACCCGGAGTCTGATGCACTTTTTCAACATACAAGGTGCGTCGGGGTGACAACAAAAGGAAAAATGGATAACCACAACTCTTCCTTCAATCAATGTTGCTTAAGTGCTTTAGGAATCAGGACACATGAAGGACACATAACTCTTAATGAAGAGATTTTAGTGTAACAGAATTCCCCCCAAAGCATGAATCTAGCAATATAGGATAGGTGAGGTCCTTTGATATATGGAAATTTGAGGCAAGAACCATCGGTTGAAGTGTTGAACAAAGACTTATGCAGTACAATAAATCTGAGATACAAGTCTCAAATGACTCGTAACATGGCTCCCGAGCAATATATTGCATATCCATGTTAGTATTGAATGAATTGACATAATAATGGCTACTAAATACAAGCGTAGATCCATGATAAGATGATTACATAGCCATGACCAATACATGAGTGGATCCGTGTGATATGACTCAAAAAATATCCATTGCATCTTGGGTAAAATACATAAGTTAACCCAGGGTCTTCAACCCAAATCCGCAATTATACGACTCTAACCATGTGATTACAATGTGTTGAAGTCGAACACGGTAGAAACCACTTCATTACCAGTCCTTGATGCATACTGTTAACAAGTGCGAGGAAAATCATCATTGATGTCAATGATCCCCAAGGTATCATAGTACATACCGCCGAATGTGAATCAATGAGTTGAGGTCGAACATTCAGTGGAATCTACCAATCAGAAGTCAATGATGTGAACTTACTATTGAAAGTGAGGTAACCTGCCATTAAGGCATGCAGGTCCAAGGTACTCAACTGGTTTCTAGGTTCAATCCTTGGATGATGTATTAAAGTCAAAAAGTATAAAGTTTTTGAAGGAGGGCCATGATGTTTCCGCCATCATCGACATGAAACGAGATCAAAGATGTTTTGAGGTAGATTGGACTATAGAGTAAATTTTGAAACTGAATCAGAGGCTACTAACACAAAGGAGGGTATAATGACTGTAGAGTTTGACTCAACAACAGACTTCCCTTGAACATGGAACGACATGACTTGTTAGCATTGACATGACGAGATAGACACCGAGACCTAATACAACTAACAGTTGATGCATTCTCTGGATGACCCAAAGGAGTATGATGACTCATGGAATTGATGAGACTCGAGGACAAGCAGATTATCCAAGTAGTTTGAATGAGATACAAAGAAATGCCATGTTCAAGAGAGACTATAAACTTCCATTAATATAGGTGAATACAAACTCTTTCCTTATTCCCCATCATGATTGATGAGTACCTATTTGTTTATTAACGAGTTTTAGGAGGATAACATATGCTCAGTATAGATCATCCTTCGAGTGAGTCCAATCTCACATGTTTTACGAACCTGAGATAGGAGGGGTTCATCCCTAAAAGGGCCCTTCAATGTTACATTTTAATGAGTCCAAAGAAGGAAAACTTGGTGTCATTTCATGTTTAGAGATTTTGAAAGGACTACAGAATACTCCAATGAGTACTTTTTCATAAATATTAGTCTCCTCACCCGAAAAAGGATAAAACAACGTGAAAGATAACTATTCTAGTCATGATTAACTAGAGTGTTCATTTTTCATAAATAGTCTCACTAGTATGAAAAGGGGGTAAATTATCACCAGAAAGATGACATTTCTAATACTTTTACAAGCATGAAAGAATCAAGTTCGCTTGGCGATCTTTTCTTATTTAGGGAGTCTAAAAATAGCTTAAAGAGAACTCTAGGGGGGTTCCTTTTTCGTAGAAGTTTCACGAGACCGAAAAAGAGATAAAAGCTAACTCGGCGACTTATTCTCATGTATTTACAAGCATGAGAAGGAACAAAGACTCAGCTCGAAACATTTTATACTTAGATTAATGAACATGATAACGGTATCAAAAACTCTTTAAAGCCTTTTCACACTTGATAAGGAGTATGAAAAGTCAACAATGGTCTTTGCCATAGTCAAAACATCACTCACCTCCACCTGCAAGCTTCAAAACAAATTTAGGAGCCATCACAAGGATTTTTAAAACAAAAATAAGATGAACTATAGTAAAAAACCCATGGAACAATAATAATTAAAAAAAGGAATATTCCATTTTGGTTATTAAAAGGTGTAAATAGTAAAAAACATTTACCATTTGTTTTTTACAAAGTTAAAAGTGAGAAAAATCCCTTTCAAGCTCAATCTTGTGGTGAAGATTGCGGAGGCATCAGTCAGCTATTCCACACCCGTCAGTTGCAGGTGATTCTACTCTCCTTTCCCTTCAATTTCATGTTTGAAATTATGATTTCAATGCATTTTTTGGTGTTTTTAGGGCTCATTTCATAAGGGGGAATTGCGGGTCCTGGGTGACCCTCTTCCCCCTTTCGGGAACTGCGTCACTCAGCAGTGACTCACCCCTCGAATGGGATTAGCACGTCGCTGACGCCTTGTCTACAAAGACGGGGTGCGTCGGCGCAGATTGGCCCATGAACTTTTAAATGGAGGCCGAAAGAGAATTTGCTTTGCTATAAGATGGACCTAATAAATTTCATATTGATGTTTATACTAGGTTTGGCACTCAAAATGGTTCAGTGGAAGGAAGGTGAGCATGAATTGGAGGACGTACAAGCGGCAAACGATCCACATTCCGTCAATGCTATGAGAGAGTGCATGGGTTGCTCAAGTTCTTCTATGTACAGGGTATGAGATCCCAAATACAACTACTGGACTATTTGATCTGGCTATGGGATCCAGACCAACAACACTTCCAAGTTGGAACACACATCCTCACCTCGGACATTGAGTATATATACTTTCCGACGGGTTTATCCAGGCATGGAGCCCCAGTGTCACTATCTGGACCTAGGGGTGGTGATCAGAATACCAAGGACCTTATCGGACAGTTTTTCACTCCAGGTACACATATGTTGGGTGGGAAAATCCCCATCAAGAACGTGTGGGACCGGCCCTTGAGAAATGTACTATTCACTATTGAGCGACTGGAAGGTAGTAGGGAACCACATCAGGCCACTGAGGCCCACATGTTGTACACCATTGAGTGCATGGATCCTACGGTGTTCAAATGGTGCGAGGGGCTCCTTGCAAACTTGAAGTAATAATTGACCAAGTGTCGAAGAGGGGAGCTCAAGCAGTTTGGTTATGGATCCATTGTGGTCTATTTTTTCTTGGAGAGGGTTCCACTTCTCCGTCCCTGGGTCGGTATTAGTGATCTCGATCCGCATGACCCTCGTATGCAGTGGTGGGATGAGGTGATGGCTTGTCACGGTGATGGTGGGACAATGATCCACTATGGACTTACTTTCTTCAGGTGGCTGCACAATCATATCCTCATGGTGGAGGACTATGCGTATGTAGGGGCAGACTTTTGAGGAGATCTAGACTTGGTTCTTCCAGAGAGAGACCAGTGGGGAGAGATAGGTAATAAAAAGACTCTCTTGTTTTTATGTATTTTATGATTTTGTCATTTTTTTGTAGTACTGATACCCTATACCTTGCTTATGTAGATATTGTCCCTTCTAGACCGATGAGATCCTTTCCCATTGAGAGATGATGGGTAGTCTGTGAGATGGCAGCAGTTCATCGAGAGGCTGTGGAGGATCTTGACGAGCTCCAAGAGTCTAGGAGAACCTATAGCGGCCGACCACCGACATTCCATACATCTCTATAGATGACCTTCCATGAAACTACCAGCATCAGACTGCTGGAGTTTCAGGTCGTTTTGGTCGATTACTACGTCGGGTGGCTAGGGCCATCATATGCTATCATGAGCATCATTAGTGATAGCATATATAGACAATGATGTACTGAAAGCTTACGAGCTTTAGATTTTTGTAGATGTGATCTACTGAAATCCACAGGCTTCAGATTTTTTGTATCAGTACCTTTTTATACAACATTTTGCCAGACTTAATATAAAACACTATCTAGCGGTTTATACAATGTTTCTTAATGATGATTGGGGTTCTTATGTATGTTTGCTTATATATAAATAAATAATTTACATGTCCTATCAGTTTTGCATCTTTAACAAAAATGCTTATGAATGTGCAATGTGTCAGTCTAACACAAAGTTATCCAACGAATCGGAAACCGTATTCATACACCTCGTGATATGTTGGTATTGAATGAATTCAAAGGACCTTTCCAAGAGGCATACTCACCGAAACAAGCGAAGTAGTATAGGGTCATGAATGGTGTCGACTTGGTTAATATGGGAGACCACGATTTGTGAATCTAAATAGATGACAATGTGATCCACACCCAGGGAAGATGTGTTGGTTAACAATTCAATCACCGTGTGATATTCGGTGATGTTATTAGTTGTAGGACCTAGGAAAGTTCCTCCTGAGCTAATCAGTTCACTGGCAGGGGAATAGAGTACCCAAGCTGCTGAGGCGAGGTTCCGGGTGTGTCGGATAGCGCCATCAACAAATCCGTAACAGGTTTCCATCTACACATTCAGGAAAAGCATGGTATAAGCAAAAATCGAGATAAGACCCTAACACACTAAAATGAAAGTGTCACACCAAGTCAAACACATTATATACAATATATACAGAGTACTAATGCAGGCTAACCTAAGCATAGTACCGTTTTAGGTAGATCCCATTTCGAGGCTCCCCCAAAGGTATCCCGTCGTAATCAACTAACTCATAATATCATTTATCCAAGACACATTTTACGATGTATGGACCATGCCACATGGACCCAAATTTTCCTGCCCTCGGCTTATCTTGTTTTTGGTCATACTTCAAAACCAAATCACCTTCATTGAATATATGAGGTTGAACGGATTTATCATACTAGGATTTGATGCATCTCTTATGCGTTGCATTGGCTAGAGCAACATCACAGAGAGTCTCATCAAGTTTGGCTAAGTATAGGAATATTTCTTCCTCATCCATGGTGTTCAGTAGGAGTTCAATGGATAGCTTAAAGGATGGAATTTCACACTCAATAGGTAATACTGCCTCTAGTCCATACACCAATTGAAACGGTGTGAACCCGGTGGAATTTTTGATTGAGGTTATGTATGCCCAAAGGGATGAAAAGAGCATCAAATGCAAATTCGATCCATGGGTCCCTACCATGCGTTGTATCATGGTTTTCAAGACTTTGTTTATGGACTCTACTTGACCATTCACTTGAGGGTAGTAGGGGGTTGAGTGTTCATGAAGAAAACCCAACTTGGCGCTCAATTCAGTCACCATCTTGTTTTGTAAATGTGAGTCGTAGTCGGTGACAATGGCTTTGGGGACCCCGAACCTAGAAATCACATGATTGAACATAAAGAGTGCGACAGTTTTGTCGTCTTCATTATATGTAGGCATAGACTTGGCCCATTTGGTGAAATAGTAAATAGTGACAATCGTATAGGGATGCCCCTCGGCTGAGGTAGGCTTACAGTGAATGGAGTCAATGCCCCAATTTGCAAAGGGAACAACGAAAATAACGGGATGTAGCGGGGCGGGGTGTGTGCATTTTTTGGAGTGGAAGAACTAGAAAGGAGGACACTTCTTAACAAATTCCATGCAATATTTGAATATGGATGGCCAGAAGTATCTAGCGCGTAAAATATTATGGGTTTTAGCCATCATAGAGAGATGAACGCCACATGCTCTCGAGTGGAAATCACAATAGATGATCGGCCTCCTCATGAGTTAAACAACGTCGTAAGATGGAATCAATGCCATGGTGATATAGAGTATCACCAATGATTAGGTAATATTTTGCATGGTGACGGATACGACGACATTCATCGCGGGATAATTGAGGTCCAAAATGTTGTGTTTGGAGATACAAGGTGGTATCTTCGTACCAAGGGTCCGAAGAACTGATAAAAAAAAAAGACTAATCGAGGAGAGAGTCAATGGGAACAGATTCTTGATCAATAAGGGGAATATCACAAATGAACTCCATGAATACTAATGACTTTTAGATTTTTCCTTTTCAAACTGGAGATAGAATTCTTGGAGAATCACAATCCAACGCAAGTATTTCCCCCCTAGTACCTAACATGTTAGGACATGGTACATACGGTTAGAATTGATGATGATAGTAGTAGTCCGGAGTAGAATATAGTGATGAGACTTCTGGATACCAATGACGACTTCCAAAGCTAACTTCTCAACATGAGAATAACAGGTTTTGGAGTCTATGAGACCCTTACTAAGGTAGTAGATCACATGTTCATGCGCGTTGCTATTCTCCTGCACTAAAACCATACCAATAGTTGAGGTAGAGGCAGCAAGATAGAGGATGTAATCCTTGGTGTAATTCGGTGGTTGTAACACGGGTGCGTGGGTAATAGCGTGCTTGAGATTGTCAAAAGAACTTTGGGCATAGTCATCCCAAATAACCGGGACATATTTCTTTAACAATCACATATAAACCTGTGTCTTTTCCGCAAAATTGCACACGAAATGGCATAGGTGGTTTTCCTTCCCCTACAAACTTTGAAGTTCGGTGATGTCCGTAGGTGGAGGTAAGGATAAAATAGCCTCAACCTTAAGGGGATCAATGTGGATCCCATCCTTAGAGATGATGAAGTCGAGGATCCATTCGGAATCCACACAGAATACACACTTGTGGGGATTTAAACGGATGTTATATCTCCGACATCTAATAAACACAGCCATCAGATGATCGATATGAAACTCACGATGATTTGAATGGGAGGAAGATCATCGAGATAGGGTTACAAAAAATCCTTGATATCGTGAAAGGCATACAACATGGCTCGTTGGAATGTGGCACTAGCATTTTTAAGGCCAAAAGGTAATTTGCGATATGAAAACGTACCCCATGGAAAAATGAAAGCAGTTTTATGTTGATCGGTTGAAGGATCTCAATCTGATTATAGCCATAAAATCCATCCATGAATGAGAAGATGACACTTCCATCATAGTTGTCGATAATTTGGTCGATAAATGGGGTAGGGTAGTTGTCCTTAGGACAATCCTTATTGAGATCCCTGAAATCAATGCAAACTCTGATGGTTCCCTATTCTTTGTAACCAGGATGACATTAGAGACCCAATCTATCAAGGGGATAGGATAAATGAAACCATCTTTCAACAACTTTTCAATTTCTTCTTTGATGGCCGCAGTCTTTATAGGGTGCACTGGGCGGATTTTTTGCCGTACAGGTTTTGCATCGGGTTATGTTTTGATTTCATGCACGAAAATAGTAGGATCAATCCTGGGAATTTCTTCGTAGCTCCATGCAAATACGTCGTGGAACTATTTAAACAAGGCCATATAAGTCTAGATTTCATTGAGAGAACAAGTTTGGCCAATGTGGATATGTTCCACTATGCCTGGTTTCATCGAGATGTCAATAGTAGTAGTAGGCGTAATGTTTTCCAAATTTCCTTCGGTTACCATATCCTGGATGAGGATAGGAGTTTGAGGGTTTGGAATGACATCCGATGAAACGATGGTTTGAATGGAATTCTCCACTATGTCCAACAATGGAAGGAAGGATGATCGATGGTGATTGTATTCCCATGGAGGCTCATCTAAGCTCATGATTTCCATGATCGATTCATTAGAATGAAAATTATGGAGGAGATGATCGAATTACAGCAAGGCCGAGTTCCTCCGAGATGACAGAGAACCTGGGTTTGATGTCGGCATGTGGTGATCATCAAGTAGTTCGGAAGTTGATTGGATGGCTTCATAAGTGGATTCATCGGATTTGAGAGGCATGTGATCTCCAATCGAATCAAAATCGATGACATCGGGGACACTCCAAGAGTCTGTTGGGTTGGAGGAGGATGGGATCACATAGGAGATCATGTTCACTGTAGCAACATGTGATGGGGGATCAGGTGTTGGAAAGACTCCCATTAGGGATGAATATTTTAGGAGTCTTTCCCCCACACTGTCATAAATTTTCAAAGAGTTTCCTAAGAGAGGGAGATTATCTGCAGGATGAGTTTTTGTGTCCAGTGTACAAAAATCTAACTAGTCGATAGTAACAATCTTCTCATGGTGGGGAGATTGTACAATGCCGAAGACGGAAGAGACAACCGTGGTCATGGCATAGAACCAATTTCGACCAAGTAATAAGTTGTAATCCAATGGGGCGACGACTACTTCTACATTGATTGTAACAGTCTTACCGCCCAACTCAATGGCTAAGGACTGAAGAATCCTGTGTAGTTGGAATCCACATCCGTCAAATGATTTCAGTGTGGTAGGGGAACAATTTAGTTTAGGAGATCCAATGGCTTTCCAGCAAGATAGAAACATTGCTAAAGTAGAGGCTCCTTTGTCTAAGACAATACGATGGATACTTTTCCTAGTGACATTAGTGATGATTTGGAATTCCAATTGGCGGGAAATCCTCAATTTAAAGTATTCCAATCTAAATATGATCGTGTTAGAGGAATCAGGATCCACTACTCCAATAGAATATAGCAAATTATTACGCTGATTCATATAGTTTTGTAAGACTTTTAGGGTCGACATAACACAGGGTTTCTAGGCGATATCTTCCACAATATTGTAGTTTTGAGCGGCCCGGGAATTGGGGTTGAAAATGGATTTCCGAATCGTGTTTTTTTGTGGACTCAAAATTGCAACTGGTATAGGTTTGACAATGGTCAAAGGACCTTGTGACGGTAGAGTAGTGGACGGAGATGTGGAGGGTTTTTCAGTATTGCCTCCATCAGATTCCTTATTAGGAATAGATTCGTAAGTGCGTGTCCTGGTAGATAAATGACCGATTCACTATGCATCATGAGAACATGAGTGGTTGTGGATGGGTCTCCTTAAGGAGGAGTTGGTTGTTGTGCAACCATTTGTTGTTGTTGTGTGGGGAAGGGGTCCGTTAGAACTGCGGGTGGGGGATTTCCTATGAGAAAATTTTGGACCTATTCACGATGTGGACATTCTTTCATAAAGTGCTCGTCACCACCCAATAAGCAAGTATATTTATCCTTTCATCGCGGTTTTTTGTCAGAGGGATCGAGATTGTTTTTATGTTCCTGCAGGTTAGAAGACTTCTTGGATTTTCCTTTGTTCTTATTTTTAACACTAGATTTTTGAGATGAAGCAGATTGGAATGAATTCACCTCTGCAGTGGAAGCAAGACTGGGTGACTGGTTGGTATTGTTGCTAGCCCGTGATAAGGCTGGGGTTGTATCAATATGGCTCTGTGATCCAACCGATTGGGTAGCAAGCTGGGTATGAATGGACTCGATGATTCCATCGACATGTGATCCCGTAGGATGTTTTTTCGGGTGATGTGTTGGGTGTGGGGCATTAGGAATTATGTCGTATAATGTGCCATATTAAGCATAGACTAAGTCTAAGTACTGAGCACGCGAGATGGCTTGTTACTCCGTAACGACCCCACCCATAACAACGTCTTTGGATATGATGGGTAATAACGACTTGGTGAACCAATCGGCTAGTAGTTGATCCGGAATGGGAGCCTTAATGAGCCGACGTCTTCTTCTGCACTCATGAATATGATCAGAAATGTGAGTGGAGGTTGATTGTCGGAGAGAATTCAAAATATCTATGTTGGTTTCATAGCGGATCGGTAATTGAAAATGAGTAAAAAAATCCATAGCTAAAGACCTAAAATCAGGGAAAGAGTGTGGTGGTAGCTCGATGTACCACTTTGCAGCGGTACCTGTGAGGGTTCGTTGAAAGAGCCTCAAACAGATAGAATCATCCATTAATGAGTTTGAGGAGCACCAAAAATGATATGTCAACATGTGGTTCTTGGGATCCTCGTCGGGTTTGCCGTCAAATTTGGGTATGTATGATGGTAACTTCACAAGAATGGGTGGCCAATTTACGCCATGTTCGATGGGATCGTTGGTCAAATGTGACAGGTCTGACAGATCTAACATAGCTAGAAATGGTAACTGTTGGTTTGGTTGTGGATACTGGTAGTATTGACAAGGAATTTGGGTATCAGTAGGACCATGGATCAATTGATCATAATGTCCTCCCATAGAGAGTTGGCCATACGAAGGTGGTCCTCCCATGTTAGGAGGTGGACCTGATGGGGGTCCTCCTTCTGAATATAGGGGCCCACCGCTGGAATGTGGGGGTCCTCCGGGCAATGGTGGTGGAGGTGGGACATGTGGCGAAGGAGGGGGTGGGACAGGAGGTGGGGGTGGTGGGCCGCCGAATGGAGTCCCAGAAAGTGGAATATTATGATATCCCCATGGGGTATTCATGTTTCCAGGGTAAGGTATTCCAAGATAAAGAGTCACTGGATAAATTTGACCTATCGCTATATTATAATTACCTGGATATATATGTCCCCACGGGGACTGATTCCAAAGAGAAAGTCCCCCCACTTGACAATCCCACATAGGTTGTCCCATGGTTGGGAGCGAACTCCCAACCATATTGTAGTTCATGTATGAAGGATATCCTCCACTTACACTTTGTCCCCTAACTAGAGGTTCCCCCCCAAGTTAGATATTGTCCACTGACTAGGGGTTGCCCCCCAGTTGAAAATTGTCCTCCGACTAAAGTTTGCCCGATAATTATGTGTTGACCACTAACCATAGGATGACCCGTGATCATATATTGACTACTAACTAGAGGGTAGCCTCCACTCAAATTTTGAGTCAGAGATGTTGTTCTAGTTATGAAGTTAAGAGTAGTTGAAGGTTGCCCTCCAGTCGTTGGGGTCAATTGGGGTGTAGAACCGACCGAATGGTTTTGATGCCTACTAGATGAAAAAGAGGGTTGGCCTGGTTCATAAGTGGTCATGTTGGTCATGTTACCAGCTATTTTGTAGAAATAGTTAAATTTATTGTGAGCCACCAGTTTCATGAACATGTTCAGAAGTTCAGAAGTCATTTTCAGGGCAATTTTTCCCCATTTGTAATAACTGCATGTTCATACCCCCGTGGGGAAATTGTAAAAAGTTGGTCTAAACGGGATCCTTTTATAAAACACTCGGCTATCCTTAGTTTTAACTATTAGGGGGATACTCTAGAGTGTTTTTTCCTTAGGAATTATGCATTGCGCTTCAGTCGTGTATAATTCCTGAGTTTTTCACTCACACCTCCAAAGCTGGAGTATTTACCATGGTGGTCAAAACCTAAGTTGGTTATTAGACTCTTGTGTCTAGGATTTTTTACGTGTTATCCATCTCGATTGAGTCGTATGAACATGCACTAGGTCCCCTAGGAGTTTCATTTCATTCCAGAAAAAATAATTTTTTCCGTAATTTAGACCATTTTTTAATGGTTTAAATGGAAAATTCCAAAATATGATAAAAACCTCATCTGGAGGCGGAATTTGGCGTGGGGAGGCTCGTTTTGATGCTCAGAGCGTCGTCTTTACCATAGCACCCTCATTCTTCATATTCTGGGCGATTACGTCACCTCTAGGGGAGTTTTGGCTAAAGCTGCATCATTTTGGCATTTAATTGCCAGAAAAAAGACAAAATGCACTAAGTCCAAAAAATAAAAAAAGACAAAAAAATGTGATTTTTGACTTTGGAAAAGGAGGCATAATGTTTTATGAGGGTGTACGACTACATCAAGGAGATAAATCGCATGCCAATTATGAGTTTGGAGTTACGAATTGAGTAAAATGGATGACGTGAGCATATTTAAAAAGCATGGGCCTTTCCCTCACGTGGATTTGGCTCACGAGTTTAGACTTGGGAGAATGATCCATTTTTTGGCTCGTTTTATTTGAGGTGGCATCCACATCACCATCCCAACAGCCATGAGGGAGTTAGGTGGTGGTCCCATTCCACGTTTTTCTCCATTAAGTGGTTAAGTGCACCTTTCTCCACGCATGAGGCTCACGTTTGAAAGGTGGGCATTGTATCCGATGGGGAGGGCGTTGAAACTTATGGGAGTTGGGCTCCACCTCATCCCCCACCAACCCAATCACGCCCTTCTCTCCTTCAATCAAGCACCGAACTCCATGTTTATTGGTGAATGCGCCCTCTTGGCTCCCTCTCTCACAACCCATGCACATGGCTCACCTAGCTCTCTCATGCATTCGACTTAGGTATTCAATCTCTTCTCATTGTATAAATAAGAGCTCTTTTCTCTCATTCAGGGTGGATAATTCTTGTAAAGAAGCTCTGCTCAATTTTGTGTAATGCTTTCATGCATGTTATTGAATAAATTTTAAGGCTTTGGAGGCTCATCTTGTGTTGATTTTTTGGACAAATTTCTTGGTGAATGAGGTGATACCATTCCTAACTCTTCTTTCTTGTTAAATGATGGTTAAGTATTTCATGCTTTAGAGGGCTTACTCAAGTACATAGATCAACTATTTGTAGTTTCAATTTGCTCGATTACATATTTCTTTTTAGAGATATCAAAGTGTATAGTCTTACTAGCTCGTATTTCATGCCTCTTATTTTCAATTAATGAATAGTACATGTCTAACTCCATTACTTGCAAGTTTGTGAGTGTTTGTGTTTGCAGATCATCCCATTCAACCAAGTAGGATTGTGGAGCTAGTTTGCATCTCTTTCTCTTGAATCCAAGCAAAGGATCCAAACAAGCAATCATCAAGTGGAATCCAAGCTCTTCTCAAAGATTCAAAGAACTAAGTTTCATCTTCTTATCCCCCTTTCAAATTCAAAATCAAACTTAAATCGGTTCTTTGGTTACTTAGAGAAAGTTTGGATCTTTAAAGTTTTTTCATTCTCCAAGCTTTTGCTCTCTCCTCTTGTTCACTGCCATCTTCCTCTTTTCTGTTGGCTGCCACCTTCTTTGAGTTTGCTCTCGCCTTCCTTGTGTTTTCTTCTCCTTCTTTTCTCCTTGTTTTTCTTACCTTTTCTACTTCCTTTTCCTTGCTGCCCTCTCCTTTTGTTTGCTGCTGTTTGTACCCCCGTTTTACACCCTTCTTCTTTCTCTTACTATTGGCTGCCATCTCCTTTCTCTCTGTTGGCTGCCCTTCTTTTATCCCTGTTTTCATCCTCTCCTTTCACCATTTTCAGGCCTCCCCTTTCTCTCTTGTTTGTTGCCACTTCTATTGCCTGTTTGCAGCCGTATCCTTACCTAAGTTCATTGTCTGCTAGCCTACCTTTTTGCACCCCTTCTCAAGCTATTTGCAGCCACCTTCGACTTCTTTTGGAAGCCCCTTTACCAGTGTTTGCAACCACATTTCATTTCTTAATTGGCAGCCCCTTCTTCACCTTGTTTGCCCCTTTCTCCTTTACTTCTTCTTGTTTTCTCTTTGGTTTTGTCTCCTCTTCTCTTGTTTCTTCTCTCACTCTCTACTTCTCCTTTGCATAGGTATTAACTTAGATTTCATTTAGTTAAATTCAATTTCAAAGTTTAGATCAAATCTTGCATTTAGTTAGTTCATTTATTTTAGTTTTCTAACTCATATTTAGTTGCATCTAGTTTCAATTTGTTAATTGCATTAGTTACATTAGTTTGCATTTAGTTTCCTAATTCATGCTTAGCTTACATACTTAGTTTTAAAAGAAATTTTATTTTTTAAAAGTTTGCATCTAAAGTTTAGTTTGCATTAGTTTGGTAATACCTAGTTGATTCTCACTTCTAGATTCCATTTGTTTAAAATTTCTTGTCTAGCTTAAATCTTAGTTCAAAGTTTTGATTTGCACTAATCCATAACAAGTTTTTGTTTAGAGCTCCTATCTTTTAGGTGAGCCAACAAAGACTGTAGTGCTCTGGTTTTTGGCAGAGCACTTGACAAGCTTCTAAACTAATTTTCTGTACGGGCTTGTTTCTAGATAAATAAATAAAAACATTATTTAATCATTTACTATTTTTTCTATTATCATAGATGTGTTTCCTCTTTCTAGTTATTTGCATCAACATTCAAGAGGTAAAATAATATCAATTTCCATTTACATGCATGTTCCAGTTCAACACATATATATGTTTTAGCATAAGTTTAAAATATGATTAATGTAATAATTAACAAGGAAAATACATGTTGCCCAAAGTTTGTAGATTGTCCCGTAGCTTGCTGTAGATTTCCTTCCCGATTTTCGTCTTTAGAGCTTAGCAACCGATTGAATGAACCACCCTACCAACCAGCTCTAATCATGCTGGTCCTAGGAAATCGGCAGACTTCCTAGCCCCCGAGCCCACAAACCAATAATTCCAATAACAGCTTCCTTGTTTTCAATTCCCAATTAGAGTTTTCCCCTTCCTCTGTGCAACATGAGTTTTCCCCTTCCTCTGTGTAATATGAGTTTTCCCCTTCCTCCTCCTTCAAGATTTTCCCAAAAACAAAATAAGATCCAACTTTCCCCCCTCACTACTTCCCCAACCCTTCTTATATACCCAACTTCCTATGTTTTCTTCAACCTTACTCAACCGCCCCTATTAAATCACTCGAACCCCCAAACATTTAATTTCCTTACTTGTTTAACCTTCCAAGTATGATAAAGTATTATTTTATTAATAGTTATTTTCTCGAGCAGTTCAAATAGTTAAGGCTTAATTGATTTGATTGGAACAGGTTGAATGCATAGCATTAAATAAATAAATCTCGAGATGTTAAGTTTATAACTGTTACGGGGCGGTGGCTTTTAATCACCAACTCCACTCACCATCCAAACATTAAATACATTTATTAAAATAATAATAAAATAATATTTAACAAGGATCAGGTTGACCCTTTCAAGTTTGTAGGGATGGGTGAATTAAACACCTTATCATATTCGGATCTGATTCTTTTTACTGGATATCTGGCACAATTATTATTTGAATGACAATGACATCTTGCCTTATCTTCCTGATTCAATTAATTACATTACCTTTACTTTCAGATTTTTAAAATATTCGTTGAGTGACTTAATCAACAATTTGAGTAATATTTTATTTGACCCCACTATGTGTACATCAAAGGTTTATTACAATAGTAGTAGTAATAATAATAATAATAATAGTAATAATAATAATAATAGTAATAAAGTTAATTATTAATGGTGATTAACAGTAATAACATTGAAGTGTTAATTGATAAGTGTTCCAATATCAGCATGGTACCTTTTTGTTAATAAATAGGTCCACTAATGTTTTGATTAAGTAAGATTAACAATTACGCAGTACACTCGTACAACATTAACGTTTAATTTCTATACTTTGCATTGATGACACCTTCACTTGATGACGCTTATTTTAAATGTTTAGTACAATGTTTACATACAAAGGCTAATTAACTTATTTGATATATTAGCAACTTGATCATCTATTACTATAGTCATTTACTAAATCCGTAACTCAGTTATTTATGACAACTTATAACATTGTTAAATCCTGATAAGCATGATGTAAACCAATATTATCGCGCATGTGCAAAATGTGCATGTGTGGCCAGTGTATGCACAGCTCGGATATGCACTATAAACAATCATCTTCCCACCTATGCATAACTGTTATCTAATAATAGTAATCCCCCATGCAGATAGAACAAGACATATATAATATAATTACGCAACAACTTCACTTATTTACCAGTTAATTCTTTCCATGATTTTTATATCCTTATCTTAATGGTATTATTGACTTAACTAGTAAATCATAAGATGGATACCTACTACCACTAACTCAAGATCAAGGAATACCCAATCCCCAACAATACTAGCTAACACATCCTCCCATCATATCCTACTTCTGCATCCTCCCTATCCTTCCTCTTCTAGTAAAGTTGTGGTGTCGGCTTCATCGACCTAGGCACATATAGAAACTGAAAGCGGTAGCGTCGGCTAAATAGCGGACCTAACCTCTCCTAGCAAGAATATGACTATCGTCATCACACATCTAGGGGAGCGTGACTCAGCACAGCCCTCCCACGACCTCAAGTATCATAAAACATAGGGTGGAAAATGCCTCCATCCCTCTCAGCATACTCGGTCTATACCCTGTCCAAATCATATTGTGATGTTACTGGGATTATCGGTTTGTGTCATCGTATCATCCGGTTGGTTGCTACTATTTTATATTCATTGCTTACTTATTCCATGTATCCTATCAGATATCTGACTACCACGTAGCCCCTGTGTCCTGCAGATTAGTATTTGCAAACATATATCTATAACAATATTTCCATTTGTTCATTAGTTGGTCCACATTATCAACATCATTTAATTTCATCACACAAAACCATTAAATCGATCACATCATGGGTTGGTATCCACGTACCACATCATGTATACATTGTATTTCATCAAGGGCGACAATTTAAACATACATTGTCATTATGAAAGAAAAGAATCTCATGATAACTGCAACATAGTAATTGCATAAACATAATAACATCATGAGAATGGTAACATTATAACATCATAATCATAGTATCTACATAAGCATAGTAACATTACAAACATAATAGCAACATATAATCAAATCTAACATGCTGGAAGTATAGTTCACTTAGTCTAGGTGAGTCCAACAGATAATAAACAAATAAAGTGCAAGGTGTCTCACTGATAAACATGCCTAGTCAAAATATGGGGCGTTACATACACCCACCCTTCACGAAACTTCGTCCCAAAGTCATGGTCAAAATAGTGAGGAAAAACAAATAAAAAATCGACGCATAGTCTCTGTGTCCTTCCAGGTAGCAGATCCTGGGCTATACTTGTCCTACCTAGCTTTGACTTGACCAAATATGTCGATAATATCTTATGGTTCTACTTCTTTTATCCCCTGATATGTGTTCTAATATTTAAAGAAATATTTAAATTATCCTTTATGTAGAATCTCCATATTATATCTAGAATTCTTAAAGTTTATAATCAAGGGCTATCCACCTTAGCATCATACTTTTAACCTACAACCAAATTTTTTAAGTTACCTTATCCAGATCAGTTTATTCGTCACACAACCAAGTCCTCATCATAAGCATATATCGATCCAACTTAGCAAGAAAATAATTGATGATTTAAAGAAGGAATTAGAGCCCATATTGGTAATTACTCAACAATCACTACCAAGGACCTTTAAGGTTTGCATACATGCTCCAGTAGAAGAGGGTCCATGTCTTTCATTTCTATGATTATACATTATTGTTTCCTTAGTGGTAATAAGCAAATTTGTATCCATGATAACAAAAGTACTGTAACCATTATTAAATTAGGAGAAGTATTGTTGTTTACAACATTTTTGTGACTATATCGTATCAGAATGCGAACGTTATCAACTTCATTTCATTTCATCACACAAAACCATTAAATTAATCACATGGGTTGGTATCCACATACCACATGATAAATACATTGTATTTCATCAAGGGCGACAATTTAAACATACACTATCATTATGAAAGAAAATAATATCATGATAACTGCAACATAGTAACCGCATAAACATAATAACATCATGAGAATGGTAACATTATAACATCATAATCATAGTATCTACATAAGCATAGTAACATTACAAACATAATAGCAACATATAATCAGATCTAACATGCTGGAAGTATAGTTCACTTAGTCTAGGTGAGTCCAACAATTAATAAGCAAATAAAGTGCAAGGTGTCTCATTGATAAACATGCCTAGTCAAAATATGGGGTGTTACAAAGACCAAGTTAAGATCCAAAAAGAAGCAATAAACCAATCAAGCAAACAAATGACTCCTTGAAAAGCACTTCCCCATTTGTTATTCCCCCATCCTTTGTGCTTTCAAGAGGGAAAAAGCCTAAAAGGCATTTGTAATTATTAATAAAAGAGCAAGTGGGATTACGGCTCCCACACCCACTACTTCCCCTATTTGGGGGAAGACTGTGTTGTTCTTTTATTTTTCATTCTCATTTACTGCTTTAGCTTAGTTTCCCTTTTCTACTTAGCTTAATTTGCATCTTGCTAGAATAGTTTGTATTTCCAATAATTGTTAGATGTTCATTTTGCTTAAATAGTTTTACTTTTGATATAAAATTGTCAAACTAAAAAGAATCCAAAATATCTTGAATCTCACCAAAAGGTGGATCAAGAGTGCTCTCTGTCGGAGAGTTTATTCTTGTTTTGTTTTAAGTTTTCACTAACCCCCATGCTCTCCCGCGTAAGGTCTCAGACCTGAAAGAGACTCTTGGGTAGATTAGCCTTTTATTTCAGTATTTCCTTTTTTGCATCATAAATCTCTTGAATCTCGCAATAAGGGGGATCAAGAGTGCTCTCTGTCGGAGAGTTTCTTTTTGGTTCTTCACAAACATCCCCTAAAATTGGAATTTACTATTTTCTATACCACGTATGCTCTACCCAGTTTTGGGATACACAGAAACGGTATAGGTTCTTTAATTTTTCACATAAATTCCAATTTCAACCATAATAAAATTCATACCCCATAACCAACAAAAATTCGGCATTGATCGAAATACTCAAACGTGGGAAAATTCTGCCTGGGACGCTGGATCACTGTACTTAGACCTTGGGGGCACCATTAGACTACATCCTTGTTGGTGTAGTGTTGAACACGCTCTTGAGGATTTGGCATCCAACATGTCTCCGTACGGAGCCACCTAGAGTATTTTTTCGACATATTTCCAGTACCTTAGGGTATATCTTGGAGATTTCCTTAGCCATAATAATCAAGATCACCATAAAATACACAATAAAATTTACAAAGAAACATTTCAAAACGGTTCTCAAGCACACAAACTCTTTTATCAAGCAACCCCAACACTTTGACTCCATAAGGCACTGGTCCTTCATTTTATCTGTTTTACTTATATCTGGATCATACATTGTTTACATGCTTTAATTTATGCTGTGGATATCTTGATTGAATATCACTTGTTGTGCATCTTAAATTCTCCTTTTTTGCAAGTGTATCTTTGGATTGTATAAACATTATTGTGAATAAAAAACTCCTAAAACAACACCCATCCACATCACAACACATTTTAGAAACACTTAAAACACAAGAGCCTTAGAAACTCTCTGTAGGGTCTACCCCCCTTGGCTCCATTAGGAGTTTTCCTAAACGGAGGAGTCGGGATTAGGTGACAGCACCTGAATCTTTGTTTTCCCCCAAGGCCACACCTTTCCCACTTGGGAAACAACTTTCAAAAGATTTCTACTGCTGGTGTGCACATCCGGAGGGCAACATTTTTGGCGCCGCTGCTGGGGAAATTTTTTTTGTTTCTTAACAACTTGGACTTAGTTTTTACCTTTACCTTTTTGAAAGATTTTTGCTCCAATCAACTCTCTAAAATTAGACTGGAATCCATCTGGCGACTCCACTATCAATTAAATTACCAAGGTATTCAACAAGAAGAAACTCTTTAGGCCTACTTGATTTCATCCCTGAACCTGAACAGGTTTTTAGGAGGAGATTGAATAGGTTAACTTCTCGTAGTATCCTTGAGAATCTTGGATCTAAGTCTATTTAATACATCCATAATCTTTTTGTAGAACCTAATAATTGTTTGATTGATCCAATGACTAAATTTTACAGTCCCCTTAACCTTACTCAGATAGAAGGTCAACCACATGATATACCAGACAAGTCTATAGACAAGTTTCCCACCTTCACTGGCACTGATGCCATTACTGCTGCCTATCACCTGAAAAGCTTCGCAAAGTGTATCAGCGCCTATGTTAGGGACCCAGCTCACAAACATGATGATGTTTATATGAAACTCCTTGCACTATCTTTGGACGGAGATGCTGGTGACTGGTTCATTGGTCTACCTGAAAACTATTTTGCAACCTTTGCTGCATTCAAAACTGATTTTACCAACAAGTTTGGTGAAAAGAAAGAGCCTCGACAGCTGCCTTGACAAATATACTGAGAAGTGAAAACGAGACTATGGATGAATTCAACAAGAAGTTCATTGATTTATCAAATGTTATCCATACAGATTATATACCACCTGCTCAAACCATCTTGGTTTATTATATTGAGGCACTTAGTGAGGAAATGCAATATCAACTCAGAGACAAGGATCCCACTACTCTTTTGATGGCCCAGGAAATGGCTACTAAAATTGATAAAAATATGCAATCTTCTAGTAAATCTAATATTCCTGGCTACTTAAGAGCCTTAACTCCTCTTAAACCAATTGAACATAAGGAAAAGGATCCCTTGTCTTCTATAAAGGATTCTTATGAGAAACAATTGTTGGACATGAGTGAAAGGATTGAAAGAATGGAAAGTACAGAAATGAAACATCTATCTCAAATGAAGGAGATGCAAAACAAAGTCATTAGTATGGAGAGATCTCAAACTCAACCTATCCAAAGAACATATCCTCAAAAGACAAACTGGAAAAAGAAAGGACCCAACCATGAACAGAGGCCTCCCAATCCATTGGATGCTTCTAACATGGTTGAGGATTATACACCATTTTGTAGGGCATGTAGAGACTTTCATGAAGAATCTACTTGTCACAATGCATGCTATGTTCAGGAGCATGGTTTTTCGAAGGGTAGTAGCAGTAAATAGTTTTCAAGCGAGCCTGATTTTGTCAACATGGTAGGAGATTTTCATTCCATTCCTAGGGAAGGTTGGAAATGGGCTAGACAATATAGTCAAGAACAAGATAAATTGACTAGAAATTATGGAGAGAGGACTTCAAACGAGCATGTCCACAACTTACAGAAATTCAAGGGGATCACTTATCAAAGGAAAGCAAATCCCGGACCTTCCATGCAATATCCACCAAAGGTAACAATTCCAAATGAATCCAATGAAGCAAATGATTTGAATTTTGATTGGGGTAATTGGTTCAATACCACTAAAGTACCTGTACCTGTAAATGAACTTTATAAGATTCCTGGATAGAAAGAAAAGTTGTTAAAAGTCTTAAATATTCCTACTCCTACAAATCCCCCCACACCTTTAAATCCTCCTACCCCTAAAAGCGTTAATTTTTCAGAGACTACAGAGCAGCCTTCCACAAATAACAACATTGTCTCAGAAGGCCCCCCAATAATTATGCATACCAAGTACCCAAGAAGAGAAGATCATCCCCCTTTTTATGTATCATTGATGATAGGTGATCTTCTTCTACATAACTGTATGCTAGATTCAGGGTCTTCTTCCAACATCATAACCAAGAAATTCATGCACCAACTCAACCTTAAAACATCAAAACCATATCAAAATGTTTGTGCCATGGACTCTAGGCAAGTTGAAGTGGTGGGAATTATTGAAAATCAGTCTGTAAGGTTGGCCAAATATCCAGATATCCATGTAACTATGGTCATCCTTGTCATCGATGTTCCGGATAAATGGGGGATATTGCTTTCTAGGAAGTGGGCTGCCACTTTAGGAGGATGGATCCAAATGGAATGGACCTATGCCACTGTGCGTGCATCTGAGGATTCTTTAGTAAAATTGCACACCGGGAAAGAAAATAAGTACCACGTGGAAAATCCCAAAAAGCCACTAAATCAATATGTTTATAATACTAATGAGCTTGGGACTTGTGCAATTTACTCTACCTTTCTGGTCCCCATTCAAAACGAGGTTAAAATTGAGGAGGATAAACTTAGCCTGGAGCATGATGTAAGTGATGATGAATCCACCATGCCTAACATAGATATTGATGATGATAAATGGACATTTATAGAGAACCCTATCTATGTCGTGTCTAAAGAAGTTAATGATGAGCAAAAATCCTTTGGAATTTTTGTTGATAATCCCACTTATGAGCACGAGGATACATATAGCCAGGAATATGATAAAGTTTACGAGGACTCCCCCACATTTGATAAACATGTGGATGATGACTATTGGACATACATTGGAAAACCCATTTTTGATGTATCTAGAGAAGGGAGTGTGGATTTTGAAAATTTGGAACATTTGAACATAGAGGATAAACATGATATTCGGTTGTGTGATCGGTCAGAGTTGTATGATAGCATCAGTAATAAAAACTCAAAAAAATAGTATGACAAGGAGCCATATGAGGAGCAGGTGATGGAATATATGCCCCAACCATTATCTTTGTGCATTGATGTTCCTTTTAAATTAAGGCAGTTGGAGGATTTTTCCTATACACCGGGTTATCATCGGAAAATCCCATCAGATCTATAGATTGAAGTAGTTTACATACTTCAACATTCAAAATATATTAAGCCTATCCAGTCATGGATAGAAGAATCCTGCAGGAGGACTCACCAGTTGGGGAATCAACTCAAGAATATTTTTTATGATCTCCCATCCAGCCCTCCCATCCATAATTCCCGACAGGTTTGCACTTTCTGATAAGCATGCCCTTACTCTGGCTGGTAACCAGAGACAAGGTAAAAAATTATTATTATATTGATAACATGCTTAGATGGTTACATTGGATTTCTGATTATACTTAATATTTTTCTTATGTTATGCTTAGAATATGAAAAATAAAGCTCCGCAAAGTGAGCATTTACTTTCTGCATTTCAATTCTTATGCACTTAGGATTTATTTTCAAAATAAAATATAGTTTATGTTTCATTTGGCATTTTCATAACACTTGTGCTACTGAAGGTTTTTTGTCAAATTGAGATTTTCTTACAAGCTATATAAAACCAGAGATTATGGTGTTCTTGTATCCTCTCCTTGCATGAATGTCAGATCGAGCACACGTCCCGTAGTTGGAGCCGATTGTTACCAGCTATTTTGTACAAATAGCTAAATTTATTGTGATCCACCAATTTCATGAACATGTTCAATGTTCATCATCAGTGTTCAGAAGTTCAGAAGTCATTTTCAGGGCAATTTTGCCCCATTTGTAATAACTGCATGTTCATACCCCCATGGGGAAATTGTAAAAAGTTGGTCTAAACGAGATCCTTTTATAAAAGACTCGGCTATCCTTAGGTTTAACTGTTAGGGGGATATTCTAGAGTATTTTTTTCCTTAGGAATTATGCATTGCACTTCAGTCGTGTATAATTCCTGAGTTTTTCACTCACACCTCCAAAGCTAGAGTATTTACCATGGTGGTCAAAACCTAAGGTGGTTATTAGAGTCTTGTGTCTAGTATTTTTTACGTGTTAGCCATCTCGATTGAGTCATATGAACATGCACTAGGTCCCCTAGGAGTTTCGTTTCATTCCGGAATTTATTTATTTATTTTTATTTTTATTTTATTTTTTATTTTATTTTATTTTATTTTTTATTTTTTAATTTTTTTAATTTTTTAATTTTTAATTTATTTATTTATTTTTTATTTATTTATTTATTTATTATTTATTATTTATTTTATTTTTTCCGTAATTTAGACCATTTTTTAATGGTTTAAATGGAAAATTCCAAAATATGATAAAAACCTCATCTGGAGGTGGAATTTGGCGTGGGAAGGCTCGTTTTGACACTAAGAGAGTCCTCTTTACCCTAGTGCCCTCATTCTTCAGATTCCAAGTGATTACGTCATCTCTGGGGGAGTTTTGGCTAAAAATGCATCACTTTGGCATTTAATTGCCAGAACAAAGACAAAATGCACTAAGCCCAAAAGATGTGATTTTTTACTTTGGAAAATGAGGCATAATGTTTTATGAGGGTGTACATTAAAAAAGCGTGGGCATTTTCCTCATGTGGATTTGGCTCACGAGTTTAGACTTGGGCGAATGTTCAATATTTTGGCTCGTTTTATTTGAGGTGGAATCCACATCACCATCCCAATAGCTGTGAGGGAGTTAGGTGTTGGTCCCATTCCACTTTTTGCTCCACTAAGTGGTTAAGTGCACCTTTCTCCACGCATGAGGCTCACGTTTGAAAGGTGGGCGTTGTATCCAAGGGGGGAGGGCGTTGAAACTTATGGGAGTGGGGCTCCACCTCATCCCTCACCAACCCAATCACACCCTTCTCTCCTTCAATCAAGCACCAAACTCCATGTTTATTGGTGAATGCGCCCTCTTGGCTCCCTCTCTTCAACCCATGTGCATGGCTCACCTAACTCTCTCATGCATTCGACTTAGGTATTCAGTCTCTTCTCATCGTATAAATAAGAGCTCTTTTCTCTCATTCAGGGTGGATAATTCTTGTAAAGAAGCTATGCTCAATTTTGTGTAATGCTTTCATGCATGTTATTGAATAAATATTAAGGCTTTGGAGGCTCATCATGTGTTGATTTTATGGACAAATTTCTTGGTGAATGAGGTGATACCATTCCTAACTCTTCTTGCTTGTTAAATGATGGTTAAGTATTTCATGCTTTAGAGGGCTTATTCAAGCACATAAGATCAAGTATTTGTAGTTTCAATTTGCTTGATTACATATTTGTTTTTAGAGATCTAAGAGTGTATAGTCTTACTAGCTTGTAATTCATGCCTCTTGTTTTCAATTAATGAATAGTACATGTCTAACTCCATTACTTGCAAGTTTGTGAGTGTTAGTGTTTGCAGATTATCCCACTCAACCAAGTAGGATTGTGGAGCTAGTTTGCATCCCTTCCTCTTGAATCCAAGCAAAGGATCCAAACAAGCAATCATCAAGTGGAATCCAAGCTCTTCTCAAAGATTCAAAGAGCTAAGTTTCATCTTCTTATCCCCCTTTCAAATTCAAAATCAAATTTAAACCGGTTCTTTGGTTACTTAGCTAAAGTTTGGATCTTTAAAGTTTTATCATTCTCCAAGCTTTTGCTCTCTCCTCATGTTGGCTGCCATCTTCCTCTTTTCCGTTGGCTTCCATCTTCTTTGATTTTGCTCTCGCCTTCCTTGTCTTTTCTTCTCCTTCTTTTCTCCTCGCCTTTCTTACCTTTTCTTCTTCATTTTCCTTGCTGCCCTCTCCTTTTGTTTGCTACTGTTTGTACCCCTGTTTTACATCCTTCTTCTTTCTCTTACTGTTGGTTGCCTTCTCTCCTTTGGCTGCCATCTCCTTGCTCTCTGTTGGATGCCCTTCTTTTATCCCTGTTTTCATCCTCTCCTTTCACCATTTTCAGGCCTCTCCTTTCTCTCTTGTTTATTGCCACTTCTATCTCCTGTTTGTAGCCCTATCCTTACCTAAGTTCGCTGCCTTGTAGCCTACCTTTTTGCACCTCTTCTCAAGATGTTTGCAGCCAACTTTGAATTCTTTTGGCAGCCCCTTTACCACTATTTGCAACCACATTTCATTTATTAATTGGCAGCCCCTTCTTCACCTTGTTTGCTCCTTTCTCCTCTACTTATTCTTGTTTTCTCTTTGGCTTTGTCTCCTCTTCTATTGTTTATTCTCTCACTCTCTACTTCTCCTTTGCATAGGTATTAACTTAGATTGCATTTAGTTAAATTCAATTTCAAAGTTTAGATCAAATCTTGCATTTAGTTAGTTCATTTATTTTAGTTTTCTAACTCATATTTAGTTGCATCTAGTTTCAATTTGTTAATTGCATTAGTTACATTAGTTTGCATTTAGTTTCCTAATTCATACTTAGCTTGCATACTTAGTTTTAAAAGAAATTTTATTTTTTAAAATTTTTCATCTAAAGTTTAGTTTGCATTAGTTTGGTAATACCTAGTTGCTTCTCACTTCTAGATTCCATTTGTTTAAAATTTATAGTCTAGCTTAGATCTTAGTTCAAAGTTTTGATTTTCACTAATCCATAACAAGTTTTTGTTTAGAGCTCCTATCTTTCAGGTGGGCCAACAAAGATCAAGTTAAGACCCAAAAAAAGCAATAAACCAAGCAAGCAAACAAAGGACTCCTTGAAAAGCAATTCCCCATTTGTCATTCCCCCATCCTTTGTGCTTTCAAGAGAGAAAAATCCTAAAAGGCATTTGTAATCATTAATAAAAGAGCAATGGGATTACGACTCCCACACCCCCTACTTCCCCTATTTGGGGGAATACTGTGTTGTGCTTGTCTTTTTCATTCTCATTTACTGCTTTAGCTTAGTTTCCCTTTTTTACTTAGCTTAATTTGCATCTTGCTAGAATAGTTTGTATTTCCAATAATCGTTAGATGTTCATTTTGCTTAAATAGTTTTACTTTTGATATAATATTGTCAAACTAAAAAGAATCCAAAATCTCTTGAATCTCACCGAAAGGTGGATCAAGAGTGCTCTCTGTCGAAGAGTTTATTCTTGTTTTATTTTAAGTTTTCACTAACCCCCATGCTCTCCCGAGTAAGGTCTCAAACCTGAAAGAGACTCTTGGGTAGATTAGCTTTTTATTTCAGTATTTCCTTTTTTGCATCATAAATCTCTTGAATCTCGCCATAAGGTAGATCAAGAGTGCTCTCTGTCGAAGAGTTTCTTTTTTGTTCTTCACAAACATCCCCTAAAATTGGAATTTACCGTTTTCTATACCACGTATTCTCTACCCAGTTTTGGGATACAGAGAAACGGTATAGATTCTTTAATTTTTCACATTAATTCCAATTTAATAAAATTCATACCCCATAACCAACTAAAATCCGGCGTTGATCGCAATACTCGAAAGTGGGAAAATTCTGCTTGGGACATTGGATCACTGTACTTAGACCTTGAGGGAACCATTAGACTACATCCTTGTTGGTGTAGTGTTGAACACACTCTTGAGGCTTTGGCATCCAACATGTCTCCGTACGGAGCCACCTAGAGTATTTTCCGGACATATTTCCAGTACCTTAGGGTATATCTTGGAGATTTCCTTAGCCATAATAATCAAGATCACCATAAAATACACAATAAAATTTACAAAGAACAATTGCAAAACGATTCTCAAGCACACAGAATCTTGTATCAAGCAACCCCAACACTTTGACTCCATAAGGCACTGGTCCTTTATTTTATCTGTTTTACTTATATCTGGATCATACATTGTTTACATGCTTTAATTTATGCTGTGGATATCTTGATTGAATATCACTTGTTGTGCATCTTAAATTCTCCTTCTTTGCAAGTGTATCTTTGGATTGTATAAACATTATTGTGAGTCAAAAAAACTCCTAAAACAACACCCATCTACATCACAACACATTTCAGAAACACTTAAAACAAAAGAGCCTTAGAAACTCTTTGTAGGGTCTACCCCCTTGGCTTCATTAGGAGTTTTCCTAATGGAGGAGTCAGGATCAGGTCATAGCACCTGACTCTTTGCTTGCCCCCAAGGCCACACCTTTCCCACTTGGGAAACAAATTTCGAAATATTTCTACTGCTGGTGTGCACATCCGGCGGGGAACAGGTCATAGGAATTCATGGTGAAGGGAGAGAAAAATAATGTATAGGGGAATGATGTTCAGGAATAGATACCTCCAGAGTGGATTGGGGAGGGAAACTATGGCGCCTTACCCACTCTCCAAGTGTACGTAAACGCTCGATAGTCTCGTGAACTAGTGTGAGAAATTCATCGTTCAGAATAAACCGGGTAGGGTGTGGATTTGGTGGAGCCTCCATAATCGGAGGTGAACCAAAATTGGAAATGACATGACGTAAGGAGGTCCCCCAAAATGATGTGGTTGGAACAAAAGTTGTTGCTATCGGGTCCTCTGGGGGTCGAGCGTAGATCAAATTGACAGCTCTAGGTTTACCTTCAAGCGAGTGATGAAAAGATTTGTCATACAAAGGGGGTCGTTCCACCGTTAATGGTCCCATAGGAACAGTGATGGGGAGATTCACTGGAGGATACTTGTTTCCCCCCCTATTATGGGATAGGAATTCCTTCTTCGCGTGATCCAAATGTAGTAGGTTGATCCATGCTTTCTCCTGTTTTCTCCTCCTGGATAAGGGTATATTCAGGTGGCAAATTTAGTATTCTACGGGATCTTCTTAAGGGTTGTTCAGCCATTACAATTGATGAAAGCCTTCTCCTAAAAATATTCTAAAGAAGAAAACAGACTTCAAGTCCTACTCAAGTTAAAGCCACAAGAAAACTTATATGATAGGTGGGATTAAGGTCTGGAACCTCACGAGAGTATCAAGGCGTCGCATCTAACGATATACTACATGGTCCAACAGTAATACTTGGACCAATCATTCAAAGCACTAACTAGGGAGGATTAGGATCATACCCCTAATCGTATTACCCGACTACTTGGAAGTACGTGCGTAGTGGCTCCCTGAGGCGACCAATGGTTAACTCAGATGGTTTCAGGAACCTAGTGGGGTCTCCCGATATACAAAAGGTACGTGGGAGCTCCAATCCGTAGTATTGCTATCTAATGCACAATCGTATGACAGGAACCTTGCTATATACTGTCGAGTACGTGAAGTACCTTTCTATATACCCGAAGGTACGTGAAAGATCATTCAATATACCGACTAGTACGTGGAAGAACTACAAGTACCCGGGATGCAGTGCAGGAAGATAGCGGCAACTACTACGTTTTAAGACGTTGAAACACGTCTCTATCCTATCAAACGGGTTTCTATAAAATTTTAACCTATGCTTCCGCTTTATTTCATCTTATATGGTTAGGTGAATGCATGAAGTGTAGACTTGTAAAATAAGCAAAATGCACAACTAAGCTAAATGAAGTGCAAGTCGTTAGTTTTTTTGATGAAAACTAACTAAAGCAAGGAGAAATCTTTCTTTTCCGAGAGTAAATGAACAAAGTACCATTTTTACTTTCTTTTCCAATCAAACCAAAAGACAACAAACACTCTTTCATTTAATCCAACGAAACGAAAGTAACATACCAAACCAAAAATATTTCTCTTTTTTCTTCTCAACTAATCTATATTTATGAACAAAAATGAAAAGATGAACTCCTATTTTTATTGCACTAACTCCAATTTGAAATCAAGGAATAAAAGAGGTGAAAGGGAAATCAACAATATGAGAGTATTCACTAGGTTTTTCAATACTTCGAGAAGGCCAAAATTCACTTAATATTTTCAAGGAGATGAAGATGAACTTTTCAAAACCAAGAAAACGTAAGCATTCAACTCTTGAGCTATTTCAATGTTTCCTAAACAATCATCCAAAACTTCTCAACAGTTTCAAGCAATCCACTCCAAATGGAGATAGTAAAGAATTCTTGATTTTCCAAACTAATGCACTCAACAAATCTAAGAATGATATCACTTCTTCAATCTTGATTCAAAATACTAGAGGCTACTTACTACTGCAGCCTTTGAATGAAAAGAAGTTCTCAACAAACCAATCACCCAAAAATATAATCCAACACAAAATTCACACCCAATTTTACCAAAATCACAACAACAAAAACTCTTCAAATACTAAAAATTTGAAGCAACACAGATCAGGGATCTTCAACAAGTCACAAGAATAGTTGCAATTGTGAGGGATTGGGGACACCCAAAATCAAGGACACAACCGCTTGACTACTCAGGACCGTAAATAAATCTAATCAAGCTCCAAATCTCAAAATAAATCGAAGAAGGAGAAAATCTAAATCGGAGGAATATTAAGCCTGAGATAAGCAAGACACAGATCCCAAAGAACAAAATAAAACAAAATTTTGTGGGAAAATCCAAGTCTAGACACCGATTTTACTGGGTGTCGCAGGTTGCAAGCATACACCAGGGCGTCAGAGCCTCAGTGACATGATCTGCAAACAAGGAAAGCACGTCAGTGACATTTTTTGCACATAGGGAAAGTGCGTCAGTGCCGCCGTCTTCTTTAAGACATAGTGCATCAAAATCACAGAGACGTGAGTATGATATTACCTAGGTGCATCAGGAGAAATCTAAAGTTTAAAAAATCAATAAATCCCAAACAAAAAAAGGTAATAGGATGAGCAAAGGATTCCTAATGGAGGCTGGATCACCCAACAACTCACAACAGAATGGATCTAATCAAGAAGAGGCAAGTAGAAGGCTTATGAGGCTAAGTAAGAAAATGAGAATCAGAATTCAAATACATCAAAGACTATAGGAATCATCCCCCATATGGTCTCCAATTTTTTTACGGACAATCCATCAGTGCGGACACTAACCGATCTCTCTAGTATGAATGGTTCGGAACTAGAACAAAAACAGTAGAAAATACAGAGATCTTTCCTAGATTAACCAAATTACAAAAGGTATGAAGGAATGGCTTACCTTATGATTGTAGTGCTACCTCCTTGCTTGATGTATCTCTTGATCTTCAGCTGCAAGACAATGCACAAACAAGTGGAAACATACAAATACCAGTAATAATGATATGCAATATGGATTAGTCTAAACTAGTAGTCAAATAAACCAATTCTAAAGATCTTAATACAACAAGACTTTATGGAAAGAATCTGTATTACTGTAAATGAAAGAAATACATAGAGAGATATTAAAACCAGGCTTTGACGTTTTAACTTCTTCCAAATGGTCCTAGCCTCAAAGATCCAAGCTTTTATCCTCCTAATGGATGAAAGGGAATAAGCTCCAACATAATTTCACCATTGTTTAAGTACTCTATCTTTCTCCTCCTTAAACACAAAGAGAGGGATTGCATATATAAGACTAAAGGGATAGAAGAGGTTGAGGATTTGTGGGAGAAGGTCAAGGGATCATCCCAAAAGGTAAAGGGATCGAGTGCCACCTTTCCTAGTTCATAGGGATAAGCCTCCACGAAGCCATTGGTTCTAGAAGCCACTCGAAGCTTCTCTTTTTCCTTTTAAATTGGCAGTGTCTCACTTTGTCCAAAGGTAAACTGTGTCTTTGAGGAGTGACTCACTTTGTTCAAAGGTGGAATGTGTCAACGACGCGCTCTGTCAATGTGCAGAGCGCGTTAACCAAAGTCTGGTGCACTTTGTCAATGTGCAAGGTGCGTCGGGGTGACAACAAAGGGAAAAAGGGATAACCACAACTCTTCCTTCAATCAATTTGTCTTAAATGCTTTAAGAATCAGGACACATGAATGACACATAACTCTTAATGACAAGATTTTAGTGTAACAGTTAACAATAGCCTTCAATTGTGGGATGTATGCTTGATCTTAGAAAGGAGAGCATACAAGAACTCCAAAAGATTTTCAAGTAACTTGTGGGATTTGACCATCAAAAACAAGGAAATCAACATGCATCACATCATTGTTTTTCTTTGCAACAACACATCAAATGCTCATGCAAGAGCTTATTCATCCTACCTACCTACTCCAAGCATGATGAAAAGAGCATGTCAAGTAAAATCATACAATCAAGGAAGCCACCTTAGCATATCATCCATGCTAGGGCTTCTCCTTTTGTCTTTGGCAATAGACCAAGACAAGACAACATCACTAATGAGCTGAGTACATGTGATTATTTTCATGGAAATAGGGCTGAAAAGATACATAAAATCATGAGCAAAGATGTCTCCAATGCCTTACCACATAAGATCATGAACAAAGATGTCTTCAAACCCTTTCCAAGGAGAAGAACTCTTTTCACAAGCTCACTCTATCCAATAATGGATAGGGGTTTAGTACCCACCTTCTTCAACACATAACTTCTCTTCAAAACATGTTTGCTGCCCAAAACCATCATCAAAACCTATAGAACCTTGAAATATATGGCTAGAAAAGATACCTCAAATATTCCCTAGGAGAAGGAAAAGTTTGTTGCTCCATATCTTCCCTAGGAAAGGGAAAACCCCATTGTTTTGGACCTGCAATAAAGTGTCCTTATTGTTGTTCCAAACCTGCAACAATCCCTGAGACAAATGGATGAAAATAATGGCCCAAATTCACCCTAGGAGAGGGTAAATCAAGCAGTCCAAAATCTACATCATAAGCCTCCTTATGCAAACCTATTTCATTATCATGAGTGAGAAAGGATGGATGAAAGGGATCATAAGAGATCTCACGAAAACTTGGTTGTTCAAGGTCTTCAAAATTCACACTTCCATCATTAGAAGAATCATATATGGTCTCTCCGAGAAATTTCCAATATCTCTCACCCATATCATGATCAAAATGTTGAAAATGTATATCATCATATCCATGGCCACCATCTTCATTATAATAAAAAATATCCTCAAATCTATCATCCTCAAAATGTTTGTCTTCAAGAGAAAGAGGAAAAGGAGAGCTCACCAAATCATCATAACCATGAGGAGAACAAGGAGATGCATCCATACCAACATTAGCTAGGTCTTCAATATGATCTTCAATTGGAAAGTGAAGTGGATCTTCAATTAGGAATTTGACCAAAATCTCCTCTTCATGGGATTCTTGTATTTCTTGGACATAACCTTATTCATTTGCTTCATGGATGTCTTCTTTTACTTATTCAATAAGCTCTTCTTCAAGGGATTCCTCATTGAAATCTTTGGAATCAACTTGTGCTTTAGGAAGGATGGAAACATAATCTTTAGCAAGTCCTTCAATATTTCCCACTTCTTCATCATGCCAATGGATGAGAAACTACTCAAAGAACTTTGCAATAGAAGATATGGATTTTCTACAAAGACCCCAATACCAATCTCTAGCATCATCCTCTAGAATGCAAGAAAATATGGTCATCCAAGCATCCTCATGAAAAAAATTGAAATCAACCACCAATCTAATGAAAGATGCAATGTGGTTGATAGCCGAATCACCATTTCCATGAAAAGATGGAGCAACCTCATACAATTTTTATTTTAAGAAGGAATGATTTGGAAAACCATGGATCCTCAAAAAATCAAGTGGAAGATACCCTTCCTCAATCGTAGAACCATAATATTCATCCATTTCTTCAATTTAAAACCTTCATAAATCTGAAAATGAGCCATAATCATACCTCATACTAAAACAAGGTGAATGGAGTTTCCAAGATGAGCTTCAAATCCTTCCATTTGATGTGTGCTTTCCTCTAGACCCAACAAAATCTTCAAATCTGCAAGGAACAAGGTCTTTGTCCCTTCATGGAATCACCATGTGAGAAAAAATAATTTGCATAACTGTTTGTCACAAAATGACGAAGCTTAGTCTTCAAATTTCCAAAAACGTGGACTTTCTCTCCAGTAACGGCACCAAAAATGTTGCCTCACAAACTAGCATGCGTAATTAAAGTCTTGAAGATCCATACTAGCCAAGGGAATGTGATGCACCTGCAACAATTAATTAATAAGAATATGCGAAATAGAAGAAATGACAGAACTCAGAATCACTTTTATATTGATCACAGGCCACTTCGAGGGGGCAACCTCCCATGAGCAAGCTCAATACAAATAACTTCATGGTGCCTTCATAGGTCTCAGCACACACTTATATACTAAGTCTAGGCGCCAATACTATGGGTCAAAACCATGGGCCACTACAAACTATGGATTAACAATACTACGGGCGACTTACAAAGCATATGCGCCAACAACAATAACATAAACTATTGATCACAAATACTACGGGACGACTTACAAAGCATATGCGTCCAACAACAATATACTAACAAAGTAAAGACATGGGTTCCTAACATCCCCTCCCCCTTAAAAAAAAAGCTTTGTCCTCAAAGCTTTAGATGTGGAAATTGTTGTTGAATCTGAAGGAGTGGTTCCCATGTACCATCCTCTGGTTGCATGCTTTGCCATTGAATTAAGACCTCTGTGATAGAGCGAGAGCGAAGCTGTCGAGTGCGCCGATTGAGGATGGCCTCTGGCTCCAAAAGGATGGATCCTTCATTATCCAGTTCGGGTAAAATCGTTTGTCCACTGATGTTGGTGCCAAGAAATTTCTTCAGACAAGAGACATGAAAGACTGGATGAATGCGGGAAGAAGGAAGAAGTTCCAATTTATAAGCAACGGACCCAATCTTCTGAAGAATCCGATATGGCCCATAGAACTTTGGAGCGAGCTTATGATGCCCTTTGAGTTTGAGGGAGGACTGCTTGTATGGTTGGAGACGAAGAAAAACCATATCGCCGACTTGAAAAGTGCGCTCAGAACGGTGCTGATCAGCATGTTGCTTCATGCGATTTCTTGCCATGTGAAGATTGTCCTGCAAAATGCAAAGAATCTGATCGCGGTTTCGAAGGACTGTGTCAACTTCCTGAACTGGTGAACTGGTGGGGGTGTATGGAAGAAGAACTGGAGGTTCCTGACCATAGACTGCTTCATATGGGGTCATTTTAGAGGCAATGTGGTAAGAGGTATTGTACCACCATTCAGCGAGAGGGAGCCACTTTGCCCACTGATGTTGTTGTTCAGAGGTGAAGCAACGAAGATAAGTTTCCAAGCATTTATTGATAATTTCAGTCTGACCATCTGTTTGTGGGTGATACCCTGAACTCATCTTCAGTTTGGTGCCAGTGTGGCGAAATAGTTCTGTCCAAAAATGACTGGTGAAAGTTGCATCACGATTCGAGACAATGGAAGAAGGGATGCCATGAAGACGAAAGATCTGGTCCAGGAAAATTTGAGCGAGTGAGGAGGCTGTATAGGGATGGTTGAGAGCACAAAAATGACTATATTTGGAGAGGCGATCAACCACAATGAGAATCACTGTCTTCCCGGCAGATTTAGGGAGCCCTTCAATGAAATCCATAGAAATATCTGTCCAAATCCGTGTAGGTATGGGAAAGGGTTCGAGCAATCCTGGGAGGAGTGCTGTTTCACCCTTATTGTGCTGGTAGGTATCACATTCGGCCACCATCTGTTGAATTGTCCTTTTCATGCCCTGCCAAAAGAAGTTACACCGTGCCCGTTCATATGTTTTGAGGAACCCAGAGTGCCCTGCCGATGGAGAAGCATGGAGTTCATAGAAGACAGCCTGTTGAAGATCTGTGCTCTGGGGAAGCACCAGGCGACCCTTGTATCTCAGAGAAGCACCATCCCAAGAGTAATGTGGTACAACAGAAGGGTTGTTTGTCAAGCGTTGGATGATTTGAGATAAGGAAGAGTCATTGACATAACCCTATTGAATAGATTGCAACCAATTTGGAATAGGCATAGAAATAGCTGAAAGAGAACCTTGGGCATCAAATGTGCGAGAAAGAGCATCTGCCACAATATTGTCTTTACCCTTCTTGTAAGTGATCTCATAGTCATAACCCATGAGTTTTCTAACCCATTTCTGTTGTGCCGGGGAGGAGACACACTGTTCCAAGAAATATTTCAGACTCTGGTGATCAGTCTTGATGCAGAAATGATTCCCTACTAGGTATGGGTGCCACTTCTGTACTGCATGCAAAATAGCCATCATTTCCTTCTCATAGGTAGAGGCAGCTAAATTCTTACCTGAAAGGGCTTTGCTGGTAAACGCAATGGGGTGTTCATCTTGAAGGAGAACTGCACCAAGTCCATTGCCGCAAGCATCACTCTCAATAGTGAAGGGCTTGGAAAAATCAGGCATAGCTAGAACCGGTGTGGTACACATAGCTTGTTTTAGTTTGTCAAATGCACACTGAGCAGCATGTGTCCATGTAAAAGCATCCTTTTTCAATAGAGAAGTTAATGGAGCTGCAATCTTCCCATAATCCTTGACAAACTTGCGGTAGTAGCCAGTCAACCCCAAAAAGCCACGAAGGCTCTTGAGTGTCTGAGGATGCGGCCAATTGTTCATGGCATCGATTTTGGCAGGATCCATGCGAACCCCTTGTGCTGAGATAATGTGCCCGAGATACTCAACTTCCTTCTGTCCAAAAACACATTTAGATTACTTGGCATGGAGATGATTGTCAGAGAAAAGTTGCATGACAAGATCCAGATGCTGGAGATGTTCATCCCATGTTTTACTGTAGATGAGGATATCATCAAAGAATACCAGAATGAATTTCCACAAGTAGGGTCGAAATATTTTATTCATTACGGCCTGGAATGTGGAAGGAGCATTAGTGAGGCCAAAGGGCATGACCAAAAACTCGTAATGGCCATCATGTGTGCGGAAAGCTGTTTTAGGGATATCATCCTCATGAACCCGAATTTGATGATACCCAGAACGAAGATCCAACTTGGAGAAAAAGTGAGCCCCATGAAGCTCATCAACAACAGGAATTGGAAACTTATCCTTGAGGGTGAGGTGATTAAGTGCTCGAAAGTCAATGCAGAGGTGCCATGACCCATCTTTTTTGCGGACAAGAATAACTGGAGAAGAAAAGGAACTAGTGCTTGGGCGAATAATACCTTGCTTCAATAAGTCCCGAACGAGCATTTCAATCTCCGTTTTTTGGTGAAATGGGTAGCAATAGGGCCTGATGTTGGGAGGAATGCTGCCAGGAAGGAGCTGAATACGATGGTCTTCTGGCCTGGAAGGTGGCAATCCCACTGGTTCAGCAAAGACACCTGTATATCGATCCAGAATTTGTTGTAGATCCAAAGGAGTAGTGGAGACCGCTTAAGGTTGCATCTGAATGGAATGGAGCTGAGCGATGACACCATGTGAATTCTTCTTGAGGCGTTTTTCCATGCGATGTGAACTGATGATGCTGAGAGAACCTGGTTGTAATCCTGTCAATGTGTGTTTTTGTCCATTGAGGGAAAACTGCATCCAAAGTTCAGCAAAATCCCATAAGATAGGGCCAAGTGTGCATAGCCATTGAGCGCCCAAAACCACATCACATCCGCCTAAGGTCAAGGAAAACATGTCAGAGCGCAAAGTATAATCTCCCATAGAGATACGCACATTTCGACACTTCCCTTTGCAAGGTAAGGTGCCCCCATTGGAAACCATGACTTCAAAGTTGGAGCAAGGATGGATAAAACAATCAGTTTGTTTGGCGATCCGAGGGTCAATGAAATTATGAGTGCTACCAGAATCAATGAGTATTGTAAGAGGAAGCTTCTTGAAGTAACCCCTAACCCGCATTGTTTGGGGGGTGGTGATTCCAGCTAAAGCATGGAGAGATATCTCTGGCTGGTCATCCTGAGATGGAGGGTCAATAGGCGGTTCCTGAATGTCGATCGGAGCATCCAGTGTTTCTAGATCTTTGTCACCAATTTCAGAGGCAGGCGGAGAATCCACATCCAAGAGATAGAGCTTTTGCTCAACACATCTATGTCCCCGAGTGAATTTCTCATCACAATTATAGCAAAGCCCCTTTTCTTTGCGTGCTTGCATCTCTGTTTCAGACAAACGCTTGATAGGAGTTGGTCGAAGAGCCTGCGGTATAGGTGGTCGTTGAGAACCCATATTTCGGAAGGGAACAAAAGTGGGCTTGGAGCATTGTTGGGCTGCAATCTTGTCTTCTTCCAACTTAGCCAACCCTAAGGCTTCCATCATTGCGTTGGGACAGAACATTTTGACCTCAGAGCGGATGGCATCCTTTAGACCACTGATAAAACAACTCAGGTAAAAGTCATCAGACAATCATGCGGTGTGGTTGGCTAGTTTCTCAAATTCGGTTTGATACTCTCTCACAGTACCAATTTGGCAAAGTTTAGTGAGGGCTCCTGTGAAGTCATCAAAAGCACTAGGACCAAATCGTTGCAAAAGGAGCTGGCAAAAGTCTGGCCATTTTGGCTCTGCATGCGCCTTGATGTACCAACGGTACCATTGAAGAGCTTCCTGTTCCAAATGAAAGGATGCCAGCGGAACTTTGTTGACATCAAAAGTATTATGCAGACTGAAATACTGTTCTGCACGATAGATCCATCCAGTTGGATTGGTACCATTGAAGTGAGGAAAATCAAGCTTCGGACCATGGAAATTGCTGGAAGAAGAGAACCCATTGTCTGATGAAGACTCGGACCGCCGATTGTTGTTCATAGTTGAATGTTCAAGATGGAGGCCGAGAAATTTTTCATCCAGATCCTGGAGTTTGGCTTGGATGGCTGCAAGTGCTTCCTCCATGGTTTTTTCTCCTGCACGGATGACAACCATAACCAGGAGTTTTTTTTTTTTTGGTTGACTCGGTAGGAAAACAAAAACAGAAACAACTTCAGTAAAGGAAAATCTAGACTTGGGAAAAAATATGAAGGGTAATTGGGGTTTGACTAGGTTTTGGACATTGTCGAATAGACAGGGAAGCAAAAATGAGGATTTCAGAAGCAGGGTGAAAGAATGGGAAAATTTGGCAGAGGGAAACAAAGAAGCAGAATTCAGAATGGAACTCTGTGGTAAAATTTGAAGGTGATTGGGTGAAATCTGAGGAAGTTATGGCAAACCCTAAAAATAGACAAATGTGGGATTTCAAGCTTTGGGAAGGGGAATTGGGGATAGGGTCCTCAGGAATGAAATATGCAGAATGGGATGACAGGGGTTCCCCAAAAATTTCAAGGAAAATAGAGTGAAAACAAGGGAGATATGGAGAAAAAATTGAATTTTATACTTTTTTTTTTCTAGACTGGAGCGGCTACAGCTCGGAAGGGATCTGAAACGGTGCCGAATGGATTGAAAACGGTTGGATCTGGAACGGCGAATGATTGGATCTAAAATGGCGCAGCGATGATCGACAACAATTCAGCTGAAAATAGATATGGACCCCAGGTATGTGCGGCTTCCTAACAGTTCAGGGGTTTCACTTGGCCACCAATGCTGTCTGACGGCTTGCGTATTGGGGCAGTACCCCTCACTCCACGGCTCAAATAAAACTGATAACCGCTTTACCACAAACGACAGCTCTTGGTTTACCTCACGGGTGGGAACTAGTCAATCAGGTAGGGGTCGTTGCCATTTTCGCTGGCAGGTCCTCTCAATGGGCCAGCTACTTCGGGGTTCCTGTGGTACTCCTCACAATTAGTTTTAGGGCTTATGCCCAAGTACTTCCCACAGTTAAGCGGATAGGGATTATTCCCAAATCCGAACCTGCAACAGATGCGAAAAAAATTTTTGGCAGAAATTTCACCCAGCGAGCCCAAGAAAGTGCTCTGATACCAGATGTGATGCACCTGCAACAATTAATTAATAAGAATATGCGAAATAGCAGAAATGACAGAACTTAGAATCACTTTTATACTGATCATAGGCCACTTCGAGGGGGCAACCTCCCATGAGCAATCTCAATACAAATAACTTCACGGTGCCTTCATAGGTCTCAGCAAACACTTATATATTAAGTCTAGGTGCCAATACTATGGGTCAAAACCATGGGCCACTACAAACTATGGATTAACAATACTACGGGTGACTTACAAAGCATATGTGCCAAGAATAATAACATAAACTATTGATCACAAATACTACGGGATGACTTACAAAGCATATGCGTCCAACAACAATATACTAACAAAGTAAAGACATGGGTTCCTAACAGGGAACCAAGAGGAAAGGCCAATGTCACCACATAGATCCCCTTATCACTTAAGGTTGGCTCTTCTCCAACTCAAGTGGGATTCTTCCCTAGGGTAGCGTTTCACTAGGGAAAATGCAATTAGGAACAAGGTGATTTTTATAGGTTGCCCCAGTAAAGGTTATTTTTTGTAGTATAGGATTTTACTATGGGTGATGGGAGGATAAGGCACCCACTCCAAGGATCAATGCCAATCCAACCTAGGGAAAATGGAGTCAATAAATCACTAACTTAGAAGGCATTGGCTCAAAGATCATCCAGGAAATAAGAGTACTCTAGGAAACCCCTTGCCTCAATGGATGTAACTGAGGCTTCAACTTGCAATCATAAAGGGAATGAGAGGCTTACTCCTTTAATTCTTTTCTTGGGTGTACCCTACACCAAGGGGGCTTGAATTTGCACCATCCGAATGAAAGACAATGTAAAGAGGGAAACCCCTTAAATGCAAATTTACAAAGAGATCTAAGATAAAATTCTTACCTTAGATTCGATCCAACTAGATAATAACATCCATTCAGTGGCCCAAGAAGAAATAACATGGACAATTCTAGCAAATATGATCTCCAATAGATAAGCACAATAGCAAGAGAAATACCACACATTAACAAGAGAGAAACCCTTAGAAAAAATTTGCTCCAAAGAAAGATATCTTAGTTAAGATCCAAAAGGGAGAGAGCTTCAAAATTCAAATATCCAACCTTGAGTTCAAATGAGGAAGTAGCCTTCCTTTTTTAGGAGTCTAAAACTTCCTTTACAATAAAATATGATTATTTCCTTAAAACTAGACTAGGGTGGGGTAAAACATGACAAAAGCCCCACCTGCTTCTAACAAACTCCTAACAAATTACATAAGAAAAAGGTGGTCCAAGCCACAAGTACAATATAAGAGATACATGAGGCCCCAAACAAGGGGGACAACTCCATCAAGCAATGATCAAGGGCCAAGTTATGATACCATGTGGCCTCCAAAGGTCCCTTCAACCAAATGATGTACTCATCAAGCCGCCAAAGGCCCCTTCAAAAGGAAACTCTTTAACAAGCAATGTCCAACAATAACCAACAAAATCCCTAAGAGATGTCCACAAGGAAATCTAGCCAACCAAATGTGTCCTCAAAAAAATCTCTAAAGCTCCTTACAAAGGGTGCACTCTATTACATGGTACTAGTACCAGTGCACCTTCAGATGTGCCCTAGGGAGAGAGGGTCATTTTTTTGGCCAGGAGGGTGTTAGGCCAGCATTTTTCGAGTGGAAGTTATGGCCAGACCCTTTGGTTCTTCTACTGGGAGTATTATGGCTTAGTGGCATTGCTGACTGCCTCATGAAAGGGCTTGAAGCCCTAAGATTGGTGTCTGGGGCTCCTAGGGGTGGGTCACTGGGTCACATGACCCCCCACCTGCTTTATCACTCCAATGACTTTTCTCTCAGCACTGAGGCTTATGTCTCTCCTCCATGTCACCATCCATACCCTCCTGGTCCCTTTGCTATGCAACACCCTCTCTCCTTGGGCTCCTAGTCATGATGACGTCATCCTTGTACCATGCCATATTGCTTGATATGGGGGCGGCGTTGAGGTATTTTCACTACTATTGGTGTTATATGGGGCATGACGCTCCCCCCTCTGTCCACTCTAGCCTTCGGTTTGGAGTAATTTGCTCATTTTTAGCTGTTTTAGTAATTTTTGAGTAAACTCTGGGGAAAATGCCCCAAGTTACCCACATATTTGATTATTTTATATTATTTTATGTTATAATTTTAAGTTGACATGTTTTAATTTTAAATTGACATTTTAAAGCATGTAGGCTTGGTTATTTTGTAAAAAGCGAGTGTGAGATTATATAAAGGTTTGGTTATTTTGTAAAAAGTAAGTGAGATTATATAAATACAATCTCTTCACTTCATTTTTAGACACAACTTATGGGATAAAATTCATTATGTTATCTTTTTTACCCTAAATGGGTCTTTTTGGAGTGATGCGCACCTCTTGGAGGAAGATCTTTTTGTCTCTTGGATGAAGTTGGATGCACTCTTTGTCTTGCAAATGCTATGTGGATGTTAGAATAGTTGGAATAACTCATGTACACGTAAGTCTTTCTTTTGAAGGTTTGCTTGTTGAATGACTGGTAGATTTTGCATCTTGAAGGATTGAATGGTATCCCTAGGGTTGCATTCTCTTTGAATAGGGCCATTTATCTAATTTTCTATCCCTTAGCATAGTAGAAACGCTCACAAGAGGAGATTCCTACATAGCTTAGCCTTGGAGCTCCAACTTTATTCTAGTTTAGGCTCTTGAAACCAACCCTTGGGGTTGTTTCAAGAAGCCCTAATCTAATAACAAGGATATTTTCCCTCTAAGAGGAAGGTTGGTCACCTTCTTCTAAGGCTAGGGTTTGGAGTAACATCCATTAAAACTCTAAGTTGGTCTATCTTTTACCTAATTTCACTTGCATTTTCATGGTAGAATGAGGGTTAGAATTAGGTCTGCAATTTTATGAAAAAAAACAATAAAATATTTTTTTTTTCAATTTTTGGCCTCTCTAAAAATAAAAATAAAAAGTATTTTTTTCAAATTTTGACCTCCCTAAAATTTCGGCAGTCCTCCCTATAATTTTGGCCGGTCATTTTAAGCCCTGAGAAACCTAGGGCGAAATTTTAGGAAGCTCTAAAAACATTAAAATATTAAAAATTCCTAAAAAAACCCTATTTTGTAAATTTGTGCTTATTAGGCTATCTTAGATATTATTGTAATTTAAGTCTGATTTTATAATTCATGTACATCATTTTCATAGAATAAAAACCTAAAAAAAAACCCTTAAAAAGTCTTAACCTAAACCCTAGCTACAACATTCCCCTAACCCTAGCGGCCTTCTTTTTTCTCCTATACCATACCTCGTTGCCCCTTCTTTTCTCCCCTCTACCTTCTTCTTACCTCTTTCTCCCCTCGCTGCTCCTTTCTCCCTCTTTTTCCATTACTTGGTCCCATCAATGATCAAATTTGAAGGGTGGGCATTAATTTTTATTGGAAGAGCATTTGTTCTTAGAGTCCTTCAAAGATGAAGGGCAATTTAAATAATTGTACTTCAATTGACAAGTATAAATTAACTAAACCCTTCTCCCAAAAAAATGCAAAACACAAATATTTCCCATCCAAATCTTTACAATCTTAAACAATTGAGCACTCCTGAATATCTACATGATAAAATGGTATCTTTTCAATAAAACCAAATTTGAACACATTAATTTTACAGTTCATTAAAATTAACAATTGTTTTGTTGTATTTTTCTGGGTTAGACCACACTTCATTATACATAAAAACTACTTAGACTATGCAATAACCATATTGGGGCATCTACATGATGTTATGCATACTGCTGAGAAAATTACTTTTTGTTATCTATGTACAAAAAGAAGCCACTAAGAAAAATGAGGCTATAATAAACCTACAACCAAAATTTACATATAAAACCAACCAAAACCTTAATTCAAACTGGAGAGAGAGAAACCATCCAAGCTTGAGAGATGTAAGAATGATGGACACTAGGAGCCTAAGAAGAAACAATGCATAGCTCAAAAAAACATTAAAAAATAATCCTCCATACCGACCAAGTTAGCAACACTAGCATCATAAGGGCCTGGGCATCAAATTTTGTTGTTCAACACTTGTCGCGACAACATACAGGTATGGGATGGAGGGGAAATGGAATCAATCCTAAGTCAACTAGAGCCTTGCAACTCGCTACATGTTTGAGTCTCGACAATCTACCTTTTAAATTGAACCAGAACAACAAAAGAAGTTTGTTAATGGCTCGATTTGCGAAAATTCTAGATACATGAGTAATTAAGAGCTCCAGGCTCTAAAATTTGATGTGTTTTTTACCAATCCATAATTCGGTGAATTCATAGTCACTGGCATGAAATTTCAGTTATTTAATGAAAGAATTAATGTATCTAGATCTATGTCGAAACTGTTTTCCATGCTAATGCGGGCCACTTCCCTCTCTATTGTCTTACCAAAAGGCATGATAATGAGGAAGAAGACTTAAAATTATGGACTTCATCACCAAAGAAGCCTTACAGTCACATTGGTAAGGAGTTATAAGAAGATCACAACAATCCAACGTGTCAAATCTCAGATGATAGTGCAAATTAAAGACTTATATGGTAAATTTAATATAAGACTTACTTATAGTTGTCTCTTACTCTTTGCGTCTTGACACATTTGATAATTCATGGTTGTCTCTGTGCCTTGAAACAATTGATATTATAAGGTGAGTATATGCATGCATAATAATCCTTAGTCATGACTATGCGATGAAGATTTAAATGGAAGAGGATGTAAAGACAATTAATTTTTATACGTATTTTGGTGGCGAGTGTCAAAGAGAAACGTGGTGAGAAACCACATATTTTTGGAAGGACGGACGAAGATTACATGATCATGATCATGCCACCCATCAAATTGAAGACAATTCCTGAGCCATTTATTTTATTTTATTTTATTAATAACCATTGTGGTACTTTGGTCCAAATGTTTTTTTTAACTCATTGTTTCTCCATATTGTGTTCCTAGTGCCACCTCTCTATATCAATGCATAAATCAACCTCAGCTTGGTTTGTGGTTCTAGTCGCATGCCATTATTTGTAGTTGCATGCCATTGAGTGTTGTTTAGAGTTGTCGTGAGTTTGTGACATTCATGCAATAAATGAAGTCTTGTAGAGGAGGACTCATCAAAGGGGAAATTTGAATTTCATTTTGACGAAAAACTAGTGGACATTGGTATCTAGGTTCACATAGGTAGTAGGCACAATGTTTCAGCCTTGTTTTGGGCCTAGTAGTGGTTCTATTATTACAGCCATAGTCATTGACACATTGTCACACCTTAGATCTCATCCCGAAGTGAGTCGGGATTCAGAGTAAAATCCCAGTGGCTAGTACATCGTAGTCGTCAGTAATCTCTCGTCACCTTGCAAAGCTAAGCAGTGAGTGCATGACATGAGTGAGTGAATGATTATAATTTATGATATTTCCAATATTTTGAATGACGAGTCGAATTTTATAAAATAGGAATTTCAACATATAAATTGAAATTTATATGGATGGGTAATTTCAAATGTTTCCCTTCTTTTGAAATGTTGATATAAATTATGTCCTTCCTATTGGAAGGATAAAATTCGGATTTTAATTTTTTTCTGAAGGGCAATTTTAACTTTACACTTCTAGGAAGGTCTAGAACCCTTTGGAAGGGCCGGGAAGGGTTCAAATTTGAACGTTGGGTCCCATCCTTCCACCTTTTCCTATCCTCCCCTTTTCTTCTTTCTTCTTCACCTCCTCATTTCTCCTTCATCCCTTCCCCTTTTGACTGCCTTATACCTAGGCCTTGTATAGCAGTCTTCGGTCTCGTATTTGGAGCCTTCACCAAGCCCTAAAACCATCCATATCAGACCTCTGCTCGTTGTTGTTGTTAGCCTACTCCTGCTGCATACTCTCACCATAGGACGGCCTTAACTTTCAAGCATATTCACATGCACATATAAGCAAAGGAAAGGGTTATAACTGTGTTGACAAGAGCATTTAAAGGATAATAAACAATGATTACAAGAGTTCTGAAATCTACATAAATGAAGGTTTGAAAATTGTTTTACATACAGCATGATCGATTATCTTTTATTGCCCAACAATGGATGAAAAGTGTAACTGATGCTATTGTTCTTGTCCTAGTTTCTTTGGGTAACTTGCTCTCATACTTATCATACTACTGTTGATACTAATGTCATTATATTGCTTCTCCAATTCTGAATTGGTGCATGAAGAGCAGCGAAACTTGTTGAAGTGCTTGTGACATATTCCTATCTGATTTACTTTGTAATTGTTATAAGTATTCATCATATTGCTGATAATACTACTGTCGTTACACACTGTTATGATTTCTGAATTGGTGCATGAAAAGGAAAGCATTCGAACTGATTGAAATTTGCAATTGATATTGCTTACCTTGTTATTGCCCTTTGCTACAGTTTGTAGTTGTTACCAATTAATATACTGTGGCTGATAACATCTTTATATGGACCTAAAACAAACATTCATGGCTACTTTGAAGTGGTGACATATTGAATCTTGTGTAGTGATTGCTTGGTAATCTATGATAATGTATTGAAGGTTAGACAGTGATGCAAGATCTTACTTCTGCACTCAATTTGTTATTGATGATTACACTCCATAGTTGTTGAGTGATTTACATCTTAATCATTGTTGTGGCTAAGTATTCTTACTCATGATATTCACTGAGTGCATGATTATATATTAGGTCTTCTTCATTTGCATAAATAAATTACTCGAGGCACTGGTCACTAACATTGTTGTCAAGAAGGCATAGATTCTAAGTGTTTTTGTAGATCACGAAAGGGCTCTTCCCTTGGAGGTTCCGACTCTCCGAAGAAGTTGGAGAAGTGGCTAAGGTGACAGTGGTCACTTTCTCCTAGATTTGTAATCGGAGACTAGCCTTGCTAATTCATCTGGTAACATGCTCCTCAAAGATGTCCACATAAGGACTAATCCAACCTGTAGGATAAAAGGAAACCAACACGCCCCGCTTTTCCAGCGATTTTGGGATAAAAACAGGTTAAAATTCTTGCTGGAAATTGCTATTTTCACATTTTTGTAATTTCAGCAATTGGGATTGCATGTTCTAGACTAATTGCCCAATTTTAAAACTACCTAGATCACCGAAATTGCGATCTGAGCACTCCAAATTGCAATTTTGGCAAGAATTGCTCTGCCGGATTCCGGCAAGTCGGGGGCATTTTAGTTAGCCCTTATACAGCTCCCTAATCCAAGCCTAGAATTCTCTTCCATCTACAAAGGATATGTCCATATTCCAAAAGAAAGGACCATTAACCAACAAGTGCTTCTAGGTGCTTCCGAAGAATAGTTTTCACCAATAAAGATGCCCACAAGGTAAATAAGCCAAACGACTTCCTCAATTCATATGCAAGGCAGCCTATATACGAATTAGCAAACACTCCAATAGGGATTGCTCCAATAGAGTGGCCTTCAAGCATGTAATATCTCTCATCAATGGCGTATAAAAGAGTGCTATCCTTCCATAACAAGGCTGGACGTTCCAAGACTAGATAGGGTATAGAAATACTGCTCCAAAGCAACAATATGTGAGGAGAGGATTGTAATAAGGGTGGCCCTCTCCACATGGCAAAGAAAAACCCTTCAAAAACACTGGATCACTCCTCTAACAGTAATATGACTCATTTGAAAGTGGATTGGCCCTTCCATTTGGCATCAAAATGCTGGACGCTGCCTTAGAGTGGAGTAATGATGCTTCTTTGTGCTGCTACAGGTCTGCTCAAGGCTGCAAATGATGACCTTTCCAGTCTCTTTGACTGTTGCTTCAACTTTTTGGCACAATTTTGTAATGTCCCCTCCCATCATACCAGCATGATAGAGAGGACGTGATGCTAAAACTGGGCATCTAGCCCCATGAACTTTTAAATAAGCATTCACATAATATAAAAGAACATATGGAAATGTATAATTATAAGAAAACATAGCGGAAGTAATTACAATAACACATCCATCTTACATTCACGATATTCATCAAATAAATAATTGCAAAGTTAACACAAGAGAGTACTTATCTTATAACCAAGTAGTCCCAAGCAACTGGCTATGCAACTGCAACGTTCCACCCAACCATAGGCCAGTTGTGCTTATCAACCTCTTGATACAACTGCCACCCCCGAGCTGGGCATGATTTCTACAAGGAACCAGGGAGCAACAGACTCGCACATAGCCAAGCATACACCAAGATGATCCAAGCCAATCTACAATTGGGTTTATCAGGCTGCTAGGAAATGGAAAGGAAGAATTGCTAAGCTAGTGAGCTCAAGCACAGAGCCAGGGATACCTCTACAAGATCTATCTAGCTTGGCACCCACAATGCCTACACACCCCACTCAAGGAAGTATTCCCTTCACCAATGCATAGTCCCTCAGGCCATACCTTCCAATCTAGAGTGTCTAAGGTGTGCATAGAAGAGTAGCCAGCCCTCTTAATCTTCTTGAGAGGTTATCTTCCCTCCCCACTAGGTTTATCAAGCCAATTCTGTCCACTACCACTCCAAATCTCTTGCTGACAGATTCAAACCAAAACAAGGATGCACATAATAGCAGAACCACAATTATTGGGCATGATAAAAACGTTTTTACAGTGAGATGCCCAAAGATGGGGATTCTACCAGCCCAGATAAATGTGGGAAGACCCAAAAACGAAATGGCAATTGGGGATTCAACCCTGGAGAGCAAAAACCGTTTTCAGAAAAACGCCCATGGGTATTTTGGGGCAAAAACGACCTCTATAAACCCCCAAAACGTGACTCCCTTTCTCCCAGCCACTGTGCAACACAAAAACGAGCTCTCAGCTATGGAAAAATGCAGGAAATTGATAAAAACGTGATGAGGAAAGACCCAGTAGTTCAGACTGCGTGAGAGAGGAAAGACTGTGGGTTTATAATGGCTTTGGGCACCATTTCGTGGGTGTTTTCTTGCCCCAGGAGACAATACGATTTCCCAGGTTGATGGCTTGCTCATACATGAAATTGGCTTCCATACCTCTCCATTCCCAAGGCATTAACTGCCTCAACCAACTCTTGGAAGAATTAAATGATTGGGTGCATAACCCAAAATGGGTAGTTGATGGTTTATGGGTTTTCTCATTGATACATGGATTAACACCATTGGCTCAAGGGTTTGAATAATTTCCCTCTCTATTCCTTGTAGAATCATGCCCCCATCTCTTTGTTGCATTGCATAGCTAGTTGTGGGTTTTTCATTAAAATTCGTATTTACATGATGTCTTAATTTACATTGTGCCTATCTAGCACAAGAACCATACTAGGCATCTATTTTTAATTGCGCCTTGGCCTTGAGCTCCTCACCATGATTAAATAACAATATTACATCATTTACGATTTAATGCGAAGGGGGTCAAAATGGGGACATTACAAATTTTTACTTCAAAGACTAAATCAGATCTGTATATTGCTGTTCTAGGGCACACAATGCACCCAGAACTGCCCTAAACAGCATGTAACTGAGAATTCAAGGCTCTTACCACTGCTGCCTATGCCCAGAAATGAAATTTAACATTCAAATTCGGCCCAGAACTCACCAAAACTCGTTTTCTGCTTCTGTTCACTTTTTTAGGGCTGCCCCAGAATGGAGGTAGGAGTGCCCAGGTCTGAAAAATAACCTTTTAATGGCTGAGATATTCCCAGATCTGTCCCTGTCACTGTCTTTTAGCTTCAAAACAAGCCCAGATTGAAAGTTGAGGCTGTTTGAGGGCTGAGAAGTGCCCAGAATTATGTCTTAGGAGGACCTATTGCTGATTATGGTGGGAATTGTGCCCAGAACCTCCAAAAAAACACCCAGACTTTGATATTTTGCTTTCTTTGCTGCTTTTCATACTCAGAATTTCAAACAGCCATATGCTCCATCTACAACATTATCATTAGCGCATCATCAAAGTACAGAGGAATGAATCAGCAAAACCTCATTATGGTATGTCACCTCTCAAGAGTGTGATCAAAATCATGCGTGCACACCCATACAAACTGGGGGTAACAAACCTCATTTTGATCTACAGTTAACCTATATAAAACTTAAAAATGGAAATCAATACAGTGACAAGATTTCGATACAGAAGAATTAAACTTGATTAAGATAATATGCAATCAACTAAAAAACTGAATTCAAAAATACCAAAGAGCAGAGTTTTTGGGGGGCAAAGAAGATAGATATTCATTAATATAAAAAATAAGTTACATCATATAATCCCATGGTTGATCCATAACAAGGATTCCTTCGATGATGACCTCCAAGCCCTAACAAGGGTTCTTTCCCACATGGATTTCTGGGCCTGCTATCCTCTAACAAGAATTGCAGCACTTTCACAAGAGGATATCAGAGCAAAGCAGATGCTCTGTAAAACCTTAACTTCAACTTGAGAAAAGATCCTAACAGCATAAGCCTACTGGAGAGAGAATGTCCCTTTCTCCTCTTTGGGATCTTGAATTGATATTGGAAATTAGGTTTTCAAGGAGGATATCTTCGTGGCATGAGTGCCATAATAGGATGTTTACACATTCCAGGAGACAACTGCCCAAAACCACTTTTCGTTATGAGTTTATTATGATTTGTATATTTTTTGGGGGCCGTGGGAAGTGTATGAGGGTATTAGCCCAAAAATTTATCAAGGGCGTGGGTTTTAGACTATAGTCAGAAAGCTGCGGCCAGAACATCATAGGCATGGATGGCAAAACTTCATAATGACTGAGCTGGGGACCTGGAAAATGATAGATTCGGGTATGGTTACTTCTTCAGGAGCATGGTAAAGAGTATAAGCTACAAGGTGAAAGTATATGTTCAGGTGTATATAGAAAAATCCTCGATTTGGTATAAGCCTATAAGGTGATCAAATCAGGGTAACAGAGCTAACACTTTCAGAAACACATTTAAGTACCCTCGTGCATTACAATGTCAGGCTTTGATCAATAATACGAGGTTACTACATTACCACTTGAATGCATTGATCTTCTTCTAAACCCTATTGCTATTAAATCAACAGAAAAGTAGGATGTTTTTTAATCCTAAAGGCAACAACATTTTAACCAATCCAGTAACTATGCTGAATAATACTTGCTGTTTTCAATTTTGTGACTGCACAGATTCATTGAATGATGGTCAATGGTACAGCTGTAATGCTGTTTGTATCCTTACTAGATGAAATGTTTGCTAGTAGCCATTTAGTGGTCTGTAGATATCTTTATTGTGTTATGAAGAAATGAATCCTCAAATATTGACTATTGGGTGTGAGCTTGTCGGCAGCTTCTCTTGAGGAATTCTAGATGTCACTGGTTAATCTTATCATGTTTAAGGAGTGGCAAGGTATTTACTATTTATCCAATCTTCTCTCACTAGAGTTCATGGCAATATGAAGAACTGGTTTGGTTGTTTCAACGGCATAAGAAATCCATTATGGTATTAATTGCATTTTAAAATGGAGTTGGTATATATAGTCTGAGTGGGCTTAATGGTTAAGAACATGTGTTTCCTCCTATGAGTTCATGGGTTCAAATCCGGAGGAAGTAGGATATGTATACCTCTGTAGATTTTAGCAGTTAAATCTCTGCGCAGAGGAGGTCCCTTGTCCCACAAACAAGGGATCTTATACACCAAATTGGTGTCTGACTCGACTATGACCTTAAAAATAGATTATTATTATTATTATATTGATTATTATAAAATATGATTTGTTCTTTGTATTAATAGTTATGTTACACTACATCTCAAGTCAATTCTGTTAGTTTCATCATTTATGTCAATCCTTCGTACCAAACCAAGGACCTATTAAAAAACATTCAAATCGATATATGGGAAAGTTGGAGCGTTTTCTGGACAGGCAAAAATAGGAAGCAGTAATTGATTCAGTACATGAACGTAGGCAAATGTGCACCTCAATTCTAAGGTTGAACATTTTTATTAATATTTATTTTGATATAATTTCTGCAAGGAACCATTGAACGATTTAGTATGTTGATGCATAGGGAATTCGTGGACTTTAATTTGCTTTGTTGTATGGATGGTTGCAGATGGGAAGATATTATGGACTTGCATTGGCCATAATATGACCTTTATTTTTATATATTTATATCTGTGGTATACATAATAGAAAAAATTATTTGATGTAGTAAGATGCAACAAGTTTGCAAGGAAAATGTGTGAAACCATCAACATCTCTTTACCTTTATACTCAACCAATTCTTTATCATCGATGCAAGAGCCAAGCAGTTAGAAATTTAGAATACAAGACTGGCATATTCTCATTAAATTTTTCATTCCAACTTTCCAGATCCGTGATTAATGGGAATGGATGCACTCAGCTCTTTGAAATATCAACAAATTTTTGTTTTCCAGCAAATGCTTGATGATTAATGGGAATGGATGCACTCAGCTCTTTGAAATATCAACAAATTTGTGTTTTCCAGCAATGCTGGATGAAAGTCAAGTTATAGCACCAATGGATTGTCAAATGTCATAACCAAAATGTTGTCATTTGTTTAAGGAGTAAGTTAGTAATTGGAATATTGTTGGACATTATAGTTCCAATTGATTGATTGGAAATTCAACCATGGAACTTTTACATTAAGGGTTTTAGCTCATTTTAAGAAGACTCATATCTTTGGAATTTCGAAAAAAGGAGATGCAAAAAAAGAGTGCATCTGGACAGAATTGCCCTAGGAAAAAAATAGATTCATTAGAAAGCTTGAGTTTGTCCACTTTTTAATTCACTTCCTTGTTTATAGCAAGAAATAAACAAATAGAGGTAGGCATAAAAAGGTAATAAAGAAAGAAGATTTCGAAAATGATCAGTCTGGCAAGTACACATGTCTGCAACCTTTTGAAAAGGGAGGTTGGCTAGACTACAGAATGGTCTTGTTTATGTTTTACTGCATAGGTTAATATATATCTTTGCAGAGTTCCATGGATCCAACAGATTTCAGATCTCTGTAAAAATTGATTCCTGCATTCTCTTTTTGCATTGAATGCACTTATTATTATGGAGATTGTTTTAGCAAACTACCGAGGTAAGCCTGACACATTACCATATTACCACAGTGTGGCAAAAGTTGGCCCAAGCAGTGCAGTTAATGGATCCACTACCAGAATGTGATCAAAATAAGTAGTTGTTGCTGCGAGGATGGATACTAGTTGGGATTTCCACAGTTTATTTTCTGGCAGGACATGTATAAATGTGCACATGTTTTGTTTACCAATGAACATATTGTTGCTAGGATCTATGTTTATATTTGGACAATGAAATTTTGGTTGCATGGTGGCACATGCGTGGTTTTGTTGCTTGTCTGATATGGACAAATTTCATGTTTTGTTTGTTTGTTTTTGTTTAAACCAATAACACCTTATTAGTCCCTGCCCAGGGTAACTATTGTATTCGATTGGCTTTGACTTTGTATTAGTTTGCCTTTGACTTTTGTATATTTGTGCATATATCCTATGTTTTTTACGTTCTTGATAAATTTATCAATTAATTATTTCATTCCATATTATTTAACTGGAATGTTATTGGCTCAAACTTTGAACCGTTATTGCCGGACCGGGCATAGCTCTTGGACGGATGGAAGTTAATTAATGTATCATTTAATGTTGGTGCTTATGTGTAAGGTTCATGGAAGGATGGAAGTTAATTAATGTATCGTTTAATGTTGGTGCTTATGTGTAAGGTTCAGCTCAGTTTCCAATGTTCCAAGCACAACTTTCAAGGTTCCCCACCGCCCTTCACCGTTCACCTCCACCCCCACCCCCACCCCTGGCACGTTCACCGCTACCCCTAGCAAATTGATTGATTGGAAATTCAACCATGGAACTTTTACATTAAGGGTTTTAGCTCATTTTAAGAAGACTCATATCTTTGGAATTTTGAAAAAAGGAGATGCAAAAAAAGAGTGCATCGGGACAGAATTGCCCTAGGAAAAAAATAGATTCATTAGAAAGCTTGAGTTTGTCCACTTTTTAATTCACTTCCTTGTTTATAGCAAGAAATAAACAAATAGAGGTAGGCATAAAAAGGTAATAAAGAAAGAAGATTTCGAAAATGATCAGTCTGGCAAGTACACATGTCTGCAACCTTTTGAAAAGGGAGGTTGGCTAGACTACAGAATGGTCTTGTTTATGTTTTACTGCATAGGTTAATATATATCTTTGCAGAGGTCCATGGATCCAACAGATTTCAGATCTCTATAAAAATTGATTCCTGCATTCTCTTTTTGCATTGAATGTACTTATTATTATGGAGATTGTTTTAGCAAACTACCGAGGTAAGCCTGACACATTACCATATTACCATAGTGTGGAAAAAGTTGGCCCAAGCAGTGCAGTTAATGGATCCACTACCAGAATGTGATCAAAATAAGTAGTTGTTGCTGCGAGGATGGATACTAGTTGGGATTTCCACAGTTTATTTTCTGGCAGGACATGTATAAATGTGCACATGTTTTGTTTACCAATGAACATATTGTTGCTAGGATTTATGTTTATATTTGGACAATGAAATTTTGGTTCCATGGTGGCACATGCGTGGTTTTGTTGCTTGTTTGATATGGACAAATTTCATGTTTTGTTTGTTTGTTTCTGTTTAAACCAATAACACCTTATTAGTCCCTGCCGAAGGCCAGGGTAACTATTGTATTCGATTGGCTTTGACTTTGTATTAGTTTGCCTTTGACTTTTGTATATTTGTGCATATATCCTATGTTTTTTACATTCTTGATAAATTTATCAATTAATTATTTCATTCCATATTATTTAATTGGAATGTTATTGGCTCAAACTTTGAACCGTTATTGCCGGACCGCGCATAGCTCTTGGACGGATGGAAGTTAATTAATGTATCGTTTAATGTTGGTGCTTATGTGTAAGGTTCATGGAAGGATGGAAGTTAATTAATGTATCATTTAATGTTGGTGCTTATGTGTAAGGTTCAGCTCAGTTTCCAAAGTTCCAAGCACAACTTTCAAGGTTCCCCACCGCCCTTCACCGTTCACCTCCACCCCCACCCCCACCCCTGGCACGTTCACCGCTACCCCTAGCAAATGAATTGAATTGAATTCAATGCATTGCACTTCTGTCACCAATTCGACAATTCAATGCACTTCACAATCACAGATTCACCACCACCGATTCATCACCGTCTCTTCTAGGATTCACCACCGTATCTTCTAGCACCGCCTTCTCGGGCTTTCTTTTCTTTATGCAAAGATTGAATTTTCCTCCATACAAATACTGTTCAGCCATTCTCACCTCTAAAATTTTGATCAGTTTTAAGGTATACTCCATGGCAGGATATTGTAAGGCTCTACCCAGAAAAGAATTATTATCAGAATTTTCATTTGGGTTCTTTTCTTTATGCAAAGATTGCATTTTCCTCCATACAAATACTATTCAGCCATTCTCACTTCTAAAATTTTGATCAGTTTTAAAGTATACTCCATGGCAGGCAGGATATTGTAAGGCTCTACCCAGAAAAAAATTATTATTAGAATTTTCATTTGGGTTTGCTACGCATGTCTAGAAACTGTAAAGCTGGTAAGCCCTCTCATTGATGCAGTAATATTTTTATAGATATTCAATAATATAGAGCATAATCTAACGATTCTGTTGCTAATTTGTGATGCAATGTAAATTGAATGTAGAGAGGAAACACGCATTGGAAAGCACGGAATTGAAATTGGTTCTCACAGATAGCATGAATGCATAGCTTATTGTAAAGGTATATTCAACACCCTCATCTACTGCAATATCTCTCTCCACTATAGTATAGCTTGCGTACTAGATCCCAATATATTGGGCCACAAAATAGAACAATTTTAAATCTGTTTTTCAAATTCATGTAGATGCAAGAGCTCTCAGCCCATTAGAGGTTAAGATAGATTGATTATATCTTGTTTTTGTCAGTGCCATGTTACCAAGGTCATACATTCAAAAACAAAAAATATGGTTAATATAGATTGATTATAGCTTGTTTTTGTCAGTGCCATGTTACCAAGGTCATACATTCAAAAACAAAAAATATGACCACAAGAAGTTCTTGAAATGATTTAATGACACATACCTTATAACAATGACAATGCCAAGTTTCTGCTCTTCTTCAAGGAGCGCCTCAAACAAGCGATCTGATATGATATAATCCACACCTGAAAAGCCAACAAAAATTTGTGCCAAAATTTAATATCAATGGCTTGAATTCTAAATTTTATCATATCAACATGAGGTAAACTGCAGCTAAAACTTTAGAAAAATCGTGGGCAATCTACAACTTTCCTATGAGACGTGCATAGCTAGTATCTGAATCATACACGACACACAGCAAGAAATTCCCATTCACCCTGTCCACGTAGTGGTATGTTTCGATGTTCCTGGTCATCTTGTGTCCATATATTTCCCAAGTGCATACATGCTGTATAAAAAAATGTAATCAAGATCATTGTTCTGTACTAGTATATGAAAACACTTCAGGAAGTTAGAAGGGGATCAAGAAAAAAATTCTTGTTGCAACTGCTTCCCACATACCTTGACGAATTTCCTATGTGAAGAAACTCAGAGCTTTTATGGGACTTCTGGGTTTTTTACAAGTAATATATCACACTCAATGGATTCAATTTGGAAGCCATTCAATTGCTAAGTAAATTGCAATTCAATTCCTATGTAAATTGTAAGAGGCTATTTCCAATTATTTCTTGCCAATACTATATCTCACCCCGTCTTATCATGTGTCTTATCCCATCAACAATTAATAATGTAGAAAATCCATTTTATGTTTCCAAGATATGATGTTATAGAGGACTCTCTTGATGATGATAAGTGTTCATTATCAGGAACATAATCATCATTCTCAGAAATCATTAAAAAAAACCAAATAACGAATTGAAGAATGAAATTTCACCAAGTAATGCTCCAAAATCTTTGTAAATGAAACAAATAAACCTCCATAGTTGAACATAATTTCTAATTTTGCTCCTTATAACTCCATCCCATTATAAACATAGCCACTTAGTGAAAAATATTGTAAATGCACTCAGCAGCCATGCCATTTTCTTCACAACCATTGTAAAGCAATCATGCCATTTTCTTCATAACAATTGTAAATGCACTCAACAGTCGTGCCATTCTCTTCATTCAACCAACCTTGCAGCTGAGTATTCAATCTTACAAGCATCCAGTTCCTTTATTGCTATACCATCTAAGCAATTTACTGCACATTTATGAAAATAATAAATATTATTAAATATTTATTATTTAATAATATTTTAATATTTGTTTTAAGATAGATGTCATCTGGCATAATTAAAATAAAAATTAAAAGTGGTCTCAACACAAATATATGTGTTCTTCTAGATCATTTGCACCTATCCATTAGGGTTACAAGCCTACCACTTGTGCACTTAGTTCACACCTGTCGACTACAGTTAGAAGCCTTCCTACTACATGGACATGGTTTCATTGAACATTGAAACTTGGATTTTCCAAATCCAAAGCTGTCAGTTTCTTGTCGCTAGACTAGTGCAATGTGGCATTATTAGTGGCAATTCAAACACGTCAATGTTTGCATGCCATCCAAGTTCTTACTGTCCATTCGGGTCCCTTTCCAAGGCAACCTCCTACTTCATAATATTTAGTGCCTCTTGTTGGAGAAATGTACTTACGAGTTGAATGCGTATCTAGTTCGCGCCGGCTCCGTCAGTCACCTCATCAGACGTTTTGTCAGTCCGCTATATCGCAGAGATGTCAGACAATCTGTCAATCTGACAGAAGGCATCGTGCACACTTCCTAGTATTTAATCAGCCACGTTTGTATTCCGCAAGTTGAATTTCTTAGGTAGAAATTAAGTACAGTCTTTAATGAAGTTCAATAGCTTCCAGGTGAAGCGATCTCAAGTTTTTTGTATAAATGTAAATCACTCTCATTAGATCAAAGTAGAGATGAGAGAGATGTAAGAGGAGTGGAAGGAGAAGAAGAAGTTGATCGTGAAATGTGTGAAGAGCCCAAGCTCTACGTAAAATGGTGAAAGATTGAAGTATTTACCATCTATCTGTATTGCGGCAATGTTACTTGTTTTACTGTGGTAATATATATAAGTCAACAGTTATTTTGTGTTCATTCTCAAGAATGGTGGTTAATGCATGTTGCACATCTCCTTCTTATTCATCTATGTAAATGTTGTTTACATTTACTGTCAGTAAAAGAATTCCAAGTATTTCACGGCGGTAAAGTCTTTAGTTTAATGCAGAGTAACTTCGGCATAATCTTCATTCTGCCGTTCTTATGTTTTAGCAAGAAAATACTTTAGTATAATGTTTGCATAAGAGTAGGTTTGTCGAAGTCAAGAAGTCCGTGAAGTTACGAATTTACGCAGAGTAAAAATATCTTCAAGTTCATAATTTCCGCAAGTATTGTATATTGCATATCGCATATCGCAAGGTTATTGCATATTGCATATTGCGAGGTTATTGCATATCGCATATCGCATGATGTGTGAAGTTAATTTACTGCGAAGTAAATTTGGTGCGATATCAAGTGTTGCGGCAAAGTAAAAGTCCGCAAAGTTAATTCACGCAAAGTAAATACTCGCGGAAGTGAAAGTCATTCACGAAGTCAAAATTAGAGCTTCCGTCAAAGTCCGCGGCAAAAGAAAAGGTTGTGTACTGCGCAGTTAATTTTAAATTGACTGTCGTGGTATCGCGGTGCTGCGGTGCTCTCTCTTTTCCCTTCATCTGGTATCAGAGCCTGGTTTACGGCAAAGAAGAATTCTATTTACATAAGGAAAGAGTGATTAAAATATGGCTTCCACTTCTGGTAATTTGCAAACTCCAATATTTTCCAGTAAAAATTATGAATATTGGTCGCTAACTATGAAGGCTTTGTTCAGAGGTCAAGATGTATGGGACATAGTCCAGACTGGTTATGCAGAACCAGCAAATGCAGCAACATACAACAATCTCACTCAAGCTGAGAAGGATGTTCTAAGAGAACAGAGGAAGACAGATGGAAAGGCGCTGTTCCACATACATCAAGCGACACATGAATCAATACTCCCAAGAGTAGCAACAGTGCAGTCAACCAAGGAAGCGTGGGACACACTGGAAACAACATACCAAGGTTTGAACAAGATAAAAACTACTAAACTTCAAATTCTGAGAAGATATTTTGAATCTCTATCTATGAAAAACACAGAGTCAGTAGACGCATTCTATACTCATGTTATTGGTTTAGTTAATCAAATAAACTCTCATAGGGAAACTCTAACTTATCAAAGAGTTGTTGAAAAGGTTCTTAGAGTTCCTCCAAAGAAATTTGAATCTTTGGTTGTAACCCTAGAGGAAAACAAAGATCTGTCCACATTTACTATTGATGAGTTGCAAGCCTCATTACTCAATCATGAACATAGAATCAACGGTTCAAACACATCGCTGGAAGGTGCATTTGCAGCACAGTCATCTATAAGTTGCTGTAGAGGCAGAGGAAGATCAAGCTCTAGAGGCAGAGGACGAATTTCTTTCAGAGGAGGTCGCAGCAGTAGTCCTGCACATGTCGCTGGTAGAGGCCAGAATCAGACTCCCAATCAGCCAAGTGGACAAAGGTATGATAAATAAAAAATTCAATGTCATTACTGCAAGAAGTATGGACACTTCGCATATGAATGTAGGAAGAAGCAGTATGACCAAGCAAAGCAAGGTGAAGCGCAGTCAAGGAACAACAACACACCGAATAGCTCACTGTTCTTATCACGTGCATATCCACTGGAATGCAATGCTGTCCAAGAAAGTCCAAATGACATATGGTATTTAGACTCAGGCTGTAGCAATCATATGACTGTAATTTAAGTTTATTTTCCAGTCTAGATAAATCAGTCCAAACTGATGTAACACTTGGAAACAATATCCAAGTCACTGCTTTGGGTAAGGGTACTATTGATATTCTAACAAAACATGGGGAGCAGAAATATATGCATGATGTGTATTATGTTCAAGGTTTGAAGCACAAATTGATGAGCATTGGTCAGTTGATGGAAAAATGTTACAGAGTTCACATGGTAGGTAAGTGATGTGTGATCAAGGACATATATCCCAGCAATCAGTTAATTGCTGAAGTGCAGATGATAAGCAATCGCTTGTTTCCTTTGAGGATAAGACCCATCATAAGAGGAAAGACAACTCAAGTTGTTCATGCAAGTCAGAATGAGAATTCTGGATCTGCGTTCCGCGCAGAGAGTCATTGTGCAGCAGAAGAGAAGGACAGCGCAAAGCAAGCAGCGTTTTAGACAGAAATCAAGGATGAATCCTAGTTATGGCATTTCAGATTTGGACATCTGAATTTTGGTGGGCTAAAGCTACTACATACGAAGGACATGGTGAAAGGATTACCATTGATCGAAAGACCAAAGAGAATTTGTGAAGGCTGTATCTTTGGAAAGTAGCATAGAGAGACCTTTCCAGTCGGAAAGTCATACAGAGCTCGTGCACCACTTGAAATTGTGCACTCCGATATCTGTGGACCGATGCAAACACCATCCATGGGAGGATGCACATATCTTCTCACATTCATTGATGATTTCACAAGAAAAACCTAGTTCTATTTTCTAAAGCATAAATCTGATGCATTTGATTGTTTTCAGCAATTCAAGGCACTCGTGGAAAAGCATAGTGGTTACAACATCAAGATATTGAGAACAGATAGAGGTGGTGAGTATGTCTCAAATGATTTCTTAAAATTTTGCAAGAATCATGGCATACAAAAGCAGTTCACTGCGCGGTATGCACCGCAACAGAATGGTATCGCAGAGAGAAAGAACAGAACCATCATGGAGATGGCGCGCAGTATGTTGGCAGCCGTGCATCTGTCAAATGAATACTAGGCTGAGGAAGTCACAACTGCGGTATACATCATGAATCAATGTCCGACAAAGAGCGTGAAGAACAAGGTTCCGCAGGAAGCATGGACAGGTATGAAACATAGTGTTTAACATTTAAAAGTCTTTGGTTGTGTAGCATACGCACATGATCCAGATGATCTAAGAAGAAAATTATACAATAAAGGACAAAAATGCATCTTTATTGGATATTCTGAAGACACAAAAGCATACAAGTTGTATGATCTTGTCACAAGAAAAGTTATTATCAGTTGCGATGTTTAGTTTGTGGAAAATGAAGCATGGGATGGAACTATTGAGAAAAATGTGAAAATTGTGTCACATGTTGAGCATGATGACATTGCAAAAGATGTGGTTGAGACTCCGCATATAAATCAGAATGTTGCGGCACCGTCTACTCCCAGGACAACGCAACATGTTTCAGCACAAGGTACTACAACATCAGTCGTAGCTCAAGTAACTCCGACAAGCACAGCAAGTGCACATCAAACTCCATCAAGCAGTTCAACACCAGTAACTCCGCCAAGAACAAGAAGTCTGCGTGAGATATATGAGGCTGGTACACCTAATTCATTCTCTTATTTTGCATTATTTTCTCAAGTTAATGATCCTCTAACATATGAAGAAGCAATTGAAGATGAAGTCTGGGCACAAGCCATGGATGAAGAAATTGAATGTATTGAGAAAAATCAAACATGGGAATTAGTCAATGTCCCTATCGACAAGGATGTGATAAGCGTCAAATGGATTTATAAGACCAAGCAAGATGCTGAAGGAAATGTACAGAAGAACAAGGCGATATTGGTAACAAGAGGATTCACATAGCAGCCTGGCATAGACTTCAGTGAAGCATTCGCACCTGTAGCACGAATGGACACTATTAGAACAGTTCTGGCTATCGCGGCACAAAAGAAATGGCATGTTTATCAAATGGATGTCAAGTCTGGGTTTTTAAATGGTTATTTGGAGGAAGAAGTATACGTGGAGTAGCCACAAGGCTATGAAGTTCTAGGACAAGGACACAAAGTATACAGATTGAAAAAATCTCTCTATGGTTTGAAGCAAGCTCCGTGAGCTTGGTACAGTCGCATTGACTCATATCTCATTCATAATGGATTTCACAGATGTGAATGTGAGCCAACGCTGTACACAAAAATCAACAAGAAAGGTAATAAGCTAATCGTCTTCCTATATGTAGATGATTTAATATTTACTGGTGATTTTGGCATAGAAGAATTTAGAACAGTCATGGAAAGTGAATTTGAAATGACTAATTTGGGGCATATGAAGTATTTTCTGGGTATTGAAGTCCAGCAGACTGAAAATGGTATATTCATATCACAATCGAAATATGCAAGTGATGTCTTGAACATATTTAAGATGTTAAATGGCAAGACAACTCCAACACTAGTGATAACAGGTTTGAAATTGAGCAAGGATGATGATGGATCCAAGGTTGATCCTACTTTGTTTAAAAGACTCGTCGGTAGCCTTATGTATCTTACAGCGACAAGGCTAGACATCATGTATGGAGTCAGTTTAATCTCAAGATTCATGGAGACACCAAAAGAATCGCATTGGCAAGCAAGTAAAAGAATTCTGAGGTATGTAAATGGAACAAAAGACTTTGGTATTTTGTATTCAACCGCAGAAAATTTCAAACTCATTGGGTACACAGACAGCGATAATGGAGGCAGCGTAGATGATAGAAAAAGCACATCTGGCAATACATTTCATGTAGGAACAGGTGTTGTATCATGGGCTTCAAAGAAGCAACCGATCGTAACTCTTTCTTCAGCAGAAGCAGAGTATGTCGCAGCTACAAGGGTTGCATGTCAAGCCATTTCGATGCGGAGGATGTTAAGTGATCTGTCGCAGCAACAACAAGAACCCACAGTCATTTATTGTGACAACAATTCAGCTGTTGCACTTTCAAAGAATCATTTCTAGCACAAGAGAACCAAGCACATCGACACAAGGTATCATTTCATCAGAGAATTAATAAACAACAAGGAAATTTGTTTAGAATTTTGCAGGTCTGAAGATCAGGTTGCAGACATCTTCACAAAACCATTGGCAAGAGACACATTCCAATATCTGCGAAGTTGTTTAGGAGTGACAAGTTCTGCACAGTGAACTTCGTCATGCACAGAGCATGTTGCAGCTCTGAATCATTTTGTAAAATTTTGTCATCAACTCATAATTAAGGGGGAGTGTTGGAGAAATGTACTTACGAGTTGAATGCGCATCTAGTTCGCGTCGACTATGTCAATCACTCCGTCAGACGTTTTGTCAGTCTGCTCTATCGCAGAAATGTCAGACAATCTGACAAGAGGCATCGTGCACACTTCCTAGTATTTAATCAGCTGCGTTTGTATTCCGCAAGTTGAATTTTTTTAGGTAGAAATTAATTACAGTCTTTAATGAAGTTCAATAGCTTCCACGTGAAGCGATCTCAAGTTTTTTGTATAAATGTAAATCACTCTCATTAGATCAAAGTAGAGATGAGAGAGATGTAAGAGGAGTGGAAGGAAAAGAAGAAGTTGATTGTGAAATGTATGAAGAGCCCAAGCTCTACGTAAAATGGTGAAAGATTGAAGTATTTACCATCTCTCTGTATTGCGGCAATGTTACTTGTTTTACTGCAGTAATATATATAAGTCAACAGTTATTTTGTGTTCATTCTCAAGAATGGTGGTTAATGCATGTCGCACATCTCCTTCTTATTCATCTACGTAAATGTTGTTTACATTTACTATCAGTAAAAGAATTCCAAGTATTTCACTGTGGTAAAGTCTTTAGTTTAAAGTGGAGTAACTTTGGCATAATCTTCATTCTTCCGTTCTTATGTTTTAGCAAGAAAATACTTTAGTATAATGTTTACATAAGAATAGGTTTGTCGAAGTCAAGAAGTCCATGAAGTTACGAATTTAGGCGAAGTAAAAATATCTTCAAGTTCATAATTTCTGCAAGTATATCGCATATCGCAAGGTTATTGCATATCACATATTGCAAGGTTATTGCATATCGCATATCGCATGATATGCGAAGTTAATTTACTGCGAAATAAATTTGGTGCGATATCAAGTGTTGCGGCAAAGTAAAAATCCGCAAAGTTAATTCACACGAAGTAAATACTAGCCGAAGTGAAAATCATTCGCGAAGTCAAAATTAGAGCTTCTGTCAAAGTCCGCGGCAAAAGAAAAGGTTGTGTACTAAGCAGTTGATTTTAAATTGGCTATCGTGGTATCGTGGTGCTACGGTGCTCTCTCTTTTCCCTTCATCTCAAGAAATTGTCGCTCATGGCTGTTGGCTGTAGATAAATAATCGACACCTGCCTTATCAAACTAGTAACTCAAGTGCATTCAGTGATTATTCATATAAAATGTTCATGTCTTTTATTTCATTTCAAGATAGGATTTATTGTTTACATTATTTTTTGTTTACCTATATTTCCGATCCATAGTGCTGCAGGTTTGTGTGATTAGTGTGAATTACTCTATGGAGTTCAACCTAGACGCCATTGGATAACTACTTGATACGGTGGACATGTAACTTTCTGCAAAATTCCTTTCATACAAAACAATTAAATTTATATAGTGGAAGAGTGAGATTGCATGCTATGACACGTTATACATATGGTTATTTCAGGTTATGCAAATGACAGTTTATTCATATATTTTTCATCCACTACAAGAGGTTGTAATGGTGGATTTCCTGCCTTTGGCAATCTGTCCTTGTCAAGGGAATGGACGGCCACCTCTGTCGCTTGAGGTAATCCAATGTACAATATCATTTCAGTTTAACATTTTGTAAAAGTTTCCGAAGAATTTTTTTATTTTCTTTGATTTTCGATTAAAGAAATTGCATTTCATAATTTTGTTTCCAAAGGCATAGTAATTTCACATTACATATAAATAAATAATTCAGTTTTCCTAATATTTATCTTTTACTTCTAAAAGGTATTTGCTCCTTCATGCACCTCTCTTTACATATGTTTATTACTAGATTTTTATCATTTTCTCAAATTTTTAAATGTTTCAATGTTTAGTTTCTCAATGGTTTTTTTTACTGCATTTCTTGGTTTTAGTTGGTATTAGTTTGTATGCTATATTGTTTTTTTATATTGTTGTTTTATTACTAGATTTACTAATTTTGGTTTTGGTTGGTATTAGTTTGTAGGCTATACTGTTATTTTTTCATTGTTAAATTATTGTTCAGTGTTCATTTATTTAGTTTTAAATTAATTCTAATAATTGTTATCCTTTCTGATTCATCATTTCTTATCAGAGGACTGCGTCATGTTCCATATTGATCTCCACGTTCCATATTGATCTCCTAAAATTATAAAGTCAGTTTTTCTATCAGGTTATTCTTGGAAAGAACTAAAACTTAATATTCTTTTCGAGACCGTGGAGATTACCATCTTTGTTTTAGGCTTTCATCCTAAGAATCTCATACATACATATGCATTATTTATTTACGTCCTTTTAAACCATTCAACTTCTATAAATCTATAGAGATTCTATTTCACGTTCAGGTTACCTATGATAGTTGATTCGATATAATTAAAATACAATCAATATAATATACGTAATTGATATAATATAGGGGTGATAGGGTTTTGACGACGCTCTGCATAGGTTTTTTTAGAGTCGACACCACGCTGATCTCAGCGGCCATGGATCCATCCAATGGAAGCGACGGACACCCTGCAAACGGAGTGGTGGCAAAGCTTTTGCGCAGCGGCCCATTGCGCAGTAAGTTCCAGTGGTGGCGACGGCGGATCTTTCGGGATCCCACTTCGTAGTGCGTCCACGACGGGGGCATCAGCTGCAGCCAGACGACGAGATAAGCTCAAACGTGCTTTTTTTCTTCTGACGGCGACGACAGCTTCATTGTCAGGGCCGACAATGGCTGGATATTTTCGGTGCGGTGTGAACTTTCATTGATGGCATTGTGACTACCTATGACGGAGTTTCAGCCTTCAGATGTCGGTGGCTTTACAATCTTCCAGTTGTGCTCGGGTTTTTGTCTGTTTTCTTGGGCCTGCATCTACAAGGGTTTTTTTCTTTTTTTTTTTTATGTTTTTTTTCAGCTTCAAATGAGCTGTTGTTTCATTGTACAGTAGCTGTACATGAGCCAATCTTGGCTGCCCAGATCTTGGTTTTCTAAGTTATTAGGTTTATTTTGGTGGTACCTTGGTACCTACTTCATTTTCTTTAAAGTTGAAATGTTTTTTTTTTGCTGGAAAGGGCTTTTAGTAACTTCAGTAGACTCTGGTCTGTTTTTTGGTGTTGTATAACAACAAATACACTCTTAAGAAGTGGTGATTCTAAATGTAATTTTGTACTCGCAAGATGAAATACAATTACACTTTTTTCCAAGAAAAAAGAAATTGATATAATATACATTAACTTAGTTATTGATATAATTATATATATATTCTTCCTTATTTCAACATGCTTGTGTATGCATAAATACTTCTTAGCAACTTTACTCAAAGTCGTATAATGAAATCCAAAAGCTTTACAATAATATACAACAAAAAGTTTGACAGAAATAAATGTAGTTTGAGAGGAATAAATGTATAAAGAATCATTTAGAACAATAAATGTATAAAGAATTATTTACACCAGTAAATGTACCACAAAGATCTCGACAAGTACCATTCATTCCATCTATGAAATTTCCATAGCTATGTGGACATGGGAGAGAAACATAATAAGTTAATGTTTTTAGCTTTATTTGTGTTATGAAACTATTGCCTTATTGAATGCCCATACGGATTATGTTAATTAACTTTTTAATTAATTAACATACTATTTTTTATTTAGGTCATTAACATACTATTTCTTTATTCATGCCATTAAATGTTAATAAAAATTATGTTAATTATTTTTTAATTAATTAACATTTAAATATAATTATAATAATTAATTATGTTAATTAATGTAGTACATTAACTTTAATTTTTTAATTAATTATTTTTTCAATTAATTTAATTTTTTAATTAATTAACATAATTATAATTAATTAATTATAATAATTAATTTAGTTAATTAACTTTTTTATTTTTTATTTTCCTTGGAAAAAGTCCATAATTTTATTTCAAAAAGATGATCAAAATTACATATTACACATGTAGTAGAATCAACAAGAATCCCTACATTTTCACATATTTCCGTTCCATATAAGCAGAAACAATAGCTTATAAAGAGCTGAACCAAAAAAAAGAGAAACCCAAAGAGAAGAACAGATAAATCTTGAACATACTACAGAAAGAGTGAGCAGAAACCCGCTCAAATCCACCATAGCCACACAAGAATAAGAAGCTATGACCATCCACAGCTCACATTGCAGCAGACTCTCCACAGAAAGATATAGATCCGTCAAAACCGTAACCCTCATCGGAGGAAGCAGAAGATCCATGTCTGTGGACAGAGCAGCAGACACGGTAGACCTCCCAAACCGGCAAAAACAGCCAGCAAGCAAACCCCTGATGAAGAATCAGCCAGAGAAACCCCATTTTGGCTGGAGCAGTCCGCCGAAGCAAGCTGAGCGTCCCTGAAATCAATCCCCAGGTGCCTCCACCGTATGATGTGCGGCAAGGGCGTGATGGTGGTGGCGGAGTCAGAGTCGGCATCGATCTTGGTGAGGCAGGCGAGGCCGTTGCAGCCATTGATGTTCATGGCACAGGATCCGCAGATGAAGGCAGATCCTTGATCCATGGATCCAGAGGCTTCCAGAGTACACAATATCCTCAGCTTCTCGGCTGCGACCATCGAAGACGAAGGAAGGCATTCGCATAGTTCTTACCATAATCCAGGTTCTTGAATCTCTCCTTAGTGTGGCCTGATAAGTTTTCATACCGCCGCAGCCACAGGAAACCCACCATTCCACATCAAGAAACGTCGTCTGCACCGCCGCCGTTGCCAGGAAGAATAACCAGCCATCTCGCTCGTCTCGCCCTGTCTGCCTTCTGCCACTGCTGCCATGGAACCTCGTGAAGCTGCTGCCGCTGCCACATGAAAGCAGGGTGTGCCCGTAGCCAAAGGATCACCGCGCAAAAGCCCGCGCCTCCCACACACCAGGCGCATGAAATACGCCATCGATCCTCAGTTAAACTCGGGGTGGTGGCTATGGGAGCCATGGCCGCCGGGCACTTCCCTACCGACTCTCAAACCCTAGATGCAGAGCTCCCGATGATCGAGTTCCTATTCAGGATTAAGTCATTGCTCGATTAACTTTTTTATTTATTTAGGGAGAGACTAAGTTTCCGTGCAACCCTTGTTTTGGTCGAAGTTGGAAAAGGTGTAATATGAAATTACTGTTATCAAAACTCTTTTTTATCTGATGTACACAACTTCCAATAAAAATATTTGAAGTTCAATTTCACATTTTAAACTATTTGAAATCACAAAATTGTGACACGTTTATACACTCTGTATGGCCCTGCCTGAGCGACAGCCACCACAATTTTTCTGCACACAACTACCTAATCCTCTCCCCTTTGGATTCATAAAAGCAGTGTTGATGGTGACACCAATGTAATTACTTGGGTTTAAATTCCCTTCCGTGTGCTTGTGGGAACATAAACTATGTTTCCCACCCCTCTCCCGATGTCACGAAGGCAATTACTTCAATAAACTATTTTTCCCACCCCTCTCCCGATGTCACGAAGGCAATTACTTCAATAAACTATTTTTCCCACCCCTCTCCCGATGTCACGAAGGCAATTACTTCAATTTTATCTCCCTTCCATGTGTATAATAATAAAACGAGCCCCTTAGATAAAGATAATTTTTTTCCTATCCTAGTAAAAAAATATTAAAAAAATCGTTTCTTGCTTTACATGTAAAATGGATGAACATACATTTTCAATTTTACAAAGTATTAAAGGGTTGAAAAAAATTTAAACAATTTCCGATATGGACATTAATTAATGTTGTGTTAGTGTAAACATTCATTTATCATATTGTGTTAATACTTATTTAAAAAAATGAAAACATATTAACAAATTATATAAACAATGAATAACAAATGTAAAATATTACATTCATATAAAAGATGACAAGACTTATAAAGGCAGAGACATAGGATAAATACCCCATGTCAAAAAGTTGTTATTTTTCTTTCAATATATTATGAGACATTTTATTATTGCAATGATAATTATGACTTCCAAATAATTAACCACGCTTACAAATATACTGGTCAATTGATATTTCAATACTCATATTTAATGAAGTTGATCTAAGATTTTGCAAGATAATGAAAGGGTGCTCAACCTTGTCATGTTTTGATGTTTGGTTTCGAGCATGATTTAAAGACGAATGGGTACTCAAATCTATAACTACATGGATCAGATTGATCAAACATGCAGTGTTAGTGTTTGAAATGTTTGATATGAACAATTACACTTTTTAATTGGAAAAAATAATAACCTTTATTCATCTAAAAAAAGATTACATATTGTATAACCTCAAGGGCAATCATAAAGTTTAAGAGGATTTATCCATAGAAGAAAGAAAGGAGATTAGATCTTCAAACAAACCCTACTAAAATTGCATAGGATGAATAGTACGTAGCACATATGTATAGCAGTATAACCTCTCCAGTGCAAAAAAAACAAAAAATAATTATTTGGAAAAAGTAAAAGTTACGAAACTAATGAGGAGGGAGGATCACTGTTGGTCTTGCCATTTTTTCCTTTGTCTCTTTTTTACTAAATTTGACAAAGGATCTAAAGGGACTAATTGTAGATCAAAATGATTGACTATCTAGATTTAAGTGCCAAAACCTTATCAAAATCTAAGTGATTAAATTTATGAAGTATCTTCATCCCCCATGATGGGTCTTCTACAACCACCATATTCGAGGAAGATACCTCTAAATGCTTGACCTCTTCTCCAACCTCCAATGGTAGAGTGGATTCCTCAATTTGAACTTTTAGATAGGTGCTGGTTTCCCATTTTGTATATTCTTCTTATTGATGTCCTATACAATGTTCCTCTTCCTCTTTTGAATTTTTTTTTTCTAGCACATTCTATCCCTTTGATTTCATTTTGGATCCCCTTATCCCTTTTGGGTGGACCCCCACTTGTGGAAAAGAGTCTCGAAGATGAATTTCTTGTGGATAGTTCCTACGACAAAAATCAATATTCTTGTAATCTAAACCCCAAGTTAATCAAGATTTCTCCTTTCAAAGATTATCTTGTCCAGGAAACCTAGATTAATGTTGTTACAGAGAAAAACTTCCTATGGCTTGGGGTAGACCACAACAGACAGATGGACTCGAGAAATCAACTCACTCCCCAACATATGCTATATAAATGTAAATGCTTATAAACAAAATAAAGGACTTACCTCAACCGAGCGTCTGATGAAGAATTCCGTTGAGCTTTGGAATCACAATGCTTGAACCTGCAGCTTAGCCTCAACAATAAACACAAACAAGTGCATATGATATATAAAAGAGGTCAGCGTATACAATAGCATAATCCATGGTATATATAAGCAAATGTACCCAATGATAATAAATGATCATTCACAATATAAATGGGCGAGAAAATGAATATTTCTATTAACATAAACAAGAAGTACAAGATACAACCTCCTATCGGCAACTCATATGAACCAAGAACTAGGTCCCTCCACTTGTGCCTCCACCACTTCAATCCCCCATACAATGGAAAACTCACGAGTAAAAGAACAAATACTTCACAAGATATGAAAGAGTTTGGGAGGTGAACATAAATGGTTCAGAACAACTAGGATCAATGGATGTAGACTCAAGCAATAGCAATCAAGGAAAATTTTTGATAAAGTTTCAATGCTCTTCTCTTTTTCCTCCCTCCATGCATCACAATAGCTCAATATATAACCCTCCAAAGGAAAATGAAAGGTCGAATCGAGTCGTTTCAAGATACATGGAGGCCAAAGATCACAATGACCGCTTTTTGGAGTGAAAAATAGAGATTTTACTCTCATTTACCAAAAAAGTTGATGTACGCGAGTTGTAGTGATGCAACTAGTGTGTACGCGAGTTGTACTGAAGAAGCTCGTGTATAGGAGGAAAAATATGGGAAAATGGGTTCAAGAAGAACCAAAAATATGGTTTTGAGTCTATAAATGGGTAAGGGAGGCCAAGGAGTGCTAATGCTCACAAGGTGGAAAAATATGGTGTAACAGATGCCCCCTAATGTGTGAGGTCAAAGAAGGTACTACGATGGAAAAAATACATTATGAATCCTAGAAGTGGAGTGATGGAGACACAAATGGAAGGAGTAGCCCACTCGTCACAATACAATGATATCTCTGTGTACATATCGGTACAATAAATAGAAATCTGATACAATGGCCATGAATGGGAAGTGCATAGTGAATACATGTCATGAATGGTCATAGCCATGACCCATATACAGTAAGATATCATCTCCTGCGGAAGAGGAAACATCTGATGCAGACTGATGGTACAAACTGCTGATGTATGAGAACAATCTCTTATAGGTACAATCACGATCACAGTAGCATATATTGAATGCCACTGAAGTCTGAGGTCTTCTACACAAACCATCTACGGTGCATGCCCCATCAAGTGAATAAGGGTACTGATGTTGAACCTGATGTGGCATCGTCTGATTGCCGATCATTGAGGTATATTGTTAACAGATGCGAGATAACCCACCAATGATGAAAATAGGTACCAAGGCACTGAGTACATTCACCAAGTGTGAATAAAGGTGTTGAGGTCGAACACTTGACAAATCCATCGATCAGGGGACATTAATGAATTCCCAACTGTCAATGGCGAGAGAACCTACCACTGATGACTGCAAGTCTCAAGGTACTCAAATGAATCTAAATCTCGATTCCAGAATAAATGAGTTGGAGTCAATGGAATGAGATTCGTTGGAAGGAAGGCATTAATGGATTCTCCATCAACGAGCATGAGGTAGCAGCTAAGCTGAAATATTTGGAAGAACTCGGACGAACAGGCTGAACGAACCAAAAAATGGGTGTGTCTCTTATGCGTGTATAAGATGCAAGTAGTGCATGGGAGAGACCTCCTGAATAACAGCCAATGAAGAAGACTATTGATAGGAGCGAGGAAACCACCAATAGGGTCTAATGGAAACCAAGGCACAACACGAATCCCAATGTGTGAATAGATGTCTTGTCATCGAACACAAGGGAAACCACTTAGTCAAGGACCAATGGTGAAATGTCACTTGCTAAGTTCAAGGTCACCTACCAATGATGAAAGTAGGCCTAGGGCGCAGGGTGGAACATCATATGTGATCGAACTACACTCATAAGGGATGGCCGACATGCAATAGTCAAGAGATTTGAGGAGTGGACGACTTTGGTTTAAAGACTTCCTTTAAAAAAGAGCATGCGCAGATGGATAGACTCAGGCATCATAGACTCAACATTGGATACTGACAATGCTTTGTGACGCATGAGGCATCAACAAAGGCTCCATAATGACTGGAAGCTTAACCAACTAGTGGAGTAAGATCTGAGAAACGAGTACATCTTCCTAAGGTCATACTAATATCTCGACCAATGATACATGGAGTGGATATGAATGCTCTATTCAAAGGCGACACGACAACTGCCAATAGAAGGTAGTAAAATTTTCCCGTTCGACTTTTCAATTTATATGATTTGTTTTTTCTTTTTCATATTGTGAATCTTGAAAAAGAATAAAATTGATTATGATACAATAGTGAGGGGACGAGTGTCATGGGAAAGCAAACTAGTTTCGGGCAATGGAACATACCTATGCTCAATGCAAGGAATCATGTGCAGGATATGGACACTCAGGGGGTTGTACCCTCAAGATAAGGGTCATCAAGCTGCGAAAGATAAATTAAGGCTCTGCTTGGCTCAGAAGGAAAAGTGCTCAGGAAAATAGATAATAACTGAGAAAGCGAGATCCGACACAAGGCTCAAAGGAAAGTAGGATAATGTAATGCATTCACAACTCGACATAAACAAGGAGTCCTTATGGGAGATGGCCAGAATAAAGATAAAGTAGAGTATGAGTCTTCATCGCAATGTCATGGCGAGACTACAAAGGACTCCCAATCCTAAGGAGGAACACAACTGCATGGGTGCCACAAGACATAAAAAGGATCTAACTAGGGAACCCATTATCGGACAGGACCTACCGCCAAATAATGACATCTCTAAAGCACCATGAAGGTTCCGTGTCAATTAAAAAGCAGGGTCGCACCTAAGGTTTATGAATATGGTCATAAGGTCGATGCAATAATGCAGGTGTAATGACATCCTAACCTATATGACGGGTGTAGAAAACACATGCTGAAGGCGCAAAAAGGTTCAAAATCCACTCTCAATGCAAAAAACTACTAAAAAAGATACCTCACAACGATATATTAGTAAAAAAGGCTCTAAAAATAGTAAAAACCAATATAAACTATATAAAAGTGGGTAAGGAAAAGTAATAAATAGTAAAATGAAATATTTTTACCATACCATTTTCATTTTTACCCAACATAGTGCATTTTGGTGGTTTTTACCTTCCATCTTCAAGTGACGATTCCGGGAGCTAGGAGCAACGAAATCGCTAGCTGTCAGGACTAGGTAAGGGCTCTCATCCTTCCCTTCAAATCTATGGCTTTCAATTTTTTTTTTAGTGGTATATTTTTAGTATCTTTAATTATTTTATGCCCATGGTGCGTTGTACGTGAGCTATAGCTCATTGGGTCGCGTGTAGGGCCGGGTATAGACGGGAAAACCAAAAGTAGCCCGCGTATAGATGCGACTGTCTCTAAAATAGGCCGCGTATAGCGCCGTGGGTAAGGTTTTTTACAAGTTTTGACACTAAAAGCTCCTTGATTTTTCTACAGGATGGTGCTAGAGTGGAGGGAGAGGGAGCACGATGTAATTGATCATCAAGTTGGAGGCAATTTGGCCACCCAACAAGCACTACAAGCTTGTGGCTTATATAAGTTTTGGAGTATCGGGGGTTTAAGGGCCCAAAACCGATTACTCACTGTATTGGTAAACTACTGGGACTTGGAAGCTCAAGATTTCAACTTGGATAGACAGCCACTTCCATTGGAAGTGACGGACATATACTTCATTACTAGCTTATCCCGCCGAGGAGAGGTGGCAAGCCTAAGATCTCGCAGCATAGGGGGAGGAGTCACAATAAGTGACTACATTGACAGATATTGCATTGAGGGCACCCAAAAAGTGGGTAGCCAAGTCCGCATAGAGGCTATATCGATTTTGAGTATGAAGATCATCATCCTCACTCTCGGGAGGATAGCGGTGTCTACTTCACTTCACCAAGCCTCGAGGCCATTGATGTTCTATGCGACTGAGTGCTTGAGGCCTACCGTATATGATTGGTGTACTACACTGCTAGGTACAATGAAACACCAGCTGACAGATTGCAAGTTGGGGCGGACCAAAAAATTTGGCTTTGGGAGCATACTATGCAGTTTCTTCTTCGAGAGGGTACCGGGCCTTAGTCCGAGGGTGGAAGTCCCTCTTCACAGTCTCCGAGATCCTACTCAGACCCGGTGGGAAAAGATACTGACATGACAGGGGGGTGGCCATTTGGCCTCTCCATATACATATGAGTTCTTCCATTGGTGGCGGTGACAGGTGATCTCCATAGATTACTATCCCTATGAGGGGATCGACTATAGAGGAGATCGATACATGCCACTTCCACTAGGAGCCGCATTCAGAGACATCGGTAAGACACTCTTTTTAAGTTTCGAATATTTTTTTTTTTGTATTTTTGTTTTAAGTGAAAGCAAAAATACTTTTGGTGTGATATCATGTATTAATGATCGACTATTTGCTCGTAGACTTGGGTCTGCGAAGATCACAAGGCCTCCCACGACATCGACACGGAGGCAGGGGTGGAGAGATAGTAGGTGCAGTAGTGGAGTGCACACTAGAGACTGTACAGGTCAACCTGACTCACATGACCACCAGGGTACCTATGATCGAGGTGGAGCACCTCCCTGAGGCAATGCAGATGCATGTAGTGGGGGTACCAACTACATGGGTGCGGTTGCTCTGGTGTATAGCCAACGCCATGCACTACTATGTGCAGAATCATCCTTCCAGGGAGGTGAGACCTCCATGTAGGGCTTAGATGCCATGGAGTCTCATTTTTTTGTATCAAATATATGTATATTTGAGAGCTATGAGCTCCAGTTTTGTACTATGACATCACGTTTTGGACATATAAACTTTGATAATGAAAAACCTATGACTTTTTCGACTCTACTATATTATGTGTACAAATGTATGAATGTTAAATGTGTGATTCATTGATTCTTTTAATTATGTGACAAGTTCCAATCTAGGACATGGTTAGCGTATGCATTAGCAATATGATTAAAATCAAAATGACGTTCCGAGAGTCTTACCCGTAAGAATCTCCTTAATAGCGTAGGATCCCTCACACAGTACCCATTGTTCAACCGAGACATAATAAACTTGATCCGGGTTGTGTCCAGGAAGCATGAGGGGGACAACAGTTCAACTGAATGAGTCGACTCTTTTATGGAAGAAGCTTAATAAACAGAATGTGCAAAAGCAGGATTACACAACACAGATAAACACAAATATGTACAGACAATATGCATAAATGCGAACTGTTCTAGATTGATCAAGATAAGATGTATGTTACAATAGTTTACATGCTTATATAGAATTCTGAGACGCTTGGGTGCCTTCCCGTTATGTTCAGTTACAAAGAAGAAGTTAGAATGGTTTCGACAGTTCAACTGTTACAGTCAACTGGAAGAAAGAGAGGTAGTATGTCGAAGTTTGATAGTCGCTGGTCGCATGTCGATGTCGGGAGCTGTGAGGTTACTGAACATGTCGAAGGTGCGGAGTGTGTTGTAGTATGTCGAAGTCGAGACTTGTCGGAGTTGTGTTGAAATTGGAACCTGTCGATGTTGTCGAAGTCGTGTCGAAGTTGTATCGACATCGATGACTTGCCAACTATGATGCATATTAGACCTCCTTTTCTAAGAAACAATGGACCCCATTGTTTGCTCGTGAAGGTGAGGAAACTTGTCGATTACTTCAGTAGCAGAGTACCACTTTCCTTTGGATGGGATTTGGCCAGCCTTGGCATCTGAAACAAGGGAAATGTGTTTGTCCTTGTAACGCGTACTCGTCGTCCCACAATGGTGTCACAAGGAAGAGGCTCTTGAACATCTGGATGGTTGTCTTCTGGTTCTGCTGTTGCTAAGTCATTCTGTTCCAACAAGGGTGCATGGTATGGTCGAAGTAGATCCACATTGAAGACTGGATGTAGACCCAAGCATGCAGGAATCTTGAGCTGGAAAGTGCTTTCGCCAATCTGTCGAAGAATACCGTATGGACCATATCGCAAAGGTTTGAGCTTCTTGAAAGGACTAGTGAAGCACTCCTTAAGATGTATCCAGACTTTATCCCCAATTTGGAATGTATGAGGAATACGATGCTTGTCGTGTCAGGCCTTAGCTTTCTCATTTTCTCTGTGCAACATATCCCGTGCTTACTTCTGGATGTCGCTAATCTGTTCTCGAAACTTGGCTGCTTTATCAACTTCTCATCGGCTATGATCTGTGTCGGAGTTTGGCTGTGTCGAGGAGCTGATCAAGTCGATAGGCACTGAGCGCTGAAATCCAAAACAGACTTCAAATGGACTCTTTCCTGTGGAGCTGTGCTGAGCTCGATTGTAGCTGTGTTGGATGTATGGAAGACTATCATCCCATGTGCGTCGATGCTTGTGATTGTACATGCGAAGCAATTGTACTACAAGGTGATTTATAACTTCCATCTGTCCGTCGGTCTAGGGATGGAAAGCTGTCGACAATGAGAGTCACGTGTCTAGTTGTTTCCAGAGAGTCTTCCAAAAGATGCTAACAAATATGGCATCTCCATCGGAAATGATGGTTGTGGGTAAACCAAAGTGTTTCCAAACATGTGTAAAGAAGAGCTGAGCAGTGTGCTGTGCTGTTGTGGTCTTCTTACATGGTATGAGGATGGCCATCTTGGAAAATCGGTCGACTACTACTAATATCACATCATGCTGATGTTTGGTAGTAGGATAACCCATCAAGTAATCCATAGAAATAGATTCCCATGGTCGACTAGGAACTGGTAGAGGTGTGTACAATCCCTGTCGTCGATTAGGTGGCTTAGAAATGGTGCAAACCATGCATGATCGAATGTACTTGTTGACGTCAGATTTAAGTGTAGGCTAGAAGAAATACTTCTGCAGAATAGCAAGGGTCTTTGCTACTCCAAAGTGTCCCGCAGTCTTGCTGTAGTGTGCATCCCAAATGAGCTGCCGTCGATGCTCACCGGTCGGTACACAAAGCTATCCAAGCTTGTATAGCAAGGTGTCTTTCAGGAAATAGTCGGATACTGGGGTCGATGACTTGTTAATCTGTAACTGTCGGTAGACTACTGAGAAGTCATTTTCGTCCTCATACAACTATTTCCAAGTGGCCGTGTCGTTTCCCTACATAATCATCATTGTCAAAATGAGAGTAATGCGTGGTCAACTGAGGCAATCGGCAGCGGCGTTAGCTTTACCTTTCCAATACTTAATCACCAACTGGAATTGTTGTAGGTAATTAATTCACTTGAGTTGTTGGTTTGTTTGCAACTTTGATTGTGTTGGAGCGAACTGTAGGGGTTTGTGATCAGTGAGAATGACCGTTTCCTTGCCAAGGATGTAATGCCTCCATTGCTTGAGAGCTTGCACAATGGCATATAGTTCTTTTTTGTATGTCAAGTATCTTCTAACTGTGTCGTTAAAAGTCTCGGAATGAAAAGCAATTGGGTGGCTAGACTGAGTGATCACTGCGCCCAAGGCATATTCTGATGCGTCCATCTCAATCTCAAAGGGCTGATGCAAATCAGGTAACACAAGTACTGGTGCAGTGCAGAGTCTGTGTTTCAGCTGTTCAAAAGTTGCTTGTTGTGTTTCTATCCATTGGAAGACAGTTTTCCCATTTCCCTTGGTCAACTGATTCAAGGGCCAGGCTATGTGACTGAAGCCAAGTATGAACCGTCGATAGAAATTCGCCAAACCAAGAAAACTTCTTAGTTATTGAATGATTATAAGAATGGGCCAATATTTGAGGATTTGTACTTTGTCTGGATCGACGTGAATGCCTACAAAGTCAATTACATACCCCAAATATTTGATGCTGGTCATTGCAAAAGAGCACTTGTCCATGTTCAGGTAGATCCGATGTTGTTGGAGAGTGTCGAGGACATGTCGAAGATGTCCAACATGTTCTTCCCATGATTGACTGAAAATCAAGATGTCGTCGAGATAGACAATAACCCATTTGTCGATGAAAGGTCGAAGAAGGTTATCCATATGTCGCATGAAGGTTGCAGGTGCGTTGGTTAAGCCGAAAGGCATGACTAACCATTCAAACAATCCTTCCTTGGTCTTGAAAGCATTTTTCAACACATCTGAGGGCTCGATTGGAATCTGATGGTATCCCGACTTGAGGTCGAGCTTAGTAAATAATTTAGCACCTTTTAGACAGTCGATGAGCTCGTCTACCCACGACAGAGGGTACCGATTATTCACTGATATTTTGTTGAGAGCTCTGTAGTCAAGGCACATGCGCCAAGTCCCGTCTTTCTTCAGAACTAGGACGACTGGACTTCCACAAGGAGAGGAGCTGGGTCGGATATGGCCTTTGTCGATTAATTCTTGGACCTGTCTGTGAATCTCTTCATTTTCGAGAATGGATCTTCTGTAAATAGATGCATTAGGAAAAGAAGAATCAGGAACAAGTTTAATGGATTGTTTTACCTGACAATGTTGAGGTATTCCGTCTAGAGCTTGAAATAGCTTCTGGTACTCATCGAGAATATGATCGACTTGCTGCTTCTGTAGAGAGCTACATTGGTCGGTGACTCGACTTGTTGCTGTAGTCTTCTTAGAATGTTGCGGCTTGATCATGATTATTGCGAACTTCTGAGCATTATTGATGAGATTCGTTGTCTGTTTGGCAGATATTAGTGCAACTGTCGGTGTAGGTTGACACTCTGGTATGCTGAACCATTGATTTCGGATTCTGACAATCACCTTCTGAGGCTGTGATTGATAACTTCCATGTCTATCCCAGAGGTAAGGTTTCCCAAATAGGTCGTCGGCTATGGAGAGTGGTGCCACACCACATAGTACTTCATCTTTAAAAGGTTTTATGAAGTAGGTGAGTTTGCATTGTCGAGTGATTCATAGTTCTTGTCCATCCTTCATCCAACCGATGTTGTAAGGTCGGGGATGCAGAGTGGTGAAAAGACCTAGTTTCTTCACAAGTTCTTCAGAAACGAATTTTTTCTGGCTACCGTTGTCCACAATCAGATATAATGGGTTGCTCTGGACCCATATCTGTGTATGGAACAGGCGCTCTTGTTCCTCCTCGTCGACGATAGTCGAGGTTGCTGGAGTAGTCGAGGTCAAAAGGGTTGTTGCGTTTGGATTAGATTCTTCCACCGTCTTGTTGAACGCGTCGGAGGTCGACACTTTTGTCAAAAATGTCTTTCGATCTTTGCATTCAAACGTTTCATGCCAAGATGAGTGGTGGTAATCGCACCATTTTCCGGTTGATGGTTGTTTTCTATGTTCCCTCTTGTGAAAAGGCTTCTTTTCGTTGTCTGGCATTGGTGGTGTTGGCTGAGAAGATTTTGACTTGTCGAAGTCGACTGGTGCCTTCTTGTCGGGTGGTCATCATGATGTCGGCTTTGTCACGAAACGTGCTTTTCCTTTTGCTTGGTTTCAATTTGCTGGCATAGTGGAAAGCATCCGCAAGCGTATTGACAGTCAGAAATTCCATCTCTTGCTGAATGTACTGGGACAATCCGCTAACGTACTTTAGAACAAGCAATTTGTCTTCTTCTTGGACACCAAGTCTTGCCATGAGTCGATAGAACTCGTCGATGTAACTTTGTACTGATTGGTCTTTCCATTGCCTTAGCTGCTGCCACTTCTTATATTGTTGCTTAGGGTATTTAGGTGGGTAAAGTTCCTTTCGGATGTGTTCGACGAATTTATCCCATGTGTCGATGGGTTCTTCGCTTTTCTCCATCTTTGTCGAGATGTTCTCCCACCAGCAGTGCACGAAGGTTGACATTTTTAAGGATGAAATGGTGACTTTTTCAACTTTGGAGAGTTGATTTACAGCGTAATAGGATTCCAATTGTTGCACCCAATTGTCGACAGATTCCGTGTCAATCTTACCTTCAAGATTCGGTATGTCCAGATTCATTTGCACTTTGAAGGGGCTGATTTTATCGGAGTGAGTTCTCGTCGAGGATCCTACGGATGTCAAAGCGAATCGCAAGAGAATGTCCTTGAACTGGGTGAACATTTCAGTCCGTTGTCGAGCCATAGCTTGCTTAATAAGCTGTGTTGTCTCATTGGCTGCATGTCTATTGTCTGTTTCTTCTGTCATTTTTGAAGATCGTGTCTGTTTGGATTGCTGAGATTGCGAGCGAGTTTGAACCGGCATAAGTCAGGTAAATTTGAGAGAAGTGTATACGCAAAAATTAGGCACGAATAAAACTTGAGTGCTATGATACCAATGATCTGGGTCCTGTCCAGGAAGCACGAGGGGGACAACAGTTTGACTGAATGAGTCGGCTCTGTTATGGTGGAAGCTTAATAAACAGAATGTGCAAAAGCAGGATTACGCAACACACATAAACACAAATACATATAGACAATATGCAAAAATGCCAACTGTTCTATATTGATGAAGATAAGATGTATGTTACAATAGTTTACATGCTTATATAGAATTCTGAGACGCTTGAGTTCCTTCTCGTTACGTTCAGTTACAAAGAAGAAGTTAGAACAGTTTCAACAGTTCAACCGTTACAGTCGTCCGAAAGACAGAGAGACAGTCTGTCGAAGTTTGACAGTCGCTGGTTGCATGTCGACGCTGCATGTCGATGTCACGAGCTGTGAGGTTGTTGAACATGTCGAAGGTGCAGAGTGTGTCATAGTATGTCGAAGTTGAGACTCATCGAAGTTGTGTTGAAATCAGAACCTGTTGACATTGTCGAAGCCGCGTCGAAGTCAAAACTTGTCAAAGTTGTATCGACATCGATGACTTGCCAAATATGATGCAAATCACAACTGTGAATCCAGGTGGACCTCTAAAGACTGGATACCATGCGAAATGGCATCGCGAAGAAACTCAACCACATTGTTCGATGTAGGACCGAGACAAGCACCTCCTAAAGACACAAGCTGGTTGTCAGGTGAGTAAATAACCCAAGAAATAGAAGCTAACCTCTACATATGACGGCTGGCCCCATCCGCGAATCCTAAGAACACTGGAGATTTTGCTGACATCTGTCAACCAAAAGGAAGCGAATCAACAGACTCGAAAAAAACAAAGGAAAGCTAAACTATGTACAGAAACTATACAATAGTATACAAAGTATCAGCTCAAGCATAATACTGCTTGAGATAGAGCCCATTTATAGGCTCCTTCAGGACGTTTCCCTCATAATCTTCTAACACATAGGGGCCTTTCTTAAGGACATGCCTCACAATGTAAGGACCGTGCCACATCGGGTTAAACTTGCCTGCCCCCAAGGGTTCCTTAGCTTGGTCATAAAGAAGAACCAAGTCGCTTTCAACATACTGCCGGGGACGGACAAACCTATTGTACTGGGCCTTGACACGACGTTTATTGGCATTTATTTCCATGGAGGCATCTCGACACTGCTTGAGGTGGACTAAGCATTTCTCTACATCTGAAGTATCAGGAAGGAGTTCTATGGCTAGCTTCAAAGAAGGGATCTCGCATTCAATCGGTAAGATGGAATCCACACCATGAACGTATTGGAAAGGTGAGAAACTGGTGGAAGTCTTCACTGCAGTTCGATAAGCCCACAAAGCAGGATACAACATGATATGCCAATTATTCTTGCTTTGTTGGATAGTCTTTTGGAGAATGGCCTTAAGGGACTTATTGGTTGCCTCGACTTGGCCATTCGCTTGGGGACAATACGAAGATGAGTGATCCTATCTAAACCCAAGCTTAAGCGATAATTCAACCATCATCTTATTTTAAAAGTGACTACCATGGTCAGTGACAATCTCTCTCGGGATACTGAACTGAGCTATGATCTGATTGAACATGAAGTGGGCTTCTGTTTCACCATCGGCTTTAACGGTCGGCATGGCCTCAGCCCATTTAGTAAATTAATCTACGACCACTATGATATGATGATTCCCCCCAGCCGATGCTGGGTTGCAATCCATGAAATCAACCCCTACTTGGTGAAGGGACCAACGGTGATTACCAGATAGAGAGGGGCAGGATGCGAAGAGAGGGGTAGGATGCAAATGTACATTCTGAGAAAACACTTGACAAGGGTGGCATCTCTTTACATCGTTAACACAATCTTTAAAGATCGTAGGCCAAAAATAACTCGCTCGCAAGATACGTTGAGCTATAGCAAGCCCGAATAAGTGACCACCACATGCCCCACTATGGTAGTCATTCAACATTAAATCCACCTCTTCATGAGTCAAGCAATGATGCAGGCGGGAGTCCTTTCCTTGGCGATACAAAGTCTCATCGACGATGACATAACCTTTGGCATGATGTCTCACATGTCGTCGTTCATCTCGCGAAATATGCGAAGGGAACTTCATAGTCCGAAGATATATAATGATGTCTCCATACCAAGGGTCTGACGACGAGATAAGGAATAAACATCAACGAATGAGTCCTCATGGACCACTTCCTCATCAAGTCTAGGAAAATCTGACATCAGCTCCGTGAAAACCAAATACTTCACAGACTTTGCCAAGGCAAAATCGAGATTGAATTCCTAAAGTATGACAATCCATTTATTATACTTCCCCCCAATCAAACGTCATGTAAGCACGAACTGAAATGGATTGACATGCGCTACAACTGTGGTTTTCCTAAGAAAGATGTAGTGTTATAATATCTGGACTGCGTGAACAGTCGCAAGGGCCAGTTTCTCCATGTGAGAATACCTTAGTTCAACGTCTACTAGGTTTCGACTGAGATAATAGATAACATGCTCTTGAAGCATATCGTCTTTCTAAACCAAGACCATACCAATCGTCTCTTGAGACGCGGCCACATAAAGAAAAAAGTCTCTCGTATAGTCGGGTGGACTAAGAAGAGGGGTCGATACCAAGGATTTCTTAAGAGCGGAAAAATACTGCTGGGCTCGCTCATCCCAGATAAAAGGGGCATCTTTCTTCAATAATCACATGAAACCCTTAGTAAGACTGGCATAGTTCACGATGAAACGACGTAATAAATTGGCCTTCCCTTGGAGGCTCTGAAGTTGAACCAAAGTACGTAGGGGAGGCAACCGAAGTATTGCCTCAACCTTCAACGGATTGACTCTAATACCCTCCTTCGAGACTATAAACCCTAGAATACGACCAGTTTTCATACATAAGATGCACTTGTTTGGATTCAAACGAATATTATCAACGAAGACATCTCTCGAAAATAAGACGGAGATGACCTGGGTGATCCACTCTACTATGAGAGTGAGCAGCAAGATCATCTAGGTAAGCATCCACTATACGCTTAACATCGTGAAAAGCATAGGTCATGGCTCGCTGAAACATAGCTCTAGCATTTTTAAGGCTGAAGGGCATTTTTGGGTATGCGAAAGTACCCCAAGGACATATAAATGCAATTTTATGTTGATCCTCAGGTTTGATTTGGATATGATTATAGCCCGAAAATCCGTCCATAAACGAGAATACTTTGCTTCTCGCACACTCATCCAAGATTTGATCTATTAATGGGGTGGGGAATTTATCTTTAGGACACGCTTTATTCATATCGCAAAAGTCAGTGCACACATGGATGGTTCCCTGCTTCTTATCCATAGGAACAGGGTTGGATACCCATTCGGTAAGGGGAACCAGGTAGATGAAACCAACCTTAAGCAATTTCTCTACCTTTGTCTTAATGGAGGCTTCTTTACTAGGATTAACAACACGAAGACGTTTTCGAACAGGCTTAACATGGGGGTAAGTCTTAATATCATGTTCGACAATACTGGGGTCAACACCTGGCATCTCCTCGTATGACCAGGAAAACACATCCCGAAACTCTTTGAATAAATCGGTGTAAATATGGATTTCCTGAGGGGAACAACCAACACCGATATATACATTTTTGACTTTTTCGGGAGTATGAGAAATGTTGATCGGGATAGTAGGGGAAATATTAGCCATATTTCCCTCAGCGTAAATGCCATGCGACTCCAAAGGAACCACATGGTGACCAACTTTTTCGGCTAGAGTCGATCGAAACTCATCTTTCTCAATAAGATAAAGGTTGGGAAGGAAATAAGATCTATGATGCAGGTCCTCCCAAGGCTTGTCATTGTCGTTCATGTCCTTTATAATGGCTTCATCCGAAGGTAAAGTATCATCAAGGCAGTCATGTGAACAAGATGAATCAACTACTCACGCGGGTAGTGTAACGGGATATTCTCCTCTGTCCCTGAAGAAGAGAGATAAGGATCTGCAATAACTTGTTGAATATTGCGATACGAAAGCTCATCTACAGACAAAGGTATAGCCATTCCGATGTGTGAAGAGTTTCCCGACAAGGAACTCATGGAAGGTAGAGTCCACGGATCACTAAAGTACAATGTCCGGAATGGTACAGGACTCGATGATGAAGGAGCATCATCGGAGATGGTTCCTATAAAGGATATTGGTGTAGGAAAATCAAAAGATATCATCAAGGAGCAATATAAGCCTACACCAACATTCACAGTTGCCAACTGATAATTCTCGATCTGAGGGACCACAGGTCCCTGCGATGCTATGGGATTGGAACTAGTAAAGGATAGTTGATCGATCGACACAATATTTCCTTCGTGGGGAAAGGAGATGATTCTAAAGACAAAGGATACGATTGCTTTCATGGCATAGATCCAATTTTGACCCAGTAAAAGGTTATAGTCAAGGGGAGCATCAACCACCTCGACCTCTATATGCACGAACTTCCCACCCAAGTTGACCTCAAGGGAGGGGATCATACCATGCGGCCTGAAAGAACGACGATCAAATGCAGTAAGCATGGTCATGGACTTCAAAAATGGAGGAGAGCCGATAGCATTCCAACAAGATAAATACATCACTGAAGTGGAAGCACCTTCGTCAACGACAGTATGCTTAATGATCATCTCTAAACACCTAACATGAACTTGGAAAGCCACATGATAGGGAAACCGAGGTTGAACATCAGTAGTGTCAAACTTGATGAAATTCAAGTTCTAAGGATCGAGGACTCCCAAAGCACATAGAAGGGCGTCCCTTTGCGAAGGACAAGCTTGAAGGACCTCGAGAGCCAACATAACACATGGGGTTTGGCCCAGATCATCCATAATCAAGTATTTCTGGGCGGCTCGGGAATTAGGATTATGTGCCGAGTGCTTGAGGACACCTTTCGGTACCCACGACATAGGGTTGGGCTTCTCAATATGAAATGGAGTCTCCAGTGGAGGGGGCTCATTCCCCAAAGAAGGTTGTGGAGCTCCATAATCACGCGAGTGAGTAGCAACACAAACCTCATATTTGACCATGTTTACGCATCCAAAACCGCTGTCATGGGTAGAAGAAGTCGAAGTTTCAGTAGTTCGATGACAGGCAACGGAAGCACCAGAAGCCATATTCTGATGATGAGGAAGGGGATTTGTTAGCACAGCTGGGTTCTGTGCGATGTGCTTCGATGCTTCCTCCATATGAGGACACAAATGTGTTAGGTGATCCTGAGAGCAAGTTTACAAGGAAACTTCACGTTACGCTTGGGATTGCAGTCCCGACCATCATTTTCACCATGCCGAGGAGGGTTAGCATTCCCTTTATTATTCTTATTGTTCCCACCCCTACGGTTATTCTTCCGCTTCTTTTTCTCACCGGGCTGCTGGTTACTGGATGGGTTCGCTGATTGTACACAATGTATATCAGATGACTGGGTGGAAACGGACGAGGAGGGAGCCTGTCCAGGAGTAGATTGGTTAATAGATAGGTTTTGCATCTGATTCGTAACCATATCTACGGAATGAGCACTTGCGAAACCAACAATTCCATCAGTATGTGGTCCAGGAGCAGGCTTGGAATCATGTCTTGATCGCGGTGCGTCAGATGTAACGTCATACATAATCCCAGACTGAGCATAGACTAGGTATAACTGCTGGGCTCTAAAGATGGCTTGTTCCTCAGTCGTAATTCCGGATAACGAAACGTCCTTCGAAATATAAGGGAGCAGAGACTTGAGGAACCATTCCAGGAGAAACTCCAGAGGAATGTTGGGTTTTATTAACCTCTTCCATCGGCGCCACTCTTGAATGTGATCATAAATATGCATGGCTTTATCGTGGCAGAAGGTGGACAAGATTTCGGTTCCAGTGTCGTAATGAATCGGAAACTGAAAGTGGTCTAGAAAAACCAAATCCAAATCATTGAATTTCTTATATGTTCCCCCAGAAAACTCGACATAACATTTCATGGAAGCCCCTGTAAGGGTGCGTTGAAATAGCCTCAAACGAATGGAATCGTGGTTTAAGGAGTTCGAGGAGCACCATAGATGGAACATGGTGATGTGATCACTTGGATCCTTTCCCTTCTTCCCTTCAAACTTGGGAACATCAGAAGGGAGCTTGGTGGGAACTAGGGGCCATGTAGAGTCATGACATACTGGATCATTCTTGAGCTTAGAAAGATCAGGCAAGTTCAACGTAGCGAGGAACGTGAGATGAGGCTGCAAAGCTTGAGTACAAGCTCCCATGAGAGAATGACTCTGCGAAACCGTGGACACCAAGGTCGACACCTGAGGTGCCGACAAACTCTGGTAGATCCCATGGCCCTGACCAGTAGGATAATACGTTCCTCCCACCTGACCCATATAAGGATACACATGCGTGTGCATAGAAGGGGATCCATAGGGGGGAATGAGATAAGGGCCTGAATAACCATAAAAATTACCTCCATAAGAATGGGGTACCATATAACCATTCGATGTGGGAAAACCATCCCAGTATGGGCCATAAGAAATCGGTGTGTTTCCACCCTAGGGAACTGAATATCTGGGAGGAGGATGAGGCTGTAGAATCACATAAGCATTCATAGGAATAGGCGCAGAGGCATACGGGTTAATGGATGGGATATAGGTCGTAGATCCGATACCTACCATGAAACCTCCACTCGAGAAAGGATTCACACTAACACTAGGGACTGACGAAGGAGGAGGCCATCCTCCAACATTCAGAGAAAAGGGAGGGATGTGACCACTCCCAAATTGATAAGCAGTAAAAGTGGGTATAGTGCCCCCAAACCCAACGCTAGAGCTAGTGTGACTACCAGACAGGGAGGAAATAACACCTGACATAACGTCGGGCACACCGAATGTAAAAGTGTTTGAGGTCATGAATACAGATGTAGAACCAACACCTGACACACCCATATATGAACGATACAGATGACCTGATGACCATGTATCATCAAATGGGTTCCTACTAGTGGGATAGGATTCCCCAAACCCATGAGGAGTGGTGTGTGATGAAACTCCCTCTCGTCCAGTCCTCAGAGAGTATGTGTAAGGAGGGGAAGTTCTCTTTGTGCCAATGGACGGAATCACTGGGACTCGCGACATGCTAGATGAAGAACTCATAGTGGGATCTCTCTGAAGCTCGTGTGATGTGAATAAAGGACCAACGATAGTCCTCCAACGTCTCTTGTGAAGAGACTATAACGGATCACTAGCTGGTAAGCCAACCGATGAGATCGGCGGAGAGCCGGATCTCGATCCACGATGACCCCAAAGAGTCAACAAATAAGCATCTCCTAACGGCCTACTAAATTGTCACAGAGAACACACCTAAAAGAAGCTAAATCCAAAATGCACACAATAGGGGACTGGCTCAAGGGACCTCCCGACACTACAGCCGGTATGTCTCGCTTAGGTGAGGCCTGAGACTCCCAAACTATAACCAGAGGTAACAGAATCAATTTTTAGGGCCCTCAAACTTCAATGTGTAAACACAATGTGTTGTCTGACCCCTATCTAACTCAGGACACCCACATAATAACTGTTGCAAATGCCCTATGCGATACCTAGGTAAGAAAACTAAGGTCACCACGTATAACCAATGCTCAGGCGAACAGTCGCAGGTGGGATCCGCTATATGGGCAGGGTAGCTAAGCCCGAAACTTAAAAGGGTCAAATCCCTCAAGAGTCCTCAGATATGAACAAATCCTAGATATATCTCCCAAGTTCAGCAAGTATTGGAGGGCTATCTCTGCAACCTACCTCTCATGACCTTGTGCTTAAATCTGGTGTGAGTAGAGCCTCCTGAGAACACCGATGTATACCATGAGTTTCACCACTCCCTAGTCAGACACATAATGTTTGTTTCATAGTCTTGGATTGTTTACTCCCACAGGTTCTATTCCAAGACTCTACAACCTATACTTGTTGGTGCACCCTAGAAAAGAAAAAGAGTTCCAATCAATTTTAATTAAGCGTTAATTTTATTGGCTATGCTTACTCAAAGGAATATGGTTGTGAAACTAGTGATATGAAATGATTCAATAATATGCACACCTGAAAACACTAGACTCGTCTTCCAATAGAAATATGTATGCCACTAAATGAAAGTCAAACCGAAGTCTCTTCTTCAGAAATAAAATGCAATCTCTCTATAATATTTCATTCCCAATCAAACCCTAATGAAGTCACAAGCACTCAAATGCAAAATACAAGTACAAAAAGCAATTTTTTTTGTATTTTCAATATAAATAAATGAAAATGCAGCTAGAATCAATAGTTTTCAGAAAAAGAATGCAGAGAATGCAGTGCAAATAACACAGCAAACCCAAAAAGCAAGAATCAACTAAGCAAATGATCTATAATAAAGAAAAATGGCTAAAAAGCAAATTTCTCAAAAACAAAGAAAGAGGAGCTTCCAGTCACTAAAAAGGAAAGAAACAGTTAGGATACAGGCCCAACAAGACTTAGGAACACCTAGAACTCACCCAACATAAACCAAACACCAAAAACAAGGCTACAATAGAGTTGTACGCGACTGTTCAGTAAACAGTAGTGTATGTACGCGGGCTGGTTAAATAATAGCCGCATGTATACGCGGGTTAACCACAACAAAGCCACGTACAGGGCAGGATAGGTGAACAAAAATGAGTAAAAAGGCTAAGAAACTCAAGATTTTTTCTATATAGAGCCTGAAAAACTACTAGTGACACAGAAACCTGAAAGAACAACGAACCAAAACAAGGAAAAGTTGCCCAAAAGACCCCAAACGGAGGCTTCTCCCCAACGGAGTCGCCAATTCTGTTATGGAGAAGAACTTCCTATGGCTTGGGGTAAACCACAACAGACAGATGGACTTAAGAAATCAACTCACTTCCCAACATATGCTATATAAATGTAAATGATGATAAACAAAATAAAGGACCTACCTCAACCGGACGTCTGATGAAGAATTCTGTTGAGCTTTCGAATCACAACACTTGAACCTGCAACTTAGCCTCAACAATAAACGCAAACAAGTGCATATGATATATAAAAGAGGTCAGCATATACAATAACATAATCCATGATATATATAAGAAAATGTACCCAATGATAATAAATGATCATTCACAATATAAATGGACGAGAAAATGAGTATTTCTATTAACATAAACAAGAAGCACTAGATACAACCTGCTATCGGAAACTCATCTGAACGAAGAACTAGGTCCCTCCATTTGCGCCTCCACCACTTCAATACCCCATACAATGGAAAACTCACTAGTAAAAGAACAAATCCTTCACAAGATATCAAAGAGTTTGGGAGGTAAACATAAATGATTCACAACAACTAGGATCAATGGATGTAGACTTAATCAATAGCAATCAAGGAAAATTTTCGGTAAAGTTTTGATGCTCTTCTCTTCCCCCCCCCTCCATGCATCACAATCGCTCAATATATAACCCTCCAGAGGCAAGTTGTTTCAAGATACATGGAAGGCCAAAGATCACAATGGCCACTTTTTGGAGTGAAAAATAGAGATTTTACTCTCATTTACCAAAAAAGTCGAGGTACACGGGCTGTAGTGATGCAACCAGCGCGTACGCGAGTTGTACTGAAGCAGCTCGCATATAGGAGGAAAAATAGGGGAAAATGGGTTCAAGGAGAACAAAAAATATGGTTTTGAGTCTACAAATGGGTAAGGGAGGCCAAGGAGTGCTAATGCTCACAAGGTGGCAAAATATGGTGTAACAAATGTCAATCTTTACACAGATTCGAGCATATGTTCAAAGGCTATTTTTTATTTTATTTGTATCTATGTTTATAAAATTGACCATGACATTCCCACTATCTTCAAGAATTTATAAAAGCAACTGTGGATTGACAAACTTGGGAAACGCACCCAAACTTGCTTTTTGTTATAGACATGGAGATAGGGTTAAAATATGGGAACCATGGGGTGTTAAATAAACTTGCACTACCCTAAAATCAATTCCTCTCCTCTAATACTCTCTTATAATCATCAAGAATGGAAAAATGAAAAACGAAAAAGCATTTTGAACATAAGTATATACCTCATAATATTTTTTCTAGGTCACACACACACACATACATATATCTCCAGTAATAGGCTAGGTACCATTGAATTTGCAGATGATTGCATTTTATTCATGCTAGGTCGCATAGATACATTTATACAGTTCTATGGTAATAGGCCAAAAACCATTGAAAGTCACATTTGATTCATAGTAAGAGATCATATCAATGACCATGCCCCTCTACTTTCAATATCGGAACATTATATGATTTCTCTACTATATAAGCACTTGGAAACTAGATCGATAGAGCTACAAAGGTTTGTTTATTGATTACATCTTTGAAGGAATGTGCCTTTGAGGTGGAGGGAATACCTTTACATCTTGCATCTCCACAAGACAAAATACTAGGGATAACGTTGAATCTTTACTAATGTTGTGCTCAACAAGTAAAGAGGGATCATCCAATTGCTTATTAACATAGAGGAGGCATTACTTAAGAATCAATATCCCTACTTTTATCTCCATATTTTTCTTTATGGATTCAATGGGATTTACTGGTAATGTAATGGTCTTCCCCTTAGTAGACTTGATCATAATTTAAAAAGTATACCATGGCTAGATCTAAAGACCTTTGATCATGTCATAGTCGATGGAGACGACAAGGGTTTCAATACACCATTTGCAATCCTTGACATAGATCTAGTCAAATCTGTATGAGGCATCTGTCAACCACTCTAATGAGGACGACATTATGGGTGTATGGTCTCCATCAAGATGACCACTATAGGCACCACTCCCTCTTTCTCTGCCAATATCTTGGCCTTCGTTGCCACTACTTACACAGTAACCTTGGTCGAGGATGCCTTATATCCCTAAGACAACTAGGGCATTGGGTTGCCCTTCTTTTCATAAACCTTAGTGTACTGCTCGACCTTTCCCTTGTCCAATAGTCAAAAACCTTTGAAATAAATTAAAGTGTAATGGTCAAAACAACCTTTTCTGCCATTAATAACAATTTCATTGCCATAACCCATGATCAAACCATGCCTTTCTACCTCTATTTCCTTCTCTCAGCCAAGGATCAAAAACCAACTCCTCTCTCTAATTATTTTATTGACTTGATTTAAAAAGATGGCATGAACAATTACATTATGAAGCAAAGTCATAACATAATTTCAAAAAAATGTTTTGACACACATTATGATTAATTACACCAGTTTACAAGTCATTACATTACTTAACAAGAATCAATTAACAAAACAAGTAGACATATAAAACCCAAAGGTCATGCACTCCCCTTTAAAGGTCCTTGTCACTAGTTAGTTTGCTTGAGAATCAACGTTAAATGAATAAATTAGATGACATAGTTTCATATTTGCATATTGTGTACTATTAAGCATAAAGCTCTATGTTTGTGGTAGGAGCAAGGTGTGCTTTGCAACATACTTGATGGCATGCCTTCTCATTGATTTTGATTACATCTGTATCATACTTAACAAAACATAGCCATGGTTTACACATTTTCACCCCTTGGGAAGGTAGGTGATAGGGTGAGAAGTAAAGTTATGTATTTTTGTGCCTCACACATACACATCTTCGTCCTTGAAAAGGTGAAGAGTAGGAGAAAAAAAATACACATTTATATGCCTCACACATGCAAAGGTGAAATTGTTCACGTATGAAATACAAAATAATACACCTTCAACCCACCACTCACCCTCACATTTTCACCTACGGATAGGTGAGTAGTGAAAAACGAAAAATACATATATTTGCACATCCCGTCCACAATAAAAGATTTAGTCTACATTCTAAATAACATTTCTCTTCAAAATCAATTTGAAGCTTAATTAGGTGAGTAGTGAAAAACGAAAAATACATATATTTGCACATCCCCTCCACAATAAAAGATTTAGTCTACATTCTAAATAACATTTCTCTTCAAAATCAATTTGAAGCTGAATTAAGTTTGTGGAATTCTAAACAAGAGGGTAAGCCTATAGAAGATGCCCATTTTACTAGTTCTAAGAAGCAATCCAAGATATTTCTCACCTTCTTAAAAGTACATGTTTACATGTATGTATCTAATTGGATGTTCATGTTCACTACACTTTAAATTCCAATTTAGATTCATAATAAGAAGCTTGGAGCGTCTCAATCATGACATGTCAACATGGAGGCACAACTTCCAAACTATTGTTTTGTGTGAGGCTTCGTTGAACGTGACATTCAATTTAATTTCTTGGAAATACAAGAAGCAGAAGGGGCAAGCGAAGTTACAAACCTGCAATTATTCAGTGTATTCTTTCTAAATATCGGTCCTCAGGTCACAGGTGGGTCCGCATCCTCATTCATCACTTCTGAACGTTTCTTTATTTATGAATCTGCAAAAATCGCAGTAGAGAAGTAAACATTTTTATGGAATTTCTTTTCGAATCAGGTGAAGTTATAATTTCATATATTAATGGAGGAGTTTTGCTTTTACAAATTTTAGTATTTCCATAGATTAAGATGGAAATTTGCCTTGTTAACTCCATTTCTTTGACTCAATAAAGAAGAAGATCCATGTTGTAAGAAAACCTAAAGGACAGGATCCATTTTTATCATACAAGACTAGCGTTGCAAGAAAACCTAAAGGACAGGATCCATTTTTATCATACAAGAATATCGTTGCAAGAAAACCAGAGAAATACAATGGATGGCATGCCTGTTATGTCACCAACCCACCAGTCTCTGCCAATGGATTCCATGCACATGGAGATCATGAGGAGGAGCTTTTACTGGGGCAGTGATGTGGTATTCTTTTTTGCAGACTGGCCTTCAGGTCATGTGGTGATGTATATCTTGGCTCTTGCATTGCTTCTTATCATTTCTGTGTTCAATGAATATCTGTCTAATCTCAGAGGTTCTCATGGTGGGAATAAAACTTGGGCTGGTGGATTGGTAGAGACTCTATGCCACACAATCCGTGTTGCCACTACCTACCTCCTCATGGTAGCGGTCATGTCTTACAACTTGGGTGTGTTTGCTGCTGTCATTGTAGGCTCTGCAATTGGTTTCTACGTATTTCGTAGACAGCATACCAGGGAAGAAGAACACTGCAACACAGATGCTTTAAGCAAACCCTAGATGGATTCGCGGAAAAATCTCAGAAAATGTAGCAAAAGATCAAATTGTCTCTCGATAGCTGTCTGGTATCTTTCTTGCTTTACTGTTTGTGGGTATTTTGTAGAAAGATTGGGTATGTCTTTCACAGGCCTGCTTTAGTTCGAAGAAAGCGTGGAAGGATGTTCTGTATAACTATTTCTCAATACGGATGGCTGCTGTTGAACCAATCTGTGAATTTGGAAGTTGAATTCTGTTTTCATACCCTAATAAACACTTTGCAAGGTGAGTTTTGTATAAGTGGGTTCAATTATGATAGTTAATCCATCTTACTTTAATGCTAGATTCGAATTCTGTTTCGAGTGGGGTTTCAGTTAATGCACCGAGCCCAGTATCAACACAGAACACATCATCCATGATCAGTGTAGGGTATTCTCTTCTTTTTGTTGATGAGTACAGTAGGAAAAAGTGGGTGTATTTTCTGAAATCGAAATATGAGTGTTTAATAAATTTTAAAAGTTTACTGTAGTGAATTAACTTGTCAAATGAAGCTTTCTAAATATTCGACAATTTGGCCCGGGTCAGAATTTAACATTTTTTATTTTGCAAAATCTGAATTTAACTGTGATTTAATGGCAATTTTGATGGTAGAAATGGATTCAACACCATCAAAACCCAAAACACCCAAAATTTCAAAGTTTGACAGTTGTAACAGGGATATTTAAAAATTTCTGTTGGTTTTTTTCAAAATGATGCCAAAAAAATCAAATGTTACCGTTCAAAACAGTCCAACTTTTAAATTAAGTGGTTGTCAAATTACCACTCTTGAGGTGTAATAATGGTGAAGAATTATTTTGCAAAGAATTCAATAACTTTGAGGTGTAATAATGGTGGAGAATTATTTTGTGAAAAATTCAATAACTTTTGTGTTAAACATATCAATAAAAAAAACTCACTACACAATACAGTCCACAACATAATGGAATTGTTGAGATGCAAACTCTTGCACTATCACAAATATAGTCAGCTGTATGATGTAAAATAGGTGTGTTCTTAGTAGGTTATGCATTGAGGTAGTGGTCACAACCATATATTTGCTGAATATATCTCGAATGATGGTGGTGACACAAAATACATCGGAGGAAGCAATGTTTAGGAGGAAGCCTAGAGTCATCCATTTTAAGGTCTTTGGTTCTATTGCCTATGTCTAGATTATAGATGATAAAATAAATAAGTTAGACCTTAAGAGTAAAAAACTAATGATCACAGGGTACAACAATAGTTACAAATTTTACAGGTTGGTTGATGTTGACATTAATCAATTGAGATTCAATAGGGATTTTGTAGTTGATGATGAATGTTAAGCTTTAGATATTGTGACATTACATTTCTATAGTTATATTAGCATTGTCTTTATTGGTCATCTATGATCTTAATTGCAATTGTATGGTTGGCTAGGACCTTAATTGTAATTGTAACCTTTGTCTTCTATATATAGAGTCAATGAGACATAGTTTTATAGATCATCTTGTTGAAATAATGTAACTTCGAAGAATATTCTACTTGTACTTTTCATTATTATATTGTACCTCCATTGGTGATGTTTTTACTTTCGTTCGGGGATGTCATTATTACATTTGGTCATGTAAAAGTCATGAGATAAATCCTCCATTGTAAGTCAAGTCAATAGTACCCAAAAGAGTTTAATGTAAATATTACTTTTAGTCTCCCTAGAGAGGTCGGCCCAATCAAGTTAGTGAGGTCGACCCCATTGGGAAAAAGATCACCCTCACTTAAAGTATAAATAGAGAGTATCACTCTCTCATTTGCATCATTCACTCACTCAAGCATTGCATAAGAGAGGAAGAGGAAGGGTTGCGAAGGGGAAGGATGAGTGTTATTGGTTCTTGTGTTTGGGTTTGGTCTTTCTTTCTTATGAGACTTATTATTTGGGCATTGTACTTTGGTAATCTATATTGAGGTAATTTTTGCTAGGTTTTCTTTCTCTTGAGAGTTTCCCACGATGAATTGTTGTGTACCTTGTGATTGTGTATCTTTCAGATATATTTATGTTGTTGTTGTGAAAATGTATTAAATGCTCACGAAGTTAGGATTTAGTCTTTAGTAGCATATAATCTTAACATGGTATCAGAGCTAGACTGAAAAGAGCAGCTTTCACTAAGGTAAATCTCTCTCTTTCTCTTCGGGCAAGAAAATCAGGGCTTCCTACTGAAGATGAATTTTTGAGTGCAAGTGACATTGGGAAGTGCACCCCTTTTAAGCGCATTTTTTGGCACCTAGATTGAAGTTTTTCAGTGGATAGAACTTCCAGAAAGTCAAACCCTAGTTTGACTTGGAACCAGAAAAAACTAGAAAACTAGAAACTATAGTCCAGAATCTCGCAAGTCTAGTTTCAGGGATTAAATCTTGGATTTTTTAGAAACTGACTATACCAGCATACTCACCTCAGTCAAGTGCATATTTTGGTAAGTTCAATTTTCATTTCTGAGAAATTTCATTTTTTGGTCATTATAAGATGGCTCCAAGCACTAAGCTTGATGACAATTTGGAAGGCATAGAAAATTTTCATGCTTGGAAATACATAATTGGATTCATTCTAGAAGAGAATGATCTTGTGAAGTTTATTAAGGAAGCTCTGCCAGAACCCAAAGAAGATGAAGCAAAGGAAAAGTACAAGGACATGATTAGAGCCAAGAGGATCATAGCAGATTCCATCAAGGATCACTTGATTCCTCAAGTATCCTCCAAGAAAACATCTAAGGAGATGCTTGATGCCCTATCAAGAATGTATGAAGGAAGAAACATTAATCGGAAGATGAATTTGAGAATCCAACTAAAAAATACAAAGATGAGTTAGAGTGAAACTATCCAAGAATATTTCACAAGGGTTTCGCAATTCAAAGAACAACTAGAAGCAATTGGAGACGATCTTGACGAAGATGAATTAGTGATGCCTGCTCTCAATGGTCTTACTAGACCTTGGGATTCTTTTATCTAGACAATGTGTGCAAGAAAGGAAAGTCTAAAATTTGAAATTGTATGGGAAGAATGTGTTCAAGAGGAAGCTAGAGTGGTTGAATCGAAAAGCACTAATCAGAGATGATGATCAAGCTCTGGCTACCCATACTAGAAGAGGAAAAGGGAAAATCTCATTACAAGAATGAAACTCATAAGGAGTTTCATCCTCCTAAGAAGTTTCAGAAGTACAAGAAGGGAAATTACAAGTAGAAAGAATTCTCTTCTTATCAAAGTTATCATTGTGATAAGATGGGACATATTGCCAAAGACTATACAATAAGAAAATAAGAATACAAAAAGAAGAATAACAAAAGACGTCATCCTCCTTTCGCCGAAGAAGAACAAGAAGAACCTCCCAGGAAGTTAGAAAAGGAATAAATTGAAGAATATGTTCTATAAGATGAAGGATGTGCTACTTTGTATCTCAACTTTACTATAAGAAAGGGTTTAGAGTTGCTTTTATAGATGGTTGTCACCTACCCAAATTCTGAAAATAATATTTTATTTGCAAAAATACTTTATGTTAAATTTTAATTTCAAAGTTTTGAAATTATGACCAAGTTTGGTCAAAGATGAATGTAATTACTGAATTATTATTATTTAATAAATTAAAGTAGGAGGCAAACACCCAAGGGAACTGTTAAATGAGTGTTCACTGACCCACTAGGAGGAATGGAAGCTGTTGGAAGGTATGGGACAAATGACAGCAATTGCACTACACCACTAGCTGTTGGTTATACGACAACTACCCCTAATAATGTGGCATTATCCCCCAGGTGGTGGGAGTGGGAAGGAAGCTCATTTAATGACCAAGTAACAACTGAAAAGGCCTAGGCAGCCTACATAAGGAAAATTCAAATTGAGCAGGCAACTCTTACACAATATTTTCTACAGAAATATTTCCTCATGTGCATCAGGTGATCATTGAGAGATTCCAATAGGAAGGCTAGTTGTGAGTGTAATCATAAGTCTGCAAACTATTTGATAAGGAGAACCAGAGGTGCTAGTGCAGGCCCTTTGGACTGCTTGTTCTTGAAGATTTGACAACTATTTCTACTGCAAGTGGAGATTCTAAATTCCTAAGTTTCTTCCTCCTGGTGGTTCAATGAACAGGCTCGGGGGTCCTAAGGCAAGTACTTGGCTGTCTTCAGGAATTGGTTGGGTGGAACAGGCTCCTTGGGCCGTTTGTTTCCCTACAAGAATTAATCCAGGTTCTACTATTTCCTAATTTGTTTCAGTTTAGTAGTTCTGTTAGTAAAAATTAGTAAACTCTGTTTTGAAGAAGGATTGATCTCTGATTTGGTTTAAGTCTGAATGTTAAGTTTAATGATAAATTGAATTGAAAATCCAATCTCTACATTTTTCCACATGCTATTATTTGCATCGTACTCTAGTGTAGAGAAGCAAATTAAGTATAGATGAAAAGATAGGCAAACTGCCATTGATTCAATAGATAAGTACAGTAATTTATATATTTTTCATTTTCTGCCCTATAGTTAACAATAGTAGAAATTACTGTATAGTATCTAAAATGTTATAGAATATTTCATTGTTTCATGAAAAACAAATATTGTTTATTCTTTGTACAATCATATTGTGTTTTTCTTATCTCTATTATTTACATAGGAAATAAATGCAATTCAAATTTCCATACATCATTCTGTAAATAGATAGTATTGTTGCATATAAATAGAATTGCTAACAATGGAACTAAGTTGCAAAACACAGTGTTCATATTTCACACACACACTGTGTTTTTCTTTACAATTTTCCTGTTAGGATATTTGTATAATTATTTCGGTATTATCAGAACTGTAAACAAAAGAAATGAAAACCCTATCTTATTTATAATGATCATATTTCCCAATTTCATTACAAATTGTATGTATTATTCAAAACTGGGTTTCGTATCATTCATTCAAAACCCTTTATAGTATTTCAAACCCTTAAAATCATTTTTCCAACAGTTAAACAAACACGGTCTATACTTTCTTGATCAAAGTACAGAACTAAAAACCTAGTCGTTGCTTCAAGATCTTTCTGGATTTTCACTTACGAAAAACATCTCTTTGCAAATCGAGAAAAAAATTACAGTTTGGGTGTAACCCCATTGTATTTCTTTTACAGCCAAAAGAAAATTACTATATCGTTTTCCATATACACTGAGACTTTCAACTAAAGTTTTTGCATACGATTTTACATGCTCAGACTCCATTTTTTTTTACATAGAACTCAAACGATAGCATAAAACCTCAATTTCCATTGCAAATATTTAAAAACGTAGTATATAGATTTAAACGAGCCTCGGCTCTACTTTCTTATTCATTAAAATTTAACCAAACTATGTTGTCGATCAAGTTTTTAAAACCATTACAAGTTCCAACTTCATGAAAGAGAAACCAACATTTCTCAGAACGAAACTTCAATACATTTTTCAAACAAAAAACCACGCAGGGTCTATTCCCGTCCTTAAGTTTTAAAAACGAGTTTTGAAACTCTCAACATTGACGAACTAAGCATCCAAAGATATAGGCCAAATAACATTTAAACTACGAGGGTCTTTTTCCCTGTACAAGTTTTCATTTCATTACCAAAGTTTTTTTTTACAAAACCCAACTGCTAGACACTGCCGAGATCATGGTGAACATTTTGACTAACTGTGTTGATGCATTATCAACCAAGTCCAAACGGGAACCTATGAAGGGTTTGAAACCACCGGACCTTACCAAGAATGGAGGCTCGTAAACCATTTTCAAACCCTTTCCCAAATTCGCCCATCGAACCCTGCAACTGATACATCATTTTCCGAGAGTTAGACAATCGTTTTATGTAAACTATAAGACAAACTTTCAACAAAAGAACCATTGAGTTTTCAAAACTATTTACCTTTTTTTTTAGTGATCGTGCTCTATATATCCTCCAGCAAACGAAGAGCTCCCTGCTGTACACAAGACCAGGATACCCTCATTCTTGTTGCAGGAAGGTGTGTTCCACTCAAAACAAGAACTATAAACTATACTCTCGACAGCAATTCAAACCAGAGACCCAACATTATAGCACAACACCATTACAGAGAGGATGAAACCTGCAACTTTAACCTAATTCTACAGGTCACGAGGTCGAAGCCTCTTCACATTTCTTTTGGCTAAACCCTAACTTCTAACAGCCTGTTGGCCTTGCTGCTCGTTACACTAGTGATACAATGAAAACACATTAACTCTTCTTCAACCAACACGACGAAGAAAAGCTAGGGTTGCATCCAACGACCCAGACTCATCACAATCGATGATCATAAGAGTGTCAGCAAGGTTGCATTGGGACGAACAACAACTGCATTTAATGTTTCATTTATTAACACAAGCATGGCATTGCCACATTTGCATTGGGTGGATCGATCAACAGCCAGCTCGGAAGAGTTTCCAATTTACATCCATTACACAGTGGCTTCCATAATCACCATTACATTATTGTTACACTATGTGGAATGTCAACAATCCATGTCACATGGAGTTTGGTTCGAGCTTTTAATGCAAGACTGAAATGCTATCTCCACGCCAGCTCAAAGCACATGCCAAGCTTAAAAACCTGTCAACCTGTCCATTCAATTTTTAATACCATGTCAGTACCGTAAACATCAACGATATAATTCTAAGTTATGGTCGCAATTTCAATATATCATTTGGATATTAATGTTTTATACATTTAGCCACGATCATAGTCATAATATTTATAAGTTTAATGTTGTGAACATTATTTAATTTTAAGGTATAATGTTTATATATATATAGTGAGTAGTTTAATCATTGTCAATTTATTACATAGGTTAGAAAATTCATAAGAACTATATTGTTAACATGATAATTTTAATTATCATTTATACTTTTTCATAGATTTCATTGTTGTAAATACTAAAACGATAAGAGATGCATTTTGGGATTTCAAATAAATACAACGTTTAGATATTAGTATAAAAACCATGCTAATACTATGTATTTCGTACCCTAACTTCTTAATGCAATGCATTTGAAGATTTGCGATACAATTACGACATTAGTAATATACAAGTATTAACTACCTTAAGATGACGACCAAATCCAAACTATAACAACGTCATTGGTTGACGACAACAAACTTAAACAACATGTAGACTTTCTAGACATCATTGTTTCCAACAATTATGAATTGTAAGACAACGTTGAAAAACCAGTAAGCAGTACTAAACATTTCATACCTGTAGATACTTTGTTTTTGCAAAATAATTCACAACATTTTATTATTTGACGTTGATTTGAATTACACACGTACTTTTAAAACTATGGAGTCATTGAACCTATTACCTGTCGTCTACACATAGAAACATTTCAAATGCCTTAGCGCCGCAGCTAATTAAACTCCAGGGTACCTCGTAGGACACCCTTGGACATCAAGAAAGAAAACTGTCAGTATCTTATCAAAAAAAAAATATCGCATCATATTTCTAACTTTTCCGTGCATTTATTACTTTAAGCATGTTTGTTAATAGTGTGTTTAGTTATCATTGTCAAAACGTTTCTAACTTAGAAATTAAATTATGTTTACTACGAAACAAATTTTTAAATCAATGTTGTCGTAATCAAGGATTTATTATTTCCACAGTTATAATTATCTCATTTAATGCTATTCTTAAAAGTTTTAAATTTTTATGAAAATTTGGGATGTTACTTGTGGTATCAAAGCTCATGTTCGAACTCTAGGCCTGAAAGAGGTCCAAGAACATGCAGCATAAAATTTTATACAGCATAAAATTTTACTAATTTGAAATTTTAATTATAATGTTATACAAAAAGTATTGTAAGTTACAGGTATGGAGAATTCAGCTGAACAGTTAGAAGACAGATTTCAACCAAACAGCCATAGCACGGGACAACATTATGCAGAAGAAGGTCACGGTGAACTAAATGACAGTTCATCAGTATTGTTACATGCTTTTCATGAATTAAAGGCAGAAATCAGATTTGTGAAACAAGACAATGAAAGGATTCTGCAGGCACAAGAACAATTAAACCAAGCGTTGTTTGAACAGTGCCCAATCGATGGGCAGGAGAGAGATAATGAAGATATCTCCAAGGTTGAGGATCTGCCTAATGGTAACAAAAGTAAGAAAATAAAAGCTAAATATGTGAGCAACAGTTCAACCTCATCAGGAGAGGCTATTGAAGTATGTAAGAAAAAACGTAACTACTCAAGCAATAGTAGTAGGGGAGACTACAAACCTAGAAAGAAAATCTATAAAGAGTATGAACAGATTTCTGGGGAGTTCAAAAAGATTAGACCTCCAACTTTCACTGGAGAAACTAAGAAGGGCGAGACAGCTAAAGCTTGGTTGTCCAGTATGAATAAATACTTCCAGATTTATAACTATTCAGAGTCCTTGAAAGCAAAAATGGATATATATAACTTGATCGGAAAAGCGAATATTTGGTGGCAGGACATCAAAAGAGTGAAAGGCATCAAGGATAAAGATGTAAACTAGAGTACTTTTAAACGATACTTTAAGAAGAAGTTTTTATCTGAATAGTACTATGAAGAAAAATCCAAAGAGTTTTATGACTTGAAGCTAGGAGGTATGAAAATGAAGGAAATGAACAGTAAATTTCTAAACTTACTGAGATATGTGCCATACCTCATAGAAGAAAAACCAAAAATTCAAAGATACTTGAGCTTCCTACCTTTCAATATTAAGGACATAATCGAGTATGACAGTACAAAAACCTTGGAAGAGGCTATGAGAAAGGCATTTTTCTGTTATGACACAAATCAGAAAAGAGAAGGAGTGTTGAACTGGAAAAATCATAATCCCAACAATTTTGAGCTGAAAAAGAAAAATTTCAAGTTCAGTGGAAATTCCGGTTTCCAAAAGAGAAATTTTCAGAATCAAAATTATCAAGGGAACAATTCCAGAAACAATCAACAACAGAATTCTACAGCACCCAGAAATGTACCTAATAATACCAGTACCAATGAGCAAAAGGAACCCATCAAATGTTTCGAGTGTCAATGTCCCCACTATGCATCAGGATGTCCCTTGAGGAAGTGGGAAGCTAACAACATCAACTCTATTCAGAATGAACCTACTGTTGGAGACGTGGCAAGGGAGATTCCTAGAATCAATGCAGCACTCGACAACAGGCTAGCAGATAATCAAATCTCCATGGTAGAGATTGAAGGTATGCTACAAAATCATCCTGTTACTGTTTTAATTGACCCAGGTGCTAGCTTAAGTTATATATCACCAGATATTGTGGAAAGTCTTAAATTGAAAACAAAAAAGTTTAGTAAATCTTGGTTAGTTAGACTAGAAACTGGAACAAAGAGGAAAGTATCATATTTTATAGAAAGTTGCACTTTATCCATGAATCAGTTACAAACACAAATCAAGTTGAATATTTTACCTTTAGGATCCTATGATATTATAATCGGAATGGACTGGTTAGAAGCCCTTCATGTCATTCTGGACTATTACAGAAATTTTTTTACATGTTTAAATGAAGAAGGAAAAATTGTAGAAATAAAAGGTATCCCAAGAAAGGTAACCCTTAGACAGATTTCGGCCATGCAAGTTAAGAGGACAGTTAGGAAAGGATGTCAGTTTTTTGCAGTAAATGTAGTAAACGATGAGTTTATCTATAAAGAGGACAAACTGAAATTAGAAGACATACTTGTCCTAAAGGATTTTAAGGATGTATTTCCTGAGGAAATTCCAGGATTACCTCCTAAAAGAGATTTAGATTTTACCATCGAGTTAATATCAGGAGAAGTACCAAATTCTAAAGCTCCATACAGAATGAATATAGTAGAATTAAATGAATTGAAATCACAGTTGAAGGAACTGATTGATAAGAATTATATAAGACCCAACGTGTCTCCTTGGGGAGCACCTGTCATCTTTGTTAAGAAGAAAGATGGAACCTTAAGACTGTGCATAGATTATCGCCAGCTTAATAAGATGACAGTCAAGAATTGGTATCCGTTGCCCCGCATAGATGATCTATTTGATCAGATGCGTGGAGCAACGATATTTTCAAAGATTGATCTAAGATCAGGATATCATCAAGTACGGGTTAAGGATGAATATATTTTCAAGACAACTTTCAGAACTCGGTATGGACATTACGAGTTCGTAGTCATGCCATTTGGTTTGACTAATGCCCCGGCTGTATTTATGTGTTTGAAGAATAATATTTTGCACAAGTACTTAGACAAGTTTGCTGTTGTGTTTATAGATGACATTTTAGTGTATTCTAAAAGTAAAGAAGAGCATGATGAACATCTATGGATTATCTTACAAGTACTGAGAGATCATCAACTATACGCTAAGTTTAGTAAGTGTGACTTCCACAAGGACAAAATTCACTGTCTAGGACACATAATTTCTAGAGAAGGAATCTCGGTTGACCCTGATAAGATCAGGGCCATTAATGACTATCCGGTTCTTAAGGATGTGTCGGATGTAAGATCATTTATGGGCATTACTGGATATTGCAGAAAATTTATAGAGGGTTTTTCAAGAATTTCCAACCCCATAACTTCCTTGCAGAAGAAAGGGAAGAAATTTGTGTGGGATCAGAAATGTTCTGATAGTTTCAAGAAGTTAAAATAATTATTGACTACAACACCTATCTTGAGGATAGCAGATCCTAACAAATATTTTATAGTTTGTACAGACGCATGCAATGACGGACTCGGTGGCATCCTAACATAGGAAGGGCATGCGGTGGCATATGAATCTAGAAAGCTGAAAATACATGAGAAGAACTACTCTACTTAAGATTTAGAGTTATTGGTAGTAATTCATGCCTTAAAAATGTGGCGTCACCACCTTATTGGCAGAAAATTCACATTGTTGACAGATAATATGGGCCTAAAATATTTATTAGATCAAACGAATATGAATGATAGACAAGCTAGATGGTTGACCTTCTGAAGTGAGTATGATTTCGAAATTCAACATATTAAAGGGAAGGAGAACAAGGTTGCAAATGCTTTGAGTCATAAGGCAAAATTGAATTTTATTTCAGCCATCAGTACTTATTCAATAGATTTGAAAGATCAGATTCTTGAAAAGAGTGAAACAGATGAAGAATACAGAAAAATAAAGGAAAAGACAGCAAACAACAGTTCTGAAAATTTTATGGTAGATTACAGCATGAAGGAAAATGGGTTATTGCTGTATAAAAACAGATTGTATGTACCAGACATACCAGAAATAAAAATTCTGATTTTAAACGAGATGCATAAAAGTCATTATTCTAGTCATCCAGGTTATCAGAAGACCATTACTATGCTCAGGAAAGAATACTATTGGCCAAAAATGAAAGATGAAGTAGCAAAGTACATAGCTAAATGTTTGGATTGTCAAAAGGTGAAAGTTGAACACCAACATCCTACCGGATTGTTACATCCATTACCTATACCAAGTTGGAAATGGGAAGTAATAAGCATAGAATTTATTACTGGACTACCCAAAAATCAGAAACAAAATGATTGTATCATGGTGGTAGTAGAAAAACTGAGCAAAGAAGCACACTTTATACCTGTAAAGACTACTCATAAAGCTCCAGACATTGCAGAAATTTTCATGAAGCAGATTTTTCGACTACATGGGATACCAAAGGTGATAATTTCATATCATGACTCTAAGTTTACTAGAAAATTTTGGAGGTCATTGTTCAAAGGGTTGAATACAACCTTAAATTTCAGCACAACATTTCATCCACAAACGGATGGACATACAAAAAGGGTAAATCAAGTTTTGGAAGACTTACTGAGAATGTATGTTAAGGATCAACCTGGTAAGTGGGAAGACTACTTACACTTAGCAAAATTTGCATATAATAACCATTATCATGTATCATCTAGACTTAGCCCATTTGAAATTCTTTATGGTAGGAAATGTGATACACCTGTTTCTTGGAATGACCCAGTAAATAGAGTTGTTTTAGGACCTGAATTGTTGCAGGAGTTAGAACTAATTGTTAAACAGGTGCAAGGAAATTTAAAAGCTTCCTAAGATAGGCAGAAGAGTCAAGTAGATTTAAAAATGACTCATAAAGAGTTCCAGGTTGGTGAACATGTATTCCTCAAGGTAAGACCGAAAAAGATTTCATTGAAATTGGGGAGCTGTGCCAAGTTGGCACCCAGGTATTGTGGTCCTTTTGAAATATTGTCCAAGGTTGGATGAGTGGCATACCAACTGGCCTTGCCACCAAATTTAAAAATACATAATGTTTTTCATATATCATTTTTACAGAAGTATGTACATGATGCTACTCATGTTGTAAACTGGAATGATATACATGTGGGACAAGACGGATATTTTCAGGTGGAACCAGACTGTATCCTCGAAAGGAGGGAAACTTTGCTCCGGAATCACACCATTGGACAAGTGAAGGTGCAATGGAAGCACCTTAGCCCGAAAGAGGCAACTTGGGAGTTGGAGAGTAGTATGCAGGCAGCATACCCAACTCTGTTTCAGGAACACTCAAGAAGTGATGAACCAACATCGAGGATGATGTTGAGACTTAAGGAGGGGTGTATGTCCCCTACCTAGATTCCGAAAATAATGTTTTATTTGCAAAAATACTTTATGTTAAATTTTAATTTCAAAGTTTTGAAATTATGACCAAGTTTGGTCAAAGATGAATGTAATTACTGAATTATTATTATTTAATAAATTAAAGTAGGAGACAAACACCCAAGGGAATTGTTAAATGAGTGTTCACTGATCCACTAGGAGGAATGGAAGCTGTTGGCAGGTATGGGATAGATGGCAGCAATTGCACTACACCACTAGCTGTTGGTTATGGGACAACTACCCCTAATAATGTGGCATTATCCCCCATGTGGTGGGAGTGGGAAGGCAGCTCATTTAATGACCAAGTAACAACTGAAAAGGCCTAGGCAGCCTACATAAGGAAAATTCGAATTGAGCAGGAAACTCTTACACAATATTTTCTACAGAAATATTTCCTCATGTGCATCAGGTGATCACTGAGAGATTCGAATAGGGAGGCTAGTTGTGAGTGTAATCATAAGTCTGCAAACTATTTGATAAGGAGAACCAGAGGTGCTAGTGCAGGTCCTTTGGACTGCTAGTTCTTGAAGATTTGACAACTATTTCTACTGCAAGTGGAGATTCTAAATTCCTAAGTTTCTTCCTCCTGGTGGTTCAGTGAATAGGATCGGGGGTCCTAAGGCAAGTACTTGGATGTCTTCAGGAATTGGTTTGGTGGAACAGGCTCCTTGGGCCGTTTGTTTCCCTACAAGAATTAATCCAGGTTCTACTGTTTCCTAATTTGTTTCACTTTAGTAGTTCTGTTAGTAAAAATTAGTAAACTATGTTTTGAAGAAGGATTGATCTCTGATTTGGTTTAAGTCTGAATGTTAAGTTTAATGATAAATTGAATTGAAAATCCAATCTCTACATTTTTCCACATGCTGTTATTTGCATCGTACTCTAGTGTAGAGAAACAAATTAAGTATAGATGAAAAGATAGGCAAACTGCCATTGATTCGATAAATAAGTACAAAATTTATATATTTTTCATTTTCTACCCTATAGTTAACAATAGTAGAGATTACTGTATAGTATCTAAAATGTTATAGAATATTTCATTGTTTTATGAAAAACAAATATTGTTTATTCTTTGTACAATCATATTGTGTTTTTCTTATCTCTATTATTTACATAGGAAATAAATGTAATTCAAATTTCCATACATCATTCTATAAATAGATAGTATTGCTGCGTATAAATAGAATTGATAACAATGGAACTAAGTTGCAAAAACAGTGTTCATATTTCACACACACACTGTGTTTTTATTTACAATTTTCCTGTTAGGATATTTGTATAATTATTTCGGTATTATCAGAACTGTAAACAAAAGAAATGAAAACCCTATCTTGTTTATAATGACCATATTTCCCAATTTCATTACAAATTGTATGTATTATTCAAAACTGGGTTTCGTATCATTCATTCAAAACCCTTTATAGTATTTCAAACCCTTAACATTGTTTTTCCAATAGTTAAACAAACATGGTCTATACTTTCTTGATCAAACTACAGAATTAAAAACCTAGTTGTTGCTTCAAGATCTTTCTGGATTTTCACTTACGAAGAACATCTCTTTGCAAATCGAGAAAAAAATTACAGTTTGGGCGTAACCCCATTGTATTTCTTTTACAACCAAAAGAAAATTACTATATCGTTTTCCATACACACTGAGACTTTCAACTAAAGTTTTTGCATACGGTTTTACATGCTCAACAGACTCCATTTTTTTTTACACAGAACTCAAACGATAGCATAAAACCTTAATTTCCATTGCCAAGATTTAAAAACGTAGTATACAGTGTTAAACGAGCCTCGGCTCCACTTTCTTATTCATTAAAATTTAACCAAACTATGTCGTAGATCAAGTTTTTAAAACCATTACAAGTTCCAACTTCATGAAAGAGAAACCAACATTTCTCAGAACGAAACTTCAATACATTTTTCAAACGAAAAGCCACGCAAGGTCTATCCCCGTCCTTAAGCTTTAAAAATGAGTTTTGAAACTCTCAACATTGACGAACTAAGCATCCAAAGAAATAGGCCAAGTACCATTTAAACTACGAGGGTCTTTTTCCTTGTATAAGTTTTCATTTCATTACCAAAGTTTTTTTTTACAAAACCCGACTACTAGACATTGCCAAGAGCATGGTGAACATTTTGACTAACTGTGTTGATTCGTTATCAACCAAGTCTAAACGGGCACCTACGAAGGGTTTGAAACCACCAGAGCTTACCAGGAATGGAGGCTCGCAAACCATTTCCAAACCCTTTCCCAAAGTCACCCATCGAACCCTGCAACTGATACATCATTTTCCGAGAGTTAGACAATCATTTTATGTAAACTGTAAGACAAACTTTCAACAAAAGAACCATTGAGTTTTCGAAACTGTTTACCTTTTTGTTTAGTGATCGTTCTCTATACATCCTCCAGCAAATGACGAGCTCCCTGCTGTACACGAGACCAGGATACCCTCATTCTTGTTGCAGGAAGGTGTGTTCCACTCAAAACAAGAACTATAAACTATCAACTCGACAACAATTCAAACCAGAGACCCAACATTATAGCACAACGCCATTACAGGGAGGACGAAACCTGCAACTTTAACCTAATTCTATAGGTCACGAGGTCGAAGCTTCTTCATATTTCTTTTGGCTAAACCCTAACTTCTAGAAGCATGTCGGCCTTGCTGCTCGTTACACTAGTGATACAATGAAATCACATTAACTCTTCTTCAACCAACACGACGAAGAAAAGCTAGGGTTCCATCCAATGACCCAGACTCATCACAATCGACGATCATAAGAGTGCCAGCAAGGTTGCATTGGGACGAACAACAATTGCATTTAATGTTTCATTTATTAACACAAGCATGGCATTGCCACATTTGCATTGGGTGGATCGATCAACAGCCAGCTCGGAAGAGTTTCCAATTTACATCCATTACATAGTGGCTTCCATAATCACCATCAAGAGAGATCCTACCAAACAAACAAAGATAAGTATTTGAATTGTCATTTTATCTAAATTATTTAAATGATATTGTTCAGTTGTATACATATTTATATTCCTAGATTTAAGAAGTGTATTATGCATGTTAGAGCGGTTGCATTAATGAACAAATATGCATGTGATGGGTAAGTGGCGTATTGTGTTTTACAACATTCCATTTCTACTTATATAGAATGAAACCTCATTGCTGACATATTGGGAGTAGTGCATGCTCTTAATGATGTTTTGGTAGAGATGGAAGGCATCTAGAAAGTTACCTATGAATGCGGGATATGGATGAATGTTGTGTTGAAGCATTGGCTAAAATAGTTGCATGGTTGTGAGACCTATATCTTTTTTATAAGAATTGATTTTGAAAATTTTGAAATGTTTCTAATCATGCAACTAAATTTGACTTGTAGGAAAGATCGTGTACAATCACCTACAAGAGAATAATGATGAGACTTGTTCTGAAGAACAAGTGACGATGGTTCAGCTATAACAAACAAGAAGTCAAGCATACTACATATGAACAAAGTGAGGTTTCTCTCAGCAAGAGGGAGTTGACTATGAAAAGACATTGCTTTAGTGTCCAATGGTGTATATTACACTAGATAGATGGTGTAATGGAGGTAGAAGATATATTGAGTAACCTCTAGAATTCAGAACTCTCTACAGAGAACCACATGTGCCAGGTTGAAGAAGTATATGAAGAAGATATAGCTCCCATAGTTGCATAACCGATGAAAGAAGTTGAAAGCTCTCGTGATGACGAGATTCCAAAAGTCCATGATATGTTGGATCCCCAAGAATCTCCACACATGACTATCTCTCACAAGAAAAATCCATCTTGGGCTTGTGAAATTATTCAAGATGTAGAGAAGTATGGTGCTCTAGAAGGATCTTCAAGACAAAGCAAGAAGCCAAATCCATTTTCCAGTTATGTGGATTAGATGTGTGACCTTGTAGACAAAGAGCCTACTTGTTTTGAAGAAGTCGTTCAAAAGAAAGAATGGGTAGAAGCTAGGACAGAAGAATACCAATCCATAATAAAGAATGATGTGTGGGATTTGGTTCCCAAACTAGAAGGTAAAAGTGTGGTATCTTCCAAATGGATATACAATATAAAACATGCAGCTGATGGAAGTATTGAAAAATACAAAGCTAGATTTGTGGCTCGTGGATTCTCTCAAAAGAAGGAATTGATTATGAAGAGACATTTGCTCCCGTAGCAAGGTACACTTCCATCATGGCACTTGCAGCCATGATGAAGTGGAAGTTGCACTAGATGGATGTGAAAACAACTTTCCAGAATGGTGTCATTGAAGAAGAAGTGTACATAGAACAACCACAAGGATTTGAAGTTGAAGACAGAAAGATGCAAGTTTGCAAATTGAAGAAGGATCTATATGGGTTGAAGCAAGCTCCATGAGATTGGTATGGAAGAATTGATGGTTTTCTAACGAGCTTGGGATTTACCAAAAGTAAAGCTGATCCTAACCTTTACTTCAAGGTTATGGATGATGAACCTATCATATTATTGTTATATGTGGATGACTTATTCCTGACAGGTAATGAGAATTAAATCTCAGAGTGTAAGAAGAAGCTTGCTGCAGAATTTGAGGTGAAAGATCTTGGCTTAATGCATTATTTTCTAGGTCTTGAAGTATGGCAGAGCCCAGAAGGAATCTTCCTTAACCAAGGGAAGTATGCAGTACAAGTCCTGACAATGTTTGATATGTTGGAATGTAAAGCCATGCCCACACCCATGGATACAAATTTGAAGTTGTTGATTGATGCTTCGTCAGAGTTAGTGGATGTGACACTATACAGGAAGATTATTGGGTCATTGATGTATTTGACGAATACCAAGCCAGATATATGCTTTGCTGTGAAAACCTTGAGCTAGTAATTGGTTGAGCCTAGATGCGTTCACCTTGTAGCTGCGAAGCATGTGATGAGGTACAGTAAAAAGGTACGGTAGACTATGGTCTCAATTATACTAGAGATCATGACTTTAGACTGTAAGGTTATACATATTCAGATTGGGAAAGAAGTATCTCAGACAGAAAGAGCACTTCAGGTGGATGTTTCAATCTAGGGTTAGCCATGATCTCATGGCTAAGCAGGAAGCAGTCCAGTGTTTCTCTCAGCACTGCAAAAGAAGAATATATTGTATCTTGTTCCTCCAGTTGTGAATCCATATGGATTTGGAAGTTGCTATCAGGTCTATTCAATCTGGATTTGGATACCACGGTGATTCTATGTGATAACCAAAGCTACATGATGATGACAGAGAACCCCGTATTCCATGATAAGTCGAAGCACATAGAAATCCGGTATTTCTACATTCATGATATGGTGTAGGAGGGAGCTGTAAAGCTCCAATATGTTAGTGAAGATGAACAAGTTGCAAATGTGTTGACTAAGCCTTTGTCTCGTGTGAAGTTTGAGCACTTCCGTGACAAGCTTGGTGTAGTCCATAAGGACTTCCCTTGAAAGGGGGAGTAGTGTTGATGATACTATGGTATCATGATCATAGCAGGTAGCTCAGTTGGGATTGATCATCCTTAGACTTGGTCCCATAATTTCGAAAGGAAGGATTATCTTAAATGTTGATCCTTAGACTAGATCCTGTAATTCCAAAAGGAAGGATTTTCTAAGATGTGTTTGGTGGACAATGATCCTGCAATTCCAAAAGGAAAGATCATTCGAGTACCTGTGTGCTGTGATCAGTAGTGGTAGCTCCGTAAAGAATGGGTCCCATAATTCCGACAGGAAGGATCATCCGTGTTGGACCTGATCCCGTAATTCCGATAGGAAGGATTTTTTGAGCACCACAGATGTTGTTGGACTGAATCCTATAATTCCGAAAGGGAGGATTGTCCATGATATCATAATTCTGAAATGAAGGATCACCCGTGTTGAACTTGATCCCATAATTCCGAAAGGAAGAATCATGTTGGTTGTTGATGCACCTACCTCAGTCTGTTGCCATAGATGATGTTGCTCTAGCCTTTAGTTGTTGACGATGATGATGTTATTCCAGTTTTATGCTGATAAGCCAGCCTCGTGTTGTCATTGTTGTTGATGTATAATTTTTTATACTGATGTGATGATGATGATACTTCATCTCCGTGCTGCAGATGATGATGTTCCAACTTAATGTTGCAGATGATGATGATGTTGCTCCAGTTGCTGATATTGATGTTGTTGAAAAACTTCCAATGATTTATAGATGTACCATCCAATGTTCCAAATGATGTTGATGATGCCTCCTCCTCCCTCCTTCTGATGATGTTGTGTAGAGCCACAATTGTGTTGATTGTTGTTGTTAGTAGAATACCCTTCTTGTTAAGGGGGAGTGTTGAAATAATGTAACTTTGAAGAATATTCTACTTGTACTTTTCATTATTATATTGTACCTTTGTCGGAGATGTTTTTACCTCTGTTCGGGGATGTCATTATTACATTTGGTCATGTAAAAGTCATGAGCTAAATCCTCCATTGTAAGGCAGGTCAATAGTACCCAAAAGAGTTTAATGTAAATATTATTTTGAGTCTCCCTAGAGAGGTCAGCCAAGTCAAGTTAATGAGGTCATCCCCATTGGGAAAAAGTTCACCCTCACTTAAAGTATAAATAAAGAGTATTGCTCTCTCATTTCCATCATTCACTCACTCAAGCATCGCGCAAGAGAGGAAGATGAAGGGTTGTGAAGGAGAAGGAGGATTGTTCTTGGCTCTTGTGTTTGGGTTTGGTCTCTCTTTCTTATGAGACTTATTTTTTGGGCATTGTACTTTGGTAATCTATATTGAGGAGATTTTTCCTGGGTTTTATTCCCCTTGAGTGTTTCCCAGGATAAATTGTTGTGTACCTTGTGATTGTGTATCTTTCATAGATCCTCTTTATGCTTCTATTGTGAAAATGTATTAAATACTCATGAAATTAGCATTTAGTCTTTAGTAGCATATAATCTTAACACATCTCATATTGTTGTGTGCATTTGATACATTGTAAAAGGAGGTTTCCCCCTCAAAGAGACTTCTTATTAATCTCTTTATTTCATTCTCAAGGAGTTGTGTTATTCTCTCTCTTTGTAATTTTATGCACTTTAAGAATTTGGTGTATAACATTTGGTATACAATTAATTTTTGCTATAATGATTTTCACGGATGCTTTAGAAAATAAAATTTTGAGACATCTCAAAGGACATAAAGAAGTACACGTTGCAATTCATTATAAGTTTGGAGTTATAGTTTGTGGAAGTTAGGGATTTTTACTAGTCCAAAAACTAGTCTCAAATAGGTGTTATTGGTAAAATTGTTATATATGAAGCTTGAGAGCTCCAAATTGAGTGTAACTACCTATTGGAAAATAAATAATGCAGACCATAGTGTTAATTTCAAAAGCAGAAAACAAAAATCAAGCTTGTGTTAGGCGGTACAAGTTTGCTCTCTTGAAATTGACAAAAACAACAAGTTTTGAGAAAATTACCCTAACTTTCTCTTGGCACATTAGAATTTGGTCAAATCCATGACATTGTATAGAAGATATACCAAGATACTACAAGATGAAATTTCAAACTGAAGGTGGTGGGCGAGGGGGGGAATCTTAAAGATAATTAAGAAAAAGAGTCATCTACCAAGAAAACCCACAAAGTGACCAAACTAGGGTTTTTAAAGGTATCTTAACTTGAAACTTGCATAAATTTTGATTGGAATACTTATTTTGGATGATTCATAAGGTGTGATAAAGAGGAAATAGAAGAGAATTATTGCACTAAGAGTAGTGAGGTGCTTACAACCCAGTATGGGGGAGATGTCACGTTTGTCACGTTATGTAGTGTAACGTTTCCATGTCGTCTCATAACTTATAAAAAATAAAAAGTAATTAAAAAATTAATATCGACTCATAAAATAAAATAAAAAGTAAAACCAGCATAGATCCATCTTAAACCCGGATCTATTAAGCACCGAGAGGGATCCAATTTTTTGAGATGTAAACATCTTTTTAATCTGTAAAAAATTTAAGATACAAATTTACACCTCAAGAAATTGGATCCCTCTTGATGCTTAATAGATATGGGTTTAAGATGGATCTATATTGGTAGGTAAATATTGTTTTGGGATCACATGGTAAATGGTTATGCAAAATATGATGTACCAATTAAACCTCTAAAGATATCAACCGTGACTCATGAATAAAATGAAGAAATGTATAACCAACTATCCAATTTCATGGACAAAGTTAAAGAATTGAGTGATAGATCAATGACACATGTTCAACAAGTAAACACAAAAAAAATATAGAAAGTGAGTTTAAACTAAATATGCAAATTATCTTTACTCCTAATTCATCTCGTCAAGAAAATGATAAGAAGAACAAGAGGGTCTTATCCTAGTCACATATTGAGAAAATTAAAAATTAATTGGAGAACAATATGTTTGAGTCCCTAACACTTGATCATGTATCAATCCATAATCCACATCGTCGTGGACCTTCAATTTAGGACTAAGAAACTACTTCATTTCCAATATAAATACAAAGAAATTTGATGGTAATGATTTCATAACATGGATATTATAGATGGAGAAATTATTTGATCTACATCAAGTGTCGACTTTACAAAAGGTAACAATTTCATTCTTATATTTAGAACCTAATCAATTTATGTGGTACTAATGTCTCTATGATTGTAAAAAGGATTCTATTGTCTCTTGGTTTATATTTATGGATGAATTGATAGAGCATTATGGGGATATTAAAAGAAACACATTCTTTAGTGAATTGATAAATATCAAGCAAAGAGGTCCAATTATGAAGCACATTAAGAAATTTCAAAAGTTAAGTCACTTTAAAGGAGAGCACTCAACATAAGTTATGGCTCTTCGAACCTAAATCATTGAAGAATGCATTTAGTTTGGCAATGAAAGTTGAAAGTAAAATTATGGCTATCATAATGGTTTACACTAACACCTATAGAGAGGGAAATGTTCTTCCTCCCCAAACCTCACTTAGCCTACAAGGTTTACGCCTCAACAAGTGCAAGAAATAAGAGAAAAGGGACTATGGTTCAATTGCAACAAGTATAGTAAGGGGCATGCAATGGGAATAAATTATTCTACATAGATTATAGAAAGGAAGAAAATCTCAAATTGGAATAGTTTCAAGACGTAGAACTTGAAGATACTACAACTATATCTTCTCACCCATTGGTTATCATTAACACTCCTCTAGCTCTCAAGATGGAAGGATATATCAAAAAAAATAAAAAATAACATCTTCAATTAATTCTGGTAATACTCATCAATTTGAATTTATTGTTGTTCAATTTGATAGCCAATATTATCAATATTAATCTACATTTAATATTTTTATTAAAATGAATCACATGAACAAGATTATTAATATGAAAAGCTTATGAAAACCTTGCAAAAATTGAAAAAGTCAATTTTTGTTAAGGCCACAATCAATTCAACAACCCATCTCCTTAATTATTCTAGCAATGTGTGGATATCAATACGTCCACACATTTACATGGGGAATGAGACCCATCATTTCATTGTGGGAATACACTACTTAAAAAAACCCTATTTTTGTTAAAACGTTACACTACTTAAAGAAGAAGAAGAGAAAAACTCTCTCTTTGTTAAAACGTTGGACTAGTTTGCAATGGAACATAATTTTGACACTTTGAACAACATTATATGAGATAGGTAGTGGTATGTATTTTAGGTCTATATTATGTAATTGCGATTTGAATTCAATTATATATAAACAAGGGTAATAGCTGCGATGCAGCTAAGTCCCTGCCAAAAGGATGTTAGAGGAGAAAATGATAAGCGGTGGGCCAAGTAATGTCAGAGCAGAAAAGGAGAAATCATGGCAGCAATGGGCCAGGTGATGGCAGAGTAGAAAAGGACATGCCATGGACGACATAATGCATAAGCGTCGAGAACTAGCTAACAGATCTTTCATAAGCTGACGAAGGATTGACATTTATTGTACCGCCATCGAAGCTATACTTTTTTCCAGCAGAGGCTTAACACTTATCATGTCACCATGGGAACTTTTCTTACAAAAGGAAGGTTCAGTGTCGAGAAGGCTTATTTCTTCTACTGTGTACAGTGTCTTTCGTGTGGCCTGCAATATGATGTGCTTGACGATGGATCGCATGTACTCTTCCAAGTGACAGATATTGATGGACTAGCATAAGCTCACCATAAATGTAGATAACATCAGCTTTAAAATAGTGATGGCCTCAGTCGTCTTTCGAGTGGATATCAAGCCAATGGGATTGACATCCCAGTTGTGTTGTTCAATACTCTATACATGAATGGTGATGTAGTGCCGTCAATAGTTCTGAAGGATGTCGTCAAATGTTTTGCATTGTAGCTTTCCCACTTGTTAATTTCCAATTTCATCATTTTATTATAGAAGCTTGAAATTTTTAAAACATAACTTTCATTTCCAAATGCTCTTGTTTTCGTTGTGATCAATTTTACTTCACAACAAATTTATGCTTTTGAATTCCATTGACTTTCATCTATCATATAAACCATGTTCATGAGGTGAGGTCTAAACATGGGATCACAAAGTTAATTTTATGTTTAAGCTCATTTCATTTTTCTCCGAATTAATCCACAAAAATGAACTAGATATAATCCACATCGTTAAAATGATATTTTTTGTTATTTAATCAAATTTAGATTTGAATGTTGGAAATTTTTCACTCGATAGACAAATTTATGCAAAACTAACCTCTGCCACTATAAAGATTGCTAAAATGTATTGAAAATAATTAATCTATTGAGAAAATGACAAATGGACAATGGAAATTTAAATACTACATCTGATCCTCTGTTATCTTCTTATTATCACTTTGGATAAATCTTCACATTAAGGAAAGAATGGGTTACAATTTTGTGGATTTCTTGTTATCATCTTGGAGCACAAAAAGGTAAAAAGATGGTCACTAATAGATTAAAGGTTATTGGATCTGGATCTAGATCTATTATGTGTGTTTAATTAAGTTAATAATAAGAAGAATAATTATATTAGATAGAGAATTATTAAAAAACTAATTTAAGAAAAGATAAAATATGGAAATGAAATGATATTATAGTACAAAGGTGTTTTAGCTAAATATTAATAACCAATAAACACAACAAAATAAGAAGCATTAGGTATAAGTGCACTCAAAATGTGAACGAGGGTTTATTTTTTTTCCAAAATTAGTTAGATGTGAAACTAAACTAACCTACTCTACTATAAAGTAATGACAACTACCTGATCTTAGAGAATAGGAAAGCAATAATATAATCTAGTAAGGTTTAAAATCTAGCGCTCAAACTCCTGTGAGATTCCTTTGGCGGGCTCATCTTCCATCTATCGGCAGCAGGCTTCCTCTGACCGCGGGCTTCCTCAAACCCATTCCTGTGGGCTTAACCTAAGCCCTTGCGGGCATTTACAATCCCTGCGGGCACCTTAACTCCTGCGAGAATCCTTAAGCCCTTGCTGGATCTTACTTTATCCCCTGCGGGCATATAAGCCCCTTTGGGCTTTGCACAGGATCCTGCGGGTGTAATGCCCCTAGAATGACTGGGGACCTTAAGGGAACCTATCAAGTGAACCAGATGAACAACTTCGACATAGTGGTCTCTTGAGCCTTGTTATGTCTTAAATGATTGAGGGAAAACCTGAAGATGTGAATGCCAACATTAATTGATAAATGAATTAAGGAATTAAATTATATGTGTGGAGTGGTTTAATTGATTGATTAGTTCTTGCTTGATGATTAGCCTTGATTGATCAAATCAAAGTGCAATAGGACAATTACAGTCCTAGCTCTGCGACTTGGTAGGACGCAACTGAGATGTGTCATAGCTTTCCATTTTTATTCTTAACTTCGGGATGAAGTTCTAAATAAGTAGGGGTGTATGTAGTGTTGGCTTGGTTTTGCAACCAAGCTTAGTGCTATGGGCACCTGCTAACTAGTAGCAGTAGTTTCAAATAGAAATAAACAACTAACTAATCTAAACAAAACTAATCATGGATCTATGCAAGAATATAAGCAAATAATGGAAATATTTTAAAAACAAGAACAAGAAAATATGAAAGAATAAATTTGTATTTAAAAATGGGGCAAGCTAATGCTTGCAATAGTAATACCTCCAATGGTGAAGGTTGATGTAGAGCAACTCCCAAGATAAGTAGCTCCAAGCTCCAAGAGGTCTCCTTCTCCAAGGTTGCTTACAATGGCCAAAATACTCAAGGGAGATTTCGGCAGCATGAGGATGAGATAATGGATGGATGTGAAATGAGGAGCCCCTACCACCTTTTTATAGGTTTTGGTGGTGGGGAATACCATTTGTCGTTTTGTGAAAACCAATGGTATTGACCAACATGGTTTAGGTACTTTTCCCTCCTTTTTCCTTTTTTGAATAAAATTAATATTTTTATTCCCTTTTTTAATATTTTGGGAATTTGGACCCTTTTTTAGGGTTTTTTATGCTTTTTTAGGAAAAATAATCTTTTTGGGTGGGAAAAAGGGGTGTACTAAGGTCTTTTGGTGACCTTTTGTTGGTTTCAGAGGCTTAAATGGTGGAAAAGTGGACAAATGCGTCATGTGAATAAGGGAATGAGCTAGTGAGCACTTTTTAGGTGTTAACAAATTGCCCCCTGATGTGTGAGGGCAGGAGCTCATCGTATGGCCGATGGACATCATATTTTTTTATTTTTTTTTGGGGGGGGGGCAGGGTTTAGGGAGAGAAGAGACCGGTTGGAGACTGGAGCCACGGCCCTTGGAAGCTGCAAAAACAAAAAATATTACATGGCCTCAATATGAATGAGGTATAATCTCTGATAATGGACGAGGCGGGCATTCCCATGCTCGTATCAAGACATATACATAACAATTAGTCCCAAGAAGGGGGATCTAATACATAAAGAATCTACTGGTACATCATAATGGTCTAGGGGGGATTGGGATATACTCTTGATCATAACTGATCTCAATAATTGATACACTGGAATAACTGATGAACTGCTGAAACTGAAGGTGTCCAACATCTGTAGGGACTCAAAGACTATGAGTCATCTCTGAGAATTAATGTAACTGTATACTCAAGGGAGTATGAAACTGGGGTACATCTGAATACTGTCGCCATGCGCAACCCGGATATCTATAGAAAAAGTGTAACTGGTATCCATAGGAAGATTCTCAAATGTGGAGGAGTCAGGAGGTATCCGGGGTCTTCGACTAATAACTGAAAGGATCAATGTCCTGTGCGAATCTCAACGATGCGATCAAGGTGTTGAAGTCGAGCATGTGAGAAACAACCATTTGGAAAGGCACTGAGGATTCCTCTCGAAATGACTCGTAGGCACTCATCATAAATGGTAATGAGTCCAATACACAGGGACCTCTAGGTCTCTCCTCTGGAATAAATGTGGTTGTCGTCGATAGAGGGAGACCAGCAACTAACAAGGCAATGATTTTTCCATGATAGGAGCACGAGGTGTAGAACTGAAGTGTTGTAGTACTGATGGTAGGACTGACATACTTGTGGGGATGGGAAATAACTGGGTGAAAAAGTGGGTAGAATCAAACTTCCTTTGTTCAGAGCATGATGACATGGTTGACCTGGCAGCGTAGGGAACTGACTTGTAGGTGTGGGGATTATCGTTTGATTGACTGAATATCGACTCTGGGGGGGTAGGATGAGCTGATAAGTGCCGTCGAGGGATTTTCAAGGTGACATACTGCAGAATACTCTGAACAAAGGCGACCAATCATGGGGAAGCTGTCATATGAGTAGATGTGATCTGTCGTGGCGCCAAGAGGCACCATTGATTCCTTCTTCGTAGTTTTAATGAGCTCCAAGAAGGGATAAAAGTGTGCTCTGAAATGGTATGGTCCTGTGGATTTTGTGAGCCTAGGACGGCTCATGCTCATGGTTGCTTTCATGTTTAGAGAGTCTGAAAACCGTAAGTGGACTCTATTGGTGTTCTTTTTCGTAGTTTAGTCTCCAAGGCCCGAAAAAGCATAAAATGATGCAGATGGAGAACTCTTCTAGTCGATGTGACTAGAGTATTCCTTTTTCGTAATTAGTCTACAAGGTCCGAAAAAGGGGTAAACTTATACCAGGTAGACGCCCTTTCAGATACGTTTAACGAGCATGAAAGGAAGCAAGGTTGCTCGACAATCTTTTCATTGTTTTTAGGAGTCAGAAAAGAGCTTAACAGAAACTCCCTAAGTGCCTTTTTCGTAAAAGGGGTTGCTTGGCCCGAAAAATGGATAAAATTATACCGAACAAAGAGGGATTGATGGGAGCAAGGAAAAGGTCTCAAGCGTCATCATGTGTGCGGGATACTGGATCCGGTGACATACAGATTGTCAAAAGGAGGCTACGACCAATGTGGCGCGCAAACCGAGGCAATGAGAGGGCGTGGGGAAAATGCCCAAAAAATCTAAAGGTGAGAGTGAGAAATGATCTCAAGAATCATCACAAGCGCGGAAAACTGAATCCGGCGATATAAGGCACGTCAAAAATGGAGAACGACCGATGTGGCACGCAAACCGAGGTGACGAGGGGGCATGGGAAAAATGCCCAAAAAATCTAAAGGTGAGAGCGAGAAATGATCTCAAGCATCATCACAAGCGCGGAAAACTGAATCTGGCGATATAAGACACGTCAAAAATGGATGACGGCCGATGTGGCACGCAAATCGAGGCAATGAGAGGGCGTGGAAAAAATGCCTGAAAAATCTAAAGGTGAGAGCGAGAAATGATCTCAAGCATCATCACAAGTGCGGAAAACTGAACCTGGCGATATAAGACACGTCAAAAATGGACGATGGCCGATGTGGCATGCAAATCGAGGCCACGAGGGGGGCCAATAAATGGTAAAAAAAAAGGGACCCCGTAAAAATGGGAAAAGGAAGGAACCTGCATGAAGTTCTCGCTGTGCTGATTCCAATGGTACCAACGGTTTGAAAAATGGAGTTCGTATGATACCACAATGGTTGTTTGAAAAATGGTGGAATTTCTATAAATAGGGCGTGGGGCCCATATGACGTGTTATTGTTACGTGCGAGTTTGGCAGAGCAGTCAGAGCTATTTCTTGATTTCCGGGAGATTTCACCGTTGGTTTTCGATTCTGCGAGTTTCGGGTAACTCTATTTGCTTTAGCCTTTTCAATTATGTCTTTTTTGTTTGGCGGCAGGCCCCCGAAGGCCGCGAAATTCCATGTTGACCTTCCAACGTGGAATATCGCGGGTTTTGGGTCTATTCCCGCGATGAACTGCACGGGCTTCAGGCTGACAGCCGCGATGTTCATCGCGACTGTGAGGTTGGAACCCACGATGTTCATCGCGAGTTCATGGGAGATAGTCGCGATGTTCATTGCGACTGTCTGGCCAATATCCGCGATGTTCATCGCGGGTTTTAGCATGGAGGCTGCGATGGTCATCGCGGGTTTTAGCATGGAGGCCGCGATGGTCATCGCGGCTTTTGGTGGAAAAGCCGCGATGGGATTTTTTCAAGTTTTTTTGTGCTGGGGCTAAAAATTTCTTCTGTTTTCTGGCAGGATGTTGAGGAGACCATTGTCCTCATGGCGAGAGCGGGAGATCGATGATGATCTGATGGAGAAGATTCAGACTGATCCGGGGGTGTGACAGACTCTGGCTGTGAGCGGACTTTTGAAGTTCGCTCAGGTCCCACCTATTCGTTCAGTGAGACGGCTCTTGAACAAGCTGGTGAGTTGGTGGGTGCCAGCGGAGGGTGCTTTTATTATTGGGGGTGAGAGGTTAGAGATCACCCTCACGGATGTCTATTTTCTGACTGGGTTGCCTCGTTTGGGGGAGGTGTGCGATCTCTTGCTGAGGATCCCGCCGGGTGTAGATATGGAGGATTTGTTACAGACCTTCTGTGTTGATGATGCCGTTTTGCAGAACAGATCTATTAGTCTTCGATCCCTACGTGAGTGGGATATGCGGGCTGTTGGGGCATGTGTTCTGCGGATATTGGGTGCTGCTGCGCCACATCGTTTGTCTGGGGGACAAACGATGTTGGTGGACTCTGTTCTTCGGGGGACTTATTATGCCTGGGGGCAGATGTTTCTAGCTGGTGTCCGGAGAGATCTGGACAAGGCCAGTCGAGAGGGAGGAGAGTTCTGTTATGCCTCCTTTCTATGCTATTTTTTCTTCGAGTGGTTGCCGACCTTGCGACCGCGGGTACCCATTCGTACTGGTCTGGTGAGTGAGCCTCGCATGATGCGGTGGGGGCAGATGATGCCTCGTGGCGGCGGTGGTGTCCGTGGTTTCTTTACGGAGGATTTTTATGAGCAGTGGGAGCAGATGCCCCTACTGATTGAGGACTACCCCTATGCTGGCATGGACTATCGAGGCGACCCAGAGATGCCTCGTGCCCCAGGACAGGCCTGGAGTTTAGACGGTATGTTTTGTGTTTTATTTTATACTATATCATGTGTTGTTTGATTTATCATCTATGATTATAGTTGGATAGTATATGATGGCTTACTTGCTTTGTGCAGATGTTGGTCCAGTGCCACCGGTTGACTACGTGGCTTGTCGGGGGCGGGCGATGGTGGTTGCAGCGGTACTGCCTCCACGCGGTGGAGGATTTGCGGCTCGTGGGCGAGGGGTTGGCGCTCGAGATGATGCCATAGAGGGTGTCAGACAGACCTTCGACATGATCCTAGCTGGACTCCCCGAGGATGGTTGGAGAGACTTGGACCGGGATATTGTGGAGCTTTGCTTCGGTGCGCCGCCTGAGTGGCGGTCGCTCCTGTTGAGGACAACGATTTTTGTGGTAGAGCACAGGGGTGGTGCTCGGGATGAGCCGGCAGCGCCGGCTGAGATGAGGATCCGTCTACGGGATGATCCAGCAGGGCCAGCAGAGCGGAGAGTTCGGGCTCGCCATGATCCGGTGGGGACAGCGGAGGAGGCGCCAGAGGATCCCAGGGATCCTCATGACTAGATGATATGTATTTTCCCCCAAATGCTGATGAGCATATGGGGAAACTCTTTTTGTACAGCTGATATATTTTTTTTTGTATATTGGGTGCTGAGGGCACCTATGACATGTTCTGACTATACGATGATGTATATATATGTATATATTCGATGCTGGTATATAGTCGTGTATGCACGTGGATGCACTTGTTTTCTTTATGTTTTCCCGTGGAGGCATGTTTGAGTTTCCGAATGCCCGTGGAGGCACATGTTATGCACGTGGATGCACATTTGGTTTTTTGTATATGCCCGTGGAGGCACATGTTATGCATGTGGATGCACATTTTGTTTTGGTATATGCCCGTGGAGGCACATGTTATGCACATGGATGCATTATTTGTTTATGGTATGATGCAATTGGTGTGCCAGTCAAGTACATTGTTGGCCATATGGTCTGCTACACTATTGAGGTTTCTTGGGACATGTGTGAATGTAATGGATTCAAATTGTCGAATCATTTGTTTAGTGCACAAAAATTTTCTGAACAGACAGGGATCGCGTACCTGGTAATCATTGTTGAGTTGGGAAACTAGGAGTTGTGAGTCCAAGAAAACGTTAAGGTGACGTATGCTCATTTGGAGAGCTGTGGCCAAGAGACCGGTCACGGCATCATATTCAGCCTGGTTGTTGGTAGCGACACCCAAACACATTCTGTCGATGTGGATCAACTCATGTGAAGGGGAATATATTACCCAAGCTGCGGAGGCCAGATTGGGGGGACCAACGGCTTGCACCATCGGCGAAACCGACGTAGCAGAGTGGAACTTGGGTGTGAACGAGATCAGTGGAAGGGGCCGACCGGACCGAGGGGTATCCAGTGGAGATCATATAAATAGCGGGGTCAAGGCCAGGCATTTCGGTATCTGACCAAGTATAGACATCAGTGAATTCTTGGAACAGTCGTTGGTATTCTCTGATCTCATGCTCACTGTGGGAGGATCCTAATGTAAAGGTATGAAGGGCACCAAGTGGGTCAGAGATGTCAATGTGGATGACGGGAGAAATATCGTCCATGGGATCCATTAGCCAGTCGAATTTAGTAGGAAGGAAATATTTGGACTCAACCGCGGGTTGGGTAGCGGTGGTGGATGAAGTCTCTTCCGGGAGGAAGTATGGACGATGGTGCATGTCTTCCCAAGGATGATTAAGGGAAGTAGGAGCCTCTATAATTTATTCATCATTGCGGGAGCTTTGAGTTGTCAAATCAAGTGATGAGGTAGTGGTAGTCGAAGAGATCATGTAGATGGTGTTAATCTCTCCGGATGAGGATGATGCGGGAGGTTAGATCTCCTTAATAGTAGGGGGTGCCGTCTCAAGGTCCAAATTGTTCATCTCGTAGAGGGCTGCTCTGTAATCTGGGATGTCAGGATAGTGATGGGAGTAGTGGCCGTAAATACCGCATATCGCACATGGGTGGTTGGTACGCAGTGATTTATCACGAGGCATGGGGTTTGGATCGAGTTTGACAACCGGGATGTTGGGGTCGTCGTCCAGCATTTGCATGTGTTCCTGCAATGCAGGTAACTATGGACACTGATGAGTTGGATGGCCTAACTCATCACACAACGAGCATTTGGGAGGAGCACGAAACACGGGGGGAGGTTTAACTGCCTTGGGTGGGGGTACCGCAGTGTATGGTTGCGGGCCTCTGCCCCCAGTGGGTCTGATGAGTGGAGGGGGATTCGTCGACGACGAAGGAGTCGCGATACCGGGAGGTGGTTGGGTAGAAGTAACAATGGGTTGCGCCGGTTGCAGGATGACATTTGGTGTCGGCGGAGGAACGGGAGGCATAATATACCACATGGGTAATCCAAATGTTAACCCGGGGAGACTAAGGGTAGCCATAACCGGAGCACTTACTACACCCGAAGGAGGAAATAGAAAGGGGATTGTGTGGATGGGTGTAACACCAATGTGACTAGGGACCAATGGTGGTTTGGGTAACAAGGAGGGTTGATTACTGGTTGTTTGTGAAAGGGTGCAGAGGTTAGCGACGTGGCTCTTTGGTGATGGTGGTGGAATGGCCTGGAATGTAGAGGTCATTGGCGCCTCAGAGTAAAGTCCGGGTCCTACTGAGGAAATGAATGAGGTAGTTGCACCACAAACAGGTTGTTCAACCATGGGGAGAACATTTTCAGGTGTGGCGGGGGCCTTGGGATCGTAATAGGTGAGCTGGTCAACCTTGACCACGTGTCCCTCATGGGGGAACTGCATGGTGCGAAATACGGATGAGGCAACAGCCCGCATGGCATACATGTAGCTGCGACCAAGTAAAAGGTTATAGTCTAGTTGGGCATTGATGAACTCAATGTCAATGAGGACGGTCTTACCCGCCAGCTGGACGGGGACATTAGCTAATAGACCTTGGGGTTGTGTCGAACGGCCGTCATAAGTTCGCAATGCAGTGGTGGACTGCTGGAGAGTAGGGGATCCCAACTTCTTCCAAACGAATGTGGACATGATGCATGTAGAGGCCCCTTCATTGATAATGCACCGATGGATGACAAGATTCTGAACAGAAACGGAAACTTGGAATGCTAAAGAGGAAGGCAGGCGTGGTTCAGACTGGTCTGAATCGAATGCGATCAACTGTGAATCATTGGGGTCAATCGCGCCAATGGCAGAGAGTAAAGTCTTGCGCTGCGAACGACAGTTTTTCAAAACTTCTAAAGCAGACATGGCTGCAGGAGACTGGGCTAAGTCGTCTACGATGTTGTAATTCGACGCAGCCCGAGCGTTGGGATTATTGTTGATACGACGAAGTGGGAAGCGAGGTGCTTTGGAAGCGCCATCAAGTGGAGCCGGAGGTATACGTAACATTTGATCTGTGGGAGTAACGTTAGTGTTCTTATCGGCGGGGGGGGGGCTTCAGACATGGAGCCATATTGGTTCTGACGGGTTTGGAGGTTGGCATCAGCAGTCGACATCATCAACAAATGGTGAGTACCTGAATCGAACATGGGTTGATCAAAGGCTGCATAAGTAATCTGATGTGGTGGCACGTTGCCCTGAGGGGGGGCTAACGGCTGAGAGTTCACTACACCTTGGTTTGGAAAGGGGTTTTACAGCACCAAGGGTTGATGTTGAGGTGGTGGAGGGTTGGGTGGCGGCTGAGTAGCCACTTGCCCTTGACGATGGGCATCGTCGGTCCAGAGTTGCCGGGCTCGCTCCAAATGTGGGAAAGAATGCGTGTAATGACCATAGACCCCACAGATAGAACAAGGGTGGTTTGTTCTGAGGTTATTATTTCTAGGCTGCCTAGGATTCTGATCCGGATTGCGGTTGGGAGGAGCAGCATTGTTATTCTGCGGAGGATTGGGAGGTGGAGGACCTTGCTGATGTTGTTGATTATTACCGCGGTTGCGACCTCTACCACGGTTCTGTTGCGCACCTTGGTTGCGATGGTTGTTTTGGTTCTGGGGTTGGTTGTGCTGTGTGTACACTTTCCCTTGAGCAGTGGGAGGATTTTGGTTCACCGCAGGTGCGGGAGCAGGTTGTGGTGGATAATAAGCCTGTGGGGCTGGAGGTGGTCCATTTTCCTACTGGGGTTGTTGGGAACCCTGAGCTATTGGAGGTGTTGGGTTAGCTGCCACAGCTTGCTGTGGGTAGTATACTGGTTGAGATGCAGCTGGGGGGGCGTATGCAGGTGGTGCATGACCAAAACACTGAGGTGGACATGAAGGTCCATGGGTATGGTGGTGACGTGCCATGGGAGCATATTAACTGGTTGCTCCAGACTGAGATGTAGCCCGTGAAAGGTCGGGACCATGGCTAGGATGCGCAATGGAAAAGGGTTGGGGATGCGAGGCCATATGACCAATGATGCCATCAGCGGCATGGGATGCCCCCGACGCATCATGTTGGGATGACTCACCCCGAGGGGCGTCTGGAATAATGGAATACAGATAACCCGATTTGGCGTAAATGAGATCAAACTGTTGGGCTTTGAGGATGGCCTCTTCTTCAGACTGGGGTCTTTCGGATGCCACATCCTTCGCAATGAGAGGGAGGAGGGATTTTAGAAACCAATCTAGGAAGATGCAGTTGTCTAACTTGATTTTGCGGAGGCTTCGGCGTCGACGCCACTCATGAATGTGGTCAGTGATGTGGGTGGCCATGTTCTGTCTGCAAGACAGTAGGATCTCGACGCCCGCATCATAGCGGACAGGTAACTGAAAGAGCTGTAGGAAGGTCGAGGCAAGGGAGGTAAAGGTGGCATGCGTCCCATGGGGCTGCTCGATATACCACTTGGCTGCAGAGCCAATGAAGATGCGCTGTAATAGACGGAGGCAGACAGAGTCGTCCACTATGGAGTTGGAGGACATGATATGGTTCTGGGGGTCCTCACCTGCCTTGCCCTCAAACTTAGGGATGTCGGAGGGGAGTTTGGTGGGCATGTGAGGTCACGCAGGATCGTGTTTGATAGGATCATTGGTGAGCCTGGCTAAGTCTGGCAAGTTCAGACTTTCCATGTACGGTAAGCTAGCAGATGTGGTGACTGGGACTGGGACATGCCTAGTCATGGTAGTATGATGTAGGGGTCCAGTAACGCCTAAAGGTATGCTAGGGATTGAAGGTATATGTCCTCCAATAGGTGTGGTCTGGTGTGGGCCAACGCTTCCAATTGCAACATGGGTTACACTTGGGTTAGGAATAGTAGTGGCGATTCCTGGAATCTGGTTTGTGGGAATCAGAGGGGGTTTCTTTCGCACAGTCGCGATGGGTAGCGCGGGTTTTGACCGCGAAGCCGCGATGTGCAACGCGGGATTTGACCGCGAAGCCGCGATGTGCAGCGCGGGATTTCGTCACACAGTCGCGATGTGCAGCGCGGAAAAGGTCCGCGAAGCCGCGATGTGCAGCGCGCTAAATGGCCGCGAAGCCGCAGTGAACCGCACGGAAAAAAGCCGCGCAGTCGCGATGAGTCGCGCGACTGTTGGGCGAAAAGCTGCGAGGCGAAAGCCATACGCGGATGCCAAAAAACGACGCCGAAAATTGAGAATTTCGGGCTGTTAATGGCTAAAAAATGGGCCAAGACCTAGAACAACAATGGATCTGCTGTCTAGGGTGGCAGATCTATGAATTAAACTACCAAATACTATCAAAAAGTAAGATTTAAAGCAAAAAATGAGATCTAAAGATTCAAAAAACAGCGGAGTCGCCAAAAACTGTTGGCTTGGTTTTGCAACCAAGCTTAGTGCTATGGGCACCTGCTAACTAGTAGCAACAGTTTCAAATAGAAATAAACAACTAACTAATCTAAACAAAACTAATCATGGATCTATGCAAGAATATAAGCAAATAATGGAAATATTTTAAAAACAAGAACAAGAAAATATGAAAGAATAAATTTGTATTTAAAAATGGGGCAAGCTAATGCTTGCAATAGTAATACCTCCAATGGTGAAGGTTGATGTAGAGAAACTCCCAAGATAAGCAGCTCCAAGCTCCAAGAGGTCTCCTTCTCCAAGGTTGCTTACAATGGCCAAAATACTCAAGGGAGATTTCGGCAGCATGAGGATGAGATAATGGATGGATGTGAAATGAGGATCCCCTACCACCTTTTTATAGGTTTTGGTGGTGGGGAATACCATTTGTCGTTTTGTGGAAACCAATGGTATTGACCAACATGGTTTAGGTACTTTTCCCTCCTTTTTCCTTTTTTGAATAAAATTAATATTTTTATTCCCTTTTTTAATATTTTGGGAATTTGGACCCTTTTTGAGGGTTTTTTATGCTTTTTTAGGAAAAATAATCTTTTTGAGTGGGAAAAAGGGGTGTACTAAGGTCTTTTGGTGACCTTTTGTTGGTTTCAGAGGCTCAGATGGTGGAAAAGTGGACAAATGGGTCATGTGAATAAGGGAATGAGCTAGTGAGCACTTTTTAGGTATTAACATGTAGTGCCCCTAGACTACTGTAGACATTGAGAGGCACCTGCTGAGTGACCTGATTGTCTGAAACATTAATAACCATATGATTTTATTTTGAGTATATTTATGATGACGATTGATTGATATATGTGCGTTGGGTAGTTATTGTAAATGGACAATTTCATGTTGTTTAACGATTAAATTTGATATGAAAACTGTACGTATGAATGATGCTTAACGACTAGCTGTGCAATTGATTATGTGATTAGACGAATGAGTAATGATTGAGTAAATTATAGATGCCTAATAAAGTAGCAGATTTATAAATCAAATTGTGATTATTGAGGACAGTGCTACTAATTTACGTATGTGAGAAATGTGTGTAGCGATAGGTGAAACGGTTTACCGATGGACACACAAAGGAATATGAAGGGTCGTAGAGTATGGGTAAATCACACATAGGGAGAGTGACGACGATGTCGACTTCAACCGGAATACCACGCTTGAGCAGATAAGCACTGATCTGCTTGCTCAAGAGGAAAGCATGATGGCGTACGAGGTGGGCCACGACGGAGCTAGTCATGTACGAATTGGGGGGCGCACAGTGAAAATGGACTCACTCCTCAATGCCATTAGTCCCTAATAGCGTGTATACAGAGGATGGAAGGTAACGGCTCCTGAAATCCCTACATGAAGTTCCTGCAAGTCAAAACGAAAAGATGATGGCAGAAGGGCCCGATGGTGCGGTACCCTGTCGAGAATGGAAAGAGTGGACGCAAGGACCCAACGATGTGGTACCTTGTCGAAGAATGGAAACTACGGATGACTAGACCCGACGGAGTGGTGCCATGTCGGGGAAATGAAATTAAGGAACGAGGTGGCCCAACGGCGCGACACCGAGATCCCAGTGAAAATGATTGTTAAACTTAACTACATAAAAACATATAAGTTTGCACCTAGAACATTACTTAGAAATGCATTTGAGTACTTTAGGAATTTGCACATAAATGATTATTTTGGCATTTAAATAATATTAAGTGTTATTTAGGCATTTATACATGAAAGGATATTTCTGATTATTTTAAAAAATATTTTATAAATATTTATTGAGGAGCAAAATGGAATCCTAGGCATAAACACTTAGTCAACCCCACCTACACCACATATTTAGGAGTTAAGTGAAGTATCTGGGGGACAAATATGAGCAAACTTAGGAATGTTGGTACATCTCCTAGAAAAGCTGACACTTGGATGGGTGAGTTGTTTTTATTTAGAATTTAAATAAAATAAATAATTATGCACAAAGCGACATGTGTTGCATGACATTTTCTTTTATAAGGAAGGCATTGGGAATGGGTAAAGGACCCAGACCCTGGATGACTATCATAATTTTGAGTTACCTCATGACTTGCTGCTATTGAGGGTTTGGCTGGAAACTTTGGTGGGGGGGAATCCCAAGCTGAGTTTCTTGATTGTTGTGTGTGAACTTTACGACCCAAAGCTTGGGGGAGGCCATGCGACTGAAAGCATGAGCCTATGGTTGGGTGGCGAAGCTAACGGTTGCTTCACCTATGGTTAAACAAGCTTTGTTGGAGGGATCCTACGGAAGACATGGACGACAACAAACCAGCTGGGTCGGGTTGACAGGTTAAGGTTTGGTTTATCTTTGTTAAGTTATTCACGCTTTTTATTTTATTTTTCCAGTAACCATGATAGTTAATTTGTTTGTATGAAGTTGTTAAAGTTTCAGGTTCAGTTCAGGGGGGCCCTAAACGAGGGGTTCTACATTTGGTATCAGAGCCAGTCGAGCCTTGAGGGCACCAGACTCATATCTTTTTTGGTTCATGGTGATCGTGTTGATCAAGCAGCGGGATTGGAGCTGCGATATTCATGGAGTAACACTTCCAACCTGAGTAGCTATTCTTACAGGTGCTTATTGGATAAAATATTTTACATCTATTTCTGTTTGTCTATAAATTATGGATGTTAATTATCATGCAAGAAAGTGAATGAACTCGCTGTATAGTGGAGATTTCTAGATACTTTATTTCTGTTTTTTTTGAAAGAAAAAGACCAGAAATTAAGAAAGGTTATAGAACTAGTGGTTTATGTAATAGATCTTGAATTATTTACCTTACTGTAGAAAGTTGCAGCTTTACATTACCACTGTATATGTCAATAGAAAAATCAGAATACTTATCTTAAAAAAAAGAAGAAGGAAAAAGCTAGATCTCTGTGCATAATTATATTTACATTTTCTTTTCTTAAGATTGTAATTTTGTATCAGTTCATTTCGATTTCTGGAAATTTAACTGTATGAATGGGAGGTGTGATAATAATTCCTATCGCTGAGATCTTGATCTCTGCCTTGTTTTTGTTTTTAATTTGCATCTGAAAGTTGTCAAATTTAAAAACCCAGATCGCTGAGATCTTGATCTCTGCATTGTTTTTGTTTTTAATTTGCATCTGAAATTTGTCAAATTTAAACGCCTAGATCGTTGAGACCTTGATCTCTGCATTGTTTTTGTTTTTCATTTGCATCGGAAATTTGTCAAGTTCAACCGCCCAGATCGCTGAGATATTGACATCTGCGTTGCATTACCCTGTACACTGGTATAGCATAGCTTACCTATAAGAGATGCGCCTTAACCCAGCTCGAAGAACATTGCCCTACTCCCTGCGCAAGTTGACAAGCGATTTTAGGGCTCACAAAACTTAGAGTCTTCCTCTACTTGGTAGACATTCACACTTACTTTTAAACATTCTGTAAGGCAATGCACGAGAAGCAGGGTATTCCACTTGAGTATGCAAATGGTAGATTGTAGAATCGGGCTTAGATTCAGATGGATGTTCTCTCAGAAACCGGCCTTAAAATCTTTGATCTCTGAGCGCCATTCTAGAAGATCTAGGGATACTTTTGAATTCCGTTATTCCTGTAGAATTGATCCTCTTCAAATATGCAGTTAATACCTTGTAGCACACGCATACGATTTGTAAATCTCGATTCATGACGAACGAGTTGAACCCTGCTATCCTAGGTTGATGCTAATGAATTTTTTTTATTTGCAGCTTCAATTCTTAAGCAGCTCAATTCAATGCTAATAAATCTCGATTCATGGCGCAGCTCCTTTCGAAAAGTCTTAAGCACAGCCATTTCAATTCTTTTGCATCTAATTTCATGTTCTGTGTACCCGTGCGAACTGTGCATTACTCCTTGGATAGGAATAATTTTGAACTCGGCTAACTCAATACGAATAGATTTGATTAGGAAATCAATTTATTACACAACATGCTCTACGCACCATTCTGATTATTAACATGTAACTTTGTTTCAAAATTTCAGTCTAATCCTCGAATATCGACCTCCATCTTGGTGTAATCAATGTATCAATCCCTGTATTATTAATCGATTCTATGAGAGTATAACAAATCAATTCCGATTGTAAACATTTAAACCTCTCATAGTTTGATCAGTTATTCCACACTTTTTTTTTTGTAAACTGAACCAACAAAAAGAAAAGATGCGGAATTTTAGTATTACTTAACCACCGACATAATATATAAACCTTCTGTTGGGACTCGGCGCTCCAGCCAGATCCACAGATGAACGATTGAAGAACTCTGCGTATGGGAGCCACGACTAATGCTTACCGAGAAGAACTCAGCATGTGGAAGTCACTCTGGATGCATCCCGGGAAAGACTCGTAGCCTTAAGTCATGACAGTTACAGATCGCTTAGATTATTGCGAGATGTATAAATTGTTTTTAATGAATCATTATGATCTTTATTTTATTATAAATTCCTTTAAGAAGTTTTCAAGCGTTAATTATGAATGTATTATATTATAATATATGAATAGATAAAGTGTGTGTTAAGATATCATTATCATCCTTTCTTTTATCATATTTTTAAAGGAGTTTCAACGTAAATTGTGAATGTAGTGGATTATAACATAGATTTATAAATTGCGAATGTATTAGATTAATAGATTTATGAATGGTGTGTTAAGGAATCATTATCATTCTTTTCATTTATAATATTCCTTAAAAAGTTTTCAAATGTTAATTTTGAATATATTAGATTATAACATAGATTCATAAACTGTATGTTAATGAATTATTATTATCCCTTCATTTATGATATTCTCAAGGGGGGTTTCAACAGTTAGTTTGAATGTTTATCTTTATCAAATTCATACCTCATACTTGATTTAGAATGAGATCATTTGTATCCTTAATAAAATTATATTACTACATGTACATATGCACGTATCGAAAATATGCAATGTCCTCTGATTAAAGAATAAAATTACTTAAAATATTTTATGAATTATGTTGTAAGTCATTAATATACATCTTCATTTAAATCATACCTTGTTATTGATTTAGAATAAGATTATATATACCCTTAATGAATTCGTATTCTTACCTTTTATATATGCACTTCATAAAGTGGTGCATTGAACTTGATTGAGAATAAAATGTTGAGGACCTTTAATAGGTTATATTGTAAGTCTGGTACACATACCTTCATTTAATTTAAATCTTATTTCAAGGATAAAAGGAAAAGAAAATATATGCAATTCCTTATAATAGAGTTGTATTGTTATTAAATACCTACCCCAATGAATCATGCATTATAATTCGAAATGGAGTAAGTGTATGCATTCATATCCTTAAAGAAAATCATATAGTGTGCATCAAATATATACCATTAATGAAGACTTACATTGTCCGTTGAATTAAGAATATCCCTACCCTTAAATCTTTATGTGGTTTAGTTAAGGTAAAATAAGTGGATATGGTAACATCTTTATAATTATAGTAAGTAGAGTTCTTCGTGGACTTACTCTACCAATTTATTCTTAAAATAAAATAGAATAAGGTGTTTGACCTTTAATGATTATATATATATGTATATATATATATATATTGATAGGATATGAATTGATGTTAGTTATGCTATATCAAGTCCATGTCTTACTTAAAAGAGGAAATAAATTATAAAAATGGTAGAGTATATTTAGAAATGCATTTATGTTAAGAAAAGAAATAAACATGTGGATGTTGGAGATGAAGTTAGGAGATAGGTCATTTTTATTGATGTGTCTAATTGGTTCAACCCATATTTGTGGTGGGATATGAAAAGAAAGAAAACTGATATTTGTTGTTTCAAAAAGAATTATACTTAAGCTAGGTTTGAATTTGAATGATTAGGGATATAGTCCTGAGATGAGCTTTAAATAATTTAATTGTATAGTAAGACTGAAGAAAATTTATATATATATGTGTACACATTTGTTTCTTTTGTTTATAAACTTTATAAGCATGAAGTAGATGAAGAGATAATGTAATGTTATAAATATGGAATAATTGAAAGACAATTTATTGGTTGTATTCCATAATTCATCTAGGGACTGATATAAAATATATTGTACTAAGGTACATAAAAGGATAAGATCAAGAACTATATATGTACATAATACCTTGGTGAATATTTCGTTATATTATGAACAATTGATGCTAAGGATTCATCAATTGGGCACATCGCAAGCAGCTTACAACTTTAGGAACATATCCACGATCAGAAAACTAGTAGATGACTTGGAATAGGAAATTAACGAAGGAAGTGAACTTAGTCATTTTGGCCGTCATTACACAAATGCATATACTTGCCTAGAATTTGACAGATGTCGCGAGGAAGTGAAACGAGCTTAAAATTTGAAAACAAGATATCTATGTTACTAGCATGAGGATCCGTGCCCAATTACACAATTTTCTAACATGACAATGTTGTTAAGGAGAATGGAAAAAGTACAACCATGACTTGACCATGATATGATAAATGGGAACATAGAACTTGGAAAACCTGTCAAACGGTAAATTGAAGACGATCTTGTCAAAACGAAGTATGTAGAGAATAAACACGATGAGTTAAACGCAGTAATGCTAATAATCTGAAATGATGAAGTCTGAATGGAAATACGACTAATTCCCATGATACGACTCAATGTGAATACGAAAACCCACACATGACGAGATGAGGAAAATATGCCGAAGGGGTCATATAAAAATGGGAATGATGAAATGAAGTAAGGAAGTGACAAACTCATTGACCTTGGTCATGATGTTGCCAATGAAAGGACTAAGAGTTAAATTTTAATATGTTTGACTAAGATGCTAAGTTCCAACAATAGGAATCCTATCAAATTGAGAACCAACATTTAGAGGTATTTGGAAGTAGTCGTATGGAATTTGATTTTTGAACTATTTGAGGGTCTCTCCTAATTGTTAAACCGCGATTATACCCTATCGATTATTTTATGATGTTTACCTTCTCGTCTTGGAGGGAGGATAACCAAGTAGATTTGAGCCCTTACTTGGATTTATTATGTTGAATGGTAACTTCATAAACTATTGGGTGACTATTGACACATTATAGCTTGTAACTAATTTGATATCATGGATCTTCATGAATAAATAGGAGATAAAATAAATCTAGTTGGGACTGACAACCCGTGAATGTATCATCGGATTGATATTATGGGAAATTACGATTGAGTTCCCGAGGATGTATTGGAACCATACTAAATGAGATAGGAAATAATGACTTGAACCACTTGTGCTTATAGCCATGATTGTTGGAGAAAAACATAATAGAATGACAAAAGATGAGAATATAAATTAAGATAAAGCCTAGCGTCAAAAGTACAAGAACAAAAATTAACTTCGGGACGAAGTTCTATTTAAGAGGGGGTGTACGTAATGCCCCTAGAATGACTGGGGACCTTAAGGGAACCTATCAAGTGAACTAGATGAACAACTTTGACATATTGGTCTCTTGAGCCTTGTTATGTCTTAAATGATTGAGGGAAAACCTGAAGATATGAATGCCGACATTAATTGATAAATGAATTAAGGAGTTAAATTATATGTGTGGAGTGGTATAATTGATTGATTAGTTCTTGCTTAATGATTAGCCTTGATTGATCAAATCAAAGTGTAGTAGGACAGTTACAGTCCTAGCTCTGCGACTTGGTAGGACGCAACTGAGATACGTCATAGCTTTCCATTTTTATTCTGAACTTCATGATGAAGTTCTAAATAAGTAGGGGTGTACGTAGTGCCCTTAGACTACTGTAGACATTGAGGGGCACTTGCTGAGTGACCCGACTGTTTGAAACATTAATAACCATATGATTTTATTTTGAGTATATTTATGATTACGATTGATTGATATATGTGTAGTTGGGTACTTATTGTTGATGGACGATTTCATGTTGTTTAACGATTAAATTTGATATGAAAAATGTACATATGAATGATGCTTAACGACTAGCTGTGCAATTGATTATGTGATTAGATGAATGAGTAATGATTGAGTAAATTATAGATGCTTAATGAAGCAACAGATTTATAAATCAAATTGTGATTATTGAGGACAGTGCTACTAATTTACGTATGTGAGAAATGTGTGTAGCGACAGGTGAAATGGTTCACTGACGGACACACAAAGGAATATGAAGGGTTGTAGAGTATGGGTAAATCACACAGAGGGAGAGCAACGATGATGTCGACTTCTGACGGAATACCACGCTTGAGCAGATAAGCACTGATCTGCTTGCTCAAGAGGAAAGCATGAGGGTGTATGTGGTGGGCCACGACGGAGCTGGTCACGTACGAGTTGGGGGGCATGTAGTGAGAATGGACTCACTGCTCAATGCCATTAGTCCCTAATAGCATGTAGATGGAGGATGGAAGGTAACGGCTCCTGAAATCCCTACATAAAGTTCCCGCAAGTCAAAACGAAAGGATCACGACAGAAGGGCCCGATGGTGTGGTACCCTGCCGAGAATGGAAAGAGTGGATGCAAGGACCCAACGATGTGGTACCTTGTCAAGGAATGAAAACTACGGATGAATGGACCCAATGGAGTGGTGCCATGTCGGGGAAATGAAATTAAGGAACCAGGTGGCCCAACGGCGCGACACCGAGATCCTAGTGAAAATGATTGTTAAACTTAACTGCATAAAAACATATAAGTTTGCACCTAGAACATTACTTAGAAATGCATTTGAGTACTTCAGGAATTTGCACATAAATGATTACTTTGGCATTTAAATAATATTAAGTGTTATTTAGGCATTTACACATGAAAGGATATTTCTGATTATTTAAAAAAAGATTTTATAAATATTTATTGAGGAGCAAAATGGAATCCTAGGCATAAACACCTAGTCAACCCCACCTACACCACATATCTAGGAGTTAAGTGAAATATCTAGGGGACAAATATGAGCAAACTTAGGAATGTTGGTACATCTCCTAGAAAAGCTGACACTTGGATGGGTGAGTTGTTTTTATTTAGAATTTAAATAAAATAGATAATTATGCATGAAGCGACATGTGTCACATGAGATTTTCCTTTATAAGGAAGGCATTGGGAATGGGTAAAGGACCCAGAACTTGGATGACTATTGTAATTTTGTGTTACCTCATGAATTGCTGCTATTGAGGGTTTGGCTGGAAACTTTGGTGGGGGGGATCCCAAGCTGAGTTTCTTGATTGTTGTGTGTGAACTTTACGACCCAAAGCTTGGGGAGGCCATGCGACTAAAAGCATGAGCCTATGGTTGGGTGGCGAAGCTAACGGTTGCTTCGCCTATGGTTAAACGAGCTTTGTTGGAGGGATCCTACAGAAGACGCGGATGACAATGGACCAGCTGGGTTGGGTTGATAGGTTAAGGTTTGGTTTATATTTGTTATGTTATTCACGTTTTTTATTTTATTTTTCTAGTAACCATGATAGTTAATTTGTTTGTATGAAGTTGTTAAAGTTTCAGGTTCAGTTCAAGGGGGCCCTAAAGGAGGGGTTCTACAATGGGCATATCACATTATTTGCGACTGTAAATGTTTCCTGCATGATACTGGAAACAAAATGCTCGAATTAATATATGTTTCATTTTCTAAGAAGTTTGACGTGATTACAAATTTTAAAAGCATTTTAATATTGTAATGATCTAAATGCATTTTAACACGGCAAATAGAACTTGAAAGAAATAATCTTTTGAAATTTATACCAATTCGTGGGTTGATTCTCTTCAATTCTGATTGCAAGTGTCATGCAGGCGATACCCGGGACTTGTAAATGAGTATCGTTTGTAAAAGTCCTTTTAAACAATAATCTGTCTAGTAAATTCGTGCTTAAGAAGAGTGTTTCCCACTGAAACTAATACGAGGCTTTGTACTGCGCCACAACAACATAAGTTATGAATTAATTATTGAAACATCCACTTACTTTTTCAAAATTCCAATTCAATTAAAATTGTGCAAAATTCTTGCCTCCATAATCCAGTTAACCCTCAGAAGACGTTTTCCTATGGTGTTAGTCAATTGAGTATCAATACAGTCCAACATATGACTTTGCAACGGAGGTTTCTTATGCTCTCTTGCTTTAACGTTTTGAAATGTATCCTTGTATTCATCCTGAGTGCATGCATAGTCCTGCAGATCAATAGAAGAAACAAAAGCATTATGAATTGAAAGTTAAAACCTATAAATAGTCTAACCTTTTCTCCAATTATTGGAAACCTCTACATTTTTCTGACTTGATTCCAAACTACTTTGACCTTTGCCAAAAATAGTGACGTATGCCTTTTTTCTAACCGATACACAAATAGGATAGGATCAATGTGTCGTAGAGAGTTAACCGCATTTATTTTTGGATATGTTCTAATCACTATTTTCTAGTATATTCTTTCCGACCCAATGCAATTAATCCTTTTATAGGTATGTCGAAGAATCTGTGATCGTGTGACATGAAATGCTCATAAATTGACATCAATGAGTGGAAAGAGAACATGGGAATCGAACTACAAGAGAAAAACAATTTCTCCTATCCCGTGTACAGGACATTACGCTCTTTCCAATTTGAGTTTGCTCGCAAACAGTAGCTCTGTTCAAATTAAGGGCATTCAATCCCGCCGGCTGGATTCTTATATGCTTTACTTTATGCCACAAGCATATAGAAAGGTTAGATGAGTTGCTGGGAAACACGAATAGCAAACATAGGCCCTTTCTCTCCGGCTTTCAGTACATGGTACCTCACATGGAGACCTATAACAGTTCAGTTTAACCTTGCCATGTAAAGCGTCAAATGTTATTGAACACTATGTAAAGAGGTTTGGTTTAAAGTGCAGTGGCATAATTGAAACCCACCTTTGTTATCCTGTAGATTTGTGCTTATTGCTGTAGCATGTGAAGATATCTTTACCTTTGGCTCCCAGTCTCCGGGTTTACCCATCCATGACTTTAAATCCATGAGCTCTAAATAGGTATCCTTCGAATCCATGTCAATGCCATGAAATGAATGGAAATTATGCTAAAATCACTTGTTTTTAATACATGGTTTTGCAGGTTCTCACATAATGTGGAGTCACTCTGTTGATGCCTTAGAAATTGCAGCATCAATCAAAAAGGGATTCTCCCCAGTAAGCAAGCCCAATTAGATCGCTCACCATTTGGTGTGGGGAATCCGTTCGGTTAACGGTTCAGGCTACTGTAATATTTAAAGATTCTTGTTTTTTACATCGGTTGTGGCCTGATCCACCGTTTATGTAGTTTAGTTTAAGATGAAATGAAAGTGCCCTAAGCTAAATGCAGGTAACTAATCTAAATTAACCTAAAACAATATGAGCAAATCTAATCTATCCTTGCAAAGAGAAAACTGTAAATATGAGCAATACGCTGAAAGAAACATCTAAAGATCATACAGATAGCCATTAAATCATAAAGATGCAATCTCAATAGAAGATAAAAGATATTAAATATAGCTTTAATTCACTGAATACATTCCATTACTCATTTAAGAGAGACATCATTATACAGGAAAATAGAAAAAACATTCATCACACATAAATAATTCATAATAGTAAAGAAAGATCTCACAGTAGTATATGAATGCTACAGGAATAGTCCAATAAACATTCAACACACATTTCCAGGCAAAAACGTCCTCTCCAGGCTTTCATTAGGAAAAATCTAGTTCTTGGAGCAAGTAGCAAAGTAATTCACGTACCAGCTAGAAAATTTCTTTCACCTGCAAAAAGTCCTTTGTTCCTCTTCTATTCTTCTATTTATAAATTTACAAATTGCTGCTTGAGCTGACAAATGTGCCCTAAACTCTAGAACCTTCTAATTTGTCCTTTAGTGCACAATTACAAAACCCACAGATTCATGGAGAGTCTCCCATATAAGACAAAAAATAGAGCCAACTGTCTTTTAAAGCATTTATACAATAAAGGAAATTCAGCTTTTCTCACACTAAGACAAACAAGAATTCTGATGGTTTATCTATTTTATTTGGCTTCCTTTTGCTGGCTCTCTGACTCATCCCCACCAACTGGCTCGCTTGTGGATGCTTGGTCATATACACTTTGGATATGGGTGGCCCATTAACTGATCTTTTTCAAGATAATTTTTCTATGAACATATATTTTTGCCTTTGCTGCAATCTCATGCTTGCGCAGATCTGATTTGACTTGTGCTGCTCCTACTGTTGCTTCCAGAAAGTAGATATGCACAGCGGGTTGGCCAATGAACTGATAGATCTATGAAAGAAAATATGACAGAGTTGGTTTTAACTAGATAGCCTTCAAGCATTAGCAAAACAGTTATGAAAAATTCAGAATATGCCACTTCCATAATATGGAAGCTGTTTTAACAAAATAATCAACTAATTCACAATGGCATCTACCATTTCACAGTTGAAAATCATGAGAAATACTAGACGCATATGCCAACAAGCTATACAAGCCACTGTGGTTTCATTATTCCAAGACGGACTGATGGAGGAATAAGGAACTGGAGCATTTAATGGTGTCATGTCATTCACAGAAATGCGCAAGTACCTAAAATGTTTTGTGCACCTGGAGAGACCATTGAGTTCGTGCAAATAATGTGGGTTAATAACACATGGGTGGTTTTATTGGGTTCTTCTTTCATGGTTGCTGGTGTTTATAAGTATAAAACAAAGCTATTCATAATGTTCCTACTACAGAACCGTTAGGTCTTTCTCACATGCTCTAAGGTGGTTTTGGCTGAGCACTGTTATCCTTGGTAGATGACAGAATGACTTTGAAAACCCGTTCTATGCGTTTAATAAGGCGAGGTATTGAATTTATGAGCTCGAGGCTCGAGAAATTTTGTAATTAAAACGACACATGGCCCTATTGATGGCCCTACCAACTCTGTGGTTGCACATGAACCAAAAAAAGATTTTCATGCCAAGTGGCGAGCGTAAGGTTAAACTCTGTGCTAAGGTGACGACCGTAACTCTAAGTTATGTGCTAAGTGGCGAGCGAAAATTTAAGTTTTGCGCTAAGTGGCGAGTTAAAGGTTAAGTCCTACACCCAAGCAACGATCATGACGTTAAATCCTGCACCAGCATTAGACTTTGAGGGAAGACGAGGCGCATCTATAGAGGTAGGAGCTATATGGGTAAGCCTTGCGCCTTTGGCACAAGTTTTAGTCACAAAATGTGCGCTAACGGGAACCGCGCCAACGAGTCATGGAAAAGACTTAAGGGATTTTGCGTCGGTGCTCATCTAAGGATAGGTTTGGTTTCAATGGCGGTCGAGATATGGTTACAATTCACACTAAAAGCACGGCCGACTTATATTTAAAAATTGCGCACCAAATGGTAAAAGGCCTAAGATTTGCAAACGGGGCAGCCGACTTATAGTCAACGTATGCACCAAGCAGAAGACCTATGGTTAACAAATGCATCGAGTGGAATATTTAGCATTAGCGATTGCGCTAAAGGGCGGCCGACTTATAGTAAAAAATTGCTCGCCGAAGCGGCTGAGTTAAGGCTAAAAAATTGCACCGACATATCACTAGCAAATGCGCCAAGCGGAAGATTTATGGTTAGCAAATGCGCCAAGGGGCGGCCGACTTATAGTCAAAAATTTCGCGCCGAATGGTAAAAGGTCTAAGATTTGCAAAAGGGGTCGGCCGACTTATATTCAACATTTGCGCCAAGTGGAATATTTACGATTATCAAATGCGCCAAGTGGAATATTTAGCATTAGCGATTGCGCCAAAGGACGGCCGAGTTATGCTCAACATTTGCGCTAAAGCGGATGAGTTAAGGCTAAAAATTGCGCTGAAGAGAAAAGGTGACTTTGCCTTAGAAAAAATAATTGAGAAAACTTTTGGGAAGCAAGTGTTGAAATTTTGCCAAGTTAGAGAGAAAAATAAATCTGAAAGACAAGGAAAACACTTGTTACAAAATGTGTAGAAGGAGGGGCCCCAAATATCTTTAAAACTTTGGGGAAGGATGTTGCAACAACAACACACTCTTGATGTGCGTGCCATAAAAAATTCCAGCTGTAGCTGCCACACAATTGCAATGAACTATATGTGAACCTACTTCTACATAGTCCCAGGATCCATCTTTATATTCTTTGTGAAGAAACAACTCAAAATGTCTGACATCTAGGGTTTGCATTGTGCCTGAAATTAAATAAATTAAGCACAAGGTTGTACATAAAACTCCTTTGCCTCATTGCCAAAGAAAACGCAAGAAGGTCAATTTTCACCTTCACATGTTTTAAGGTTGCAAACAGGGCAGCGAACCAGTTGGAGATCTAAAGCATGCCAAGAGGTCATTTTCATGCTTTGATTTAATGCAAATTGACTGAAACGTAAATGAATCATTAACATGAGACTCTTAAATCAAGATAATAATTAAATGTGTGCAAAATCAATTCATGATATTTAAAATTGAAAATTTAGCATCTTTAAAATTTTTATAAGATTAATTAAATGTAGGTATAATTAATGAGTTTTTTTATATTGAAAAAAGAAGTATTGGTATTTTTAGAAATTTGTCTTTTTTTAAAATTTAATAAAAATTGTTTTAGAATTATGTGTGGGAGTATTAATAGGTGTTAAATTCATTTTTAAATTGAAAACAATATTTTTATCAATTTAATTATCTACATTAATTACAAATTATTAAATTAAAATGATAATAAATCTTAAAATTAAAACAACTATGTTAATTATAATTAATAAAAAATTATATTCAATACCAAAAAAAATTAAAACTATCCTAAAAAAACCAATGAATCTAATAATATATTTTAAACAAAATGTTGATTACAATTAATAATAACCAATAAAAATTTATATACAATATCCCAAACCAATAAAAATAGTGAATGCATATAACCACATGAAATGTTAACTAGACCAATCAGATTAGTGAATGTACATAACCACATGATATGTTTTAAACATTATAACCTTTAACGAAGGAAACTAAGCATATAACGCCAGACCAATAAGATTAGTGAATGCACTTGATATGTCATAAACAAAAAAAAGCATAGAAAATAATTATAACCACATGATATGTTTTAAACTGAAAAAAAATCCTGAACCAAGGAAACTAAGGATAACCCAAACATGATATGTTTTAAACAGAAAAGCATCCTGAACTAAGGAAACTAAGCATGACCCAAACATGATATGTTTTAAACAGAAAAGCATCCTGAACTAAGGAAACTAAGCATGACCCAGACCAATAAAATTAATGAATGCATATAAGTTTATAGCCAATATAACCACATGAGCTCACCAAAAAGACAAATCATTTTATAACTTAAAACAATATAAGAAAACAAAACTAACAACCCAATATAAATAAGTGTCAGAAAATAAAGTTAAAATGCAATTCCCAAATATCCAATGGAAATGACACCATGAACATACTGAAAATAATAAGTGTCAGAAAATAAAGTTAAAATGCATTTCCCAAATATACAATGGAAATGACACCATGACCATACTGAAAATAATACAAATGCAGAGCTAAAATAACACCATTGGAAATAACACATGACCCAATGGAATCCGGTAGCAGAAATAATACATCACATGGCCTTTCAGAATTTCCCATTACCCATTGTAAATAACTCCATGATAAAAAAAAAACTACAGCTGCCATTTAGAGTTTCCCATATAACCACTGTAACATAATACCATTATCAAAACAAAAGAATTACAGTTATCCGAAATAATAGATGGTCCAAATGAATGAAATAATGCAAATGCAGCGTTAAAATAACACCATAACCCATTGGAAATTCAAATAACACATGACCCAATGGAATCCAGTAGCAGAAATAATACATCACATGGCCTTTCAGAATTTCCCATTACCCACTGTAAATAACTCCATGATAAAAAAAACTACAACTGCCTTTTAGAGTTTCTCATATAACCACTGTAAAATAATACCATGATCAAAACAAAAAAATTACAGTTATCAGAAATAATAGATAGCCCAAATGAATGAGATAAAAAGAAAAACACATTTACCATTCAGAATTTCCCAACTACAATTACCATTCAGAATTTCCCAAATAACCACCATAAAATAACACCATGATCCAAAAAAAACTACAGTTACCAGAAATAATAGATGGTCCAAATGAATGAAATAAATCACAACATGGCCGTACTGGATAAAACTAATGAATTAAAATTATTCCAATCTTTCAAAATAATAAATAAATGAAATATGTTCTTGGTTGTTTTCGAAACTTTTTAAATAATTAAAAATTTACACCAGTTTTAAAGAATTTATGTCTGATATCCTAACCCAGCTAAAATATCCAGATCACTTATAAATTTTCAAGTAATCTTGGAATTTATAATTTAAACAAAATACAAAGAAAAATACAATTACTATGTCAATAGACAATCAACAAACGAAGTACTGTGAAATTTAGTGGGATGACCAAAAGGATCAGAGACACTAAAAGGCCAAAAACAACCATGGCCATTGAAACAACATAACAAAGCAAATGTATAAAGAAAAATACAACGTCGCCCAACTAAGAATGGAAAATGGAAAATAATAGCAAAACCCAGATGATTACAAATACAGGCATGCATATAACAGCAAGAACCCAGATGCTTAATGTTAAAAACAACAATACCCAAATGCTCAAAAGTAAGAAATGCAAACATTACAGAGACCAAACAATAAGATTGATAACCCTCTTCATTTGCAAACCCCTACTGCAACCTAATTTTGCAATGCTAAAGATTGATAATCCTCTTCATCAAGTGCTCTTGTTCCTCTTCAGATGAGAAATATATTGCAGTCATTAAACTTATGTAATTGCCTTGTTAAAGATATTTATCTCTTCCAATTTCCACCAGATAGCTGCAAATGTAATACCAATTTTTTAAATGGTTTAAACAAACACCCATGTTCAGGGAAACCTGGCAAGATAAGAGATATCTTAACATAGACGAACTCGGTGATTACATCTATTCCACTAAGTCTTTCTTAGCATTTTGTTAAACTAGTAAGCTGAAATCATTTTTAACAACTCTTTTAATATCTCCAATGAGTGCAACCTCAAAGAATCAAAACAGAATGGAGAGTCGTAACCACTAGTGCTTATAATCTGATGCATAAAGAAACTGAAGGAATGGTAATCAAATCAAATTAATGCAATACATGGATATCATAGTGTACTAGCCGAGGCCATTCAAATCTGTATAGGCAAATGCTGAAGCATATTTTAATTCAAAGAAATGAAGCATATTTTAATTACTAAGTGACGAAAGCAACAAAAGAAACCAAAACTTTTATGGCACTCTTAGCCTCTATATCATGCTGACATATAGACTCTAATCTTCACTTAACTAACCTATATCTAGTCACTGTTTGACCAATGCACCCTATAATAATCTCTGGATAACAGTATAAAGCTGTAATACCCCAATTTTGACCCTTAGGAAATATTGGCTCTAATGTAAAAATTGTAAATACGCGATGTATGTTTCCTTAGCGTGGAGCTCAAGGCCAAGGCCCCGCATTTAAATTAGACATGCTTGATATTTTGTTACCCACGTGCTATTAAGCCATGGGATATTGTAAATTGATGTAAATGTTTAATATGGAAATAAAATACCAAAAAAACTGGCTATGGAGGCAACGAATGAGAAGGGGCCACGTGTATCCACTAGGGAGTGGTGAGGGGGCTATGGGATTAAACCCTAGGCTGCCATTTGTCATTATGAGAACCCATTGACTTCCCTAGGTGACATTAATGCCTGCTGTAAGAAGGTGGTTGAGATTTCAGCCCATGGCTTCAATGGAGAATGGGCAGCCCTGGAATTCGTATGGGTGGGCATGGGCTCTGATTACTTGGGCAAGAAGTCACTCAACCTCATGGGAGGTTGCTTGATTCTCACCCCAGTCCATTGTGAAACTATCTAGCATCATTCCCATCCAAAAACGAGGGCCAGGAGTGAGGAAATCAGAAAATCGCGACCTTGAGAGAACCCAGATTTTGAAAGACCAAAAACGTCCAGATTTGGCATGGAACAAGGAAATCCAATGGGGAATCCATTAGCATGAACCTTGGGGCGAATTTGGGAGCATTAGCTACCCCGAAATCAATGGGAAAACCCAGTTTTTGCAGCTCAGAAGACGAGTGACGGATTTGAGTATTTGGGGAGCAGACCAGAGAGAAATCAAGTTGGGATTGACTATGCAGAGGTTGGGTGTGCTTGATAAACCCTGTGAAGGCTAGGATCTCAAGGGTCAGCAGCTGGACCTTTCTATGCCCATCCTGAAGAGCACTGGAAGGAAGAGTTGCCTGAGGGACTGTGTAACAGAGAAGGGGATCTTCCTTGTGTTGGATGTGGTAGGTAATGTGGGTGCCTGACTGTTGAGCCCACTTGAGATGCCTGTAGCTCTGTGGTTGAGCTCGCTGGCTTAGCACTACCCTCCTCTATCTGTTTGGATGCTTGACTGAAGCCATGGCTATGAATGAACCCAGCTAGTCCTCCTTAGTGGATACACAGCCCAGCTCGGGGGAGATCTCTCAGCTGAAGGAATATAGGCTGGATAGAGATCTACGGTTGGGAGGAACGTTGCCTTCACGTAGCCAGTTGTTGGACGTCAAATTCTCAAGATAAGTGTTCTGTGGATTCTAACTTGTTCCATTTTGTGTTCTGCAATATGTTAAATTGCCCATGTGTAATGAAATGAATTAATATAGAATCCATGCATGGCATATGAATGCGCTTGGGTCTCTGTAGGTGGAATCATTCTCTACTGTGATTGATATGATTGCAATTACTGTCTGTTTGAGTGCTTGTTAGCATGTTCATTCCGCTGTGTTTTATATGGAAACGAATTTGCATATAGAAGTTTTAAAATGTTAGGAATTTATGTACAAAAATTATTGGGGCTAAGTCTCCGATAAGCCCGTGTGTTGTTAACGTTTCCCTTCCTTGCACTTGATGATTGACGGGGGCGTTACAAAAGCATTGTATCAAGACCCTCTAAAAATCTTTACCACAGAAGTTTCAAGTTGAACAAGAACCAGTATTCAACCTGTCCATCAGATTGCTCATATAAATATTCCTTTCACACGGGACAACATAATATACAAAACATGATTTCTGCAGTATTGTAGCTACAATGGAATAAATTCCTTCAAGTTTTGGAGGAGAAATTCGAACTCTACACACGTGTGAAGAGAATTTTCATAGTCAAAATCAATTAACAATTTGATACAGTTTGAGCTGGAAAATATTCCCCATGTCTTAGTTGGGAAAGGAATTGAGCTCCCTAGTTTCCACGATATGAATTAGGAGTCCAGTGCAGGAAAAAGGAAATGTCCATATTTTAGGATCTAATCATAATTTTGCAACCACAGATTAATTGTCTGCAGACCTTCTTGAGTATATCAAATACCATTAAAGTTAGGAATCTTCTAAAGAACTCTGAGCTGATTTACGTAGTTGGAGAAATCACCAAAGGATTGAATTGTCAAAGCTCATATCAAGGTAGCAAAAGAGTAATCTATAATAAGTTGCACTAGCAGTAAATGGAGGTATAGAGAATTTGACAACAAACGTCCATCATATTGCTGACTTTTTTGGATAAGTGTAATATATAGTATCATCTGACAAGGTGCCTTGGAATGAAATGCAGCTTTATATGCATTCAAATCACTCCCGAACCAGAGATCAAAATAATCAATTGCCAGTGAAAAAAACAATCTCTACCTCAATATAGAACCATCCAAACTTCCAGAGCACCATAAAATCCACCAAAAAAATTGTGTTATGTTATTACAGCTATCCTTTCCAATGTTCCCAGTTAAAGGTTTTTCAATTGATTGACTCTTTGTTCTTGATGTAATAAAAATACTCATAAGTACTCAGAAGTATGATAGGCTGGATATAAGAGATTATTTTTCTGGTATCAGAACATTTTAAAACTTATTTCCACCTATACAATAGATGCCTAGAGAATTTTAATTTATAAGACACTCAACGCTAGAGGTGTTTTTTGCATGCTATTTATAGGAGAATGAGAATCCTTCAAAATCAATAACACCAGCAAGAACTTCAATGTTCATGGTAGCCTCCACTTTAGTCTCAAACACCATATGGAGAAGACGAGTCTTAAATTGAGGCATGGACTTAAAGCATCTCTAAGGATCTTGGTTTACTAGAGGAAAAAGTTGGCAATCTTGGAAATTTTGGGAAGCTCAAAATGTTTACAGCATATCAAGATACAAAGAAAAGTTCTTTAATATCTAAAAAAGATGATAGTTAAGATATATGGTGTTTATGAACTTAGCTATAGCCTAGAACCTATTCATTTAACCAATAATGCATACTTCACATATAATTATGAAATTTATGAATTAACTATCTTGGATTGATGGCCAGAAATTAGCCAAGACTTGCTCTGCTAGGGTTGTGAACTACAATGCTGATGGGAAGGGCAATGTTGGATATTCAAATTTATATATTTGATCTCTTTCCTTTCATTGGGAAATGCCATAATTACAATGGTATTGAGCAAGTGTAAATTTCCTCATCAGTACCCAAATGGAGCAGTGAATCACCTGCCAAATAACCATCTCTATGGACTGAAAAAGGTTAAACAGTAGAACTTCTCATTTGCAATACTGCAAGTGAGTTTGGTGGTAAATGGCACCAAAGAAAAGTGTGAACAATCACCCCAAAGCACTATCATGAAATAAGTCTTCCGTCCTTGTCATTGATATCAATGTTAAGCTTTCAAACAAAGCCTCTATGAGCAGTTCCAAGTACACCTTGATAAGGTATGTTCATGGACACACTACTTTGTAAACAATAATCCTTTCTTAGGTGCAAGAGGATTGGAAACACTATGACTAGTGGGTTGTGGTCATTTGTATTCAAGGAGAAACTACGATCTCCAATATTAATGTTAATAGTAAATATCATATCATTAGAGTACCAATTGATGTCAAGGGTAGGGTAGTTAGGGCGCTCAACCACCATAACCATCTTAGGTTAGTAAGTAATGCCATATGCAATGAGATAATGGCACATGTATTCAGTACATGGGTAGCCCACCTCCAGCCAACCCCGTGGTGTAATTGCTGCAACATTACAATAATATTTTCACCATGATATCTTTTGTTCGTTATGACATGTAATGCATCAATAAAATCTTGCATGGCATTTGCATCCTTTCAACATGTGCGCACAAGTATGAAAACAATGAACACTTGTATAAGATAGAATGCAAAGAGATTGTCAAACTGTACACAGTATGTACATCTATATTTCTATTAGATATTTATAAAATACATAGGACCAAAATTGTGTTAGCTTTTGGGCTAAGACAGAGCAAGTACTACCTTGCTCTAAACATAACAAAACAGAAACATCAAAAGTTTCAATAATGCTGACCTAAACTTAAATGCAGATGAATTTTAACATGACGAATGGATAAAATCTCTGCTAATCATTGTGTTAGCTTTTGGGCTAAGACAGAGCAAGCACTACCTTGCTCTAAACATAACAAAACAGAAACATCAAAAGTTTCAATAATGCTGACCTAAACTGGGCCTTAAATCCAGATGAAGTTTAACATGACGAATTTAAAATAGTTCCATTACACTCCCACTCAATCCGCTGGATGAAATTTAATTTTTTTATTTCCTTCAAGCGGGCTGGAACCAATGCATTTTTAATGATGTGATTGTAAAATGAAAATTCAATAAAATTCTGCAAGTTCGAAGCAATTTTAATCGACTATAGAAACAATCTGCCTTGGTATTGGTTCTAGTTCACCATTACATCTGTCCTTGAAGATACTTAGTTTATCACATTTACATAATTTTGAGATTATACATGAATTAAATTCCTGTTACAATAAATTCCGTGGAAACAGTCTTTTAACAGTCAAAATCTCATCATTTTATGAAATTAATTTGATAGTCCACCGAAAAGGTTGTCAACCAGAGCATTTAAACTCGAAAAAAAAGGATCCACCAAATGAAGTTGGAAACCACATTGTCTAAAACATATGATCCACCAAATGAAATTGAAAACCACACTACATAGAAGGTTGGAACAGGAAAATCATTGGCATCATCAGCTGAACAAGGACTAACAAATTTTACTGTCTAAAACAGATCATCCACAAATGAAATTGAAAACTACACTACATAGAATGTTGCCACGGAGAAATGCTTAGCATCATCAGCTGAACAAGTAGTAGGAGTAACAAATTTTTACCATAAGGAACTTACTGAAAAGATAATAATCCATTAGGTTGGAAAGATTACAATTCTAACAAATGAAAGTAGAAAGCCAAAACTATTTGAATCTAGATACTTTACAAGAAAATAAGTAGTAAAAAGGAATTGATATAAATTTACTTCTTTCCAGTTTGGTAATAAGAGGGAGCACACCTAAAACTTTATAATCTAAAATCTGACCCGTCTATGATATGTTTATTCAAATCAATGTTTCAAGACAACATCATTAAGTGAGTTTATGTTAGAAATCAGGAAACAAGAGACCCAAACAGAGCCAAGCATAGTAGAAAACATGTGCCAAGTTGTTAACCAATATCGACAACCATGGAATCAATGGGGCAGAGTTCTCCCCAATATCTTATTTATAATTTTCTCTGCTTTGGATGAGATGGTTTTCAATAAAAAGACATTATATAAAAAAATCCTAGTAGCAGTAGAAAGTATAGACTACAATAAAGACGGTATGGTATGCAAAATCATTTTCGAATGGTTGTGTAAAAAAACAAAATATGGATTTTTCAGACATTTATGAGACAATAAATTACCGAGCATCGAAAGAAAAACTATTTATACTATGAATTCACTAGAAGAGAAGCTTCAGACTCAAGAACTCGTTTGGTTCAAAGGGGATACTAAATGTTGCAAAAATCATTCCAGGGACCTCAAAAACTCAGAAAAACTTTGAACAAATCAGCAACCTGAAAAACTCAGAAAAATTCAACCAAATCCGTAACCTGAAAAACTCAGGAAAAATCGTAAATTTTGGGAGAAATCGGAGATATTTGAAAGAGAACCAGAAATTAGGGCCAGCCTGCAAAAATGAGCAAAATATCATGATCAGTATCATTAAAATTCCATGTCCCAGTAGCATAAATCACGACGAAAGGTTAATAAGTTTCCAAGACATTATGTAACTAATGGTTGATGAGTGGTCAAGGGATTTTAACCATGGAATAGACCTAATTAATAAGCAAGCAACTAATCCCATTATTACCATTAACATCTCATGTCCCAGTATGCATAAATCACAGCAAAAGGCTGGCAAGTTGCCACCATAGCTAAGTGTTGATGAGTGGTTAAAGGCATTTGAAATTTTGAGTCAACTGACTAAATGTGCAAATGTACGGTTTTAAAACGTTCCCATGAAACTAGCAAATGCATGTAAATAATCTAGGCAATTCATGTTAGCAAATATCTGGACTAATTCATGATGCCCAAAATGGGAAAAGATCAGAGGTTAAAAGTTAATTTGGTATAAAAATATTTTTAAAGAAAGCAAGTACCAATATTTTAATGATTAAGAAATGTTAGTCTTATAACCAAAAGCATTAGTGCCCGCAAAATGGAGAAATCTTCAATGATTACAAAATGCCAATCAACTAGCAGCCACAAATCTAACTAGAATCAATAGTTTATAGCTCTTGATATAGAACCACTGTTTTAGTAAATGAAGGCAATTATTAGCTAATTCTGCAAAACATATAAAAGAGCAAGAAGACAATAGTAGAGGGGTGCCATAAATTTCATATAGTACTAAAAACATCCGTCTTTGAAGGGAAATCTAGAAATTGTAACATATAAATGCCAATGCAAAACATTAGAAACAAAGTTCTTATTGATGATTTTATTTTTAATAATGACATTTTATATCGTTCAAAGATGTTATGTTTATTTTCTCAGTAAAAATATAAAGAAAAACATAAGTAACTATGAATCTAGTTCCACCATAATCTAAAATATTTGCATGATGCATCAATTCCCTTAAAGATTTTACTTATACAACTCTGGAAATAAAACTAAAGCCCAATGTGCTGGCTAGACATATCACAACTTTAGAAAAGGTAGTTCTACTCTAATTGCATTCATGCAAACAACAGTAACTATGGACATATCTTAATGAAACTGCAGTGATAGTGAGATTTGGGCATATTCCCAGCATGTCTGATAAATCTATCGTCCTATATAGGTATACTGATGAAATTGTTGTTGGCAATGGTACTATAAAACAAATAAATTATGTTATTTAGATTTGGTACAAGAGCCAGTTCTCTTGTTAAATTACTTTATCATTCATCTATAAATTCATTAGACAGTCTGCCTTACAACATTTTTCACTTTTGTTAATGGATATTAATTTGTAGTTCTGACACAAATCATAATCCGCAATCCAGGAGAAAGAGCTTAGTTTTTAGCACCATGAAGATGGCTTAAGCCTCTTTCAAAACTTAAAAACAACTAGGGTTGAATGGTTCAAAGAAACAAAAAAGAGATTATATTATAAAATGTACAAAAGGTTCACACATGAATTATGGCTAACATATACACAAGTTATCTTTCGTCTTTTCAGCAATAGATTATTCATAACACATTGGCTAGTACATATCTATTTGCACTAGCCTGTTCTGTTTACACATTTGATTTTATATGAAATAGGAATTTGGAAAGCATCAGTTCAAGTGCCATTCCAACAGCCTACAAATCTCAGCATACTGACTGTGCACATGATACTACATGTCCATTAGTTAAAAAACATAAATCTATGATGTTGAAAGAAATAGGAAGCTGATTTTAAACGTGCAAGCAATTATTTACCCAAAAAGAAGAAAACAATAAACACGGAAGGCAATAGATATATTCACTTGCAAATTGGATATATATTTATATGGTAAGTTGTATCCACATACATATAGACAAGATCAAGGCATTAAGTGGTTTCTTATAGAAAAATGCGATGTACATATTCGCAAAAAGACTTAATACATGTTGTAAGAGTCAATAGGCTATGATGCTTAATTGCAAAAGAGATTGCTCAGTAATTGCACAAAAAAATAGATTGACAGTCATGCTATTTGCTGATTGCATATAGAGAAAAATGCAGTTGACATTTCTTAGCATTGTGTATCCAACTCGGAATAGTCAAACAACTACTGCAGCCAAATTTCTTTGAGTATGTTGTAGATTGCTGTTAGGAAATATCCCTTTGTTTGATATTCATCTTGCTTTAAAATAGATACAGTTACCACCAGCTAACTGCAGATGCATTTCCAAATAAGATCAGCTGATAGACACAAAAAAACAAAACACTTCAGCAGTAATGAAATTTGGCTTTTATGTAGAGAGCAAAAAACTGGACATATTTCTTAGTGCATTCTGCCAAATTTCTATAGTGTCCGTTCTAGTCCTGTAGTCGAATTTCTGTTAGTATGTTGCCCATTGTCATTGAGAAATATCCCTTTCTTTCAAATGTACGTAGCAACCGTAAAGTCAAGGAAATGCCTGCTCTGTATTCCTGATAACTAATTCCAGAAAGTGCTGGGAAAGTCTCCTCAAGTAGTGGTTTTCTCAAAACACAGTCAATCGCTATGTTGTCTTTCTCAAGTATACACTGCAAACAATGCTCATAGCTGAATGTTGTGTTTGCTTGGCAATTTGCACAAAAGCACAGACCATTGTGGTCAAGGCATGTTCCTGTCACCAGCTGGTGACACTTGCTACAAAAAGGTGCAAAAGGTGGTGCATATGTATTGTTTGCTCTTAGAACACCTTGAACCTGCAACATGAAATATGTTATTGTAATTTTCTATTGCAATGCGAGGCTATCACTGAACCAGTGAGCGCAGGATATTGTTTTCAAGAAGTAGTTCATTGATTGTTAGAATATATGCATACATACCTGGATGTTTAAGCACACAAGAAGCTGTAGCTGTTATTTTGCACATTCATCGTTTAGCACCTCAACATAAGTCGACATTCCGGAATGTAGAGTGCATGATCCCATAGGTCCATGTCGAACAATGTTCTTGAACAATAACATTGGAATGCATTGAGTAGCTAGTTTTGCTTCTGTTTCCAAAAAACAATCTTTGAAGCCTTCATTTAGCTGTAGCTTCAATAAGAAGAGTGAATATATCTTATTGCTCTATATGCAACATGAGAATTTTTTTAGCCAATGTAAACACTATGTATCAGGCACTAAGTTCTTTCAAAACAATGAAAGAACAACACAGGTAGGCAAAACAGACAGTGCTTACTATTGCAATGTTGTCCATTGCTTCTCCATCCTTTATGTATAAGAGGAACTAGTTTCTAATCTCTTCACATCTTGTGACAATTGCAGCAACACTGCCAATAGAATAAACATTTTTTTATTCTACCAAGCCCTGTATATTGACATTTGGTGCTAATCTTCTTTCTTTTCAAACTATAGGTATGGTCTCAACACTGCTATTTGGAGTGATTTGTAAATAGTATTCTGAGTCTCCTCTCTCATATGTTGTTTTTCGCTTGAGTAGAAAGTCTATTATTCAAACACTTGAGCCAACTTGAAACTGAGACCGATACACTGGTATGAGATTGTTACCAATATTCACAATAATGGTTAGCTGACCATCTCTGTCAACCAAATAAACATGTATCAATTGTGCCTTGAAGGGAGAATGTGGATCCTTGCTGCAGCCTGGCCCATACACAAACAAGATGCCACCCTCAAACACATTTGTGTAACGTTGTTGTGAGAAGTCAATTACTGAACATGGTTGTTGTGCAATAGGCTTAAGACTGCGAAGGTCAATTGTAAAAGAAATAAGAAAACTAGAAGACATGGGCTGCCAAGAAGACATTGCATAATTGACATCTCCAAGCATTTGTTTCAAATAGTTATATTAAAAAGAACAGTACCGCTTCTCCCTATTTTGACTGTCAGCATGCAACTCAACATCTTCAGCAGAGACAGAAGCAGGATATGCACTGTTCATTTTATTGAAAAAATAATTTTGTTAACATGCCAAATAGAAAAATCAAAATGTTTAAAAATTTCAAGAGAAAAGCTGGCTCAGGCTAGTCTTTTTGCACAGAAACATAGTACTTTTGTGTGTTTAGGTGCATTCTGGATTTCTTCATGCAATGCAACATCTTCACTAGATGTTATTACATATTTTGCACTGTTGATTTGAAGTCAAAAAAGAGTCTGAATATAACATATATATTATATATAATGGATGACAAAAGCACTGTGAAATGTTCATAGAATGTTTAACTAAAGTCAATAGAACAGTTGATTCAACTCAATCTTTCTGAAGAAAGCACACTACCGAATTTGTTGAGTTGTATTTTCACTGTTTGCATGTAAATCAACAACTTCAGCATTAGCAAAAGCAGAATTTGCACTGTTGGTTGCAAGCAACAAGAATTTGGTTAAACAAGGCATATAGAAAATGGAAAAAATAGTCTGAAATATGATTGTATTAAAAATGTAAGTAGTGCCACTTGTCTCTATTTTGACTATCAACATGCAACTTAACATCTCCAGCATAAACAGAATGTGCACTATTCATCCCATGTGCAAAAAGTAATTTTTTTCACATAGCATATAGAAAAATCAAAATTTTCAAAAAAGTTTGTGAGAACAACTGGCTCAAGCTAGTCTTTTTTGGGAAAAAGCATAAAACTCTGTTTGTTGAGGTGCATTCTAGCTTTCTTCATGCAATCCAGCATGTCCAACAGATGTTGGAACAGATTGTGCACTATTGGTTTCAAGTCAATAAAGAATCTAATTATAACATATCTATATGTTGAATGACAAAAAAAATATGAAATATGCATACAAATGTAAAACAAACAATAATGGAACAGTTTATTGAAGTTAACATTGTTGCATAAAAGCACAATACCTTATTTGTTGAGGTGTATTTTTAGTGTCCAGATGTAAGCTAGCAGCTTCAGCAACAACAAAAACAGAATTTGCACTGATGGTTGTAAGCAAGAAGAATTTCATTAAGAGAGAATATATAAAAATGGCAAAAGCATTCTCAGATATGAATGACAACATTTAAAAATGTTCAACAAAAAAATTGATTAAAGCTAATAGTTTTTGGGCAGAAGCACATCACTCTGTTTGTTCAGTTTCATTGTCAGCATTAGTAGCAGCACTCAAAGGCAAAATTGCCTTTGATTCTTGCATCTCATCTAAAATCAAGTCCATCTGCAAGACATTGTAGCAATGATTACTAAACATGGAAAAAAAATTATATAAGCTACCCTTTGCAACAAAACAGTAAAAGTATGTTTTCAAGCAGATATAGCATTTGCACAATAACATTGACAATATAAGTCACTAGTTTAAAAGTGGGATGCCAGCAATGATAAAATATTTGCATAGCTCCATGTGAAAAATGCTAATCAGATTCTCAAATGTATTATGTATGAATTAAAAGAGGTAGTATCTTGTATATTTTGTATTCCATAGAAATTACTTTGTATATTTTTATCAATATCATTATTTTCTATAATATTTTTAATTGTATGTCTATATATTTACTCATTTTCATATTATTTCTTGTATAGTACTATGAATAGTTCGGCAATTTGTATTTAATACAACTCTATCTTTGGAAAGCTAAAAAGAACATTTTACCCTGTATCCAATTTTGCAAAGCTTTTCCTTGTGAATTTTTCATGTTTATTGTTGCCAAAAAGTTTTAATTGTTTAGAAGAATCTAGATATCAAGGAACATTATGAGTTGCTAATGTGAAATTAATATTTATTTCTACTTCTAAACAAGCGTAAACTTATTTGATAAAAAAAATTCAAATATGTTCCTTGGTCAATCAAGGCAAAAAACAATAGCATGTGAGTTAAAAGCCAGTCTTAAATGTTGAAGTAGAGCCCAGCCGAACAAAAGATATTTCATTAACATTCACCTTACATGGGAAATAAGTGTCTCAAAAGTCAATTCATCTCTCATGCTATACAAAATCAAGAGCTTAAACTATTACTTGGCTACTTGGCTGCATAAACTGACACTATGCAATCAAACTAAATTTTGGAGCCTTGAATTTGCAACTTCCAAGCATAGGAAGATGTCAACAAACAAATATATGCATATTAAACAAAGCCCTAGAAAAATTGTAAAAGTGCATAGACTGCATCATGATCAGTCCAATATGCATCGAGTGTACTTATGCTACAATGCATAGAAGGAAAATTTGTCCAAATATGGTCAATAACAGGTTTTGTCTTTGGTCTGTGGCAATGTGTTATCTCTTGTAGCTCTTCTGACTGCATGTACTCCAACAGTTGTCTGCTTCAATGGTTGTTCACATCAATGTCAATGTTGAAATCACCGATGATTAAAATAACACATTCCTTATGTATAGATTGACTCTTCGCTAATACAATCGTCTCAATGACTTTTGAAACACATGCAAATGGAGCAGCATATACATTGATTAGACAAATTGGTTGAAGAGCATGGAAATCTAACATGACAACTTCCACTTTGTGGTTGCCAAATGATTTAGTGCTTATGACATCAATTTCCTTTTGTATGCATGATAGGACACCATGGACAAAGTATGCAGAGTTGAGATGGAAATGAGCAAATCCATCATCTGCTGGTGGAGTATTTGTTTGTGTTTCTTGAAATCAAATCACCATATTTCTCATGAGATCTTCATCTTGCAAGATTTCATAAACATGTGCTTGCAAGCTACGTGTGTTCAAAGTTGCAATTGACAATGTAGATGCACTTGATGGGAATCGGTCAAAATGATCTAGTTTCCATGTGGCACTACTCAATAAGCGTGTCATCTCATTTGTCACTTTCTTTGTAACACGGAAATTATTTTGCTCTAGTTTGTTGACAAGAAACAGTGAATCAGTTGTTTTCACACGTGATAGTGCTGTGTATACTAGCCCATGTGTTTCTATTCCAGTTGGGTCAAATGCAAGTCTATCCAATGTAAGACCCTGAGCTCTATGTATTGTTCTAGCACATGCCATTTGTATTGGAAATTGCTTTCTGACAATTAGTCTAGATTGTCTTTTGCTATTTGGCAGTGGTTTTTCAACACGCAATATTGGTGTCCAATTTGTCGAAATGTCCTCAGAATAAAGTTCATGAAATTTTCTCCTTTGCAAACCCCCGATGTTTTGATCTGCAAATTCTATCCAAACTATGTCTAGTTCATTTGATTTTTGTGTATATGCCTTTAGTATGCCATTTGCACCATTTACAAGCCCATCTTCTATGTTATAGTTTCCAGCATAGAGCTCAACTAACACATTTCGCTTGATCAATATTTTCATAGGAAAAGCTATAGTTTTGTCATAATGCCTACATCCCATTTGATCGTTTTCATGTTGATCAATGGCTTCAAGAGTTATGAGCTCTTCATGCACCAGTTCGAGCATTTTTTCATTATGAAATTGAACCTGTGTATTCTTGTAGAACAGATACGGAAGTAAAGGATTTGGTGGTGGATCTCGCCAACAATGAGAGTTGATATATTCTATGTCTTCATGAGATTGTTCGTTTGTTCTCATTCTGTTCAAGATTGCAACAAAGGTTGTATCTGTTTGATGCATTGTTCTGTGTAACTCATAGCATTTTCCTTTTTCTTGCCAAAAATGGTATGGCACTCTTTCCTTGTTGATGATAGGCTCCTCAAAAATACAAGAGTATTTGATTGGTTGTGCTTGATAAAGATCACCCATGAAAATAATGTCAATGCCTCCAAAATATGAAACAAGAGTATGCTTTATTTGTCGTAGCCTTTTTTCAAGTTGATATAAGAATGTTGCACCTATAAGAGATGCTTCATCAATGAGAAGTACATGCAATCCATGATAGTGCTTTGTGAAAGTATCAAGTTTCTCACTATTTAAAGGAATGTAATATGATTTGTTGAATGGCATGGAAAAGGCAGAATGCAAAGTCACACCCCCTGCATTGAAAGCTGCTTTTCCTGTGTAAGAGTCAATTATTCCTTTAAGTTCTGTAGGGTCATATTCTTCATTGTTGGTGTACAAGCGAACAAGCGATTGGAAGATTGCCCTTGCAACAAATGTTTTCCCAGTTCCAGCACTTCCAGTCACAAAAAGATGCAATGTGTTAACATGCTTTTGCTTAAATGTGAGTTTAATTACTTTTCACAAATGATATATTAATGGCAAACGTTGCTGGGTGTGAATACACTAAGAGTGTGGGCAAGCAATAAAAATAATGACGGCATGAAAATCTATTGCCTACTTCATGACGACGAACTCAATCTGGGAGAAAGACGGAATAAACCCATTGACCAGACCACTGCATGAACTGATTTCATTGATAGGTTGGCCTGCACTGCAGCACTAGCGTCTAAACAATTAATTATGAATGAATGGATGAGTAATGCTACTAGAGGATTTGGAGTAATGTGCCTAGAGGATTTGGATGTAGAGAGAGTCAATCTCTACAACACCGTAACATTAGTCAAACTGACATGAGTCAATGGCATGAACTAATAACAATCAAACGGACTAGCGGATCCCTATCACCTGTAACAAAAAAGTTCGGCCACATGTGGCAGGGGCAAGGGTCTCTACGACCGGTAGATAAGTTAAAAGAGCTGGATTTCAGCTGGAGATTGGGATTTTCAAGCCGAAAAAGGATTTAATAAACCATTCAAATAATTGAAAAACTCCATAGATAATTTAATTGAGCTTTTCTCAGCCCCTAACAAAAACAATTCAACCACATGAGGCAGGGGCAAGGGTCTCTGCGACCGGTAGATAAGTGAAAAGAGCCGGATTTCAGCTAGAGATTGGGATTTTCAAGCCGAAAAAGGATTTAATAAACCATTCAAATAATTGTCGTAGAATTGGAGGCTCATGTGCATAACTGCACAATGTCCTTGCCACTGCAACTGCTACTGGTACAACGCTAAACAACAAATGCCTCCCTATCGCAACATATTACAGCTACAGACACTCGTCTTTGTCTCCGCACACCAGTCAGCGAACGAAACCAACAAACAAGAGGGATTTAACAAACCATTCAAATAATTGTCGTAGACTTGGAGCCTCATGTGCATACCTGCATAATGACCTTGCCACTACAACTGCTGTTGGTACAACACTGAACAACAAATACCTCCCTGTCGCAACAGATTATAGCTACAGACACTCATCTTCGTCTCCGCACACCTGACAGCGAACGAAACCAGCAAACAAGAACAGTAGAATAACCATCAAGCCCCTTTAAATAACAAATTATCCAACACACCCAACACAAACTAGCATTAAATTTCATCCCTACTTCAATAACTTCCCAAATGCTCGAAAAATGCAATTCGCCAGAAAACCCTCATTACAGCTCCCGGCAGGCAGAGAAAAATGCATCTCTATGCTGCTTATCCCGTCGACAGAGTTTTGAGTTCTTCATGCCCGGTCGGAAGCCAAGCTCTTAACCACATCCGGTCGAACTCCCAAACTCCCAAATGCATGCATTTGATGGTTGTTGCTAATACCCTCCTCCTTTTTGGTACTAGTAAGTACAGGTGCATGGACCCGCGGCCATCACAACCCCATACTAGACTACGAGGAGGGTGTTCAATGCACAGATCGACAGATAAATGGATTGTATTTGAAGGTAATAATAAATATATTATAAATATGTGTACGAATTCTAAACTCGGTAGGCGTCCTAGATTGAAGCTTTAAGGTGTTAACTCATTTCAGGGGCTAAGACAGAATGTAGCCACAAACTATTAACCATAATACAAATTTACAAAAATTGATATAGCATTTGGAATCATCCAATACAATATGTGTTATGCATGAAAGACTATAAATGCTCACTCGAGTGTGATGTTAGGCGAAGGTAAAGGAAACCCCTATAAATGTGATTTATAAAATCATTTCATCATTTTGAAACTAAAAAATTAAAAATTTTAATTTTAATTTTAATATGGTAAGACGGCAGGTGTCAAATTGTCAAATTTCTAAATTATTTTAATTTTATTTTAAATTCTGAAAATAAAGCCATCTCCTGCAGGCATTTATGTCTTGTCAATCCTGTCCTTGACCAATGAAAAAAACAAATTTCTATTTTTCAGAAATTAAAATAAATATTTTTTATTTTCTTAAAAATCAGATTAATACCTTTTTTTTCAAACATTATGAAAAAAACATTAATAATTCAAAACTAATGCAGGTCAAAGACCATTGACTTTTCAATGGAAAGTATATCCTTGCCTTGGTAGGGACTAATATATATATATATATATAAGTAATTTTGTAGTTAAGATACTTATTATTTTTATTCAATAAATAATAAATATAAATAAATATTTTTTATTTATTAAATTTGTATTATTATTAAATATTTTTATTTTTTATTTATTTTTAAAGTGTACTTTTAAAGATTTTAAAACAACATATGAAATTGGAAGAAGTATGTGTTTCATGGTTACATTTTCTCTATTGTAATTTGAATTCACGAGTGTATGTGTTTAGTCTTTATTGTACATTTCTCACAACACCACAAAGTTGGGAAATGTATTTCATTTTACATTTATAAAATTGTAATTCGAATTCCCAATTATTGTGAGCAAAGTTTGAAAAGAACTACATTTTTGTTTTACAAGAATGCATATTACTCTATTATGGAGTATTATGGAGGTTTGAGTGGATCAGAGACTTTCTATAGTAAATGAATGACAATGAGTTTGTTAACTTTTTTGCAGACCCTTTGAAAATGGTGCAAATCTTTGTTAGGACTAGGGTGAAAATGCGAAGCTGGGAAACAATTCTATGAAAAAAACGTGAAGCTAGGAAAGAGGGCGCGCGGATGAACAGGGGAAAAAAAGTCAACCTGAAACTCTCAGCCTAGAGTTTTGAGAGTTCAAACTCTCGGCAGAGAGTTTAAAAAAAATCTAGGACGAGAGTTTGAACCAATCCCCGCGCTATATTTAAAAAAAAACTCTCGGATGAGAGTTTGAACTAAACTTTCGGCTGAGAGTTCGGAAGACATTTTCTGGGCCGAGACTTTTTGGTCAACAGTTCCAGCAGAATTTCTGCAGAATGCAAAAATGTGTCACTTTAACAAGGTCGGACTACTGCAAAAAATGAGAATTACATGTCGGAGTTTATACCAGTAGATTCGTCATTCAATCTACTTTCTCATAATATAAAAATTTTCGAATTTCGTTTAGGATTACTATTTTTTTTTATTTTTTTACTACACTTTATCATTAAAAATTTTAGTGATGTAAAAATCAGTCACAATGAAAATTCAATATCATCACAATGTCGAAGCCAAAAAAATTTAAAAAAATACAGGGATGTTCCTTGAACTGTCCTCTTCAATGGGTTGGTTTTAGTTTGTTTGATAAGAGTCACATTTGAAACAAAATGAGAATACAAAAACATGTGTCGATAATGTACCATGTTTTGAACATATGTTGTTTCGATAAATAATAAATAATAGTTCCCAAGTCTTAAAAAACTCAAAATATAGTCCAGGATCAAGTTTAGCGTGTTTAGACAATGAGCCTACAATTTTTTTTCCCTAAAATGAATAACCATATATCAAAAAACAGTCGTCAACACGGGTCACTCATTATCCATACCTAAAAGTTTCAAGTATATGCCGTTGGTTGACAACAAATTTGTCCCACGATATGTCCATCAAAAAAATTAAAAAAAATATGAGTAGTAAGATAATTCAATTCTGTAAAACCTTTGTGTTTACTTCAAGTTGAAATTCCTAAGGGATATATGGGTTTGAATAGGTCGAAGTTGAAAAACATAAAAATTAGCAGTTTTTTTTGTCAAAAACAAGCCAAAATTGTTTCCCAACTTCATGTTTTCACCCACCAACAATGTTTCATCCCACACAAGAGTTCCTAGCCTAGAGCCAAGGGTAGACCTAAAAGTTGTGGACCGTAGGGAGAAACCACCCAAAGCTCTTCATGCCCTTTAAAATTGTAGACAAGTGGAAAAAGTGTGCGAGGATTTGATCCTGGCTATGGATGTTAGGTTATTGATTGAAGCCAAATCAGATAACCTCTAGGAAGGGATCTATGGGGTTTCAAACCATGAATCTAAACGATTGATTAGAAGGGATTCACATGTAGGGAGTACTGGTGAATATAATGGTGTTGGGCTCAAAGTCAGAGGTGTATTGATGACAATTAATGTGTGATGTTGGAGTCTTCAAATCATATTCCCTCCATTAATCTAGTAGTTTCCACTTTCTTGGAGACAAAAGAAGTAAAATATATCCATTCTACATTTTGGAGCATTGGAATTATCAGTAGTAGCTTGTTGTCAGAGCGTCTTTCTAATATTGAGTTGGGTTAGAGCCTAGTGGAAGGATCGAGGAGTCTCGAGGAAAAATGTTGAAAGCGAATGGTGAAAAAAAAAGAGTGCATAGGTGTCCATGATTTTGAGGGATAACACTAGAATAGAACAAATCTTAGAATTCTTGGGAAAAGACATACTATGAAGATTCCATTCAAAGTATGTGGAAACCCCTTTCTTGGGTATGGTTCGGTTTTTCATTTTCTTTCAAAGGGATGGATTCGTTTTCTTTTTCAAATTAAACATGACACAATAAATATATTGTTTGGTGTTTGGTTTTGAAATGCAACTTAGCTAGCCATGACACCATGGATGCCATGTTTTGACCCTTATTTTGCAACAATTAGAGTTATTCTAGCTTTGGTCAAATTTGTAGGACTACCCATCAAATTTTGGTCACAAAAATCTCGCAAAGACCCGAGGATAGCTTTAGGAAAGGCTCTGGATGTTGATTTATCATTTATGGAAAACAATTTTTGGACAATAGTGGGTTTTGATTGAGATTGACATCAATGAGGGTTTGGTGGTATCCTTAAATGTTATGGTTGTAGGTTCAAGGAACTCTCAGACTCTATATTACTTTAGAATCCCATTCTAGTGCTTCTAATGGAATTTATATGATTATGTTATGAAGGATTGCATGCTTCTCTTCATAAAAAAAAAGTACGGCAAAATAATTTTTCTTCCTAAGGAGGGTAGTGATTTGAAAATTTATGAAGGGGTAGCTCCATTAGTTCATGATCTAGTGGATATCTCGGGGTGCATTCTGGTGGTATCTAGTGAGAAAGGGAAGGAGATGGTCACTTTGGACGATGCTTAAGATAATATTCCAAATTGTAAAAAGGGTGGTGTAAAGGAGATATCATCCGGCCAAGAGATTAAAACACCTATTTTGAAGAAGAATTACATCGAAAACATTAATAGGCAAGTGCTCTCATTTATCCTTGTGTGTGTTGGTTAAGCCACATCTATATTTCTATTTCAGGACAAATTTAGGAATTGCCTTTGATTGTTGATTCAACTATAAAGTAAAAAAAGGTAAATCTCGAAATCTCTCATATTTGGGGATTAATGTCAATGGATTCTCTTTGTCTTGCTTATGAGGTTATGAGAGTTCTTTTTCTCTAAGGGGAGAAGATGTGATGGGGGATTGGTCTAATGATTTGAGAAAATTGTCTTCTAATAAGTTGATTTTCGAGGCAATTTAAAAATAAAATATGCATATACAACCTACTTCCTTAAATGCACATATACAAAAGTGATTTCATATATACTTGCATTTGGATTCCATAAATATGCATTTATGGAAACCAAAATGCACATATACATAAGATCTTCCATATATGTTCATTTGAATTTCGAGAATGCACATTTACAAAATCCAAATGCACATATATGTAATCGTTTCCATAAATGCACATATGCGAAAGCACTACTACATATGCACATTTTTTTATTCCATATATGTGTCTTCGCAAAAGCCAAATGCACATTTACATAAGTAAAAATTTTCATATATAGAAGCATGCTTAGTATATGTGCATATATGGGAGTACCTTTGTATATATGCATTTGGATTCCATGAATTCCTTTATCGAAACTAAATGCACATATTTGGAAGCCAACTTCAATGACCATGTGAATACGCATATATGGAAGCTCTTATGTATATGTACATTCACAAAAGTTAGATGTGCATTTACAAAATTGATCTCACATTTATGAGTATGTATAGAAGTCAATACATACTATGTGGAAGCCAAAATGCAATATATGGAATCTTGCTTCTATATATGCACATTTTTGCTTTGATATATGCATATTATTTAATTTTTATAAGTGTGCATGTATAGAAGCACTCTCGTATATGCACATTTTCGGAAGCCATATGTGCACATTCATAGAAACCAAATGTGTATTTACGGAAATTGTAGGATTTCATATATGTGCATTTTAGCTTACAAATTCAAAATGCACATTTACAGAAGCCAAAATGCACACATACAAAAGCAAGATTTTATATATGTGCATTTTACTTCTATAAATGCACATATATGGAAATAGACTTCTATATGTGTGCATTTGGTTTTTTTATATGTGCATTTACATAAGTATTTGTCTCTTGTGTATGCACAAATATGGAAGTGATTTTGTATATGCACATAAATGGAAGTTCTTTTGTAAATGTACATATATGAAACGAGCTTTCATAAATGCACATTTGACTTCCATGAATGTGCATTTTGTCTTTTGTAAATGTGTATATATGGAATCCTACACATGCACATATTTGATGTTCATAAATTATGCACATATATAGAACTAGACTTTCGTAAATGCACATATATGAAGGTAGGCTTCTGTATATACACATTATTTGGCTTGCATATATGTACATATAAGAAAGTGTATATTTTTCCTTTTAAATGTGCATATATGAAAGTCAAATAATGCACATATACAAAAGCCTTCTTCTATATATGCACATTTACGAAAACCAAAATGCACATATATGGAAGCTCTTTCGTATATGTGCATATGCATATTTATGCACATTTACGAAATCCAAAATGCACATTTATGAAATCCAATTGTGCATTTATGAAAGCCTACAGTTAGATCAAGTCAAAATGTGTATTATGAAAGTGCTTTGTAATACCCTCATTTTTGAATTGGAATATATCAAAATAAATCATGTAAATGGTGTAAATACGCTAGTATGAATTCCTAGTGCAGAGCTCAAGGCCAAGGCTTGACTAGTGAATATCTAGGTATGTATGGTGTAAATATTTAATTATGGACTGTGTTATTGGATTATTGTGCCAATTCAAGTGCTATGTAAATATTATGTTGAAAATCAATAAAATGATCCATGATGACTGTGTAAAGAGCACTAGAGGGGTTATGATTCCGCTAGAGGGGAAGAGGAAAGGTGTCCTATGGGAGATTATATTTTCTATTTCCAAGTGTCAACCTTAGAACTCATCCATTTTCTACCATCTTGTTTAAATGAACCAATTACTTCCTTCTTACTATTTCATCCAATCAATGAATGCATATGTGAGGTTGGTGGGGAAAGTCTTCTCATGTAGCTATGGAAACATGGGATGAATATACTTCCATCAATGATGTAAGAGTGGATGTGAAAACAATTATAGATTAACAGACCTATAGCTTTGGGATATGAAGAAAATCCTCTTTAAGGCTCTCATGATTCTTATTATCTTATATGGATGTGAAGTTTGGGGTTACATTATCTCTAGATAATAATGGAGAAGGAATGAACAAATCCAAAAGTGCTTTATAACATATAATATCAAAATTAAAGGCAATACACTCTATCATATCCTCCTCATAGAAGCGAGTATCTCCCTAATTGAGATTATGGCTATGACTGGATACCTAATATACAAGAACAAGATACAAAGAATGGGAGACAATAAGCTTCCAAATATTTCTTCATACTCTATTCAAACCACCTACCATTTAAGTGAATATCTCATAAAGATGTCAAGTCTTGGCTAAATCATTGGGGATTTGAAGAATTGGTCATAGTTTACTTTGCAAAATAATGGTAGTGCTAATGTCAAAAATATTATTACATCTAAATTTAAGGTGAAGATGTGATGCGATTAGAGGATAAGAGAAAATTAAGATATTATAAGGAGGTGATCGAATCTAATCTAGAAGATAAAAAGTATCTCTCAATTTTAACTAGGGTAAAGAAGAAAATCAACATTGCTAAAATAAGAACACTCACATGAGCTCCACAGCGAAACAGGACAGACAATTCCTAAAATGCCATGGGATGGAAGAATTTGACATCTTTGTGGCACCAAAAGAGTTGGAGATGAAAATCAATTTCTCATAGAATGTCCTATGCACGCCCACATTATAGTGCAATTTCAAAATATTTGTTGTAATATTGACCTTCCTAGCCTCTTTACTCATCACAATTATGATGATTTTGGAATGCTTCTCTTAAATCTTTTTGAGCATATAAATAAAATTCTGAAGAAAGGGCCAAGTGACTCCTTACCTTTTTAAGGTCCAATAGACCAAAGTTGATCTCACTAGATGTTAATAACTATCATCATGTGTGTGTGTGTGTGTGGTGTGTTTCCATGAAATACATATCATGGGGAAACCCACCAAGTACTTTCCTTCATTTCAATCATGCTAGTACCTAGTGTAAACTAGCTTCTAGGGCTAATACAAGAATGTACTTAGTAAAATTTCAACATGTCACTTGCAGGAAATGGTGGGGAGGGTAACAATCATTCATCCCAACCAACCAAGCTACACCTAATTAATTGATTATATATATATATAACAATTTAGTTTTAATAAATAAATAAAAATTGACAAATATTGTTTTTGAAGAGAAAATTGAACAATTGAGAAATTAATTGAAATTAACTAAATACCTCAAGAGATTCAATCCTCAATGGTGCTTAATAAATCTGAATTTATTATCTATTGTAATTTTAAAGTACATAAATGAATTCATTTTTTTTACTATCAATTTTAAGTCCATATAAATAATATAAACTTTACATACACTTTTAGTTACATACACTTTGAAGTTCAAAAAGAATTTGTGGTGCGATGAAAATTTAGAGGATAAAAGAAAATTAAGATATTACTTGGAAGCCATTAACCGTAATCTTGAAGATCAAAATTATGTCTTTGCTTTAACTAGCATAAATAAGAGGATCCACGTAGATCAAATAAGAATGAGCTTTCATTGCCTGCATCATATCCCTCAAAACTGATATATTCCTTGTGAATTTTGACATGCAACAAGAAAACAAATTGTAGGGAATTATGGTTTCTTTTCAATTATATATATTTTAAAAATAATAATATCATTTAATATGTCAAAATTGCATTTAATGAAAGGTTTGTGCTTATAAATTTAAGGGAAAGTTAACAAGTGGCTTCTCTACACAATTTTTTTAATGATAAAGGTATAATTTTTGAAAAATATATATGAACATAATCTACACATAATGCACTAGGTCGCACATATATTTTTTTAAATTATATTTTTTATTAATTTTTGAAATTGAGCATTGCAAAATTTAATCGTATTTTGTACATGTGTGTGCATGCAATTTTTTTTACTGATTACAAAAATTAAAAAACAAAAAATACTTTTGAAGAGGATGTGTCGATGTGGGGCATATATACTTTTTGAAATTTCTTGGTTGTGTACTTTTTATGTTGTAGATTTTTCTTTGAGTTGCTTTGAAGTTGTGGACATGGTTTTTAAGTGTAAGTTTTTAAAGAAAAATAAATATCATATGAAGTCAAAAACCCATAAATTATGCGCCAGTGGATAGATGATCATTAATGAATCCACCAACATGAATTCCACCACCTAAGGTGCATCCCATGATAGGGTTTATGCCCAGCAAAGAGGCATACATCACATCTGTAAAAAATGGGGCTAAAGACTTGTTTTTAAATCCCTTGATCAAGATATTAAAAACCCTTGATCGAGGATTTGAAAAACTTCTTAAATACCTTGATCGAGGGTTTACCCATGATTAAGAAAATAGCTCAATCAAGCTATTTTCTACATTACTTTGAAATGTAAACAATAATATAGTGCATATTATGAAAATATAATATTTGAATATAGTTCAATAGCTTGATCGGTTGAATATCTCAATCTAACTAAGCTCGATCAAACTATTATTTCACTTTGAAATGCAATGCATAATATATATATATAGATATATATATATATATTACAATATTAAAAATAAGAAAAAAATGCAATACAAATAAAGAAGTTTGGGGATGTAGAAACAAAATAATAAAGAAAATTCAATGATGCTAAAACTATAGGCCATAAACCACTAACAACAAATCCACCATGAATGAATCAAGAAATCTGCCATCGCCGAGCATTGTTACAACACAAAACATTTTATGTGTTTTGAGAAGGCAGAGGTCCTCGCATCCATCCCTCATTACTACAAAAGGAAAGTAAGGGAAGCTCTGGAGATTGAGAAATTTACGGATAACGTAAACAGGGATAACGGCATGAAAATAAAGAAAGCATGGAAACCAGTTGTACGCACTATGAAGAACAACCCTCATTCTCACACCATCGATGAAAGTAAAAACCCGGTTCATTAATTTATTAATTAATATTGGGGGCCGACTTATCTTTAAGATACATTAGCAGCATCAACTATATATATATCCCAAAATTGCTAATGTTTTAACCGTGAGCCTCGCTCTCGTGAAGATGGACCCGCATTTAGGGTTTGAAACATCAAGACATTCCTCTTCACCAACGTAGTCTCCTCTTAGCATTGACTTCACCTGCGTGAAAATCAGAAATCAAATTGCGGCCCCCCATGGAATGGATGTGCAACAGGATATTCGGCTCTTTGAAAATCTGAGGGTTAAAATCGCACGCTGTACAGATGATCTCTCCTTCTTGAAGAAATGTCGGGACAACAACATTATTCCATGCTTTGCTCCGATCACACACAGGATGATGGTGAAACACTCGCATGCCTTCACAACTCTTAGCCTCACGCTCATCAGAGGTGAGATTAAACACACGAGGCGGGAGTTGAACACTCTCTCAAAAAATACGTTCGACTTACACGTGTCCCTTGCAACGAAAATACGAATTGATCTTTGGACAGACATAGAGGCTGCCACAACACTCAAAGTAGAACGGGATTTCTCCAACACCTCCAGCATCCAATCCCATAAGTATGATCGCCTCAGCAAGAAGCAACACTGTCCTGCATTAAAGAACTGCGTAGTCAATCTTGCAGAGACAGATCTGGATAAAGATGCCAAAGAACTTCTACAGAAAGGACTCAACTATGCCATGGCACCAAGGAAAATTCCAATGGAAAACATCATCTGCTGCATTGAAGAAACGATCAAAGATTTTCCAGAGGACACTGCGGAAGATATTCGCTAAGAATGTGCAATTGTCCTCAAGAATGCCAGGCCTCCCAATGGAAATTTAACCAGAGACAAAGTTGTTTCTCTCAAAGCACTAAAGGAAGAAAGGATATCATGATCCTTAAAGCTGATAAAGGCAACGCAACAGTAATAATGAAGACTGAAGACTACAACAGAAAAATGCTCGAGCACTTAGAGACTGGAAGCTACAGAAAGATACAAGGAAACCCTATGAACAAAGCGATTAAAAAAATCTCATTGGCTATTAATAACTCCTCGCTTGATGAAGAACAAAAGAAGAGACTCATCCTCGCATATATGGCTTACCAAAAATACACAAGGTTGGCAATCCTTTAAGACCTATTGTCAACACGATAGGTTCACCCACATATGCATTGGAAAAGTACCTCGCGAAGTAGCTTAAGCCTCTCACGGGAAATGGATTTTCTTTTATAAAAGACTCTACGCATCTTGTGGAGATGATAAAAGATTGGAAGATGTGTGAGAACGATACCTTAGTCATTTTTTACGTAGTATCACTTTACACCATGGTTCCAATTGATAAGGTGATAAGGCTATAGAAGTTGTGAAGGAAGTTGCTAATGAGGAGATTGCCAATCTTGTGGAAATATGCCTCAGATCAACTTTCTTTGTCTTTAGAGGAGAAATATTCGAACAAATGGAAGGGGTCGCTATGGGGTCACCTATTTCACCAGTGGTCGCTAACCTCTTTATGGAACATATAGAGAAAAAAGCAATTGACTCATCCCCTCTCAAACCCAGATGGTGGATGAGATATGTGGACGATGTATACAGCAATTGGCCACATGGCGAGGAAAAGTTAATGGACTTCACAAATCATTTGAATAGCCAACATCATAGCATCAAATTCACCATAGAGAAAGAGGAGAACAATAGCCTTCCATTCCTAGATGTACTTACCACAAAGAAGTAGGATGGTTCCTTAGCTCATCAAGTGTACCGGAAGAAAACATATACTGATAGATACTTACACGTTGATTCCCATCACCATCCGGCACAAAAGATTGGGATAATCAACACTTTGGCCACCCGAGCCCTAAGGATCTCTGACAAAGACCATTTGAAAGACGAATTAGAACATCTTAGATTGGTCCTTCTATGCAATGGGTACAATGATAAACAAATCAATAACACTATTCGTAAAGCATGCAGCGACAAGGCAAGAACCCGTTGGAAGACAGCTTTGTGACAAAGACTATTCTCCCTTTCATCCATGGCACTACTGACAAGATTGCCAAGATTCTAAGAAGGAGGAACATAAAAGTTGCTTTCTCCCCTCCAAACTCCCTCAGAAGCATGCTAGACTTGGCTAAAGATCCCATTGATCCAAAACTATTGAAAGGGGTATATGCTATACCCTGCTCATGTGGAAAGAAATACATCAGGGAAACAGGACGTTCCATAATGACAAGGTTAAAGGAACATGCCGCTAACGTCCACCATGAACAAATCAAGGAATCTACCATCGTTGAGCATTGTTACAACACAAAACATTATATGTGTTTTGAGAAGGCAGAGGTCCTCGCATCCATCCCTCATCACTACAAAAGGAAAGTAAGGGAAGCTCTGGAGATTGAGAAATTTACGGATAACTTAAACAGGGATGACGACATGAAAATAAAGGAAGCATGGAAACTAGTTGTACGCGCTATGAAGAACAACCCTCATTCTCACACCATCGATGAAAGTAAAAACCCGGTTCATTAATTTATTAATTAATATTGGGGGCCGACTTATCTTTAAGATACATTAGCAGCATCAACTATATATATATCCCATAATTGCTAATGTTTTAACCGTGAGCCTCACTCTCTTGAAGATGGACCCGCATTTAGGGTTTGAAACGTCTAGACCTTCCTCTTCACCAACGCAGTCTCCTCTTAGCATTAACAAATTAACTTTTAACGCATATTTATTGTTAGTTGTTTATGGCCCATGGTTTTGGAAACCCATGGTATTGAATTATATTTATGATTTTGTTTCTATGTCCCAAAGCTTTTTATTTGTATTTCATTTTTATTTTTACTTTTAATATTGTAATTGTATATTTATAACTATAGATTATTATATGTATTTTTTAAATATTATATTTTCATTATGGATTACATTTCAAAGTGATCTAGCGATCGAGCTAATAGATAGATAGAGCTATTGAGGTCGATATTATATTTTCATAATATGCATTATATTATTGTTTACATTTCAAAGTAATGTAGAAAATAACTCCATTGAGCTATTTCTTGACCGAACAATAGCTCAATCGAACTATTGGAAAAAGCTCAATCAAGGGCTTAATTAAACCTTGATCGAGCACGGGTTTTAGACAATCCACATTGGCGTCTTGCCAAAAAGTGGGAACATCCTACAATACCAGTGTGCATAGCCTTATATCTAATCAAAATTATAGCAATTTAGGAACACTCATCTCCAAGCTTTTTGAACACAAAAAATAAAACTCTAAAGCAAACCAAGTAATTCCTTACTTTTCTTTCTTAAGGTTGAATAGACCAAAATTGGTCACTATCATCATCATCACATCATTATTTAACAAGCATTTATATATATGAAAAAATCAAAGATAGGAGAACTATATTTTTTCTAATAATGTCAAAGTAATTTGCTACTTCCCAATTTTAGGGGTTAAGTGTCACAAATAAGTAATAAGTTATTTGTTACTTGTTGTTTGCATGAAGCCTCTTATCCATGCATTAACTAAGAGTTATCCATGCATTGACTACCAATTATCCATGCCCTAACTATAAGTTATTTTTGATATTTTTTTCTTTTATAATTATTAATTTCAAATTTTGAACACCTATCCATGTAATCATTAACTTTTTATTTTTAATATAAATCATGATAGTAAACTTTTTATATTTATATTTTTAATTAATATGATTTTTTTCAATAATACTAGTTTCACAAATTCATTTATGAGGGACTAGCACTTGAGATTACCCTGTCAAAATTAAAAAAATATAAAAAATTCTTTTATCGTTAACTTTTTATTTTTATTATAGCCTTTTATATTTATATTTTTAATTGTTAGGATTTTTTTCTATAATACTAAATTCATAACTCATTTATGAGGGACCCATAACTATTTACATAAATAAAAGATTCCTGACTGATAAATGCCAAATGAGTGAGGCTTCTAACCCGTGTCTTCATGAAAACTTCATGTGTTGTAAGACATAAGATACGATAAATGCCAAAAGGACTGAGACTTGTAGCCTGTGCCTTCATGAAAACTTCATGAGTAACTAGATATTTAAGATTATCATGGCTGTGCGAAGCAACGGGAATATTTTACTTGCTGTCATGCACTTCGTTGATGTCTGCTTCACGCACTTTGTTGCTGTCATACACTTCGTTGGTGTGAGACATAATTGAATGTCACATTCACTGTAATTTCTTGGAAATACAAGGAGCAGAAGGGGCAAGCGAAGTTTCAATCCTGCAATTATTCAGTGTTTTCTTTCTAAATATCGGTCCTCAGGTAACAGGTGTGTCCGCATCCTCATTCGTCACTTCTGAATGTTTCTTTATTGATAAATACAGGGCTAGCGTTGTGAGAAAACCACAGAGAAATATAACAACAATGGATGGCATGCCTGATATGTCACCAACCCTAGAGTCTCCTCCAATGGAGTCCATGCCCATGCAGATCATGAGGAGTAGCTTTTACTGGGGCAGTGATGTTGTATTGTTTTTTGCAGACTGGCCTTCAGGCCATGGGGTGATGTATATCTTGGCTCTTGCTTTGCTTCTTGTCATTTCAGTTTTTAATGAATATCTGTCTAATCTCAAAGGTTCTCATGGTGGATTGGTAGAGACTCTATGCCACACAGTCCGTGTTGCCACTGCCTACCTCCTCATGCTAGCGGTCATGTCTTACAACCTGGGTGTGTTCGTTGCTGTCATTGTAGGCTCTGCAATTGGTTTCTACGTATTTCGTAGACACCATGCCAGGGAACAAGAATCCTGCAACACGGATACTGAAAGCAAACCCTAAATGGATTCACGGAAAGAGAGCAAAAATCAATGGTCTCTTGATAGCTGCCTGCTTTTCTGTTTGTGGGTATTTTGTAGAAAGTTTGAGCAAGTCTTTCTGTTTGTGGGTATTTGGAAGGATGTTCTGTAAAACTATTTCTCAATACGGATGGCTACTGTTGATCGAATCTGTGAATTTGAAAGTTGAATTCTGTTTTCATCCCATAATATTAGATACTTTGTAAGGTGATTTCTGTATCCAGTAGGTTCAGTTATGATAATTAATCAATCTTATTGTAATGCTAGATTCCAGTTCTGTTTCGCCTGCGGTTCAGTTATGATAGTTGATCAATCGAATTGTAATGATAGATTTTTCTAAATTAGATTAATCTTAATCTAGATTCATCTTAATCTTAAAACAGTCAAAACAAGTGCAAAATTCCAAAATCAAAACAAATCTAACTGCAAACTTCCCACCTAAAAAAGTTCAGATCAAATGTAATGGATTAAGAAAAATATATCAAATCTAACTGCAAACTTCAAACAGATGGGGTTCAGATCAGATGGAATGGCTTTAAAAAGAAACATCAGGGTAAAATGCATCTCGAACTCCGATAAACTCGCAAAAATCTAAAATCTGGGTTATAAGATGAAATTGAATGCAAATTTCCATAAATAAAATGATGGGTTGAAAGATTAAATGGATGGGCAAAAAGTAAAAAATTAGGGTTTTGGAGATAGGATGGAATAGCAAAAATCTAAAATCTAAAAATATGGGTTATGATGGAATGGTGGCCATAAAATGGATTTGGTTTTAAAATATAATTGATCATAAAATTGTTTTTTAATTCAGTTTTGTGTTTTTTTTTATAAAAATGTGGTTTTAAAGTGTAAGTGATCATACAACTATTTTTTTAAATGAAGGAAAAAATTATTGGAAGGCTCTAAAGATAGATGGAATTGCAAAAATCCAAAAAGATAGGTTAAGATGAAATATATTTCGCTTTAAAATATCAAAGATGTGAAAATTGTTGTTGTTTTTTTTTTTTTTAAATAAAATATATTTTATCCTTGAAATTGTAATAGTTTTTTTAATAATATAATGTAATTTTAATTTTTAAAATTTACTATCATAATTGCAAAAATCTAGAAAGATAGGTTAAGATGAAATAGATTTTCCTTTAAAATATTAAAGATGTGAAAATTGCCAAAAAGATAGGTTAAGATGAAATAGATTTGGCTTAAGATGAAATAGATTTGGCTTTAAAGATGTGAAAATTGTATTTAGTTTTATTTTAAAAGTAAAATGGATTTTATCTTTGATATTGTAATAGTTTTTTAATAATATAATGTAATTTTAATTTTTTAAATTGACTAGCATATAATAATCTTAAATCTTGATATACCAATTTATTGATGTGTATTTTTTTTTAAATTGTTTATGGGTGAATCAACTAAGGTGGTATTTTTGGCAAGCTAAACCCAAAAAAATTGTTTCTGAAACCCTCGATCGAGGTATTTTCAAGCCCTCTATCCCTTGATAGAGTGAGCAATAGCTCGATCGAGGACGTCGATCGAGCTATTAAGACTCACAAAAAAAATAAAAATAGGGCCCGACCCGCCGGTCGACCCTGTTTGAAAACGACCCCTCGACCTACCGTCTATAGGACTGAACAACGACCCCTCGACCGAGCGTCTACAGGACTGAACAACGCGACATGCCACTCCATGCCCTACACCCCACGCAAGCTCCCAACCATGTCTTCCACTCCACCAAGTAAGTGGAGTTCCAACCTTCCATTTGTTTTTTTAATACAATTTAATTTATTTTATTTTTTTTATAAATTTGTGTGAATGTTGCAATTTTTTTTTTCTAAATAAATGTAACCATTAAAACCAATAACCTTTCTTTTTTAGAAAAACCATTGAAACCAATAACCATTTTTTTTGTGTAGAAAAATCATTGAAACAAAACACTATTTGAAAAAAAAAACAAAACAAAAAACCATTTCAAAACAATAACAAAAAACCATTTCAAAACAATAACAAAAAACCATTTGAAAACCAAAAACCATTTGAAAACAAAAACCATTTCAAAACAAAAACGAAAAAAACATTTCAAAACAAAAACAAAAAACTATTTAAAACATAAAACCAAAAACCATTTGAAATATGTTTTAAATTTTAAATTTATGTTGTATTTATTTTTTAAAATTATCAATATTTTTATTTATATCAACCAGTAGCATTTTATGCACGGTAGTATTTCATTGCATAAAATGCTACCGGTTTTATTTTTAAATGTGTTTTGACAAGCACAAATGATGCCGGTTTTTTTTCAATCCTCTGAGAAGGCCAAGAGGATCGAAAAAAAAATAATCATATTACGTTGTCAATTTAACAAAAAGCATTCAATTTTAAATTAATTTAAATTGAAATTGAAATTTTACGTTTTTTTTCAATCCTCTAATGCCAATAGGATTGAAAAAAAATTATACCTATTGCCTTCCCCGTTTTTTTCCAATATAAGCTCATATAACCATGTAACACAAACTATTAACATTAAAAAAAACAATTGAAATCCTTGAAATTGACATTGAAATTTTAAATCGAAATTGAAATTGAAATTTTAAATTAAATTAAAAGTGAAATTGAAATTTTGAAATATGAACATTTGATCAAAAGTTTGTAGTTTCAACATTCAAATTACTTAGGATAAAATCACATTTGACTTGTTACCTATTGGTGTTCACTAATCACTATTGCAATTTGAAATTTCAAAATTGAAAATGAAAATGAAAACCAAATTGGAATTGAAATTGAATTTGAAAATTGAAATTAAATTGAAATTGAAATGCAAATGAAAATTAGGAATTGGAAATGGAATTAGAATTTGAAATCGAAATTGGAAATTAAATTTGAATTTGAAATCCAAATTGGAAATTGAAATTGAATTTAAAATCCAAATTGGAAATTGAAATTGAATTTGAATTTGAAATCCAAATTTTGAAATTTTGAAATTGAAATTAAAATTGATTTGAAATTTGAGATTGAAAACCGAAGTCGAAGTTGGAATTGAAATTGAAATTGAAATTTAAAATTGTAAATTGTAAAAAAAAATGATATCGAAATTGAAATTGAAAATTGAAATTGGAATTGAAATGTAAATTTGAAATAGAAATTTGAAATTGAAAATAGAAATAAAAATGAAAATTGAGAAATAGAAATGGATTTGAAATTGGAATTGGAAATTGAAATAGAAATTGAATTTGAATTTCAAATTAAAATTGAAATTGAAATTGAAAACTCAAGATTAAATTTAAATTTAAATTTACCAAATTGAAATTTGAATTTGAATTTGAATTTGAAAAACAAAAATGAAAATGATTGTGAATTTGAAATTAAAAATTGAAAATTGAAATTCAAACGAAAATGAAAATTGAGAATCGGAAATGGAATTAGAATTGGAAATTGAAATTGAAATTGTAACTTAAATTGAAATCAAAATTTGAAATTGAAATTGACATTAAAATTGATTTGAAATTTGAGATTGAAAACTTAAGTTGAAATTGAAAATGAAAATGAAAATGATATTGATATTGAAATTGTATTTGAATTTTGAAATGAAATTGGAATTGAAAATTGAGAATTGGAAATGTAATTCGAATTCAAATGGAAATTAAAACTTGGAATTTGAAATTGAAAATTGAAGATGAAATTGAAAATTGAAGATGAAATTGAAAATTGAAGATGAAATTGAAAATTGAAGATGAAATTGAAATTGAAAATTGAAGATGAAATTGAAATTGAAATTGAAATTGAAAATTGAAGATGAAATTGAAATTGAAATTGAAATTGACATTGGAATTGAATGTGAAATTGGGATTCAATGTGAAATTGAAATTTGAAATTTGAAATTTGAAATTGAAATTGAATTTGGAATTAAATTTGGAATTAAATTTGAAATTTTAATTGAAATTTGAAATCGAATTTTAATTTGAAATAGAATTTGAAATTTTAATTTGAATTTTAAATGTGAAATTTGAAATAGAATTAGAATTAGAAATTGAAATGTGATGCAGAGAGTTCTCAAGAGAGAACTTCAACGCTTCGTGCTCCACGAAGCACGAGAGGATCCGAGGTCGCCCAACAGAGTGGCCATCGGCAGCGCTCCCGTTCACCGAGGAGTGAGGCCACGCCCGGGTCGGCTGCCACTGGTGGCAGCAACATGAGAGATAGTGTGTCGGTTCATCCCGACGACACACATCTTGATCCCCAGGAGGGGGATGTGCGGAAAGACACGAGTGCATCAGGTGCATTTTTTTGTTAGATATATTTTCAGTCATTTTTTAGTATATAATGCATTGAATTTCAGTTGCAAGTTATAATATATATTTTCAGTAACATTTGTGTTTTGTTTTGGATCGCAGGTCCATCAGGGGGATCGTATGACGATGAGGTCACATGCATCACTCTTGCTGATATCACTACCCAGTGAGAGTGGGTGCACTCATGTGTATGCACATTGAGGGAGGATTCTCCCACTCGATGATCATTATTCATGATGTTATTAGCAGTGGATGACATGCTGGCCCTCTACAAGAGGGTGGGACCTCTTAGTGACATTTGGAGTTTTGCATGCCAGAGGAGGAGATAGGATGTCATGGGTACCCACAAATGGGAGGATGTCAAATCCGCCATAAAAGGGCATGACGTGAAGGGTAATTTGTTCGACATCCCTCATGACTGCCATGTTGGTCAACTGCTTAGACTCAAGGAGTTTAAGCTAGAGGTCGCTGCACCATATGTATATGATAGATTTGTCGGAGCATGGGGCATGTTCCCCCACCATGACCAGGTCCCATTGTACTTTGCAAAACATATTTTTTCATAGTTTGTTTGGATATGCACCCAGATTACACCAGCACAGGGTCTGAGTTCTTTGGGGTTGGTAGGGGATGCTCCTACCAATGTCCTGGAGCTTGTAGAGACCCTGCCTTTGTGCCACCCCCTCCAAGGTTGGTATCGATTCCAGAAAGGATGGTTATCAGGTCAGCGGACATGGCGTAGTCATCCCAGCTTGCTGCAGAGGCTAGACATGACATTGGAAAGTCATTTTTCCCTTCCATGGGCAGTGCTACTGTTGTTGTGCATGGAGAGGCATCTAGACCACCCCTTGCACCTGGACAGCCAGAGATAGAGTGGGTCAATGATGACCTGCTCAAGTTTTTGGATGGTGAGACCATACATGGGTATGGTCGGTTAGCCCGAGATGCATACTTTCGGTTGTATCGTAGATACATCGCTCTAGGAAAGGTATAATTTTGTACAATTATGTATATATGTTTTTCATGTTACATCATATTATATGTCGTAAATTGAATGGTCAATAATACTTAAGGGAGTTGTATTCTATTGCTCCATGCAGGGGACCACATTCATGGATCAACTCTTTGGTAGTGAACCATCGGTTGGTCCATCCACTCGTCCCAACCTGTGGACGACAGTAATCAAGGTAAGTTATAATTTATGTTCCAATTTAATTTGTGTTTATTATTTCTTAGTTTAAATAATTTATGTTTTATTTCTTAATTTTCAAGATTTTATTTTTTAGATCTTAACTTCAAATGAATTTCAAATTATACAGGGAAAAGGAAAGGGCATTTCTCCTGATGATAGACACGAGGACCGCGAAGGTACTGATCAACCGGGTCTAGACACAGAGGTGAGTTTTAATTTATGTTCCAATTCATTATTTAATCACATTTAGTAATTTATTTTTGTACTTTATGTTTCAATTTTTGAATTTTAACTTAAATTATGTTTTAGTTTTAGTTTTTAATAAATCTAACTTATTACATGTAATGGAATCTTACACAGGCATCGCTACGAGCGGGTGTCGATGCTGCAATGACTTTCTTAGATGATTGGGATGCAACTCGACCACTTGGTCCTAATGAAGGGCCATCTACCCATATTCCTACCCAGATGCTAGATATCACCATTGACTCGACAGAGATAGAGGCCTTCTTTCATAGTTTACAGACTTAAGGCCAGCATCGGTCTACTACAAATGAAGGCAGTCACAAGGCCGATCAAGGGCCTCGTGGGGGTAGTGGCCAATGAGTTGATGATGTATACATTTCCATGTTTTGGATATTTTCATATTTTATATATTTTCATGTTTTGGATGATCTATGTATACATTTTCATGTTTTGGATATGGATTTCTATCATTTATACATGGAATTTTATCATATATGGATTTTGGATATGGACTTCTCGATATTTTGTTACATATTTTGTATATTTGATCATATTGATGCCTTCATGTGTATTTTGTATCTGATTTGAAATCGATTATTTTTTATATTACATCTGGATATAGTTATTACAGTTACAAATTTATGTTTTGTCGTTTCAAATGCAAATTTAATGTACAGTGATTACAATATAAAAGTTCAATCTTGATGTGTAGTTACAATTTAGCTCAATTTAAAATTTCAATTTCGATTACATTACAGTTGCAAATCCAAAATTTAGACTTGAATACATACATAACAATTTAAAATTGAAATTACAATTCCAATTCAATTACCATATAAAATTTCAAATTTAATGTGTATTTTCAATTCCAATTCAATTACAATTTAAAAGATCAATTTCAACTACATTACAATTGCATAAATGAAATCAAAATTTAAAATTAGAATACATTTGAAATTATAATTACATTATGTTGTCTGCACATTACAACTCAATTACAATTTACACATTCCAATTCAATTACAATTTAAAATTAAAATTTCAAATTTAATGTGTAATTTCAATTGAAAATTCAATGTGTTGTTACAATTTAAAAGTTCAATTTCAATTACATTACAATTGCATTGGAAATCAAAATTTAAAATTAGAATACACTGTACAATTTAAAATTTAAATTTTACAATTTTACATTGTATAGATGTATTTTAAATTCTCAGTTACATTACAATTGTATTTGAAATCAAAATTTAAAATTAGAATACATTTGAAATTAAAAATTGAAATTATAATTACATTATGTTGTCTACACATTACAATTCAATTACAATTTCCACATTCCAATTCAATTACAATTTAAAATTTAATGTGTAATTTCAATTGAAAATTCAATGTGTTGTTGCAATTTAAAAGTTCGATTTCAATTACATTACAATTGCATTTGAAATCAAAATTTAAATTTAGAATACATTGTACAATTTAAAATTTAAATTTTACAATTTTACATTGTATAGATGTATTTTCTTTTTGTAAATAAAAGGACGTCATATTAACTGAAGAGAACAGAGATACATAGCCGCTTATAGTAGAACGAGTTTCAGATCTTAACCCCCAAAACCAATGTATGTACCAACAATACAAAGCCGGATAAAGCATGCCTGAGTTTTAAACACTGACCCCATAACCATAGTCTAGACATAAGAAATACATATTGCACAGCCTGCACCCCAAGGCCGAACCATTGACTGAGAACTCAAAATTATACACACATGCCAAAAAATTGAACTGACCCCTATCACTGATAATCCATTTGCTAACTAAAAGCTGAACTACAGATAATAAAAACATGAAGTGAGAACCTTTAACCAGGATGTCAAACCCCGGTTCCAACAGAAGCCCTAGTCGAAGAGCCGCTCGCATCTATCTTCTGGGCTTGAGTGACCACCTCTGACAGCTGGGGAGAAGTAGTAGCAGTAAATGCAACGACGGTTGGCTGGAAGGAATCCAATTTTCGTTGGCATCTAAACCGAGATAGTGAAATGAAAGGCCAAGCGTTTTTGCAATTGCATCAATCTTACAATGCATAAGCCTATTATCCGCATTGTGGGCCTTCCATGCCTTAATTGGCTCCTCATACCCTTTCCTCTTTAGGTTCCCCTCCATCAACACATTGGCCAAGAGGTTTTTGGTAACCCAATATGTCATCGCCATCCTATCATACACCGAAGCGCGACCCACCATAGAGCCAGGATCTATAACCCAATCTTCAACTATGCTTCAGACTTCCGCTATAGGCATAGCCTTAACGTATTTCCAAATATTTTCCTCCATTACCTCAATGTCTACCCTTGTGGACTCAGGAATGCGATCTCGGAAGAAAAACGTGTCAGTTTGTGCTCGCAATTGGGCTCTTATGACCCTCCTCCCCCCTCCTCGTTTTCCTGTGACCTTCTTCTTTCCTTTCAAAGCCGCACCAGTCGGAGCCGACCTAAAAGGAGCTACAGACTCTCATTTTGGGGCCATGACGTAACACAAGACTGATAGTAGAAAAAACTCAGGAGGCCGTAATTGGACGAAATAGAAGACTCAGAGCAGGATTCACAGAGACACAGTTATTACCATCAACTACCTTAGAGCGGGAATGAAGCCAACGCAAGAGGGAGCTCAAATAAAAGGGGTGTCTGCTAATGATGAGACCGTCCATACCATAAATGGCCAAGCATTCCAAAGAACTAACCAGGCTCAGATACATACAATCGCCATAAACCAAACTGATTGCCACCATCATGCGAGCATACGGAGATCGCATCAAATCTTCTATCACGATTACAAAACACCTTAAGACGTACCGCCCTCGCAGTCCCATAATGATTAAACTATGGGTTATATCCTTCTCCGAGGTGAATCTCCCCATCATCCAAGAATCATGGATGAAACCTCCGAATGACCTCTGTACTGTCCTCAGGGGGTGATCTGTCCTACGTTCTCCACCTCTCCTCCTCTCATGTCCTCCTCAGCTAGTTGTAGGCACCTTGGGGCCCAGGCTTCATTGCAGAAAATGTCCATGCGTCCCACCATGTGGCCTATTCTCCTATCCACCCCAAGGTTAGCCATGTAATCAGCCACTTTATTGGCTTCCCGCCTGACGTGAAGAAAGGATAGCTGATTATTAGATTGAAGAAGGTGGTGAAGAGTCTCCAGACGGTGTGAGAGCTGCCAGCTGGACATAACATGCTCCGTCAATTTACCATGCGCTAGGCCTTTAGCCATTTGAATGATGATATGCGAGTCTCCCTCGATAATGGCTGGGAAGAGTCTTTCTTGGATAATTAACTTCAAACTAATGATAATCCCATCCAACTCAGCCGAATTATTTGTGTCATGGCCTAGGTGTCCAAAAACGACAAGTAGAACCTTTCCCTTCTCATTTCTACAAACCCCTCCAAAACCAACAGGCCTCGGGTTGCCGCGCGACACCCCATCAAAATTCAATTTAAAGAATAATGGCGCAGGGGGGGACCAGGACTTAGGACTAGATTGTTTGCAAAGTTTGTCTTTTCTGCGGAGCCCAAGTAAATCCTCCTTGCCAAGATCCCAGCCATTAGAAATGAGAATTTCTCCCTCCGTAAGGTTTTTGTCTTCGTCAATCCATTGGAGACTCCTAACCATTTCTTGGATGTTGTGAACCAGCATAGTCCAGACCACCTCCTTATTCCGACTTTTATCCTGAAAAATCCTTCCATAAGTTCCAACAAAGCATGCCAGGGAACATTTTCCATATGAAAGTAATAATGGGATTATTAAATGCTTTAGCATCCCAATTCCTTAGAGAGAGCCCTGGTTGACCATGAGCTCGGTCGCTTCTTCGAAAAATCATGGCTCCTTTGTCCCAGAGGAATGAGGAAAACTCACATTCGTCCATAAGATGGCCCATAGTTTCCTCACTCTTTCTGCAAAGCGAGCAGTAGGATGGTCCTTGAATACCTATTTTCTTAAGATTTTCCCCCATTAGGACTCTTTTCCATATGACCAACCAACAAAAGATTGTTGTTTTTGGCCAGGGGTTCATTTTCCAAATCTTAGCCCAATAACTATCACCATCCTCTGCTTGATTCATGTGGAGGTCATAGGCTTCCTTAATGCTGAAAACACCTTTTTTCCTGTAACCCCAGTGAAGCTTATCAAGGCCCATCCTGATTCAAATATATCATTCTTGAAGAATTTCTCCAAAAGCTTGACCATCCCTTATATTAGTAAGATCATTCCACCAATATTGGTCCACCCAATTCCCACTAAAATTCCCAGATATATTAGACCAATAATGACAAACCTTCGATTTTCCTTCCCTCATACCTTTGTTTATGAGATCCTGCCACTGTTGATCACTCCCTAATTTCGGGAATTGATTCCACGAATCATCCCAGAAGTTAGCTATCTCCCCATCTCTAATTTCCCAGAAGCTATGATCCTACACCATTTTCCTTCCTGTCAGAGCTTTCCTCCAAATGTGGGAGCCTTCGATATCTGTATTGAAACGAATTAATTCGTTGGGGGGATGGGTCCTAGCATACTTGATTTCCCACAATTTTTCCTAGGGCTCGTTACTATGATTTCACCAATGCCACCACAACTTTGCACCTTGGATGTCACTAACAACTTCTGGATCGCGAAGTGCCAATCCTCCATTGTCCTTTGGTTGGCAAAGGACATCCCATCGAATCAAGGCAAACTTAGACTTGGATGCCCGACCTCCCCATAAGAAATTGCGCTGAATACCTCTGATCTCACGAAGGATAGACTTAGGAGCTGACAAAAGAGAAAAGAGATAGATAGGCATGGCCTGAAGAACAGATTTAACCAAAATGAGCCTACTAGGGAAGTTAAGTGGTCTATTGATCCAATTTTGCAATCTGTTCTTTATTCGATTCTGAAGATCTCACCAAGAAATCCCTCTAAGGGAGCCGTAAGAGAGAGGTGCACCCAAAAATTTAGTGGGGAGGGTACCTTCAGAAAAGTTGAGAATGCAAAGGATATTGCGTTGAGTAACACTGGGAGTGTTAAAAAAGAACACTTGAGACTTATCTGGATTGACTTCAAGCCTTCATGCCGTAGCAAAAATATTTAGACTTTTTTTAAAGGCATGGGCTTCTTGGACTGAAGCATGCCCCATAAGCATGGTGTCATCAACAAATTGTTGGTGAGTCTGTTTTGTCAAACCTGCATGGGGATCCAGACCCCGAAGTTCCCCAGCCTTTGCTTTAGCCTTAACCAGGCGACCCAATCCTTCCACCATTAGGATGAAAAGAAAAGGGGATAGGGGATCACCTTGCCTAATACCACGAGAGGATTGAATAAGCCTGGTGGGGGATCCATTAAGCAAGATGGAGAAAAAGGGGGTAGTGACAAGATTCAGAATCTAGCTTACCCAATCAGCATCAAAGCCATAAGCTTCCAACATTCCACGCATATACTGCCAATTTAATTTGTCATAAGCCTTGGCAATGTCCAATTTGATTAACATACCCGGTTTTCTGGTGGTTTTCAGGGAATGAATGGTCTCATGAGCCAGAATAATACCATCCAAAATCTGTCGCCCTTCCACAAAACCCGACTGTTCTGGGCTTATCAGGAGAGGGAGAAGGGGTTTAAGAAGATTAACAATTAACTTAGTAATAATTTTATAAATAATGTTGCATAGGGAAATTGGCCGAAACTTGTTAGGCACCTCTGCCCCATCCTCCTTGGGGATTAGGTCCAGAAAAGTAGCATTGAAGACCTTCAAAAACCCCCCACTTTGGCGCGATTCTTCCACAATGTTAGCCACTTCTTGCTTGAAAAGATCCCAAAAGCAATGAAAAAAGTTGGTGGTGAAACCATCAGGCCCAGGGGCTTTTTCAAGAGCCATTTGCTGCATGGCTTCCTCAACCTCTTGCAAGGAAACATATTTATTCAGGAATTCGTTGTGCTCATTTGTGACCAATCTAGGGATGTGCCTGGTGATTCTAGAAATAGCAGAGCCGCGATCCACCCTTTCCTCATTGAGAATATCTGAAAAATTGAGAACTAGTTCATCCTCAATCTCCTATCTAGATTCCGCATGGGTCCCATCATATTTTCTCAGTTTATAGATTTTTGATTTGTGGCGATTATGAACCACAAAATTATGAAATAATTTTGTATTCCGTTCTCCTTCTTGAATCCAATGAATTCTAGATTTCTGCTTCCAAAAAATCTCTTCCTGCTTTTCACGAGCTTCCAGTTGTGTCAACAGGTGGAACTCCTGTTCTTTTAGCTCATCATTCCATCCTATTTCCATACCTTGACATTGAAACCTCTCCAAGTCAGCCATCACCCTAGCCTTGTCCTGGAAGATATTCCCAAAGTCTGACTTGTTCCAATCTTTGATTTTGACTTTTAAGGCTTTTAATTTTTGCTGGAATTGGAACATTCATGTTCCCCGGGGAGGGACAATATCCTGCCACCACTGTCCCACCAACTCCTTAAAGTCTTTATGCTCTAGCCATAATTTTTCAAACCTAAAAGGTTTGAAATGGGAGGAATTGGAGCCATCCCATTGGAGGCAGATAGACCAATGATCAGATCTAGCCGCTGGCAGGACAACTGCATGGGCTTCCCCACCATTTCTCACCAAATCTTCAGTGGTCAGAAATCTGTCAATGCGTGAGGCCACCAGGTGGGAACCCCCTCGCCTATTGTTCCATGTGTATAACCCATTACCCGTCTCAATGTCTATGAAAGGTCCCTGGGTAATAAAATCCCCAAAAGCTTCCTGATATTTATCCAAATTTCTCCTACCTCCTTTCTTTTCCTCCAAAGACGTTATGAGATTGAAGTCTCCCCCAATAATCCAGGAAACAAAAGAGGCCTGTTGACACAACCATGATAACTGATGTATGAATGCCCCTTTTTTAGGGAAAGCACTAGGCCCATAAACATTTACAAGTCTACCAGAAGATCCAGTATCACGGTCTTTGAACAGGGAACTCAGGGAAAAGCAAGTGGCCTGCCACTCTGACAGATCTACTGCATCAGGCCACTAAAAAATTTCCATACCCCCCGCAAATCCATTAGAATCAATAGCCATCATAGCGCTTCCTTTCCATATTTTCTGCTTAATACGCTCCAGAACAAGAGAACTACATTTTGTTTCTTGGAGAAAGAGTATATGCGGTTTTTCCTGCTTAATCTTCCTGGCCAAAGTCTTGACCTTCCTAGGGTGGTTGCACCCTCTGATATTCCATGATATCAGCTTCATTAAGTAACCTTATGAACTTGAGAGAAGAAATTCAATAGAGTGGGATACTGGCCAGACTCAATTAACTTTACGCCTATCTCAGCAATTCTCTGTTTGTTTGTTTTCCTGCCCCTCTTTAAGTCAGCCTCTGAGGGTTTACTTTTGCTGCCCTTCTGAGGATCAAAGGCTATTCCTAATTGCCAAGGGACTTTGGCACTAATGATGGCTTCCTTGAGAAGTTCTAACTGATGTCTGGTGACATAACCTTTCCCTTTCTTATCCCATTCCCTCTCAATCTTGTCGAGATTCAAATCCCCGAGCTCCATATCCTCCTCTTCATCCTCCGCCATTGGTTCTGCAGGATCTATGCCAGTTTGAGCCTGCTCCATTTCCTCTGTTACTCCTTCCATTGGATCAAATTTTTCTTGACCTTTGTTCTTACCAGTCATCTCCCCTTCCTGGTGATCCTCCAGAATCTCGAACGGATTAGATGTCTCTATCCCCTTCCCCTAGGGTTCCTTCCCCCCCTTATTTTGTCCTGCGATTTTATTTCTTCTTCTATTACGAACCTGGGAAAAACCTTCCTTGTACATACCACCTTCCAGGCCACTTTTCGGGGGGGGAGGGGAAAAGGAACTTACCCGTGGGAAATCTCTACCCAAATGGCCATATGCATGGCATTGACCGCATCAAAAAGGAAGTTGTTCGTAAACCAGAGGCTGAACCCACTCCTCGTCCTCCCAGTTTAAACTAATTGCTTCAGGAAGCTCCTTTGATAGATCCATATAGACACATATCCTTGCATATGCAGTGTAACGCTGTTGTTTGGTCTAGTCTGCGACTTTAACAAATTCACCCAGCGTGTTGCCAATATCTTGAAGAATCTCCAGATCCCAATATTCACAGGGTAGGGAAAAAATCTTGATCCATACCGGGGCCACTGTCACATCCTCAGTATTTGGGTTGAATCTTTCCTTCCAGGGCCTAAGATATAACCCAACAGAGAAGAAAAAATATGGGCCTCCTTCTAGAACCCAGTCCCTATCCTCCACATTGAAGAAAATAATGGTAAAAAATCCCTTAGCACCCAATTGAAGGTCATAATGACCCTTAGGTTTCCATGTTGTCTTGATCCAATTCACCAGCTCTCGTTCTTTAGGGCCAGTCCCCACGAATTTCCTAATTAGGGATTTTTCACACCATTCTTTGATTCTCTAACGGATCTTGTTTGATTTGATCTGCATGACTAAGATCTTAAACAATCTGGGTAGGCATCCGCCTGGTCCCATTCTTTTCCTAACTCCATTCCCGACTATCTTCTGAGACTCCCCAAAACTGCCCGCCTGTAGAGCCGATGGCAGTGGCCGCGGGGGGGAGCTCATCCCCATCAAAAATATTGGGGAGAGGGCCCCAATCCCACTACTCTCAGCCTGTCAGGGTTGGGCGTGCGATCACACCAGGACCAGCCGCCACACCCTGGAGCTAAGACGTCACTGCTTCGCAACCCTGCAGATCTAGGGTTTCCCTCCTCGCATCCAATGTCATGGTCTCAGTCACCCTTACAACCCTATAGATGTATTTTAAATTCTCAATTACATTACAATTGTATTTGAAATAAAAATTTAAAATTAGAATGTACATTACAATTTACAATTACATTATGTTGTCTACACATTACAATTCAACTATCTAGTAGATATTTAATATTGTTTTTAAAGCATCTAAACAAATATTTATAAAACTATTATGGAGGAAGTTCATGGAGCACTGACCATACATTCAAGTGTATTCACATTGGAGCACCATGACCGACAAAAGCATCCTATCTAGTATTTTTAATCTTGGCATTCAATAATCTACAAAAATACATCTATAAAACAACCTCCACAAAAATCTTCAAAAAAATATTCAACAAGACAACATGACAACTATGTCAATGATGCAAGTGGCATACATGTAACTCATTCATCTGGCCCATGGGTTATAGGAATGCAAGTCTCCATAATACAATCATGGTCAGCTTCTGTCGTCTTCCATCTCTTTGGCTCACCTCTCTTCACCTTGATTTATGTTAGATGTATCCGAGCTGCCACCACCAAAAGATTGTAATGGCATGGTATATACTCAGGCATAAAATCTTTGTAAATAATATGAGCACCCTGTTTTTTCACTCTTTCAAAAAAGTGTCCCATTAGAACCAAGTCTCCAATTTGGTATGTTAAGTCTTCATCTTGATAAGGTCGCACCGACCTGCTTTTTATTTGCGTGCATCGCATCAAATAATATGCCAGATTTTCTTGGTTGTGGGAGGGTGCAATGACAACGAATACATCACTTGCAAGATAAATTACAAATATTATTCAAATGTCCTACGTGCATTTCTACAACATTTGTATATGTGTAATATATGGTGAACTAATTAACTGAATGAAGTCTCTTGTACCTTCCCTAACCATATCAAAAACTCAATCATGATCTAATGAGACCATTTCCTCATTAGTGTGCATCTCTTTCCATGTTGGAATTGGATGTGGGCCCTTTGGATTAAGAGAGACATATTTCCATGGTTTCACATATACATCATTTTCACAGTGATGAAGCCCGCATCCATTTGCATCAATGCAAAAATCGCAAAAAAAAACATACTTCCTCGTTTCAATGGCAAATAGGTCACCCATGTCTTTACTTCGAACAGAATGTAATTCCCTCATACCAGGTATGGTATCACAATACTACGGCATGGATCTATTCACATCACCAAGGGAAACATCCCAAAAGAACCTGCATGGAATTCAATTTGTCATATATAAATTCCTATCGAGTATATGTTCTTTTGGAAATGGTGATATTGAATGTTATTAGCTTATTAATTGAGTTTGGAGTTTATTTCCTGCACACCGGCCTTGCTTGTTCGCGACCTTGATGTCCCAAATGACGTGTGCACCATTCAACTACTTTCGTGGAGCATTTGAGATGGGTTGCACCATGACTCATCTAGTACCTCTAAAGTGCTCGTTTCACACATGCACCTGCGCCAACATGTTCACCCTTTCCATGCCTTGTTTCAAAAAAGTTCCAGGTGTGTTGGATTCCTGTTTCTTTGTGAAGGCGAATCAACCAATAAAATGAGCATGCCAATTTGAATTGCCCTGCACACCCATCTGACCAAATATAGTGTTTAGTAAATGATATGCCTCTCTGCCTGAATGAATCATAAATCAACCCAAACAAGTGTTGAACGAACAATGAGTCATGTTCACGATCATCACTGACATAAAAATGGTACTCCTTGATCACCTCCCGTCACTGAGGAGTGTTATCCCTACCATCAATGCTTTCCTGAGCATGTCTGTACAATACATGTACGAAGATAGACACCTAATCGGAGTGGTAGTACTCACTCTGTATCTCTCTCTGAGGAGAAAATGTGTAGTTCTCAGCAAATTCTACCAGTGATAAGATGGTGCCTGACTCAAATACCTCAAGAGAATGTTTGAATTCTGAAGCTTGCCACCTAGACCTATGGGAGTGCTTTATGTATTATAAATATGACTTTGAAACTTCTCCATGAAATCTGAAATAGGAATCTCATCCTTGAGCAAGTCGATCCTCTTAGATGGCACATATGAAGAAGATGATGGATTCATGGAGACATACTCGTACCACTTCCACATAACTATGATATCTGACAATCCAGGGTGTGTTGGATCGATAGAAATTTCCTATGGAACAATGCCAAATCACCGCATTCAGGGCATCTTATCCCACCTACACACCTATTATTGAAAAACACTTGTTCAAGATTCCTGTTGCATAGTATCATACAAATAAAATCTCACACAGTGAGAGGAGCTAGTTCACCATTCCAGTGCCTTTTGCAAAAATCCAAAAATGTGTCATAGTATAGTTGAAATTCAATGTGGTATCTGCAACAACAAGTGTCACGAATCGTATTTGGCCTAATATACCACGGTTTCAATTTGTTGAAAATGCTAAATGATATCTGAACACCAGGATTGGTTTCTTGGAATTCCTCATAAAGTGCAACTCCCATCATCTCCATCACATGCTTACAATGCTCTTGGTAAATGCATCTGGATAAACGTTGTCTCGGGACATGCTTTTGATCTGGAATATCATGAGAATGGATATCCCAAAACTCTATCACCTTCTCTCTAATGACCTATGCCATCCATCCTCGATAGGGTTCCCTAAAAATAATATCCCAACAAGCAGCTTCATCGTTTTCATCTATCCAAACCCTGAATTTAATATATTTCAACAATGTTCTTTTTGAAACTATGAGCAATGATTCCATTGTTGATACCATTCGATTTCTTGAGGTTCTTTGTGCCACAACAACCGTTGTAATTTCCCTACGAGCATCTCAGATATCATTATTTCTTGATTTTCCAAACGAAGATAATGCAGTTCTTACATTTTCTATTGCATTCTCACATATCTTTTTTGTTTTAGCATCTTGAAAACCCAACAACTTTGTGGCACATTTCAATTTATTGTGTTTTATCATCCCATGTAGGATTTGAGCTTGTGCCATCGTTGAATGTTGTTCAAAATATGACTTAATTATGTTACTAACATGCTCTCTAACTATCCGACTAGGGATTGAGTTCCCAAGCTCTTCTCGTGCAGAAACAACTGCACAATCCTCTAGACAACTTCCATCCCTTCCAACCCCACTGCAACTCCCAATTATACTTGAAATGTGACAGGGAAAGGTGTCATGTGATGGATGGTCAAGATCATGAGGGGGCACAGGGTCATGTGATTCTTGATTACCATGATGTGATGGCTGACCATAATCTCTTCCTACATAATCAAAATTCATGTGAAGGGAATTTCAATCAGAAATGCACTATGCAAGGATCGATTAATTTTAAAGTACCAAATTGAAGTGTTTTGAAATGCAGAATTGGTACAAAAATTGAAAATACTTTTAAAATAATAAAATTGTTTGGAACTTGAATTCAAATTAAATAAATATGTACATTTAACTTAAAAAATTTGGCACAAGTATTGAAAATAAATTAAAAACAAGAAAATCATTTGTGACTTAAATTCAAAATAACAAAATATGTATGTAGTTACTTGAAATTGTACATTTAGATTGAGAATTGTTAGTAAAGATTGAAAATCAATTATGTATAATTTAACATGATAATTACTAATAACTTGAAAGTTGTACATTGAACTTTAAAATTGTTAGTAACTTGATATTTGATGTGGAAATTAACAAATTGAAAATTGCGTGTGAATTGATTATTCCAACTATTGCATAAGTATCCATTTAACTTGAAAATTGTTACAAATTTTGAAATATAAATAAAATATATACTTATTATAAGAAAAAAGATATTTAAAACTTATCCCTACATTCATGCATAGAAAAAATTGGTGTACATGAATTGAAAATACATTAAAAACAACATAATTGAATTTTCCAACTACTACATAATTATCACAATGTTCATTTTATTTGTTTCCATTGAATTTTATATGTATTGCATAAGTATTCATTTCATTTGTTTTCAAATTGAATTTTCTAACTTTAATACATGTAACTATCACAATGTTCATTTCAAATAAAATGAGGACTAAGTTAAAATTAGACATTCATAGTTATTTCAATCAACACATGTTCAGACTTGGAGCTCAAATTAAATTTAACTTGAAATTGTTAATAACTTAGAAATTTGAAAATAGTTAAATATGTACATTTTAAGTTGAAAATAGGGTCAAGTGTACATTTAATTTGAAAATTGTTCCAATAACATTGAAAATTGTTAGCAACTTAGGAATTTGAAAATAATTAAATATGTACATGTTTTGACTTGAAAATAGAATCCAAGTGTACATTTCATTTGAAAATTGTTCCAATAACATTTGTTAGCCACTTGAAAATTATTCATTTAACATGAAAATTGTTACAAATTTTGAAATGTAAATAACAAAGTTATGAAATATAAATAACAAAGTTATGAAACAAATACGAATATTCATTACAAATAAATAGTAAATAAATTAGATTATGAAATAGTTAAATTTTTTGGAAAATTGTTACTAATTTTGTAGTCTAAATAACAGATTGTACAAATATTTTTTTAACAAATAACAAAACAAGAATTGAAATTAAATTTAACTTGAAATTGCTAGTAACTTAAAAATTTGAAAATAGTTAAATATATACATTTTAAGTTGAAAATAGGGTCCAAGTGTATATTTAATTTGAAAATTGTTAGCAACTTAGAAATTTGAAAATAGTTAAAAATAGTTAAAAATATATACATTTTAACATGAAAATAGAATCCAAATGTACATTTCATTTGAAAATTGTTCCAATAACATTTGTTAGCCACTTGAAAATTATTCATTTAACATGAAAATTGTTGCAAACTTTGAAATATAAATAACAAATGGATGAAATAAATAAGAATATCATTAATTTTTTTGGAAAATTCTTACTAATTTGTAGTCTATATAACATTTTGTTAAAACGATTATTACAAACAAAATATAATAAGACTAAAATGAAAAAAAAAATAGTTACTATATAACAAATTATTAAAGAAAGATAAAATATGATATTTAAATTATGTAGCATGTAATTCAAAAATTTGCCTTGGTTGTCCTGCATTGGAATTTGTTGCACCAAAGGTGCATCTTCTTCTTCTCTCAAGCTTGCTCTTTGTTGTCTCATTCTTTCTCTATTCTTCTCATGCTCTTCATTGTCATTTTGTTGGCGAGCATGCTTCCTTTGTCGTTTTCTTTTACTCCCCATCAAACTACAATGAAAACAAACAAATATTTCATCAAATTGTTATAACAAACAACAATATGTTAATATGAAATTTTGAAATATGTCTACAAAGAAATCTTACATGTCTAATGAACTCTAATTGAACAACATCAAAATCACAAAGATCTAATTGAACAACATCAAATTCACATAGCTCTAATTGAAAATAAACTAGCAATGAGTTAAATTAGTGTTGTTGATCAACTGTTTAATGATTATATAGAGGTTGCTTGTTATTTTTGCGAGGGAATGGTGGTTGGAAACATTAATTGTCCAAATCCTTTCCCGGGTTCTTTTTTATGTTTTCTTTACACAGACAAATCCTCGTTCGAGCAATAGACCTCGATCGAGTGCTTGAACAAACCTCGATCGAGGTCTATGTAAAAACCTCGATCGAGGTCCTATTTAACCATCGATCAAGGGCCTAAAAATAGGCCAAGAGCCCTTTTCACTGCAGAAAGAAAGTTTTTATGCCTTTCATAGGATTAAACTATGTCATTAAATGCACATTAATGGGCAAACTTGATACCATTGGATTCGTCAATGAATCCTCTATCCATATACATAAAATTTACAAATGTTTATCTTCATATGTCTTTTGTTTTTAAATTTCTACTAAAACTTGCCCTAAAAGACCCTACCAACAACTTCGATTGAGCTCAAAGATAAATCAACAACATTCAAAATACACATGGGTGAGCGCACAAAGATGGTCCCCATTTTCGTTGCAATGGGGGTGCGCTAGCGGAAAAAAAAAACATGACGCGTATGCACCTAAGGCATCGCGCACGCACTGCTAGGTTTGGTACCGAACTGAGGCGCGTGCGCATAGCTGGTGCGTGCACGCAATGGTGGCGTGCATGCGCCTCTGTTAAAAAAAAAAAAAAAAAGACCACAATTTCCGCATTGTTCTATTTGGCCGTCCGAGCGCAACCTCCACCTCCGCGTGCACGTCGATTCAACCACCAAAGGTGGCCAAATCGACTCCAAAACCACCCAACAACACCCACAAACTCATCAACAGGGTGATTGATAGGTAAATATCAAGTTTTTTTTTCATTTTATTTATTCTTTGTATCAATTTTTTGATTTTTTTATTATTATTTAATTGTAAATAATTCCTAAATTTTGAAAACAATGAACCAATTTTCTATTGCAGATTGTAAACTGAGACAATGAGTGAACAAGATGTTAACCCCGAGTCCAGTGGAACACAAGAAAACCCAAACCTTGGACCCAATGCCGAAGAAGACCGTGAACACAATCCAAATGTCGAACAAAACCAAAACCCCCAACCTAATTTTGAACAAGATGACCTTAACCATTATGTAAATGAAATGCGAGTGCACACTCGCGAACTTAGAAACTCAGGGGAACCATCTTGATTGTCTCTTGCCATGTCAATTGAGAATTTAATTGATTACCTCATCCATGCACACCAACAATTGACCGACATGACTCAATTTAGAGCTAGGATGCGAGAGTACTAGTCCACGGGCATCTCCAAGGAAGCAACAAAAGATTTGAACATTAAAAAATCCCAATTATATAGTATGTTCACTGATCCGAAAACAAACCAACCACCGAACATTACAAAGCCACATGCTTGCATGGATTGGTGTCATTACCAACCCTGGAGGGACAATTGGATGTGGAGGTGGTTCATGGTGTACGATAAACCTCCCTGCAATAACAGGGAGGTTCCATAGTACTTCCTTTGCCAACTGTGGGCTAAGTTTTTCCTCGGTTTACATGTCAACTATTTTGACATAACCGAGTTCCAGGGTGTTGGGCGTGGCTCTGCCCAAGATTGACCTGCTACTAGGAGGAACCCACTGAAAGGGCCACCAGCTCCAAAGTACAACCCCAACCCTTCTCCCTACCCACCTTAGTTTCCCCATAAGCTTGATAAAATCGAGGTGGCAATGAGGAATGTTGCACATGGTCTCCTCAAACACACCTCCTTTGTAGCAGCGACTACAGTGGAGAGGTCAGGTGACCTTGAAAGAGATCCAGGTGCAGGGCCTTCACGACAGGGCCAGGATAGAACCATGACCGATGGTAGCCATGCTGGGAATTCTAGTTCGACGTGGACAATGCCACATCTTTGTCCCCATTGCGGGCACACTTGCCCTAGCCCAATCGAGGGTTTTTATATGGATCGGGTCAGTAAAATTTTTAACGTGTTTTCAATCATCACTTGATAACTTGTAAATTATTTTTAAATTATTTTTGTTTGACTTAAACTATTATTTCAATTTACAGTTATTCAGAGCTGATACACCAACATGGGAGAATGTAGGATCTCCCAACCTGGATGCAGCAATGGCAGCTGCAACTGAAATTGCGGCACCCCACACAGAGGTATTTTCAGTACCTGACACAATATTGTTATTACTTATGTCATTTATATTACTCAAGTATTTATATTTATTGCATACACGTTGATAGTTCGTACAATGTTTTTGAATATCTTGATTTCCTAGATAATGACTTGTTTAACATGTTCATAACATGCATGCATTTTGTTGTCCACAGGTGTTCCGTGACTACGGTGATCGACCACCCCGCCAGGGATTGGCACATCGCCATATACACATGTACAATGTGTAGTTATAAGTATGCTTTTAATTTGATTTGTTACGACTTACTATGGTTTAATTTATTGTTTATTTACTAAATTGTGATATTACAAATGTATATATAGGTGCCACCATTAGCTGTGTCTCCCCATTTTAGTCCTATGTATCCACCATGTCCCATGAGTCCCCTCCCTCGCTTCCATCTAGACCCCTCCCTACGTCCACCCCCTCCCTTCCATCCAGCCCCCCCTCTCCAGCCATACTCCCCCCTCCATCCATCCTCCCCCACTCGCCCACCCCCCTACGTCCATACATCCTCCCCAATTTATCCATGCCGCCATGTCTATCCATCCTCCCCCATTTTTCCACGCCCCCTCTTCCTTCCACCTTCCCCTCTTCGTACACAACCTCCCATTTGTCCATCCTCCTCCCTCCATGCAATACTTCCCTCCCATGCACCATCCCTCAACACCCCCCCTAGCCCTTTTCGTTCGATACCCTCTATCCTACAACCAGCAGAGGTTCATCGTCCACATGGTCCTCCTCCACCCCATACCACCATGTCTTCTCCCACCATATCATCCCCACTTCCCACCACTATTGTGGCATCTACTCTTCCAATATCCTCATCAGTATCTCCAGTGGTTGCACCTGTAGCGGCTGCCACTGCATCTGCGCCCCCCCCATCACTGCATCGGAGCTAGTTGTCCGGCCATCTGCTCCACCTACTAGCCCAGAAGGCCAGCCATGTCCATCGTCGGAGGTGTTCACGGTGAGAATAAAGCTAATTTATGAAACTATTTTGATGCATTAACAAAAATTAATTTAAGCAATTATGACTTTTCAATGAAATGATTGTTTTAAATGTTGTAGGCTGGAATTGTTGAGAGGCTTTGCAGATCCAGTACACCTGTCCAACGTTTCCCACTCATGTCAGAGGTGATTTATTTAAGATTTGAATTCTACATTTGTTTTATAAATGTGGTAAATGTTGCAAATGCTTGAAAATGACAGTATCTTATATCATTTGTTCCAGAGCCCGGAGAGATGGTCTACTCCTAGATGGACCAAGACCCGAGGCACCGGTAGCTCAAAGAGTAGGAATATCGACTTTGGATCTACACCTGGGAGTGATGGCGGTGGTCACAATGGTTGACACACCACGTGTTATGTACATTAGCCACGATGTGGCACTTTTGTGCACCAGTTTTGATGTACTTTGTATCTATGGCACGAGTTGCCATGTATTTTGTATCTACGGCATGAGTTGTCGCATTTTGTGTAGGGCACGAGTTTCCATTATACGTACATTGGGAACGATGTTCCACTATTTTCCAGAAATTGTATATGTTTGGATGAGTTTTGTAGCCTCGATGTACATGGATTTTCAGTTATGTGATTTATATATCTCGGTATCTAATGTGGTTGTCTCATGTTGTGTGTATCATGATGTGATGTTGTGTAAATTTGGGTTTTACCTAGATCTTAGAAGAGAAGTTGCATATCATAGTTCAGCTTGGTTTATCTTTCCACATGTAAAATCTTCTAATGGTATCTATGTTAAGAAAACATTGTAAACATAGGCTAACTCAAACAAAATCATGTGTGAGAATTAATCTAAAAACAAACGGAATAAATGGATGGAAAAATCACACCTCATGGCACATAAGATATATATTGGGAACTTGAGTACTAGGAAAAGAACACTTAAAAATAGAAAATGGCCATTGTCGTCAAAAGGTTAAAATGAGATCCAACATGATTTTTAATAGCTCTACATAATGAGATCCAAAAAGACCATACTCTACATAATGAAATGTCGTCACTAGTATTTATTTTGACCATTTTGTCCACTTAAGATCATGCAACAAATTAATAACCAAGTTATGGAATCATTTCTTAATCAATTGTCACCATACAAATAGGACAACCTTGAGCATGATGTATATCTAGCTCATTAATTCTCACTCACGGATATAGCCACCTTTGATTTGATGACCATCACATCCACTACGATTTACAATTAGGACTTCCTTAATTTATCATTATGTGATAGCGATCTAATTTTATGTAGACGCGTTGACTTAAACACATGTATAGTTGACATTACAATAAATTACTACTATGAGGTGTATTTTTTAGGCCATATCCACCTCAACACACCAGCTTATTACCCCAATACCCCAAATGTTGTCGAATTTTGTCTGGAAGGGATAGAGGGGTATTAGGACATCATAATTCATCTATTGGACACTCAGACACTTGTTAAATACATTTAGGACAAGTGCATTACACCAATGGAGTCAAAATACACCCTCATCAAGTTGCATGCATCCATTAGTGCGCCATCAACACTAAAACATGTAAGCATTACTACATGTTGGAGTAAGCTTTACTAATGTTATGATAATATTAGGTTTTCCATCCATTGAGAAGGTTGCCATAGGTGTGCATATCCACCATATAAAAATCTTCATGGTACAACCAATTTCAAACCATTACATTTCTAAATTAGGTATCCGACGCTAGGTACAACGGTTTTCTAGTTGTATACACCCTTGCTATATAGATGAGAAACTATGCATATATGTGTATAGTGGTTTGGATTCAAATGTATGCACATGAATATATATGTACAATGAAAATGATTTAATCTTTACATGTATTATAATTTAGGGCTAGATCTGAGTCTACATAATAGGGTTTCATTGTGATTAGAATACAAAATAGGGTTTATGCTACCAACTAGGGTTTTTAGGCTAGGCTCTCGTGTTTCTAGGTGAGGATCCAAGCTCTAGGGTCACCATAATAATGTTTAATTCCACTATCATGACATCATTCTCACCAATACCATGCCCACTACTACAATCACCATCAAGCCTCTCAATCCCACTTTGAACATTTCCCATACTTCCAAGTTAAAATTGATAGGTCTTGTTGCTAAAATATTTTCACTTATCTATTCACATAGACAAATCCACTCCTGTGAAAGATTTGTTGTAGCTTGGTACGTGCAAGTTCACATGTAATAATACTTGAGAGATCATTTTACCCCATGATCCATGGAAGATTCATTGGAGTCATATGAAATTCATTGTCATCACCCCAACCATGCTCAAGACGCCAAGATCCATCCTTAGTAGACAAAACCTCATGTTGGCACCCATACCACACTCAAAGATAAAAAATTCTTTGAAAGGGCATGTTTGGGGGTTGAGGGAATCTTGATTTTTTTATAATCACACATGAGAGGTTCTTAGAGTCAAATACATTGGATATAAATAAACTCCCCAATTCCTTCATCATCTTCATCATCATCTTCATCACCATCGCCATCATCATCAACACCTTCATCATCATCACAATCTTCATCACCATCACCATCACCATCACCATCAACTTCACCATCATCATCAACTTCACCATCTTCATCATCATCACCATCTTCGTCATCATCACCATCTCCATCTTTTGGATGCGAGACGGAACCATCACCATCTTCATCATCACCATCACCATCATCATCAACCTCACCACCATCACCATCATCAACAACATCACCATCTTCATCATCATCACCATCCTCATCCTCATCACCATCTCCATCTTTTGGATACGAGACGGAACCATCACCATCTTCATCATCACCATCACTATCACCATCAACTTCACCACCATCACCATCATCATCACCATCACCATCTTCATGATCATCACCATCATTGTCATCATCACCATCTCCATCTTTTAGATGCGAGATGAAACCATCACCATCTTCATCATCACCATCACCATCACCATCAACCTCACCACCATCACCATCATCACCACCATCACCATCTTCATTATCATCACCATCTTCGTCATCATCACCATCTCCATCTTTTGAATGCGAGACGGAACCATCACCATCTTCATCATCACCATCACCATCACCATCAACCTCACCACCATCACCATCATCATCAACGTCGCCATCTTCATCATCGTCACCATATTCATCACCATCACCATCTCCATGTTTTGGATGCAAGGCGGAACCATCACCATCAACCTCACCACCATCACCATCATCATAAACATCACCATATTCATGATCATCACCATCGTCGTCATCATCACCATCTCCATCTTTTGGATGCGAGACAGAACCATCACCATCTTCATCATCACCATCACCATCACCATCAACCTCACCACCATCGCCATCATCACCACCATCACCATCTTCATTATCATCACCATCTTCGTCGTCTTCACCATCTCCATATTTTGGATGCGAGACGGAACCATCACCATCTCCATCATCACCATCACCATCACGATCAACATCACCACCATCACCATCATCATCACCATCACCATCACCATCAACCTCACCACCATCACCATCACCATCTTCATCATCATCACCATCTTCATCATCATCACCATCTCCATCTTTTGGATGCGAGACAGAACCATCACCATCACCATCAACCTCACCACCATCACCATCTCCATCTTTTGGATGCGAGACAGAACCATCACCATCACCATCAACCTCACCACCATCACCATCATCATCAACGTCACCATCTTCATCATCATCACCATCTTCATCACCATCACCATCTCCATCTTTTGGATGCGAGACAGAACCATCACCATCACCCTCACCATCAACCTCACCACCATCACCATCATCATCAACGTCACCATATTCATCATCGTCACCATCTTCGTCATCATCATCATCTCCATCTTTTGGATGCGAGATAGAACCATCACCATCTCCATCATCACCATCAACTTCACCACCACCATCATCATCATAACCATCTTCATCATCATTGTCATCTGTAGGTTTCTCATCACCGTGTCCATCATCATCACCATCGCCATCACCATCGCCATCATCATCAACGCCTTCATCATCATCACAATCTTCATCATTATCACCATCACCATGACCATCAAATTCACCATCATCACCATCATCATCAACGTCGCCATCTTCATCATCATCACCATCTTCGTCATCATCACCATCTCCATCTTTTGGATGCGAGACAGAACCATCACCATCACCATCACCATCAACCTCACCACCATCACCATCATCACCACCATCACCATCTTCATTATCATCACCATCTTCTTCATCATCACCATCTACATCTTTTGGATGCGAGATGGAACCATCACCATCTCCACCATCACCATCACCATCACCATCAACCTCACCACCATCACCAACATTATCACAATCACCATCACCATCAACCTCACCACCATCGCCATCTTCATCATCATCACCATCTCCATATTTTGGATGTGAGACGGAACCATCACCATCACCATCACCATCAATCTCAGCACCATCACCATCATCATCAACGTCACCAACTTCATCATCATCACCATCTTCGTCATCATCACCATCTCCATCTTTTGGATGCAAGATGGAACCATCACTATCTCCATCATCACCATCACTGTCCCCATCATCATCATCACCGTGCAACAAAACTAGGTTCTAGGGAGTCATGCAAGTGTGTCTAGGTAGGTTCCGGCCGGGAACGCTAGCCACAAGTGCCCGGTGAATGATTTTCCAAAGTTGACCCCCGTGTGCAAAAATTGCACACTCCCTCATTAAGCAAAAACCTAGTTTCCAAGATGGACGTACAAGATGAGGGCAGGGCCACCGAGCCAGAGAGGAGGGGCACCCCTAGCACTATCCCGGCGTGATGAATCCAACGGAGTCGACGGTTCATCGATCCGAGCCACAGTCTTCATTCTATGGCTCGTCCCGTCTCGCATCCAAAAGGCCTCCATGGAGACCTGCTGGATACCTGCCGGGGGCATAGAAATCCAACCGTGCAACAAAACCGGGTTCCAGGGAGTCATGCAAGTGTGTCTAGGTAGGTTCCGGCCGGGAACGCTAGCCACAAGTGCCCAGTGGATGATTTTCCAAAGTTGACCCCCGTGTGCAAAAATTGCACACTCCCTCACTGAGCAAAACCCTAGTTTCCAAGATGGACGTACAAGATGAGGGCAGGGCCATCGAGACAGAGGGGAGGGGCACCCCTAGCACTATCCCGGTGTGTTGAATCCAACGGAGTCGATGGTTCATCGATCCGAGCCACGGTCTTCATCCTATAGCTCGTCCCGTATCGCATCCAAAAGGCCTTCAGGGACACCTGTTGGATACCTGTCAGGGGCGTAGAACTCCAACCATGCAACAAAATCGGGTTCCGGGGAGTCATGCAAGTGTGTCTAGGTAGGTTCTGGCCAGGAACTCTAGCCACAAGTGATCAGTGGATGATTTTCCAAAGTTGACCCCCGTGTGCAAAAATTGCACACTCCCTCACTGAGCAAAACCATAGATTCCAAGATGGATGTAGAAGATGAGGATGGGGCCACTGGGCCGAAGGGGAGGGGCACCCCTAGCACTATCCCAGCGTGCTAAATCCAACGGAGTCAACGGTTCGTCACGTCTCGCATCCAAAAGGCCTTCAGGGACACCTACTGGATACCTGCCGGGGGCATAGAATCCTTCGTTGTGTTCCATTAGCCTTTTGTTTAGCATTTCGTGCTCTGATAAGTGGTACTTCACCTCTATCATCGAAAACTTGGGTCTATAGGTACCTTCCCTTTCATATTCCTCCTTATCCACAGCTAACACAAGTTAGAGATGCCATTCAAACCTAATTGAAAGCTAAGGGAGTGGTTTTATGCGACGTCATCTTTGGGTATAAACATTTATGCAAACCAACAGAAGCTCGAACAATACTCCCTGCTTTTAAACACATTCTGGAGAGAGCAAGAGGACAAGTTCATCAAAGCGACTTCATTCATCTGTATTCTCATAATGTACACATAGTCCATCCTTATATTGATAAACAAGAGTTTTATAATAGCTTGAACTTTTTGGGAGTGGTTATCTCCCTGTATTCGGTTGTCTGATTGGTTGACAAGCTTGCCTGAAAATCTGTACTTTGAACTTCTTTGTTTTATTGCTGAAAATTGGAAGGGATTTTCAAGTCACCTGCAAAATGCTCCCTTGTTGAAATATGTAAGTTCTTCCAACAACATAGATTTGGCTAGTGTGACAAATGTTGTCGCCCACACTAGAATTTATCTTTCGTCAAAGGAGTCACACATATTGTGGCTAACCGGTCTAGGGATCTTGGACCTGGACCACAATGGCCACGTGGACCAATGGGAGTCGACAGAATCCAAGTCCGCTCGCCGGTTTGGGTTCCGTGGCCTTGGGGAAAATCCCCAAAGTGTCCCTAAATGGCCCCGGGGTGCCCCACTAGAATTCCCATAGCGCTCGAACCGTGGCTCGATTCACGAATCTGTCGATTCTGGTGGGTCCGAGACGTCGGGTTTCAGCTAGGGGACCCCCCACAGCGTTCCTTGATGACCCGAAGCGGTGCCAAAGGGCCATCCGCGGAGCTACGGTTTTGCTCAGTGAGGGAGTGTGCAATTTTTGCACACGGGGGTCAACTTTGGAAAATCATCCACTGGGCACTTGTGGCTAGCGTTCCCGGCTGGAACCTACCTAGACACACTTGCACGACTCCCCGGAACCTAGTTTTGTTGCATGGTTGGATTTCTACGCCCTCGGTAGGTATCCAACATGTGTCCCTGAAGGCCTTTTGGATGCGATATGGGACGAGCCATAAAATGAAGACGATGGCTCGGATCGATGAACTGTCAACTCCATTGGATTCAGAACGCTAGGATAGTGCTAGGGGTGCCCCTCCCCTCCGGCCCAGTGGCCCTGCCCTCATCTTGTACGTCCATCTTGGAAACTAGGGTTTTACTCAGTGGGAGTGTGCAATTTTTGGACACGGGGGTCAACTTTGGAAAATCATCCACCGGGCACTTGTGGCTAGCGTTCCCGGTCGGAACCTACCTAGACACACTTGCATGACTCCCCGAAACCCATTTTTGTTGCACAGTTGGATTTCTACGCCCCCGGTAGGTATCCAACAGGTGTCCCTGAAGGCCTTTTGAATGTGAAACGGGACGAGCGATAGAATGAATATCATGGCTCGGATCGACGAACCGTCGAATCCATTGGATTTAAAACACCGGGATAGTGCTGGGGGTGCCCCTCCCCTCTGGCCCAGTGGCCCCACCCTCATCTTGTATGTCCATCTTGGAAACTAGGGTTTTGCTCAGTGAAGGAGTGTGCAATTTTTGCACATGGGGGTCAACTTTGGAAAATCATCCATCAGGAACTTGTGGCTAGCATTCCCGGCTGGAACCTACCTAGACACACTTGCATGACTCCCTGGAACCCAGTTTTGTTACACGGTTGGAGTTTTACACCCCCGGCAGGTATCCAGCAGGTGTCCCTGAAGGCCTTTTGGATGCGAGACGGGACAAGCCATAGAATGAAGACTGTGGCTCGGTTCGACGAACCATCGAATCCATTGGATTCAGCACACCAGGATAGTGCTAGGGGTGCCCCTCCCCTCCGGCCCAGTGGCCCCTCCCTCATCTTGTACGTCCATCTTGGAAACTAGGGTTTTGCTCAGTGAGGGAGTGTGCAATTTTTGCACACCGGAGTCAACTTTGGAAAATCATCCACTAGGCACTTGTGGCTAGCGTTCTCAGCCGGAACCTACCTAGACACACTTGCATGACTCCCCAGAACCCGGTTTTGTTGCACGGTTGGAGTTCTACACCCCCGGCAGGTATCCAGCAGGTGTCCCTAAAGGCCTTTTGGATGCAAGACGGGACGAGCCATAGAATGAAGATCGTGGCTCGGATCGATGAACTGTCGACTCCATTGGATTCAACATGCTGGGATAGTGCTAGGGGTTCCCCTCCCCTCTGGCCTGGTGGCCCCACCCTCATCTTGTACATCCATCTTGGAAACTAGAGTTTTGCTCAATGAGGGAGTGTGCAATTTTTGCACACCAAGGTCAACTTTGGAAAATCATCCACTGGGAACTTGTGGCTAGCGTTCTCGGCCAGAACCTACCTAGACACACTTGCATGACTCCCTGGAGCCCGGTTTTGTTGCACGGTTGGATTTCTACGCCCCCGACAGGTATCCAGGAGGTGTCCCTGAAGGCCTTTTGAATGTGAGACGGGACGAGCCATAGAATGAATACCGTGGCTGGGATCGACGAACTGTCGACTCTGTTGGATTCAGCACACCGGGATAGTGCTAAGGGTGCCCCTCCCCTCTGACCCGGTGTCCCCTCCCTCATATTGTACGTCCATCTTGGACACTAGGGTTTTGCTCAGTGAGGGAGTGTGCAATTTTTGCACACCAGGGTCAACTTTGGAAAATCATCCACCGGGCACTTGTGGCTAGCATTCCCAGATGGAACTTACCTAGACAGACTTGCATGAATCCCAGAAACCTGGTTTTTTTGCACGGTTGGAGTTCTACCCCCCCGACAAGTATCCAGTAGGTGTCCCTGAAGGCCTTTTAAATGTGAGACAAGATGAGCCATAGAATGAAGACCATGGCTCGGATTGACGAACCGTCGACTCTGTTGGATTCAGCACGTCGAGATAGTGCTAGGTGTTCCCCTCCCCTTCGGCCCGGTGGCCCCTCCCTCATCTTGTACGTCCATCTTGGAAAAAAGGGTTTTGCTCAGTGAGGGAGTCATGCAAGTTTTGCATGACTCCCCGAAACCCAATTTTGTTGCACAATTGGAGTTCTACACCGCCGGCAGGTATCCAACAGGTGTCCCTGAAGGCCTTTTGGATGCAAAACAAAACGAGCCATAAAATGAAGACCGTGGCTCGGATCGACGAACCATCAACTTCGTTGGATTTAGAAAGCTGGGATAGTGCTAGGGGTGCCCCTCCCCTTTGGCCCGGTGGCCCCGCCCTCATCTTGTACGTCCATCTTGGAAACTAGGGTTTTGCTCAATGAGGGAGTGTGCAATTTTTGCACACCGGGGTCAACTTTGGAAAATCATCCACTGGGCACTTGTGGCTATCATTCCCGACCGAAACCAGACACACTTGCATGACTCCCAGAAACCTGGTTTTGTTGCACGGTTGGAGTTCTACGCCCCTAGCAGGTATCCAGCAGGTGTCCCTGAAGGCCTTTTGGATGCAAGACAGGATGAGCCATAGAATGAAGACCCTGGCTCGGATCAATGAACCATCGACTTCATTGGATTCAGCACGCTGGGATAGTGCTAGGGGTGCCCCTCCCCTCTGGCCCAATGGCCCTGCCCTCATCTTGTACGTCCATCTTGGAAACTAGGGTTTTGCTCAGTGAGGAGTGCAATTTTTGCACACGGGGGTCAACTTTGGAAAATTATCCACCGGGAACTTGTGGCGATGATGACGATGATGGTGATGATGATGAAGATGTTGATGATGATGGTGATGGTGATGGTGATGGTGATGAAGATCATGGTGTTGATGAAGATGGTGATGATGATGGACACAGTGATGAGGGACCTACAGATGACAGTGATGATGAAGATGGTGATGATGATGACGAAGATGGTGATGATGATGGGGATGGTGATGATGATGGAGATGGTGATGAGGGACCTCCAAAAACTCAAGCATTAACATGGGTGAGGTAGGTATAAAGCCTCCCTCAAGTACATTTCCAACCATTAGGTGACAATGATGAACATGTTAGTGCTACTCAAACATAGCTCCCAAATGATCCTCATATTCATCCAAGTACTATACCAATATTGAAACAATTCCTAAAGCTCCAAATGGAGAGAGTGGTGGGGGAAATATCCAGATTTGGGTGTTGCGGGCATCCTGGTAAGACCTAGGGTTTGAGGATCGAAATTCCAAGATAGACATGTAGACTTGGATTCTATAAGTTGAGTTCTCTAGTGGTGTACTTGTGTGACGTGACAAACCCTTCTAATAGTGATCCTATCCCACTTGGAGTACAAATACCCCCTATTGAGGGTACATGTGGTGGGTCACGGATTCTAGGGCTAGATTAGGTTAATAGGGCCACATTAGGTTTCTAGGATTCTAGATTAGTTTCTGAGGGTTAGATTAGTGTTTCTAGGGTTAGTTTAGCCTTCTAGGATTTCTAGGGCTAGATTATGTTTCTAGGATTCTAGATTAGTTTCTGAGGGTTAGATTAGTGTTTCTAGGATTAGTTTAGCTTTCTAACATTTATAGGGCTAGATTATGTTTGTAGGGTTATATTAGTGCTTCTAGGGTTAATCATGCATGAATAAACAATCACATGGCTATAAATCATAACTTAATCATAACTCAGACATCAAATAAACGATATAAGATAACGATATCAAATAAACCATCTAACATGAATAACATTAACCATGCATGAATAAACAATCACATGGCTATGCTATGTACCTGAGTCAATTAGGCCTTCTGGATCCTCTCGGTTTTTTATTTTCTCGAACAAACTCTCATGCTCCGCATGAGGTAGTAAGTAGTGTACCTTGTTTGATGACTTCGTTGACATTGTCTGTAGTTGGATGTTTGTACCCACGATCAAGTGCGTAAAGTGATACACCCACAACCCCGGTCTATAATCTGTGTATGTGTAGCGATTGCTCTTTGGTCCCTTTCCAACCACTGTAAGATATTCCCCCTGAACAACCATCGAGCCAGTTGGAAAGGTAATGCCTTCACTATCCGTTAATGATGCGAGGAGGGTTTGCTTCCCCTAGATGCATCATGCCAACCAATAATTCATCCCAATTGCACTATCTATCGGGGCAACAACTGCGTAGATGTGTCCTGCAAAAATGCATTTTAAGGTCATATTCCAACAAGTAGTGGTTTGATAACTTGGATAATTACAAAAACAAGGAGGGAACCGGGATATGCATGCAAAAATGTTTACCTAGTTGTACAAGATCAGATATATGATCATATTCATTCGAAATAGAGGATCGGCCTTCCTCTAATTGGATTGTTTTAGCAACTGCATGTGGGTCCACTGCAAGTGATACATGATCCCATTCATCAACCCAATCCATTGATTCACACTCATCCCACTCACAATTGCTGCAAGACCCACAAAAGCAAGCAATTTTTCACGTCCATATTTCAAATAAAGGGTTGTTTGAGATTCGAACCGAATGAAATCCATGAGCGCCTTGCACAGTACTACAACTATGAGAATGTGATCGATCTATATCAACTACATTCCAGAAATTTCTGACAACATGTCCTCTACCTGTTGGTATGTGTTGCTCCGTGGTTTGATCTGACATTTTTTCTTTGCTCCATCAAACTGTGGATTCAGAATTCTGAATATGAGGGCCTCCCATGCACCTCATCTCCTTCCTTCGTAGGGCAGTTTTGAGACATTCTCCAGCCCTGTCGTTCTCTCCCTTTCCATGCCCGGTCTCAAAATAGTTACATACATGCAGCACATCATAAGTCTTGTTCAACATACTCAACCACTGGAAAACACATGCATTTTTGAATTGGCATGCACAACCATCTGACCATATCCAATGCTGATCCATATGTATACCTCTCTCCTTCAGCTGATCATAGAAAATTTTGAAGCAATGTTGCACATAATGCAGGTCGTGGCACCTGTCGTCACTAATGTAGAATTTGGTCTCTTTAAAATGTCGTTGCTGCTCTCTGGCGCATGCCTGTACATGATATGGACCATTATGCTAACTTGGTATGAATGGTAGTATTGACTTTGAATCTTATTCTGTGGCTGTAGGGTGTAGTTTTCTGCAAAGTCCACAACCGACAATATTGTGCCCTTGGGAAAGGTGTCTCTGCACTGTCTGTACTGTTCATCCTGCCATCGTGCTACATGGACATGCTGTACATAATGCTCGGTCTTTTGGTAGAATTCCTTCATGAAATCACAAATTTGTACCTGGTGCCACAAAACCAAGGGCATTAATACAATGTGACATTTTCAATCTAAATATATATGTACAAATTCAACATGTACAGTATGAAAGCATGCAAACTTAGATTACCTATGACTTCACCAATGCAATTTTTTTGCTTTCCTTCGAACTATCTACTTGATATGTTATGTACTGGAAGTTCTGCATTTCTATTGACATCCTCCCAAATTCGTGCTCCGTGGTTGCGTGGATGCAACGGCTCAATAATGCAAATCCACTGCAACTGGAACATGTCCCATATAAACATGATCTTTTATAATATTTTTGTCCTTCAGGCCTTCGACACATTATGCTATGTATAAATTCTCTGGATGCATTTGGTGGTTGTAACAAAGGGAAATCCTGCATAATGTTAGTATGAAAACCACAAAATATATGTCTATATGTATCATAATAGTACTCAAATTCTACATGGTATCTACAACAACATGTACTGCGATCAATGCAAATTCTAACATACTAGGGTTTGCATTTTTCGAAGGACCTTTGGCCCAAGTTCAATTGTGTGTGCTCATTCTTGAACTTCTCATAGAGTTCTGTTTGTGTTGTGTCAAGGAAGTGCTTGACATGGGGTTCACCCCCCCTAACACCTTTTATCAACTTTAAAGCATCTCTTTGATTCGATGATGGTCTAGTGTTATCATGCCAAAACTTTTGCACTAGTTCTTTAATAGCATCAATGAGCTTCATGTCTGAACGAGGTAACCTACCAACAAAGGCCCAACAATCTTTCTGGCCTGGGGTATCAAGTTTTTCTCTAATGGCATAATACTTTTGAAGAGTCTTTCTATCTACTTTAAATATTTTACATGTGTGTGATAGTAAGCGACGTTGCCTTGTGGATTTGTTTACAATCGATTCCGACAGTACACGACAGGCCGCATTAAAATATTTTGTATGAGATGTTTTTCCAATCAAATTAAATGCATATTGTAGATTTCTAACAACATGATTGTTGGCCTCTGAACTTCTAACTACCTTTATGCCCAAAATTCTCCTAACATGAGCTAGACAATGTGATTTTAACAAAGCAAGAAACAATTGACATTTTGCTACATCGGTTTTGGATTCAAAAAAATATTTGATTATCTTGTTACAATGGAAATCAATAGTGCGTTTGGGCATCTTACCTTCAAGTCCTGAAAATGAACTTTCATCCACATGAATACGTCTGGGAGTTCTTTTTCGTCCGGTTGATAGTCGAGGCAAGGGAGTCGGCAAGGAAGTACGAGTCTCGTCAACGGTTTGTTGTGGCCCTTCGTTCAGAAATTGGTCCTACAATGGAGTGTGTTCGCCAGGTAGGTGCTCTTCTTGGGGTGGTTTCTAGTTAAGAACTTGTTCAACATCCATCCCTTCATACTCGACATCAGGCAATATTTGATTGACTTCAACTACTTTGTCATTGCTTATTGATGGATCTAAGGCACTAACATTTTGATTTCTACGGTTTTGCATGTACAACCTGGCATTTTCTCTTATCTCATGGGTCTTTTCCAGGGGGCGGCTGCGTCCTTCTAGAATTTCTTTTATTATTACGTCTGTTGCCCATATTCAATGCGCTTTTTGGAAAAACGAAAATATGACCCATGCAAGAATGAACAACAAACAAGATATTAAAACTCGATGTGCATGATTATTAAAGCTCGATGCAGCAATTGATTATGTACAACAACATCTAGTGATAATGTTTTCATATAATCTTAAAAGCTATTGGGAATGCCCTACATATAAAGTTACAACATAACCTCTATGAACTCAGTAGGATGGTATTGGATGGTGGTATGGGATGTTAGTAGGAGAAAATTCCCTACAAGGGAGAATCTCATATCACTTCATTTTCATGGTATGGATGAGGGAAAATAGCCCCAAAAGACTAAGAGTTTTCAATTGTTTAGGTGTTTGTGTGAGTTGTTGTAGTGAAACCATGAGGAATTCAACAAATGTTTGTCTACTAGATGGAGGAATGTGATTATGAAATGTTATTGGTGGTGATGCAAGTAATTTTTTTTTATTATCTTCATGAAAGGTTGAAAGCATTACTTGGTGCATGTTGTAGTTTTTTTTTGGTAAGATGTTTTTATTGTCTATGTTGAAGATTAAGAAGACTAAAATAGATCTATCATACAATTCATGAGGAAAAACCAAAATAGATGCCATTCAAACAAGTGAATGAAGACTAAATTACATTTAAAAAGATAAAATTTTCACCATA